>CM070656.1:23334687-25742187 GCA_036346575.1 Dendrocalamus sinicus
CTCGGCGCAAGGTTGTACGCCTCTTCGTACGTCCCGTACATGGACTCGATGACCTTGTGCTTGCCTCATCGTACCTTACTATAGCTGACTAGATAGCCAACCACATTGGCGACTTCTGACATGAGCATCTTCGGGGAGATGGAAACGTCTGCCGCAACTAGGTGGCTAATGATGCTTGCTACACATGCCGAAGTCGCGTTCCGATGATGGCGCAGGGGCTCATTGAGCACACAAGTGTGGTCGATCATCGTCTTGATCGAGAATGCCGAGCCAAAAATCTTGGCTCGTTGAACGCTGACCTTTGCAGAGCAGTATTGCACTACACACTTCACAGTGTAATTGGCTGGGTTGAACCGGTACACTCCGTACACACGGTTGATAGACAAGGCGTACCATGCAATAGCTTGTTGCATAGCTGCCTTGAAAGGGAAGCGCTGCCCAATTAGGAGGGTGTCAGCTTGAAACCTCCATTGGACCCTTCTTCATGCGGCAATACGAGGGAACGCACCACAACATCATCGTGCCTGGAGGACACATAGAGCACCTCTGATGACACAATTCCCCTAGGTGGACTAACCGCCTGCTATGCATCGACCTCACTATCATCGGAGCCTAGGTTAGTGTCCTCATCGGACTCCAACCCAACCAGCTGGTTAGGTAGATACTTCTGCAAGTCAATTCGAGTTGACCACCATATGCCCGACCCCTCATCCACACAAAATCAGGGGCGAGTCTACTCTCAGATACAACACATTCAGTGGTATCATCTTGAAGCTCCGCTTGTGGTTCCCTGGGTGTTGAGGGGCCAGGCTCATCAACGTTTTCAGACTCCTGCCGCGTGAAACTTAGGTACACCATCGCCCTCCCGTAAATGGCCACCTCGGGTTGGGAGGCAATTTGCATGTACTGTCTCTATGCTGTAGTGCCATTCACCTTCACGAGCTCCCAAGCACCATTGGTGCAGGTGATCCCCTCGATGGCAAGTTTCATCGCCATTGCCTCTGTGGCGAACTCCCTTCGGATGCAGCTTCGTAGCTCATGAATATTCATGACACCGAGTCTCTTGGCCTGGAGCACCTTGTATTGGCATGTTGATAGGTCCAACCCATTGGATCTAGCCTGTACAAGACCATCGCCGTAGAATATTGTCAAGTGTTCCATATCTATGACTACCTGAAGCCACAACAACTAGATCCGCAGTAAGTGTTACAAACAAAAATGATTACATGCGTGTAACTACATACGAATAGTTCATTAATTACCAACAATTTGACTATCAATCTGAAAATAATTATCTGTCTTTTGGGAGAAGCACAACCGCTCCCTCATACCGCATCCTTAATTTTGAGCGACGACCACAAGAATGAGTTTCTGTGATGAGCGACTGAGATGACCGATGACCAACTATGAGACGTTCGTATTTATAGCTAAGTGCAAAGGGAACCCAATGCACTCAACCCGCAAATTAAGGACTCCTTGTCGATGCGTAGCACTTTGGGTGAGGGGGGATGGCATAGTAACACTAACAAATGTTGAGATGAGGGAGCGGGCGAGGGTGGACGACACGGACATAATGACATCAGTGCAGACGAGGGAGCACGCAAGGCGGGACGACACAGACAAAGTGAAAATTGTGCGACGCATGCAGTGAAAAAGAAAAGATAGTAGCAACGGGCCGACATATGTACGAAGGCCTGAGCATCTCATATCTCTAATTATGATAAAATTATCACGAGTTAACATGGCAAATTTGGATCACATAAAATTTTCAAAAAATTACACAATAACTATGGAGGCTTCACATAAAATTTCTTAATTTTTAGAGCTCGTTTGCTATATGTAAAAACTCGTACAAATATAGAAATTTTATGAAATTTTGAGCAACATTCAGAATGGATAAAATTACCAAAATATTTCACTATAAAGTACGTTGTGTCGGGGGACTGTACATTAATTTTCGTAATTTTTGGAGCTTGTTTGATATATTTAAAAATTCAGACAAATACTAAATAAAAAAATTAGGGTAGGTAATTAAGTTGGCTTAATCACCTGCCGCCCCTCACCGGATAATAGGCAAGCTTGTCGTCCCCCCACCGGGTGGTAGGCTATTTGCCGTCAAGTCAAGATTTGAAATAAAAAATGATATCATATGTTGATACACATCAAGTCAAAATCCCGAAAAGAAGATGATCATGAGTTGATCATCAAGCCAAGCGAAGATCATTATGTGTTGATGGAGGACAAGTGGAATATACATCATTGCACATCAAGATAAGGATCCGGACTTCAAGTGAAGATGTGTGCCATGAAGTTTCAAGAGAATGTTTAAGGTAAAGGTATAACTAGTATAGACTGAAGATATGTTACTAGTCTTTTACCGGTCTTGATGTTTGATTGAAAAACCCAATTGCTAGTATAGGTTGCCGTACTATTAAGAGAGGTCATGTCTAGAAGCTTGAGTCTCATCATATATTGATAACTCATTCTCATTTGCTCTAACTCTCTGTAGCATAATACTAGTATTTGCAAAAATATTTTGCAAATAGTTGTAGCTCATGCATGCATCTAATCCTTATAGCATGTGACTAGAATTTACAAATATGTTTTGCAAATGGTTAAAGTCCATATACCTACTCATTATGGCATGATGCTTAGATTTGCAAATGTGTTTTGCAAATAGATGAAGCTAATGCATAATTATTGTAACATGTGATTTAGGTTTGAAAATATGGTTTGCAAACGGTTCAAATCCATGTCTCTAATCCTTGTAGCATGATTCTAAAGTGTGCAAATATATTTTGTAACTTATTGTAAATTATGTTTTAATCCTTATGTACATGGTACTATAATTTGTCAATATGTTTCGTAAATTTGTTGAATTACGTACGCTCTTGTCTCTGCTACAAAATATAGTCCGTATAACCGTACCTTGTGTGGCGGTAAGACAGGGGTGATACGACTGGCTCTGTGTGAGCAGTCGAACCAGTTTTGCGGTATGACCGCACCTTATGTGGTGTTATGACCAGCTGTATGATCAGCTCTATGTGAGCGGTAGGACCGGTCAGCAGTACAACTGGTTCTATGTGAGCGGTACGACTAGTCGTGTGGTACCACTGGAAATTAGTTTCCGATAGTTGTTTTTCAGAGAGCTCTATTTTTTGGCTTTCAGTCGAGCGGTCTAGCCGGGATGAGTGGTCAAACCAAGCTGAATGGTTAGACCGAACCCTATGTGGGGCAGTCTGACCAGTAGCACCTGTAATGGCTAGTTTTCTAGCTGTTGTGAAGGTCATGGTAGTATGGGCCATTTGTTGGCGGTAGTACCAGCCTCAGGCTGATTTTACTAATTTGTTACTCTAACGGCTAGTTTCTTGTTGTGGGGTATGAATACCCCCTTGTGGTCGGTTGAGGACAAGTTGCTAGTTTCATTTTATCACTCTTGAGCTAGTGTGAGCCTCTCCTCTCAATTATGCATGTGTCGCACCTTGTGAGCAAGGTGATAAATCTCTAGTTGCATGTGTTGCATCTAGAGATGGATTTTAATCCACTTGAGCTTGTGCATGCGTTGCACTTGGTGAGAGTCAAGCAAGCGGTTTGATTTGTTACTCTTAAGGATTGCTGACTCCTCGACAATGTTAAAGGCGTCGTGTCTGGTGATCTCTTCAAAGAGACTTATGACCCGAAGGGGGAAAGAGCTATCACTAGTGAAAATTGATGTGTTTAGCTTAATTGATGGAACTGGTCCAATTCATTTGAGCTTAACTCAACGTGAACTAAGGAAGACCGGCAAATCTCTGAATACCAGGGTAAAAAAGACCATGTCAATTGTGGTTTGCTCTTTTGTGATCAATTTACATACTTGCAATTTACATTCATAAAAATTAAATTGATTGTTTGTCACCCTAGGATTGCAAGCCTTGATATAGACTTAGAGTGTTGGTGCACTTAGGTGAAACTAGTTGATTTATACCGTATTTGTGCAAAACCAATTTGAGTTACGCTTCCACGTTATAAACTTTGTTTTGATCAAAGAGGGATTTTTAAAAGCACCCATTCACACCCTCCCTAGTAATCCTCCTTGACTTTACATGGCTACAACAAGTTAGAGTAGGAGAGGAATGCTATAATGGTTATGAACATGACTTGGAGATATTAGGAGAGGAGTTGTATTTGTACCTAAGGGATTGAGCTACAGAGCCGTGTACCTAGCTCTTATGGGCGTCAAGGCTAGGAAGGTGGTTTGACTTCCCCATAATTTTGTTTGTTTGTTTATACTACTACAAAAAGGGTTATCCTGGACGTCTCATCTCAGACGGTTCAATACAAACCGTCAGTGATAAAGTACCACAGACGGTTTTATAAGATGGACCATCAAACCGTCTGTGATGACCTATTATCATGGACGGTTTTTTTATTCTTAACCATTTGTAATACATCACAGATGGTTCAGAACAAAATCCGTCTGTGATGTCTATACTTATCACAGATGGTTTTTATTCCGAACTGTCTGTGATACATCACAAATGGTTCAAAACAAAAACCATCTATCATGAACAAATTATCACAGACGGTTCTTTACCACGAATCGTCTGTGATAATATTTCAACTTACCCACTCTTGCCAAATTTGAATTTCCAACTTATCTCGCTAGATTTACTCTTTAAAATAGAAGGCTTGGTTATTCTTCTCTTAATCTCCTCTTCTCTCTTCTCACTTCTCCTCCTCCACTCCTCATCTCCTCTTCTCTCTTCTCACTTCTCCTCCACTACTCCTCACCAAAATTTCTCTTAAAAATAGAAGGCTCGGCCGACTACCTCCCCAAGCTCCTCCGCCTCTAGTTGTGACGCCATGGCTAGCTAGGGTTTTGATCATGTAAATCTTGATGCTTTTAGATTACTTTTTTCTTCTACCAATTTCTTGAAGACTTCAATCTATAGACTAAATTGACTTCTAGCACCTTGTGCGAACTTAAATATGAAGGGAAGGCTACACATCAAGGCCTATTTGGCTGTTCAACGGGTCCGAAAACTTTGGAGGCCGTTTTGATACCCCAAACGATGTTTTTTTGGATATTTCACTTTTCTGGAGCCTCGCGAATGAATTAGAGTTATCCTTATGGATTTTCGGATGTAACTTTTCATTAGCTTTCAAACGAGTACAAAAATGTCAAAAACGGAGTACGTATGCAAAAGTTATGTCTGTTTTATTGAGTATCGCTTTCAATTGATTTGTAAAATGGATGCGTTTGTTTCTGAAATGAATGTCAATTGGATATATACATATACTTGTTGTATTTCTATTTGTTCCTGAGGGTAACCAATAAACATAAATAAATTTACAAACACAAAAGGATATCATAGACGGTTCCTAGGACAAACCATCTGTGATACACTGCTATCACAGATGGTTGCTAGCTAGAACCATCTGTAATGTGCAAGCATCACAAACGGTTTTTGGTTTGAGCCATCTGTTATAGTCTCCTTCATAGACGGTTCTTTATATGAATCGTCTGTATTGTAGCTTATCACAGACGGCTAACAAACTATCTGTGATAACAACCTATTATCATAGACACATAAATTCAAATAGTTCAGAAAACCGTATGTGATGATGGTTTAAAACCATTTGTGATGACTATTATGCATCCCACATGCCACCAGCCGGACTCAAATTATGGTCTAGATTAGGTTGCCCTTATTAGCCACTTGGGATTAATTAGATTTTACTTAAGCCCATTCAATTTAGAAGACACACAATGAATTAATTGCAAGATGTCACATATAATTCTAAAAATAGAAAATGGATAGGTCTAGGTATGTGGGGCCAGTTGCATGCAACAACCTTTATGTGAAAGAACATAATTATTTGCAAAATAAAAGGAGAACAACATAATTTCCCAAACCATATTATTTAATCAATGTTCATGAAAGAATAGTGTCCAAGACAAAATTTGGCACTGCAATATCGTCACTACAAATGTGCCCTGTGACCACATAATATGTTGCCACTAATTATAAATAAAATAATGACGATATGAGGCAATTCATCATTATAAAATTGTCCCAATTAAGGTGTATTAAGATGTCATAATATTTGGCCGATAATGACAACTAAAATAGTGACAACATGATAAGTTATTCATGGTTTAATCGTCACTGCTAAGATGTCCTTTGACGATATAATATTTTTGTCACTAGTTATGAATAAAGTAGTGACAATATTATAGTTTGTCACTGTACACTCATCACTACTAAGGTATTTGCGATAACATAATATTTTTTCCACTAATTTATAAATTTAGTAGTGAACATGTAATAATTCATCACTGTAAAGTCATCACTACTAACATGTCATGTGGCAATATGATATTTTGTCACTATTTGTAGATAAAATAGTGATAAAATGATAGTTCATCACTATATATTGTCACCACTAAGATATCCTATGATGAAAAAATATTTTGTCACTAATTATTGCTAAAGTAGTGAGGAAAACAGTTTTCACTGTAAATCTGGTGAACAGTGTCAAAACAAGTTTTCACCAGCTACAGTGTTTTCAGCCATAAGCCATGAGCTTTTCAGCCGAACCGATCACCCCCTATATCTATCATTCAACACTCCGTAATCAACTACATATATAAATCACTGGTTGAATGGAAATGAAGAAAGAAAGCTGTACAGCTTTGCAATTTGTCATGGACAGTAAGAGTCCTTGTCACATGATTATTGCTGGGACAGGCTACCGTTCCTGTCCAACGAAACAAACAGCAGATGAAATCTGGACACATTTGGACCCCTAAACACCCGAAATTCCACTTTTGGCCCCTAAATCAAAAAAATTCCGTTTCTGGACCCCTCCCGACCGCGCGTTCGCGAGCTGGTGCCACGTGTCTCGGACGCTGCGGTCGGGCGCGGCGCGATCGCGCGCGGCGGCGGCGGCGGATGCGTGATCGCGGCGCGATGCGCGCGCGGCGCAAGCGACGCGCGTGATCGGAGAGCGCGCGATCGCGCGGCGCGGCGGCGGTCGCGTGGTGGAGCGGCGGTCGCGCGCCGGCCGGGACACGTGGCGCCATCTCGCAAACGCGCGGCCGGAAGGGTCCAAACGGAATTTTTTTGGTTTAGGGGCCAAAAACGGAATTTTCGGGTGTTTAGAGGTCCACATGTGTCCAGATTTCACAGCAGATGACCCATCGGGAATAATTTATTAAGAGTAGCATTAAAAATACAAAACAAATCAAGCAATATATTAAAATGCATCGAGATATGCGAGTTGTTTTCTTACTATGGCTTAAATCATTTGAGGATTTACAAAGGGGAATTTTTATAATACATTCTACTGGTAGTAAGGTGTGATAGTATAAATTAAATTTGACCACTAATTTGTAAGGGCATAAATAGACTTTTCTGATAGATTGACTATGGAACATGCAAGTATCAGTGCACACAATTTGTCAATTCAAGTACGGCGTTTGGCGGGCAACAAGGGACAAGCCGCTCGCCCGCTCTTGCGGCCCGGTGGTGCCATATGGACGACCGATGTTGGTGTGGTGGACATGCAGCTAACGTAAAAATGTGCTTCATGCATGCGTCACGATGGAGTGTTGGGTGTCGCAGAGGCGGGGTTGTACTAGAGAGTAGTATGACTCAAGCGGGTGACGCCGACACAGATGTGGAGCTCGGCCCACACGGTTGCACCATCATAGGATCTTCACCGTGCCATTGTTTTGTTGGGAAAATTCAGTTGGCAGCTATTGTAGCAAATCAATGCACTTAGCTTCATCTTAAGGCTTCCGTATGCATTCTGATCCTGTTCCGCATGATGGATTGCAGCCATGTACGAGCTTTTGGGTACTCGGGCGGTGGTGCATGCTTGTTTGACTCACCCCAAAACCTGCTTTGCTTCAAAGAACTCATGGAGTGGGACCGATCAAACCCACTAGCGGGCATAGTAGAAAATTTGATTGTGATCAGCGCGAACATATTAATTCACAAGTTTTACAGCTCCTTCAATGTATCCAATCCAATCCCAACCAATACCAGAGAGGAGACTGTCAAAACCTTCACCATCCAGAGATTTTCGAGCACCATAAGCGCATCCTGTTCCACCATTTGGAATGACAATAATCACCCAACACCAAGGTCAACCCCACTTGACAACAAAAAGAATCTCTCAAGATGATTACTCTATTGCCTGCCTACCTACTACCTACTGCCTACAACAGAATGGTGACGCTCACGAGTAGCACGGTGATGACGACACGAACGAATGATGAGACATCACCAATTGCCCTCTAGGAGCCAAAATCCACCGCTGTGGAGTTTGACGATGGTGCCGAGGTGCCATTCAACAACAAGATGTCATTCTTCCCCCCACTGCACGAGCGAGATGATCATGTTGACAACCATGCTCTAGGGTGAGGGGCATGGTGACACGCTCAGCTTCTTCGGAATCCACTAGATGGCGGCACCAGGAAGTACGAGAATGCAAAGGGCTTTGCCGCTATCCAGACTCTACACCAGGGTGATGAGCACACCACAAACGCGTCGAGACCCTCACTACTACAAAAAGGCTAATACTAGACACCTCCTCACCCGAGCACGAGCTACTGCCTCCTCCCCCGAGCACGAGCCATCGCCTCCTCCCCCGAGCACAAGCCGTCGCCTCCTCCCTGAGCATGTCACTCTCCTCCCTAGAACGCCTCCTCCCCAAGTAAGGTAGTTACCCTGATCATGACCTCAGTGTTTTGCTCTATTCTCATGGCTCATGGGGTACATCGTTCTTGCGACGAGCCTTGCCCCTACTGCCTTCTTAGAGGCTTGGATTGCCACTGCCCAGTGAGCTTTTACTTTCTAAAATTTTTATCCTACATAAAGTTTGTTGTGCTAGTAGTTTAGTTCATTATCTTTGAAAATCTGTGAATAGCACTAGCACTAGGAGGACTTTGCATAATAGATTGTGGGCTTTTTGAGATTGCTCAATGAGGAAACTTGCAGTGTTCTAAAAATAGATCTACTAGGCCGTATACTCACCCGTATATAAGTAACGAGTTCCTCTAACTATTAGCTAATTATCTACATAATTGGACCGGTTATGCCGCATAATATGCCGGTTATGTCATATAATCACTACTATGTTAGGTGACTGGTCGAGTACTAGTTACCAATTTTTAGAACCATGAAAACTTGTCATATTAGAGATCATTGTGACTATTAATTGAAGTATGTTGGTAGCTTTTGATTTTCTCAATTGCTAAGATAGATACTTCTGTTTCGGTATAGTTTACGGTTGTCCTGATTATTCCTGAATTCAATTCATACCACAGCTGCGTATATCTGTTATATACTTTTGGTTATTGCCGAAACTCTGTTGGCATCATAGTAGCAGTTCTCTATTTCTATTTGTGCTTATAGCATGCAATTGACTTTGTTTCTTATCTGAGGTAATTTATACATTGTCAGACTAGCATAATAGTAAAGAGGTAGTCACTTTGATTATTAATATATTGACATGAGTGGAAGAATGCCAAGATTTAATCTTGTGTAACTCCTCAACTGAGAGTAAATTCACAACTTTAATCTGTGCAATATGCAGTTCATAAATGCCCACTTTTCTATATAGTTCAGCATATTATCATGTGTTAATGATCTGAATGTTTTATCTATTTTGAGAGATCATAAGTTTATCTTCATGTCATTTACATACTGCTAAATATATGTTTTATTACTAATACTTGGATTTGGAATTAACCTAAAATTATTGCTAAAACCGCCTAATTTCCAACAATCCAAGCCACCGAGAAGGCAATAGGGGCAAGGTCGAATTGATTCTTATTGTCATTTGTTGCTGGCAGCGAGTTCACTAGTGCTTTCTATTTCTTTGTCACTTCAATTATCTTGTGAAGATGTTGTCTGCTTATTCTTCGTCATCGTCGTCTCATGCATGTGATGCACCGTCCTCTGAAAAATCAAAGCACCATGGAGGACTATAAAAAATGCATAATGACTGGTTTACCATCATAGATGTTGATGCATCTGGGACCCCTCTCAATCCTCGCTAAGCAGTATTCGCAGTCTAGATAATGGTTGGAATAGTTGCACGGGAATGGGTTGATATCACCTACGATTCATGGAAGGACTTGACCGACAATCAGTAAGATGAGCCGGTGATAGAAATTTTCCGATCGCTTGAGATCCTGGAAGAACACCAGGCCTCCGTACGACACACGTTGCTAGCAACATGCAAGTGTGGAAGAACTTTAAGAGCATGCTTATCAAGCAATATGTGGAGAAGGATCTGACGCCCTTCTAGAAGTATCCATTCCTGGAACCGTGCTGCCAAGGCTTTGTGGTGAAGAAGACAACAGATGATTTTAGGAGTGAAAGTGTAGTGCATAGGCCCTCGAGGCAAAGAAAACACACACCTCCACAAACTTGGCACTGCTGGGTATGCGGGTAAAATCCCGCAATGGAATAAGGAGGACGAGTAGGCAATTCTGCGGGAGGCCTCCTCGCTATTTGCGGGGATCTCTGATGAGCGTACCCAATACTGGATAAGATCGAAGTCATCTACCGTGTTGTCAGGGGCCATCTCCTTTTGAAACCCCGAAGACAAGGAAGTGTCCCACCACCTAGTGAGGTATCGAACTACTTAGTTTGTAATTACTCTATAACTTCACAGAAAGTGAAATAATATGTCAGGCTCTTGCAGGAAGCGCTAAGTGTAGAATCTTCCCAATGCTCATTCCAAGCAATCATGAAGAGATATATACTCTCCACAGTCCTGAAAAATAAGGAGCACTTGGGTCACACGAGAGGCCTTGGTCTTTATGTTCCATAAAAACATGGTTTCTCAGAGGACTCCAAAGTGTACCGGAGTTGGAAGAGAGCTAAAGCCGAGCACGAGGCAAGCCGAGCACGAGGTATGACTACAAGAGGAGATTAAGGCATCCCTTATAGAGGAGATCGCTGATGCGATTAGAGATGAGATGCAATGATAGATGGAGAGCAGGTAGGAAAGGTTTAGGGGAAATCAGTTTGAAGCCTCCGCCGCTCCTGTGGTAACTAGCCCCTCAACCATCGAAGTAGCTGCATGTCCAATCCTACCTCGAAAAGTGACCACAGATTTCCTATCAATGATATCCTGGTAATAATTATTATTTCTAGAATGCTCGATCCATTAATAGTCCTGTTGGAGTAGCTAATTTTGTATCGTTATATAGGTGGCTACAAAGTGCAAGCTCCAAGTGAGATATGCCTCTATTGCCCTGCACGTTGCTTGAGGCTAGACGTATCCATCCGGTGCTGAGGCCATGATGCATGGTGTAACTCTAGTGCCGGGTTTCGCAATAGTGAATGTGGACAGTGTTCATGCCAACTTTGAGGTCGTCCCACTGCAAATGCCCCAAACGACGAGGTCATGACTTTAGGGCAAGCCATTCGAACATTCATCGAGTGGCCCAAGAGGGACACTACCTGGAGGCTTCTGCACCGGTGTCAACTTTACAGGAAAGTCCTACATTGGTGCCAAGTCCACGGGAGCTATCTGCATTGGAGCTACCTACACTGACACGACAATGGCGCGGTGAATCATATGCATTTACATTTTTGCCCAGTCGACTACCATGAAGTTGACCTCTAAACAGCGAGGCAGCAAGGGCAAATCGAAGAAGACAGATGATATCCTCTACTTGCTGTTGGCCCAAAATTTGTGCTAGCTGAGCCGTTGGTTATCCCAATAGAGCTCCTCAGAACCCTAGGACTGGCTTGCCAGAGCTTGCATGCATGGTATATGAAATATGCCAACAAGCCAGATGGACAACGGTGCTCGAATGCCAATGTCAAGTTCAGGCCACATCATATTCAGCACGACATTCATGATTGTGTCTTCACAGTGACCTTCGATAACTTGTTCTTTCTCTTCAACCTTGACGCCCTTGACGCCTCACTCATTCGATGCTAGACATTATAAGTATGTGCAATCACAGTCTACATTCATATAATACTGATAAATATAATATATAACTCCTTGCTTTTGTATATATGTATATATAGACACATGGTGACTAAAACCAGATTAACAAAACCACCGGTAGATTTGTAGTATAAACCGTCTGTGATATTTGATATATCACAGATGGTTTCAACTATAAACCGTCTATGATATTTGACTATCAAGATGGTTTGTAGTTGAAATCGTCTATGATACATCAGATATCACAGACGGTTTCTACTACAACAATCTGTGATAGTCAACTATCACATACGGTTATGAGTTAATAACCGTCTGTGATAGTATGTATCACAGATAGTTCGAAAACCGTCAGCGGTGATCTCATGTCATTACTGACCTATAGACTCAGACAGCTCATGAAACTATCCGCGATGACATTTTTAAACCATCTGTGATGACCTTTTCTGTAGTAGTGCCTCCTCTAGGTCACAATTCACCTCTCTTGAGCTGAATTTTTTGTACGGATAATCCTTTTTTATTCGAAATTATAGAAATATACCTGCGGAAATTTTTTTTTCCAAAAATAGGCTCCAGTCGCCTAATGGTTTGGCGACTGGAGCCTTTCGCCCAACCAGACTGCGACACAATATCTGTCGCCGTATGCTGGAGCGATTGCATCCAGTCGCGCTTCCATACGGCGACTTGCATGCAGTCGCCATCCCATTAGGTGACTACATGTCCTCCGTGAATTTTGTGATTTTTGTAGTTTTAAAGTGGTAAAACAAATGCTGTAATATAAGTTTATGTTTATTGTATATTGTAGGTGCGTAAAAATTTTTAGAAACTTTTTTATTAAAGATTAACGGGAGAACGATTGATACATACACTGTTAAATGACATACGATGATAATTCGTGTGCGGAGAACCGGTATGTTTATGATTGAATGCGAAAAGAAGAGATGATAGACATGTTTGAATTTAAATAAACTTCATAATATAAGTGTGAGTAACATGCCGCGTATTTTTTCATTACATAATATAGCATCCCTCACTCGCCACCCTGGTGTGCCCCGTCACCGCGCCCGCGTCCTCCCATACGGCCCCGCTTGGCCCTCCTCTGGTGCAACGTGTTACGAGGCTCTGAAAAAGTAAAACGAGCAGGAGGGTGTCTATCCCGCCCCTGCGCTGGTGGAGTCAGCTGCACCTCTGGCTGTGTGCCCTCCGGTGCACCGGGGAGGGCACTGCCAGAGAGAACCTTCGGTGCTGCGTCGAAAAACTGCCCGGGCCACTCCGCAAAAAACTGGTCCACATCGTCCGGGCCCGGGGAGACGCCGTGCTGCTGGTAAGTACCTGCAATAGTAATATCATTAGTTCATTGCATGTCATTTTGGGATAAAAACGAGATCAGACGATGCGTACCCGTAACTGGCGCCATCGAGGTAGGAGGGGCATGCACCCCTGCGTGTGGAAGCCGGGGATGTGCGGAGGAGGCGTGAAGCTCGGTGGTGTAGGAGGCCGTGCCCAGGCTGAACCCCCTGGCTGCTCCGAGTGAGGTGGTGTAGGACGTGTCCACGTACTACCTCCGGAGTAGTGCCACGTTGGTCGGGGTGGCACTAGTGGATGAGCAGTCGGAGCGCTTGGCGTGGAGACCGCCGGTAGCCTCGTGCAGGACAGCAGGCTAACAATACGTCTACACCCGGCCTCCACCCGACTCACAAAGCTGACGCCCTCCTCGTGGGTCGCTCCGCACCGATGGCGACCTCTGCAGAGAGTGAGGCGGAGTCGTTCCATAGGGCAGCACCGACGTCAGCCTGGACACAAAGACATAAAATGGTCGATCATCGAAACGACATTTAGAAAATGTAAACTGCATACATACCAAAATGGCCATTTGGGAATATTTGAAATTACATGTAACGTACTGCGATGTGAGCATCGCGCGCGAGGTGCGCGGGGTACGTGTCTGTCGGAGCGGCGACCTGTGTGGCAGGCGGGTCTACGACATATACGACGCAGGTACTCCGCGTAGTCCCTGCTGTCGTATGGCTGGTCCTCCTCCACGCGGTCGTCGAGCGCACCCTCCCACGGCTCGACCCAGGGCTGCATCTTTGTCGACCAGTCTGTTCGTCTTTTAACTCCTTTCGCGTTGTGCCTGCGTATAGAACCATTACGTAATGTGAGATACTTGCGAACGCAGTAGTAAGTATGTACATATTTAGCACAAACGATCACTCACCCGTGCACATTCCGCGGAAGCGATGGTCCGACTAGTACAGGAAGGGCCTGCCGTAGCCCGAACTACCGCATGACGCGCAAGGGTGCGTAGTCCTCCACGTAGATATGGTACATGAGCTTTCGGCGGGTACATCTCCCCCCGGGGTGCGTAGTCCTCCACGTAGATATGGTACACGAGCTTCCGGCCGGTCGACGTCTCCCCTGGATACATCTCGGGCCCGTACGGACCCATGTCGTCTAGCACAGGTCGTCCGATGCTCAACCGCTCGAACGACCACAACTGTAGCAGCAGGGGACAGCCCGTGAGGACCGAGTTCGCCCTGGTCCTCGTGCACGCATCGCACAGCGCGCGGTACGTCGCGGCAAGTGTGGCCGATCCCCAGCTGACCTGGGGGGCTCACCGTCAGCGATCGCCCTCGCATAAGCGATAAGGCGCGCATCCACCAAGTTACCGTGGCTGGTGGTGAAAAGCACCCAACCAAACAGCCACAGCACGTACGCCTCCAAGTGGCGCGAGACCTGCTGATCGTCTGCCTGCGGATCCATGCGCTCCACCTGAATGCAAACAAGTTGTTATTAGTACGTAATACAACAAATAAGAGCTTCCAATACACGATCAATTCTAAATACTACGTACCTGGTACTGTGCGAGCCACCTCAGCGTCGGCCCATGGGTCTGATCCTTGTCGAAGATGTGGTGGTGATCGCCCGGTGGAACGACCCCATCGAATCTACCGAGCAGGTCAGCACGCCAGTCGGCCGGGGCCTCCGGTAGGAAGGCAGCGTCTCCCGCGATCGGAAGGCCAAGGAGCAGGGACACATCCTGCAGAGTCGGCGTCATCTCCCCGAATAGGAGGTGAAAAGTGTGCGTCTCGGGCCGCCAACGGTCCACCAAAACCGTCAGCAAGGAACGGTCGAACGGGAAGCGTCGTGATCGCTCCCCGCCCGCCTCGTCCCCGCCCGCGGCCAAGGCGGCTCCATCCTCCTCCGTGGCCTCCACCATCCGGGCAAGAGGGAGTAGCCCGGCATCCCGCAGCCTGCAAACAAAGTGAAGATCAGCACGGAACGTTCTTACGGTCGGGCTAAACGTTGGCGTAGTGCAAACCTGGCAGTCCAACGGGGGTCGAGTCCCCAGGCCACGCGAGGTGTGCGTGTCCGGACCACTCCCAGCTCAGGCGGCTCGTCCGTGCTCCCCGGTGGCGCCGCACGACGGGAAGTGCGATGCACGCGGTCCACGTGCTCGTCCAACAGCACATACCGCCACTCGGAGTCACGTCCAGCACGAGTCATACCTGCAAAATTTGTACAATAATTTCAACATTAAATTTTGTACATCTAAATTTCTACACTAAATTTTCTATAATAATACATCAAAAATACTATACAAAATTTGTACACTCAATTTTCTACATCTAAATTTGTACACTACATTTTCTACAATAATACATACAAAAAATTTTCTACATCTACATTTGAATATTATATTTTCTACAATAATGCATTAAAAATGGTATACAAAATTTATAAACTAAATTTTCTAAACTTAATTTCTAAACTATATTTTCTAAACAAAATTTCAAAACTAAATTTCTAAATTAAATTTCTAAACTAAATTTCAAATCTACATTTTCTAAACTAAATTGCTAAACTAAATTTTCTAAACTAAATTTGTAAAATATATTTTCTAAACTATATTTTCTAAACAAAATTTCTAAATTAAATTTCTAAACTACATTTTCTAAACTAAATTTCTAAACTGTATTTCTAAACTATATTTTCTAAACTAAATTTGTAAACTAAATTTTCTAACCTAAATTTTTAAAACTAATTTTTCTAAACTATATTTTCTAAACAAAAATTTAAAACTAAATTTCTAAAATATATTTTCTAAACTAATTTTATAATCTAAATTTTCTAAACTATATTTTCTAAACAAAATTTGAAAACTAAATTTCTAAACTACATTTTCTAAACTAAATTTCTAAACTAAATTTTCTAGACTAAATTTTCTAAACTAAATTTCTAAACTAAATTTTCTAAACTAAATTTCTAAACTAAATTTTCTAAACTATATTTCTAAATTATATTTTCTAAACTAAATTTATAAACTAAAATTTTTAAACTAAAATTTTAAACTAAATTTTCTAAACTAAATTTCTAAACTATTTTTCTAACACTAACAAAAAATATAGCACAAAAAAATACCTGAAAATCGCGCTCTCCCTCTCCTCTCCCCCTCCTCTTCTCCTCCTCTCCCTCTCGTTCTCTCCCCCTTCTCTTCTTCCCTCTTCCTCTCTTCCTCTCTTCTTCTTCTACTCTTAGCGCGGTCGAATGAGAAAACAGTGCAACGGCCGGCGCTCGGTCGAGTGGTCTTATATCGCCCCTAGTCGCCCAACTGTTCGGCGCCTAGATTGCAATCGTCTAACGGTTCGGTGACTGTATTGCAGTCGCCCAACGGTGGGGCGACTGCAATTAATCGCCGAACGGTTGGTATATTCATTAACTGTCGCAGTCTAGTTGGGCGAAAGGCTCCAGTCGCCCAACCATTAGGCGACTGGAGCCTATTTTTGTAAAAAAATTTCCCGCGGATATATTTCTGTAATTTCGAATAAAAAAGGATTATCCGTACAAAAAATTCTCTTGAGCTGCTCCCAAGTAGACCATTCCAAGAGTTTATCCTTTACAATTGTACCCCTCTCGATGTTCTACTACTAGTATTACCGATGGTAGTATAAATAAATCATAACTAATCTGATCCATTGGATAAAAAATGAATGGCTCATATTTATTTTTGAGTACCATAAAAGAGCCCTTAAAAAAAGTGAGGCTAAAGGATTCCTATATGTACTAATCCTACCCATACAATGATTCCTACTTTCATTTAGAGTACAAGGCGTACTGTATAATGCCATAGCAAACCCAACCTAAACAATCAACCAATAGGCAATCTCATCACGCAAGGTAAGATAGAAGCAATTAGAGATGCGCTAGAGGAATAGATGTTAGATTATTATTTAGTACTATATTCTTGTACAGAGTAAGAATATGAGGTTTCAAAAGATTCGAGAGAGTTGTGAGAGGGTGATAATCTCTTGTACACTTTTTAGGTGGCGCTTAAGATGTTTGCGATTGGTTTCGCCAAATCTGTTCTCTTTTGTCGTGGTTGTTTCATTACTGTTATTTCCTTTATGTCTACATGATTCATCTAATTGCTCTTGATATCGTACACGCTCATCGATATCTCACAATATCAGATCCGATCCGAGTTTGTTTTACATAAGAAAAGGTATCACACTATAGCGGTATGTTCTAACACCACTATAAATACTCAGATCAAGGACTAACAATACTCAGATCAAGAACTAACGCACACACAATCTCAGATCAAGAACTAGCCTCTATCCGTTAATATGGGGAATACACAGTAGCATGCTGCACACATAGTCTCATGATAAACAATATACATGCAAAAATAGATGGTACATCACATGCTTGGTAAGAGACTGAGAGGAGTAAGCTTGAGTTATTAGGAGCATGAACCAGACTATCAATAAAATATAATTCCTTTGCCTTGCCTCTACTGTTCTTCATTCTTCCTTCTTCATTGGACTCTGAGAGACCATGTGGATGTGACCTCATGTTTGTGATGAGTAATTGACGCGTGTTTGGGAAAAGTTTGAGTTTGGTTTGAGTGGTTTGAGCCAAGTCGTTGCATGGTGCAGTCGATTGTGGTCGAACCTGGTCGAATGCGGTCGGACGTGCTTAGGACACATGTTTTCTTTTCGACCGGTCGTTGGGCTATTTTGGGTGTGAGTATTTAATTCTAATACAACTTTGTGTTATCTGTATCTCGAGCGGTGTTATGTGATGTGTTTCTTGTCTGTGATGGCTGCAGGACTGTGAGACGGAGTCGTGGTGAGGCATAGGATGACCGGACTAGGCACAGGCGGTGCTTAGGTCAAAGCGGTCGGGAGATGTCAAAGATGACGAGGACTCGAGGTGGTTGCGAGCCTTGGACGGTAAGAAATGAGGAAGCTTCCCGGAAGGTGCAGGAGGGGCGTTTTGGTAAATACGCAGGGCTGCACAAAAAGAAGCGGATTTGGTTTTGAGTTAATGGATAAAGCGCAAGAGTTGTTTCTGTTAGCGGGTAAAGCGAGTTATAAACCCGTTAATCAAAAACTATAAATAGAGGTGGTGTGCACCTGGTGGAGTTAAGGCTTTGGGGATTAGTTTTGCTTTGTGTCTCTCTTTTATCTTTCTGTTGAAGAGTTGTTGGAGAGAGCAGAGACTATTCTGCTGTTGTCCCCCTTGTCTTCGAGTGAGTTCTTGTTTTCACAATTGCGTATGGGAACGTAGGGTGTGTGTTCTTCTCAAGTATGAGACCATGTAATGAGATAGCTGTAATAGACTCTATATGCAATCATTCATGTCTCTTCATCCATTTGTGAAATCTTGTGTCTCAGATGATTTGGTTTTTAGTGTTTATTTCTCTGTGCCTGGTTTTAGTTTCTTCTGTTCTAGTGTCTGTTCTTCTCTACTAATCCTTTTTTATTGAAGTTCTTGATTGAGAAGCAGCAGATTCTTTTTTGTCTTTGAACTGGGAGTTGTTAACCAGTCTATCTTGGCTAGCATCTTCCAAAGAGAAAAGATTTATATCGTAGTTTTCCTCTCAAACGATCTCCGCCGAACTTCCTCTGTTTATGGGATTTCTAGGGTTTACTGTTTTGAAGAACAGAGGATGTGTTGTTTCTTGTCTATCTCGGCGAGAAATGCTCCAATCTTGTGATATGTTGATCTGAGGTCTTATTCTTGCTAAGGTCTAAAGTCTCTTGGGGAAGTTGTTGAGTTTCACAAGTTTTTGATATATTCTTCAGATTTCTGTTGTTATTGTATTGTCTTCTTGAATCGGTCTGCAGTCTGATCACATTCAAGAACCTTGATTTTTCTCCTGTTGGAAATCATGACCTTCATGACAAATAGACTGTTCTATCAGTTGTCATGGTTTCTGGGAGAATCTATGATCATTTTATTTAACCACTAGCCTGTTTTCACCGAATATACTATTTCCAGACTGAATATTTTCGATCGGCAGTGTTTCCCCCGGCTCTGTTTTCCTGCTCCGGTCTGCCCGGTTTAATTATTGCGGTCATACCGCCTGTCTGGTTCCAGTTAAACCGGCTAATACATTGCAGTCAAACCGGTATTAATGATTCAGTTTTTCGGCAGCAAGTTTGTTTTTTGATTTTGTGTTGGTCTGTCTTAAGCAGCAGCTTCAGGTTTCGGCAATTACAGTTGTCTGTATTCAGTCTTCGGTTTTTCAGTGATGTGCAGTCAGTTTCTTTTTTCTTTGTTTGCCGCCTCTGTCTTCAGTTGGTCCTTCTGAATTCCTCTCTCGGCTGCAGTTTCAGGTTCTCTACACCTCTTCTATTCGACTGCCTTCAGCTTGTTTTCTTTTCAGGTTTTTGTTTCTTCTATTCTCTGTTTTGTTTGTGTAGAATCTGACTTCTTCAGTTTTCAGCTAAGCTCATCTTTGTCCTTTGATTATTCTGGTCTCTGTTTACTCTTTCTCCTATTCTTGTTTCGGCAAACACAGTATATACTGTGGTGAATGAGTTCAGTCTCTTAGCTTCTTTGCTCCAGTCTGCGTTTTGGTCAGAAACTTCATTTACCAAGTAGACATCGACTACTTGAGTTCAGACAGATTTTTGATCATGAAGATTCTTTTGGTCTATCTTTGGTTTTTCCAGTGAGCATTCAAAATTCTCTCTTCATAGCTTTTTAGCAAACGAAGAAAAAATTTCATGTGAATATTTGAGGTGGTTTTAAAGGCACCATTCACCCCCTCTATTACCATTTCCGATCCTACAGACTCTACCTTAAATCCTATGCTCTCTTTCTTCCTTGTAGAACAGGTGAGGCAGCTGACCTAGGGATGACAATCTCGAATTTTTTGTACGGATAATCCATTTTTTATTTGAAAATACATAAATATACCCGCGACAAAATTTTTTACAAAAATAGTCTCCAGTCGCCCCCCCATTGGGCGACTTCTTCCTTTCGCCCAACCGGCAAGCGACACAAAGGGAATGTCGAACCGTTGGGCGATACTGCGATCGCCCTACCGTTGAGCGACTGAAATTGCGATCGCTCCGCATAAATGATCGCAATTTCAGTCGCTCAACGGTAGGGCGACTGCAATGGATATCCACCGACTGCCGCCCACTACCCTCATTCGGCCAAACAACCACATTTCCCCATTCTGCGCAGAGAACCAGAGAGAAGAAGAAGAGAGGAGGAAGGGAAGAAAGAAGAGGAGAAGAGAAGGAGGGGAAGAAAAGGAGGGGGGAGAAGAGAAGGAGGAGGTGAAGGAGGAAGGAGTCCAAGCTATTCCATCGATTTGGATCCGGTATTTTCGTTAATTAGGTTGTATTTACACTATTATTTAGATGAAATATTAGTGTTAGTACAAATTGTAGATGTAGTATACATTTTGTAGTATGGAACATTTTGTAGTATAGAAATTTAACTACTCTTTTTAGTATAGAAAGTTTAGTTTAGTGTTGAACGATGATATTTGACATGTCGTAAATTTCAATCATACATGTAGGCGTACATCATTAATGGCGAGACTACATTGAGAGTGTATTATGGTGCTGGAATGATTCGTGAAGGTCCGAATGGTGTGGATTTGAGCGATTTTCCGCAAGTCACTCTCGTACTTCGGATGACGAGAATGCTCCAATGACGGATGTGCGGCATTGGTGACCGAGTTTTCATTGGACCCGAGGTGTGCGGCGTCGTTGTGCAAGGGCTTTGGGCCGGTCTCCCCGACATCGGATGGGAGTTGAAGACATTGGTGCGCTCGCTTCATGGAAGGGCTTTGTGCAAGGGTGCCGCGCGTGGATACGAGTGTGTCTGCTTGTGCAACCGTGCTCACTACAAGCGGTGCGCAAGCTCGTGCGTCCGCCTATGCCGGGAGGTGCTAGCGGCTCGGGCGGGCAGCACGATGGCGGAGCTGATGAAGTTGCTCATGATGAAGGCAATGCGGTACATGGAGGAGAGTTACAGCCGTCAAGCTATACTGAGGAATCGGGCAAGCCGATGCGGTATATGGAGGAGAGTTACAGCCGTCAAGCTCCGAGAGAGGCGGGCAAGGCGATGAAGGAGAGTATAATGAGTATATCGTGCGCAGATGGAATCGATGACCAGAGGGCATGGGATGAAGAGCAAGCTGTAGAGGACGACGAGGAGGACAATTCCGATGATGAAGAAGTTCCTATCCCCAGAATGGAACCGGTTTAATGCGGAGGGTGTTTCCGCATATGATGAGCATGAATCACCATGGGAGTATCATGAGACAGAGGTTGGTGCATCTTGTGTTTCTGCGACAAGGAAGCGCTGCGCAGATGCCATCAAGTTTTGGGCCCTTTCAATGCAACGGACATTTCGCGTCGTCAAATCAAGCCGGGAGCGTTACATCGTGAAGTGCGAGCAGTGGTTGTCCTTGGAGGTGCGCCAGAGACCCAAGTATGACACTCACTGGATTGTGTCCAAGGTGGAGCCGCACTCTGCATTTCGAACATTGTCTTGGCGAGGCATCGAAACCCGACGTCGGTTATAGCCAATTCGATGTGCGGGAGATAGTGGAGAAAAAGATGTTGCGGCAACACATATTGTGCTAGCTATTGAGAATAAATTCAAGTATAAGATTAGCTACGCAAGGCGTGGCGTGCCAAGCAAAGGCGTTGGAAAAACGTTTTGGCACTTTCGAGGCGGCACGACAACCTTCCTCGTATGCTTAAGGTGTTGCAACAAAGGAACCCGCACGTACATCGCCGTGCACAGAAGCCGTCCGTAAGTCCACCAGATTTGCGGTGTTGCAGAGCATTGTTTGCATTTGGTGCTAGCATTGAAGCATTCAAGCACATGCTGCCGATGATCTCGATAGATGGGACCTTCTTGACAGCAAATACAAAGGGCGCTCCGACGGCCATAGGCGTTGGCGGTAACAATCAAATATTGCCGCTATTGCATTTGTGGAGAGTGAGAATTATGAGAGCCGGCTGTGGTTTCTAAGACATGTGAAGACTGGAGTTGTAGGCACGGCACGGTGTGTGCGTAATCCATGATCGCCACGCCGGTATTATAAAGCGTCTGAAAACTTCAAGAAGACCGAGAGAGCGTTCCTTGGCGGACATGAGGAACCGGTGGTGCGATGCGTCACTTAGGGCAAACTTTTCAAGCAATTCCGAAACAATCTTTGATGAAGCTATTCAAGAGGCTTGCTAGGCGTAACCAGCAGAGAAAATTTGATGCTTTATGGGGTTGCTGGATGAGTACACCGGGAAGAACGTCGACGAGAGGAGCAAGGGGCGGTCACTCCTAGGGCGGCACAACCGCAATGCTTGCCCAACAATCGATGAGTCTAACCCAAGTGGTCCAAGAAGGAGGAGCGCGAAACATCAAGTGCTTTCGCAGTGGATCGAGGGGAACCATTGGAGAAGTGGTCATTTGTTGCACGACACGGATGGCGCAAGGTGCGGAATAATGACAAGTAACCTTGCCGAGGTGTACAATTGGGTTCTCGGGGTCTCCGTTCTCAGCCCCTTGTCGCCATCATGGAAGGTGTTCTTCACAAGACAATCCGCTACTTCGGGGACAGACGCGAGTGCCGCACTTCATGCGCCAATCCCGAGCCCCAGATTCGTCAAAAATTACTGCGTACATGGAGACGAAGGCACGAAGGCTCAATTGCACACATGCATTGCATGGGCAACAGGAGCATCGTTTGAGGTGATACTCCGTGTGTGAGCGGATTTGGGACATCTCGTTCACTTATTACTCACGAGGTATGCCTTGGAGATCATGCAAACAGACCTAGCTGCACATGCAACAAGCTTAAGTTGTTACACGTGCCATGCTCTCATGTCCTCGCTGCATGCGGAACCGTGGGCATTGATCCTTCCAACTTCATGTCCGAGTACTTTTTCAAGGAGAGAATCTCGCAAGCTTGGTATGGGGAGCTCCGGGGTTCAGGCGGTGGGAAACTTCACCACTTTGGACATTTCAGCGAGGACACGGGTTCGGATATTAACATGCTTGAAGGGTGGGAAGGGTCGGCGACAGAGCCGACGTATTAGAAATGACATGGACGAATCACAAGCTGGAACATCCGGTGCGTTGTGGGCGATGCGGTCGAGGGGCACACTGACTAGACGATGCAATGCATGACCGATCGATGAGTTGGTGTTGTAATGCATGCTAAATTTCATGTACCATTTGTTAACCTTGTATGTTACATCCTTGTATGTTGTAATGGACTTATTCCGTGGACATCCGTGAAGTGCGAGCAGGTGGTATTTCATCCTTGTATGTTGTAATGGACATCCTTGTATGTTGTAATGGACTTATTCCTTGTATGTATGTTGTAACCTTGAATTTCATGCTCGGTATTGATTGTGATAACAACTCCACGAAGATAACAACTAATCCATCACATGCTTAACACGAAGTTTCAACGAAGGTCACAGAAAATGAAGGCGTCACGCACTTATAACAGAAACAACACATACATTACACATACGAATTTATGAAAAGTAGTACACCCAACATTTTAATTCAACACAACAGTCCTACCGCCACAAAGATCAACACATGAACAAATACATGAACTAAAATACGACACAAGCATAACCTCGTTACCTACATGCCAAACGAGCCTCGTGGCACCCACATGGAGAATTCTTGGGGGCGCCTCGGACGTGGTGGCCGTCATGGTAGTGGCATGCACATATGCAGCTCGGGTTCGCGCAGCAACATGTGGGATCATAAGAGCTTCCTATATTCACGACCTCCTCGTTGCCCCTCTCGCGTTGCATCCGTTCGCGAGGTCGTTGTTCTCTCGGTGAGACTCTCCATTCGGTACTCCAAGTCCCATATTCGAGCCCATAATGTATCCACATAACGATCAACATACCGTTCGTGAGGAGGGTCGATCCGATGGGAGAAGTCGCATTTGGCCATCTGCACAAAAATGACGGTAAACTTCGAGGTCCATAAGCAATACAAAATGTAACATTACTAATTTGTACCCGAGCGTGAGCATCGGAAGAAACGTCGCCGCCATCGTTCGGGAATCCAAGATCCGACGACCGCGTACTCATTGTGTTCGCATTTCGCCACGGTGGTTGAGCACGCCGGCTTGGTATCAATCGCATCGTGGACCGAACATATCCTCGTTTCTAAGGGAATGTCGTCCTTCGGTGACCCAAATCCCACCGCCCTCGACTTGGACATGGTATGTTTCACCACGAAAGAGAGGGTATACTTTGTTCGATTCACAATGTCATGGGACCCCAACCACGCTACTTATAGCAAAGCGGGCAGCTTAATGCATGACCACCAAAAAGAGGCTTTTGCTCGCGGATCGACAACACGCCCAGCTTTGCTCGGGGACATGACACAAGAGGTCAGCTTTTGCTCGGTGAGATGACAAAAGAGGCAGCTTTGCTCGATGACATGAGAAAACGGGCAGCATATGCGACTTTGCGATGATGTGAGTAGGCCTTTGCTTTGTACACATATAGGGCGAGGTCTTTAGCCTTTCTGAGGAGTAGGCACTGTGGGCTGTACACATATAGGGCGTAGGTCTTTAGCCTTCTAGGCTTTGAATGGTCCAATATCTGAAAAGGCTACAAACTATGAATTTATTACGAGATTATAGTCTCTGAAAAGCCTATATAGGGCCATTTATTGCTACTGGAATCCGGGAAAGCGAAAAGATCCTCTCCATGGACTATGCCCACTTGCACTGGATAACCGCCTACATAAAGGGCTCCTCCTATGTCTTCCATACCACATCTCCTCCTCAAGGTATCACAATACTACTACACAACAATGTCTTCTGGAGGTCCGACCCATTTGGAGTGCCGGAGTGGCATGAGCGCCGAAGTGCCATTGCGGCTTTAGGGCGATGTTGGGAGTCCGGATCGATCGAGTACAACGAGCCAAATACGGCCGTAGGTTCTTCAAGTGTCTGACACGGATGGCGGCCGTGGTAACGACCATAACTAAATCATTTCTTTTCCGTTATCGTTTTCAACTTGATCCATGACATCTACCATGCCACACATAGGCTTGCGGGTTCATGGAATGGGTGGATCGGTGCCGCCGGTATGGCCAAATAACCGAGCGGTGGAGGTGGAAAACAAAGGACAATACTTTGTCAAGATGACTCAGCTCGCGAGGTGGAGCAGCGGATGCGGCTTGAGCAAGAGCGCCGCGTGAGGGTGGACCAAATCCGTCGAAGGGCAAGGAGGATGAGCTGCAAAGGAGGCGGGAGCGGCTAAGTCTGCGTGAAGCGACCATCAAGCGTCGGGAGGAAGAGCTTCAAGCTCGTGAGGCAGCCCTCAAGTCCAAGAGTGACAGGAAGAAGGATGCAATGAGCCATCTTCAAGGCGCGACAAAAGGGGAAACAACCACGCTACACCCAGTAGACAAAATGTGGCGAGAAAGTGGCCCGGTCCACACGAGAGGTGGTACGAGCGGTTGGGTGGGTTAGTCGCATATCATGCTATATGTTATGCATGTAATAAAACCGTAAGCGGCATGTTACTCCCAATCAGTATTATGAAGTTTATTTCAATTCACATAAGGTTATTATCTCGTGTGTTTGCATTCAATGATTCAGATAGCAAATCATGTAACAATAATTAACATACCGTTTTCTTCGTACACTAATTCTTAGTAACATAAAAATATCACTTACCAATGTATATATCAAACGTTCTCTGATCAATTGTTCTTAAAAAATTTCTCACAATTTTTAATGCACGTACAACATACAATAAACATAACCTTTTATTACAACTACACCATATTTTTTTCCAGTTTAAAACTACAAAATTGACAAAACTCTACAAAATCACGGGGAGTGAGTAAAGTCGCCCTTCCATTGGGCGACTGCGTTATAAGTCGCCCATCCATTGGGCGACTGCATGGCAGTCGCCCAATGGTAAAGCGACTACTTGCAGTCGCTCCAAGAACCAGCGACAGATATTGTGTCGCTTGTCGGTTGGGCGAAAGGAAGAAGTCGCCCAATGGGGGGGCGACTGGAGACTATTTTTGTAAAAAATTTTATCACGGGTATATTTATTTATTTTCAATAAAAAATGAATTATCCGTACAAAAAATTCTGACAATCTCATCCATGGATAAATACCTGCTAGAGGTAGGTACGTTCTTTGTTTTGTTTATTTGTTTTTTTTGGTTTTTTTGCCTATGGGCAAGTTCGTGGCCGTAAAGTCGTACCCGCTGGGTGCAGTTTCGCCGTACGATGCAAACGAACAACCTGGCATTAGGATTTGACGCGGGGTGCAACTCTAGGCAGACTTGGATGTAAATCGGTTCAAATGAAAACCAACGATTGGTCTCTGTGACGGTTAGTGCATGTCTAATAGTATTATCTTAATTATTATTTAACTATATTAAATAAGTAAGATTCTATATAAAAAAGAAAAGAGGTGATAAGAGTTAACGTATTGTCTCTCATACAAGAGACGTTATAAGTCTGTAAACTAATATAAATAGTAAGAGGATATGAAAAAATAGTATAAAATAGTTAGATGAATAACTTACTGTTAAAGAAGTATCTGTAGTGCTATCTTTAGATAAAATAGAAATTTTATTGATAATTTTAAAAGACAGACTGTTATATATGACCCTGTTCTTTTCAGCTTTTCTACATTAACTAGCTTTTAAATGGAGTATTTTTTCAAGATAGGATCTACTAGTTAATTATAGTACATACTTTTTTGATTTTATTTATATCGGTAAAAACCGCACATGAGTTTCTGTTACTTTGTAATCTCTCGTACAAATAGCGTAATAGCTATAAATCACAACTAAAAACCATAAATCACACTAAAAAAACAGACCCATATACTCGTATCAGACTTCCGCAGGCAAACCAGAGAGTGCGTTCAGAACCTCAAGGAGTGGCGTATAGCCCAACCACACGTTAAGATCTCACCTTATACCGGATGCAATAATTCTCGTTTTGCCGACATCAACTTCCACAAGTAATTCGTCTATGTGTTCCTGCATATGGTTAGACGTACGATATATGGCTGAACGCAGTAGAGCACACGACAAACAATTTTAGTCTGGAGTTTTGTGGGCATAAAATTAGAGAGAGACATATGGCCCTATTTATTTAGGCTTTTTATCCGATTTATAAGTAAAAAAGACAGCCTAAACAAGAAGATGACTTTTTTAATCTAGCTTATGAAAAACTTAAGCCATTTTAAACCTAAAAGCTAAAAGCCATAAGAGATGTGTTTTTTTGGCTTTTGCATAATGAAATATCCCTTTGCTACTCAAGTTTGCTAAAATTACTTACCAAATATTGTTCATATATAACTCCAAATCATTTTGTTTTTCTCCTTTTTTCCGCTTCCCACTTTGTTTTCCTTTCCCCTTCGGCTCCCTCTCCCGAGCGACTCGCCCGATGCCACCATTCTCCCCCGCGACGCTGGCGCCGCCGTCCCCGTGCCCAACTCCATCGACCTTCCTCTTCCCCGCACCTGCCGCTGGCGGCATCCCTCGTCCCCGCACCCACCGCCGTTGTCCTCTCTCGGCCTCGACAACCTCGCCGTCCCCTCCTCCCTCAACGTCGGCGCCGCCTCCTTCCCCTAAATGGCGCTGCCTCCTCCCCCCAGACGCCGTTGCCTCCTCCCCCCTAGATGGCATTGCCTCCTCCTAGACGGCGCCACCTCCTTCCCCCAGATGCCGCTACCTCCTCCCCCCAGACAGCGCCGCCTCCTCCCCCCGATGGCACGGCCTCCTTCCCCCAGATGACGCCGCCTCCTCCCTCAATGCCGGCGCTACCTCCTCCCCATACTCCGCCCCTTCCTCCCTGACTCCGCCGCTGCTTCCTCCCCCCAGACAACGCCACCTCCTCCCCTAGATGGCGTTGCCTCCTCCCCCTAGATGGCGTAGAGATTTCAATTTTGTTTTGCAATTGGATTTTGTATAAACATTAGAATTGTTGTTCAGGTCCGATGAACATTAGAATTGATTTTGTATGCATTAAAATTCATCAAAACACATGCAAGCTTATGACTATCAAGTCATAATTCCTCGATGAATTGTGAATTTTTATATTCAGTCCCGATAATTGTTATGTGTTCTTCGATATCATGCTCTAACTCAAGATCAATGATATGCAAACCTTTCTTAGCTAATTTGAATAAGAGTATTTTGAATATTTCGTGCTTTACAATGATAAGCTAGCCCAACAAAAGCTAGACTGCTAAACAGGTTGGCTTGGCTTAAAAGTGAACTGCTTTTAAGTTGTTTAAGCCAAAAAAATGGCTTTAAGCTACAAGCAAAAAAAACGTAAGCTTAAATAAACAGGCCCATATACTGAAAATAAGATACCGTGCGACCAACCAAATTGCAATGAACAGTAATAATGACAAAGAAGGCCCTATTAAAGATCAGAGTTCGAGCACACTAATGTGGTGTAATGAGTGATTAACGTAACGATTCTATTAAATATCAACGTTAACGTAAGAGCAAGTACAATAGTATAGCTAACTAGTGACTATAACACTTGTCCATTTCATCTATAGCCTTCAAAAAAATAGTTCATACAATAAGGTAGCTATTATAATAACTATTTGGCCCCACGTGTAAGAGAGTGAAATGCATATTTTTACGTGCGATAGCTAGCTGTAATTTAGTAGCCAGCTTCCTTCTCTCTCTTCCTTTCTCTCTCTGCCATGTAAGATTTGGTTGATATTATATTTGCTATAGCCTGCTGACTAAGTCTTATTGTACCTGCTCTAATTGGAATGGGATTTCAGGGGATTTGGTGGTGTAATGAGTGGTACCTAATGTGTTCGGTTTCTCAAGGCAAATAGTATTCAATACCACTCGCTAGCACAATGGTCGTCGCCGCGGACACCAACTTTCGCAGCCAATTCGCCGAGGCAGCTATTGAGACTACACATGTTCCAGTGCACTGCCCAGTGCTCCCGCGCACACGTCCCCCACCGCCCTCTACTTATTCATGTTGAAAATATTGGTAATATTTTAATTTTAAATTTTACTGGAATACAAATACCAGAAATAACTAATATATAATAATCAAAACTAACAACAACCAACTCATAGTCCTTCTACTTCATAATATATGCAAGAACATAAATATAACATAGTCAATCGATCGAGTGAATAACTTATAGTGAGTCTGACGAAGAAACAGAAGTAGTGCAGAAGCAGTCGTGGAAGTAGTCAATGTTGAGGAAGGAACCGAGTGGTCGCGCAGATACGCTACTCAGAAACCTTTTTTGTGGCCTTGTGTATGTGCTCTTTGCAGCAATGGTTCATATATCCCATTATCCTTCCTTCTCGATGCTCTTTGAGAAGAAAGGCCAGCATGGTACAACAGCTTAACCCAGTTGCACAGTAATTAGGTGTATGAATATGGATGTCTATGGTACTTTTATGGACTCGTCAGTCACTCACTAGTAACTAACATAATTAACACCATTGAATCGAATTCAAATGTTTGAAAACCATGTTTGAACATAATTAAGAGGGAGATAATGGCATGATTCAACAAAATAAAACATATATTTAATGCACCAAGAGTCATGCTACGCCACGACGTAGTTGCAAGCTAAGTCAAGCAATTCTCACATGAAAAAACATACTTGTGCGCATACGTGTGTGTGAGAGAGCTTAGCTATAGTCCTCCTTATGTCAGCCTATGTTATATGTCGTATGTTTTAAGAGGTGATGAGGACTCTTACCTTTTATATGGCTTTCTTCTTGCTTATCCAAATAATACAGGATTAAACTATAAAATTTTTGGAATTTCATGAATGAATGGGCGTAGCACTGAAGGGCCCGTTCTAACAATTCAGCGGCTAGCAAGCCTCATTTTTAGCGTCCCAAGCGCTAGCGAGGACTAGTTTGATGTCGATACTTCTCCTCAAGCTTCTAGTCACCTGCGGCAGCAGCGGTATCCTCCGCCAACGAGATCTTCCTCAACAAAGCCGTCATCAAATTAGCTTACTGCCCTTTGTGTTTTAGTACTTTTTCCTTGCTTGCTTGTCTTCAGCTATGATCCTTTGACAATATACTATGTAGTTACTGCGTATTGTTTCAGTTGTTTTACGTGACAAGTTAAGGCATACTCAACTATTTACCTTCCTATTCTTTTTTACGAGTGCTAATGCCAATCCTATTTCTTAATTAGCTGAATGTCTGTTTCAAATTATTGATGGTTCAACTTCTATTGCAAAATAATTTTTTATGGATTACGAGCATTTTCTTTTCGTCTCACATTTACCAATTCATTTTTAAAACAACATACTTATTAAACACAAGACACAGGACTAGTTAAGCCGTGTGGCGCTATCGCCCAACCCGTTGGCTAGTTGTAACCCAGAAAGCTTAGCACTTAGCAGTATAAACCATACCTGTCGTGCCGTGAGCCAGACACAAAATAAGAGAGGACGATCGATCGTTTCAGGTTCCTGTAGGATAGGCTAAGCGTTCCAAACCATACAGGCCTATGCTGCTTGAAAACACACATATCATACTTGATTCAAAGTTGCAAAGCATAAAACCTTGACTACAACATTAAAACTAGAGTATTCCTGCACCTGGTCTCTGTTATAGACGAAATTTTGCAAATTAATTACATAGTGAGGGTACGTAGAGCTCTTATGCAAATCTTTTTAGACATGAAGCTTCGCTTTTATTAATCATGAGCAGAGTTACAATCTGGAAGCAGAGAAACAAGAAAATATGGTGCTTGGTTAAGCCCGTTGTCGAATCTGATTAGCTTGCTTCGTACATAAGTGAGCAGCTAAGTTTGCCTCCCTAAGAACAAAGCAAAGCCATGATGTTTCGTATCTTGCAGGTTTTTCACTAGAGCATAACCACTTGGCTTCGTTGACTCCTCCATTAGATACAATTTTGAGGTATTGTTAATATCTCAACCCTGAATAATTCTGGTCTAATTAGGATACATGCCAAGACAAACTAAGTTAGGAAAGGCATGCCGAACGGCCAAACCAGATGGGTTTTCATTTCTTAGAGTCGCGTATCTAAAACATGCTTGCTGCCCATCTGCATTTCTGCACAAGGATGTATTCTTTTACAAGTAATTAAGCATCACAAGCTAAAGCACTTCAAAATCTGTTTGTGGTCAGTACAGCTAAGTTTTCCCCCCTTGTGAGCATCCTATGGTATAGTGTTGGTTCCTTTCATTTTAAACATATGGTAGGATTCTTGATAATCATGCATATCCAGATCAGAATAACTCAAAACGGAATTCTGGCAGGAGCCTCAGTTTTGCAAACAATATAATGATTAATTGAGCACATACAAACATAAAGTATAATGAATAAGACTAATTCCAATATTCTATTGGCAATCAACATCAAACAACTGTCATGGATCCTAAAATAATCTTGTACACAGCAATGCACAAAACCAAGACCTGCAAAATCTATACTTGCTAGAATATCTAGAAAGAACGAAATAAGTGCACCTTTGATGCAGTGAATGTGATCGAACCTGTTGGTTGTGCATGTATTCAACTCTTGTTTCTGTTTTCTCATCTTAATGAATCAGCAGATTTTTCGTATCAGGTTCTATCTGTTAAGGGTATTAGAGATAAGGGTATGAGAGATAGAATAGGAATCGGCATATTCTAATACCCTTAACACCATCTAGGTAACCTCCAACAATTCATATACTGAAAGCGATAATTATTGATTGATATCAGGTTTTCAACATATAATTTATCAACAACCAATCAAACATAGACAGTCTATCAAATATCAATACAGGACTCGTCCTCTCACTTGCTAAAGGATATGCAAATATTGATATTCTCTGGGCCAATTAGTTTTTCAGCAAACCATCCTTCAGTATCTGTATGCTTTATTATACTATTATTGATATATTTAATAAAATTCTCATGTGCTTACACTCAGCAATTCCCAGCAAAACATTCTACAAATCCTAATAAGCTTCTTACAAGTAACAAAAAAAATTTCTTGTTTAGGATGGAAACTATAAGATACTGTTACTGCCAGGCCCAATCTCTAATGTACCACAAGTAGCAAAACTATTCTCCAAATATGCATGACCTCCTGCTAATGAAAGCATTAAGGACAACAAGTTTTAAGTAGCATAATGTAGCAAACACCTCTGAGTTAAATAGAGTTCATTTAACTCAGTCAAAACAAAAAATCTACGCCATAATGCCTAACCTCTAAGGCCACATTTGGTTGAGGGTTAAGACAGCTTGGATAGAGGGGTTTTGGATTCAAATCCCAAGGATGAACTAAATCCCAAAAATTCCCAAAGATCCCCTTAAGGAGTTAGATGTTTAACTCACCAAACACTTTTTTGATTTAGATATAGCTCATTTAACTCAGCAAAAACAACCTTATTCTCTTAACCCAGGATTAAGTTGATCAAATAAAAAGGTGTGATAAGCTAACGCACAGGTGTCAACCAAGGTAACCTATTTTTATGTACTGTTATTCTGTTAGCACAGTTAACCCAGCAAGAAAACTAAATAGGTTTGTTGACAAATGGAAAATCTGGTTAACATAAACTAGCTGGATTAAAATTAGTCAAACCAGTTATCCTAACTCTGAACCAAACATGGCCTACAAGCTGACAAATTTGTGCATAGTAGCCTACTATGTGAACAGAAATAAGTTACGTTCTAGATCCAAATGACAAAATTAAATTAATTTCAGTTTATTTCTTTCATACCCAAACAAAGAGGCAGTTTCAATAAGCAAGACAGTGAATAAACACACAACTAGGCCAAACATAATTTTTCTAAACACTGGCCTGAATATGAACAGCTCACATGAAGTTAATTCCACTATGAGAGCATTCAACGAAGAAATTGAAGTCAAAATTGGTAAAAGAGTTTAAATATTGTTAGCATATTATTGGAACTAAATACTTCTGCAATTTGGTAATTGAATAGGCACTACTAGTTTTGTTTTTCTCTTGAGAGCTGAGACTTGAGACATACTATCACTTAATCCTACCAAATGATGGGAAGTGTGTGTGTAAATTGCATATTAACACCAACCCAATTGATCTAAACAAACATATGACTAACGTGAATTAAGAAAACAATAGCGCGTGTAAACAAACATAAAAACTAACTGACATTTCTTAAATTCTGATAAGAAGTGTCCTAATCATTATACTAAATGTCAAGAAAATATGACATAAAAATCATCTTGGACACCGCAACAAGTTATTTGGGTTTCTCCATTGTTGCCACCAAAATATATTCATTTCTACCTTCTAATATTTCAGTCAGGCATAACAGCCTATAACTTGGATCTTTCCTGATAAGAACAAAATCACAAAACTGTCTGTCGATTCTAGCAATAGGAAATACGTTAACAAGTTATTAGTAAGACCATTGCTAAATTATGATGCACTTCGGAACCTGACACGCAAAGAAAAGTTCACACAGATGATTTCGTAAGTTTGACTCTTAAGGTTAAAAGGCAAATAAAACTTACTTCCATTCTTATGGTTATATAATTTGTTACAATACAAGGAAGAGAACGTCTATCACAACATTGAGGTTTACTGAAATCACCAGGGAGGGGTGGAACCCTGCCTCGTCGAAGGAGATCTTGATCCCAAGCTTGGGTCTCTTGAAAATCTTGTCTTCGGAGTGCTTGCAGATGGGGTTGACCCTCTGTAGCTCGCACGGAGTGACTCATCAATGGTGCGTGAGGACTTCGCGATGGCATTCCTCACAAACTTCTGTGCTGCAGGCGAGAGGGTCCTGGGGCTTGCACTGCCTCCCCTCACAGGTGATGGTAGCGGTGGCTTGTGGAACATTTTAGTCCGCTCCTTTATCTTCCTTGCAGCATCCCTCGACAGCAGGTGTGCCTTCACATCCCGAGCAGGTGGAGGTGGGATCTTGAAATGCGCCGTCTCACTGCCCCCAGAACCACCTGGTGTCTCCTCTGGATCCAATCTCAGAGGTGTTCCGTCAATCTCACCCCACGTCATGAATGGCGACTCATCCACACCAGGAGCTGGAGATGGCGTCCTCACAAAACTATACCCATTATCTGCCTTCTTCCCTGACTCAATGTAGAATGGATTTGGAGTTTTCCTCAGATCCTCCAAATCATACTTCTTTGCTTTGTCAGGATCATGATATGCCATCCCTCCAGGAGTGGAGCCTGCAACTGGTGCGTACAGTATGGCGGCTGCCTCCTCCTCCTTGGGCCTTCCGTCATCAGCCACAGCCTTCCCATGGAACCTGGTGTTTGACCTGTCAATCTCCTTGGTCATCCCCTTGAGCCGCTCGGCACGCTCCTCATCAGTGAGCGGCGCCTCCCCTCGATCAGCAGGGTAGTACATGAGCAGGTTCTTGGCCGTGAACTTGGCACTCTCCAAGGTACTCGGCGGCTGCCCAGACGTGCCATACCCATCAGTAATCCTGTCGCGCTTGGCGTCCTCCAACAAGGGGGTACTCGCCGCCTCAGCAGGCTCCAGCAGGTGGGCGTAGCGCTCGCGGCGGCGGTGGTTGACCTTCTCGAGGATCCGCGAGAAGGACTCGTTGTCCTCGCTGGTGAAGCGGCGGAAGAAGTCGTCGAGGGAGAGCACGGCCGCGACGTCGTCCTCCTCCTCGGGTGCGCCTGCGCCGGCGGTGGAGGGGGCGACGGAGGGGGTGGTTAGGAAGGACGGGGAGCGGAGCGCGGTGGAGGTGGCAGGCGTCGGGGTGGGGACGGGCCCGTGGCGCTGGAGGCGTCGGCGGCGGTCTAGGATCTTGAGCTGAGCGTCGCGGAGGAGGAGCGGGTCACGGGAGCGCAAGGCCTGGAGCCAGTCGAGGCGGTCGCGGAGGCGGGGGAGGTCGGGGAAGAAGTCGCGCTCGATGATGCGCTCGATGGCGGCGACGTATGTGTCCTCGTCGAGAACCTCCGGGCGGCGGCGCTTGGAGGAGGAGGAGGTGGTGGCGAGGGCGGAGGCGGAGGAGGGGGTAGGGAAGGCGGGGAGAGGGGTGGAGGGGGCGGGGGACGGGGAGAGGTGGCGAGGGGAGTGGCCGGGGGAGCGGAGCATCGCGGCGCCGGCGCCGGCGATATTAGGGTTAGGGTTCGGGGATTGGGGATCGAGGATAGGTAGGAGGCTGTTGTGTTTTGCGTTTGAGATTGGTTGGGTTGGTGTTGGCCGGTTCGGGTGTGTTTCCCACGCAGAAATATTGACGCGTGAAACCGAGTGGAATTACCGAAAACGACCGAATCGGAATCCTATTTATGAGAATTTTTCACTCAAGAAAGAACAAACTGTTAAAGAAAAAAAAAACGAATGATGAGTTTTTCGAAGTACGTGACTAGCTTGTGCGCTTCCACCGTCCGTCCTTGTGCCTTGTTGTCTTTCACTTGCGCCCGTGCCTCTCCATCTTCCTCCCGCTTCCTGGCTCCCCTTACATCTTCCCTGGCCACCGGCTCCGTCCCACCAGCCGCCTCCCATGTGGCTCCCATCGCTGCCCCCAACGCCTTTGTCACCTGTTGTGCCCCTCCCCTACTGCCTACCACCACCTCCGGCGGCCAGCAGGGCCTCGTGGGAAAAGCAAGAGCAGGCATAGGCAAAAGGTAGAAGGTGGGAGGCTAGGAGGACATTCTACCGAGCTGTTAGTTCCCCGAAAGCAATACACTATTTTATGAAAAATTTGGTTATATACCATTGAAATGCGACTGATTTTGATATATACCATAATAAAATCTCGGTTTACTTTAATACCATCGAAATCTTCAAATATTTGAGAAAATACCACTCTGACACCCCTCCTGTTACGATTGGTTATGAAATTACTGACTTGCCCATAATGTGGCTCGACCGGGGCGGGCAACCTTTGGCTCGATCAAACCAACTCTGATCCCATCCTCTTCTACTTCTCTTGACCCCATCTAGCACTTCCTCATCCTCCTAACCCCATCCGCTGCTGTCATATATAGCAGCCATCACCACCGCCCATGAAGCAGCCTAGGCTTGTTTGTTGGCTCAACCAAACCATCTGCACCTCTTCTTTGGTGGCTACTCAAGGAGCACTCCTAGAAGGTCGTGAGCTCGATCCGGCATGGTCATCGGCCACCGCGGGTGGGTCGGACAGCGGATTCAAGTGCACGCTTGGCCTCTGGTGACACAAACATTCTGTGGCGAGCTAAGTTCCTATTCCGTCCCAGAATTGTGTACACATGTGCCACAACTCATCGGTCTCGACTGCCATGGATGGGTTGGAAGGTTCCTAGGAACTGCTGCGATGAGCATCTACATATTTTGGTATGATTTTGCTTTGATTAGCCGGTGCGATTCTATTTTGTGTTTTTCTCATTTTGGGTTCTATAAAACAATTAATTTTGTGTTCTGTGATTGATCCAAATTTTTGCTTTGAATGTGCAATTCATCTGTCATTGTAAGATCTGATGTGAGTTCATGAATTAAATTGAGAAGTTCCATTCTTGTCTTCTAATCTAGAATCGTAAGGTCCGAAGAGAATTGGTGTCTATGTGCGTTAGATTCAAAGTTCCTATTGTTTTTATTATGAGATGGGCACTTCAAATTGCTTGCGGGTGTGCATGTTGCAGCCAGGGTAGCCACCACTTTGATGAGTGCAAGTACCTCGCACCTCTCCTATGCCTCTTGTTCCATCTGTGTGGTTGTCTAATTTGTTGGTAGTGTGTGAGAAGCGGAGTAGAGCCTTGTGAGAGAAGCAGAGCAAGGTATTACGTAGCAGAGTGGGTGGCACCGCGTGTGAGAAGCTGAGCCCCACTCGCGCGAAGGAAGCAGAGCAGGGCGGTGCGACGAGAGAAGTAGAGCACCTGCTGCATGACTGAGGAGCAGACTCGACGAAAGAAACGAGTCAACTAACGGAAGAATGACATAGTGGTATATTGCCAAAGATTTGGATATTTCTGTGGTACTAAAGTGAGCTAAAATTTTATTGTGGTATCTACCGTATATTAAAGTTGAGGGACTCCCTGGCCTCTCGCCTGTGCCACGTGTGTGTCGTGCGCTCTTTGGTTGACGCGTGGGCACGTGGCCGCGCGCTGTTCGTGCGGGCTGGCTGCGCTCGTTACGAGTTGGTAGCGATGCGCGGCTTCGGCCTACGCTCGGTCGTTGCCTCCTCTTGTGCGCCAGGCAAACAGCGAGGCAGGTGGCGCTGCTGCAGGCTTCCAGGCGAAGGGCGAGGTGGCGCCGTTTTTTTACGCGGTTTAGGGACGGGTTAGTGTATGATGATTGGGCCCCGCTTTTTTGGTTTGTGTTGTGGTCGGTTTATCTTTCGTGCAGGTTGTTTTGCTCTTGTTTTTATTGGCATCGTACGCACGGGTCGCGGATTTTGTGAGCGAGGTTTTCGTTTCCCTTTTGGTTTGGGGTGGTGCGTCCGGTTGTTCTTAGCTGCTGTTTCGCTCTTGCACTTTCCGCCAGTGTTCTTTGTGTGCTGGGTGGTGGCCGATCCGGTTGGTGCTTTTCGTTAGCGCGGTATTCTTCATCTGCTGGCTGGTGGACGATCCGGTTGGTTCATTTCGTTGGCTCCTTTTGTTTTAACGTAGTTTACCGTTGTTTTTACGATCCTTGTTCTTTCTTGCCTGCTGCTGTGTTTTGCCGTTCTTGTTTTATGTTCCTTGTTTTCCTGCTGAAAGCTTCCAGATTGTTCTTTCGTTTTCGTTCGTGTTAGAGGTTTTGCTTTCTGATGTTTGTGATCCGCTTTTCTGATATGTTTGTTTCCGATAGTTATGTTTTGCTTTTTGGGTCGGTGATTTCTTGTTTTCCAGCTGAAAGCTTCCAGGTTGTTCTCTCGTATAAATCAAAACTAGGCACATTTCAATGGTATATGTATCCATTTTTCTCTCTCTTTTTAATCACAACGCAAGACATGTGTCACAAATGTAACCACACATATAACCAAGGGCGCCACCTAGAACATGCCTAGAATTAAATCAGCGATTTTACGGAGTGCAGATGTACGCTTTCATACCGGGCAATTAGAAATGGAATCCTAATTGGTGGAGTTGTAATTCTACATAACTCAACCAACCAACTAAAAGATAATTCCCAAGGATGATGAGTTCTATCATTTAGTTTCCTTAATATTTTGGAATAACAATTTATACAGCAAGGCATAAAATGATAAGTTATAAAAAAAATCATTGTACAATAGAAATGGGATAACCGGTGAGATAGAAAAAATAAAATAAAATCCTTGTCGTGGAAGAGGTACCAAATCCCAATTCTGACCTACCTCAAACTATTTGTGGGCAACAACGACTTTAGCTGAGCATTAGATTTGAAAGTAGTCTCAACCAATTCTATTGTGAAATTGTGATTTGCCCCTCTTAAATGTTAGTGACATACCCTAGAGACAATTGTCGGACCTTGGAGCAACAACTCTTAAATTCTCTGTGTAAATCACACTAGTCCATGATCAGCTAGTGCATACAGTGGTAATAGGGATACATACCAAGCACAATAACAAACTTTATTAATTAAAAGACTACAACCTTATGGATAAAGTTTACATTTATAGCCCATAGGCCAAATTTAAATATAAGCAGCGGAAAAAAACATCGAAGCGGAAGAAGCCCACTGAGCCTGCTCATAGGCAAATGACAGTAAAATGCGGCCTACTCATCTAGGTCTTCACTGTAGTCGAAACAGTTCTCCTCTAAGATGAGATAGCAAGGGTGAGTATAAACTTGTACTCCGCAAGTCACACGGGAGAATGCAATATAATGATAAAAGGCAACAAAGAAAAGCATATAGGGTGATTTGAGTGTAAAACAATATTTAAAGAAATATAATAAATATATTGAAAAATGCTGAATTTAATACAGTAAGTAAAGAGAATAATTTAGGCAAAGTAATATCGTTGAAGTAGGCACCGACCTGACACTAATTTAACCACGGGCATCCCACCCCGGACCATCTTTCTCCAAAAGATCTCATATGGATTCTATCCATCCATAAGCCTTTCACAAACCATTTTGAAAAGAAAAGTCTAATCTGTGAAAAATTTTACTCAGCTTGCCCATGATCATGGGCATGGCTATCCAGAATAATTTATACATTTTGTAGAGGTGGTACAACTTTACTCACAAGATATGATTAACTCATATGTCAGCCACTATACGCTTCCATAGGCATGCGATTGAGTAATTATAACAAGGCCTTTACAACAAAGCAAAGCCTTCAACTTGGCCATGCCTCCACTAAGGTCTCACTCCAATAAGGTATCCGCCAGATCGGGGTCCTTTCTTGTGCCGTGTGAGACTTCTCGTGGCCTATGCCACGCTTACATTCAGCCTATAGCGAGACTCAAGTTGGGACTCACTAATTAGTCAGTCAGGACTGTCTCATACTAGTCTTGTGGTAGTACGTTAGGGCTTTATAGTAGTAGATCACAGATCGGTCCTTAATTGACTTAAGCACTAACCACATACCCCTTGTGCCTAGCATTCATGTTGAGTCACCAAGCAACAATGTATGCTAGCAAGCACCCATCACCTAACCATTTTCTTAAGTCTAAACCAAGTTTTATACTTTATTTTGAAATATTTCAAAGACTTCCTTGACACACCGAAGTCAAGAATACATTTTGAAAACTCATCATTTTATGTGAAGATGTATCCCAAGCCTAGATTTATTTCTAAGCAAGACTAAGCATTTGCTACAAAAGTCCCCTAACCATACTAGTGTACTAGCTAGAGTTATGTTTTAGGGTGACAAGGCATATAGGAATCAACGTTAAAGGAGGTAAGAACAAATAAGCATTAACTAAATTTAAAACTGAAATTGAAATACATTGAATAAAATTATGCATGTAGAATAATTTAAAACAACATAATTTTATTTGAAAACTGGGATCAATATGATCAAGATGTGTAACTTGCCTTTCTCCATGAATTGGTGTGTATCGACGTCGAAGAATTCTTCTGAATCGTCACAGTCTACACGTGAAAATACCCAAGCAAACTCAAATAAAGTCAAAATAAATTCAAATAAACTCCAAATATTAAAAATAAGGGCAGAAATGGATAGATTGAAATTTTATGAATTTAGAAATTCAAAATAGACTCAATCGGAGATAGGATGAAGGAGAACATACTTCTGGAAGTTTGAAGTCTAAAAAAATTAAAAAACTTGAATTTCTAAAATTATTTTCCTAAAGGAAAAGATATTTATGACATTAGCAAAGGAATTTACATTTTTGATAAAATTATTTTTCTAAAGAAAAAAGGGAATTATGATGTCATGCCGATAGTAGTCCGGAGTTTGACTTTTTGGGCTTGAGGCCTACATGTGGGCCTAGTCTATCGTGGACTAGTCCATAGACCAAAGGGTGGCTGAGGTGGTGAGGGAGGGTGGCGTGGTGGCTGACTGGACTGGTTTTGCTGGCATGGTTGCCAGGTAGCTGACACGTGGCGGACAAATGGCACATAAGGTCAAGGGTGCTAACGTGGCAGGCCACGTGGCACTGACGTGGCATGCCACGGGGCGTCCACGTGGATGCTGACCTGGTAAGGCTACCATGGTCAAAGGTGGCCAAGATCGTGCATAGCTGTTGTCATGGTCGTGCAAGACAACGGTCGTGGTCGAAGGCGGCCGTGGTAGTGGTCGAAGTCGACCGTGGTCGAACACGGCATTGGTCAAAGAGGCTACTATGGTCAGATATGGTAGTGGTCGAAGAGTGGCTGCAGTCGAGTGATGCCGTAGTCGAAAGCAACTATGGTCGAGCGTGGCTTCGCCTGCGTAGTGGCGCACGGGGATGGTGATCGTCGGCGCTCCGGCGTTTGGTGGTTGATGAGGGGTGGATGAGAGAGGGGGTGTTGGTGAGTCCGTTTTTCCTAGTTGCGAGTCTCAGCGATGGTCGGAGGTGGCGGGCGACATGAAGAGGGTTGCGGCAGTGCTCGGTTCTGGTGGTCTTGGCGCTCCAGTGGTCCACTCTAACGGCAGAGGAGCAGAGGAGAATCACAGAGGCAGGGTTGTGCCGATGGCATCGAGCCCGGGCTTCCGGGATGGCCGAAGTGGTGGGGAAACCTTCGTCGAAGGATCGCCGATGTTTGGAGAGAGGTGGGCATGGTGCTGAGAAGGCAGAGACTTGGAGAGAGGGAGAGAAGCCAAGGGCGAAGTGGTGAGGGGAGAGGCGGGGCTTGGGGGTATTTATAGGGGCATGGGTTGGGCACAGCGAGGTAACCACCACGCGACAATGGCGGAAGGGCAATGGCCGGTGCAGGCTAAAAGCATCTAGGGCTCTAAAAATGGTTTTGGTAATTGACGAATTTATGTGAATATGGGACTAACATGTTTACTGTGTGTTTAAAAGGTTAAATCCCTAAAATGATGATGAGACGCATGCTAAGGGTCAACATGAAGATCAATGTGGCTCAAGATAAAGGTATATGTAGACTAGGATCCCTTTTGCTTTTATTGGTCTTAGGAGAAAAATGGAAGACCGGATTATAGGATAAATACCATACTATTAAAAGGGATCATGGCTAGTAACTTGATAGTATATTGTTGTGCTATTTAAATCAATTTAGAATCATGCATTTTCTTAAAACTAAAATTGATAGCCAATCTGTGCTTTGTCTGGATAACCAGAAGTACCAAAGTGTAAACTGTGGTACTTCTGCTTTCCAGAAGTTCTGTCAAAACGAGCGATATGTTTTTTCCAGACAACACCATTGGAATCACTTTGTCTCTATGGAAAATAGAAGTACTGGAGTTTTAACGACGGAACTACCATAGAGCGGTAGTACCGCAACCTTAAATGGTACTTCCGAATCATGGAAGCTCCGAAAATCCAGACGGTACGATTTTTCTAGAGAGTGCCAACTTTTGGCCTCGAAGCAAACGGAAGTACCACGCTAAAATTTTAGAACTTCCGAATATCGAAACTACCGTGATTATAACAGCTAGTTTAGAAGCTCTGAAATAGCCATTACTATTGTGTTAGAATAGGTGAGGTAGTACCCACCGATGAACGATGGTACTTCTGTTCACCCTGATTTTTATAGGGATTGCCCTGTAATGGCTAGTTTTAGTTGGTGGGGATATAAATACCCCCCACCCGCTCAAGGATAGAAAAACAGACTCGATTGAACACCCTTGAGCATTCGCTCCACACCTCAATTTCACATTGTGCATTCATTTGAGGTGGTTGAGACAAAATCAAGTGCATACATCTTAGCTTGATCCCTTTGGCCCTTGATTCCTATCAAGCAAAGCTGTGATCTATTACTCTTGGTGCTTACTGGCACCTAGACCGCTTAGCGAGAGCTTGCGTGGTGACTTCTTAAAAAAGGTTGTGGAGAAGCTTGGCATCGATTTGTAAGTGGTTTGGTGTCCACCATCTGCGGAGTAGAGGAAGGACAACCATTAGTAAATTGAAGAGCCGAGGCTTAATTCATGGAGCTGGTCCAACTTATTTGGGTTTTCCTCAACGTGGATTAGGGGATATTGGCAAGCTTCCAAACACCATGGTAAAATATCGTGTGTCAATTGGTTATTTCTTTGTCATTTCATTCCGCCTTTGTATTTATATGTAGGACCCAGATTTTACAATCTGGAATCTTCTGTGATTCCACCGCACTATTCCCTGAATCAGTAGATAGTGCTCACAGATACAGTACTGGATATCAAAATACATATCATACGAAAGTGTAAATATAATAGTAGACTTACTCATGGGTCAAGTAGGTCGAAATCAACAGGATGCAGCAGCGAAAACGAAGCACACAGGTGGGACCCTCAGGACATGCCCACAGGCAGCCAACTGGGGGTTCACGACCTAGCCCTTGACATCTTCATCTTCTTTTCCATCATGACCAAGAGTATTGCTGAAGCGTAGCGATCTGGTTCCTAATTCTGGATTTGCTGTGAGAGCGAGAGTGAGCATAAACCACCGTGCTCCGCAAGCCAATACACAGGATGCAAATAAATAATATGCAAGGCTTATCGAAGGAGAGGCTCGGGTTATTTTATTTTCCATAAATTGCTTTTAGTATTATTATTATTTAATCACGGTGTTATTGTTGCTGCCTAAAACTCCAAACAGCGAATGTCATCATTTATTTAATCCACCGACCGTACACTTTCTATATTGTTACCTACCATGTCATTAATCTAGCCAAGGGTGTCTGATTCTCACATAAATCATATCTTCCACGATAAATTTGTAAATCAATCTCGGATGGCTGTATACTCCCAATCTCAGATCCACTATATACCAATCTGTTCACTCTACAATCCAATGACAATCCAATACCTTTAATTTGGATCCATCAATCAAACAATTCCCATTACATTGTCTAAAAATTCTATTAATCAAATCAGGGTTACCAACTCTCATATGAATCTAAATTTTTACCACCAATTTATAGATCCAATCTCAGATTCATTAGTTACCAATTCAACCAGTTCCTCAGTCTAACAAAATTTAGTACCCTTTATTTTAGATCCACCAACATCTTTTGTGTTCTGAATTCCTAATAATCCAATCTTACAGTTGCTATTCATCAACTCTTCATTTCTAAAATTCTAATGATTATTCCACATAATTACTCTCAAATCCACTGGTATCATTTGTATCAGGGCTTCCTAATAATTCAATCCTTTCTGCTATTGATCCAATAAACATAATTTGCCCTTCCAGTAAGCTTCCTTATATTCACATTATCTATCTTTAACTAATTTACTAGTATACATCCACCAGAAATATTATTGATCAAGTTTACATTACAATCGTTCTACAAATCCCCAAAAATTCATTTGACACATCTAGTCATTGATCATATTCTATCATCCCATTATTGTCAACATTTCCCAAGAATTCATATTATTTATCAGTGTCGTAATCCAACAATTACTTTCACACTCCCTAATTCTCCAAAAATCATTTAATTCATCCATCTAGCCAATCTATTTAGGCTCCACCAATTTATCTTCCCAAAATTCACACTATCGTCTCTTTTTGATGATCGACACAAAACCTACCAACATCCTTGTGTGTTCACCACAAAAATACATCTTATTTACTTACGACTCTATTTATTCTTCCCTATATTTTGTCTTGTAGGAAAAGAGATATTTTATTTTTAAAATATGATATATAGAAATTTCCTGAAATCTAGCAGTTTGAACTAAAACATAGTGTGTGAAAGAATGCAATAGCAATAGCGATCCGGATTCTATCAACCGTTACATGGTCTCTGCACCATATGCTAGACCTTCAGCGTTTTTAGCCGCTTACATTATCATTGGGGTGACACCTAGGGCAACACAAATCAGGACTTTCCACTGCTCTCCACTTTTCCAATTCCACCCACAAAGTTTTTGAAATAGAACTATATCTGGTTAACTTCCCATGTCTGCCCTTGACCGTGGGCACGGCTATTCGAATAGTTTTGACTTTGCAGAGTTTGCACACTTTACCCACAAGAGATAGTTCACTCGTTGCCCTACACAATTCCTTAGTCGTGTGGTTGAGCAAACCATCACAGTAACCATTCAAAGTATCTCGCCCCTTTCATCATCTCACCCCTATGAGCTTGGCTCGCTTGCGGCAGGTCTCATAGGTTGTGCGGGATGTTCCCCTCCTATGCGCCTAGCAGCTGGCTACCCACATTGCTAGCACACCGCAGCAGAACTCCACCCTCTGTGGGTGCCCCATTCAAGCCCGCCACCCAGACAGCCACTTGCACTATCTCACCTCCTCCACCGATGATGATGACTTTCAGGGTCTAGTAAATTTACTAGGCCAAGTTGTACTTTATAGACTTATGGTTGTACTTGTTTTACACAGGAGGTCGTGACAAGATTCGGTCTTTAGGGTTACTTAGGCGGTTCTACCACTAACCACACTCTCGTGCACCACTGCACCATACCCTCGAATCGTCCGCCCAGATAGATAAGCAAATTTTGAGGTTTTTGATAGCATAAAATAATCATATCAAACATACCAGTCATTACCACCATGACTTCTCAAACCAGTTTCTCATGATTAAAATTGATGCTTGGGGCATTTTAGCGCTCCCGAGTGTCTAACCAATACTAAGCATGGTGTATAATTATGGACTTATTTTCGAAAGGTTACTATTATAATTTTGCTAGGGTGACAAGGTTCATATATTCAAATATTCCAAAGGAGGTATAATATTAATCAAGTTAAATAGTGAGCATATAACTAGAATCTTAAATTAAACATGTATTTGCATATAGAATAACAACATGCAATTTGATAATTTAAACAAAAGTAATTTGCAGAAAATATGTGTTCAACATGATCAAAGTATTGACTCGCCTTGCGCGGTTTACCGCGGTCTTGAACCCACTCAAAGCTTTCTCATTTATTGATCTTTGAGCTTCTGGTCCTTGTCTTCCCCGCGACCTTGATCTCACTTGATCCATTGAATCTTCAAGACTCCAATTTCTAATTACGTGATATACAACTGAATCCAAATAAATGCAAATAACTCAAAAGATCCAATACATCCGAATAAACTCAATTTAGTTTTATTATGAGTTAATGGGTGTTTGAGACAAGGTTGATTGAGCGCAGTGTATTGTCAATATCGTAGTGGTTGGAGTGAAGTGGGAATTGGCAGGGGAACCTGTCAGAATGGGGTCAAAGGATAGGTCATGCTAAAGGTATATTCATGGGTTTATTTCTGTTTAGTGCTCGGAGGTGGCTAGGTATAGCTGATGGCAGGATACGGTGACCTGATCTTTTTATTAATAACTTATTTTATTATTTTTATTTTTATTAAGAAAGTACCATGAGTCAAGACAGACATATGGGCAGGTATATGAATTTAGTTGAGTATTAAGTATCGTATTGGTCAAATGTTGCCATTTATGAGTTAAGGCAGGGGTTCCAAGATGGCGTATACGACTTTTAGCTTATGGAATTAATTCATATCACCATTAATTTGATATGTAGCATTTTATGCAACCCTAATTACTCGTGTTATTAATTAAATGTTCACTTCAGAATATTTATATATATTGGTTAGGTCATTTTAATGTTTGATGACCTAAGGCTATTATATTTTGGTACCTATACATTAATATGACTTTTTAATCTGAAGGTGCTATGGGAGTTATTGGTATTGATATTTTAGCCCTTTGCTTAGCATTTGACAACGTTCGACCTTTAATTAAATTTCTATTTACCTAGGGTCGAATTTGCTATATAGGGTCTTATCTCAATGTTGCTATTTAATTAAATTTACCATTGGGATTTATTTAATGGTGGCATGTTAAATGTTGGGGCACATGTTTTAGTTATTATTAAGGCTAATCTTAATTTAAATCCTTACTTTTATAGTTAACATATTATGTAATTATTTCCCTTAACTTTAACTTGGATATATTTTTAATTAGGATCCTTATTAAATTTGGACATTAAACAAAACCATATTTTATTAATGCCTTTAATTGATAATTAGACATTAAATAAGTATTCAACCCATATTAATTTCTCATATATGATACTTAACCAAATATTAAATATTATATAATCTTACTTACATCCTAATCAATTTTATTAGCCTCCATGTATTAATTTCTAATTGTTCTTAATTGAAATGGAGTAAATAAAAATAGAAACAAAAAGGTGCAGAGAGGAGAATCAAACCCGGGACCTGGTGATCAACGCATGGCTCGGCTGGCCAACTGGGTGGCTGCCCACTTGCGAGTGACAGAGGGGGATTTAGTTAGAAGAAGCAAGCGCAGGGATGGGCTCAAAACAATGCAAGGCGGTGGCGCTCGGAGCTGGCTTTGCCGGTGGCAGGTGGTGACCGGAGGGGTGTTGGTGACCACCAAAATGGGATATGGGGGAGGTGGTCAAGCTACAGGAGGTGGCGTATTGGCCGGGGCGGCGACGAGGTGGGCGGGCAGCAATCCAAGGCGGCCGGCGTCGAGGTGGTCACGGGGCGACGGCACCATGGTGGAGGGGAGGAGGAATTGGCGGGCACAGGAGCAAGAGTAGGGTAGGGGAAGCTCACCATGGGCTTGGCCGAGCAGGGAATAGGCCGTGGCGAGCTGGCGACGATGGCTTGCGGTGGTGCGGGGAGGCTCACGCAGCTGGCGAGCTGTGGTGAGGGAGTATCTCTGGCGATAGTTGGGAATGCTCCCGGGAGGCCCGTAGATGATGCCCGAGGAAGGAATTGGTCCGAGAAGTCACGAAGAAGGAATGGCACTGGCGGTGGCGGCGGCGTCCGGCAATGGGAAAGAATGGCTGGCGCGCATGCTCTGGTGAATGAGAGTTCAATTAGCTTGGGAAGGGGCCAGAGGGAAAGTGGTGACGCAGTGTGACGCGGTTGTATTGGTGATGGCGTCGATGAAGGGCTGGAAATGGTGAGGAGGCGGTCGGGTGGCTCACGGTGACAGAGAAAGAGGAAGGTGGGGAAGGAAGGCATGGAGTACAGGCGCAAGGGAGGCCGGGCTATTTATAGTGACTTAGAGAGAGGGGTGCCGTGGAGCTACTGTGCCCTGCGACCGGAACACAGGACACGGATTGGACCTGGGTATGGCCGGGCGACGTGCGAGCGATTGGCGGCAAGGCATGGGCGACACTACTGATGCGGAGGCGACGGGCGCACAGTGGGAGTAGGACCAGAGTGACGCGCGCACAGGAAATGGGAGAAGACGGGAGCAGGCGTGTGGAAGCGCGCGACCGGCGAGCGTGGGCGAGTGCAGCTGACGTGAGCGGAGGACAGGGGAAGGGGAAGAAAGAAGGAAATGGGAGAGACTTCGGCTGGGCCAGCGGCCAGACAAGAGGAAGCGGGCCGGTCAACCTGGGGAAAGGAAGAGAACCGGGCCGAGAAAAAGAAAAAGAAAGCGGCCCGGGGGATAAAAGAAATGGGCTGAGCCCAAGAGAGATTTTAGGGGTTTTTAAAAATTTCAGAAATTGGATTTGCATCTTGGCTTGAATCTGAAACTTAGCTCAAACTTTTGAATTCCTCATTTTAATTTTAGGATTGCTTGGAAATTTTGAGAAATAATTCTTAATTTTTCTGAACTTAAATTTTTAGTTTAATTATCTGGGTGCGGTTGCTTGACCCTTGGCTTGAGTTTAAATTTTAAATTTTTGTTTGGATTTGAGTGAAATTTAAAATTGGTTTAGAATTCATAATTCATTGTTTTATATGGTTCCCATATCCTTTATTAGCTCCATTATTATTTTCACTTTGGGTATTATTTCTTAGTATATTTATTTGCAAGTGACAAAACTCAAAAGGTTTCAACTAAATATTCAGAAGAAATTTGAATGCTAGCAAAATGCAAGAAAAGTTTTAAAAACTCCATATTTTTGAAAACTTGAAATTTAGGATGTGACATTATAGCATATTGTAATTGTCATATTTATTTGTACGAAAGTTATTCTTTTAGAGACTTGTGCTTGTAGAGCCTTGGACATATTAGAATTGTGTAGGTTTGAATTGCTTTAAAATCTTGCTTGACTAAATTATGATGACCTTGAGCATCTCCCATTGTGACAAACTTGAACATAGTGGTCATTTACTACTTTTGTGCATGTAATTGCCTTGTCGTTAGCACTATCAATGAAAGGAGGCAACAGGAATTGTGTGTCTTATAATTCTGACCCTATGAGGCTGTGTTTCTGGTGTGCTGCTACTACCATTAATATTAATGGTTTCACAATCATTACCGCAATCTTTCTGCACAAGCTGTGATGGTGTTTGCTCATCAGTTTCTCCTTTTGCAACTTGCTTGCAATTTGTGCTGGTAACTGTAGGATCGGAAATGGCAACAGAGGGGGGGGTGAATGTTGCCTTTTAAAAACGCCCCCAAGTATCCACGAACAAATCTTATCTCCGATAACTATAAAAGCTATGAAGAAGATGATTCATGCTCTCTGGAAATTCATGACACACAGAATAGATAGCGAGACAGAAGCACCAAAGCAAATCAGGCAGCAGAAAACAAGATCAAAGAAAAAACAAGTCAGGCCGATCATACTGCATGTGGTAGGCCGGTCAGACCACCGTGTCTAGGCCGGTCAGACCGCTGGTTCTAGACTGGTCTGACCGCCACATCACCTCCGGTCTGACCGCCGGTGGTCGAGCGGTTGGACCGCCAACCCTAGCGGTCTGACCGCCACAGGCCGAGCGGTCTGACCGCCATGTATTTTTCGGTCAGACCGGCCCCCTTAAAACAGAGCCTACAACGAGCAGTCGACTGAACCTCACTGCACAGTAAATACTGAGAATGCAGATTCCAGGGAAATTTGTCGAAATGCTGCTGTTCTTCTCAGGACAAAGGATCAAGACTTTAAACTAAACTACAACTAGACTTCAGGAACAAAAGAAAGCATACCAAAAAGGCAAGAAATCAAAACTTGAGTGGAAATATGAAAACTCATAGAGAATGGGACTGATTTCCAAATTGCTTGCCATTCTTTAATCTTTTGATTATGAAACTTTGAGTTCAGCTAAGCAATGACCTCAGGACTTGAAAACTTACATCTGGGCACAACCTTTTGAAGGGAAATCAAGAGCATTAACTATGCTCTGCCTTCAAACCCTATGCATCCTAAGACAGAGGAAACTTGCAAATGAGCGAATAGGAAAATACATTGATTCAAATCTTTTCTCTCGGGAATATGCTAGCCAAAAGTGCTTTGAGGTGATTCCCAGTTTAGAGAAGATGTTCTGCAGTTACAAACTCAAGAAATTAGACGAAAACACAGGGGCAATGAAGAACAGAAGACAGAACTGAAAACCAAATACAGAAAAGAAGCAAGAAACCATTTCATCTTAGACACAGATGTTCTCATATTGCTTAGGAGAGATGAATGATTACAAAGGGTTCATCTTCTACAGCCCAAACACTAAAGCCCCATACGCAATTGAAAAGAAATGTCTGCTCACTACATGATTCTCACTAAGATGAACACACACTCAAGAACTCATGCAGGAGAACACTTACTCAGCTTACTTGCTTCCTTCCTGCCTTTCCTCATGACCTATATGAAGGTAGGAGCTCACACCAAAGAAGGAAATCAAGAAATGGCAGCCTACATCCACTCCCTCACCTCACACCCACATGAGGCAAAAGTCAAATACATGAAGAGAAGTGGAGGGAACCAGGATTGAACCTTCCCTCCAAACCCTGAACTCTTCTCTTCTACTAACGGGTCTCCAACCCGTTATCTTCAACCGAATCCACTTCCATTTTGCAGCCTTGTGTATTTTACCAAAATGCCCTTGCTGCACCTTCCTGCAAGCTTCCCGCAACCGGCACCCTGACCGTCTGGACCTCGACTCCTCCCTGAGTCCAGTCCCGGTCCGCTCCGCTGCACACGACCGCACCTGGCATCCTGACCGTTTGGACCTCAGCTCCTCCCTGAGCCTAGTCCCGGTCCACCTCGCCGCTGCCCGTCGTGTCCACCTCCGGTAGCTCCAGCTCCGGTTCCTCATCTCCCGACTCGCAACCACCTCAGCATCCTTGATCATCTTTGGTGTCTCCAACCGTCTGGACCTCAACACCTCCTGTGCCTAGTCCCGGTCCTCCCACGCCTCACCATGACCTAGCTCCGAAGTCCTACAGCCACACAGACGAGAAAACCGTCACATAGCACCGCACGAAACATCATAATCAACATTAGCCACAAAGAAACATAACTAAACACAAAATAGCCCAAACGATCGATCGAGAAAAGGAACAACCGTCCTAAGCACACCCGACTGCGTTCGACCAAGTCCAATCGAACTGGACTGCGCCATGCACCGACTTGGCGCGAACCAACCAAACCAAACTCAAACTTCCAAGAACACGAGTCAATTACTCATCACAAACATGGGAACACCTCCACATGGACTCTCAGTAACATAATTGCTTCTTGATCTAGCATCTTGTGAATAGTGCCCTAGTCCTTTGCAATTTTAACACATTTCTTTGCTTTTGCTGCTACTTCAACCTTTAAGCAAAGGTCAATAATATCTTGTTAGCTCATATCATCAAGCACATCCTTGGTCATCAATATGAGGCCAGTTCCCTTGCTTCTGATGATCATCTTGAGAATTACTTCCTTGGCAACTCCCACTTGCATTAGTGTTTGATTGTTGGCTATATCTGTTGCTTTCATTTCATTATCCATGGGGATTACATATTCGGATTGAGACGATGTGCATATCCTCTTTGGTGAATTGTCTAACTCTTCTATGAGATTGAATATTAGAGGGGTGAAGAGATTAGTAGGCTTTTTGTTGTCTGTTGTCCCATTGCCATTGCTATCCTCATTTGTCTCCTGCCATTTATGCATTTTAGGATCCTCAGATATCCTTTTCTCATTTACTATCAATGTTTTTCGCTTTCTGGTTTTTATTTTTTTATATTACCTTCCCTTCCTGCAGTGGAACCTTATTATTAGTTCCTTCCAATGATAAAACTTTCAGGATGTTTGTTCTTGCCCTATTTGAGACTTGTACTTACTTCCTATTGAACCTGGGTGAGGTCCTTTTGGCCTATAATTTACTAGAGTCTTGTCCTTGGCTTCTTTCGCTTGGTGAATATGTTGGTATGGTTTCCTCGTCAGAAGCTGGTTTGCATTTTTTTTGCTCTATAGTAGCATTCATTGCTCCTACTGCCACTGTTTATTAGTTGCATCTAAGTGCTTGCATTGGTCTCCAATTGGTTTGCTACATCACTCACTATTGTGTCTTGTTGCCTAGTTGCAAACCTAGGAGAAGTCTTTGTAGCTTGCCTTTTCGGTAAAGGCATTTGAGAGCTTGCATCCCTTTCCATCTTGGAATTTGATCCAGCAGTTTCACTTTTGTTACTCTTTTGATTTATATCTTTTGTGTGTACATCTTGTCCTATGTTAGTCAGAGTAGCAGCTATGCTTGGCTCTACTGAAGCAACAGCGTGTGTTACTCATCTCTTTCGTTGGCCTTTTTGCAATTTGAGACACTACGCAAACTATTTTGAAAACTCCACCTTTGCGGTCTCTGTTAAGATACCATCTAACATTCTATCATCGTTGATAATGAGTGAGCTTGGGTTATTAACGATTTCTTTCAAACAATTCTTTCCTATGTCAATGAAATCAATAATCTCCAGTGGTTCAAGCTTGAACGGTGACTTTATAGCCCCTGCACCTATTGAGACAGTGGAATTGACCAGATCAAGTAGATTCACACCCTGTTTATCTCCTTGACTGTTTTTCTTCTCAGATAGTGTTCTCTCACTTCCTTGTGACATTTCCTTGTTTAATACCAAGGGGTTGAAAGAATAGAGACCATCTTCCCTCTCTTGGCCTTCGTGTAGACATTCCATTTTGGAATCATCCTTACTGCCTTGGGATTCACCTCCAGAAATTACTATATGTGCAGACACTACATGGTGATCTTGATGTTAAGCTTTAATGGCTGTATGGCCCATGATATCCATGCAAGTAATATCTTCATGTGCACATATGTTCTCCATCATCCTTACTGTCTTGCAATTTGCCTCTTGAAGTTACTATCTATTAATGATCTTGCTTTAGAGCATCAATAGAAGTGTGGCTAATACTGTCCAAAGAATGCAAATCTTCATTTAACCAATCTGCACATGTTGGAGTGTTTGCAAATTGGGACTCATTTGCAATAGGTCATGTGTTGTCTTGGTTGTGAGTTTTGGGTTCTATTGACATGTGTCCATGTCGGATTCTGGATTTGACAATCTAGAATCCTCTGTGATTCCATCGCACTATTCTCTGAATCAGTAAATAGTGCTCACAGATACATTACTGAACATCACAATACATATCATGTGGAAGCCTAAATATAATAGTAGACTTACACATGGGCCAATTAGGTCAAAATCAATAAAATGCAACAGTGGAAAGGAACACATAGGTGGGACCCTCAGGACGTGCCCACAGGCAGCCAACTGGGGTACGCGACCTAGTTCTTGACCTCTTCGTCTTCTTTACCATCATGACCAGGTGTAATGCTGAGGAGTAGTGATATGACTCCTAATTCTGGATTAATTGAGTGAGCAAGGGTGAGCACAAACCACTGTACTCCACGATAAACAACTGAATCCAAATAAATACAAATAACTCAAAATGCCCAATAAATCCAAATGAATTTAATTTATCTATATTTTGAGTTATTGGGTGATTTAGGGTAAGGTTGATTGGGCATGGAGTATTAACTAAGTCAAACGTGGTTGGAGTGAAGCGATGATTGGTAGATGGAAATTCACTGAGACATATGCCAAGGAAGGTTTATGATAAAGGAATATTTATGAGAATATTTCCGCATAGCCGACGGTAGAATATCATGACTCTACCTCTAGTTTAATAACTTCTTTTATTATTTAATATTTGTCAAGGAAGTTCCATGAGTTGGGCTAGACTTACGGATAGATAGATTACCTTAGTGTCATTATTCCAAAAATGGATTCTCAATTTACCTAAACTTTTAGTCTAATTTCATGATTCTATTTTATTCTTACAGGATTTGAACACATGTTATCTGGACACTACAGACATACCAGTGTTAGCTACCCCCAACTAATTCTTATTGAGCTAGGCCCACAAGACAGACAAGGGGGAGACACAGGGGGATTCTATGTAAGAATAGAGGAGGGCAGTTGCATTCGAAATAGAGGGAGAGTAGAGGAATGGTAGCGCATGGTTGGGCGGCTTTGCTGGCAGTGGGTGGTGGTCGGGAAGGGAGTGACAACCACTAAAATAGGTTGCAAGGAAAGAGTAGAGGCTAGGGGATGTGACTTCAGGGCCCGGGTGGCACCAAGCTAGGCTGGCGGCAATGCATGGCAGTCGGAGGTAGGGATGGAATGAGGTGGAAGTGGCTGGGAGGAACAAGAAGAGAAATAGCAGGAGCATGAGCATGAGGAGATCATAATGCACTCACTAGAGCATTCGGTGAAGGCAGGGAAGAGCCGAGGTGTCCTGGCGACCGAGGCTTGGGGCGGTGTGAGTAGGCTCATGGTGCTAGCGAGTTGAGGTGGAGAGAAGCTTCAGCCGGTGATGGGGAAGGCTTTGGGGTGGGGGTTTGATGCTCCAGATTGAATGAATTAAAGGAGCGCTCACCGAGTAGGTCATAGTGACAATGGAGGCATATTCGGCCAGAATTGGGGAAGGTGGCTGTTCCGGTGAACTTCGGAACTTCAATTGGTCGGGTGAATGGGCTCCTGGGGGTGTGGGATGTAGGGTGATGTGGTTGCTTTTGGAGGGGATGCACCGGGGCGGCTGGAGAGGTGTGGGGGCAGCCATGGCTAATGCATGACTCAGGTAGAGCATCGGCATGAGGAAGAGAAGAAGGGGGATGTAAGGGCTAGAGGTGGGCTCAGGTACTCATTTATAGACAAGGGGGAGGTGCTGTGGAGGCCCTGTGGTTGACAACCTTGCAGCCGTTATGACTTACGACCGTGTTGTCTTTCGACCACAACTGCCTTATGACCATGGCTACTTTATGACCTTGGCGACTTCATGACCACAGTTGCTTTATGACCACGGTTGCTTTACGACCATGGTGGCTTTATGACCATGGCTACTTTACGACCACGGCTCTATTGACCATGGCTCTATCGACCTCACCAACTCTATCGACTATGAATCTATCAAGCACACTAACTCTATTGACTATGGCTCTATCGACCACACCAACTCTATCGGCTACGGCTCTATCAACCACACCAACTCCATCAATAATGGCTCTATCGACCATACCAACTCTACGACTGCTATAGTAGTCGCTACACAGGTGTCTCTTTGGAAAAACGCACCGCTACACAAGCCAATCATTCCGAAACTCAGAAGTACAACTCACACAGAGCTGGTTAGACGCTCACACAGAGTCGAAACTTCTGATCATCGACTACCCTGGTCCTCAATCACATCAAATGATTCGACCACTCAGGTCTCTGACTACGTTGTTCTGTTCAACCACACAGGTCTCTGACCTTGCTAGTCTTCGACCACGTTGTCCGGATCAACCACACAGGTCTCCGACTACAATGATCTCCAACCACATTTTTTGGTTTGACCACACAGGTCTCCTACCACATTGGTTTTGACCAAGTGGTTTTGTCCATGTCAACCATATCGATCTTTGACCACGTCAATCTTCGATCACATAGATTTCTAACCACCACGATCTTCGACCACATTGTATCAATCACGTTAGTTCAATCACATTGGTTTTGACCACATAGGTCTCGACCACTTCAGTTCCTACCATGTCGGTTCGACCACGCTAGTCTCGATCACACAGATCTTGACCATGCTGGTTTGACCACGCTGGTTTCGATCACATAGATCTTGACCACGTCGGATCTGACCATCTTGGTTTGACCATGCTGGTCTTCGATCACACAGATCTCGACCACGTCGGTTTTGATCACGTTGGTTTGGCCACGTCAGTCTTCGACTACGTCCATCTTCGACCACGCAGGTCATCAACCACGTCGATCTTTGACCACATTGATCTTCAAGCACTAAGGTCTTTGACCACTTTGGTTCGACCAAGTCGGTTTCGACTCCTCTGGTCCTCGACCACGCAGGTCTTTGACCACCAGTGAGCACGGTAGTTCTGTGATTACAATGTTGGTATTCCATTTAGCGGTAGTACCGTTGAATACACTGTGGTAGTTTTGATTTCCTTGAGAAGTGCATATACTTCAACAGATTTTGCAAAACACCTTTGCAAACTACAATATCATGCACACAAGGATTATCTATGATTCCCAACAAGATGCAAAACACATTTGCACATTTTTAGAATCATGACACGTATTATATATATGAGGTTCAATCATTTGCAAAACACATTTGCAAATATAAGCCTCATACTACAAAAATAGAAAGAATGACTTCAAACACTTGCAAAATATATTTGCAATGTATAGTCCCATGTTACAAGGATTCAACATATGAGCCACAGCTATTTGCAAAATATATTCGCAAATACAAGTTTCATGCCAAGGAGAGCTAGAGCAAGTGAGGTTGAGCTATCAACACATGATGAGACTCAAGCTACTAGATATGACCCCTCTTAATAGTACGATAACCTATACTAACAACCTGGTCTTCCAACCAAACACTAAAACCGGTAAAAGACTATAAACACATCCTTAGCTCTACCTAACCATACCTTTGCCTTGAGTCATAGTCTTGACATGCATCAATTCATGATGCATCTTTTACTTCAACTCTATCAACACATGAGGGATCTTTATTTGATTTGATGATAAATACATGATCATCTTCTCTTGGACATACATCAACTCATGATGCATCCAACACTTGACTTGATGGTCTTCAACACATGAAATCATCCTAAGTCTTTCTCATTTGTGGAACCTAACCTATTCATCCAACTCATGAAAATGTTAGTCCATAAAACATTTGTCATTAATTTCTAAACTTCACCATTAACTCATAATGGAGGTACTAGATTATACAATATTTTCTTTTTTGGTAATTCATGACAATCTCAACAAATAATGTACACAACACTTGTATACTCTAAGATAAGCTTTTAAAGTAATGCCTACTTATCCGGTTTTCATTAATCATTCAACCATTAACACATAATAGAAGAACTAGATGACAACCTGATTATGAGTATATATAAACTACACAAGCTATATATATTCAAGGGATATGTTTCAAAGTAAAGATCCTTAATATGTGGAAATAGAACATAGATCAATACTAATGAAACTATAAAACATAGAGTAAACTCCCCTAAATGTGTGCATATAAGAATTTATTGTAAAAGCATATGCATATATTCAAGTATGACTTATTTGGTGAAGTTCATTCTATATTTTGGATTTGAGGAATACAATAAGACAATAATGTGATATTGAATGCATACCTCTTATGTTTTCACCTTTTTATCCAAATAAGACTAAGCAATATCGTAATCAATAAGCATATTAGTCTCGCAATTGTATTTGTCATTATCACTGAAATCAACTTAATGGAGCTTGAACTTACAAGGTAAAAAGTCTGTTTAGATGGTGACTAACTATTGCCCATATGGTAATTCTATTCCTATAATGTTCATAACAATTTGCACTACCGACCATAAATTCTCTTTGCTGATTATTAAAAGGAAAATTATTATACTTCATAATATGATTTTCATAAGAAGATACTTTGTTACATAATATGATAACTTAAGCAGAACATGATATCAACTTTGGTGATGTAAGAAGATCATTTGTATTTTCATTTATTTCCCTATCTGGTAATTCTACTCCTACAATGTTGACAATAATTTGCACCACTGACCAAAAATTACATAAGTTTTATACTATCTCTTGGCTGTTCCTTTCCACTTTTTTTAGTACATTATGTTATTTTGGATAAATGTTATAAAGAATAAGCTCTAAGGCAGGAATACTTACATCTTGAGGGTAGTTAGGAGATGTGTTAAGTTGCATGAATTTTCCAAACCCAATAGGCCCCCCAAAAATGACAAACCACTGTTAGCAAATTCAAGCAATAGCTGCATAAAAAAAGCATGGTGAGAAAATGCTACATGTTATGGTATAAATGAAAATTTATCTAGGGTTTTAAATAGAATTTGTAATAAACAACCAAAAGATTGCATGGCTGACCTGCAAACTTCCATGTGATCCATCAGCTTTTTTGTCCAATTCAACAACATCATCAACAAGTTGTTTTGTACAAATGTTGACACGGAAGACATTATCAAGCATTTCCAGCCCACCAATATCCAAATAATCTAGATACAGTAGCTACGAAACCATTGCGACAAATATCCAAAATAAGAAAGGTAAAAAGTGGTAAAAAAAGCTAGTCAGGAACTTATTTATAAAACTAGAAGACATATCTCTAAGTTACTTACCATGAGGTAAAAAAGGCATCCTTTGGTTGGGCTCTTTTTTGCAAGAGCCTTTTTCAACTGCTCAACAACAAATTTGCGCTAGTTAAGCTACCCTGCATTACCAATATTAACCAAAGACGGGTAACACCTAGCACTGATCTTGTTCCCTGTTGTTGGTGCTAACAATGTGCAGACAACATACATCATCCATGTCCTCAGAAATCTGTCATCAGCTGATCTCATTTGTTCAATCATCTTCCCTATACTTGATATAGTGGGAGCTTTACCACTTGTGATTTTGTACTCATCAATGAAGAAGTTTATGCTATCAACACCCAACATATACATAAGATCGTCACTTCCAATTGGGATACCACAATCTCACCAGTTCCTGGCTCGAATATACTCGCGAGCCAACGTGTAAACCCAAGCAATTGATCTAGAGCAGACCACCAAATCCAATGTCAACAATTATTTCACATTGCCTTGTTATTTGATTATCATATGTCTTCACTATACTTATCGGCGACACTCTATTCCTTCCAGCCTGTGCACAACAAACAGGAAAACATAATGATAAATTTGAAAAAATGAGAACAACATATGAACACTAGAAGTATGTCGAAAAAAATAATTTCCAGTTCTTGCCAGATTTTGATGTGCCTTTCTATTTTACTACATCCATGCCTTTCTTCCCTTTCACCATTTTTGGTAGATGAGAAGAAGTTAATAGGATTGCACCTATAAAAAACTAGAGGTAGTTAAAACCAATGAAAAAAAGTGACTTCTCAAAACAACAGTAGCATGTCATAAAAACACCTTCATTACTACATAAATAACCACCAGCTTAAAACTGAAAAGTAGTGGGGAGCGACTACCACGCACCTGGTTGCATGATAGCCTTAATGTGTACCCAGACTCGGTTAGGTTTCTCTAAATATACTACATATGCTACTATGTAACCTCACTTACTTTGGAAGCTCACTCTACCCCTGTACAACACCTTTGTCAGTATTAGGCACTTAGTCATCACTCAGAATAGCATGCATTGAGTCTAGGACAAATAGAAAAGGACAAAGGAAAAGAAAGCTAGCTCTAGACTTGAACACAACAATTTATTCAGTTGACATGTAGCAACTTGGCTACAAAAAAAGGTTTGTAAACAAGATGCCATGCCCATTATTACCCAAAAAAGCCCATATATAAAATACAAACATGCACTACGCCAAAAAGAAAAAAACAATGGCCTATCATTTTTATTTTATTTTTATGAAATAACATTAGAATCCTTTTTCTATTCATGCCATTTACCATTAAATTATGTTTATGCAGCTTAGAAAAAATTGAAAAAGCAACTAAGAAATAATAAGGCACAATATGCATTTTAATAAGTTATCATCCTAAAGTAATATAAGTATCATCTACACTCTTAACATTTACCACCCTAAACTCAAAAGTTACCATTAAATTGTGAGTTTATAAGAAGTCCAAAACAAGCAATCAGTTGGACCCCAAATTATAATCTCTAGTTTTTAACAAAATACATCAGTAGTTCAAAATTGTAGTTTTTTTTGTGGATTTGGAAAATTTAAAAAATTACCACCATTTGTATCATAAGTTACTATCCACAGTTTTAACAAATTACTAGCCAAAGTTTTAAAAGCTACCATCAGTTTGTGAATTTGAACAGGTTGAAAATTACTATGAGTTGCATGATATGTTACCATTTCAATTGTTGACAAATTACTGCTCCAAAAGATCTATAAGTTTCTATATGTTCCATAACAATGCAAAGGAAGAAGTAAAAGTTATCAAATTCTTTTTTTTTTGAAAAATTGTCATTCAAAACTCATATGAGTTATCATGTAATGTTTTAACAAAATACCATGCTAATTTCATAGTCACCATCAATTAGGGAGTATGTAAAATTGTTCAAAACTTATTGTTAGTTGGACCCTAAATTATAATCTGTAATTTAAAAGAATTACCACCTTAAGTTCAAAAAAATCATTACCATTTTGTGAAATTGTTATCAGCAATTTAACCCTAAGTTACCATATGTAACTTAAAAAAATACCAATCTAAGATAAAAAATATAATTCATTTTTGTTAATTTGAAAACAGAATTCAAAAGTTACCATCGACTACACATTACCTTACCACCTATATTTTAACATATTATTGTCCAAAAGTTCCATGAGTTTTCATATTATACATCGTATAGTATAAGAAGAGATAATCATATAGCATAAGAGAAGTAACACTTGTGAGGTGAGCTATATTGTGCTATACAGTTGATTTATAGTAAAATGACAAAATTTGATTAATCACACAACAACAAAACAAATTAGATGGGGGACGGTTACTAGTTACTAGTTTGTTTTCTACTGTTGCACACATGTGATTGATTCAACCCAATGAACATGTTACACTAGTGCATGTAATTACAAAGAAAAAAGATGTATACTAATCCATGGCACAGGGAGAACTATCGAGTAATGAGAGTAGAATGTACAAACCTTTGCTTATCTTCTTGTGCAATTAGAAGTCGTACTGTACTTGCTCCAATTGTTTATCCTGCACATCAAAAAAATGATTAATGGAATCACATGCAAAAAAAAAGAGCATGTGGAAAAAAAATAAGTGAATTAGATAATTAAACACTGATCACTAAAAAAAATATAGAGGCCTAACCATTAGATCACCTCCCCCTTCACCTTTGGTATTCCATGCTTCACGAAGACACAAGCACCACCCAGTCTAAAAAATCACTCACTACATCTACAAACTCCACATCCCGGTTGTCTAAAAATCACATACTTTAGTTGCTGTTGTGACAAGAACAACCCACGGACCACTACCTGCTCACCACCCCAAAATCACTTACTGCCACTACCACTACACCGAGTGCTACCCTACCGCTGTCACCATCGTGCTCACTACCCCACCGACATCACCCCCATGCTATCTACTCTTTCAAGGTCAGTAGTTCAAAAACAATGAATCAAACATCAGAATTTTTTTTGCTAGCTGGTCCTTCATCTTTTTTCGCTGGATGGTACTATGACAGTATGCCAAAATGTACCACAAATTATTTTTTGGCTTGGGACAGAAAATGTAGAGAACTATATAGTGCATTATCACACATTTTTTAGATTTTAAAAATTCTAGTTTGAGCAAAAATATTTTCTGCAGATTGTGGCAATGTATATCTAGAACATATGAAATAAGACATATTGTATCTATATATACATCATGATTTCAAGATTCCAATGCACAATACCTAATTGATCTATGCGATGAACACATCCACAGAACCTACAGGCCCTGCTTCTCCCCTCTCAATCTCCCGATGGACTAATCGGCTTGTTCTCCTCAGCAACTCTACCATTGAACAAAACCACACATAGAAAAAACAATGAAACATGTTAAGTAATGAAAATAACAGGACCAAAAACCATCGTGTGCAGTGGGTTGTTTAAATCGTGAGTACAACTCATCCTAACAAAAATCACTCACAGCCGCTCCTCCTACTAACTCCACATCTTGGATCTCTAAAATCACCTAGAAAAAACATACTTCAACTATGACGGCAACGAGAATAGCCCATCAACCCCTGTGAACGCTACCGCCCACCGCCGACAAACACAACCTCGCTATCACCACGGCCTTCACCCCACGTTCTTCTGATTGGCCTAAAAACAACATACCTTCATCTACCACCTCCGCCACCTACCCAAAAATCACTACCACATCCTCACCTCATCTCCATCTCCCCACTGCACTTGCCCACAACCCCATTCCCCCTCCCCCCAAACACTAAATCTATCATGCTACTACCAGTGAAAACACTACCAAAAATCCAACAAATAATACACACTTCAAAAATGCACAGAGTGCTGCAGAAGAATTGAAACCCTAGAAGAAGTTGCTACCATTTGAACGAAGATGGGAAGAGGAGGTGATGCCAAAAAGTGAACAAGAACACACACTCATCTATGCGGAGAAGAGCAAAGGGTGCAATTCCCGAAAAGTTTAAACAGCGTGCAGAAAATATTTCACGTCTACAAAGTCGCATCCAATGCCAACACATCCTTCTAGTGCACCTACAATGCTTTACCCCATGTCACTGACATGGGCCCAAATAGAATGCATACCCCCTGTCATATGACTACCGCACCCATTTTGGTCATCCATTGTTTGATCCCTATCGACACAACACGAATGATCATGACTGCCAATTGATGCTTTGACTCAATCGGTGGCTAAGAAAATGGCGTACTGAAGCGCTATCGTGCTAGTGGTAGCACCGTAGAATTTTTGTTTGTGAATATCATCGCAAGAAACATAATGGTACAAGTAGATGGTGAATCGGGCGCTAAAGGAAAAAGATATAGACTTTTGAATTATAGAAAGCAAAGAAGTATATAATATTATTTTTCCCACCATGTACGCAGCGAGGGTGGCCGTATGCTAACATCCATACGAGTAGCTTCTCTGAAGTCATCTCCACTAATGTAAGGATGATTGTATTATCTATTAATTAAAGGTAGTTATATGCATAAGCATAATGCTTATTCAAGCATCGATACTACAAAATCGTCACTTTGTATGTCCTACATCGCAAGAAACAGTAGTTTTCTTTTGCTAAACACATCTTCAAACACCTGCATTGTGCATGCCCTAAATGTAATAAGTGAAAAGCATTTTTTTTGGATCAGAGAGTGGAGACGGAGAATCCAACCACAAATTAGCACAATAAATTACCATAGAGCAAGCATTTGGCTCCAAGTTTGATTTTGACTCACCTTTCTTGTTTTGGATAAAGGCTGCAACTATGACATTGATCTTCCTGATCATTTCTTGGAATAGGTTTTTAACATACTTATGATGGTTTGTACTAAGTTTCATAAGATTTAGAGCTGTGGTTTTTGAATTGGCTCTTTCGGAGGTTTCAACCCGAGCTACTCTTACTTCTATCCAAGCTTTGGTCAAACAGGCCCAAGGCAATGATTAGACTGTCTGAGTGGTCCAACTAGTTGTGACCTATGGTCATACCAACTAGGCAAGCATACCACCCACCACCTTGTGATCAGACCACCAGAGGAGTGTTTGGGTTCGGTTTTTATAGGGTTTACTTGTAGGCTTTACATGCTTGATCCCCCGCTGTGTGTTTCAAAGCTATGGAAAACTCGGGGTTTGATTTGATAACAAAAAGTGTGAGCTCCTATTCAACAACCCTTATAGCCGACGGCTTTGATCCTATAAGTGGTATCAGAGCAATGTTTGCTTTTTGATTGATCTTAATTGATCATGAACATGGTAGCTAGTGTAAGGTCTTCTGAGCTTTTCTTTGCATCTTGTCGTGGAGCTTTTGCTGATGACGTACTTTGTGCAAGAGCCTTGAACTCATGGTGAAATTGTTGGCTAATGCTATAACATGCTCTTGAAGCTTAAGGAGGAGAAGGACGATCATGAGAAGCCTTTTGAGGATGATCCTCTAGTCAAGCTAAGCAAGGTGAGCAAGGAGAAAGTCTTATCTAAGTTATTTGATATTAAGAAGAAATTAAAAACAGCTAGAGAGTGAGAATTTATTTGTTGTTGGCACTCTACCACTTTGAGCAACTCTTCTTTGGCTAGCAAGACTCCTTGTGATTCTCCACGTGTTGACCAAAGGAATTCTCAAGGCAAGGGTGCTTCTTCATTTGATACTACATCTCTCAAAGAAATGTATCATTGCATATTTTATAAGAAAGATGGACACATTCTTGAGTTTTGTTTCCGCGTGTCAAACACGAGCATAGAGTGCATCATCGAGCTTTAGGAATACACATCACCCATCTCATGTCATGTGTGCACACAGTGCCGATGCAAGCACTAGAAGTGATGGTGGCTCTTCTAGTATATCCCATACTAATTCTCCTATGAGCGTCTATGGTGCTTTGTTCTCTTGAATTGTCTCCTAGTAGACCTTTACATCATTGTTCATTTTGTGGGAAGAATGGACATATTGTGGATTTTAGCTACCAATGTGCTAAACACATGCATCGAACCCGTGCTTGTAAGTCTCTAAATGGTCATTATCTTTCTCTGGGCATAAACACTTGAGTCTAGCATGAAGGCTTACCTTGTTTTTGGTTTCTTTGACACCTTTTCTACTAGCATTCAACAGCGTCATGGACTTGTTTTCATAGTTTTGGTTTTAATCCACAACTGTCCTGAGGCATGATTTCTGCCCTCTCCTAAGAGGTGGACCTCATTTTCCATCAAGGTGCATACCTATGGCAAGAATTTGTGAGTTCCTTTTATATTATGTTGGTTCTCATCGTGGTGCTTTCAAGTAAGGCCTTTGCCATTTTCCTAGAGATGGTTCTCGTCTTCCTCATCGAGTTGTCCACTCAAGGCATACCTCCAAGGATATTGTTGGATATTCTTGTATGAACAATCATTTGTATCATGCTAACTCAAACAATGGTTCAAATGCTTCTATTGGTTATGTATCAAAGTTTTGGGTTCCCAACTATTTACTTATTAACTATTTATGATCCAAGACTGGGGTATCTTATTCTTCTCATGTGTAGGTACTGGGACGCGGATGCAAAACATGAGCTTGATTGGTTTCAATCCTCTTCCTCATCATGTGATCAGGACACTAGATGGTTCTCCACTGTTTTTGATGGTCTCCAAGAGGTATATGCTCTCATGTATGGTATCTTCACCTACTTTGTGAGCTATCACTTATCTTCATGCCTTTACATACATGATGATCTACTCTTGGCATGTTGTGTTTATGTTAGTGCTCATTTGTACCATATTGACATGTATTTCTCTTGTTATACTCATTGTCATTCCTTTGGGAGTGTTTTGCTTGTATGTCCATATTTTGGCTTGTTGTTCATGATTTGTGGATGTATGGGTTTTCTTTTATTCTCATGAGCATGTGTTACTCTTGGAACATCTTTCATCATAATATCTATAGCATATTGTTCTATGCATCCATGTGCTTCTTGATATCCTTGTACTATGTATTTTTATGATGTTTCTATGTCATGTTTTCTATCTGCATAGTATTGTGATATATTGATGGTGGATATATGAGCTTGTCATATTATCACTAGCATGTATTATTCTTGATTTATCATATGTTATGCTATATGATTGCTTGCCCATATTCTTTATTGTGGATTATAGATATCTTAATCTTTATCATATTTGGGTACCATGATATATCTTTTAGCGTGCTCTATGCATCCATGCTTATGTGTGCATATGCTAGATTATTTCATGATCCTTATAGATGTATAAGCTTTGTCATACCATCATGAGCATGTGTTGTTATTGACATGTCTTTTATCATGCTCTTGTTGATGTCTTGCTCTAGGTATTCATATGCTTACTCGATATACATGATAGCATACATCATCCATGATTTGTCTAATTTTATATTTATGCTTCTATGGTTTTGTTCCTTAGTATAAATTATGAATGCCTTGAGCCTCATCACATATTTGCTAGCATTTATTGTTCTTGGCATATTCATTATCATGTTGTGCTTATGCATGCTCATGTGCCTCATTACTAATTATGATCATATGAGCTTTGTTCCTACAAATTACTGTGTACTCCTGCTATTTATTTCATCTTGCATGGGTTTGCTTAGGCGCAGGGGGAGTTTGGCATGGAATAGATAGATTACATACCTCTAGCGTGTGTCTTTTCTTAAGCACTTTTCTTATCTTGTAGTCTTTTAGGATGGTCCTTTTGCAATCTAGGTTGAGGTTGTCCATCACTCACTAGTTCTTAGTAGGCATTGGACAACTTGTCCTAGAGGAACTTTTGCGATAGCTAGTGTTGGTGTTTCGCTCCCTACTTTTGAGAGAACTTTTCCATAGAGATGCAACAGCCCAGCTGTTTATTTCAAATTTTTGAGAAAAAAAAATTAATTTGGTTTAAAATAAAAATATATGTTTTGGTGCCTAAATTTTAATTTTATCTTGCTCTGATTTTCTGTTTTTGAAAAGGCTTGATTTTGAAAAGTAATTTAAGTAAAAACCTAAAAATACTATTAAATAAAATGATATTTTGATTTTCTATAAAAAATCCTAATTCAAATTAATTATCTGGATTTATTTGGCTTTTATTTTGGTTTTCTAAGTTTTTTGGAGTTTAAAAAAAAATCTATTTTGAAATTAAAAAGTATTTTAACTATGAAAATATAATACCAATTTTAGTTGGAAATAATTTTAATAAGTCAAAAACATTTCCAGGAACTTTTGTGAATTTTTCTGGAGTTTTTGGAATGTATTTCATATTTTTCTGAGCTGTAATTGCTTTTCTAGTGTTTTCTGAAAATCAAAATTAGAAAATAAAATTCCCCTCCTTCCCTCCGGCCGACGCGTGGACAGCTCGGATTGAGCCATGTCCCACACCGACCTAGCCCCATTGCCGCTCGCCACTCCGCCTTCTCCCTCCCTCAGGACGACACGTGGCCGGTCCGATACAGCCCACGTAGCTGCCTCGCCTCAATCCCGTTGTTCCCTCCCACTTACCTCCACCGTCGTCCGATCATCATCCGACCACTCCCACGCCCGCTATCTCTCTCTTTCCGCTCCCACCGACACCCCGTCCCTACCTGTCGGATCCTGGAGCAATAACTACGAAACCCTCTGTGTAAATCGCACTAGTCCAGGATCAGCTAGTGCACACAGTGATAACAGGGATACATATCAAGCACAATGACAACTTTATTTAACTGAATATTGGCCTGATGGCCAAAGTTTACATCAACAGCACATAAGCCAAAATTAAATACAAGCAGCGGAAGAAATAAACCAAAGCAGAAGAAGCCCACTAAGCCTGCCCACAGGCAAACGACAGTAAGATGCGGCCTATACGTTCTGATCCTCACCAAAGTCGAAGTTGTCCTCTGAAAAATGATGAATTAAGCAACATGAGTACATAAAGTACTCCACAAGTTACACCAGGAGGTTTAACAGAGTTAATGCATGCATATGGATTGACAAAGGAAGGCATAGTAAGGTTAGTTGAGCATAAAGCGAAATTGAAGTAAATACTGTAAGTAGATTCAAAAGCTGAATTGATACAATAGATAGAAACAAGATTTTAACAAAATAATATCGTTAGTGCAGGCTCCAACCAAACACCAACCTATCCATGGGCATCCCACCCGGACCATCTTTTCCAAAAAAGATCTCAAATGAATTCTATCCATCCATAAGCAGTTTGTAAAACCATTTTGAAAAACAAATTTTAATCCGTGAAAAACTTTACTCGGCTTGCCCATGACCGTGGGCACGGCTATCCAGGATAGATGATACACTCTGCAGAGGTTGTACAGCTTTACCCACAAGACATGATCATCCCTTTTTGCTACCGGATTAACACACTTCCTTAGGTGTGCGGCCAGGAGATCATGACAAGGCCTTTACAATGATCCGTTGTCAACATAATCACGCCGCCACTAAGGTTTCACCACAACATGAATCCACATGTTGGAGCCCCCTCTTGTGCCATGTGAGACTTCTCACGGCCTACGCTGCGCTCACATTCAGCCTATGGCGAGGTTAAGTTGAAACTTCACAAATTATTCGGCCAGGTCTGTCCCATACCATAGTAGCTCACAGACCAGTCCTTAATTGACTTAGGCACCAGCACATACCCCTTGTGCCTGGCAATCAACATTGTGTCACCGAACAACAATGCATACCAGCAAGCACCCACCACTCTAACCATTTGCCTAAGTCCAAATCAAGTTTTCATATTTTGTTTGAAAATATTTCATAATCATTTTTGACTCACCAAAGTCAAGAATACATTTTAAAAGCTTATCATTTTATGTGAAAAAGTATCCCAACCTATGATCATTTTAAGCATGGCTAAGCATTTCTATAAAATGTCCAGTTAATACTAATGTATCAACTAGGTTTTCATCTAGGGTGACAAGGCATGATTGTTCAGAGTCAAATTTGGCTATACACAAACGAATTGGGCATAACTAGAGTTTAAATCAAATTTAAACTAGGTTTCAATAAAAATACGCATGCATAATAATTTTAAAAACAACATAAATAATTTGAATTACTGGGAGCAACATGATCAAAGGTGTAACTTGCCTTGCTCGAGGACTTGATGCTGCGAATCGTCGAAATCGAACTCTCCGGAATAGTCGTAGTCTACACGCGAAAACCAAACAAAATAAATCCAAATAAAATCCAAAAATTATAAAATATATACTGGCAGATAGACTATGATTTTAGATGAATTTAGGAGAAAGAATCAATAGATTTGGAGTTTGTATGAGGGAGAACAAATATCTAGAAATTTTGGACATCACATGAAATGATAACAACATCTGAGAATTACTTTTTGAAAAGTATTATGTCGGTAGGCTATGAGGTGGCTGGCGAACGGGCAAAATAGGATCCTTGCGACGAGGTGATGGTGGTGACACGGGTATGGTGGCGAGGAACGGAGATGATACCATCGACGTTTGAACGACGACGGTAGAGAAAAAGGAAAAACTTAATATCTTGGTGCTCGGTGAAGCGAATATAAATCCACTTGGAAGGTAGCTACCTGGGATGGTTTTGCACGATATGACGCGAACGGATTGTGGAACACACCAACGTATAGATGGGGACATGAGATGCCATTGGCGGCCATGGCGAGGTGTCGGAGGCGAAAATTTGTGGAGGCTTTTTGGGGAAAAGGAGGGAAGCATGGCGTAGAACGCGGCGAGTCAAGTCTAAGAAAAATTACGGCATGGGTTAAAGCTTACCGGAGGCGACGAACTGACGTCGGGAGTCAAAAACGGCCATTTTCGCGGAAAACTCAATTTCTAACAATTGGCTCCACGAAAAATTAAAAAAAATGGTAGAAAATTTCTTAGAGGCTAGGACATGATATGACGTGAACAAAAATCAAAGCGCTTACCAAAAAAGGGTGTACGCGCGAAGGTACAGTTTTAGTGTCTGGGCTTGACAAGGTCGACGAGGACTCGGGGGATCTTCAGGTAATGGCAATGGAGGCACAACGTAGAACGCATCGAGGCAAACTAAACGGTGCAAACGGCTCGGCCAAAGGACATCGGATGGTGGCGGAACACGGTGGAGAAGACATTTTGCGACCGTCGGGTTGACATCGGCATTCCGGGCAAACGGAGAAGAGTTAGCAGGTGGAATTTGCGGCGAAACGAAGAGGAGAATGTGGGGAACACAATGCTCACCTCGGTTATGGTGGAACATGCATGGTCGGCTTGCAGCGAGGAAAGAAGCGACGGCGCGGTTTGGCCACGGTGGTCCGGCGAAGCTCCAGCGAAGGTGAGGGATGTTGGATCGTAAGAGCCTTCTCACCCCAAAAGCTAGCCAATGAGGTGAGGGACTCCCTTACTTTTAAGTTAGGTCTATTGCCCTTCCACAACCAATGTAGGACTATTCCAACAATCTCCCCCTTCACACATTGGTGTCCCTCAGCTCTTCACTGCCCCTTCACCGTACACCGACGGTCCCTCAGGGTCACAGTCCATCAGGCGTTCACACACTAGTGTCCATTGGGCCAGAGATGTTAGAACCAGGCTCTGATACCACTTGTAAGCTTGTTGCTCCGTTGCTCCGTGGGCTTAGTTGTGTTCAGCCCACTTAGACCTGTGGCCTAGTATATAACAAGTGGTATCAGAGCACTTGTAAGCTCTGATACCACTTGTTGGATCATAAGAGCCTTCTCACCCCAAAAGCTAGCCAATGAGGTGAGGGACTCCCTCACTTTTAAGTTAGGTCTATTGCCCTTCCACAACCAATGTGGGACTATTCCAACAAGGGAAGCACCGCGTAGAACGCGCAAAGGCGAAGCCGGTGGTGTGGTTAAAAGTGGCGGAACTCCACTGTAGAAGGCGCAAACGGCCGATGAACGTCGTTCGGTTGACAAAAGAAAAATGGTGATTGCGGAGAGTAGAAATGGAGAGAGGACGTGAAACTTTTAGGGATGACTAAGGGTGGGGAGGGGCACCCGGTGCTCCCTTTTATAGGGGTGGAGGTGGACGGGAGAGCGAGATCAAACGACGATGTCTTTTAGAGCAACGATTTCATTTTCGTGTAAATGCACATGAGGGAGGAGAGGACGGTTGGGAATGGAGGAGTCATGAAGAGAGCAAGTGAATGCACTTGATTTCATGAAAAACGGTGAAGAAATTCAAGAGGAATGAAAACTCAAAGAAACGGCAATGGCGGCATTACTCTCTGGACAGAAAGCTTCGTGAGGAAGAAAATAAAGCGAGGAGAGAGAAAACGGTAAAAATATTAATATATTTCCCAAAACAATAATATAATAAAATAAATTCGAAAAAAATTCAATAAAATTCGACAAAATTTTTTGGAAAACAAAAAATCAAACAAAATAATTTCGGATTTATTTGAAGTATATTTTAGCCATTTAAAATATTTTTATTTTCTAAGCTTTAATTTAATCCAAATAAATTCAAAAATTGCAAAAATTTAAAAATAGGATAGAAATGAATAGTTTAGAATTTTAGATGAATTTAGAAATTTTAATGGGCTCAATCGGAATTAAAATGAAGAAATACGAGCTTTTGAAAGTTCGAAAGAGAGAAAAAGAATAAACCGATTTTCTGGAATTATTTTTGAACTGAAAAATCAGATTATGATGTCATCAAGGGAAATGATTTTCGGAGGAATTATTTTTCTGTGGGAAAAGAGATTTATATGTCATGGTGATGTCAGCAAAGATTTTGATTTTCTGGTCGAATTATTTTTCAACAGAAAAAGGGTTTTATTCACTGACAGGTGGGATTGGCTTTTGTGGACTAGGTCCATGGACCAAAGAGAAAGCTGAGGTGGCACACTTGGCTGGCATAGCGCTTGCGTGGCTCATGGCTGCTGAGGTGGCACATGGGGACTGAGGGCATCGGCAGATGGCGGCGCTGCTGGGGTCGGCGAGGTGTGAGCGAGAGGGAGGAGGACATGGCGAATTCAGTGCACCTTGGCGCGACGCTTGAGAATGCTCGGTGGTGGCCGGCGACGAGGATGTAGGGGCGGCGGAGTGAGGGCATTTGCGGCGGGGTTCTTCGGCGGTGGATTCACTCGGCGGAGGGGCGGGGATGCACGCACGGGTTTGGCGAAGGTGGAGGCGACGAACGGCTGTCGGTTACACCAAAGTTAAGGTCCGCACAGAGCCAAATAAAGAGGGAGGTAAGCGGAGTTTAAAGTGGGGAAATGGTGGAGGTTGAATGCGGGAGTGATTAGGCTTTCTATTGTAGCAAATGCTTGGGCTAATGAGAAGAAACTGCCAAATTTAAGAGCTTGGGCGGGGCATCAATTGCGGCGGTGGAAGGTTGAAGAAGGCAAGGAGAAAGAAGAAGCTGACAGGTGGGGCTGGGCTGTCGGCAAGAGAGAAAAGAGAGGAGAAAGCGCGGATAGTCGGATGAGTGACGCGGCACATGGAGAAGATCAGGTACATCGGATTGAAATGAAGGGGTAAGTGAGATCGAACGACCGGGATTAGATCGGTTCCGGGCGGATTGAATCAGGAAGTGACACTTGTTGGCCGAGGAGAGAGGTTGAGGATTAAATTTGATTTAAATTCTCAGGAACATTAGGAAGGTTTAAAAATACTTAGAAAATAGGAAATAAAGTCTAAAATTTCCGGAAAAATTCACAAAAATTCCTGGGGATGTTTTAGACTTTAGGAAAAAAATATTTTTAACCTAAAGTTAGTCTTTTAAGTTTTATGAAAATACTTTTTAGCTTTGAAATTGATTGTTAAAAGCCAGAAAAGCACAGAAAATCTATATAAAAGCCAAATGATTTAAAATAATTAATTTGAACTAAGATTTTATAGAAATTCAAAATATATTTTACTTAATAATATTTTTATATTTTTAGTTAAATTACTTTAAGAAAAGCCTTTTACAAAAAAAAATAGGCAAATCAAATCTCCAAAAATTCAAGCAACCAAAGAACACCTGATTTTATTTTAAATCGAACAAAATTAAAAAAAAATTTACTGAAAATTTTGAAATAAACCGCTGGGCTGTTACACTACCTGTCGGCGCCTACCCTCTCTCCTTTCTTCTCTCTCTCGCTACGCCCCGACCTCACCCGTCAGACCTGTCGTCTTCCTCTGCCCGCCTCCTTCTTCCTCTCACGCCCACCCGCCGAAACTGCCGCTCCACATCTCTCCCCTGTGCACCGCCCCCCCCTCTCACAAGCTCCGCGCCCACCTTCCCTCTTCCCCACTCCCCTCACTCCCCTCTTCCCGTAATGGCCGCCGCCACCTCCGCCAACCTCTAGCGACCAATTTCTCCCACTCCGCTCCTCCCCGCGCCTATATAAACCCACCCCGAGCATCACAACCCCTCGCGCCACCTCGCCCCACCTCCCGATTTAACTCCCGAGCTCCTGAGCGCCCCGCCACCGTGCTCCTCTCTCCTTGAGCCCCGGCCGCTCTCCGGCGAGCAATCACTGCCGACCCAAGCCTCCTCCTGCCTAGCCGATGCCGTCGTCACCTCCGCCAAGCTCGTGCGAAGCTCCTCCGCCTCTCCTCCGAGCTCGAGCGCCGCCAGAACGCCGTCCCCGCCAACACCCGAGCGACACCGCCGCCTCTTCTCGTCGTCAGCCCACCTCCGACCATCTTCAATAAAGCCGTGCCCACCCCTGAGTTCCCCTTCGTTTCCTCTCCCCTTTTTGACCCTCGCCACCGACCGCCAGCTGCCAGAGCGTCGGAGAGCCTCAGGCCCAGAGCATCGCCCCCATTCGGCCTGGCCACGTTAGCGGCCAAGCCGACGTGGCTGACCCGTCATCTTCCTCCACCCGCCTCCTTCTTCCTCTCGCGCCCGCCCGCCAAAACCATCGCTCCGCCCTACCCAGCCCTCCCTTCTCCCGCGCAGGCGCTGCCCCACGTCTCTCCCTCGTGCACCGCCCCCTCTCGCAAGCTCCGCGCCCACCTTCCCCTTTCCCCACTCCCCGCACTCCCCTCTTCCCGCAACAGCCACCGCCACCTCCGCCAACCTCCGATGACCAATTTCTCCCGCTCCACTCCTCCCCGCGCCTATATAAACCCACCCTGAGCATCGCCACCCCTCACTCCACCTCGCCCCACCGCCCGATTCAGCTCCTGAGTTCCCGAACGCCCCGCCACCGTGCTCCTCAGTTCCCGAGCCATGGCCGCTCTCCGGCGAGCATTGCCACTGACCCGAGCCTCCTCCCGCCCAGCCGACGCTTTCGTCACCTCCGCCGAGTTGTGCAAAGCTCCTCCGCCTCTCCTCCAAGCTCGAGCGCCACCAGAACGCTGTCCCTGCCAACACCCGAGCGACGCCACTGCCTCTTCTCGCAGTCGGCCTACCTCTGGCCATCTTCGGTAAAGCTGCGCCCACCCTCGAGTTCCCCTCCATTCCCTCTCCCCTTTCCGACCCTCGCCGTTGGCCGCCAGCCGCCGGAGCACCGGCGAGCCTCGGGCCCAAAGTACCGCCCCCGTCCGGCCTGGCCACATCAGCGGCTAAGCTGACGTGGCAGGTGACGCGGCTGCCAATATGCGCCGCGTGTGCACCACCTTGGCCACATCAACGCCACCCCACCCCCTGCCACCTCAGCACCCTCTTTGTCCGTGGACCCGGTCCATAGACTCGGGCCCACATGTCAGTCACCTGTCCGAAAATTCGACCAGAGCTGACGTCAGCATGACGTCGTAATTCTATTTTTTAGTAGGAAAATAATTCGGCCAAAAAATAAAATCCCTGATGACATCATAATTCCATTTTTCTTTAGAATAATAATTCCAAAAATCCAATTTATTCTTTTTCTTTAATTTTAATCTTCCGAGAGCCTATTCTCCTCCATCCTAATTCCGATTAAGGCCATTCAAATTTCTAAATTCATCAAAAATTCCACTATATCCATTTCTGCCCTCAATTTAAATATTTGGAGTTGATTTGAATTTATTTTGAATTTGGTGGGTTATTTTCACGTGTAGACTACGACGATTCAGTGGAGTTCTACGATGATGGTTCACACCCAACCGCGGAGCAAGGCAAGTCACAATCCTTGACCATGTTGTACCCAGTTTGTAAATAAAATTACTTTGATTTAAATTATATTGCATGCTTAATTTTATTGAATGTATTTCAATTCAGTTTTAAATTTAGTTATTGCCTACTTATTAATTCCCCGTTGACATTGAATTCCTCAACACCTTGTCCCCTAGATTAAAACTCTAGTTAGTACACTAGTATGGCTAGAGACCTTTTGATAGCAAATGCTTAGTCTTGCTTAGAAATAACTATGGGTTGTGGTACCTTTTTACATAAAATGATGAGCTTTTCACATAAGATGATAAGTTCTCTGAATGTATTCTTGACTTTGGTGAGTCAAGAAAGTCTATGAAATATTTTGAAATAAATATTAAACCTGGTTTAGACCTAGGCTAATGGTTAGGTGGTGGGTGCAGGCATGCATTGTTGTTCGGATACACATTGTTGATTGTCGTGCACAGGGGGTATGTGGTTGAGCCTAAATCAATTAAGGACTAGTCTGTGAGCTACTATTGCAAAGCCCTAGCGTACTACCACAAGGCTCGTATGGGATAGTCCTGGCTGAATAATTTGCAAGTCCCAATCTGAGTCATGTTGTAGGTTGAAAGTGGGCGTGGCATGAGCCATGTGAAATCTCACTCGGCTCAAGAGAGGGTCCCGGTCTGGTAGATTCCTTACTGAGGTGAAACCTTAGAGTTGGCTTGGCTAGGTTGAAGGCTTTGTATTGTAAATGCCTTGTCATAATCTCCTCGTCGCACACCTTAGAAAGTGTGTAACTCGCGTGGCAACACGAGATGATCATGTCTTGTGGGTAAAGCTGTACAACCTCTACAGAGTGTATAATCTATTCTGGATAGCCGTGCCCACGGTCATGGGCATGCTGAGTAAAAGTTTTTCATGGATTAGACTTTGTTTTTCAAAACGATTTTTGAAAACCTTGTGGATGGATGGAATCCATGAGAAATTGAAAGCTTGTGGATGCATGGAATCCATGAGTGGTTGGAAATGTGTGGATGGATGGAATCCATACGAGATCTTTTGGAAAAGATGGTCCAGGTGGGATGCCGGTGAATAGGTTGGTGTTTGGTCGGAGCCTGCACCGACGGTATTATTTTCAAACACAAGTATTGTTTTACTACTGTATTAAAATTCAGCAATTTTCAATCTATCTACTGTATTTCTTTAAATATTGTTTTATGCTCAAATTAACCATTTAAGCCTTCCATTGATGCCTTTATCATTATGATGCATTTTTCCGTGTGATTTGTGGAGTACAAGTTTGTACTCACCTTGCTATCTCATCTTAGAGGAGGACGCCTTCGACTACGGAGAGGACCTAGATGAGTAGGACACGTCTTACTATTGTTTGCCTGTGGGTAGGCTTGGGCTTCGCTTCTTCTTAGTTTGCTTCCGCAGTTATTTGCCTTTATTATTGTTGCCAATGAGCATTGATGTAAGACTTGGCCATAAGGCCGTACTCTTTTATTTAATATTATTGGTCATTTATGCTCGATATGTTTCTTTGTTCCACCATGTGCACTAGCTGTTCTTGGACTAGTGCGATTTACACAGAGGGTTTTGGAGTCGTTGCTCCGGGATCCGACAAGAGACCATATGGAGTAAGAGATTCCTTATGGTATATTGTGTGAACTCCATAGCTTTTGTTGTCACTCTCTTCTCTTCTAGATGCTGACTACTTTAAATTATTCTATTATGCCTATATTTGTTATATATTCCTTATCATGATTTAGATAGTTTTGTATGGATTCTATAGCTTCAAGTGTGACGAGGAAAGAATAATCATCAAATTATTATGTCATTATATTTCTTGAATATACCCCTTACCAATAAGAGGTAAATATGGCAGGATGATCGTAGGCTCTTCTACGACCATTGTAAGAGATTCCTTTTTGAAGCTTTTAAAATAAAATTCACCATTCGAATTTTTCTAGTATTAATTAAAGCTTAATTGGAATTTTAATTAATTAAAAGTATTTAATATGATTAAATTAAATATTAACATTTGTCAAAAATATTTTATTTGAGTTTCTTGAGTCTCAGGAATTTTTTTGGAATGTTTTTGCTATTTTCTAGAGGTTAAAATGATCTAGTTAAATTTCTGAAAATAGAAAAGCCCTCAAAAATCTTTAAACCGTAATGGGCCGAAGCCCACTACCTCTTTCTGGCCTAGCTAATCTCAGCTGCCAGATCTCCTCCTTGCTATGCATCAGCCATCCAAGCCCCTCTGTGTTTTAGCCGCCGGATCCAACCTTTGGGACACGTGTTAAGCATTAGGGAGGCAATGCACTGTTCATCTGTGTGGTCTAATATCATCCGTCCGAACCCCGAAGCCGCCACACGTCGAGCATCCAGCAGGCCGCGTGTTGTTCATCGTTGTCTAGGCTGAAGCCACCGTCATCTCTGCGTTCGCCTCGACGTCCGCGTCATCTCCGCCATGGACTCCGAGCCGTCACCACCCCGGACTAGGTGTCCGTGCCCAGCACGACCTCATCATTCGTGCTATAAAAGCCGCCTGACCCCTCGGCTTTCGCATCTCCCGAGCCGCCGCCTTGCCTTCCGAGCCGCGCCGTCACCCTCATTGTCTTCAGCCGTCGTCATCTCCCTTCTACCGGCAAGCTGCACCTCGTCACCGTCCTTTTCCCCGCCGTTCCCCGCCGCTGGTGATTCACCACCGTTCAAGCTGACGTCTCTCTCTCGCCCGGCCAGCCGTCATCGTTCCATCGCAGTCAGTCAGCCGCCCCGCCAGCCCTTCGCCTCAGTCGTCGTCGCCTCGATCCGCTTCGCCGTTGCCACCCTCGGTTCACCTCGGTCCACATGCCCGCCAGATCACGCCTGTGCTCTGCGATGCCTCGGCTTCTCCATGCACAGAGTTCACCGTGCACCGAGAGACTTACACCGTTGGGCCCACCTATCGGATGCACTATTCCGTAGACCCATGAGCCGAGTTAGTCAACCGTGCTGAGTCAGCAGCCATGCAAGCCTTGGATGCCATGTGTCCACCACGTGTCATCCATGTGTGCGCCACGTCAGCCAACCGACCCGTCCTCGGAGCCACGTCATCAGATATTGTCTTGCCACGTCAGCGTGCCACATCAGCCCCTGTGCACACGTGGCCTGCCACCTCACCTACCACGTCAGCTCTATCTGCCATGTTAGCAAGCCCAGTTGTCTGGTGCACTGTTCTGTGAACCGGGTTCACCGTAGACCTCCTATTTCATGAGCCGAGTCTACAGCACAGTAGATTTTTTGATTTTCAGCCTTTTCTCGAGATTAGTTTTCCGAGAGACCGTTCTCCTCCGTCCAAACTCCGATTGACCCGATTCTTTTTCCTAACTTCATATAAAATTGAGCTCTATCTTTTGGTTCTAGTTTTAAAGTATTTGGAGCTCATTTTAATTTTATTTGAATTTATTTTGTGTTTCCTTTCGTTTTCTCTCTCGTTAGATCACACGTTCGAAGGAGCTGAAGCAAGATTCGAAGATCAAGAGCTGTTAACTAAGCAAGTCATGACCTTTGATCATGTTGAATCTAGTTTTTAAATCTATTATTTATTATTTTATTTTAAATTATCATGCATCACTACTTTATTATAAAACCTTTGTACCTGGTAGCCATTGTCCAAATTGGTTAATTCCTCCTTGATAATTTGAGTACCATGATGCCATATCACCATAGGATGGGTAATTATCTAGTGATGCAATATTAGTTGTCACATAGGTTGTACGCTTGCACTGTTTAGCCATGCTTGTAGTACGTTGGGTTTGTCATTACATGTGATCAATTAATTAATTTTGATTTAATGATATATTGGAACGTGGTGGTCGGCTACAGTTATAAAATTTGAGTACCATGACATGGGTAATGTCATTGGTGTTGGTTATACAAAATTGGTTTTCACTTGGCCGAATGATCATGCAGTAAAGGGGGTGCAATTTACACATTGGGATATGGATGTTTCGCTCGGGTAAATCTAAGGACTTAACTTTGTGCGCCATTGATCTGAGCCTTATCGTACAATCACATGTCTAGTATGGGATAGATCTAGCATAATAATTTGTGAAGTCTCAACTTTGGTTTCGCTACTGATTTTATCTTGGCTCAAGGGGGCAATTATCTACTAGGTGGTCAGCCTACTCGACAGCGAAACCTTAGCGAGTGAGATCAGGTTGAGATGGAGCATTGTAAAAGTCTTGTTGTGATTTTCTTTAACTTGAGGATTATCACATTGTGTGGGTATAGTTGTGCAATCTCTGCAGAGTGTAAAACTATTCGAATAGCTGTGTCTTCGGTTATGGACAATGCTCGGTGATTTTACACGAGGGATAGAGTTTTCATAAAAACCTGGTTGGGCTAAGTTGGGAAGTGAATGGTTAGTTCACAGGTGGTTCATTATGTGAATCTTGGTTCATGGGTGATTCATTGGAGTGAATGGTCAGTTTACTTGTGGTTCGTCTCAATTCCTTTGATTACTTATTTATTGTTGTTTTCAAAGTTTGCTTTTCAATCTATTTATTGTATTTACTTTAAATTATTGTTTTATGCAAATTAACCTTTCAGCCATCCCTTGGTAAGCCTTGCATACTATATTGCATTTTTGTTAGAAACGACTTGTTGAGTACTCTATGTACTCACGGTTTCATCCATATTTGCTTAGTTGAGGAAGAAGGACCAAATCAACTAGAGGAATCAGAAGGAGGATACTTCAACGACTTTGCGGATTAGGACTTCGCTTCCCAATCGATTTCCTGTCGGCATGTCGAATGGCTATTACGCTTATTTTGTTTTTCGCTGCTAGTTTCTTCAAGCCTTTTAAGCTATTATCTGTAAGCTTGGCCATAAGGTCACAACTCTGATAATTAATAATATTTGAGTCTTTTCTTAGTGAATCGTGATATGTTTGATATTTCATCTTTGTTTATACTGTGTGTACTAGCATGATCCTGGACTAGTGCAGAATACACAGTAGAGTCCAGATTTGCATATTCGGGTCTCGACAACCATATAGTCATAAGCTTTTCTATGACCACATAGTTGTAAGACTTGCTATGACTTTTCCTTGGTCGTAAGTCTTTTAACGACCACGTAGTCGTAAGTCTTACTGCAACTACCCCCTTGGTCAAAAGTCCTTCTACGACCAAATAGTTGTAAGTCCTACTATGACTACTCCTCTGGTCATAAGTCCTTCTAAGACCACACAATCGTAAGTTTTACTATGACCACTCTTTGGTCGTGGGAATTCCTATGACAAATCTATCTCTAACCAACCTGTCTATGACAATAAACTATGTTGTCGGTTCATCTGACAAGGCAGTTAGAACGTGTGTTTATCTACTAACCGCACACAATCTCTCTCTGACAATAACTTCTACATGGTGAATGGCTTTTTACGTCTCTCTAATAGTAACTTCCGTCAGATGGTTATCATCCGAAGCGTTGAGGTGTCTTCTGGTGTGGGATAACGGCCATCGTTTCATTGGCTATATAAAGGTTAACATCAAAGATAGAAGGAGGGGAGGGGCTAGTCATTTGCATGATTCTCTGTTGTAATTCCTTTTCTAATAATTAGCAATTACACAAGACGTAGGGTTATTATTCTCTCAAGAGAAGGCCCGAACGTGGATAAAGATTCCCGTGTCTTTACTCTGCATGTGCATACTCTAGGTCTATTGAGAGAATCCCCAAATCCAAACAAATCATACGTAATATCGATATTAAAACATCGACAAAGTGGTATTGTCTTAATTTGAACCTCATTTTGAATAATTTCCAAAGCACTTTTAGGTTATACATTTTCATCAACATATGCATGTTCTTTCTTTTGCTCCTTTGTCCTTTACTTGTTAGCATGCATCATTTAAAGGGGAGAATTAGAGGGGTGAGTTTTCGTGAGCTTGCATAGCCCCTTGACCTTTGATGACTATTTTGTCAAAGGAGGAGAATAATTTAGGCAAATTTTGGATTTAATCAAAAAGGGAGAAATATTGAGAATGATCTTAAAAGGGGAGAATGCTCATTCAAATGGTAAATGAACTAAAAATGTGAAAATGAGAATTATGAGGCTAAAAAGAGCAAAATGAGCTATTGAATGAGAAAAATGCACCTTGAGCCATAAATAAGAATTGAGTTGAAGGAAAGCTCGTTTGCATTGTATTTGTTCTCTTTTGCTTTTTTTGGTGCTTTCTCTTGCTATGAAAATGGTCATATTGTGTAATTAACCTTTTATAGGACTAAGATTTTGGCTTTTGGCTTTTGAGTAGCTTTTGGTGTTGATTGGAGTTTTTGTTGAAAGCTTGCTCATTCTTGGCTTAGCACCATTCCACATCTTGCCACTTTGGTCATATTCACCTCTTTCTCTTTCAAATAGACCATGTGTGTTGCAACTCTCTTGGTTTTGTTTTCAAAAACAAACTCAAATGCATACCGTTTGAGTGTTTGTCAATATACTCATCGAGGGAGAGATTGTTAGACCATGTGGAAGTCACCCCATGGTGTTTGATGAGTATTTGACTTTGTTGTGCAAATAGTGTTGAACTTTGAGTTTGGTTGTTGGGAATTGTATTTTGGAGTTGTTGTTTACCTCAACTAGTCAGACCAGCTTGTAGGCTACAGTCAAACCGGATTGGGTAAAGCGGACTGACTGCCTTCTGGATTGTGGTCTGACCGCCAATCCGGGTGTGACCGGAATTTGGTTGGTAGTTCGACCAGTGGCCTGGTGTGATCGATTTCTAGTTGGCAGCTATTGTTTTTCCCAAAGAGTGTGATTTGGTGTTGGTCATGTGCGATCCGAGCATGGTTAGTGGTCGGACCAAGGTGAGTTAGCTGATGTGACCAGCATTGAAAGTGCGATCACACCAAGTGGCCGGTCAAATATACCTGTGGTTAGTAGTCTGACCGGGACAGTCCAACTAACATGGGAAGAGCGGTTAGATTGGTGGCTGCGGGCAAAGTATAGTGAGAGTTGGAATTGAGTGGTTTGAGTGTGTGTATGGCATGTATGTCATTGATTGGTTATGGTGTGTTTGCATGATGCATTGTTTTGACTAACATAAGTCAAGTGCATAGAACAAGTACTCAATATGATTGCTTGGTATTTAGATGTGCAGGTAGCTTGGAGGACATAGCGGTCAACGACAATGGATTGGGATTAGGCGGGGGAGCTAAAATCCAAAGCGGTCAAGTAAGTTTGGGTGAGACTGCGTGGCTCAAGCAGGGAGCATAAAGAAGATAAGGATCATGAAGAGGCGACTTGGTGCATGTGGTGCTTCGAGTGACGAGACCGCTGCACGTATGGACGATTCGAGGGAGTCCGAATACGTGAAGATGTGACGGCCCTATTCATTGGGCACTATGGGCTAAGTGTTAAATCATGCGGAGATGCTTTATAGTGAATGTAAATATTCATGGCTCGTCCATTTGTGTCAATTGATGATTTTATGTATTATGCAGTTCTACATGATGACTTGCTTGTTGTTGTTGGTTGTAGGACTCCGACGTTAGGTTATGGTGAGGCTAAAGGGATTGGGACTAAGCTAGGGGAGTTGAATCCCAGAGCAATCAAGGTGTCACCGAAAGATGACTAAGACTAGTAGAGTGGTTACAAGCCGGGAAGACAAGGAATCGGTGTAATATTCTAGAAATATCCCTCTTGAGGACTTGTGTGTAAATAGAGGAAAAGGGATACATTAAAATAGGATGTTTGGAATTTTAGAGAGGAGATAGTTTCCTGGAGCGAGTTGTACGGTAAGGGATTAGAGTTCAAGTCAAATAAAGTGGAGAGAAAGTCCACTTCGATAAGCACATCTATGGAATGGAGGTAGAGGGTGACATCAACAAGTGTACCCTCCACTATACCAGTATAAGTTGCAGAAGGAGACATGAGCATGAGCATTGCATGGCACTAAAAGAAATTAATATGAGAGAAGAGAATGGTCGAAATTGAAAAGTTAATAGAGTATGTTGTTGTTCCTATTGTTTTATTATATACCTACTAAGTCGTGAACTAATCCTTACTTATTTGCTATTTTTTGGTGATCATTGAAGGCATCATGCATTGGGTGAAAGTAGAACATAGAACATGACACATTTGTAGCTCTTCACTCCACCTAGCATTATATCACTTATGGCCATAAACAGTTTAGTGTTCTCCATGCTATAATTAGTTAACAATAGTTCCTTTAGCTCTTTATGGTTCACAGTATTTTTGCTTAATGAGTTCCTTGGTATAGCTTTATATAAGACTTATCTTGCTAATTGTTTGCTTCATATTAAGTTCAAGGAATGGTATACAATGTTGCTAAAATTTATGTTATTTACTATGTTGAATGTTTCTTCTTGAAGTCTACTTGTTGATAATGCTTGATTATGGTTAAAATTGGTAGCGATAGTAGTTATGGGTGAGATTTGGGCTTTTGTTAAGCTAGAGTGTTACAATCGGAGCGGGAGCTACTGGTAGTGAACATGACGGGCAACAACAAGGTTGATTGGGGCTATGCTCAGGGAGGAAATGAGACCCAAAGTGATTAGGGAAGCTGGGTGCTATCATGGACTGTGGAGAGGCATGTGGTACGCCAAGTGCCTTGGGCACATTTGCAAGCAAGGACAATTTTATGAGATCTGAACATGTGAGAAGTTTGACGGCAAGTCATTGGGGCCACATGGAATTAAAGATGAAGCACGGGGTTGCTTCAAGCGAAAGGAAGTGCGAAGCTTCATAGAAGATGGTAGATGGGCATTTTGATAAATTGTCTTATACCAAAAAAGTGACGGTATGCAAAACCATGGCAGTAGCCTAAGTGGAATAGGTCAAGGATTCTTCATGGTGAATTCAGGCTATTGGAGTAAAGTGGAAATCGCTCTTTGAGAAGCATACATGTGTGACTGTAAAACCTGATATGGTGTTAGGTTAACGGGTTAGCCAATGTAAGAGTGGATAAAACCCAACTAGAGGTTGTAGTTAAGGTTTCTTATGAGCCACCATATATAAGTAGTAGAGGTGGTGGCTTAGGTGCTAAGCTCTGGGGAGCAAGTGCTAAACCTCTAAGAGAAGTTAGGGTTCTTACAGAGAACAATTAGGAGATGGGTTGTGGCTCTTACCCTTGAGCTTTTGTTATTCTTAGCCTTTGATGTGACGATGGCCCGATCTTCCGAGAGGTACTGATAAGTCGATTGTGGAGATCTCGAGGTTGATGATTCAAAGGTTCCGACCAAAACAGATCGAACCCCTCGCAATCACTACACCACTGCTCTGTTGGTTATCAACCGTGCCGAACACGGTTGACCTCGCCAAGAAGGCTATCTCCTGCAAGCGAATCGAGAACACAAGCAAGAGAGTTTAAGATGCAATCTGAAATTGCGAATAATGTTTAAGTTCACAAGTTAGGGTTCCTCAACCGAACATGCGGTGAAACTGCTAAGCAGATTAATCTCTTAAGAAAAACCCAAGGAAAATTAAAGGGGTGTGGCCTCCTTAAATAGGGGAGGGGGAAGCCACACTTATCTAATGAAAAGAGATGTGGTACTATTCCTAGTTACTGTTCACGCAGCCATGGTACTGTTCACATGAACAGTACCAGCCCAAATAGCCTAAGTTACAAGGCCCTCGGCCCACTTTGACTCAGACTAGAAAAGTAACGTGACTTGTTTTGCAGTTTTTGATCTGCTCGGATGGAGTTTGGAGGTGAGACTAAATCCATTTGAAAGTAGACTCCAAGAGCTTTCCAACGAGTACACACGGTCCCCAAGAAGCCTTCTGGATCAAAAGTTATGGCCGGTTGAAGTTGGCATGTCAAGCTGAATCCGAATTGATCTGGAGGCCGAATTGGATTCCAAAACCTGTCCAACTTGAATCCTTGCTTCAATTGGTTCCAAAGTGATGTGGTGCTACAAATATATATATTTTCATCATTAGGTAGCATCATATTCTCATTTAAAATGTGTTGAAGTTGAAGAAACGAATTCACCTTTAGTTCAATCTTGATATTGACCACTATGGTCGTATGTGTTGGTGGCGTGGTCATATCAGCCTTTGTGGTTGGCTTGGAAGTGGATGTAAACTTTCATATTCAAGAATTAATAGATATCAAAATTCATCCAAGTCTTTCTCCTTTGCGCTCAAGTGTTGAAAATCTTATTTTGGCTTAGTTTTTGGTGTTTCCTTCTCCCCTCTTGATACTTCTTAGTGCCAAGGATGTGTAAGTGGTGGAGATATCTCCTAGAGACCAGATACCTCCATTTAGGCATGCTCTATGTAAAGTACTTGAGTTTGCTCATTTTTGGCTTGATTTGAGGCCCTCGATGAGAGATCCTGACCATAGAGTCTTTGATATGATTCTTGTTGTGATCTTGCTTAATAGGACATGTGGGAGTTGATCTAAGGTCATCTTGACTACTCTTTGTTTGGTTTTGGCCTAGCTTTGGTGCAACATTCATTGTTTTAGATCAAGGTCAGAATTTTGATGTTGATCTTGTTTACTTTGCTTGGAATAGGTTCCTGACATCGATATGATGGTTTGTACCAAGTTTCATAAGATTTAGAGCTTTGATTTTTGAATTGGCTCTTTTGGAGGTTTGAACTCGAGATACTCTTGTTTCTGCCCGAGCTCCGGTAGTACTGGCTCAAGGCACCAGTCAGACCGGGCAAGCAGTCCAACTGGCTATGACCTGCTATCATACTGGCCAAGTGATCAGACTACCAGAGGAGTGTTTGGGATCGATTTTTGTACAGTTGACTTATAGGCTTCGTGTGCTTGATCCTTCACTGTGTGTTTTGAAGCCGTGGACAACCCAAGGGTTCAATTTGTTATTCAAAAAGAGTCAGCTCCTATGCACCTCCCTCTAGTTGCTGCCTTCGATACTACAAGTGGTATTAGAGCATGGGTTGCTCTTTGATTGATATTAACTAATCATGCACATGACAACTAGTATGAGGTCTTGTGAGTTATTCTTTGCATCTTGTTGTGGAGCTTTAGCCGATGATGTCCTTTGTGAAAAGAGGCTTGAATTCATGGTGAAATTGTTGGCTAATGTTAGAAATCTCAAGTGTGACATTTGTAGTGGAGATTTTTCCTTGGATTATCCTAGTTTCAGGGATAAGAAGCTCTTGAAGCTCAAGGAGGAGAAGGATAATCATGAAAAGCATTTCGAGGATGATCCTCTACTTAAGCTAAGTAAGGTGAGCTAGGAGAAAGTCATCTCTAAGTTATTTGATCTTAAGAAGAAATTAGAACTGTTAGAGAGTGAGAATGGTGACTTGTCTCATGAGCTTGTTAAATTGAAAGATTCCTTGCATTCAAATAAGAACTTGCTTAGAGATAATGAAAACTTGAAAGATTCTCTGGCATATCTAAAATCTAAAAATGAATTATGGAAATCTAATGCTTCTATACCATGTGATTCTTGTATTTTATTGCATCACAAGCTCGATAATTCTAAGGAAGAAATAGGCAACCTAAAGTCCATAGTTAGAAATGAACGTGATTCTACTCAATATGTATCTTGCATAGCCATTAAGAAATTGCTTGAAGATAACCTAGTCTGTTGTGATAATTATGTCATGTTGAAAATTGAGCTAGATGCTTTAAATCGGACCTTGCTAGACAAATATGAGAAAGAGAACCTAACTGTCCTAAATGCATCTAAATTGGTATAACCCTCTTGTGCAAATTGTGATAAGTTACAAGTTCAAATTGATGCATTAAATTGTAAGATTGTTAAGAATGCATCATTCAACTCTTGCACATGTTGCATTTCTTTTAGAAATGAGGTTGAGTCTTTGAAGAAAGTGCGTGATGATATGAGTACTAAGTCTTATGATATTTGTGTTGCTTTCCAATCCGATATTGATATTTAAGAGTTGATCTTGCTTCTTTGCAATCAGATATAGATTCTTCTCATGCTTCTCTTGATTCATTTGTTGTTGGCAATTGTGTCACTTTGAGCAACTCTTCTTTGGCTAGCAAAACTCCTTGTGATTCTCCCTGTGTTGTCCAAACGAATTCTCGAGGCAAGGGTACTTCTTCACTTGATACTACATCTCTCAAAGAGATGTATCATTGCATCTTTTATAACAAAGATAGATACACTCTTGAGTTTTGCTTTCGCGTGTCAAACACGAGTATAGAGTGCACCATCGAGCTTTTAGGAAAACACATCACCCATCTCATGGTGTGTGTGTGTGTGTGCACATAGTGTCGACACAAGCACTATTAGAGATGGCTAGGACTGAAATTAGTGAGCTAAATTCTATTTATTGTATATCTTGAATAGTCACTACGAAATTGCTTCAAAATAACCTAGTCTCTTGTGATAATTATGCCAAGTTGACAATTGAGTTAGATGCTTTGAATAGGACCTTGCTAAACAAATGCGAGAAAAAGAATATAGATGTGCTAAATGCATCAAATTGGTGGAACCCTCTTTTGCAAATTGATGTATCAAATTGTAAGCTTGTTAAGAATGCAGCATTTATATCATGTATTTATTTGAGAAATAAGGTTGAGTCTGTGAAGAAAGTGTGCGACAGTACGAGCACCAAGTCGTGTGACACTTATGATGTTGCTTTGTAGTCCGACATTGATGTTTTAAGAGTTGGTTTTATTTCTTTGCAATTGGATTTGTATTATTCTTGTACTTCTCTTAAATCATTTATTACTGACGCTTATGCCATTGCTTTGAACACTCTTCTTTGGCTAGCAAAATTCCTTGTAATTCTCCCTGTATTATCTAAAGGAATTCTTAAGGTAAGCGTGCTTTATTCTTCACTTGATAGTACGTCTCTTGAAGAAAAATATTATTATTTTATTTTATAAAATATATATATAGATACATTTTTGAGTGTCAATTCGAGTGCGTCCACAAGGTTTTAAGAACACGCTTTTAACTTATCTCGTAATACGTGTACATCCAGTGCCACGGTGAATACCAGAACTGATGGTGACTCTTATAGTATGCCCGGTGAATCCAAAGGCCAGATGTATGGTCGCCATCAGCCGCTGCCCATGCATGCCACTCCGTCTCATTAATTACTACACGATCGAGCACAGTAGAGCTACTATACGATGAGACTAGTTCAAGTACGCGAAGGAGAACCACTCCATCGCATTGATTAAGCTCATAATAACGCCATTGCTTTCCCTAATTACTAGAGCCTTTAATTGATGCTGCGTGTACAAACTTTCGTATGCGAAATATGTACGCTACAAACTTCTTTTTACCTGAAAGGGGCATGAGCGCTGCCCAATTAATAAGAAGGAGAAGCAAGAGTAGACAAGGGCAAATGGCCCCAAACGAGAAAAGAGTTTACGGAGTTAAAGATGTTATAGAAACAAAAGGTAACTCAACAAGCCTGTTGGCTCCTCTAAGAGCAACTCCAGCAGGGCCCCTACTTGAGCCCTCATCCTACTTTTGAGGGTCGAGGGGCAAAAAAACTCACTCCAGCAGGGCCCCTACTTGAGCCCTCAAAAGTAGGGAGCCCTCAAATCTCCCTCTCGAGCCCTCATTCCTGGGGTCTGGAGGGAGCCCCTACTTTTGAGGGCTCAAGTAGGGGCCCTGTTGGAGTGAGTTTTTTGCCCCTCGGCCCTCAAAAGTAGGATGAGGATGAGGGTGGATCCTATGTGTCATCCTCTCTAAGAACGAATTTGAGGGTCCTGTTTTGAGGGCTCCTGCTGGAATGTAACCCAAAAAACAGAGCCCTCAAAAGTAGGGAGAGCCCTCAAATAAAAAGTAGGGGCCCTGTTTTGAGGGCTACTGCTAGAGTTGCTCTAAGGACCCAATTATCAGCTTCCTCTTTAAACGTGCAATTAAGGACGTGGTTGAGCTTCCCTTCGAAAGAAAAATTCGGGCATTTCTTTCCTTCCAGATTTTCCACAAGACTAACATGACAAGAGTAGCCATCGTTTTCTATGGAATTCCAGGCGAGAGGGTGATCGACTCCCACCATTAACAAGTGGATGACGTGGGTTCCCAGGCTTCTGGGTTCAAGGAGTCAATGAGGGCCCATTGCGCAATGGCTACCCAAATCCTTTTGGAGAAGCGACACTGAGCCGAAAGGTGAAGTAAGGTCTCTGTCTCTTGCGTGCAGAGAGGGCAGAAAAGCTGGTTCAGCCACCCACAGTGAGAGCGTTGGTTTGCGAGCCAAGCGAAAATTTTGCATTTCTGTGGTGCCCATATCTTCCAGATGAGGTTGTTCATTGAGGTGTGAACCGCACTAGGAATTGTGCTTTATACGCAGAAGCAGTGTCGTAAGCTCCATTCATGGTTATATTCCAAGAGATGGAGTCATCTTTGTCGGCATGCTGGGGCATCCTAGATATAAGTACCCAAATGGCTACCAACTATTGAATGTCATGTGTCATTAGGCCCAGCGACAAATCGGGCTCCTATAGCCATCTATTATTAGATAGAGCTTATTGCATGCTAAGATTTTTCCTTCTGGAAGCTTTGAAGATGACCGGCACGATGGCACACAGACAGTTTCCATACGCCCAGGATGCCTTCCTCCCATCACTAATGAAAATAGTGGTGAAAGCTGCAAAGAGCTCCCGATCTTGGTCATCGCAAAGAGTTTCCATTCCATGCCAACGTCTAATTATAGCATCCCATTTGTGCCATAGCCATCTAAGCCTAAGGGCCCTGGCAAAGCGCTCCAGGTCCAAGAGGTCGAGTCCCTCCATGTGGGTCGGCCTGCATTCCTTGTCCCAGTTGACCTTGCATTTGCCTCCTGATAATTGTCCTGATCCTGCCCAGTGGAAGCGACGAGCTCGCCTATTGAGGGATTTGAGCACGCATTTTGGTGCTTTGATTGCCGTTAGAAGGTAAGTGGATTGGGCTATTAAAACTGTTTTGATAAGGATTTCCTGCCCACCAACAATATCAGTTTTCCACACCATCCAGCTAGAGGCGTGGCATATTTGCCTTCTAGCACCTGTAACTCTGCCAACAGAGCCTTTTGAGAGCGAGATGAAGGCCTAGGTACTACAAGGGGAAGGAAGTAAGCTCAGCCAGCATCTCATACAGAGTAGCATGTAAGTCGATGTGCTCACATCGGATAGGCATCATTCGGCTTTCTGGGAAATTGTCTAGTAGCCCTGTTGCCCTACCGAAGCTTTGTAGGATCTGAACAAAGTTGTGGATGTCCTCCTGTTGTGGCACTAGAAAGATGGCTACATCGTTCGCGTATAAAGAAGTTCGTAGGGAAGTTGCATGGCTGTCCAACGATTGCTAAAGGCCAAGGTCCGTTGCGATATTTAAGATTCTTTGTAAGGGATCAATTGCGAGTATGAACAGGAAGGGGAAGAGCAGATCATCTTGTTGTAACCCTCTGCGATGTTGTATTTTCTTTCCAAGGACAGCATTGAGAAGGACCATTGATGTGGAGGTCGAGAGGAGGCACGAAATCCAGTCTGTCCATCGGGTAGGAAAGCCTCAGTTTTGTAGCAGCTCAAGGAGGTAGTCCCAACGGATGGAGTCGAAGGCTTTTGAAATGTCCAATTTTTGCAAAAAGGATGGTGTCTTACGCCGATGGTATCTTTTGGTTACGTTGCGAACGTAAAGGAAATTGTCTTGGATACATCTGCCTTTTATGAAGGGGCTCTGGCAAGGTGAGACCAACTCTTCCATGAAGGGAGCAAGCCTCCTAGCTAAGATTTTTGTTACAATTTTAGTGAAGATATGGATGAGGCTAATTGGTCTATAATCTGCCGTAGACTGAGCTCTATCCTTTTTCAAGAGGAGGACGATGTTTGATGTGTTTGTACTAGGGAGATTTATTGTCCTTAGGTTGAGGAAGCCATTCAAGGCTACCAAGAGATCGCTCTTAATAACTGTTCCTATTGAAGCCATTAGGTCCTGGCGCTTTGTCGATAGGTAAATCAGGAATGGTTGTGTGGGCCTCTTCTTTCATTAGAGTGGCCGCTAGGGGCTAGAGGTCGTGGCATGGTAGTTGTAGTGTTTTCCAGTTAAAGGTGGTTGAAAAGGTGGGGGCGGCCCAAGACATGGTCAAAGTGCTGAAATAGGACCTCCACTTTGTCCACATGAGCTACTGCCACACCATTCTCCTTGGACAACTGCTGGACGAAGTTTTTGCGCTTGCACGAGTTCATATGGATGTGGAAGAATTTTGTGTTAGCATCTCCCTCTTTGAGCCAGGTGATTCTAGGCGCCTGTTTCTTGCGGGATTTTTTTAATCACTACAAGTCCCAAGATCCTTTTTTAAGGTGAGATTGAAGTTTTATGTCTTCCGGTGATAGCAAGCGAGATTCTTGAGCAATCTCTAAGTAAAGGATGACCTCCTGGGCCATGGGGAGTTTTAACTTGGCATTTGGGAGGATGGATCTACTCCAGGCTTTAATTCTTTTTATGGTGATAGCCAATTTTTTACTCAGGTGAGGGATGGGGGCCCAGCCATGCGTTGGCTCCTCACATGCCTATTGGACCACTCCATGGACTGAGGTAGCCGGATCTATAAGTTTTTGAAATAGAAGTAATTAGGTGGTCGAGGTCCTACAATATTTGCGAGGAGGGGAAGTGGTCTAAAATTGAGGAGGGTAGGCCGTGCAGGGTATGACAGTTGAAGGAGGTGTTCCAAGCATTATTGTAGAAAAGTCTATCTAAGTGGACAAGCAATGGGTTAACCCTTTCATTGCTCCAAGTGAACTTTCTATTTTAAAGGTGAATCTCTTGAAGCTCACAAGCATCCAGGATGTTGCAGAATTGGTTCATGAGACGACGGTTTAAATTATAGTTATTTTTGTCGCTTGCTTTGTAAACGAGGTTGAAATCTCCTAGGAGCAGCCACCTGCTGCCTGCCATAGGCTCAACAAGGTGCAATTCTGCTAAGAAACTTGTGTTATCGAAATCTATGAAAGGGCCATACACCGTCGTCAAGACAAACTCAGTTGCATAGTTTTTGATCATGACATCCACCGTCAGGGAGAAGTCCCGGTTGCAACAATGGGAGACGTGAACAAAGTCAACATTCTAGAGGACTAGGATGCCTCCGCGTGTGTTGTGGTCTAACAGGAAAAAGAAGTCCTACATCTGGTTGGTAGTCAGGGTCCCGACCAGAGGTCGTCTATTGAACTTAATTTTTTCTCCTTGTAGGTAGACTATGTGTCACGGACTAGTGGCAAGCAACTCATAGACGACCGCTCAGCAAGCAGGGGAGTTAGGGCCCCTAAAGTTCCAGCTAAGAACTGTTAAGTCAGGTCTCCCCATGATGAGAGCGATGACTCCGGAACACCAAGGCAGTGGAAGGGGAAGGCGGGAGGCTACCACGATTTGGGCTGAGCAATGGGCGACGGACAGTCGAGAGAGCAAAGGGCGAGGGAAGCAATTGACAGCATGGTAGTAAAAGTGACACCCGGTTGCATAAAACAATGGAGAGGGGCAGCCCACATAATGGGGCTGTGATATGGATAAAGTCCACATAATCCATGAAATAGTAGGGGAAACACAAAACACAGCCAAGCTGGACAGCATGGTAGCAATGAAGGTGGGACTGGCCATTTGGGGCTGCTAGGATGGGAAGGCTACGGTTAGGGGGCATACCTTCCTGAAGCCTTGTCGCATTACACATCATCGACACATTACTCCAAGGCCGGCGCACCGACAACCTCCAACCAAGCTGCCTTCGCCTGAGTTGCCAGGGCATCATCGACATGGGCCACATGCTCGAGGCTGAAGTTGAACAAGGCGGAGAGAGCTTGGATGGCTTCATGTGGAAGCGGGCCAGAGAACAAGGACAAATAGTGGTTAAATGCTTCCTCTCTCAAGGCCTGCTCATCATCCAGGACACCAAGGCTTTGGGCGAGAGTCCCCTGGGCTCGCCTTAGGAGTGGCGTGCTGCGCCACTTATGAGCAATACACTCACTGCGATGAGGGGGCATTGCAACCGGTGACCGGTCTAGGCTTTGTCTATAGCAGGGGAGGCAATGGAAGTAGCATTGTTGCCGGTGTCAAGAAAATCTCCCCCAGAGGGTCGCTACGGCCGTCTGGGGTCATAACCCCATCGTGGGATGGTAAGCCAGCTAAGAGGAGGCCGGTGTCGTACGTGCATCCTTCGATTTGGGAAGAGGGGAGCCCAGTTGAGGGAGGCAGAGTCTGAAAAGTCACTGCTGGCAGCTGAAGAGCAAGCATGGAGTTCGTCCTAGTCGCCTGGTTTGCCTACATGGGGGTAGACAGAGGCAAGCCATCATGTTGTTAGTTTGGAACCTCAACGAGTTTGGGGAGAATGGGAGAAGTTCCCAGTGGAGATGACCAATTGGCAGCACTAATCGGAGACTTGTCTTCCGCGTGAAATTGAGCATCAGGCACCAACTTTGGAGGGCAAATGAGCGCAAGCTTGAGGGGCGGTGTTGTGTTTGGTGCTGGGGCAGCATCAGGCAACTATAGCTTTTTGGTTGTTGCAACCTTGTCAGTAAGATGAAATGGTGCAGATGGATCATCTATGTAATATCCTAAACGTCGATTCAACGTAGGTTTCTAAAATAATCGCGGAGTTTCCCCTTTTTTGGGTAAATCGCGGGAAGTGAAAATTAAATTGCAGAATTGTCCAAAATTAAAAAAATAAAACAATTAATTTGAATATTTTGGGCTATCTGGAGGGGTGGGCCAGTCACTTTGGGCCAGCCAGCCCAAAGGGGGGGCCGTACCCCCCCCTCCCAAACCCTAGCACCCCTTTATAAACCCCCTCCCTTGGCCCCTCTCTCTTTTTTTCCCCACCTGGCCGCCACCCCCATCTCCTCCCTGCGCCTCCACCTCTCCCCCATTGCTGTCCCTTGGTGCTAGGAGAAAGCGAGAAGGAAGGAAGAAGAAGGGAGGGAAGGAGAAGAAAGGAAGGAGGAAGAAGAAGGGGACGAAGATGGGTGATCCCAAGGGGATCCCCTAGGTAACTCTCCCTCATCCCAAATCCCTCTGATTTTGCTGTAATTAGGGTTCTTAGCCTAAGAATGGTGGGGATTAGCAATTAGATTCTCCGATTAGGGAATTCCTGCTGTCCGTCTGTAGATCAATCCGCGTAGTGCGACTATTTGTGCAGTTTAGACCTATGAAACTATTTTTCCTGTGGGTCTGACCAAAAGGACAATTGTAGAGAACGACGAGACCTACCTACTATATTTTTTTCAGAATGTTTGGCCACGTTATTTGGGAGTAGCAGGGTCGGGAACCTCGCTGTCTGTCAGGGGTGCAGACTAGGGCAGATTGCTGTTCAGGTGTGATTTAGGAGTAGAAGGTGATTTTTATGTTTTTGGTCACAATTGAGAAAAATGTAGGAAATTCAGTAATATAACTACTGTATAAAAATCATAATTTTTAGAGCCTTACACTGTGGTTGGGATGCGTTAGAATCTGACTGCCCAAATTGCCAAAACAGAGAACGTCCTCTGTTTTTGCGTGTTAAGTTACACCTTGATAGTAACGAAATAAAAATAAGTGATCTACATGAAAAGTGAAGGTATTTAAGTGAGGAATCCAGAAATATATCTGTCTTTGTAAATGGTTTAATAATATTAAAGATACAAAAAAATTAAGCAGTGCTGCTGCAGTAGGCAGAGTGTAGAACCGTTAAGCGGAGAGGGATGTTGTGGGGATTTGGGGTTTAGCGATATCTTTACTCCTTAAGATGTGTTTTCATTGCTGTTATATTGTGCTGAGAGGTACTTTTGGACAGGTTGTTTTGCTCCTGAACGCATGTGATTGCTTCGCTTCAACGGTAGAGGCAAGTAAACGTAGCGGTTGTGCTACTGTTTAACTCGTGAGTTATTCTACATTCACATTAATTAATTCTCTTAATTTGAGGTGCTATGTCATTGTTACATGCTTCCTTAATGTGGTCCATGTGGTAGTATTTTAAGGATTCAATTGTTTATGATCTTGATGGTTTAATTGTGGATATGTGGAATTATTCTTGATGAACCAATATAGTTGTGGGGTAGAATACTTTACGAGCATATTGTGGTCTAGGTGGTAGTATTCTTAGTAAATATTTGTGGTTGTGGTTGTAGCATTCTTGATGATTATGTTGTGGTCTATGTGGAAGAATTCCCTATAGATCAATGGATTATGATCTTGGTGAACCGAATGTGGGTTGTGTGGTAATGATCTTATGAAACATTGGTATTGTGCTTAATGAGACACAGGTGGGTTATGAGGAAGTATTCATGATGATTAGGTTGTTGATCTTCGTGGTTAAATTCTTGTGGTTTATGATTATCATATCATTCATAACATGTCATGACATTTGCATTGTGGATGTCGCCGCTTATACCCGCGACCGTATTTGTATTGTGGATGTCACCGCTTATAGCCGCGACCGTACTGATACAACATCGTACATTGCCGTAGTACGATGCACACTCTTACATTGTTGGGTAAGGGTGCAGTGGATCATACGCATTCATATGCATTGCATTGTGGAAAGATCATTTGCATACCTATGCAATGTATTGTGGTGAAATTATTTTGCAGTCAAATACAACTTCATAGTTGTAATGTGGAATTGGCTCATGTGAGTTACTTGTGGTATGAGGAATGTGGTTGTGGTCATGGAATGGGGTTCGTCCCTTGTGATATGGTAGGGGTTGTGATTGTGGCATGAGATTCTTTTCTCTTGTAGTAACTGTTGATAGCAGTTGTGGATGTGAGAAATAATAAAGTAGTGAGGTAAAACATGATAATGCTTTATTGGCTTTGGTAGTAGTAGTGGTTGAGGTTTTAAAATAGTCAAATAAGATTTATTTGCTAATGTTTTACCGTCGTTGGTGGTGATTTGAAGTTGAGGATATAAACATGGTCATTGTGGAAAATAAATGTTGATGATTAAACTATTGTAGTTTAACTAGCCTGTTAAACAGTTTGCTTGTTGAGATTTTTATCTCACTTGTTTTTCCCCCTTCCAGGTGATTCTCAAGTATGCATGGGACGGGTAGAGCGGCATATCACTAACACACACCATATCATGTTTCATACTGTAATAAATAAGTGCAGTCTCCAGTTATTCATTTTTATCTCCTATTTGCCGATCACTTTTAATTATTAAAGTTAGGTTGCGGTTCGCTTGAATTGGTTAAAGTTATTAGCGATTGTTCTTTAATTAGTAGTGTTTCTTTACCTTTGTTTTAGTATGCTTCCGCTTAGCTTAACATGATTTAGAAATTGTTGCCAATTTATGTTACCTTGTAAAGTAAATTGGCTAGCTTGTAGCATGGTTTAGTGGCATCCCAGGGTAAGGCGGGTCCTGGAGTGTTACAGTCTAGGTACGCCGATGGTCTTTCGGCTGCCAACGCCACTTGAGGAGGCTCTAGGTGGCCCAGCAAAGGTGAGATGCCAGCAGCGAACACAGTAGCAGTCGGCCGGCTGGGTCTCGGTGCACCCGTAATGCCATACTCTGCAGCTCTGCTGGGCTTAGATGAAGACAAGCAAAACTGCGTAGCAAAGCTTGGGGAGAGGCCATCGCGATGCATGGGGAGGAGTAGCTGGCCGCTCACCTACTGCGCTGCCACTAGGTAGTCTTCAACTTTACGCAGCCATGCATGGTGGTTGCGCCTCATCTCTTACTCGAATTAGCAAAGCTTGGAGTCAAGAAGGTTAGCTAAATCACTCCAGAGAACTACAGCGTGAGAGGCGAAGAGTGCTTGTAAGGTAGAGTTCGTGGTGTCATTGTGCTTGTGGGGTTCGAGAGGTCGCAAGAGCGGTTGGCGAAGGGACTCAAGATGATGGGGCTAGCCGGGACATCATATTGACGGTGATAGTTTCCACCCATGCTGTGGCATAGCCATGGAGGCCTATCCTAGAGCCACTCTTGTATTGTGACTTCCCATGATGGCCATCATCGAAGCTGGAAGTCATCCAGCATACTAAGTGCTCATTCTTTTGCTGGTTGTTTCAGTCATCATCATCATCGTTGTCGTGTCGTTTGCCATGGTGGTTGTCTTCGCCACGACAACCATCTTGGACCGGCCTTTGGGGCCTACTTCGATAGGGGTTATCAGTTGTTCCCCTAGCTGCCTCATTACTTTAGTGATGGCTGTGTTGGTCTTCGGAGAGCACAGAGGTGCCGTCAGCTACACCGAGGTGCCAAGACAGACCGTGCTTGGCCAGCTTGCCACTATGGCAAAGTTGGCTTCAGGGGCATGTTATGGGCCTTATCTTTGGATCTAAGGTAGTAGGGATGATTAGGCTAGGCGTTGTCGGCTGCTTCCCAGCGGGACTCTCCTTGACTCGCCATGGTTGCCGCCTGGGAATAGAATTTAGGGTTTGGGAGAAGAGACTACTTTATTTCTTAACTGCCTCTTCCGCTCAAACGCAGGAAGGAATTTATACTCTTACAATCCCAGTTTTGCTTTAGAGTCCGACTCCTAAACGACTCCTCCTGTAATTCAAACAGTAAAAGACTTCCCTAAACAAGCAAGACTAACAAGACTCCAACTGAAAGAGTTGCTATTATGGATTGGATTGGACTGGCGGCTTTGAACGCCTGCCATAGTGCTTTCCCCAGTAAGCATCCGTAACATTTCCCCCCTCCCGAGGAAACAGCTCGTCCTTGAGGTGAAAATTTGGGTACTGTTGTTTGAAGTCGGAGACCGGAACCCACAAAGCTTCTGACGGTGGTTGGCCAACCCATTGCATAAGGACCTCCCGGTTACTTTTAAACAGACGCGATCGAACAATAGCTGCAGGAACGGGAAGAACTCGGCCGTGAAGGATGTCAGGCAGGGCCGGAGGAGCAGCAGGTGGAACCCCATTGAATTTCTTCAGGAAAGCCACATGGAAGACATTGTGGATGTGAGCAGCCGCAGGAAGTTGTAGTTTGTAAGCCACTGAACCCACACGACCCATGATCTGATAAGGTCCCGTAAAACTTGGGTGACAATTTGGAGAACTTTGTGGTAATACCCACAGCTTGGCGATGATGTAGCTTGAGTAAAACCCATTGGCCAACCTCGAACTCAACCTCCCGATGATGTTTGTCATAGAATTCCTTCATACGCTGTTGTGCGTGTAATAAGCGTTCCTGAATTTCGAGTAGAAATTCATCTCGAGCACGTAGCATCTCATCAACTGCCGAGACCTGGGCTGATCCTGCTTGGTAAGGAAGAAGAGCTGGCGGGGATTGACCATATACGACCTGAAATGGAGTACACCTTAGAGCCGAATGAAATGGCGTATTATAGTAGAATTCCGCCCATGGAAGCCATCTGATCCAATGGCGAGGTCGATCCCCACTTAGACAGCGAAGATACATTTCAATTGTTCGATTGGCGACTTCACTTTGGCCATCAGCTTGTGGATGGAATGCAGATGTCATATCGAGGGAAACTCCTGCCAACCGAAATAGTTCTTTCCAAAAGTTGCTTGTGAAGATTGTATCCCTATCACTTACAATCGATTCCGGAAATCCATGGAGTCGCACAATAGCCTCAAAGAAGGCATGGGCTACCGATTGAGCCATGTAAGGGTGTGCTAATGGCACAAAGTGAGCATATTTAGAAAATCTGTCCACCACTGTCAATACTGCTGATTTCCCATGTACTCGAGGGAATCCGTCGATGAAATCCATAGCGATATGCGACCAGATCTGAGTCGGAATTGGTAAAGGATGTAGCAGACCTGTAGGATGTAAGTGGTCCCCTTTATTTTGTTGGCAGACGTCGCAGCAATTAACATGCTCTTGAATAAGCTTTTTAAGTTGGGGAATATAGAAATCCTTGCGAATGCGGTGCAATGTTTTCTGGATCCCTTCATGGCCAATGCCATGGTATGTGGAAATGATTTGTGGCACATAGACAGATGATTGTGGAACGAATATGCGGCCATGATATAGGAACAAACCATCAGCGAATGACCAATGTGGAGGAAGGTCTTGAGATGCCCACTGAGATTGTAACGTCTGAAATGCCGGCAAGGAATTGACCTCCTCTTTAAGCTGAGATAGCAGTTGAAAGTCCGGTACTGAAAGAGCGGACAAGGACATATGTTCATCCCGCCGCGACAATGCATCAGCGACTGTATTGGATTTGCCTGGCTTGAACTCAATTTGGAAATCAAACCCAAATAGTTTACTGACCCAGTGATGTTGAGGAATAGTGTTCAAACGCTGGTCAAGGAGAAATTTCAAACTGTAATGGTCTGTGCGGACAATGAATGGTTTGCCCCAAAGATAATGTTGCCAATGACGTACTGCTTTAACCAACCCAATGAGTTCGCGCTCGTATGCAGCTAGTTTGGCATGGTGAGCTGGAACTGCTTGGCTGAAAAATGCAATAGGTTTAGATCCTTGATGAAGTACAGCACCAATCCCACTGCCAGACGCATCGCATTCAACGATAAAAGGTGTTGCAAAATCTGGTAGAGCTAAGAAGGTTGGCTTACAAAGAGCTTCCTTTAATGCCAAGAATGCCTCATGTGCTGCCTGTGACCAACAGAAGCCCTCCTTGGTGAGCAGCTGAGTGAGAGGCGCGGCAATGGAGCCAAAGTGACGTATGAATTTATGGTAATACCCGGCGAGCCCTAGAAATCCCCTCGACTGGCGGGGAGACTTAGGAATCGGCCACTGCTGAATATCCTGAACTTTGGATTGATCCATAGAGACACCCTCTGCGGAGACAACATGACCCAAGTATGATACTGACGTTGTGCCAAAAGGACACTTTGATTGTTTAAGGAAAAATTGATGATGCCGAAGAAGAGTAAAGATTGTTCGAACATGGCACAAATGTTCTGACCAAGAAGGGCTGAAAATTAAGATATCATCAAAGAAGACCAACACAAATTTGCGAAGGTATGGCTAAAGAATAGTATTCATAACAGCCTGAAAGGTCGCCGGGGCGTTGGAAAGACAGAAGGGTAAGACCAAATATTCAAAGTGACCATGATGTGTTCGGAAAGCGGTCATATGGATGTCATCCCGGTGCATTCGTATTTGGTGATAGCCCGATCGTAAATCCAGCTTAGTGAAGTACTTGGCAAGTTTTAACTCATCCAGTAATTCATCAACTATCGGCAGGGGAAATTTATCCTTGATAGTTTGGGCATTAAGTGCACGGTAGTCCACACAAAGCCGCCATGAATTGTCCTTCTTTTTGACCAAGATCACCGGAGAACTGAAGGGTGAAGTACTGGAACGTATGATCCCCTGCGACAACATCTCCTTACATTGTTTTTCAATTTCATCCTTATGGTGATGGGGGTACCGGTATGGTCTAACTGCCACCGGGTTGGAACCTGGGATGAGATGAATGCGGTGGTCAAAGTGTCGTTGAGGTGGTAGTCCAGAAGGATTCTGAAATATGTCCTGAAAATCTGACAGCAGAGCTGGTAAAAGTGTTTGAGTTGGCTCGTTGATCGTGAACAGTCGGGAGGACGGCTTGCGTGGAATGCCCAAAAAGCGCACTTGACGCCCTTGATGCCAGAAAGCCATGGACAAATTGGAGAAATCCCAGAGGATTAGGCCTAATGTTCGCAACCATTGAACGCCCAGAATCAAACCAAAACCCTGAAGGGCTAAAGCATAGCAGTTGATAGAAAATTCTTCAGGACCAATAGTGATTGGCAAAGATGGGCAAAATCCTGGGCAAGATAACCTGTCTCCGTTGGCTACTGCCACCTGAATACTCGTGCGAGTTTGCAAAGAAATAGCTGACAATTGAGCAGCCGCAAGACTGATGAAATTGTGAGTAGATCCCGAATCAACCAAAGCACAGAACTTGAGATCACTAATGCAGATTGTCAGTTGCATAGTATTGCCTGAAGAGATACCAGTCAACGCGTGTAAAGAAATCTGGGGGTTGACATCTTCCCTATTATCTTCCGGAATATCATCTTCATCCAAGATTTCAATCCAATACAAACGCTTGCACCGATGGCCTCTTGTGAACTGTTCATCGCAATTAAAGTAGAGACCTTTTTGTCGGCGATCCGCCATCTCAGAAGGTGTAAGGCGCCTAAATGCTCGCTGAGATTGAGGAGATGGTCCTGTTGTCGGCGCAGGTAGAAGCGGAACTTCAGGTGGTTTTGACAACAGCGGAGCCATGCGTTGCGCTGGTATTTTGCCGCGGAAGACTGTGGATTGGAATGTGGCTGTCGGAGGATCAATCCTGAATTGTATAGGAGCTTGTAATGTCTCTCTGCTGCTTTCGCGAGACTTACTGCGGTATCCAAAGAAGATGGATTCTGTAGTTCCACGTCTGACTTGATAAGCTCACCCAGACCGGCTAAAAATAATCCCACTTCATGCTCCGGCGAGAGATTGTCGGCGCGACAAAGAACCCTATAAAAATCCTGAGCATATTCTTCAACTGACCCTGTTTGACGAAGGAGGGCAAGTTCTGACACTGGATTTGATCGAAAAGGAGGCCCAAAGCGCAGTTTGCAAGAATTCTGGAACCGAGGCCAAGAAGGAATTCCTTCGGTTCGCTCCAATTTGTAATACCATTGCTGAGCTATTCCTGTCATATGATAAGTTGCCAACCATACTTTTTCCTCTTCAAGGGTACGGTGACCACGAAAGAATTGATCACAACGAGCCAGCCACTCCAATGGGTCAGAAGTGCCATCAAACAGAGGAAAGTCCACTTTGTAGAAACGACCTGGATGTGTAGCCGCGGTTTGTTCACCGGAGGACTGTCATGCCGCGGAGTTAGCCGAATTGATGTCTTTAGTTGGCGACGACGAACGTCCTTCAAGGGCAAGAACAGCTGCCTCCAGATTTGCGTGAGCCGCCGCCTGTTCTTCTTGCCGCTTAAAGATTGTCCCCAAGATCTCCTTTAACTCATGAAGTTCCGTGTTGAGGGAATCAGGAGCCATGGAATCTGATACCAATCTGTTATGGGCCTTGTCTTTGGATCTAAGGTAGTAGGGATGATTAGGCTAGGCGTTGTCGGCTGCTTCCCAGTGGGACTCTCCTTGACCCGCTGTGGTTTCCGCCTGGGAATAGAATTTAGGGTTTGGGAGAAGAGACTACTTTATTTCTTAACTGCCTCTTCCGCTCAAACGCAGGAAGGAATTTATACTCTTACAATCCCAGTTTTGCTTTAGAGTCCGACTCCTAAACGACTCCTCCTGTAATTCGAACAGTAAAAGACTTCCCTAAACAAGCAAGACTAACAAGACTCCAACTGAAAGAGTTGCTATTATGGATTGGATTGGACTGGCGGCTTTGAACGCCTGCCATAGTGCTTTCCCCAGTAAGCATCCGTAACAGGGCAATTGAGAAGTCTTTCATGAAGTCTAGGTGCAAGAGAACTCTGAAGGTGAGTCCCTTTTAGACCGATGGAGTACTTGGTCCAAGTGGAGATCAAAGGGTACATCATATCGAGGTTAGGGAAGAAAGGCAAGAGCTGAAATAAATAACTTTTTTAAGTGCATCCAGTGTATATAGGCTTTCGTATAATTTTCATATGTGTGTGAATACAATCGAAATATGTATCTTTTGGCGAGAATCCAAATATGTATTAATTAGCAGGTAATGCATCTTTGGTTTTAAGTAATATAATTTGGTTCCTACTCCCTTCATTTCTTTTTGAGTACATTTCACGAAGCCTCACGTTTTTTGGTCATAGTTGCAAAAAAAAACTACAAAGTTTTTAGTACATAGCATATAACTCGGGTACCATGGTTCTATTGTTTCACAGAGCCCTACCCTGTAGGAAATCTGAGCTACTCTTTCATATAGGGCCCATGCACTAGTAGTACCACCAAACAACTATTCATGTATTTGGCGATGTAGCCATTTTTTCAAACTTGGCACTTGGACACCCATTTTTGCAATAATAACCCTGTCCCCAGGCTCGAAAGTTGCGGCAAACAACACCTGTCACCTGTCGCGCCTGGGGAGCTCAGCAAAGACAGGCAGGGCGTGGCGTACAGTGATAACAAAGCAGGAGAGCAGCGAGGGAGGGGAAGGAAAGAGAGATTGAAAGGCAAGTTTGCAATATATTTTCGAGGTGGTTTAGCTGTAATTTACAATTCTTCGCAATTAGAAGTATTATAGAGTGGGTGAAGACCTTCAAGAAAAAGTATGCTTCATTCACATGCAAGCAACGTGCTTAATATGTCATTAGCATTTCATTACTGTAACAGTGGTTTTGTATTGTGGTATGCGCTAGGTAGCCATATTTAATTAACAAATGTGTTTCTATAATTAGCCATGTTTAGGATGTATTAGTGGCGAGAATAATTATTTATTGTGAATTGCTGCAAAAATACAAGCCAAAAAATAGCTAAAATATTTTTATGCATGTCCGCACGTATATATGAATTGCTCTCATGTGAATACAAAAAGTTGTAGAAAATGATGGCTTGGTACGCACTGTTAGTTGTAGCATCTGTGTGTACATATGTATGCATATACATGTATACGTTTATACATGTATATAGTCATATTGACCCTTTTTTGTACATAGTTGAAGAAATACACACCGTTATTTGTAGTGTTCCCAATGGGTGCACATAGGGGTGTAAACGGATCGGATTCGGTCGGATATTGCTTAAACCGTATCCTAACCCATATTTTTTTTCGGATTCGGAGTCGAATACGGTAAAACCGGATACGAATACGAATTCGGAATATTCGGAGTTTCGAATACTGATCAGTCGGGACGGATATATAACAGATTGGCTCGGAAATGATAATATAGGCGGATAACATAGGCTCAAAGTTTCATATGGCTGAACCTTTTTTAGCTTATCTTCTTTTTTTCTTGATGGAATATCCCATATTTTATTTGATTTGTTGAAATTTATTTGGATTTTTCTAGATTTTATTTGAAAGCCAAGAGCAAAAAAACTTATTTTAACTATTTTCTAAAAGCTAAAAATAGTGTATGTTATTTCCCTAAGTTCTCCTAGATTTATAATATTTTTTGTGCATTTTCTGGAATTTTTTGGAGTTATTTGCATTTATTGGATTTGCGGGAATTTATTTGGATTTGCTAATGGGCTGATGGGCTGAAAATGATGATTTGGCTGATGGGCCGGATATCCGAAAAATATATCCGGATATTATCCGATAAAATTCCGGATAGTATCCGTATCCGTCGGATAGTCCGCTCCCGAATCCGAATCCGTATCCGAAAGCAACTATCCGAATCCGACTCCGAATCCGATAATTATCCGATATGACTATCCGAATTCGATCCGACTCGGATTCGGCGATCGGTCGGTCGGGAAATATCCGATCCGTTTTCACCCCTAGGTGCACAAGTTATGAAATATGTATGTAAGCCTACGATGTGATTATTCTCGATTATGGTTAGTTGTATTTAGCATCATTGGACACCAACACATTATTTTGTGTATTGCAAGGAATGGCTACTAGTGGCTGAGAGACCATGTGGAAGTATCCCCATGTTTCTGATGAGTAATTGATGGTTGTATTAGAGAGTTTGAGTTTGTTTTAGGTATTCCAGGGTTGAGTGCCTTTTACTAATGCTATTGTTGATTATGCTGTTTCGTGTGGTGCTATGTGACGGTTTGCTTATCTGTGTGGCTGTAGGACTTCGGAGCTAGGTCATGGTGAGGCGTGGGAGTACCGGGACTAGGCACAGGAGGTGTTGAGGTCCAGACGATCGGAGCTGCTGAAGATGATCGAGACTGCTGAGATGGTTGTGAGCCAGGAGACAAGGAACCGGAGCTAGAGCTACCGGTGGTGGACACGACGGGCAACAACGAGTGGACCGAGACTAGGCTCAGGGAGGAGTCGGAGGTCTAGACGGTTGGATGTCAGTTGCGGTCGTGTGCAATGGAACAGACCAGGACTAGACTCAAGTGGAGTCGGAGGTCCAGTCGGGTGGACACGACGGGCAGCGGCGAGGTGGATCGGGACTAGGCACAGGGAGGAGCTAAGGTCTGGACGGTCAGGATGCCGGGTGCGGTCGTGTGTAGCGGAGCGGACCGGGACTAGACTCAGGGAGGAGTCGAGGTACAGACGGTCAGAGTACCGGTTGCGGTAAGCTTCCGGGAAGGTGCTTGAAGGGCAATTTGGAGAATTGACTCAAGTGGTTGGTTTCCCTCCACTTTCCTGGTGGGAGTTTGACTCTTTGCCTCCTTTGGTGAGTGAGGCATGGAGTGGGTTTGAGCTGCCATTTCTTGATTTTCTCCTTGTGGGTGTGAGCTTGGAGATAAAGGGGCAACTGGTGTGTGTTCTGTAAGCAAGAAAGCAAGCAGTGGGCTGTAGAGAGCCAGGGTAGTGTTCTCTGTGTGTGTTCTTCCTGTATTCAATTGCGTATGGGTTAGTAGTGAGGTGGCTGTGAGCTAGAACTCATGTAATCATTCCTCTCTTGTAAGCATTCATGGTATTGAATCAATATGAGAAGGAGAGTTGTTGAGTTGCATTTATTTCATGTCTTCTGCATTTCCCCTGTTTGCTTGAGTTTAGGGTTTGATGGCAGGGGACACTTGGTCCTTTGATTTTCTAGATGCAAATCTGAGTTTGAGGTATGATTCCTTCCTCTGAGATCTTCTCCCTGCCATATTCAAAGTTTCATGAGCAGAGGATGGAAGAACCTCAAGAAATTTGATTTCTCCCTTGTTGCTGTCTGTTTTCAGCAAGAATTAGGATTTTCATTTGTGATTTGGTTTTTGCCTGCATTCTCTACTCCCTGAATTCATTGTGTTGTTTAGTTTAAAGTCTTTGTGAAGGTGGCTTGAGAAGAGCAGCAAAATTTCCCTCATTTACCTTTTTTCAGAAAGATTCTAATTTTTTGTGCTGTAGCTTTTCATCGCTGCCTCCTGCTCTGTTTTCAGAGGGGCGGTCTGACCGCTAGGGTTTCGGCCGGTTTGACCGCTCCCTGAATGGCGGTTAGACCGGATATTGTATTGCGGTCAGACCGGCGGCCCATGGGCGGTCAGACCAGCGGCTTAGGAGCGGTCTGACCGGCCCAGCTTAGGTGGTCTAACCGGCCCAGCCTAGGCGGTCTAACTGGCCTCAACTTAGGCGGTTTGACCGGCCTCAGGATTGCTGGCTGCTGATTTTCTTGCTCTGCTTTGCTCTTCCTTGTTTCTTTCTCGTGTCTGCTCAGTATGGATTTCCAGAGAGCATGAGTCATCTTTCTTCATAGTTTTTGTAGCTATCGGAGAAGAGAATTTTTGAGTGGATACTTTGGGGGCGATTTTTAGAAGGCACCATTCACCCCCCCCCTCTGTTGCCATTTCCGATCCTACAGTGGCTATCATGAGCATGGCACATTGCTAGACCCATCTTAGGATGGGCAGCATCATTATCAGGCATGGTCGAGCGATGACAGACCACCCCCTTTGTTCTCTAGGGAGCTCAGGAGGACTAGCCTCTCGACGATAACACAATTTCTTAATGCATATCAAAGCATGTGTTTTTGACTAATTTGCATGGATATTCACCTAATTACAAAAAAACTAAATTGATCCCGTGGCTCTACCAAGCTGATGCTACAACTGAGTGCCCTGGCCCCCGAGCCCAACCCCCCTAGTCCCCTGCGCACCTACCCCAACCCCTTACTGAGCCTAGGCTACTCGCTTTACCGAGCAAGGGTGGCTCGGTAGTGCCCCTGCTAGCTACCACTATGCGCCACGTCCTGCCGCGCCCACACATGCTCCCACGCTAGCCCATCCCTGCCGAGCTTCCTAGGCGTAGATAACATGTGTCATCTTCTGAGCTTAGGGACGGGACTATTTTTTGTAAAAACAGGTGAATATGTTAATAGTTCAGAAACAAGAACAAGATCCCAGAACAAAAAGTACCATCCATTGCCATTGCAACATCTTACATGGCCCTGATCTGCAAAAGCATAACTGCAGTGCAGCCTAAAAGCAACATTGCACACGCAAATTGGGGCATAGTGAGAGGGAAGAGACAAGAAGAGCCACCAGAACCCACACACCACCTACCCTTTCTTTCAGCCCTTTCCTCCCCCTCTTTTCTTCTTCCCTTTTCTCACCTCTTGTTCCATCTTCTGGGCACTACTACTATACTATGATCTATCTATGCACAAATGTAGCACAAAAGAAACTCTACAAAAGGCAGGCATCCAGAGATCCAAACATGTCTAAACAAGGATCGATGAACATATTAAAGCTGAGGAAAACTAAAGAAAGTTTTGTTTGGGTTTGAATTAATTATACATTTAGTATACTCTAAGCCAACAACACTTACTGCTAGCTAATTAAACACTAAATTACAGTGGGTAATGCTACAAATGTATTATGGATCAGATGCTCTCTTCCACTTCTCTTCCCTCTCCTTAGCTTTTCCACCCCTTTCTCTCTCTGTTGAACTGTGCTGATTCTACTGCTGCAAGAAGCCAGGATTGACAGCATGGGCATGCTATGTATGGCAATGTACGCAGGAGTCAACGCCACCCGCCGTCAGCCGTGAAGACCGCGTCGCCGGCGGCCGTGATCCACGGCGTGACGACGAACGTCTCCTCGACGACGTTGATGACCGGGGCCATTCCGGCGCCGCCGACGTCCGTTGCGGTCTCGTCGGGGTTCAAGAACAGCAGCGCGTCCTCGCCGGCCATCTCCACGTCCTCCGCCAGCAGGCTGGCCCCGGCCTCGTCGAACCCCTCCTCCTGGCCGTACTCCACGGAAGGCGAGCGCAGCGGCGTCGTCGGGGACATCCCGGCCGACGTGGAAGGCGCGGGGCTCGGCTCCGTCGCCGCCTCCGTGGATGCGGCGACAGCGGCGGGTTCGGGGGACGGCAGCTGCTTGTGGCGCGTGGTGCCGGCGAGGGAGTTGCGGTGGATGGGGACAGGGTGGCTGTGGTCGCCGCCGGTGTAGGTGACGATGAAGGTGTCGGGGTCGGTGCGGCAGCGCTCCACCAGCTTTCGCGCCTTGCACTCCTTGTCGCTGCTGCACCGGTAGTAGCCCCGCGGGTAGGGCGACCCCTTGATCGGCTTCTGTCCGTATTTGCGCCACGCCCACGGGTCCGCCGACGCGAAGTCCGCCTGCACCCGCTGCACCACCTTCTTCACCTGCTTCTTCCTGCACCGTGCCACCAGCCCACCAATCATCCACACGCGTGCATGACATGATCAGCAACATTTCACAAACTAATCAATCAAAGATTTCGAAAGGAATTAATTGAGCTTAGCTACGTACTTTCTCTTGGATCTTGGTCCGCCACCGCAGGACGCCTCCCGGACGGTGGGCTGCGGCACGGCCGGCGGCGCGTCGGCCGCTGGCTGTAGCTGGTCCGTCGTCCCTTCGTTTGTGGGCTCCGCCGCTGGCTGCTGCTGCAGCTGAGGTGGGGGCGGCGACGACGGCGCGAAGAAGGCCTTGAAGAGGTCGTCGACGACGGCTGGGTCGGCGCAGCCGGGCAGGTCCGGGAGCGGCTGCCACGCCTCGTCGGGCAGCTCGTCGTCCGTCACGACCGGCTCCTGCGGCGGGAGGAAGGACGAGAAGGGGTCGTCGGAGGAAGGCGGCTGGGGGACGCGGCCGCCGCCGCAGGCGAAGCTCACGACGGCGTGCAGGTCCCAGTTGTTGCCGCCGCCGCCGCCGCTGTAGTAGCACCCGGAGCCCCCCTCCATTAGCTCTGCTCCTCGAGTTCTTGGCTATGGAGAAGGAGATGAGGGCGCTGACTTTGGGTTTAGTTTATTGTCGCTGCTGGGAGGAGAGAGAAAAAGCTAGAGGGGGGAGGGGGGGAGATGGGAATGGGGATGGTGGTGGGAATGGGGATGGGCGTTGGATACCGCTGGGTCTAAAAAGTAGTGAGAGGGGCTGGGCTTTATTGAGAGCCGGCCGGCCTCATGGTGTTTGGTTGGGTGGGGTAAGGTCCCTATTTGACTTTGGACATATGTCAAAGGGGTGAGCGAAAAAAAGGATGGTAGAGAGAGAGAAGTTGATTCTATGGATGTTTTTGCCCATGGCTGGAGGAGCAAGAGCACAACACATGTCACATTATCTTCTTCTCTTCTAGTACTTCTTTGCTATATCTACTCATGGATTAGGAGTTTTAATTTGTTTGTATAGATATATTCGTGTTTAGCTTACCAAGAGGTGCATCGAGAGACAAGAATATTTTGAGAAATACTGCAAATTAAATAGCGTAGAGTACTTTGGGATGATAACTCCAGTTTTCAGTTGGCTACGGTGGCTCGATAACAAGGTACAATCAAAGACAGAATCAAAGTCGTTAGAGACATCAAAGACGATGGCGTGAGATAATGGATAGGTAGCAATGCAATGACAACCCTAGGTTGCTATTGGGCGAGGATCGATATGGAAGAATGACACACATGGCTTGCCAACATTAGAACCGTTAGAGAGGACAAAGGTGATGCCATTAGTTAAAGTGGCTAGCTTACAACGTAGCTGCAATGTTAGAACTACTATTGGCAAGTGTACGACAAATCAAGGCAGGTTCGGTCAAGGTTTTTTCTTAGGTTTGCATGCATGAGGGTGATAGAAAGAAAAAATATGATTTTTTAGAAACTTAAAGAAAATATGAGAAAATATGTATTTTTTAGGGATATTTTTGCTATATTTGTAATGGAAATTAAGTATGAACATAAAAATTCAAAATTTAGAAAATTGGCCTATAACGAGGCACATTTAAATATTTGCATTTAGATATTTGGTCCCAGGGTTCCCTCAAATTGGTTCCTAAAATTGAAGAAAGGACGATGGCGAGGTCTACTGCAGACACATGTACTTTTGCTTCGGTTTCACGGGATATGACGAGGGGGACTTGGGGTAATTTTTAGGACCCTAGGGGCAACGTTGGTCAAAGGCGATCAAGGGTTTCTTTTGTATCTGTGGCTCTGTGGTGGCTACAACAACGGCAAAGGCGAAGGGCACCCCGCGGGTGTGTCAACACGCGCATCACAGCGTGCACGAGCTAAGGGCACGAAGGCCTTGAGGTACCACTACTCGCATGTGAAGCTCCTCTGATGCGATTGGAGAAAACTGCCTTATATGACCTCCATTGCCACTTATGTCACCTGTGTAGACAAACATGAATTATAGTGGTAAGATTATCCTCCCAATTCCAAACTATCTTTGGGTGTACACTAATATGGCCTTCGAACATTTGGGTATCAAATACCAAGGTTTATTGTTAGTGGATTTCTAAAAAAATCCAAAAAAATAAAATATTTTTTACTTGATTATATATGTATGTATGTATGTATGTATGTATGTATGTATGTATGTATGTATGTATGTATGTATGTATGTATGTATGTATGTATGTATGTTTGTTTGTTTGTTTGTTTTGAGAGATGAAGGCAAAGGTGATACAGCAGACCGTTATTTGCTCGGTTGGTGGAGGCAGCCAATGGACGCCCCCGCCAGCCCAGCTTCAAGCCATGGCATTGCACATTTTTGGAGGGAACTATTCACATGAACAGTGCCCTCTGAGTACATGCGTGCATGCAGGGGCGGAACTAGAACAAAAATAACCGGGGTTCACCACTTCATCATATATATAACAATATATATAATTTTCAATCAATATTATGCCTAATAGTAATATGTCCGATAATTTTTAGCATCAATACTTCAATATGATCGATAGCAGTATATGATAATAAAGAAGTAACGATCGAAATACTTACCAAAATAAATAAACCTGATAATAATATTGGTTAGTTGTAGCAAACTAAATTAAGTAAGTACGAAATCACATACAAAAAGTTGTTCAGCATTAGTAAAATACATCATCCGATCTCATTAGCCTATAAAAAAGAAAAAGTTTTGAAGTAAAAAAAAGAATGATCAAATATAAGTAAAAACATTACTTTTTAGTATTTGTGTTCTTTCAAATTCATAAAGCGATGAACCACAATATCATTGGTAATTTTCTATAATTCTTATTTTTTCCACATAACAAATAAGTCTATCATTTATGGAATAATCATCAAATAATTGAAAAGATCAATTAGATATTTTTATGTTCAACAATTCAAGATGGCAACAAGGGCCAAGCGGCACTGTAGCCAGATGGCAAACGAGGGCCACCGGTGGCATCGATTTCTCACGTTTTCTTGTGAATATTTGCTGCCTGATTGGGTGTGGTCAGAGCGGCGTGATGCACATCTTCTGCATGACTTTATGTGATGAACATGTGTAGAGGGTTGTGCGAAGTGACATGCTTCAGGATTGATCAAATAGACACCATGACCTATTGCGATCCTCTCTCTTGGGCTGGGTGTTGCAGTGACCTCGTGTGTTGCGGGACAGTGAAGACTCCTCATGGACTACTGCTAGCTACTAAAAATTTAGGTTGCTAGTATTCCTTTTGTTTGGTTTCAAAAAAATACCAGGTGCACTAAATTTAGGTTAGGGGGTTCACGTATGGAATAGAGATATTAATACCTGTAGAAAAAAATTTTGGACCCGGTGTCCTGTGACACCGGGCCCAACCACGTAGCTCCGCCCGTGCGTGCATGTGGGTGCGTTCGTGGTCAAAGCGCATGCTCGTACTCCTGGAGATTTCGGGTCTCTGTCTAGTCTCAACTATGTGTATTACATGCACCGATGTGTGTGTGAGTGTGAGTGTGTTGTTAAGTATATGTGTGTGACTACGTCCTTATTATATTCATGATCTCAAAAAAGAAGAAGGCAAACGTGATACAGAAAATACTATGTGCCGCGCACGTGACAATAGCCATCGGACACACATCCCCCTTCTCTCCTAGCTAAAGGCTGTGTTAGCTGATACCATCATTTTCGAAAAGTGATTACAAGATTCAAAAGTCCCTATTTTAAAACGAGTGTACGTTCAAACTATTGTGTTCTTTACGATGAGATCTTTGAAACAAGAGACACAATGGATATATTTTTGACTTCATTTAGTAGTAGCTCATTCCGATTTGTTGTAGTTTTTGTCCCGCAAGTTCATTCGTTTTGTTCCCCTAGTACATGTCTTTGTATTGTTAATAGAAGAAAAAACAAGATCTGCAATACATTTTATTTGTTATAATAATATATTATTTTTGTTCCACTTATACTTTTTATTTATTCCACTGGCACTTTTTTACTTATTCTACTAATACCTTTGATTTGTTCCACTAACAACTTTTATTTGTTCCGTCATATTTTTATTTGTTCCAATAGGAGCATGTAAGTAATGTTCCAGACATTTCTTTTATAATGTTTTATTAGGTGTACAAAGATGTTCCGCTAGCTTAGTTCGTAGTACATATTCCAATACATATTTTACAAAATTCCAATATTCATTACATATTCCACAATATTTTTAGATCTTCCACCAAAATTACTAAGTACACATCAATATCATTCCCAGATTATTTCGGCCCTTAGATAAGTATCGACAGCAAAATATACTCCCGCTTCATACACAACTAAGGAGGAATGGTGTAGATACAGAGAGCCACAGGCCAAATACTATGTCGACTGCTCATGTTACCAAATGGATTCATTCCATCTGTACTCAATTTAAACCCTATGTCACTTAGTTCTGCACCGAAGTCTACAAACCTCGTATCGATGTTTCTCCAATGGGTGCAATCAGTAAGGTGTCTTAGCATTCCATCTTTCTTACGCTCCTCTGAGTGCCAACGCAGCAGTTTTAACTCCTTTGGATTCATAAAAAACCACTTCAAACAGGGAATTACAGAAAGATACCATGCTACCTTAGCAGGAGATCCTTTCTTTACCTCTACTCCCTCGCTGTCATCTAATTGATTCTTACGTTTGTATCGGGATGCGTTGCACACTAGAGATACATGCATGCTTGTAGACTATTTATAGTAGAGGATACAGTCATTTGGACATGCATATATTCTTTCTACTTTTATTCCGAATGGACAAAGAGACTTTTTAGCTTTGTAGGTGGTTTGGGCAACTCGTTTCCCTCCGGAAGCATATATCCACTAAAAAGAACTAACAGCGTCGTGAAACTCTTGTCGGACCAACCATTGCTTACCTTCAATTTCAGCAGTTCAAGTATGGCTGACAACCTCGGGTACTTTGACTTGCAGCACATGAACAAAGGTTTTTTCAGTCCTCCATCAAGCCCCAGAATTTAATATACTCTCTCTCATCACAGTTCCCTTTTACATCACGAAGCATCTGATCCAGATTGTCATTACATAGCCTATCCAAATCGAAACCACAATCGACATCATCCGACAGCATATCGTTGACTTCGTCGGTGATGTCATTATTACTACCTTCTTGTGAATTCTGCTCTTCACCATGGCTGGTCTAACATTCATACTCCTTTTTAAAACCCCTTCGAATCAAGTGCCTTTAATCTACATTTGGTTCTTAAACATCTTCATATTCTCACAGTTAATGCATAGACAATACATATATTCCACTCTCTTATTCAACATATCCTCCTCGGTAGCTTTTGTAAAAGCAGGCATGCCATTAATGTACTCTTGACCCACACGGTTCCCAGCGTATATCAAGCACGCCATTAATGTACTCTTGACCCACACGATTCTCAGCGTATATCCAACTTCGGTCATACGTTACGCATATAACAATTTAGTATTAAATATTGAATTAATTAATTAGTATACTAGATATATATGATCTAAAGTAGCTATATGTGGTAAGAATAATTAATTAAATTGAATTAAGTAGAAATAGACTATGAATTGACTAAATCATAAACCATGCTAGATGTAAATAATCTTCTCTCTATATCAAGCTAGAACTAAACCAGCCATCTTCAATTCTCCTTTCATCAAAAGTTTGATCTAAAATATAATGCAATTATTAGGAACAAATTACTAATAATAGATTATCAAAAACTTAGTGGATCTACATTATTCTTACCAAATCTGCAGTGTCCTTTCACCAAATGGCCTCAAAACCCTACCTCCTCAAAGCAGCAGCTTGTGATAACAAATCTAGAATTTAAGACAGATCTATGAGAGTTGATCGGCCTGCAATTAATAAGTGAAATTATCACAGACAGTTTTTAATACAAACCATTTGTGATAAATTAATTATCACAGACGATTTTAATACAAACCGTCTGTGAATTATCACAGATGAGTTTAAAGAAAAAATCGTATGTGATATCTGGTAATATCACATACGATTTTTGTTAATAATTGTCTATGATACTTCACAAATGGTGTTTACCATGAACCGCCTATGATATTATCTCTTCACAGACGGTTTTTAACACTGACAGCAACACAGACGGTCTATAAACCAAAACTGTTTGTGATTGTATTTAATACTAACAGTTTTGGTTAACCGTGTGTGATGAGACGTCCAGTATTAACCTTTTATAGTAGTGATTGATTTTTATAGGGGGCTCTCGAATATTCTAGTAGGTACAAAGTGATGTTCCAAACATTTCTCTAGAATGTTCCATGATGGGACAACGATGTTTCATGTGCATGTGCTACACCTTGACTGTTCCCCTAGTTCGTAGGTATAGTATTGCAATACATATTTTACGATGTTTCAAAGTGACTTTTTTCTGAGTTGATGGGTATTACCTTGTAAAGCTAAAACATATGTAATATAGATATTGTTTTGTAGATATTATCATATCGAATATGATAGTTCAAATGCATCACAAATCGGATGCTCAGCCTAGAAGATATGTAGTTTTGATTCTTGAAATGATATCAACAAAATTGTTTTTAGCGAGAGGTAGGTGTGGGGTATGTGTGGTGTTTTCTAACAACCTCAAGAGTAGGTCCTAGAAGCAGCACCATAGTGTGTTGACCACCGAGCTGACAAGTGAGACCCAGTGGCAGGCAGTGGTGATGGTAGCGTATCCTTGGGCTGCGAAGCTGACGCGCTTCTTCGCCTTGTGAGGACTTTGATTGGTATAAATGAAAAAACATAAGAATAGTGTATGAATGTACGTGTAAAATAGAGGATTGGAAAATATATGAATTTTGTAGAATTTAGTATTTAATTAGTATGAAGAGGAAGAACACAAAAGTTTTAGAGGGAATAATAATCTTGTTTGCTTTTATAGTCTAATCGAACACTAATTTTACCCATCACACCCACAGATAATGGGCTCATGAAATCTACGGCCCCACACGTAAGTGACGTGAAGGAATCTTATCTTTATCCTATTGCTATCATCCACTCGTCGCCTTCCCTAAATCTTGCCTCATCACGACAGATTAGGCGGTGACGGATTGGGTGACGGCGCAAGCTCTATTAGCGGTGCGAGCTTTAGCAGTGGGAGTGTGAGCTCGAGCAACAGTGGCATGAGCTCGAGTGGCAGTAGCTCAAGCTCAGGCGACGACGGCAAGAGCTTCATCGGTGACAGCGCCCCAAGCTCAGGTGCTCGTCGTTGATTGTGTTGCGACTGTGAGTTCTCAATCAAATTTGTCGCATCAAAGATATCTACTCATCATGCCCTGCCTTTCCCCTACCTCCATGGCACCCGAATGCACTTCTCCTATCTCGCCAAAGTGAGCCCGAGTCATTGGCCACCTAAGAGCAACTCCAAGAGAAGAGCTAAATCATTTTCTAAAGGTAAATTTGGCTATTATTGGAGAAAAAACGTCTCCAATAGACTCTGTAAATGACTCTCCAAATTTAGTAGCTCTCCATCCCTCCTCCTTCGCTCTCTATTTTTGGATAGCCTACCTCGCTCACCATCCAGACTCTTGGCGCGGTCGGCGTTTCCTTCCCGCACGCTGCGCCCCATTCCCGCGCGTACACGACCCACCGCGCGCCCTCTAGTTTAGATAGCCTGTTGGAGTAGTCTTGTTTTTTAGGTGAGATTTATTTTAGAGAATAGCTAAATCATTAAATTTAGATACTTCTTTTGGCTAATCTCTTGGAGTTGCTCTAAAGTACTCTTCCACGTAAACCGTCACGACCAACTATTCCACTCATCGAGGGGATTTTATTTTTATGCTTCATCCGGACTATCCATGTCTCCCTCGTCGACGACCCTTGAGCTTCCTTTCTCTCTAGCCGCAGGAAAATATCCTTTTAGTACGAGTGGATGTTTTGTTTCCTATAAAATTCCTCCAAAATCGTTGGAAGTGAATAGTATTCCTATTGATTTCCTTCGATCGGTTCCTCCGAATCAAACAGCGTGAACAGTCACCCTTCCTCTAGAATCTGGATTCCTACAATTTTCCTACAGAAATCCTGTCAACCAAACGGGGCCTGACCGCGGAGAAAACTGAACCCGTAGTCTTTGAACAATGTTCTTGTGTTTTGCAACGTTGGTGAGCTCCAGCCATGCGATAGCCCTCCCGCCATCCACTTGCCGCGTCCTCCGACATGTGGGCCACATGCACCTCCGCATGACGGTGCACGTGGAAAGGTAGGGTGGAGGCCTGGAGGGGGCTAGCTGTAAGGACAAATGGCACTAGTAGTACAATACGTAGCCACGGCTATATTTTGGTGAAGCAAAGTTTAATGTACTAACAAACTGTACTGCTCCACATTATTTAGATTTATTCTAAATTTGTTAACATCATAAATGAGTAGAAAATATTAACCTGTTTCTACATTATAGCATATTTTATACTGTTAATTTTGACAACCAATGCTTATCATTTTTCTTTTGCAAATACGGTTGAATATGTGTTGAATCAATCAATTTATACCTTAAAGCAACCAGATGAATTAGCAAATGTAACAAAACGACGCCATAGGAGTAGGTATGCAGGTTTAGAACAAATCAGCAAGATAACACAATTAATAGTTGCATTCGATTTGGATCTACCTATTTAATCTCCTGAAATGATACTACTCACTTCTGTATCTTTATATTTCGTTTTAGCTCTATGCGAAACAGTAGTGAAGGAATTAATTAATGCTTATCTTTTTACATACGTGGACCCTATTATTTTGTTTCCATACATCTCTCCATCAAAACTAAAATGTAAGTAATTAGTGGGCGCATTTAAAGAAAAGTTTTTCCTAAAAACAAAAAGACAAGTCTTTGCAAATGAAAATTCAAAACCACGTATTTAAAGAAAACTTTGCCTAGAAAACAAAAAAAAACAAGTCTTTGCAAACCAAAACAAACTTTGCGTACTTGATATCTATTTTTGACCGGATATGGACAAAAAGAAACTGTGTAGGATGTGACGTGCATGATCCCGATAGCTCTATTTTTTTGTCCATGGTTGATAGTATTGGATGATCACCCCTCTTAAATAAAACAATGTATTGAAAGCTCTTTTATATATAAGTTCGTATTTGGTTAAATATAACTTGTAGAAAAAGGCTTTATAAATAATGCTTTGATCACTGGGGTGTTTAAACAATTAATTCATGCCAAGTCAAAACCATGCTTTGAGTCAATTTAATGCATGACATACTCGACGTGCTATGCAACAAGTTGTCTAAAATTTTAAGGGAAGATATTGTAGTGCGTGCTAAAGATGCCGCTTTATGTGTCTGTAAATGTAAATATATTTCATATGTAAGATATATAGTATATGTTTTCTGCACCGGCCAATATATTCTTAAATAAAATATTGCATGGTACCATAGGCATAATATAGGGATTTAACATCAAAAAATGTTATACTAGACGTCTCATATCACAAACAGTTTTATCGAACTATTTGTGTTATAATTATCATAGAAGGTTTTACAAGCATGACCCGTGTACCGTCTGTGATACCTTGCTATCACAGACAGTTCTTGTTAATTCACAAATGGTTATTAATACGAATCATCTATAATAATTGCAGACATCACAGACTGTTTTTAATTAGAACCTTATGTGATAGTTCACAAATAGTCATTAATATAAACCGTCTGTAGTAGTTGTGTGTCACAGACGGCTTGTGGTTGGAACTATCTGTGATATGCTTCCTCTCCCCGATGCACGCCTTCGATCATTTTGGCTCTCAGATGCGTCTCTTCGTCTCACGAGCCCGTCTTCGATCATTTCGGCTCCTAGATGTGTCTCTTTGTCTCACGAACCGGATGTATTCCTTGTTGTATTAAAATGAATCGTCCGCCACCAGAGATTAATCATGTATGAAAACCTCACCGGCCAGCTATCTTCATTGTTTTCCTTCTCTCAAGCACAAATAAATGGCTTCGTATTCTTCCTTGTCGCTGACATTGATGGCCAACCTGGCTATCCTGGATGAGCACATCACTGGCCATATGCTGGCGGATGTTACGGAAGGACACTATGCCAACAGTGCCCTCCCTCCTATGTCCAAAGTTTTGCCAAAGCAGTTGAAGGCCACCTTTCGTCGTCTTGACATCCTCCTCCACCACGTCTTCCGGTTGGTCTCCTGCTTTCGGTAAGCTAACCTTGCTATCAACGTGGTCCTCTACAACAACGTTGCATGTCTCCAAGAGGCTTGCCGTCGCATGGAATGCTTAGTCGAGGTAGCGGGTGACGAGTCAACCTTGCCGAGACCTCTCAAGAAAGGCAAGAGAGCCTATGTGCTCAATTTGACTTGATTGTTCAGTTGGAGGTTGTTCGAGAGACACTCGAATGAGCACATTAGCGGGTGGACGCATTTCAGGCTTCGTTCACTGATGATCCCAAACTGTTCAATGCTGACAATGTTGCCTATGAAGTTTTGAAGACAGAGATTGCATGCTATCTCCAACACTAGAAAAAACATCGAACCAGTTAGGTTTCTACCTTTTGTTATCTTTTGTAAGAAACGATTGACTAGCCACACTATTTGGGCGCCATATATATGTAAAATCAATCAATTGAATTTGTATTTACTCTCTTTTATATATGTAAATGATCTCGCTATAATGACATGATGGCATTACTGACCGGTAAAAAGCAACTAAGTAATATATATTTGCTCCTAAGCCATTACTAAATTTGCATTTATGTATATGGGGAATAAATTTAGATTTTAGAACCATATTTATCATAGACAATTCTACTTTAGAACCATCTGTGATATTTATTCACAGACTGTTATTAATACGAACCGTCTGTGATCAGTAATTATCACAGACAATTTGTAATAATAACTGTCTGTGAAATCTCTCATTATCATAGACGATTCTTATTATGAACCATCTGTGAATTATCAAAGAAAGTTATTAATGAGAACCATCTATGATAGTGCAAGACCACAGACAGTTCGCGGTTCGATGTGTCTGGGATACGTCGCATTATTAAATTACTAGCTAGCAGGGTCCTGACAGATCTATCTTTATTGCGCTGCATTGAAGGAGGCAGCTAGCTTTGGGGAGTTTGGTGAAAGTATACCGCTTGTAAATCTGACTCTTGTAGATCTATTTGTTCTTGGTGATTAGAGGTTAGTATGTATTTGGTTCATCTTGCAGTTGTTTTGAAATACATATCTCCACCTCTGACTATCCTCTCCTTACTTCTATGGATGGGCTGCTAGTTGAAATAAAAAAGGGCATGAAACACTCGGAGTCGGAGTAGTAGTTATACAAGAGGAACATTACAGGACTATACATGTGAGCTTCAAAGGGGTTGAAGCACATTAATTTACTTCAGCCCTTTTCAAGTCCATGTGTACGGTGCTTTATTGTTCGTCTTTTAGTTGTTAAGAAATACATGTCCCCACCTCCGACTCTCCTCTCATTACCTCTATGGGTGGGCAGCTGGTTCAAGTAAAAAAGGGCATCAAACACTGGGAGTCGGAGCAGTAATTATACAAGAGGAACATTACAGCACTTACACCTAAGCTTCAAAAGGGTTGAAACAAATTAATTTGCTTCAGCCCTTTTCAAGCCCATGTGTACAATGCTTTATTGTTTGTGTTTTAGTTGTTGAGAAATACATGTACCTGTCTCTGACTCTCCTCTCCTTACTTCTATGGGTGGGTTGCTGGTTTAAGTAAAAAAAGGGCATGAAACACAAGGAGTCGGAGTAGTAGTTGTACGAGAGGAGCATTACAACAATATACACCTATGCTTCAAACGGTAGGAAACAAATTCATTTGCTTCCTACCATTTGAAGCTCAAGTATGCAGTGCTTTAATGTTTATCTTATAGTTGTTGAGAAATGCATGTCCCCTCACAGCTGAGACACTGCGCTGTGTGATTTGGAATGTTAGTATTGTAAAGAGATCTTATAGCAATAATATATGTCGCCGAATGTTCTAATTTCTTGTAAGATCAATCATGTGCCAATGTTTATGCTCACAACTCACTGTAATTAGTTTTTTTTCCTTGTAAAATAGATGATGCCATCATCATCAACATCATTGAATGGGACTGACGCTCCAAAAACTAGGGTAACTAGGCATGGCAGAGGAGTATCAAAATGGACAGAGAGTCGAATGGCCATCACAGCTTTCTCTCCAGATAGGGTCCCTCTACATCCAAAGAAAGTAGCGGTAGCATTTCGGACTACCTATGGGATACTTGGAAGACAACGGGTCCTCATCACTGTAGCATTCTGGAAAGGTTTGACAAAAGACGAGAAAATTGCACGATGGACGGAAATTTTAAACATGTTGGAGATCCCAGCAGAAATCCAGGGATTTGTGCAATGGCAGACACTCCTCGTGATGGGAAAAGTGTGGAAGACCTTCAATAGTATGCTTGTCATTAAATACATGACCAAGGATCTAACGCCCTTCAGGTGGTATCCTTTCGTGTCAACGAAAACATGGGAGGCCTTTGTGTTGATGAAGATGACGACTGAATTTCAACAGTAAAGTGCGGCGCAGAAGACTCTCTAGGCACAAAATACTCACCCCCATAGACTCGGCACTGCTGAGTACATAGGTAAAATCCCATAATGAAGGATGGAGGACGAGATCACAATCCGATCAGAGGCCTCCTCACCATTTGCCAGGATCACAAATGAGCACACCCGAAATTGGTTAAGAGCGAGCTCATCAACTACGTCTTCTAGTGTTGCCTCTTTCAAAAACCCCACAGACAAGTAAGTGTCCTAACGTCTAGTAAGATATGTTAAACTAGCTAGTTGAACATAGGTCCATAACTTCATTAGGTCTAAAATAACATGATTGCCTCTTGTAGCAAACATTGGCTACCGAATCTTCTGAAGGCTCCTTCCAAGTAGGATATACTGTCCATGGCCCTGGAAAACAAGGAGCACCTAGGTTACATGCGAGACCTAGGGGTTTACGTATCTTGGAGGCACAGATTTCCAAATGACTCCGAGGCATATAGGAGTAGGAAGAGATCCAAGACCGAGCATGAGAAATGTATGAAACAAGACTTTGATGCAAAACATGAGAACATAACTGCCTCACTTCGAGGAGAGATAGATGCATTAAGGGAAGAACTATGAGAAGTACGCAACCAATCGCAAGCCACCCCATTATTGTGGTACCTAGTCTCCCTCAACGTTGGAGTAGCTGCGCATCCGTGCCACTTTCTGAACATAGCGATGCCCACTTACCTATCGACGACATCCAAGTAACGTACATCTCTAGAATGCTACATAGATAGACCTGGTGGACATCTTAGCTCATTGTGTATCGTTGTGTAGGAGGCCACGTTGTGCATCCTCAGAATTAGGGTTGTTGGCTCCATTCCCATTGACACTAGGCGGGGGTTGGCGTATCCATGCCTGCCAAGGACGTTGGTGCACGGTGCCCAGCTAGGGACCGATTTCGCGAAGGTCTAGGTGGACAGGATTAATGATGTGTTTAAGACCGTCCCATTGGAGAGGCCCCCTAATGGAGAAATCATGACACTAGGGCATGCCATCCACACATTTATTCAATGGTCCAATAGGGATATCACTTAGACCCTTCTATGCCATGATCTTCACACGACTATGCCTGTCAAATAGAACCCTCTATGACTCCATCTCAAGCTCTACTTCACAAGTCCATCGCATCGGCTTCCTTGGAGACAACTCCAAAGATGTATCACAAGCGAGGTGCTAAGGGCCAACCAAAGAAGACTAAGCTGCCTCTCAAATCTTGGAAGTACCAGCTCAGACTATTGTTGGTTCATGAGTCATAATTACCCGGTCTTAAACTGGCTTGCAGGTATTTGCATACCTGGTACATGTAGTTGTCCAACAGGAAGCCAAACCAGCAAAGTGGATTCACCATGACTCGAGCTACATCGTCGTGACTTTCAAAGACTTATTCTTACTATTCAACCTCGACGAGCTCGATGTCTCACTTTTATGATGTTGGACACTGTAAGTGTACTATACAATGAAGTTCTATATTCACGTAATACCGATAAATATCATAACTTATTGCTTATGTATAGATCCATGATTGAATGAGTCTAGCAACGATGACAACCGGTGGGTTTTCTCAACCCACACTCGGTCTCTAAGCAATCCATCAATGCAAACGCATCCTTCATCAAAGATTACATAACGACAGGATTGCTTGCTCACAATGACAAAGAGTACATCCTGGTACCCTGCAACTAGGGGTAAGTACTTCACTAGTTGTTATACAAGTTTCATTTGTACTTTACACGCAACATGAACTCAGGATTAATCACAATGGCGACACATATAACTAGGTTTCACTGTATTCTAATTATGATTGTACCAAAGTGGAGCAAGATAATATACCTTAATTTCCTACTTAGGAGCAACCACAACTTCACCCGTGTGCAACAAATAATTGACAAGTAAACTCATTTCCTCCATACATAACTCTATTGTAGTCTTCCCCGTTTGCAATGCCCAAGGCTAATCTTTTGGAATCACGTAGGTCGTTCAGTGCTTACGTTACTTGGGGAGGGAGACATAAGAAATCCAGCGCCACACTGTGACATAGGACATGATTTTTGGTACCCGCTACAACATAACAATCCTGCTATGCACACTTTGTAATAATACCTCTAGAACTGACAATATCTATGTATGTAATTCGATTTTTTACAGTGCCACCGCAACTATATGGCAACGTATGTGGATTGTATGTTTGTTGCCATATGGAGGAAATCATGGATGCTAAGACGAATGATCCAGACGAATGATCATGGATGCTAATGACTTTAACACTACTAGTGACAGCGCATGGAATTCGATGAAAGTTCATTCGATCTTGAAAAACTTGCCAAAGTTCAAGGACAACACTCCAAATTCTTAATGTGGGAGGTCATATACAAGAATGGAGAGTTCGCATGCCAGCGATGATGATTAGATGTTCAAACATTTGATACAATTGTAATAACTCAATTGTGCCTAATCAAACAATTCATTCAGTTCTACTTCCTTCGGTTGTTTAATTCATTTGTGAGATCTGTGTAATGATTATCGTGTGCTATATGTGTGATCTAATTGCTTGTTTGTAAAGGGCATGACTAGCATTTCCTGAGGCTAGCTGAAAATAAGAAATAATTTAGCTATTAAAATAGCTATCACAGGCAATTTGTAACCACAAACCGTTTGTGATATATGATATATCGCAGACGGTTTTTGGTATTAGCCATCTGTGATATTTTAGATATCATAGACGGCTATGTTGAAGAACCGTCTCTGATATCTGATATATCATAGATGGTTTTTAGTATTAATCATCTGTGATATATGACACACAAATAGTTTTTAGTATTTGCTATTTGTGATATCTGACATTTCACAGACGGCTATGTTTAAGAACATTCTCTAATTTCTGATATATCACAGACAGTTTTATTAAAAAAAACTATTTGTGTTGTAACTTATCACAGACGGTTTAAAAACCATCGATGCTAACCACCTATTCTGATAGACAGATAAAATTAGACGGTTCAAAAACCATCTGTGATGATAGTTTTGAACCGTCTGTGATGACCATTTCTGTAGTAGTGCGGGCATGTATGTTTTGCAAGATTTGGTTTGACGATTTTGTATATTATGGACTCAAACTAGCTAATCGAATTCCAATCCTGAGTTTGATTGTAGAACTTCATGAATTATGCATTGAAGGATTTAGTTGTATATTTTGTATAGTATACACTCCGACTAGCTAATTAATTGAATTCCAATATAGGGGCTTGATTGCAAAACTTCATGAATTACATTTTGAACGATTTGGTTGCACAATTAATTGTGTATAATATAAACTTAAACTAGCTAACAGAATTATAGGGACTTGATCACAAAGCTTCATGCATTATAGAGGGGTTACATGTTGAATTATATCTTTTTACTAGAGTTTTCTCAAACATACCTACACTTCTGAAATTTTGATAAAATTGATATTTGTAAAACAAAATCTGTATTTACATTCTTACTAATTTATGTACATAGCAAACTCCAAATTGCAGTACCAGAAGTTCGGTTTAATTCTTTTATAGAAGGAGACCATGTTAGACTTGGATAAATTTCTTATTGTTTTAGTATACAAGATGCTCAGTTACACAAATATGAAATGAAATACTTCCAGTAGTCAAAGTGTTTTTTGGGCATTGTCTCCAAAACATAACTTTAACCTCCAATTTACATGGTAATATATATTGTAAAACCTAATAAATTATAATATTATAAAAAGTATTTCCCAAGACAAATCTACTTATTTTATTTTCATATGATCCATCTAAATATTAATAAATAAAGATATTATTGGTCAAAGTTAAAATAGTTTGATTGCACACATTCTAGAATGATACTTATTTGACTTTGGGAGGGAGGGGCAAAAAGAAAGGAATACTTGAAATTAATGCATATGTATCAAGAATAGGAATCTAATTAATATCAACAAGCAATGCACACAAGATATAGTTGGTGGTATTAGAACCACTACGACAAAAAGGGTCATCACAGACGGTTCACAACTGTCATCACAGACGATTATCAAACCGTCTAAATTTATTTGTCTCTGGTAATAGGTGATTATCACAGAATGCTCTCAAACTGTCTGTGATAATTATAACATAGATGATTTTTCAAAAAAACTATTTGTGATATATCAGGTATCACAGATGGTTCTTAAATACAGCTGTCTATGATATGCTAATTATCATAGACGGTTAACGCCAAGAACCATTTGTGATATATGATTATCATATATCACAAACGGTTCTCAAACATAGCTGTCTGTGATATCTTACATATCATTGATGGTTAATACCAAAAACCATATGTGATATTTATATAGCATAGATAGTTTATTGCTACAAACCGTCCATGATAGCTATTTGAATATCTATATTATTTCTTTTTTTCGGCAAGCCTCAGGAAATGCTAGTCATGCTCTCTGAAAACAATCAAACATATTACATATATAGCATACAACAATCATTACACAGATCTCACAAATGAATTAAACTACTAAATGAAGTACATTTCAATGAATTGTTTGATTAAGCACAATTGAGTGATTAAAATTCTATCAAATGTTTCAACATCTAATCTTTATCGATGGGGTAGAACTCTCCAATCTTGTTTATGACCTCCACTATCAAGAACTAGGAGAGATTTCTTTGAATTTCGGCGAGTTTGTCAAGATCGAATGTACTTACGTTAAATTCCACGTGTTGTCGCTAGGAGTATTAAAGTCGTTAGCGCGTGCACACACACGTATATAAATTGATCATCACAAAATAATTATTGGCAAGTTGGCAAGCCTCTGGATCATTTGTCTTAGTGGCCATGATGTCCTCTATATGGCGGCAAACATAGAATTCACATACATTGCTCTGTAGCTACTAGTGGTACTGCAAAAATAGAATTACGTACATAGATATTGTCAGTTGTAGAGGCATTATTATGAAGTGTGATGGGTACTGGAAATTGTGTCTTGTGTCACAGTGTGGCGTTGGATTCCTTGTGTCTCCCTCCCTAGGCAACGTAAGCGCTGAATGACCTACATGATTCCAAAATGTTAGCCTCAGTCATTGCAAATGAAGGGAAGACTACAATAGAGTTATGTGTGGATCAAGAAAAAATGAGTTTACCTATGAAGTATTTGTTGCACACGGGTGAAGTCATGGTTGCTCCTAAGTAGGGAATCAAGGTGTATTATCTTACTCCACTTTGGTACAATCACAATCAAAATCTAGTGACCCCTAGTCATGTATGTCGCCATAGTGATTAATGCTAAGTTCACGTTGTGTATAAAGTACAAATAAAACTTGTATGGCAACTAGTGAAGCACCTACCCCTGGTTGAATGGTACCATAATGTAGTCCTTGTCACTGTGAGTAAGCAATCCTCTCGTTATGTAATCTTGCATGAAGGGCCTGTTATCGATGATGGATTGCTCAGAGACCAAGTGTGGGTCGAGGAAACCCACCAGTTCTCGTCGTCGTTGGACTTGTTGGGTCATGGATCTATACATAATCAATGAGTTTTGATATTTATCTATATTACATGAATATAGAACTTGATTGTATAGTACACTTACATTGTCCAACATCATAGAAGTGAGGCGTCAAGTTCGTTGAGGTTGAATAGTAAGAATAAGTATTTGAAAGTCACGACGAAGTAGCCCGAGTCATGGAAGAAATGCGCCTGCTTGGCTTCATGTTGGACCTCTGCATGTACCAGGTATGTAAAGTATTACAACCCAGTCCAAGCCTAGGCAATTGTGGCTCGAGGACCAACAGCACTCCAAGCATGAACTTCCATTCCCCAGGAGGCGTATTAATCTTCTTCGATTGGGCCTTAGCGCCTCGCTTGCGATACATTTTTTGCGTCGCCTTCACAGGAGCTGACGCAATGGCCTTATAAAGAGGAGTTTGAGGTGGAGTCATAGAGCATTCTGTTTAATTGGCATGGTCGTGTGGATATCGCAGCACGAAAGGGTCTAGGGTGATGTCCCTCTTAGGCCACTAGACAAATGTGTGGATAGCATCCCCTAATGTCATGATTTCTCTATTTAGGGGCCTCTCCAATGGGACGGCCCTGAAAACATCATTAATCATGTCCACTTGGACCTTCGCAAAACTGGTCCCTAACTAGGCACCGTGTACTAATGCCCCTGGCAGGCATGGATACGCCAACCCTGCCCAGCACCAATGTCCCTAGTAGGCAGGGATACCAAATCAGCGACATCGATGATGACGATGGCATCTCTCTTTAAAAGAACCATCTGTGATATTAGTATCAATTTAAATTTATTTCATCTTCCCTTAAAGATTTCATCTTTACATTGATTTCATAAGAATTTCAATAGTGCAACCCCTTTTCTACTTGACTAATTTGCATAATTAAAATCAAGCTCTACAATTTCAATAGTGCAAACCCTTTTTTACTTGACTAACAAGATAATTTCCATAATTGTTTAGGCTATCCATGGGGATTTCTACCTCTCATAGAAAATGATATGCCTTAATTTAGTCTCAATGGCTATTTATATTGGTATGATTAAAATTTGTAAAATTTGTAAAGCTACAGGTAGTTTGTGAAAACTACTGCAAAACCATGTATCAAATTTCGAAGTGCAATAATATAAATGAAGGTTAAGGATGTTTTCCAATGTATTTACTGGTTAGACCATATTGTTAGTTTAGGGCTTATTTTTCTTTTAACTATACTGTTAAAAGAGGTTCCTTCCATTGGTCCAAATCCTAAAACATAGACAAATTACTAATGGCTAACTCACAAGCACTTAGATAAATTGCTAACTCACATACCGGTAGGGAGTAATACTAGCAGAGAAAGTCAATGAAGATGACATGTTAGCTCTTGAGACTAGTCTGTCTTTAGTTATCCTTTTATGATTCATGCCATGTCAAATAGGCTAAGTTGAGTCTTGAATCTCTATTGAGCTTTAGATTGAGCTAGGGTAGTTCTTTATAACTTATTGTTCTTGCACTAAATTCAGTAAAAGCAAAAAGGTCTCTTTTGTGCGAAAGAACTAATCTCACCAATTCTTTCTCATGAGACTGCTTGCCATTGCACTAGGCATGAACTCAGGGGTAGTTTTGGATGACCAAGATCATCTTTTTAAGCTTATTGCTTGGAGTGGTCGCATAAGGCTTGAGATCTAGCACATGACTAAATTTTTGTTGGAAATGACCATGAATTTCAAAAGAAAAAACATGTCAATTGTACTAAAATTGCTTCATTACAATAAGACTAAAGTACTTGAACAAATGAGTCATTCTTGAACTTGTAGCACTCTAAATCGACTCAATTCTAGTTTCTTGGTTCCACTTAGATTATTGACATGGCTTGCATCATCTTTGGATACCTTTAGTTAGACTATACTCTTGGATGGCTTGACATGCTAAAAAATTCATCTAATATTCAGATTGTTACTTATGTCGCTTGGCTTGATTATGCATATCTTGTCCTGATCTTGATAGCTTTCATATGAGTTATGGCTTGGTGTAATACTCAATGGTCAATTTGGATAATTTTCATGGCTCTAATTGCTTAGGATGAATAATATTGACTCAGTTCACTCTCACACCATACATTATTCTCTCTTTTACATCTTGATGATTCTATTGCCAAAAGGGGGAGAATATTGGAGAAAAGGCCAATTTTTGGGAGCTTTGGGAGCTTTTGAGGAAAACTTGCTCTTTCTTTTGCTCCTTCGTCGACATGGTCTTTCATCTCTTTGCCTCTCTTTTAGACCATGTATAACTTTCAAAACAAACTCAACTTTATGCTTTTTCTGTGTTTGTCAATATACTCATCAAGGGGGAGATTGAGAGACCATGTGGAGGTATCCCCATGTTTGTGATGAGTAATTGACGGTTGTGTTAGTGAGCTTGAGTTTGTTTTGGGTATTCTAGGGTTGAGTACCTTTCATTAATGCTATTGTTGATTATGCTGTTTCGTGCAGTGCTATGTGATGGTTTGCTTGTCTGTGACTGCAGGACTTCGGAGCTAGGTCATGGTGAGGCGAGTAGGACCGGGACTAGGCACAGGAGGTGTTGAGGTCCAGACGGTCAGAGATGCCAAAGATGATCGAGGCTGCTGAGGTGGTTGCAAGTCGGGAGACGAGGAACCAGAGCTGGAGCTACCGGTGATGGACACGACGGGCAACGACGAGTGGACCGGGACTAGGCTTAGGGAGGAGTTAGAGGTCCAGATGGTTGGATGTCGGTTGTGGTCGTGTGTGACGGAACAGACCAGGACTAGACTTAGGTGGAGTCGGAGGTCTCGGTCGGAGTCAGGTGGACACGACGGGCAGCGGCGAGGTGGATCGGGACTAGGCTCAGGGAGGAGCTGAGGTCCAGACGGTCAGGATGCCTAGTGCGGTTGTGTGCAGCGGAGTGGACCGGGACTAGACTCAGGGAGGAGTCGAGGTCCAGACGGTCAAGGTACCAGTTGCGGAGAACTTCCGGGAAGGTGCTTGAGAGGCAGTTTGGAAAATTGACTCAAGCCATGAGTGAAATGTGTGGTTTCCCTCCAAATCCTGGTTGTTGACTTTTGCCTCATTTGAGTGTGAGGTATGGAGTGGGTTTGGGCTGCCTCTTCTTGATTTTCTCCTTGTGGCATGTGTGCTCATGTGAGCTCCCTCTATATGAGGAGGGGAGTTGGCTGGAGAAAACAAGCAAGAAAGCAGTGGTGTGTTCTCCTGCGTGTTGTGAGCTCTGAGTGTGTGTTCATCTCAAGCATGTAATGGGTTTTGTAACATTTCTCCTCAGCTGTGTATGGGGACGTAGTGAGTGGTTGTAAACCTTATGTAATCATTCATCTCCCAGAAATGAATCCATTTGAGAATTTCAGTCTTGTTTTTCGCTCTTTGTTGATGTTTTGTTTCAGCTGTCTCTTTGTTTCCCTTTTTGATTTTGAGTGATTCTTGCTTAAGTAGCTGACTCCTGGTGGCTCTATGATGGGAAAATACTCAAGGCCATTTGGCTATTCCATTCCCAAGAGCAAATGGAAGATTCAATGATTTCTGTCAATTTTTTGTCCTTTGCTTCACTTCCTCTGTTTCCAACTTGCTAGGGTTTGAATGCAGAGCAAGTGTGGTTCTTGGGTTCTAGTCCAAAAGGTCTGCTATATGCTTGTATTTTCTTGTCTAGAGACCACTTCCTGCTAATTTTATCAGTCTCTTGATCAATGAAAACAAGAAGCTCAAGTATTTTGGTTTTTGGTCTTCCTGCAGACCTGTTCTTGGTAATTTCAGGAATCATTGCTTCTTGTCTGCAATTACATCTTCTTTGAGGGTGTCTTGCTATTTGTTTTGTAGTTCAGAGAAGCTAATCTGAGAAGCATAGCATATGTTCATCCATTTCTTAGAATTAGCCTCCTCTTCTGTATTTTCTGTGTTATTTGTCAGTCTGCGAGGTTTTTTTGTTGCTGTTGCTCCTTCATTGAAAGAAAGCCCGATTAGACTGGTAGACATGTGGCAGTCAGACCGGAGAACTGCCGGCGGTCAGACCGCTAACCCTAGCGCGGTCAGACCGGCCGATGAACGGCGGTCAGACCGGTGGCTTTCGGGCGGTCTGACCAGCCTACACGGTGGTCTGACCGACCCATGACTGGCGGTCTGACCGGCCTGGCCTGATTCCTCTGAGTTCTTCTCTGCTACCAGCTTCAATTGATCGTTTTATTTGCCGATTTTTCTCTGGTTGTCAGTAAGCTTGAACATGAGTTCTTCATAGCTTCTATAGCTATTGGAGAAGTTGTTGTGTGAATACTTTGGGGGCAAATTTTAAAAAGGCACCATTCACCCGTCTGTTGCCGTTTCTGATCCTACACGGCCGAGATCGATTACGTACATAGAACTTCAGAATTCCCATGTATCTCTCGAACGGGTACATATGGCGTAGAAACACGGGGCCACATATCTTTATCTTTTTTACAAGGTGGACAATGAGATGGACCATGATATCAAAAATAACGGAGGGAAATACATCTCAAGATGACATAGAGTCGTCACCACCTCAGTCTGCAGAGCATCTAGTCCATCAGGATCAATAACTTTCTGTGCAATTGTGTTAAAGAAATAACACAGTCTCATGATTATCACTCGAATCTTGTTTAGTAAAATACTTCTAATTGCAACAAGAAGCAATTGTATCATTAGAATATAACAGTCATGAGACTTCATGCCAATTAATTTCAAATCTTACATGGAAACAAGTTTTTTCATTCTGGCGAAGTAACCGGACATAACTTTCACACCATGGAAGCACTAACACAGTTCAGTTCTCTCAGACTTTGTCAGAGTGTAACAAACTGGGGGAAGGTACATTTGACCTTTATTGGTCTATATTGGTGCTAACTATATCCTGATATTCATAGCAACCAAGTCATGCTGTGCGTTGACACTATCCTTTGTTTTGTCATGAATGTTTAATAAGAGACCAATCAAGCTATCACATATATTCTTTCTACGTGCATGACCCGATGCAATTGTGACTTCTAAGTGCTCCCAATAGGGCAAGTCCAAAAATACTGATCTCTTCTTCCACATATTCTTCGGATGGATCCTCAACTTACATCCCTTTCCAAGCACAACATTAATATCCTTGACCATATCGTAGACCTCTTTCCCGCTAAAAAGTCTTGCTGTTGAGTCATCCTCTTTTTCCTGTTAAATTGTTTCTTCATCTTGCGGTTTGGGTGATATCGTGGAAAGAATCTACGGTGATACATGTACATAGTTTTGCACGAGTTGTTCAACCACACACACTCTTAGTATAATCTAAGCAGTGTGAACATCCTTTGGCTCGTTTTGTACTCAATCCCGACAGGTTAACAAGGGTAGGAAGATCGTTGATGGTGTAGAATAACATGGCACGCGCAGAGTGAAGTTTTCTCGTTTGTCCGCATCTCATACCTATACCCCCTCCATTCCATGGTGACAAGATTTTTTATCAATGGTGCTAGATACACATCAATATCATTTCTAGATTGCCTTGGCCCTTGGATAAGTAGTGACATCAAAATATACCTCTACTTCATATACAGGCAAGGAGGAAGGTTGTACATGCATACATTCACATGCCAAGTGCTATGTCAACTGCTCATATTACTGAAAGGATTCATTCCATCTATACTCAACCCAAACCTTATATTCCTCAGTTCTGCAGCAAAGTCTACAAACATCCTATCGATGTTCCTCCAGCGGACAGAATCAACATGTCATATCATTCCACCTTTGTTACGCTCCTCCGAGTGCCAACACAGCAATCATGCATCCTTTCGGTTCGCAAATAAACGCTTCAAATGGGGAATTATAGGCAAATACCACAACATCTTAGCAGAAAGTCCTTGCTTCACCTCGATGCCTTCGCCGTCATCGGAGTTATTCTTACGCTTGTATCGGGATGCTTTACACACTGGATAAACGTGTAATTTTGCATACTTTTTAGGTAGAGGATACAATCATTCATACATGCATGTATTTTTTCTACTTCCATTCCCAATGGATAAAGAACCTTCTTGGCTTGGTAAGTGGTTCTCGGCAACACATTTCCCTCTGGAAGGATATTCGCTAGGAGACCTAATAATGGTGTGAAACTCTTGTCGGACCAACAATTACTTGCCTTCAATTTCAGTAGTTCACCATTAATGTACTCTTCACTCATATGGTTCTCAATGTACATCTAGCTTCGGTCCATCTACACTGTGCATGTAACAAATTAGTGTCAAATTAGATTATTAATGCTACTATAGCAGGCCAGCTACGTACTATTCATGAAGCAATATATATCAAGCAAGAATTAATATGTTGAACTAAGCTAAGAGTATTGACCTATTCTTAAATTGCAGCAAACACCAATTAAGCTGGATCTAAATTTAGCTATCATCTCTCTTTATTATAAGGCGTACAAATTAGAAACAAATACTAACATCTAATTACCAAGCTAGAACAAATAGATCTATAAGCAGTTAGATTTACAATCAGAATGCTTCCCCAAAGCCGACTGCCTCCTTCAATGCAGCGCAATAAAGATAGAACTGTCGTGACTGGTCTAACTTGGTATTAATTAATAACGTGGCATATCCCAGACACGTCTAACCACAAACTGTCTGTAATACATAATTATCATAAACGATTCATGTTAATAACCATTTGTGAACTATTATAGATGGTTAATATTAATAAACGTCGGTGGTGTGTACAAATATCACAGACGGTTCATGTTAATAACCGTCTATGAACTATCACAGACAGTTTTTAATACGAACCATCTGTGATGTCTTCAACTATCACAAATAGTTCGTGTTAATAACCGTTTGTGAACTATCATAGTCGATTATTAATATGAACCATCTGTGATAGTGGCTCATCATAGACAGCAAACGGTCACTCTTGTAAAACCATCTGTCACTACTACAAAAAGGGTTTTCACAGACGGTTCAAAACTGTCATCACAGACGGTTTTTTGAACCATCTGAATTTATGTGTTAGTGATAATTAGAAGTTATCATAGACGGTTTGTGAGTCATCTGTGATAATTACATTACAGATGGTTTATAACTAGAATCGTCTGTGAAAAACACTATCATAGACGGTTCTAACTACCAACCATCTGTGATACTCACACATCATAGACGGTTCTAGCTACCAACCATCTGTGATGTGTGAGTATCATAGACAGTTAGTATATAGAACCGTCTGTAATACTTCCCCATCACAGACGGTTTTTGATTCGAGCTGTCTGTGATAATTCTTCACAGACGGTTTATACCACAAAACCGTCTGTGATAGTTCATTCTATACCTAACCTAAATTTTTCTATTTTTTAGTTAGCCTCAGGAAATGTAAACTATATCATCTGAAAACAAGCAAATACAGCAACAAACACAGCAACACATTCTATTTTTATTAAGATTAGAATCCACCATTACAACATCACAAGATATTGAGTAGGTTACCCATAGCACTGTATACATAAGAGGACACTTACATTTTACAAAGATAAACTTCACGGCTACAAATTCAGAAAAATGCTTACAGTACATTAAACTATAATCTAAAACAAGTGGTGCGGAAAAATTTTCAAGTAGCAGAAATAAAAAGGCAACGAACAACATTTTTAGCTTCTATGACAAAATCAATAGCTTCTATGCCGGCCTTCTTTCTTTGCATCTTGCCATTGCCTTCTTCCTTTCCATCTTGCTTTAAGTGAAATTTCAGTCGCTCGTGCCGAACCCTTCCTACCTTTGCCACACACAAATGAGTTGGAGTAGTACTGGTGGTATTGATTCTTCGAGTAGGGAGAGGGGGTTGATAAGGGGTGAGAGGTGGGGAGGAGAACGGTGCCTGCCATTCGATGCGGAGAGAATGGACGGATGAGATCGGGATCCTAGGGATATGCTGCGGATCGGTGACGTGGCGGGACATCACAGACGGTTCGGATTACAAACCGTCTGTGACAGAGACATCACAGACGGTTCATAACAAAAGCCGTCTATGATATCACAAAGACAATATATCGGTATAATATAAATAGCTAGTCTGAAAAGATAAAATAGTAAAATTTTATATGGCTTATATATACTCGTTTAAAAGTTTTCGACGAGATCTACTACTTTGTAGTTGAGGCAAAACCCAAATCCCAAAGGGAAGATTGAAACATTTGGCAAAAACAGAAACAAAAAACTTGCAACGCAAATTTGGGGCTAAAGATGGCCGATTTTGAGGGTCTTAGAGGGCGACGGCGCAAGCCAATCATTTTTTTTGATCGGACTCGTCATTAGCTTTCCAACGAGTACAAGAACGTCGAAAACGGACACCGTATGCAAAAGTTATGCCCGTTTTACTGAAAGTGTCTCAAAACTGAATCCTACTCGGACTCAGACGGGAAATTATGAAATTTTGGGGAATTGCAAGGCAGAAAACATATCATAGATGGTTTTTAATACAAACCGTCTGTGATGTCTGCCATTATCACATACGGTTCTTATCTAGAACCGTCTGTTACTTCATAGACGGTTTGTATTAAAAATCGTCGGTGATAATGAAGTTATCACAGACAGTTTGTATTAAAACCCGTCTGTGAAAATACCACAGACGATTATTCGTATGAACCGTCTGTAATATAAGCGTCTAGTTTAGCCTCTTTTGTAGTAGTGTGTGGTAATAACAGTACAGACGATTCTCTATGAATCATCTGTGATGAGGTGTTTAGTATAACTTATTTTGTAGTAGTGAACCTTGACTTTTTTATGTCTGGTCAAGTTTTATACTGTTCGTTACATTTTGCATGTAATTTCTGTATGTTTTGAAAGATAAAAAAGAAATAAACAAAACTCGGAGAAGCATCTTTTGAAATAAACAAAACTCTAGAAGCATCTTTTGCTAATACCAATATTTAAAAATTATCTTGATTGTACGTACACTAATTAAAAAAATGCAAGTAGACTAGATAAGTGCCCGTACTTCTGATTGTACGTACGTCCACTGGGACCCTGCTGATTTGTTTTTGAATAATGCAAGTAGACTATAATCGTTACACATACCCTAACTAATTCTTCCCCCAAAAAAAATTACTACTAGATCTTGACTTGATTAGTGTAAAGCATTTGATAATTAATGTTCCCATCAGCAAGCATCTTGGGGTGCGTAAGACGAAAAGCAGGTCAAACAAATCGCCAATTAATGGAGCTTTCTTCTTACCTAGAGCACCCTCAAATTAATCTGTAGTCGACCAAAACGCCGATGGTGACATATTGGATTTATATGTAGCTGAAAATTTTGTTTAGGAACAAGTCAAGATTCAGAAACTAAGAGCAACTCCAGCAGTACTACTCAAAACAGGGCCCCTACTTTTGATTTGAGGGCTCCCCCTACTTTTGAGGGCCTGTTTTTTTGCATCTACTCCAACAGCACCCCTCAAATTTAAGCTCTCAAATCTATTCCACTGCAACTGACACATGGGACCCACTCCTCATTCTGACACCGAACGGCGCAGCGTCGCCGCCGATCAGGCCGCCCGAGCAGCGCCGCCGTAGCCGCCTCCACGCGCCTCCTCGCCGTCGCCGAACGGCTCGGCCACAGCCGTGCTCGCCCGACCGCGCGGGACCGCCGGCCGCCGCGCACCTCGGAGGGTGGCTGAAAAATCCATGGCGTCGGGTCACCACCACCTCGAGGCGCGCACCACAGGCTTCTCCGCCACGCGCCTAGGCCGCCGCCGCCGCCGCAGCAGCCTCCACCGCCGGCGTGGGCTCGGCCGGCCGGCCGCCCGTATCTCCGCCTCGCCGCGCGCGCCAAGAGCCTGGCCGGCCGCACGGGAAAGAGCGCCGCCGCCCGATTGAATCGCCGGGAAGGGAAGGGGTGGTGGGGAAGCGGGAGTCGGGGCGGAGGTGGAGGGCGAGGCGGCGGGAAGTGGAAGCGGGAGTCGGGGCGGGGGGAAGGAGGCGGAGGGCGGTGGAGGGTGGAGGCGCCGGGAAGGGGGCTGGGGGGAGGCGAGGCGGCGGTGGAGGGTGGAGGCGCGGGAAGGGAAGGGCGCGGGGAAGGGGCGAGTCGGCGGTGGAGGGGTGGAGGCGCCGGGAGGGCGGCGGCGAGCCGGCGCGGTGGGGCGGCGGGGAGGCGGGAGTCGGGACGGCAGGGAGGCGGCGGCGGGGAAGGAGCAAGGAGGGAGGCGGGGAGTCGGGGACGGCGGGGTGGGAGGGAGGGGGACAGGCGGAGGCGGGGGAAGGAGAAGAAGGGAGTCGGGGACGGCGGGGTGGGAGGGAGGAGGACGGGCGGAGCGGGAGAAATTTCACCAGCGGGAAGAAACAGAAGAATGAGAGCCAGAGTAGGGGGCCCCTGGGAATGAGGGGTGGGAGGGGGATTTGAGGGGCTCCTCAAATTTGAGGGCTCTAGTAGAGGCCCTGCTGGAGTTGCATTTTTGCCTCAAGCCCTCAAATATAAGGTTTGAGGGCTCAAGTAGGGGGCCTGCTGGAGTTGCTCTAACAAGCTAGCTAGCGATGCCCTCTCATCCTGTCTAACTTTCTTATCTCTTTTTTCCGATAAATGGTCCTGTCTTTTTTTATTTTTATGTTTTGAAGAGGCAACAAACGATTCAACAACCAAATCAATATCTTTGCCGTTCTCATGCACCTAGTAGCATTTGGCAATGGGAAAAAAAGAGAGGATTTGCTACTCTGTTCGATGACATTTCAGAATTTGCCACCCTACCATCTCATCGACATATGCCATATGCTTCTTGAGGTGAGACGACTCATAAGCATATCTGATCTGTTAATGTTTTCCTCCATGAATGAAGGTATAACCAATGTTAAATTGTTGGCAGCTAGCATAAATTAAGAAGTTCAGTGCATAACTCAATAATCAAGTACGCACTAGCTTATCATAAATTATCTTGATTAGATCAGTTGCCGTACTTCTTTGTCCGACCACAACGCATCTAATTAACTCTTTATGTAATCCAGTGGACAGTGATGGCACATGGACTTTGACATAGTTTGCCCTTTGATAACTGACAATGTTAATTTTTGGTCAGCATCATGAGGCGAGATGCATGGGAAATTGTCAATTAAATACAATTGACAATGAAGCCTTCTTCTTGGCTAGCTAGGGCTATACTGTAGATTTATTTAGATTTTCAAGGTTTGATGCTAGCACAATTAATGTCACATACGTACATGATGCAAGATGGAAAAGCATTGAAACTGAGGGTAGCTTAGACAAAGCGACACAAGGCTTCCAATGTGTGCGCTATTTGGTGACTTTCGTGTACTAGCTTCTACATAGGGGTTAATTGGTCGCTTGCATCTAGCTTAGGCAAGCTCACTCACGGAGTCTACAGAAAAGGATCACTTTATCACAAGATTAGTTGAGTAATTAATTTGTATTAAGATCTGTTTAGCAAAGGCTATTTAACATTATTTTTAATCATATGCTTGTATTGCTCGTATAGCTAACTATACAACAACCCATCATACACGCATGAACTCGTGCCACCAACCAAACCCTATACACTTGCATCGGTCCATCGTATCTCGGCCACACAAGCCTATCTCATTCAGCCACGTTGTAGTGTGTGTCTATACACACACACTATTAGGAATACATACTTCCACTTCTCATATATATCACTTAAATAGTGTGGTTATACCTATTTATTTATTTAAATATACTCTAATAATGATTATAAAATACTTTAAACTAGTTTTATGAAAAATTTCATCAAAATCCACTTTTTATAGCATAATTTATATATATACTCTTTTTTAGTGAAAAAGGGTATATATATATAACAAAAATAAAAAACTTCGATGAATTTTTTTCAAGCAAACCATATTGAAGTATCTTATAATTAGTATTTAAATATAAAAAGATAAATAAATATATCAATTTGTTTAATTGATATATATATATATATATATATATATATATATATATATATATATATATATATATATATATATATATATATATATATATATATATATATATATATATATACACACACTCATTTCACTACTCCATGCATGATTTATCAACTATATTATCGTCCAGGCACCTTCGGATCAACACAAATCGATCACTACCACCAACTAATGCAGGAACAAACCTAACAAATAAACAAAGCAATTAAGTACACAACCTAAGAGGTTCCTTTGAAAATCGTCTTGGCTAGATAAGTATCCGTACTTCTTGTTGTACGTCCACCAGGAGCCAGCTAATTTGCACCTTGTAAAAGTAGTCAACACTCAACACACGCATACTTTTGTCAAAAAAAAGCTTTAACCGGCGAATGCTCTAGCTAGCTATTCGATCAGCACCTTAAGATAAGAATGAAATAATCAACTATAACAACTTAATTTCTTTCTTGACTAGAGCTTGTTATAAGAATGAGTCAAGATTGGATGCTATTACTACCAATGTCAAAATAAAACGCATGAAAAAAACAAATGGAGAATCAGTACGGAAATTGAGGAAAATTGTGGACGAATAACGTCATACCAATATGTTTACCCCCCCAAAAAAAAGTCTTATGTTCTTATCTTCAAGGACAAGATATATGTGTGCATAGATATACACGAATTTAGCTAGGCTTTCAATGTACGTAAGCTGGCGATTGAGACCTGCTAATCTGGTTGTGTGTGTGTGTCTATATATATATATATATATATATATATATATATATATATATATATATATATATATATATATATATATATATATATATATATATATATAGGGCAGTGTTTCATGCACCATGGTGCCTAGGCACCAATATCAATACCGTTGATTTGCTTGAGATTATAACGTTTGATGTGGGTATCTTCATATATCCATAAAAAGTATATTTGAGATGTCAAACTCGAAAAATTTAAATTCAACTTCAGTTTAATTAGTTTGAACTATTTTTATGGTATATACTCACTGTAGTTGCATTGAACTCAAAAGTAGTTCAAACTAATTTGAACTGAGTTCAAAACTTACTTACCATAAATATATCAAGGGTATAAAACATTTTCATACCCAAACTCAAAAAAATTATCAATCATACACGTGTATCGGATGTTGGTGCCTAGGCACCATGGTGCCTTATGTAATTTTCCTATATATATATATATATATATATATGACACTGTCAACAAGACAGAGCAGGTACGTGAATCTTAATTTGTGTTACCACATGCATTCTGATCGATCGATGCCGTACGCATGGTTGTACCATGCGTGCACAAACCGTCGGTTGCTTCTGCGTCACCATATGATAATTTAATCTGTGGAAATATTAGATGTATCTGAGTACCTGACATGTACATTACTATAAGTCAAGGCCCCATTTACGCCCCATTCAATCCGGCTTCCGGCTGTGGGTTTTAGTTATTGGCTTTTAGCTAAAATAGTACTCTAACGGCTAAAAGAAGCTGAGGCTTAAATTGAGATGTTCAATTCGGCTTAATGGCTTTTGGCTGAGCTGTTTTTTTAGCGTTGCTTGTGACACATCCTGATAGACTATATGCATTCGTTCCCATATATTGACAAATGACTACGATTTCATTATAAACATCGCATATGCCATGACGACACCTATATCATATATACCATATTTTCTATTGCCGCTGCAAAACCTACATCGTTGCCACCAACAATGTTGCTATCCAACATGTTTTATGCCCATCAATACAGACTCTGCTCCCTAGGGAAGAAGCGGTACCACGTCCCCACCCACACCTGAAGGGCCGTCATGCTGCCTTTCTAGGTCTACTAACTCTCTCTCTCTCTCAGGCAATTTGTAGTCTAAAATGGAGTTGTGCAACGCCATCGTTGCAACAACTATCACCTTCTTCGTGCGTAAGTGGTGGCTAGGAACATTGTCTAGTATGCGTCGTTTCATCATGCACATGCCAAATGCATGCTTGACAACGTTTCGCAAGGACGAGTGATGGAAGTTGAATACCTCCTACATCCAGGACATTTGAGTACTATTTTTGAACTCCAAAATGTGATACCTCTGGTTGCGATACGGAGCTAGGTGTCCTAGCCTGTTTGGATACCTTGAGTCCACAAGGTAATACTTACCTACATCGTTACCATGCGTGAAAGATAAATATTGATTAGTCGTCCTCTTGCAATACATAATATAATTACAAATTGCGCGAATGTATTACCTTCTGGTGAATGCGGGAACCGGTCTCCGTATTTCACCATTGTCTACTGCAGTACACGCGTGTCGTGCACTAATCCTGTCCATCCCATGCACACAAAAATAAACATGCAATCGAAGTCACAGACCGTGAGCACATTTTGACTTATGTACCCTGTGCCTGTTTAAATGTCTTGCATGCTCGGCATTTGGAATTATGACTTGGACATGTGTCCCATCAATTGCCCCTATGTAGTTCATGGAGTGCAAATAGAACCTTTGCTAATGTAGCATCGGATGCACACTTTGAAAAGTAGGATTAGATGGTGCAATGATGGTACCTACAAAACTGAACACGCACTTTAACACCTCATTGAACTTTCTGCTTGTCATACTCGTGGAATGCTCGATTTAGTTCATGGCCTGTCTATTGGATTGCAGCACTCCACATGTCCACAAGAACAAGGCGAGTGCTTCTCTTTAGCAAACTTCTGGAGAGGACTACAAGCTATAGTTTGCCACTAGAGTGTCGTGCAGCCTATCGAACACTCACCTGCGCATCCTAAATATGTTGTAGCACCACTGATCACAAGGCAGTTGCAACTCAACCCATTGAATGTCGGTCATCATTGGAGCCCTCGGGGGGTGGCCTAGACCCCAAACTCACTTAGTCATCCAAGCACTCGAACACAATGAAGGCTAGCACAGTGATGGAGCTAGTCGACGGTTCAACTCCACCGCTGGCCCCCTCGCTGGCCTCGTGCCCCATCCCACTCAACGCTGCAAGACAACATGAGCAAACAACAAACCTTTGACCATACGGTACTTGCCTTTACACAACATTACACTCCATCAAATGACAGATGATCAAACATGCACAGGAAGATTTATGAATTCGTTGGTTCCTGAATGCAGACAACTAGTTCTTGCAGCATAACACACACAACATAACATTGCATGGAGACGGATGAACCCAGCAACATAACACACACAGTAGAAATGAACACACTACTCTGCAATCTAACAACAGAACCGAACATACATAAGATGAGGAGTTCATACAAATACTCATAGCAAAACTGACTGAAATGCGTAGGTCATATGAACAATTAAAAGATACACAACACTACAATAGGATCAGAGCCAAAGAAAAAACAGAACCGAAGTGCTCAGGGATGGTCCTTCATCCTATCCCATGTTATCCTAGGCAAGTGATCTAGACCCTCACTTGTTTGCATGGCGAGAAAGCTAGTGCAGCATTCTACCTTCATGTACAATTGTGTGGCGTAGTAGTACTCATCACTCTCTTCGCTAGCATTGGACTCTTGAACTAGATGCATTAGCCTCATGCACTCTTCCTACACAGTGTTGTGCGTAGGGGATGTCGCACTCACACCCGACAGTCGAGTGTTGGTGGTGTGTGTCTTCTCATAGATGTTGGCTAGACGCTTCAGCTCAGTGTCATGGTCGATGCACTTCACGCGAGGGTTGTCACTCAGCGAGGTGGGTGCCAAGCAAGGCCTCTTTCTTCGGGATGTGCCAGAGGGTCCACAACTATTGTCAGTCTCTATGGGGATGGCGAGGTTGGTGTCGCCATCCTCATTGTCAAAATTTAGCATGTCAAAACCCAACATGAATGTGTACTCGTGCTAGTCACGTTGCCGAAGACGGCCTCCATCAGGTCCTCATGTGGAACAGGTGCGTTTTTGAACTTCATCACCCTGATCTTTCCTGCAAAAACAAGCAAATTGCACTATCGACTAGTCAACCATGGTGTGGACAAAATTAATTGAACCAATATTAGACTTCACACAGGGTACTAACCGCGGCACCCTGTGCCCACCACACGTCATCGGTGTCGATGGAGCCTGTCTTCTGGTTGAAGCCAGGCCCTGAGGTGCACTGTTTCAAGGTCTTCCTATGGCATAATCTTGTTTGAGGCTATCCCACTTGTTCTTCATTTACTTGCGCACGTAAGCCCAGCCAATACGCTCTTTGAATTTGTGGCAAAGGTTGGCGTACCCCTGCATATTATAAAGTACCATGGACGGTTCATGATTGAAAATGTTTGTGATACGTCAGGTTATTAAATACCTTGCCAGGCCAATCCCGACAGATATGTCTGCTCTGCATTGCGTTGCTTTGAAGGAGGCAGACAGCTTTGGGGAGTTTGGTGAAAACATTCTGTATGCATGTGTACTTATAGATCGATTTGTTGTTAGTGATTTGAGGTTAGTATTTGCTTCTAATTATATGCATTATAATAAAGAGAGATGATAGCTTGGTTGAGATCTAGCTTGGTAGTTTGCTCTAATTTAAGAATGAGTCATTATTCCTAGTTTACTTCAATATATTCTTTATATATATATATATATATATATATATATATATATATATATATATATATATATATATATATATATATATATATATATATATATATATATATATATATATATATATATATAGCTTCATGTGTAGTACATAGCTAGCTATTTTATATGAACAATTTAAGATGAATGAAAATTATGTGCAAGTATTAGGCTAGCTAGCTATAGGAGCATTAATTTAATTTGACACTAATTTGACACATGCGTAGCATAGATGGATCAAAGCTGGATGTACGATGAAAACCGTATGAGTGAAGAGTATATTGATGGTGTGTCTACTTTTAGAAGAGCGACAAAGCAGGATATGTTGATGAAGGGGATGGAATGTATGTATTGTCCATACATTGATTACAATAATCTAAATATTTTACCAACTTCGCAGATCGAAGCTCACTTGATTCAAAAGGGTTTCAAAAAGGGGTATACATATTGGATCAGTCACGGTAAAGTGAAGATTATATAGGAAGGTAGTTATAACATCGTCGAGGGAGACAATGATATGCTGGATGTGGACTGTGCTTTTGATGAGGATAGGTCGCACAATGACAATCTGTATTAGATGCTACGCAATGCAGAAGGGAACTATAGTGAGAGAGAGTTTGGTAAATTCGAGGGCTTGCTAGAGGACTTAGAGAAACCTTTGTTCCTCGGCTGTAAGCCATAATACACAAGGTTGTCATCCGTTCTTGAATTACTAAAATTGAAGACAAGCAATGATTGATCTGACAAGAGTTTTACGGCATTGTTAGGTCTCCTAGCGAACATCCTTCTGAGAGAAATGTGTTACCAAGAATCACTTACCAAGCCAAGAAGATTCTTTTTCCATTGGCAATGGAAGTAGAAAGAATACATGTATGTCCGAACAGTTGTGTCCTCTACCGTAAAGAGTATGCAAACATACATATTTGTCTGGTATGCAAAGCATTTCAATACAACTATAAGAATGACTCTGATGACGGCAAAACTGTCAGGCAAAAGGAGCCAAAACCTATCCGCACTACTTAGATTATACCGAGCGTGTGTGGTTGAACAACTCGTGCAAAACTGTGCATGTGCATCACCGTAGGTTCCCTCTAATGTACACTTATACCACAAGATGAAGAATTTGACAAGAAAAAGAGGATGACTCGCTCCAAGGCCTTTAAGCAGGAAAAAGGTCTACATATGGTTAAGGATATTGATGTTGTGCTTGGAAAGGGACGTAAGTTGAGGACCTGTCAAAAAAACATGTGAAAGAAAAGATTTATATTTTGAGATTGGTTTTATTGTGAGCATTAGAAGTTTGCAATTGTATCAACATCATGCACATAGAGAAGAATGTATATGATAGCTTGATTGGTCTCTTACTAAACATTCATGACAAAACAAAGGATGGTGTCAACGCACGATGTGACTTGGTCACTATGAACATCAGGACAAAATTAGTACCGATAGAGATCAATAAAGGTCAGAGTACCTTCTCCCAGGTTTCTACACTCCGTCTAAGGCCGAGAGGACTAAATTGTGTTAGTGCTTGCATGGTGTGAAAGTCATGTCCAACTACTCCGCCAATATGAAGAAACTTGTTTCCATAGAAAATTTGAAATTAATTGGCATGAAGCTTCATGATTGTTATGTGCTAATGACACAATTGCTTCCTGTTGCAATTATAAGTATTTTGCTGAATAAGGATCGAGTGACAATCATAAAATTGTGTTATTTTCTTAACGCAATTGCTCAGAAGGTCATCGATCTCAATAGACTAGATACTCTGCAGGACGAAGTGGTGATGGCTCTATGTCATCTTGAGATGTATTTTCCTCCATCATTTTTTGATATCATGGTCCATCTCATTGTCTACCTTGTGAGAGAGATAAAGATATGTGATCCCGTGTTTCTACATCATAGAGGTACATGGAAATTCTTTAGTCCTATATATGGAATCAATTTCGGCTGGATGGCATCATCATCGAGGGTTATGCAACCGAAGATATCATTGAGTTCTACGTCGATTACATGGCTTAGGTCGAACCGATAGGTGTGCCTCTATCTCGTCATGAGGGGAGACTAGAGGGTACAGAATCATTGGAAGGAAAGCAATAATTGTCGATCTGGATACGTATGCTCAAGCATATTTTACGGTCTTGTAACACATGACTGAAGTGTCCCTGTATATTGACAAGCACAAGGACATACTACACTAAGAGAATCCTGGCTTTTCAGATGTTTAGATCACGAGACAGCACAATAATCAGTTCAATGAATGGTTGAAGGTGCAATTCACTGGGAGGTCATCAAGTAATATGATGTAATGATTGGCAAAAGGGCAAAAATTTACAATTATGACATGGCAAGGATACAACATAATATGATGTGGCAATTCACAGGCGGTTTAGTAGTGCAAACCATCTGTGATATATGTATCACATATGCTCCATAACAGAACCGTCATAGGTGACATATGTATCACATATGGTTTTATAATATAATCGCCTGTGATATGGTAGCATATCATATATAGTTATATTATGGAATTGTAACATATCATAGATGGTTCAATAATAGAACCGTCTGTGATATCGTATCATATATCATAGACGATTCTATTATCGTACCGTCTGTGATACAGTAACATATCACAGATGGTTCTATTATCAAACTATCTATGATAGTTCCTTACCTCATGTGTGTTAGATCCGTCCATATCTATTAATGTGTGTTGGAACTAAAGTTCAATGTGTTCATGAACTTGTTTCCTCCCCGTCGCCTCTCCTCCTGATGGTATGGATCCCAAATCCCACTTCTTTAACTTATGTGTGTTAAATCTGTCTGTATGTATTAATGTATGTTGGAACCGAAGTTCAATGTGTTCATGAACTTCTCTCCTCCCCATCGCCTCTCCTCCTAAAGGTATGGATCCCAAATACCACTTCTTTAACATCACCAGTACCACTTCCTTACCATCACCGGCCGCTCCACACAATTGTCCGCCCGTCATGGTGTCGCCAGGATCGTGCTACTGCCTCCCAAGGGTTCACAAACTCCCCACAGACGGCCCCCCTCTATTCCCCCTGCTCCCCCTCTATTCGACCGAACACACCCCCTCCCTATCTCTCTCTCTCTCTCATGGACAGTTTGTCTATGTGCTTGTGAGTTAGCCATGAGTAGTTTGTCTATGTCCTAGGATTTCGATCTAGGGTTTGGACCAATGGAAAGAACCCTACAAATTATCTCGTTAGTCAAGTAAAAAAGGATTTGGCCAAATTACAATTAATCGTGTATCTACTAGACCAATTACAATTGGCATCGAAAAATGATTCATCAACCGATACCCTATCTCATTAGTGAGGGTACACAATTTGAACTGATTCTTATGAAATTGATGCAAAGATAAAAGTTTTAAGGGAAGTTATGGAAATACTAATGCCAGCAGTGAGCAGTTCATTAGGGCTGCAAAATGAACTTCCCTTAAAGCACTGTGAGTCAGAGTAGTGGTTGTACAAAAAGAAACATTAAAACATTGTGACTTGGGTTTCAAAGGGCATAAAGTAAATCACATGCTCTAGTGTGTGATTTGCTTCATACCCTTTGAAGCCCAAGTGTACAGTGTTTTAATGTTCCTCTTGTAGTTGTTGAGAAATACCAACATGAGCAGCCTAACTACTTCCTAGAATAATTTGTGCACAATTTCTCGTCTAGGTGTATATTATTGTTACAAGATCTATTTAGAATGGCATGTTAGTGTTGCAAAGAAACCCTGTAGCTATAATAAAATGTTGCCTTTTACAACAAACATTGACTACTGAATCTTCCTAAGGCTCCTTCGAAGTAGTCAAAGACAGGGGTATCCTATCCACGGCCCTAGAAAACAAGTAGCACTCAGGTCACATGCGAGGCCTTATGTACCTTGAGGCAAGGATTCCCAGACAACTTTGAGGCGTATAGGAGTAGAAAGAGATCCAAGGGCGAGTGCGAGAAATAATTGAAAGAGGATATTCGTGCAGAACTTCAAGGGGAGATAGCTGCAAAACTTCAAGGAGAGATAGCATCATCGAGGGAACAACTACATCAAGTCATCAACCAATCGTAAGCCGCCCTCGTTATTGCAGGAGCCAGTCGCCCTCAACATCAGAGTAGCATCCACGCCATTTTCTGAATATAGCGATGTCCACTTACCTATCAATGACATATAGGTATTGTACATCTCTAGAATGCTACATAGATAGACCTGTTGGATGCTGAAGAAACAAGAAAAGCATGCTAAGTCATCTCCCGAGAAGATGTATTGCAAGTGAGGTGCTAAGGCCAAATCAAAGAAGATTAAGGCACCTCTCAAACGCTGTATGTACTCCCTCAGAATGTCGTTGCTCTCTCAAACATAATTACCTGGCCTTGGACTGGGTTGTGGGAGTTTGTATACCTGGTACATGCAGAGGTTCAACGCATGGAAGACAAACTGGCAACTAGATTCATCATCAGATGCATGTATAGAAGCGCATTTCCTCCATCGGGATACTTCATCGTGGGCTTCGATGACTTATTCCAACTATTCAATCTTGACACCCTCGATGCCTCACTTCTACAATGCTAAACATTGTAAGTGTGTACAATCAAGTTCTACATTCACGTAATACCAATAAATGTAATAACTCATTGCTTATGTATAAATGCATGATTTAAGAAGCCCGACGATGGTGATAACCAGTGGGTTTCCTTGATCCACATTTGATCTCTGAGTAATGCATCAACAAAAATGCATCCTACATTAAAAATTACATAACAACGGGATTGTTTACTCAGAACAATAAGGACTACATTCTGATATCCTACAACTAGAGGTAAGTGCTTCACCAGTTGCTATATATGTTTCATTTGTACTTTATACGCAACATGAACTTTGGTTTAATAACTATGGCAACATACAAGAGTAGCTGGCACTAGATTCAGATTATGATTGTACTAAAGTAGAGTAAAATAATATACTTTGATTCCATACTTGAGAAAGACCACGACTTCACCCTTATGCAACAAACAATTGATAAGTAAACTCATTTCCTCCACGCATAACTCAATTGTAGTCTTCTCTTCATTTGCAATGGCCGAGACTAACTTTTTAGAATCATGTAGGTCGTTCAGCACTTACATTGCCAAGAAAGAGAGACACAAGGAATCTAGTGTCACACTACAACCCAGGATGTGATTTTCAGTACCCGCTACAATACAACAATTCTATATTATACTTTGTAATAATGCCTCTAGATCTAACTATACATATATATGAAATTCTATTTTTGCAGTGCCACCAGTAGCTATAGGGCAATGTATGTGCATTCTATGTTTACTACCATATGCAGAAAATCATGGGTGTTAAGATGAATGATCCAGAGGTTTGTCAATCTGGCAATAATTATTTTTTAATTATTAATATATATGTGTGTGTGTGTGTGTGTGTGTGTTATATGCATACTATATATCTACTAATGACTTTACTCCTTCTAGCAAGTCAATTCAATCTTAACGAACTCTCTAAAGTTTGAGGACAGCTCTCCACCTTCTTGATGGCGAAGATCATTCACCCGAAGAGAGAGCTCAACCCTAGCGACAACAATTAATAGATGTTCAAACATTTGATTCAATTATAATTCATTCAATTGTACTCTATCAAACAAGTCACTCAATTGTAATTCATTCAATTGTACTCATTCAATTATAATTCATTCAGTTGTAATTCATATGTGATATCTATGTAATAATTATCGTGTGCTATAAAATCTGCAATTATCTGTTATCTGCTTGCTTGTTTTCAAAGAGCATAGCTAGCATTTCCTGAGCCTAGCTGAAAAATAAAAATAGTTTAGCTATTCAAAGGGCTATCAAAGACGGTTTGTAACACAAAACTATCTGTGATATATCAAATATCATAGATAATGATATATAATATATCACAGATAGTTATTTTGAAAAACCATCTGTATTGTGACATATCACTATTATCATAGACACAATAAATTAAACGGTTCAGAAACCATCTGTGATGAGAGTTTAGAACCGTCTATAATGACGCTTTGTGTAGTAGTAATAAGCCTGAAGCGGATGTTTACTGAAGAACGCCAAGGATCTCCTACATCCTCGTCCTTACCCTCTCAGCCCGAAGCGGATGTTTACTGAAGAACGCCAAGGATCTCCTACATGCATTTGGTAACTTAATTATTAACCCTAACATTCAACGAAACAACCAGATGCTGAAACACACAAGTACTACGTACCAACTAGATTTAGGTGGGCAAGTTGTGATATGATTTCGTTAATCATTGCTTGGATCTATGGTCCATCACATGGTTTCTTTCTCCTTTTTTTAGAGACGCGCGCACATCACATGGTTTCTGTCATTGAACATGTGGTAACGTACGCGGCATGCACACCAGCGATCAAGATCAATTATTCCTGGAACCTTTGTTCGACTTGGTTGTGATTGATTTTATACTGCTACGAGTGATTCGATTAATACTACCGCTTCAGTCAAAAAAAAAGTTGCCATTTAACCTGGACATTAATTGCCACGGTTTCCAAAACATAAATTTTGACAAAAAAAATTTTATTGTAATATATATGTAGAACTTAATAAAACTATAGCATTATATTATAGCATATTTTTAGACAAATCTACTCGAATAATGTTTCATACGGATGACCTAAATATTTACGACAGACATTGCTAACAAAGGAAAAATAGTTTAACCACACACTCTAGGATTAGAGGTGTCCAAATGAGCAGCACGGCACTGCCCTTTGAGACGTGATCCCGTTTGGTTAGTTACTTAGATGGGCCATATCATGTTTGCCATTGGACTGAGGCACTAACTCAAGCATAGGCTGATCCGGGTTAGCGTGGGCACGGTTAGCACGCTAGACTGATGTTGGCCTATTTAGCCTATTTGGTATGAAGATTTGAAATATGTATATATACACACACACATTTTGTAATATATATATATATATGTATGTATGTAACCTAGAAAATATATAAAAACAAAAAATACAAAATAAAATTAAATATATTTATAAAATGAAATATATAAAATTCAAAAACTACAAAATAAATTCACATAAATTAAAAAATGAGCCATATAGAAATAAAAAGGCAAAAAATCATAAAAATATTAAAAACGAATGAGCCTAATGGTGTAGCCATGATTGGACCATGTCATGCCAGACTAGGTACTATTTATGTTATGTCAGGCTAGCCTACTGAACCAAGGTTTCGACCCAAGCTAAATATAGTTTATCAAGCCAGACCAGCACAGGCTGTTTAGATGGTAGACCAGACTAACAGAATTGTATTTTGGACCGTCCCCGGCATGCCCCACCTCTGCATAAGATAACAATTGTTTATTTACTCGAGGCTGGCAGCAGCGACAGATGGAATAGAAACCGCTTCAGATTCCGTACAAGAGTTGACATTACCTGCGTGGTGATGAAGATAGCTTATCATCTTATGTGTGTCCGTACGGTTATGATGCCATCGATAAGCTTTAGCTAGAGGCTTGTAAATAATATATTATGTATATATGGTTAAAATACAGTAGACGGGCGGTACGGTATACCTGAGAAACGTAGGGCTAGCGTCATGCCTGAGCTCATCGCGTTCACATGCATGTGCAGCTCTACATGTTCTCTTCGATTGATATGTGATTCTGTTGATCATCCATGTCGTGGCTAAATGTGGGTGCTTGTTGGCCGGCCGGTCTGCTAGCGATATATTATGCTAAAGTATAATTCGAAGACATATAGTCCGTATTTAGGGACGAATCTATCGGCGGTTTGAGAGGTTCAAGCCTACCCTCTGCCGGCGCAGGCCCCTTGGCCATAGATGCTGCGGCTTGTCCTGGGAAAATGAGGGAAGAGGAGGAGAGGGAGTAGTAAGTAGCAGCAGCAGTTTGGATCTTACTAGTAGAAGAAAGGGCAGGCCCACTCGGTTAGGCTGAAAAGTTGTGGTTTATGGTTGAAATTGTACTGTAGCAGCTGAAATTTCACTGTAACTGAAGGTGACTTATTTGACGTAATTAAATTTAAAAAATTAAAAATAGAAAAAATATGCTAGCTCATCACGGACAACGCAAACAAATATAGGAAAAAAGAACCGGCAAAAAAGCTCATAAAAAGCCAAAAGTTCAGAAAAAGATGAAATTTATGAATAGTGAAAATAAGCTAGAAACCAGAAACTAAAGCCGAAACGAGCGGGAAGGTGGGCAGTGGAAAGTTAGGTCCACCTGTGTTAGTATGTTTGGTGGAAGGAGCCGAGGAAAAGAAATGGGGTAAATGGCAGCCGGCCCGAGAGAAGGAAGAGGGAGGTGGATGGAAGGGGAAGCAATTTCTCTAGGGTACATCCCTCTTTTCTCTCCCATGGGGATTGACTCAGATCGGAGACACTTGGCGCACGCACGAATCTCCATGCAAGGCCCCTCCCTCCTCCTTTTCCCCGATCCTGCGTCACCTTCCATCCCGTGGAGGCGTTCCGCCCCTCGGCGGCGCCCTCTCCCTCGCACAAGGATTTCCACGCCATCGCCGAGAGGGCTCTATCCACTGGCCATCGACCTCGGCGCGAGAGGAGGGCGCGACTCCGAGAGGAGCTCGGCGCCGGTAGCTCGAGGTAGGTGACGGCGAGGTTGGGGGAGAAGGGGAGCATCAGTGCTCGCTGCTGGTTCGCCTTCTACTTGACTTTGGGGGAATCATCGGGGAGGCGCTTAGGTTTGGGGAGCTAAAAGCCACCGCCAATGGCGTCCCTGCCCCAGGCAGCGACGTCGTGGCCATAGCGCACGCCCGACGAGGTGGAGGACATCATCCTCCGCAAGATCCTCCTCGTCTCCATCATGCCCCCTCCTCTCCCAACCCCATTGTCGCCTACCTTGAGCTCACCGCCGCCGAGCTCTTCGCAGAGTCGCACCCCCTCCTCGCCCTACGCCGATTCCTCTTGCGCCAAGGTCGGTGGCCGGCAGATGGAGCCCTCTCAGCGGCGGCGGGGAAATCCTTACGCGAGGGAGGGGGTGTCGCCGGGGGGCGGAATGTCTCCACAGAGACAGAAGGCGACGAGGGATCGAGGGAAAGGAGAAGGTAGGGGCCTTGCACGGAGATTCATGTGTGCACCACATGTCTCCGATCTAAGGCAGTTTCTATAGGGAGAAAAGTGGGACGTACCCTAGAGAATTTGCTTCCAATGGAAGGAGGGGTGAGATAAAAGAAATGATTTCTTGTAACTCGTGTCTGCTTGGGTAAAAAAGCATCCAACTTTTCTTGGTATACATGTAGATATAGTACATAATAATTGCACAAATGTGCATACTCTTATCTTGAACGGAAAAAATTATTTGTGTATTATCAAATATTTTTCATATACATATAACTTGTGCAAATTGTTAAAAGCCTGTAATGGCGCACTGGAATGCTCCTGTACCAGAAGGTTCTACGCCAAACACAAACCGAAACGGACAACAGAATGGAATTAATAAGTATACCTTTGAGACCTATCTCTATTTTTATCTTAGCTTCACCATTGTGATATTGAAAAACTGATTGAATGTGTATGGAGTACATGCGTATCCAGGTACTAAGGTGTTTTTTTAGTTAAACTCAGTATCTTTTTACCAATATTAATTATGCCAAGCTTGGGCACAATGCAAGTCTCGTTAAAACTAGGTGAACACAGAACCATTTCAGGAGTTCAGAATTCCGTGTAGGCTTCATCTGACTTCTTTGTGTCTGTTAATTTCCTAAGGTTTTCAAATACGTTATCAGTAACCATTCCCGTGGAATTCATGATTTGGAATCATCGTACCTTTTTCCTGTAGAATACCTACGTTTTCATGCATGCCCTAACATAACTGCGCTTATCGACACTTGTCCTTCGCAATCGCCACCGAACATCGATTGATGCATGTAAATATAGCTGCGTACCCACGGAAGCTCCTGAGGGAACTTTCTGTCCCTTCACCCCCTAGCTCATCATGTTATCCCCGAAATGGGCCTAAACCCCTTTTCCAAGCTAGCATCCCTTTTTCCATCCCAATTATGTAAATACTATCTCAAGTTGCTGGAGAACCAACCATAAACCTTCCATTGGCCCCCCAACTCACCTAGCTTCCTTCATCCACTAAAAGTGTGATGCTCACTGTACCACTGTGTTCTGCAGTGCAGTTCTTTCCATTCTGGCTCCAAATGAAAAGGCCAAAGAAAAAGGTATATGGGAGAGGGAAAGATGCAAACCCACCAGTAGTTAGCATTGAACTATACCGTAGACCCTGCCCCATTCAAAACGGCTTTTGGCTTCAAGTGTTCAGAAGCTGGAAGCCATTTGAACACATGGTTTTTTTTTTTGTTTTTCCTTTCTTCTTTTCATTTGCAGTTTTTTACGTAACCTGACCCAAACCAGGAAAAAGAAGAAGGGTTATGTTAGGCTTGACAAGCAAACGTAAAAATCATGCCATCTTTTCATGGAATGAAACCCAAATTACAAATTTTGTTGGGGCGTAACCCTCCTTGCGACGCGCCATATCGGAACCCGGGTGTGGTGATAAATGAGCAAGGGCCAGGACGTCACTCCCTTAGTGACGCGCTATGTCGGCGCCCGGATGTAGTGGAAAATGGGCAAGGGTCTTCGCACTTTACTCGACGAGTGCGAGGGGCAAGGAAGCTAGTCAAGGAGAGTAGGATTCGTATGGGTAGTTGGAATGTAGGTTCCTTAACATGTAAGTTAAGAGAGATAGTTGATACAACGATTAGAAGACGTATAGATATCTTGTGTGTTCAAGAGACTAAATGGGTGGGTCAAAAGGCAAAGGAGGCGGAGCATACTGGCTTCAAGTTGTGGTACACTGGCACAGAATGAAACAAGAATGGAGTGGGCATCTTAATCGATAAGCGGCTCAAGAGTGGAGTTGTATACGTGAGGAGGCAGGGGATAGGATTATCCTAGCCAAACTGATCTTTGGTGACTTGGTTTTGAATGTTGTTAGTGCATATGCTCCACAAGTAAGGTTGGATGAGACCGCTAAGAGGCAATTTTGAGAAGACCTAGATGACATGGTTAGAAGTGTGCCTATCAATGAAAAGATTTTCTTAGGAGGTGATTTCAATTGTCATGTCGGTACAACTAGTGGAGGGTTTTAAAGGGTGCATAGGGGTTTGGTTATGGTGATAGAAATCAAGAGGGAGAAGATATCTTAAACTTTGCCGTAGCCTATGATCTTATGATAGCTAACACTTTCTTTAGAAAGAGATATTCTCATTTAGTTACCTTTAGCAGTGGTCAGCACTCTAGCCAAATTGATTTTATTCTTGTTAGGAGGGAGGACAAAGGAGCCTACGTAGACTGTAAGGTTGTACCTATAGAGTGTGTTGTCCAACAACATAAGTTGGTAGTCTCCGACTTTCGTTTTAGGTTACGGGTCCGACAAGCCAAGGTTGTCAGAGCCACAAGGACGAAGTGGTGGAAACTCAAAGGAGATACTGCACAGGCATTTAAGAAGATGATGGTCACGGAAGGGACGTGGGATGTGAAAGAAGTGAATAGTATGTGGACAGAGATGGCAACAGAGGTGTTTGGAGTGACCCAAGGGACAAGAGGAGAACCAAAAGGCACATGGTGGTGGAACGAGAAAGTGTAAAAGGCTATTGAGGAGAAGAAGATATGCTACAAGTACATGTATCATGATAGGAGCGATGACAACGCACAGAAATACAAAATAGCAAAAAAGAATGCGAAGAAAGTAGTGACTGAGGCACGAGGCAAGGCATATGAGGAAATTTATCAGAAACTAAGTACATAGGAGGGAGAGAAGGATGTCTACAAGATGGCTAAAATTCGAGAAAGGAAGATGAGAGATTTCAACCAAGCTAAATGCATCAAAGACGATACTAATAGATTTTTGGTGAAAGACGAGGAGATCAAGGATAGGTGGAGAGATTATTTTGACAAGTTGTTCAATCATGATAATGATGATAGTATGATTGAACTGGATGATGTTTTTGACGACACTGATAAGTGGTTTGTTCGAAGAATTCAGGAGTCAAAAGTAAGAGAGGCCTTGAAAAAGATGAAAGTGGGTAAGGCGTTGGGGCCTGATAACATCCCTATTGAGGTGTGAAAATGCCTAGGAGAAGTGATGATTGTTTGGCTAATTAATTTGTTCAATAGCATTTTTAGGTTGAACAAAATGCCAAACGAGTGGTGAAGGAGCACATTTGTACCAATTTTCAAAAATAAAGGAGACATTCAAAGGTATACTAATTATAGAGGAATTAAGCTCTTGAGTCACACAACGAAGCTCTGGGAACGAGTGATGCCGTTTAAGAAAAGGGACTAGTGTGACGATAAATCAATTTGGTTTTATGCCTGGGAGGTCGACCACAGAGGCGATTTTCTTGCTATGACAGTTGATGGAGAGATATAGGGAGCCAAAGAAGGACCTTCACATGATATTTATTGATTTAGAGAAAACCTATGACAAAGTGCCAAGAAAGGCCATGTGGTGGGTACTTCAAAAGAAAAGAGTCCCAACAAAATATATTACCCTAATTAAGGACATGTACGAAAATATTGTGACTAATGTCAGAACGTGTGGTAGTGTTACTAAAGACTTTCCTATTAAGATAGGACTACACCAATAGTTAGCATTGAGTCCATACATTTTTACCCTAGTGATGGACGAGGTTACATGGGACATACAAGGAGATATCCCTTGGTGTATGCTTTTCGCTAATGATGTGGTGCTGGTTGATGAAAGTAGGATATGTGTTGATAGGAAACTCGAGTTGTGGAGGAAGACCTTAGAATTGAAGGGCTTTAGACTCAGTAGGACTAAAACCGAGTATATGAGGTGTGATTTCAGTGGTACTAGGGCAGATGTTGGAGATGTTAGATTGGATAGACAAGTAGTGCCTAAGAAGAACACGTTTCGTTATTTGGGATCAATGCTACAGTGGGACAGTGAGATTGATGAAGACGTGAGCCACAGGATAAGAGCGGAGTGGGTGAAATGGTATCAAGCATCTAGTATCCTATGTAACAAAAAAGTTCCTCAAAAGTTAAAGAGTAAATTCTATAGGATGGTGATTAGACCCGCGATGCTATATAGAGCAGAATATTAGGCGACTAAAAGACAACATATACAGAAAATGAGTGTTAGGCACCAATTGAAGAGAAGTTTGTCCAACATCGCTTGAGATGGTTTGGACATCTCCAACAACGGCCTCCTAAGGCACCGGTACGTAGTGGAATTTTAAGATACACTGCAAACGTAAGAAAAGGCAGAGGTCGACCAAAACTGACATGGGAGGAAGCAGTTAAAAGAGACTTGAGGGATTAGAATGTATCTAAAGAATTAGCTTTGGATAGGAGCGCATGAAAGTTAGCGATCCACGTATCGTAACCATAAGAAAGTTAGGGGCAGTGTTTTAGGCTCTTGGCTCAGATAGCAGGTTGTATGACTTAGGATTTTAGCATTGTAGGTTTTATTCCAAAGCTCTCATCTCTTGATCTTGAGAAGGTTTCATTCCTAGTCTGCCCCAACTACAAAAGGCTTTGTTGTTATTATTGTTCTTTTCTTTTGCATTGTTCATGAAGATATAATGGTTTTTCATTTTCTCTCTTTTTTCTTTATTTTTTTAATTTAATGTCTTGGCCAAAAGTTAATATCCGCTCAGTGCCTATTTTAGCCATCACCAAAAGGCATTTTAAATGGGGCCACATAGACATGTGAGCCATTGGATCGATAATCAATTGTTTGAATTGAGCATCGTGGAAAAACAGATGGTGGATGTTTTTTCTGTTTCTAATTTGCATAGATATGTTTTCTATTTTTCTGAAATTTGCGCGTTGATCCACCGTACTCATTATATGATCATAGGTTTAGATATACATGCAATTTGATCCTTAGTTGAAACCATAGCACGCAATGGCTGAAATGGAATCTATTCTCAATTAATGTTATTGGGATAGAATATCTAAACTTGGCCAAACAAGCCTGAGTATATGGACCATCACAATATATATCCTCCTAATCCAAATGTTCCCAAGATTTTCTTTCTCCTTCTCTATTCAATTTTTTTTTACACCAAACACCTGTCCCAATCTGTACAATAATAGCGGCACTGCACATGCAGGTGCAGGGAATCAGAATCATTTCTAGGGAGAAATAAAAGGGGAGGCATATGATCTTTTAATGGAAAATCTTCTTTCTGCTGTAACTTTATTTTGAGGGGAACACTTCCAGGCCTTTTCGTTGCTGTACGCATATTCTCTTGATGTCACTTATCGTTATCTGGATGATGCTACTCAGCTTTACAAAAACCGTGCCATTTACGTTTTCCTATTTGCTAAAAAGAACCTGTCCATGTGTGGAAGAAAATTCCTTTTTTCGTGCTGGAAGTACGTTGATAATGCATTTGCGCCTTAAAAAGTTGGATGCAACTAACTACCGGATGTCAAAAAGGTTTCAGGAGTAGTCACTACCACACATAAAGCCATCATAGATAGTTCATAACCCTTATTAGAGACGGTTTCTCAACCATCTAATTTATTGCGTCAGAGATGGCTCCCAAACATAGACGGTTTTTAAAAATAACTATCTGTGATATCCGCATATTACAAATGGCTAATATAAAAAACCGTCTGTAATGGTCTACATTAAACTGTCTATGATAGTTTTTTTGTATAGCTAAAAACTTTTCTGTTTTTCGGCTAGCCTTAGAAAATGCTAAACATGCCGTCTGAAAACAAGCAAGCAAATTACAGATAAATGGCAGATAAATTACAACTCAAAGTGATTCACAACTCAAAATCAATTACAAAATAATGTTCATATATTGTCGCTAGAGTTATAATTGAATTACAACTTAAAGTAAATTACTAATGAAAGAATTACAATTGAATCAAATGGTTGAATATGTATTAATCAATGTTGCCAGAGTGAAACTCTCCTTTCGAGTCAATGACCTCCATCATCGAGAAAGTGGAGAGCCATCCTCGAACGTCCGAGAGTTTTATTTAGATCCAATGTACTTGATTTGATTGTCCTGCCCTATCACTAGGAGGAGTAAAATACTTAGCACATATATTTAAATTGATAATTAGGAAATAAGTATTGCAAAATTGACAAACCTTTGGCACATTCATCTTAGCATTTATGATTTTCTGCATATGATGGCAAACATAGAATGCACATAGGTTGTCTTGTAGCTGCTGGTGGTATTGCAAAAACAGAAGTACAGATATAGGTATAGTCAGTTTGAGAGGCATTATTATGAAGTATGATATAGGATTATTATGTTGTAACAGGTACCTAAAATTACATCCTGTGTTGCAGTGTGGAACATGATTCCTTGTGTTTCCTTCTCTTGGCAACATAGACACTAAATGACCAACGTGATTCCAAAATATTATCCTCGGCCATTGCCAACGAAGGGAAGACTACAATAGAGTTATCTACGGTGGAAATGAGCATACCTGTCAAGTGTTTGTTACACAAGGGTGAAGCCATGGTTATTCTTAAGTAGGGAATCAAGGTATATTATCTTATTCTACTTTGTTACAATGACTATAAAGATTCGGTGCCACCTACTCATGTATGCCACCATAGTCATTAAACCTAAGTTTGTGTTGCGTATAAAGTTAAAAATGAAATTTGTATAGCAAGTAGTGAAGCACTTACCACTGGTTGTAGGGCACAAGTATGCGGTCCTTGTTGCCTTGAGTAAGTAATTTGGTCGTTATGTAATTGTCAATGTAGGACGCGTCTTGGGTGATGCATTGCTCATAGATCAACTGTGGGTCAAGGAAACTGACCAGTTGTCACGATCACCAGGCTTCTTGCATCATGTATCTATACTTAAGCAATGAGTTGTGACATTTATCTATATTACGTGAATGTAGAATTTGATTATACACATTTATAGTATCTAATGTCGTAGAAGTGAGGCATCGAGAGTGTCATGGTTGAATAGTTCAAATAAGTCATCGAAGACCACGACGAAGAAGCCCGGGTCATGGAGGAAATGACTCTCCATGTATCTGATGATGAATCCAGTAGGTTGGTTTGTTCTTCGCTCGTTGGTCCTTCGCATGTACTAGACATACAAACTCACGCAACCCATTCCAAGGTGGGGTAGTAGTGTGTCAAGGACCAATGGCATTCCAAGGGAGAACGTCTAGGGCTCACAAGGCGCATTATTCTTCTTTGACTTGGCATTAGCGCCTCGCCTATGATACATCTTCTCGGAAGATGACTTGGCATACTTTTCTTGTTTCTTCAACATCATCTCCACGAGAGCTGATACATGCCTTCTGAAGTGGAGGTTGAGGTGGAGTCATCGAGGGTTCTATTGGAGAGGCATAGTAGTGTGGAGATCGTGGCACTACAAGATCCAAGGTGATGTCCCACTTGGGCATCTGGACAAAAGTGTGCACGACTTTCTCTAGTGTTATGATGTCTTTGTGGGGGCTTCTTTAATGAGATGGACATGTGCCATGTCCACTTGGACCTTGGCATCACCTTGTGCCAGCTAGACACCGTGCACCACTGTCCCTTTATGGCATGGAAACGTCATCCCCATCCAGCCTCAATAGGAATGGACCCAACTAGCCTCACTTGGAGCTTGCAGTGCGTGGGCTCCTACAAAATGATGCACAATTTGATAAGACATCCTACAGGTGTATCTTTGGAGCATTCCAGAGATATATATTACCTGGATTTCATTGATTGAAATTTGGGCGTCGCTTTGGTTAGATTGGTGTGTGGACGCGCAGCTACTCCGATGGTTATGTAGATTGGCTTCCACAATAACAGGGGTGGCCTTCGACGGGCTAAACAGTTTCTCTAGACTTTCATCCAAACATGCTAGATTCCCAAAAAATTCTACACGAATCTCCTCTTTCATATGGTCCTTGTGCTCGGCCTTCTATCTCTTCTAACTCTTGTATGAGTTGGAGTCATATGGGAATCTCTGCCTCCAGGGAACATAAATGCCAAGGCCTCATGTGTGACCCGCATGCTCCTTGTTTCCCAGGGCTGTGGATAATATGTCACTCACCCTAACGACCTCGAAGTTGCCTTGGGAGGATTCCGCAATCAACGTTTCATGAAAGAGGCTAACATGTTATTTCAGTTCCTATGAAGTTATGAACATATTACAAGCTAAGTAGTTTGATATCTTACCAAACATTGTGACACTTCCTGGTTTGTCGGGTTCTTGAAGGATATGGCACTTGAAGATGTGGTAGATGTCCTCGCTCTTAACTAGTTTTGAGCATGCTCGTCTGTGATTTTGGCAAATGGCGGGGAGGACTTCAACAGGATTGCCTCCTCATCCTCCCTCCTTCATTGTGGGATTTTACCTATGTACCCAGCAGTACCGAGTCCGTAGGGGTGAGTGTTCTGGGTCTGGATTGCCTCATACGCTGTGCTTTGTTCCTGGAATTCGGAAGTCATCTTCATGCCATAAAGGCATCCCACATATCGAATGGATGAAAGTATATTTCGTGAATAGTGCCCTATCCTCGTTCACGTACTTTGTGACAAGCGTGCTTTTAAAGTTTTTCCACGCCTTGCCCATCGTTAGGAACACCTATCATCGTACAAGGCCCTAGATTTCTTCTTCGATCTCTAAGAAACCTTTGAGACTTCGTTCTAAAGCTGCTCGTTTTCTTCACACATCAGAGAATTCCAGCTCGGTGTGGTAATGGGGACTCATTGCCTTGCGACTATCCCGCTGGTGGCCCGGAATGTGGTTACTGCTTTCTTAGGATGTAGAGGGACTCCAACTGTACTGACTTCTGTGATGGTCATTTGATTCTTAGGCATTTTAACTATGCCTCGGCCCTCTCGCTTAGTTACTCCTTTGGTCTGGTCATCAGACGCATTTAGTGAAACTGAGCCCGATGACTGTATGGACGTCATCTCGCTTAGTTGCTATCTATAAAGCATTCAAATTGCATTTCAATATGTGGTATATAGAACACAAACTGAATATCATAAATGAAAGTTTATTGCTCTCATATGTCGGCTACACTCTATTATCATAATAATGTTTAATCTTATACTAATTCCTTAATTTTCATCATATGTAAATAATCAAGATTAACCTTTTAATAAGGATTATTAATTAAAAGGGGGTACTTTAAGTAGCACATTAATTAATTCACTTGCCTAAGTAGCCATGATTTGTAGAGAACTAATTTTTAATATTGGCTTCAATTTTAAATATGTACCTCCATTTAAGTAACAAAGTCATATTGGCAATTGACCTCTCTAGGGTGGCTCAACCCATTAGTCATTTATTATATTTGGTTTGGAATTATAATGCATGTTGTTGTAAAAGTTTTTATAATTGTGGCTTGTATTTTAATAGTGCATTAATTCGAATTGTTGGGTATGCACCAATGGCGTGATAGTTGCTAGTATCTAATTAACACTTAGCGTGGGACCTAGCGGTAGTTTAAGCCTTATTGAGAGTTTGCGATTTCTAGTTTATTACCAATTGATGGACAATTTTAAAGTATCATTTTACCACATTATTTAGTTATTTGAAGTAAAAAAAAAGGCCAACATGATATATAGGGATACGTTCACTTGCATTTTGCAAAAATCATTTCTTACGAGTTGTGGAGGGGGGAAGGGTGGCCAACAAAATGGGTTGTGGAGAGAGCAAGGATGCCATGGGAGGCGATAGCACGAGCCGAGGTGAGGCGTAGAGGGCTCGGTGGCGACTCACGACGGCCGGGGCTGGGGCCAAACATGGCGGTGGTGTTGTGATGGGAGAGAAAGGAAAATAACGCGAGTCACGAGTTAGAGAGGACCACAAGGAGCTTACCAGTGTGCTCGGTGAAGGCAGGGAGGGGTCGAGTCGAGCCAGTGGCGTCGGCCTAGGGCGACGCGGGTAGCTCCATGGTGCTAACGACTTGGGGAAGAGGAGGAGCTTTGGTGAAGGTTGGGGAAGGTAGAGGGTGGTGAAGGAAAGCTCTAAACTGAATGAATCAAAGAGGAGCTCGCCAAGCAGGTAATGGCGGTGCGGGTGGGTTGAAGGAAACATAAGAGTGCGTAGGAGTAGTGAGTTAGATTTTCGCCCTAAGTATCTATATATAAGAATATTATTATAGACAGTTTTTAAAAATAATCGTCTATGATATCCGATATATCACAGATGACTAATACAAAAAACCATCTGTGATAGTCTACGTATCACAGATGATTTTTTTACAAAACCGTCTGTGATGTATCACTGATGACTTTTCAAAAAAACGTCTATGATAAATCCATACATCACAGACAGTTTTTATTATGAACTGTCTATGATAAGTAGGTCATCACTGACAATTCTTACTATCGGTTGCAATATAGACGGTTACACTAGTAAAATTATCTGAAATAACTACGCTGCAGTTTAACACTGACGAATTATGTAGAACCGTCTGTAATAAGACGTCTAGTATAATCTTCTCTGTAGTAATGAGTTCTAAATATACCAATGTTTCACATAGGTTTTCATGTTGTATCCTATTTGTATAGGAGCACATTTTGAAACAACAAGCTGTTGTGACGGCCGCCCCATACTTTGAAATATCTCAAACATTTAGCAAAAAAAAGTTTCTGTCGTAACTACATCTTTTTTTTATAAATATATCTTTATCTGTGAACCTACTATACCGTTAGATAGGGCTATAAACAAGCCGAGCTCGAGCGAGCTAGCTCGAGTCGAGCTGAACTCGAGTCGAGCTGAACTCGAGTTAGGGTCCGAGCCTAGATCTCAGCTCGAGCTTGGCTCAGCCTAAACTCGAGTAGGCTTGAGCTCGGCTCATAAAACTTCGACAATAATTAAAATGATTTATTATACACTATTTTTCGATAATAAGAAAATTTTAAGTTCGAGCTCAGCTCTAGTAAACTTGATAACAATCAAAATAATTCAAATATATACTAATTTTCAACAATAAAAAACCTCGAACTCGAGTTCGGCTCGAATAAGTTCGGTAAGAGTTAATATATATCACTATTTAAGCTCGAATCGAAGCTCGTGAACTATTCGAGTTCGGCTCGGTGAAGCTCACGAGTTTAAGATCAAGCTCGAGTTCGGTTCGTTTAAAGTATCGAATCCAGTCTAGAACGAGCCAAACTCAAATAACTCAGAAGTTTCAAGCTTTTTTACAGCCTTACCCGTAGGCACGTGCCTAAGCATGCTCCATTTAATTAGCAAATGCATTAGCACTTCAATTAGCAATCAATAATTATGGCGTACAGCCACTTGCCGCAGAATGGGGCTCGGCAGCAACCTGACCTGTCAAGCTCCGCTGGCTCGATAGATTCATGAAATAGACTAGATTTGCAAAAATAGATATTCAGATATCAAATTTAAAAACAAAGTTGCTACAGCCACCATTTATGTGAACAGTGATGGTACCGGAGCAAATAGCTTTTTGGTGGCTTTACGGTGGGCCCCAGAAGCCGTTGATGCGAGCACGGGCGGGCCCATCATGGTTCGTGTGCACTCACTGCGTGCAGGGTCAGCTACCAACAGAAACCGGAGAAATGGAAACCGTGCATGCAAGAGCCAGATGCACAACTTGCTAAATGGAAATACTACTAGGAACTTTGTGCTTGGAGCATTTGATAAACAGAAGGATTCCTTGATAGAAAGCAGAACAATGCCATTCCCTCTTATCAAGTGTTCTGTGAGCTAGTTGCAAGTGCTGATCCAACCATGCATCACTGGCATATATACGTCCCTTCCCTGATGGGTGCATGCACTTGTCTATAGGGGGTACAAGATGATGAAAGCTCTTAACACATTCATGTTTGTGTGCACGCAAAAGGCCGAAATATCCAAACAACCTGAACCAGGTGGTCATGTTTTTTTAGCTGGATCTGTCGAAGTGTTGGGGCCGTGTTGCCGGTAATCAATCACAAATGGCAAGATGTAGTCTCCAACAGCTCCCCCACCCCATATTTATAGGCCAGGGATGTTTGTATTTATGATACAATAAGGCCTCGTTTGATAGTCCATAATTCTCGTCCCATTTATGTGGATGGGTCAGGATTTTAAAAATCTCAACCCATCCATATGGTTGAATCGAGAATTACCAAACAAGACGTAAATAATATAGAGCTAAGTAGATAATGAGTTTTTTGTTTTTATGTGCCATAGCTTTTAATGATTCCTGTAAAGTGTCTGCACATAAATTTTCCCTCAACATGGACGTTTATATTTCATTAACTAGCGTGCATGGATGAATCGCCGGCCACAACACTTATTACAAATTTCGGGGAAACCGTCCATCCATATGAATTGGCCATTCTGGTTCCTTTGGGCATGCCTGGCAGCTAGAAACATGTGCTGCTTTGTTACAAGAACACGAACAAAACTCGATAGCTATCAAAGAAAGAAATAAGGACTCCAAGGGGCCGAAAAATCATACTCAGGACCGGTTTGGGCCTGCTAGGAAACGAAGGAATCTGTTTCGAAAATGACACCACCCATGCCGATCAAGCTCGCTCGTCACCTTGATCGTCTGTTTTGTATAGGTCCAAATGCCCCCATTTCCTTCCTTAGCTTGAAGGGCCCAAATGAAATTGGGCTCTCTTTCTTATGAACTATGGCCCCACAGTTTCCAAAATTGAGTCCCCAAAACATAACTTTGGATACTAATTTATATTGTAACATGTTTTAGATTTTAGTAAAATCGTAACACCAAAATAATATTTTTCAAGATAAATTTACTCCCATTAGGCCGGACTAATATTCGTAAAAGGCGTCACTAGTTCCTAAACCTGCATGGGTGCACCATTTGTGTTGGTAAACTAAGAATTGTGCATTTAAGTACTTCAACTTATACAAGTGGGTGAAGAAATTTCCAAATCTTACTCTTTTTTTTTTCGTAATTTGAGATTAGACAACACCTCGACTGAATCTGAAACGTTGTTTGATCAATTACCATTAAATGCAATCAATGTAAAGTTGATGTCTTCCGATCTCAAATTTAAGAGAAGTTCAGCTATATAGGAACCTAACCATGCGATTATCAAGTCCAGGGACCAAGTGATGAACCAAACAAGTTGAGACCTATAACGCACTTTGCCCAATTCATAAAGCTATCGTTGGAATAAGTTGGAATAGCACTCATTTTAGGATGACACTAATCATTTATTGTAGCGAGTAGATTTAGACACACAGGGTGTTTACCACAGTTTTCTACAAACATGAGTGTTGCCTTATATTTAAGCACAACCTACCAATATCGAATGAACACATCGGTCAATTTTATCCACTGAACTAATATCATATAAGCGCACCGAAATTCTAGGGTGTCAAACGAATGTCTTGATCGACAACATGTTCCCATACAAACAAAATTAAGCGCCTCATGTTCCCACCACAAACATAAGGTCAAACACTGGATACCGAACACAAGCACGAAATCAACATTAGGTACATGTGTACAACCCGTCTCCAGTGTCCCGATTGTCCGAAGAATGTTTTGATATACAGCATGCCCAAGACCCAACACAAACATGAGAACAAACGGTAGATACAATCCGTATGGCAAGATTTGAACTGCAGCTAGTTCTTCATTTGCTCGAAACACACGTCAAATCTTGTGTCGTGGAGCACGGCTGCTCATCTCACCACATCTCGGTGTAAACAATTCTTTTCGGACTGCACAGGTGAGCACTCAGATTTCAACAATATAACTGAGGTCAAGGTCTCAAATACGGATTGGGAAGTGCTTACAAAGAGCTCAATTTTTTGGTTCTTCATTTCCTGAGTTCTGATAAGCATACTCCTTCACAATTCTCCAAGGATCTGGGTGGTCTACAGTGAAGTTCCTCTAAATTATGAGACTGCGCTTTCACCTTCAGAAGATTCTGGGTTGGTGTCAACATTATCAGGATGCCCTTCTGCTTCGCTGGTGCTGATAACATTTCCTGACATGCTTCCATCCCTTATGTTAGCAACATGAGAGGAAGGTGCCAACTCTTCCCCACAATCCTTATTATCCTTCACAGACATATCATCACCAATCAATACCATGTCGCTGCCCTTCTTTGCCTCATCATCCGTAACATCTGAAAGATTGTTCAAACTCCCTGTAGAATCATCTCTAGAGGCGATATTTTCATCTAGGGCATCTGCCACAGACCTTACAATTTCTCCATAGGCACCCTTGTTCTCTTCACTTGCTTGATCAGTGCCCTCCTCCGGGAAGTCCAGGTCACTCTTCCTTTCTTTACAACCAAATTGGTGGTCATGATCCTGCTGTAATTCATCCCCCGTCTTTTCTTTCATTAGAATATGAGCCGATGGTTCTGCACAATGAACTGTTGGATGTTTTGGGACTTCCTCATCATCTTCATAGGATAACTCTAGGAATTCACTCTTCACCTGTTGTTCAGTACTTGAGCATTGTGAAGCAGAGGGTTGGTCAAATTCCTTCTCAACAGAATTTTTGCTTTCCGTCGCACTAGCTGCAGCGTCTGTATCACTAATATCGTGATTAGTATTTCCCTGAGGGATCTGTTCTTGATGAGAACTTGCAACAGAACCCTGTTCAGGAATAGCTGAAACAACTATAGCAGAATCTGCATCATCCTTGGCAGCAGTTGCCGGAAGAGATTGGAAAGTGTCCCAGTCATCATCACTAAGTTCTTTTTCATCCTTCCCTTCAACTGCATTAGTATTGGACACTATGGCTTTGGACCCAGGTCTTTGACTGCTACTATCCTCAACATTCTGCTCTGTCTGTGCCATCGTATTCACTTGTGCCATTATCTGACCCTGGCTGACTGAAGTTCGGATCATGTCCTACCAAACATGCAAGAGCAGTAAGTACTTTAAGATGCAAAGAATGCAGCTATTTGACTACAATAGTGTAGAAATGCCCCCAACCCACATCCCACCAAAAGAAAGCAGCATGAGAGTAGTACATTTAGCACAAAGGTATAGCATAGGTGAAGATATTCTACATGCACACAAAGGAAGATGGATGGATGGCAGGGTGACAAAAATCTTCATAGTCAACATGGACATCAGGATATAAAAGATCTACAATTACATGCGTATCCATACTAATGCACAATACCTGAAGCTGTTGTCTTTTTGTGGGTGGTGCTGACAACATTATATCTTTGATCTGTATGGCAGCAGCTGGAATCTGAATAAAATGAGAGAACAACTTCTTGGAGATGGTGTTTACTTCAGTAAGTTCCTGGAATGAATCGGCATAGACAAAGATCAACACCACCAGACACAAAGATCAACACCACCAGACACAACAGTATATTTTCTGATCACATCATGAGAAAAGGTTAAAAACAATCATTTGCTACCTGTGAACCACTCTCACTGGACAAATAGAAAACCATCATTAATGCATCCAGCAGAAGTATTGTAGCATCTTGCTGGTATTTCTTTGATTGTGATAGTGTGTGGAAGAGGAAAAGCAATTTCAAACATTCATCAATCATATTGACAGATTCCTTGCTTGAACATTTCTGGAGGAAGAAACTTGTCAAAGAATGCCATAGTAGAAATTTCAACAATCTCAAAATGAAAAAAGCTTCCAAACAATACCTTTAATGTAGCTTGCATAACAGAAAACACATCTCCCAGTAATTCCCCAAATATCATCATAAAAGAATGTGTCTTTGTTTGTGGACCTTCAGTTAACTCTCTCTGTGAACAGGTTTTCAGCACATGTATCCCCAACATTTGCACCTGCTTAGTGAAATCATCTTCTTAGCTACCAACACGACCTGACATTTTAGGTGCACATAGTACGCAAAAGCCAGTAATCTACCTGTATGCTGGTGCTACAAAGTGAACCCTGAATAACCTGTATACAATGCCTGAAGCTGCCCCACATGAACACATCATTGTTAGTACTATACCCAATCTCATGAACAAGCTTTGCAAGAGCAATGGCTTCTCCCAAACAGAAAAATAGTATCCTCGCCAACAGCCTGTAGGAATCAGAAATCTTGTTTTCCAGCATTGAGATTCTATTATCACATTCTGAACAGAAGTATGCAACCAGGCTAACCAAAGCTCCTAAGGCAACTTTAGGATTAGCATGGTCATCACCTGGTTCAGCTCTTTCTACAAAACAAACATGCAGTCACAAATTAGTCAAGTAAATTCTCTCCTAAACAATGCGGATCAGCAAATAAATTCAAGAACGACAGAAGATGGTACCTCTAAAACATTTCTTCATGGAAGGCAAGATATTTTGCAGAAAGGAGATGATATTTGACAAGCATAAATTAGTCGAGACTTGTTGAAATGATTTGTGTGATGTGGATACCAGTAACATCATCAGCTTCCACAAATGCTGCCAGATGAAACAGGCTATTAGATTCCATACTTCAAAAGGCAATAAAGCATTTTTACACAAGATATAATCAAGATAGTAGCTCAGATTGCCTCATATCACTACCTTATTTTTCATTCGACAAGCCATCATCTCATATGCAACAGATAATTCAGAAATTAAAGTATTACTTGAACATTCCTGAGAACTTCCATCCCTACTGCAGTGACAAAAAGAATAGAGAACTCAATGCCAATATTATGTTGAAAGAACAAAAGTAATAACCAGGAGCACAGAAAATGGCGTTTGGAAATAAGTACATTGCACTGAAAATTACCTTCGGAGTATCATGGCAAGATACTGAGCGTAAAACTCTAATGCAGCAACGGCAAAGGCTTCCACCTCAAAAAACTTGTCAGGGCACAGTCTGATAATCTTCATGAGGAAATAATAGTTAGGCAATAGCAAGGATTCAAAAACTGGACACGGAAAAAAATAATGGACCCTCCCCAGTACCAGTTACCCGCCAGTTGTTGGTTTTAAACTGGCCAAATTTCATAAAAAAAAATCAAATGTTCTAATGAAAATTTGAATGTTCGACTAGTAACCGGCGGTTACTGACCGGAATTGACCAATTACCGGCTAGTTACCGATGAACAGGGAAACAAGTTTGACACGCATTTTGAAGAGAAATCAATTGATAAGAAAGCTTTTATGTTGTTGCTTCATTTAATACAATTTAACTTCATTACCTTAGCTCTATACTTTCATTAGCTTGCAAACAAGCATATAGTCTATGTTATCATGGCGTTGCCTAGATGTCTTGGCGGCTAGAGGCTGATGCCGAGGCCGTTTGCCTAGGCCCTGGAACTTAGGCGAGCACCTAGGATCGCTGGCCGTGTTGCACATTGAATCAAAATAGCAGCTTTTGCTAACATTATTTGTTCATCCTATTAAATATTCGAGTTGTGAAAATTTTCAAAAAAAATGTTGATTCTGCTGCTGAATTGTTGAATGGTCAGTAAAATAGCATGCCTAGTGACACTAACCTACCATGGTTGCAGTTTAGTGGTGTTCAATACTTCAATGTTACTTGCATTAATTTATGAAGATAGAATGCTATTTTGCATCACTGACTTAGGGTATTATTGAATTATTAAAACCTTGAGGGTGTGTTGTGTACTAATGTTAGTTAATTGTTATTTGGAGAATTTGCGATATGCTTATTTAATTACATGCCAGATGAGGTATTATATGAGGTATATTGATTTAATTCTCAGCCATATAAGGTATTGTTTGTTATTTTTATTACCACCACCTAACTCTCAACATAGCAGGCACCGAAGTGCCTAGATGTCTAGATGCCCTATGCTCGCTACACGACTTGCCAGAGCGCCGTGACAACCTTGCATATACTAACATTTTTTTGCTAGCATTTTAAATTTGAAATTCAAATTTAAAAGTTAAAAATTTTGAGATCGATATTTTTTACCAGTCCAAGCCAGTAATCAGCCAATTACCAGTAATTGTTTTTATCCTTGGGCGGCAGTCTCACTAGAAATAAGCAACGTGCAATGAAGCATTTTAGCTTATTATGTGTAACAAGCGTTTGTTGTTGGATGCCATGATGTTATTGACTAGGTGCAAAGGTAGTCAAAGTCCAGACTCAGTCCTAGAAACTAGGAACGTGCAACTCTATGGGACTAGAGGCCCGCTCATTTGGACTTCAACTTTTGAATTCTGACTTCTAGCTTCTAGTTTCTTAATTTCGTCTTTTTCTGGCTTTTTGGATTTTTTTGGGGCTTTTTGCTTTTTTTTCCTCGTATTCCTTTGCATTGTCTGTGATGGTCTAACATTTTTTTGATTTTAATTTTTTAAATTTAATTACGTAAAAAAAGCTACCAGCAGCTACAGTGCCAAACAATGAAAAACAAGCCGTAATAAGTAGCGCCTAAATCGATCAGAATCTCACTCTAGATCCATTCAGGGTAATCCTAGTAGTTGAATCAGTTAGAATCCCATGTATGTTCCAATCCCATCTCTGATTTGATTCTACTGATTCTAGGCGATTTGGCACTTATCTTCCCAAGGCCATATTTAACAGACTCAATTTTAGTAATATATGAAAATCAATTTTAATGTTGTAAAACTTTTCCATATGAAGTATGTTTGATGTCCAAAATATGGGTGACAAGCTGCCAATTCTAGCAACATATTTCAGTGCCCATATTAACAATGCATTGATTTATTTTAGTATACATAATTAAATGTATGTAATTTTTAAAAATCTGGTAGAATCCACAATTCTATGACTGGATACTACAATTAAACTCTTCTAGAAGAAAATTGGTCTGACTCAATCCCATGTACCAACTTTGACTAACTTTCTAGGTGCAAGTGGAAATGGCATGGAAGACACTATTAGCCCTTGTGCGTTAGCGCATCTGTTTTCTTGCTCGGGAATGGGGGGACTAAAAAGTTGTCAAAAGCCATCTTTACCTTTCTCTTTAACTAACTCAGAAAAGACAAGCATTACACACGGCCAAACAAATACACACCAGTCACTGCGTCTTTGATGGGGCTGCTCCGGACGCTAGGGCTCTCTTGGGCCTTGGCTGCTGTCTTTGAGGAGATGAGGATTTGGGGTCTCGCCGGAGCAAAGGGTATTTCATACCTAACTGCTCCGCCTCAGGATTTGGTCTAGATCCCCCTTGGTCGAGGTCGTTTCTTTTCGTTTTCCTGTACCATAGGCTTTAGTAGGTTTGTGGGGTGTGTGTGTTTGCATCTGTAAGGGTTTTTTCAAAACCCCTGTTTTGTCTTCCTTTCTTAATACAAAGATACGCAGTTCTCCTGCGTGTTCGAGAAAAAAAAATACACACCAGTCACACTATTACTAGCAATAACAGGCAATAGCACCAAGACCCAACCTTTGTGGTGAAGCTAGAGCCCTGCAGCTCCAGTTCCCAATGAGAATCAGCTGTGGCTACTTGGAGCTAAGCCAAAGAGAGTGTAAAGAGAGTAGCCCAAAAATTATGTAGCCAACAAAAGCATGTTAAAAGAAAGAACAAAAGCCCAAACAAATACTCTCAAATTTCAAACCCGCAACAATTTTGATACGGCACAAACGAGCAATGTTCCACAATATTTTAGCATAACACACATGAATACATCATGCACATCCTTTATTTAGGAAAAGGCAATAGCAGTGAAAACTTTAGTAAGCATCAGCAAGAAATCCAAATGAACTGCAATGGCAACAGCCAACAGGATATAAATGAATTTCTGCATTAAAAAACCGACGAAGCAAATGAAAGAGTCAGCCAGGATTATCACATCAAAAAATGACCAACACAGGCAGTACCTGGGTGTCATGACCATTATGCCAGCATCAAATTCAATAATATCTTATCAAATTGTTTGTTAGCCCCAGGGTTTCATTCCCCATTTATTTTAAAACCATGTTTTTCAGCTTTCATGTACTTTTCTTTGAATTTTCTCATGTTATCATATCCCTCTAGTGATAGAAATCTTGGAACCGGAAAACCCGGGAAAAAACCGGTATAAAACCGGGTGAAATTCACGTATCAAAGTTTGAATTTAGGCGGTTTGGAAACCGGTAACTGTTCTAGTTGCCGAAAAACTGCTAAAAACCGAAAGAAAAGCCGAAGGAAACCTAGCACAAGATGTTGGAACTAACATATTTATGCATATTTAGTCCATAGAATAGGTAATCTAGCACAAAAAAAAGGCCTAAACCAATTTAAAAGGTGCATTTGTAGCCAGCAAGATTTCGGCCGGTTTTTCCCTCCCGGTACCCACCGAGATTTCTGGTAACCGCCGGGATTTCTATCCCTGGTCCCCTCAACCTTCCACAAGCAATCATATTGTTTTGAAGTGAGCGCACCTCTATTTCATGGGCCAAATGGGCCATAATAAAGCGTGTACAAGGCGTGAGCAAAAAGCAGGAAACCCTCTACACATACTAATACAAATACTTCTAGCATCCCCCCCCCCTCCAAACTCATGGTGGATCACCTTAGTATGTGCCTTCATGAAGAAGACAGGTAGCTGAAGCAAGGGGTGAAAAGTGGATCCGAATTATCCGTCTATCGTATTCGATAGGATGCGAATATGATATAGATTTTCCCATCCGATTAACAATTTCTATCCTATTCGAATTCGCATAAAAAATATGGATGCGAATATTGTATGGACTTTTACCATCCGAAATGTTATTTTATCCGGACTGTCCGTATTCGTATTCGATGAAGCAATATGCATATTTTACTACAATACGACTAATTAGTTGGACAAGATTTTTAATTGAACGTGAATTCATGTTTTTTAGGTGAAATAAATGAATTAGAATGATTAAGCGTGATTGCACGAGGATAAAATATCATAAATGTCTTCGTACTACATAAGTTAGGAGAATATCTAGATCTGACTGAATTGAGTAGATAATCGATTCGAATTCGTATCCGATATTTGTCCAGTCCATATTCATATCTGACGTTTGTTCGATCGTATTCGAATCCGAAAAAAAATATGGACGCGAATATGGTTTGAGCACTATCCGATCCGTATTCGATCCGTTTTCACCCCTAACTGAAGCTTTGAAGGCAAATACTGAAGAGCGACAACCTGCTGCTACACCTGCGACCATATGTAGGAAGCATCAACCCCAATGTGCTTGGTAAGCTTGTGCTTCACCGGATCTCGAGCAATGCTGATCATACCAATGTTGTCCAATAGTAATGTAGTCAGTGTAGAAACCAAAACACCAAAGTCCTCAAGGAGCCACCGTAGCCAGGTGATCTCAATTGTCACAGACGGAAAAGCCCTCAGCTCAACCTCAGCTTTTGAACGGGAAACTGCAGTCTGCTTCTTAGTCTTCCAAGCAATCAAGGAAGAACCAAGGAAGACACAAGAAGCAAAGAGAGGCCGACGATTAGAAGGATCACTAGTCCAGATTGCATCAGAGTACACCAGAAGTTATAAGGAGCTGGAGCAAGGGAAGAAAAGTCACCGAGTGATGGTCCCACGATGATATCACGGAACTCGAAGGAAGTGACTGTAGTGGAGCTTGGTAGAGCATAAATGAACTGACTTAAAATATAAACAACATGAGAGATGTCAAGACGAGTGACACCAAGATAAACCAAGCTCCTAACAAGGTAGCGATAGTGAGTGGGATCCTCAGGAGGAGTACCGTCAGTAGGATGAAGCTCAAGGTGAAGTTCCATAGGGGGGTGAAGTGTCCATCGTGCGCTGATGAAAAAAATCCTGGATGTACTCAAGGATCAAAAAACCGGTACCGGGACGAATCCCGACCGCAGGCGGCGATCTGATTCGGAAATCCGGTTTAAACCGGTTGAAATTCGACAAGCGGATTTTTGGCGGGCGGGGGAGAGCCGTGCCGCGCGTGAATCGGCCGATTCACGGTTTACGGTGAGAAAACCGGAAAAGCATGCTGCTGCTTTGTGCTTGCTGCCATTGCTTCTTGCTGCTTCGCGATCGCCACCTTCTGCTTCTTTGCTCTTGGTTCTTCTTCTGCTGCTGCTCTCACTCCTCTCTTTGGGATTTCTGCTGCAGAGACTCAATAATGCGAGACCCAATGTTCTCACTTCTTCTTTGCTCTCCTCACATGCAGAGTACTTTCTTCACATGCAAATGATGCAATAGACAAAAGTCTCATGCCCATGGGCCCAACATGTTCCTAAACATATGCTTAACCATCCAATATAGCTACAATGCCCCCTGGAACCCATTCTAACATCTACAAATTCAAAATTTTCAAATTTGCATCCGTAGGTTTTTCATCGCCGCCACGGAATTCGATTCTGGCGATTCACCGCAGTGCCGCCGGTAATCCGAACACTAATCCGAACACTGGATGTACTTCTACTAGGAGAGGTACTAGCCATCAAGCGTAAATGTGACCTCAATCCCAAGGAAGTAACAATCCAGGCGGGGCAAGTACGGCCACAGAGGACAGAGGTGGCACGAATCAGTGTGGGGCAGCGCAGGGAGAGGGAGAAGAGGAAGGCGGCATCGGCAGTAGCTAGGGTTAGGGTTGGGGAGTAGAAGAGACATGTGCTCTGATACCATGTTTTGGAATGAGCACACCTCTATTTCATGGGCCAAATAGGCCATAATAAAGCATATACAAGGCATGAGCAAAAAGCAGAAAACCCCCTACACAAAGCACTAATACAAATACTTCTAACACATATCCTCAAACATACTATACAACCGAAGGATAAGAGTGTTCACATTTAGACCTACTAATGATGAATGGCATTAAAATGTGATTGATAGATCAATATGGGTTCGGAGTAAGTTTGACCAGTGTGACATTACCTGCGAGAACAGACATACAATAGGAACACTTGAGCAATCAGCATATGTAAGAGCCTGCATTGATACAAATTATCAATTTAGGAATAGTTCTGAGAAGAAAGGATATGGTACAGTTAATGAAGTCAAACTTACAATTAAATAAAACAGTAACACCTGTCTTAGCATCCTATTTCCACAATAATTAAAATCTAGATGGCTTGTGGCACAGTAAATGAAGTCAAACTTACAATTAAACAAAACAATAACACCTATCTTAGCATCCTATTTGCACAATCATTAAAATCTAGTAGGCACTCTTCAGATAGCACACTAAAAGATTACAGTTGGGAGTATTGAAGTATTAGTGGTGAATAATATTTTATCAATGTTAAGGGCGTGCGTTAGTGTTAGTATAGTATTAGTCTGATATTTTGTCTCCGTTGGATTCAAGTGTACTAGTACTTCCGTATATTGGCCCATTAGTCCACAAAAGTATATTGGCCCATTAGTGTTAGTATTGACATCAAATCTACTAAATAGCTAATGATATTACACCATACATATCCTAATTGAACGACATACTACAACTACTCAACCTCATTGAAGTAGAGATAGAGTGAAAATATTGCAATAACTACACTCTTGATATCCTTAATGGGCAAACATTGCCAACACTTCCAAGAAAATGGACAAATATTGAAAAAAGGACAGAGTATATCAATTAAGGATGCAACGAACGCGCTACTACCCGCGCGTTAGCGCTCCGGCGCTACCACCCTTTGTTAGCCTTTCTGTCTAACACCTCTCCCCTGTGATTACACCTTCCTTTTTTTGTCCAGTGCAATTCTCCACGTCTCCCAACCACATGTGAGCAAAAGGCAAAACAGAGAATTGGAATGCCCAACGCATTAAATTGTGACTTTCCGTTTTCCAACCTTTAAATGATCGGATCTCCTTCACTGAGCATCTGTTTCACATTCCCTTTAAACATTTGTATTCTACATGACAAGCTTAACAAAATGAGACCCATTGAATATGTTTTGGAGATATGATGATACAGTTACTACTCAACTGGTACCACCTGGGATTGGAAAGCAACTATTACTCATTTAAGGAAGTAACTACGCGTTACTTTCTAGCTACTTTATATTGGTAGCAACTCTTATTGTTACTGGATAGCAACCCTAGATGTTGCTAGAAACATCTTCGTATTACTTGCAGCTTTGTAGTGCTAACTCTCATATCTGTCTTACTCGATGGCAACTATCAACGATTTTTGGATACTCTATATTGCTACTAGGAATCTCTCCATTATTTGGTGGTAAAAATCTATGATTTTTGTGCATGCAATTACTGATGATAGCTCTTTAATACCACAACTACCCTTGACACATAATATGACATTACTACCCTTAACAAGGCCTAAGTTGGCTGAAAAGTAGAAAAAAAGTACTATTTTTGTCCTCTTACTTTCGCATATCCAGTCTATTTTAGGATCTAAACTTTTCAAAGGAACCATTTTTTTCTTCAACTTTATTCCGTGTCCAACAGATCTCTACATAATGGATAAGTGGATTAGGATGTCACATGTCAACGATGACTAGATTTAATAACTTTTTAATCTAAAGGGTCCAAATGAGATCAAAACTGAAAATTGTACGACTAAAATAGCTCCTTTGAAAAGTTGGTTCTAAAATGGTGTGCAGCCCAAAGACCAAAACAGTACCTCAAAAGTGAGCCTTTTATGCAACCCTACTTAGTCCCCAAAATACTAAGGTTTATTCAAGATTAGGATTTAGGAACCTGCCACTGCCAAAATCTACAAAAAGCTGCCCCTATCAGATTGGTGCTGCCATCTCCAATCTGATGAGAGACTTCCCAAGAAGAATCTCAGCCAATCTAAGGCAAGCAGGTTGTTATGATTTTATTGTTTCTGACAGTCTCAGGCCTGCCATACCAACTTGCAACTACAAAACCCTCCAAAGCTGTCCATATCATTAAGAACACAGACCAGTGGCGTCACATATCAGAGTTGCATCTAGGCATCTCATCATTTGGAAATGTAAACAAAGTTTAGTTGGGCATGCCCATGCCAATTCCCCCAGGAATAAAAAACTAAGATTTAAGACTTGTGTCATACTAGAAGTTAAATACTTCATTAGCTAGTTGTCCAATGGCAGAAAATACAATGATCAAACTTGCACTAAGATTTGCATGGCTGTTAATAGGCTTGACTAACTCATGGTGGAAGGAAATATACAGCTTAGAAAGCATGAAGGTAACAGCAGGGAGCACTGACCTGGAGGAGTTCCTGGCAAATATCCACTGAAAGGAAATCCTTGCTAAAAAAGACTTCTGTTGTGAGGGACAACAACACAGGTAAGACCTGATCACATGATCTCGGATTATCTAGTCCATGAAAAACAAAGTCCTCAAACTTGTTCTCTTTGCCAAAGTCAAGCTTAATCTTTACAGCACTATTCATCATTGATTGGCTTGCATGAAATAGCACAAGGACCGATAGCCCCCAAAGAAACTGAAATTCATTTCTTTCCAGTTTGACCATACTACGTCCAGAGATAAATGAATGTTCATACATATCTTCAGAATCATTCATGTGAAAGTCCACAGGAGATGCATCAAGAGCTGTTGCTTGAAGAATAAGTGCCCAAACTTCATCAAGATACTTCTGTACCTTCGACGAGACCAATAATGACTGAATCCCATCAAGGAATGGCTTGTGCTGTTTAAAAGAAGACAATATAAGCCATTATATAATCTTTGGGGACCAATAATTGAAGCTTGATAGATGATCTCACATTAATTCTTGAATGCAAACCAAAGCTTATGGAAATATAATCCTTCAGGGCTCCAACCCAATATTTTCCTAATAAAGTCGAGCTATTTGCAAGTAAAGGTGCCAATTGCTGGTGTTCATCAGGAACATTTTCCTTCGACCCCAAGAATTGGTAGGTGTAACATTTTACTGCAGCATGGGCAGTAAGAAGGCGCACTTTGATCTGTCAGATTACACAACCTAGATCAGAAACATTGGACATTACTAGATATCCAAAACAAAATTGGCTGAGATGTATCGCTACATTAGACAATATAGAGAACTGAAATACCTTACACACGACCCAGTCAGCAAAAGATGGGTAAAACAGGTCCTCTATGTCACTTAGCGGACGTGATATTAGCAAAAACAAACGATTAAGAGCTACTCTGTCCCCGCCAATTATGCTGCTTGTCATAACCTGGTTTTGCCAATAAAAATCTATAATCAATATTTGTGGTGTGCAACACTGGAAAGGGGTAGAACAAGAATTTTTTTGGTAGAGACCTTTGTAGCAAGTTCAAGGCCAGCCTCCAATAGAAGGGGACCAGAAGCGGTACTTATGGCCGTTCTAACAGCAGAAACAAGCTGAGCCTGCATTTCACAGTACACAACAGTAGCATTAAACAATCACTAAATTACATGATTAAATCATGTCAACGTAGCTAGTTTTATCGGTATTAATAAGAAGTTTCGTGCATATATTTAATTACACGGTAAGAACAGGCCATCAAGATTTTCTTTTTGGTTACAAAAAAAGGTATTAGGAAGTGACGGGATCTGAGAAGCACCTGAAATTGTTCCAACATAATATGCCCGGGAAATTCAGGATCCGCTGTCATGCCAAACTAGAAAAATAAAATAAACATGACTCAGGACGGAGTTTAAACAGCAGATCAATTGTTAGCATCTCTCTCTATACTCATTCAATTGTTAGCATCTCACTCTATACTCATTCAATTGTTAGCATCTCACTCTATACTCCATAACCCTAGTGGAACAATTAGTGCAAGCAACAACTATGGACTTAGTTATGACGTGATAGACAGACCAGAATCTGACAGATATATGATCAGTACCAATGAAAGAACATTAAGCAACTAATAAAGTCGATGTGGTGGCAATCAATAGTACAGCATTGATGGACCAACACATATGTGCACACATGCACGCACAAAAGAACAACCCATCAGTTAAGACTTAAGAATCTATTGCCCATGGTTTGATTCCTTAATACTCCCTCACAGAGTTTGGAAAACCGGCGGTTACTGGTCGGCAACCGCCGGTAACCGGATTTCCCGCTAGGTACCGAGAAATAAAAAAAACCGCTTGGGTTATTCCGAAGTGGATTTATATTTGTGAGTTTTGTGACTACATAATGCACCTAGGTTGGTTTAGGCCTTTTTATGCTAAATTATCTATTGTATGATGTAAATATACTTCGAAACAACCCAAATTCAATTTTTTTTGTGTTTTTCCCGGTTTTTTAGCGGTTTCTCCAATTTTTTTGGGCGGTAACTGGTCAATTTTTTCGGTTACTAGTTTTACATTCAAATTTCAAAACCTGAAGTTTGACCGGTTTTCCCAGTTTTCCGACATTCACGGGAATCGGTACACACCATGGGATTTAGGCGATCTGGGTTTTCGAACCTGCTCCCTCATATCTAAGGGGGTGTTGGTAGTCAGAAGTCAATATGAACACCTGACTTCTCGAAGTGGCCTCTCTACTCTCACTCCAGTCTCGCTCAAAGGATAAGGCTCACAAGCGCATCATGCACCACACTCCTCTCGCTCCTATCTCGTGCACGCATCTTTCCCTCACTTTCCCACCGCTCGCTCTCTTCTTCTAAAAACCACTTCTTTCAGTCACTACTATTCATTTTCAGCCAAAACCCATCATCTGTAGCCAATACGAAGTTACGAACGCCCCTAAAACTCTTGATGTTTTGAGTTTCCATGGTCTCCGAGATGCAACTTTGACAATTAGTTTTTATCATAGTACAAATGTAGAAATAATAACATATAAGTGTTGTGAATAGCGCATGTATTCATCATGTGGCCAAAGGGCCAATATATATACATGTACAGTGGCATATATGCAAGAAACCCCTTATACAATGGGGTAAATACACAGATATATAATACACATCTAACACCCCCCCTCAAACTTATGGTGGATCAACAACATGAAGTTTAGAGATAAAAGCGTGTTGAGCCACGGTTTGTGCCTTTGTGAAGAAATCGCCAGCCAAGCTCGGAAGGCACATGCGAAGAGCAACAATCGATCTTGCACTGTGTCCTCATGTAGGAAGCATCGACACCAATATGCTTTATAAGCTCATGCTTCACCGGATCTTTGCAATGCTAATAGCTTTGTCTTGTCGGACAAAAGAGTCGGTGCGAAACGAAACACCAAAATCCTCAAGTAACCACCGTAGCCAAGTAACCTCCACGATCAACAAAGCCATAGCTCGCAACTCGGCCTCGGACTCGAGCAGAATCGTTATGCGCTTCTTAGTCTTCAAGCAATGAGAGAACCGGCAAGAAAAACGCATAAGCGAGAGAGAGGCCCGCGATCGGAGGATCACTAGCCCGTAGCATCGAATATGCCCGAGGTGGAAAAAGAGCTGGAGCGAGGGAAAAAGAGACGACGAGAGATAGTTCCACGAAGATATCGTAGAACTCGAAGAAGATGACTATAGTGGAGCTGGGTGGGAGCGGAAACAAACTGACTCAAGATATGGACAGGGTACGAAATGTCAGGGCGAGTAACACCAAGATAAACAAGGCTCCCAACAAGATGACGATAGCGAGTAGGATCAACAAGAGGCTCACCATCCATGGGACGAAGATGAACATTAAGCTCCATGGGAGTCTCAGCTGTCCGCTGATCAGTAAGAGAGGCACGATCAAGAAGATCCTGGATATACTTTTCTTGGGACAGATAGAAACCCTCAGGAGTAGAAATAACCTCAATCCCAAGAAAGTAGCGAAGAGGACCTAGATCGGACATAAAGCGCTCATGAAGCCGCTCCTTGACAAAAGTGATATACGAGGATCATCTCCGTAATGATCATATCATCAACATACAAAAGGAGAAGCGTCAGACCACGAGATGAAGTGTGGATAAAAAGAGCGGGATCATGAGCACTCACCGAAAAACCGGTGCGGTGACAACAGAGGAGAAACGATCAAACCGGCACGAGGAGCTTGCTTGAGGCCATAGAGAGATCGGCGAAGGCGACAAACCATACCTCGAGAGCAGAATACCCGGGGTGGTGCATGTAGACCTCCTCACGCAACTCGCCATTGAGAAAGGCATTCTTGGCGCCCAAGCGAGAGATAGACCAGCGTCGAGCAGAGGCCACAGCAAGAAGAGTGCGAGCGGTGGTCATGTGGCGGCGAGAGCAAAAGTCTCATCATAGTCACGACCATGCTCCTGCTGAAAACCACGCGCTACAAGGCGAGCCTTGTAACGCTCAAGAGAACCATCGAGCGAGTCTTAATCTTATAGACCCACTTGCACGTGATAGGAGTAACACGCGTAGGAAGGGAACAAGATCCCACGTGCGATGCGCTCAAGGGCGCGATCTCCTCCGCCATCGCATCTTTGTCACTACCCGATGAACAACGACATCACGATAAGAAGTCGGCTCGGCAAGAGCTGCGGCAGCAAAACCAAAACGCTCAGGAGGCCGAATAGACTGGCGATCGCGAAGACTATAACGAGGAGTAGCCGAAGGAGATGACCCGTTAGAAGGAGAGGGCATATCGAAGGAACCTCAACTCGCGCGCGCGCAGTATAGTAGAGAGTATAAGAAGGAACAAGATCAAGAGCAGCCTCAGGAGAGGATGGTGGTGAAGAAGGTACTAAGCGAGAAGGAGGTGCCGGGAGACCAAAGGCGTGGTGGAGTGGTGACTATAGGATTTGGAAGGAAAAGTCGAAATGAAAGCGGCTCAACGGCAGATCTTTGAAGTGGAGGAAGGAGAGGGACGAGGATAGAAAGGGCGAGACTCATCAAAAGTAACATCAGAAATCGCGTCCGTCGAACGCGAGATCCCAACAACGATATCCCTTGTGCTCAAGATCGTAGCCTGAAAAACACACTCAAGCGGTCGGCGATCGGTTTGGTGCGCTCACGAGTGCAAGAAGAACATAGCACACACACCCAAAAGGCGAAGTCGGAATAATCGAGTCGGCCACAAAGGCGCTCAGCGGAATCCCACCTGCAGAGCGAGAGGAGGGCTGAATGTTGATCAAGAAAGTGGTAGTAAACGACAATTTCCCAAAAATGTGGTGGAACAGTGGAAGCAATCATGAGAGCACGAGTGTCTCAAGAAGATGACGATGCTTGCGCTCACCACACCGTTTGAGCATGAGCACTGGACAAGAAAGCGAGAGTGCCTCGCTCGGAAGAAAGCCACGAAGTACTCCCGACAAGTACTCTCCGGTGAATCGGTAAAAACGCGAATAGGAGAGTCAAAGCGAGCGCGAATCATGGTGGCAAAGGCCTTGTAGATAGATAAAACCTCACTACGAGATGACATAAAATATATCCGGTATGGCGAGAAAAATCATCAATAAAATGATATAATATCGATGACCTCCTTTGAAACAAAAGGAGTGGTCCCCATACATCGAATGAGCAAGATCAAAAGGACGCCGAGACACCGACTCACTAGAAGGATAAGGGAGTTGAAGTTGTTTGCCAAGCTTACAACCACGACAATGTAGAGAAGCATCACGCACACAGACCTAAAAGACCTCGGCGAAGTAAAGAAGCCATGCGGGAACCACAAAGATGTCCTAAGCGATGATGCCACCGAGCAAGCGAAGCGGTGGAGGCTGCGAGAAGCAGAGGTGGAGGCAAGAAGAAGGCGGGCGGGCGGCGGAAGGAAAGCGGGCGATCAAGCTCCCAAAGCCGTTGGGAATCACGGCGGCGAGGGCCAGTACCAACCAGAGTCCCCGTGCGACGATCCTGAACACAACGAGTTAGAATCGAAAATAACACGACAACCATGATCGGTGGTACATCCAGCAGATATGAGCCGCATGGTTAGTTTTGGAACATGAGACACAAGCGGGAACATGAAAAGAGGAATTTGAAAGAATGCCTCGTCTGTGTGAAAGAGAGGTACCATCAGTGTGTGGGCGGTGATAGGAGCGACTAAAGGACTAATGGAAGTAAGGCAGGTGGAATCGGATGTCATATGAAAAGAAACACGTAATCAAGAATCCAAGGTGATGTACAAGAAGGAGAAGTAGAGGTGGTCTCTCACCTAAGACCGAGCGGCGAGAACAGGCGATGCGAAGCAACCATGCGGCCTAGCAATGCGAGAAGGCTGCGAGTGTCGGGGTACAGAACTCTGCGGAGAGGAGGAACCTCCGTGCCCCTCGGAGGGCGAGCACCACGACGAAGATCCTTTTTCTTCTTGTAGCAAAGCATTTCCACATGTCCATCCTTGTTGCAATAGGTGCAGTGAAGGGCCTTACCAACAGCAGCTGTCACTGGAGGCACAGCTGGTGGAGGCAAAGGCACAACAGGTGTAGAAGCCGGAGAAGCCACCAAAACCGAAGGATGTGATGAAGCTGATGATAGCAGACCCGCTCCACGAAGTCGAATCTCCTCGATCTGAGCAGTGCAAGTGCCTCCAACAAAGTCACACGAGGATGACGAGCAAGAAGCGAGAGTCTGCTCAAACTCGGGCCAAGGCGTGTCAAAAAATCGTAGATGCGCGAAGCTCCATGTGAGGCTAGCGTGGCGACAACACCGACAGTGCGGCAAACATCGGCCCCAAAGAGTCGATCGACGCCATATCGCAGAATCGAGCATAGAACTCATCCACGGCGGCATCTCCTGCGCTGCAACGATCGCTCTGTCGCAACAAAGAAGGTATAAGGAATCACGGATGGCTCGAGCGGCTGCGTAGATGTGTCCACATCGCATGTGCGTAAGTCAGTCCAACAACATCACGGTGAGACGCGCCTCCATGCTAGCAACCAAAATAGCGAGGCACGAGCATCTTCATCAATCCATGTCTTGTAAGCGACATCACGAGTCTGAAAAGTCTTCATGGCATCCTCAAAAGTCTCAGAAGCCTTTGTACGAGCGTCTTCGGAAGCATCCTTCGGGAGGACAGGCTCAACAGGTGACATTTTTTTCTTTTTTCTTTTTTTTTTTTTTATTTTTTTTTTTGTGATTCGGTCGGACGGTTTATAAACCGACCGAGAGACCTGAAACGTCGATCCTGTCAGGTGGGTCTTAGCGGCAGCGGCGGCGGCCAGCGGGGGGCAGGCGGCGGCGAAAGCAGGCGTGGCCGGCGAAGCGGAGCGAAGCGGCGAAGCGGCGAGGGCGGGCGGCGGCAGCGGCAATGAGTGGGCCGTGGCGGATAGGGCCGCGACGCAGCGTCAGCGACGCCGCGGCAGCGTCGGCGACCGCGGCAGCGTCAGCGTCGGCGGCCGAGCCGGACGGCGGCGAGCGGCGCGCGATCAGCGCCAGCGGTAGATCCAAGCGGCGGCCGATCCTGCGCCGGCTGCAGATCCGAGCGATGGAGATGGCGCCGGCGACAGTGGAGACGGTGTGAGTCGGCGCCGGCAAGAGCAGAGACGGCGACGAAGATCTCGGGCCGGAGCAACCTCACGCAGGCGTTGATCCACCGGTCAGCAGAGGGCGGCGGGCACCAGCAAGGTCCAGCGGCGGCTGGAAAAAGAACCAGCAGCGCCTTGACAGCCGGACCCGTGAGAGACAGGCGCGAAAACCTAGGTATCATGAAACCCTAGATTCCGCTTTGATACCATGTTGTGAATAGCGCATGTATTCATCATGTGGCCAAAGGGCCAATATATATACATGTACAGGTGGCATATATGCAAGAAACCCCTTATACAATAGGGTAAATACACAGATATATAATACACATCTAACAATAAGATCACAAAAGTATTTTTTATGACGAATCTACTCACATCATTTTCACTAAAAAAGATATGATACCAATGAATATTCAATATTACAACAAGGCTTGCCAGAGCCACAACAGATAAGATGGCTTAGATAATTTTCATGATCGATGAGAATCAGCTTTTGTGTCAGGGTGGCCCAGCCCGACCATAGAATCCCAAAAAATAGCTTAATGATACGATTGCTCCGTAACGTTAGTTTATAAAATGACCCTAATTAAATGGTAGAGAGTTGTTGCTGACAAAGCACTATCCATCGGTCATGACTCGTGAGTTATCAGGTGCCTAATGTCAAATGAACTCTGATTTCTTAACCTTGCAAAAGAGAGAACACGCAGTATATACATGGATATAGGCCTCATGGGCTTAATGCTGCTATGGGCTATGCTACTCTTAACACCTAAATCATTTCAAAACACATATACAATATTATACTTCACCAAACTATCTACTATAGTTTCATGACATTTTAATGGCAACAAACATGCACTGTCGACAAGCCGTGTAGGCAAACAGTTATTTCATATTCTAATGCAACTTGATATTTGCCCTGAATTAACTATACAAGTGAATGGATGGCATTACACTACATGATAAGACTATGTATTTATGTCAAGGCTATAATATCTCCAAAAGAGCTGAGGTACCTTGTCCATAATCAAACATAAAAGCTGCACACCTATCGGTTGCATGCCTTCAAACTGTCCAGTACTTATCTGCCATGCAAATGTAGTTGTCAGCTTTTAATTGCAGAATTTGACACAAAGCTTCTTTCGATAGTTACATGGTCTGAATATAGTGGCTGCTTTATGTTTGGACCTGATATGAGAGTGACACCAACTCCTGTAGCTTAAGCACTAGCCAATCATTTGACAAAAAAGTCCCTTTAGCTATTGCACTCCTTGCCAACAAGAAGTCAAAATGAGCTGGTTCTGTTCCGACTGCAATTGGCACATGGCTAACACATCTGTTTTCATACCAAAATGAAATCATTGTAATAATGACAAATGAAACAAAAAATATTACATATCTTCAGGATATTTTGGACATGATAGATGCAAAAATCATGTACAGTAACATACTCTGCGGCAAAAACCCTGGTGCGGTATCTGAGGTGCTTATTTCTTCGAGGAAACTGATTGATTATGGAAGCAGACCAGTGTACTTGCTGCTGCTTTGGGCTGGAAATCATGTTGTCTTCATCTTCTCCATAATATGCATCATTCTCAGAAGTACTTTCAAGGTGATCATGTCCAGAACTGGACAGACCTTCACTTGTGTTTCTAGTCACTGATGTAGCAAGAACCTGAATGGTATCGAAAAATAATGACATAAGTCTACCTATTCCAAAGCAACAATTTTCCTCCTGAAGAATCCTTACTAATGTAATGAACTAATAAGCCTATGACCCTCATGCACACTACATGCATTATGGAAGTACCAAAAGTCACGAGCACATATCCAGTGCTGCCACCCCTTAGGGTGCTACCATGCTACAACCCGTCATCATATATTCCAAGAGAACATATCCAGTTCGCTCAATGAGATCATGATGCGAATCAGAGAATTCAAAGGCAAGAAAATGTTCAACAGGTATATATTACCAAAAGCATTCCATCAGTGTGTAATTAATGTAGTATTCTATAAATACCCACTTCAGGACCTGTGCGTAAATAGAGGAAAAAGGGTATGGGACATTAGGATGCTTGGACCTTTAGTGGTGAAGTTGTTTCCTAGAACGAGCCATACGGGGAGTTAAGAGTATGATTAGATCTCGTGCCGTGTTAAAAGGAATCACGGGAGAGAGGAATCCCAAAAGCCCTAGCCAACATCTTTTTCCTGGCGCCACCGTCAACTTGTGTCCATAGTATCATCGATCGCCATCTCCAATTCTCCAACGCGTTGCTGTGTCATCGTTTGCCAGCAGCTGCAACACGCTACCCAACCGCTACCGCTAGCGCACACCCGGGTGCTAAGCCACGCCATGGCTCAGTAGCATGTTGCGTTCGCCATCACCCGCACCATCAGGCCATGCACCAGCATTGCCGTAGGTGCTCGCCGCATGCAATGACACCAGTGCACGTGCGTGTGGGACACGCGGCCACGTCTCGGTGTGCTGGCCAAGTTTGCAGGGCACGCATAGGGAGGAATTAATCAAGGGAAAAGTTGAGGAAAAGATTAGCACAGCAAAGGGAAGAATTAGGAGGGAGTAGAGAAGGGAAAATGAGGATTAGATCAAGGTTTTGGCTTTCGTCATTTGGGTAATGATTTGTTTATTCTCTTTGTATTGTTAATTTAATTAGAGATTAAAATTCAGTTTAATAAGGGAGGTAGCAAGTTTTCGTCAAGGGGATCAACTAGTTGATCGGTTTAATCTGCGGTAATTTTCTATTGTTAATTGGGAATAATTTGGAAATGTTATCTACGAGATAATTGCAGAGAATTATGGTAGCTTTTCGTGGAATATTTAATCATGTCAATTGGACGATTAAATTTTAAGTTATGAATTTTGTAAGCCTATTGTCTAGGGAATTGTAGTCAACTGGAAGCACCGGAATGAACAGTAGATTAAAAATAGTAAATAGAGTGATTTGTGCATTTGGTCTATATGAAAGTGTAAGTAATTTCTTAAAGATTACAGAGAGTCCAAGAACATGATATTTGGACGAGTAGAGCAAAAAGTATGAATTTTGGAACACTCAATCTAGAACCGGTTGCTGCTGGACGCAGTCATGGGAAATTATTAATTTAACTGATTAGATGTCAGAATTGAATTTTTTGGCATAACTAGAAACTAGTAGATAATTATCTGTAGTTTTTGAAAATGTCATGGTTTACTATATTTGCATGAGTAGATTAATAGATATGAAAATATTAAGTCTGTTGTCCATAGGGTTAAAAACGGAGGGATTGATGATTTAATCTGGGCATGTAGCCAACTAAGTAGTTGTAGAAAATTATGTCGATTCCAGAACTGGTATGGTTTGCTATGATAGGATTTGAAAGTTAAAAGTTGTGATATTTTTAGTACCAAGACAGCAGGTAAATTGTTTGGTAAAGGGGAATATTGTGAATTTGGGAAGTATGTAGGAGCATTGTCGTTTATTTGTTGTCTTATATTGTTGTGACTTTTATTGAGATAGGGTAATTACTGTAGGAGAAGTAGCATCAGGGTTGATGTCATCTTCTAATCAACTAGGTCTCGCAACTAGAAAAGACAAGTGCAAAGTAAAATAATTGATGATGCTTGATAAGTGTTCATTGTTGTTGATTTATTCATGTCATGCAATATTTGATTATTCTTTTGTTCAATATGATATAATTCGATGATAAATGTGACGTGTGGTAAAATGATGGAAGAGTGCACTCATGACATATGCATACGAGCTAAGACGGTAAGTCAAATAATTATGAGTAAAGCTATTTGACTATTCCAACGTGCTCTTGAGTAAGATCTACAGAGGTAGGCTCCTCCATGGGATGAAAGAAAAGACCTACTTTATATGCACCACCATGAGATGGAGGAAGAGACCTACTTTGGTAGGCACCTTCACGGGATAGAGATAGGGTGAACATCAATGGGTGTTCTCTCCACTATACCGGTATGAGCTACAGAAAGACATAAGTACAAGCATTGCATTGCATTAACAGAAAGAAATGAGAAAAGAGTGGTGGAACTTGATAACTGAAATGAATATGATGTTATTCCTATTGTTTTGTTGTGTCCTTACTGAGTCGTGGAGTCATCTTTTCTGTATTGTTGTTTCTAGGTAAACATGGAAAGCGACATGCATGGATGAAAGTAGAACATGGAATTTTGCACTTTTGTAGCCCTTTACTCCACCTAGCAATCCATTCACTTGTTATCATAAACAATTCAGTTTTATCCATGCAATAAATAGACAAATAATGGTTTCACTTAGCTCTTAATGGTTCTTTATGTTGCTACTTATGTGTTCATTTGTTTAGCTTTATCATTGATTCATCTTACCGATTAATTGGTTCACTTAAGCTCAATTTACTGATTACCGTGTTGCTGAAATTTTTGTTTATTATTATGTTGAATGTTTATTCTTGAAGTCTAGTTGTTGGTATTGATTAAATGATGGTTTAACTTGGTAGTGGTTGTAGTTGTAGGTAACATTTTGGGCTTTTCAGAAGCCGGGGTGTTACAATTAAAGAGGAAGGATACTATGGAGAAAAGAGATGCTAGAATTAAACAGTATGGAACAATGCTAGCTACAACAATCTACATGAATTTGCAAGGAAAAAATGACAAGAGAAACAGTATGCCAATCGAGATATGATATCCAATACTCATCACAAAATCAATAATTAGAACATGTAATAACAGTATATGTCTTCACAAGCAATTATAGAGTAGTAGCACAAAAACTTAGGACAGTAATTGCATTCCTCTTTCATTATGGTATTATGTTTGTGTTTATGGTGGGGAAAAACTGATGCAACCATTACAAGCTCCACACAAATACAAGAAACCATAGAAGATAAGCAAAAGATTTTGAATTTCAAAGCAATGTGAACATACCATATTCCGCAGAACTGCCAACCACCGAGATGGACGTAGTGGACAAGATGTATACAATAAGCGAATAATAGTTGCACGAACCAATGTTGCTATTCTACACATTTGGAAGTCGAATAATTAACACCACTTCACAATTCATAAGAACTTTTTACCAAAGAAAAATAATTGAATTTTAATAGCGGACAAAGTAATGAACAGTAAAGGAATATTAAACAGGATCATGAATAGAAGAGAAAGTAATGAAAATCGAGTTTTATAAGACTACCAAATAATAAAGTTTGCTGCTAAATGTAACAGCATTTTCCTGCATGACCACCTTCGTGGTAATCAGATAATTAAATATCACAGGACTCAGAGATACATACTATTTCAGCAGTCTATATTTGGTTGTCCGAAAAAAACGATGCTCTTAAATTTTAATCAAGTTTATATAGCTATCAATTAACAATATGTTATAACCATACTCAATAAAATTTGAATACCAGTGTAAATTTGCATCGTAAACATCATGAGAACATTATCAAATGTATTGCATCCCAAATTTCTGGTGAAACATGTTATGAATATATTGTGTGTATATTCATGAGGCCCAGTGTTCGGACTACCGGCGGTTACCGGCCGGTAACCGCCGGTAACCGTTCTTCCCGGCGGCGAGCAGGATGAAAAAACCGGCCGGTAGTAGAATTTGAAAATTTTGAAAGTGCAGCTGTTGAAAATGGTTCCAGTTTTCATTGGATGCTTCAGCAACCATTTAGGGACATGTGGAGCCCATTTGCATGTGAAGTATTTGGTTCTCTGCATGTGAGGGGGGGAGAAAAGGTAGCTGCTGCATGTGCATTGCATTATTGAGTGTCTAGAGCAGCAAGAAAGAATCAGGAGCAGCAGGGAGCAGCAGGGAGCAGCAACAAACTGCAGCAGCGAGCAAATGCATTCTCATTCCACCGGTTTTCCGGTTTTCTCGCCGGTAAAACCGAATGCACGGCGATTCACGGTCTCCTCCCGCCCGCCAACTCAAATCCGTTTGACAAAATTCAACCGGTTTAAAACGGGATTTCGTTATTGGCGTGTAGGCCGACACGGATATATAGAAGGAATACAAGGCATATTAGGAAGCGAATAACGGTCTAATCTATTTCCTATTCTATCCTTAACACTTCTCAAACTCATGGTGGATCACACACCGAGTTTGGAGAGAAAATACAAATGTTGTGCCCTAGTCGTGGCTTCGTGAAGAAGTCGGCAATCTGTAACTCGAGGACACAAGGCGAAGAGCAAGTACACCCTCCCGCACTGGAGCGAGTGTATGAAGCATCCACAAATCAACGCTTTGTCCGGCGTGGGGATGGGCGCATTCGAGCCTTCATCAGCGCCGAGCCGTCGGCGCTTTGTCCGAAGCATGGGGACAAAGCATCCGTTTGAAGACTTCGTCCGGCCAATGACTTCACGCCTGTCCAAACGGTCAGGGACAGCGCCTGTTTCAAGCCTTCATCCCGCCACCGACTTTGTCGGTGCCCGTCTGAAGCATGGGGGACAGCGCCTGTTTCAAGACTTTGTCCCGCCACCATCTTCGTCGACGCCCGTCCGAAGCGTGGGGGATGGAGCGCACTTTTTCAAGTCTTCGTCCCGCAACCGACTTTGTTGACTCCCGTCCGATGCGTAGGGGTCGGAGAGCGCTTTTCAAGCCTTCATCCCACCGCCGACCTCGTCGACACCCGTCCAAAGCGTAGGGGATGGAGTGCGTGTTTCAAAACATCATCCCGCTACTGACTTCGTCGACGCCCGTCCGAAGGGTGGGGGACGATTAGTCGTGAGCCTTTCTACGACCACCTCGTGGTAGGGGACGGAGTGCGTGTTTCAAGACTTTGTCCCGGCGTCGACTTCGTCGATGCCCGCCCAAAGCATGGGGCATGGAGCGCGCGTTTCAAGCCTTCGTCCCACCGTCAACTTCGTCGACGCCCGTCCGTAGGGATTGAAGTGGAGCGTGCATTTCAACACAAGTGAGCTTTGCGCACTCCACGCGTCCTACCAGGGAGTTGTGCAAGCAGTATACCCGGGGTTCACATCGCGTGTTCGTTCTCACCAAGGAGTCCGCTCTTTTTATCGGGGTCCTCATTGTGGGTTAAGCCATCCTCAGGCCTACGCGCTCGACCTCTGTGGCCGCTGGTTTTTGTGGATCCGATTGGACAAGCGCAGTACTAGAAATCTTTTTTCTGACCGGCCGCATGTTGGTCTCTGTGCAGCAGCATCCGGCCTACCTAACTCCACGTACGTGGTGCCTATGGCTCCATCGGGGGACTTCGCCGCCCTCCTAGGCATTGCCTCGGAGGGGCGGCCCGCCCTGGCTCCGCCCCGATGCGTCACCCGCGTCGGAGGCATGTACTCGTCGTGGTGACTCTGGCTCCGTCGAGGGACTTCGCCGCCATCCTCGTAGGAATCGCCTCAGAGGGGCGGCCCGGCCCCAGCTTCATGCCTACGCGTCGCCCGCGTCGGAGGCAGGCTCTCGACGTGGTGGCTTCGGCTCCACCTCTACGCACTGCCCGCGTAGGAGGCAGGACCTTGATGTGGCGCCTCCGACTACCCCTCTGCGTGCCACCCGTGTCGGAGGCATGCCCTCGATGTGGCGGCTCCGGCTCCGTCGGTGGACTTCGCCGCCCTCCTTGTAGGCGTCGCCTCAGTGGGCCGACCCATCTTCGGCGTGGAACTTCACCGCCTGCCTTGTAGGCATAGCCCCAGCGGGGCAGCACACCTTCACTGCAGGGAACAGTCGTCCAACCGACCTACCTCCACGTACGTGGCAGCTTGGGCTCCATTGGGGACTTCGCTGACCTTTTCATAGGCATCGCCTCGTAGGGGCGGCCCACCCCTGACTCCGCCCCTGCTCGCCGCCCGCGTAGGAGGCAGGACCTCGACTTGGCAGCTCCGACTCCGTCGGGGGACTTCGCCGGCCTCATCTAGGCATCACCTCTAACTCCGCCTCTACACACCGCCCGCGTCAAAGGCATGACCTTGATGTCACGGCTCCGGCTCCGCCTCTACGTACCGGCCGCGTCGGAGGCATGTCCTCGACGTGGTGACTCCAGCTCCATCGGGGAATTCGTCACCCTACTCATAGGCATCGCCTCGGAGGAGTGGCCCGCCCCCGGCTCCACCCCTACGCGCCTCCTATGTCGAAGGCAGGACCTCGACGTGGCGGTTCCAACTCCGTCGAGGGACTGCGCCACCCACATAGGCATCGCCTCGGAGGGGCAGCCCGCCCCCAGCTCCGCCTCTATGCGCCGCCCACATCAAAGGCATGACCTCGACATGGCAGCTTTCGCTCCGTTCGAGTACTCACCGCCGCAACCTCGCCCCCGGCTTCGCTCTACATGACGCCTGTTTCGGAGGGGCTACCTCTATGGGAACGGCTACGACTTTATCAATGAAAGGAGAGCCCTATTCCAGAAGATTTAGAGCGTCCAGAACCCTAGGGCCTAGAGCAACCAGTTGCTTTGGCTCGCCCCTCAAGACCTCCAAGCTCTACGTTGCGCAGATACTTCCCAAAAGTCACGTCTGGTATCGGACATTGTGCGGATACGGATATCGCCGTCTGTGGCCGTCATTATCTCGTAAGTATCGGAATTTTTTGATTATTCAAAAAATGAAATTAATTCCCGATACTTCTCCGATACTTTTCTGATACTTCTACCCTAATATCCCCACCAAGCCATCCAGATCTGAAACCCACCCACACCGGCGTTCCACGCATCGGATCGAGATCCTCCACGCATTCTCACGCTCGGCCGCCGCGTCGCCGTCGCCTCGGCCGTCGAGTCGCCGCCGCCTCCGCCGGCTCGCCTCGCCGTCGCCCGTGCGACTGCGGCCGTCGCGTCGCCGCCGCCTCTGCCGTGCGCCTGCCTCGCCGCCGTCTCGCCGTCGCCTCGAGCATCGCGTCGCCGCCGCCGATGCCGCCTCGCCGTCGCCTCAGCTGCGACCTCCGGCCGTCGTGTCGCCCGCGCCTCTGCCGATCTGCCTCGCCGCCGTCTCGCCGTCGCGTCGCTGCGCCTCCGTCCGTCCCCTCCGTCGCCGCCTCGCCGTCGCCGCGCGCCGGCGGCCGCCCTCCGGTTGTCACCTCTTTGCGAGCCTCCGCCGTCGTCCCTCCGCCTCGGTCATCGCCTCATTTGCCGCTGCTGCGCCTCGCCACTCCACTTGATCCTCCCGCCAAACTCCTCCGTGGCGATGTCGGTGTGTGCTCTATGCTCACTGCTCCCTCAGACTCTCAGTGTTGTTTCTTTGCTATTTGTTGACAATGTATTGGATGATTCAGTAGGGGAAGTGATCGGTGATGTTGTTTGTTGTCATTAGTTTGTTCATTTGCTATTGGTTGTCCGTCGATATGGCATCGGTGGTGGATTTGGAAGCTCGAGTGCATCGGGTATGCTGGTACTAGTGCGTGTCCTGGCTCATCCAGTGGAATTGCCTCGACTAGGAGCATCCTAAATGCTGCTCGTGTGGTACCTTCAAATGACAATCAAAAGAAGCGCTTTGGAGGTATGTTGAGTTGCTACAGTAAGACGGGAATGGTGCGGGAGAGGAATGCACGATCTAGATGTAGGCTCTGTGATCATATTATCCATGGGAGCTACTCAAGAGTTAAAGCACATCTCTTGAAGATAAGAAATTATGGTGTGAAGTTTTGTCCAAAATTCTGATCAATGTGCTCGCTCAACTTCACGCAGAAATTGCTAAAGCGGAGGCAATGAATGCAAGAAGCTTGCCAAGGAAGTTCACACCGCCTACGAAGGGTTGAATGTGAGGAAGAGAAGGGGTTTCAGCTATTGAATCAAGCTTCCATAATGAAGGTCGAGCTGACTTGACGCTTTGATTGCTAGGATGTTCTTTACCGCAGGTTAATATCTTTCTGCACTAACTACTCTCCTTATCTTACAATGTTACATTTAGAAATTAATTTGGACCCTTTTGTTCATTTGTAGGTATACCTTTCAATGTAGCAAGAAATCCTTATTTTAGGAAAGCATTTACCTATGCTGCCAACCACAACTTGGGTGGGTATGCCCCTCCAAGTATAACAAGTTGAGGACAACTCTTCTTGTGCAAGAGAAGACACATGTTGAGCGAATGTTGCAGCCCATCAAGTCAACGTGGAGCTCAAAAGGTGTGAGTATTGTATCAGATGGGTGGTCTGATGCTCAAAGGCATCCACTCTTAAATTTCTTGGCCGTAACAGAAGATGGACCAATGTTTTTAAAAGCAATCAACACTAAAGGCGAAATAAAAAAAAGGAGTATATCGCCGAGAAGATGATAGCTATAATTGAGGAGGTTGGACCGCAGAATGTTGTCCAAGTGATAACTGATAATGCAGCCAACTGTAAAGCCGCGGGGTTGATTGTTGAGCAAAAGTATCCCCACATTTTCTGGACCCCATGTGTTGTCCATACTTGGCTTAAAAAACATATGTGCTCCTAGGGAAATTGGTGATGAGGCTTATGAAGATTGCCATTGGATTAGTGAGGTTGCAGCAGATGCTAATATTATAAAGAATTTCATCATGAATCATTCCATGAGGCTGTCTATGTTCAATTAGTTCAGTAAGTTGAAATTCCTTGCCATTGCTGATACGAGATTTGCTTCTACTATTGTGATGCTCAAAAGGTTTCGTTTGATCAAAGAAAATCTTGTGTTGATGGTAGTGAGTGAAAAGTGGAGTACCTATAGGGATGACAATGTGGGGCAAGCACAGTTTGATGAATAAGTCCCTGTACTGTGGTCTTTGTGAAATTTGTGGTAGTTTTGTTTTTTTAATGCTTTAGGATAGCATCGCTTTTAGGATGACATCGCTTTTAGGACTGACATCGGCTTTTAGGACAACATCTGCTTTTGCTTTAGGACGACATTCGCTTTTAGGACAGACATATTGACCGCTTTAGGACAGCATCTAGGATAGCATCTTAGCATATGCTTGGTGGTTCTCGACCTATAAATTTGTATCCCCAACCCTCGAGTTGGCATGGCATTGTGTGAGCAATAAACAAGAAAACTTGCCCCATCTCCTAGTGTCATCCTCTCCATGAGAGTAAGGATCTTACTATCACCAAGAGCAAGAGTCCGGCGACTAACAAGTGGTATCGAGCCTTAGTATCCTCGTAGCTCGAGCATCTCTGCTCATCTCCTTCTCCGCCTCGCGGCCGCCCCGATGCAGCGGCGGCTCGGCTCTCCGCTCACTCTCTCGGAGGCGGCGTGCTTCGTCGAAGCGCCCTCTCTCCACGCAACGGCTCCCGATGGCGCGCCATGTCCCGAGCGATCTCGGCGCTTCGGCGCCTCGAGCATGCGGCGTCGCAGACGGCCGAGCTATTCGCGCAGCGAGCAGCGTGGAGGAAGGCGGCAGCGGCGCGAAAGAAGCGTCAAGGGCGCTGGCGGCGGCGGGTGGCGGCGGCAAGAAAGCCACGAGAGCGGAAGCGGCGGCGGCAGATGCGCGGCGGCAAGAAGAGAGGTCAAGGTTTCATGCTGGCGGCAGCAGCGGCTCCGGCTCGTTGATGGCAGCGCCGACGCGGACCCTCCGTTGGAGAGGAGGAGGCGGCGCAAAGCGAAGCAGCGCAATGGGCGGCCGCGACACCCACAGCGCGGCGGGCCGGACATGCGCGACGCGCGTTGGCGGCGCTCTAAAGGAGGCGCACACGACGGTGGCGCTCTGGAGGAGGCACGACGCGGCGGCGGCGCAGACGGTCGGCAGAGCGCGGCCTCGCGGCCAACGCGCTCTCTCCCGGTTCGATGCATCGTGGTCACCACGAGTACGGTATCGTCGAGGGCGTCGGCCGGCGGCGGGTGGCCTACCTCACCAAGACCAACTACGTCGAGTGGGCCGCGGTGATGAGGTGAAGCTCCAGTGCGGCATATGTGGGATGCAATCCCGTGACGGCGGCGTCGACCACGACCGGGATCGGCGGCGGCTGGATGCTCTCATCGCCGCTGATCCGCCCGAGATGCGATTCGCTTACCAACAAGCGATCGCCAAAGAGGCTTGGGGCGCCATCATTGCAAAGACGCGGCGGCGGCCGCGCCCGCAAGTCTACTGCGCAGCACTACGCGCGGAGTGGGAGCACCGCCTTCAAGCCGGTGAGGACGTTGATGACTTTGCTCCGTCTCAACACTCTGTTGCACAAGTTGGTGCGATTCGGCGACGACACCTACGGCGAAGAGAGAGGCGTGGAGAAGCTCTTCCGCTGCGCCCCCAGAAGTACAAGCGGATGGCTCGCTCGATCGGGTCTCTGCTGGACCTCTCCACGATGACCATCGAGGAGGCGTTGGGTCACCTCAAGGTCGTCGACATCGATGAGCCACGCCTCGGGATCCGTCACCATTGGCGGGAAGCTCCTCCTCGCTCGGGAGCGGTGGGATGCGGCCAAGGTGACAAGAAGAAGGAGCCTTCTTCCACGACAGCGACGCAAGAGTGGCAAGCGCGCGCAAGCGCGCAAAGCGCCAGGCGGCGTCTTTGGCAAGCAAAGCCGACGCGAGGCGACTCTTGCTACAAGCTGCGGCAAGCTTGGTCATTGGGCCAAGGAGTGTCGGCGACCACGACGCGGCGAGCCCACGTCGCGCAAGCGGAGGAGGAAGAGGCCGGTCTGTTCATTGCTCATGCGAGCATCGAACTACCTCGGCGCGCCGGCGCGATGGCTCTCCACCTTGACGAGCCAAAGCACACGCCTCCTCGGCGGCGATTCGGCAATGACAAGACCGACGGGTGGTGCCTCGACACCGCGCCACCCACCACATGGCCGGCGGCGGAAGTTCTTCTCGAGCTCGACTCGAGCGTTCGAGGCACCGTCAAGTTCGGCGACGCCTCGCGAAGTGGAGATCAAGGGCGTCGGCTCTGTCGTCTTAAATCGCCAAGGCGAGCGAGCGGCCGCCACCGCCTCTACTACATCCGTCTGCGGAACTCCATCATCGACTTGGGGCGGTGGATGAGAACGGCTCGCGTGTCGAGATCGAGCACGGTCTTCGCGATTTGGGACCTTCGGCGCCGCCTCCTTGCCAAGGTAACGAGCGCAAATCGACTCTACACTCTTCACGTCGCGGTGGCACAACCCGAGCTCGCACTCGTCGGACGACGAGGCGTGCGATAACACGAGCGCTTTGGGCACCTTCAGCCGAGGCCCAGGCGGCTCGGTGCCACGGAAATGGTGCGAGGCTGCCGTGCCTTGACCATGTGGAGCGGCTCTGCGGCGTCGCATGTTGGCGAAGCGGCGACTCCCTTTCCCAAAGAAAGGCGAGTTTAGAGCCAAGGAGAACTCAAGCTCGTGTGCGGACTTGTGTGGCGGTGACACCGCCACAGGGAGGACGACGCTACTTCTGCAAAGGTTCCAAAGCCGAGCGGAAGAAATCCCGTCGTGGCCGTGCAGATGCCGGCGATTCTGCACGGTTCTGGGAGACCCGAAAAACCGGTCATAACTTGAAAATCAAAATTTGAATTTTGAGATATTTTGAAAGCCGTGAATAGGAAAAACCGGACGATAATCGGGAAAACGCCGCAGAATCGAAGCGGAAAAACCGGCCAAAATTTGAAAGATCAAAAATTCTTACCACGGTTTTTGGTTCTGGGACTCCACCGGTAAAGCCGTGAATCGGATTCTGCGGCCGAATCATGGGATTTTGAACCATGCTTCCTGCCGCTCGTCGGCGACCTCTCCCGCTACATGTGGGTGATGGTCCTCGGCGACAAGGAGAGGCTGCGACGCCATCGCGACGCAGTTGTGCTGCGAGAGGCGAGCGCGGCCGCAGCTGCGCGTCTTTTGACAACGGTTTCGCGGCGGCGAATTCACGGCGGTGGTCGCGTCGTCTTTGCCGATGAGGGCATTCAGCGCGACTACTCGCGCCGTCTGGCCGCAGCGAGCAGCGTCGTCGGCAGCGCAACGAGGCGGTTGTGGGGATGGCTCGGGCCTCCTCAGCGAGAGGATGCGGTGTCTTACGGGGAAGGCGGTGGTGGCTGCCGTCTACATCCTCAACCGCCGCCTACCAAGGCGCTCGACAGCGGACGCCGTCACGAGGCCCGGCATGGCGCAAGCCGGCGGTCTCCCACCGCGTCTTGGCTCCTCGCGTTCGCCAGGAGCTTGGCCACATCGGCAAGCTCGGCAGCAGAGCACTCGAGTGTTCGCCGGCCACGCGGAGGGCTCGAAGGCCTACCGCATCCTCGACCACGACACACGAGTCCGCATCTCGCGTGGCGTTGTGTTCGGCGGCGGCGAGGCGGGCGTGGGACAAGGCGGTGGGCGGCGGTTCGACTTCGACTCGAGGACTTTGTTTCGACTCACGCCCGCTTCGAGAGCGGGAGCTAGCGGCTCGTCTTCACCGAGCTCGCCCACCTCGACACCTTGCTCGCCACGGCTCCATCGAGTGCTCCACCACCGCCGGCACGCGCACGCCCACTCTTCACCACCGCCACTCCACGCTCCCGCACCGGCCACCGCTCTCCCGCACCGCCGCCACACCACCGAATCACCCCAGCGGCCGGCCCACGGCGAGCGGCAAGACGGTGGAGTTCGCACTCTCCGCCTCACGACGCGAGATCGCGTCGGCGCTACCACGACGGCGAGCCTGCGCTTATCGTACCATGGACAACATCCTCGGAGCCGCTCGTCCACGGCGGCGCAAAGACGACTTCGAGGCGCGCACTTGGCGGCGGCGGCGACGGCGAGCCCCGCCTTCGCCGAGGCGGAGGAGACGCGGCGTGGCGTGTCGCGATGAAGCGAGAGATGGACGCCGCCGAGCGTAACCGGACGTGGGAGTGGCGGATCTTCTGCCGGCCACCGCGCGATCACCCTTAAGTGGGTGTTCAAGGCGGCGGGATGAAGCCGGCGCCATCGTCAAGCACAAGGCTCGCTTGGTGGCACGAGGCCGCGGCGGGAGAGGGTCGACCGATGGCGCCGCCGCACTCGTCGCGCATGGAGTCCGTTCGTCTTCTCCTCGCACTTGCGGCCGGGAGGATTGGCACGTCCATCACATGGGCGTCAAGTCCGCCTTCCTCAACGGCGACTTGAAGGAGGTCTCGTCGTCGGTAGCCGGATTCGTCATCCGGCAAGGAGGGCAGGTTCTCGCTGCGCAAGGCCTCTACGGCTGCGGCAGCACCACGAGCCCGAACGCTAAGCCGGACTCCACCTCAAGCAAATGGGGTTCAGCAGAGCGCACTGCAGTCGCGATCACCGGCGGGGCAAAGGCGCAACGCCTGGCGGTGGGTGTCACGTCGGCGACTTGGTGATCACGGCACCAAGGATGCGAGGTGGCGGCATTCAAGGAAGAGATGAAGGCCACCTTCGGATGAGTGACACCGGCTCTCTCTCCTACTTAGGGATCGAGGTGCACCGGGATGATTAGGGATCACGCCGATGCATCGCCTCGCTTTGTTAGTCATTGGACTCTTGCTCTTGGTGATAGCAAGATCCTTACTCTCATGGAGAGGATGACACTAGGAGATGGGGCAAGTTTTCTTGTTTATTGCTCACACAATGCCATGCCAACTGAGGGTTGGGGATACAAATTTATAGGTGAGAACAGCCAAGCATATGCTAAGATGCTATCCTAGATCTTTGTCCTAAAAGCGGTCAATATGCTGTCCTAAAGCAAAAGCAGATCTTGTCCTAAAGCAAAAGAGATCTGTCCTAAAAGCGAATCTTGTCCTAAAAGCGGATGCTGTCCTAAAGCGATCAAAAAAACAAAAACTACCACGGCCCCACAAAGACCACAAAGATCTGAGAGACTTATTCATCATTCTCCCCTAAGTCTTGTGCGTCGTCTTGTGGGAGGGTTGAACCATCCCGATCTTGGAGCAGAGCTCAAGGAACTTGATCCTTCCAAGAGGCTTGGTGAGCAGATCCGCAAGGCGATCCGTGGTGTTGATGTAGCTTGCCTTGATGCTTCCTTCATCCAAGCGACCTCGGATGTGTTAGTCATTTGGACTCTTGCTCTTGGTGATAGCAAGATCCTTACTCTCATGGAGAGGATGACACTAGGAGATGGGGCAAGTTTTCTTGTTTATTGTTCACACAATGCCATGCCAACTCGAGGGTTGGGGATACAAATTTATAGGTGAGAACCACCAAGCATATGCTAAGATGCTATCTAGATCTGTCCTAAAAGCGGTCAATATGCTGTCCTAAAGGAGATCTTTGTCCTAAAAGCAGATCTTTGTCCTAAAGCGAATTTGTCCTAAAAGCAGATGCTGTCCTAAAGCAAAAGCAGATCTTTGTCCTAAGCGAATCTGTCCTAAAGCGATCAAAAACAAAAAAACTACCACAGCCCACAAAGACCACGAAGACAGGACTTATTCATCATTCTCCCCTAAGTCTTGTGCGTCGTCTTGTGGGAGGGTTGAACCATCGATCTTGGAGCGAGCTCAAGGAACTTGATCCTTCCAAGAGGCTTGGTGCAGCGATCCGCAAGGCGATCCGTGGTGTTGATGTAGCTTGCCTTGATGCTTCCTTCATCCAAGCGACCTCGGATGAAATGGTACTTCACCCGATGTGCTTGCTCGTTCATGAAAAATGGGGTTCTTTGCCGGGCTAGAGCGGACTTGTTGTCCACCCCGAGCTCCATGCTTGATGTCCCCGCCGAGGAGATCACTGCGATCGTGAGCCGAGTGCACGAGTCGGCGGTGAAGCCGCTATGTACTTACCACACCGACAGGCCACCACCGCCGCTTGATCGATCGATGAGCGAGACACTTGCCGAGGAAGAAGAGAATCCCGCTTGTGCTCTTTTTGGTGTCGATGTCGCCGCGTGGTCATTGTCCGCTGCATTCGAAGTGCGTGCGCGGGACACCTCGGGTAATGGAGGCCGTGGTCAAGAGTCCCCGCAACGTAGCGGATGATCCTCTTCACACTGTTGATGCTCGTCGTCGGCCGTTGCATGAGCCGACTAACGTGGCCGACGGAGAATGCCAAGTCCGTCGTGTGTGGGCGAGGTAGCGAAGGCTCCCACAAGACGCCAGATCGCGTAGCGCCCACCTCTCCGTCGTCTTTGTCGCGGCTCGGCTTGACCTCTCTCCATTGGGTGAGAGCCGGGTTGCGATCGGTGAGCCCAACTAGCTCAACGACGCGCTTGGCGTGGCGATGCGTCGGCGTGATCCGGAATCATCCTGGTGCACCTCGATCCTAAGTAGAAGGAGAGACCCTGGTCACTCATCCGGAAGGTGGCATTCATCTCTTCCTTGAATGCCGCCACCTCGCATCCTTGGTGCGGTGATCACCAAGTCGTCGGCGAGACACCCGCGCCAGGTGTTGCGCTTTGCCCCCGGTGAAGATGCGACCTGCGTGTGCGCTCTGCTGGACCCCATTTGCTTGAGGTGGAGTCGACTTAGCGTTCCACGCCCTCGGTGCTCGTCGCAAGCCATAGAGGGCCTTGCGCAGCGCAGACCTGCCCTCCTGCGGGGATCGCAAATCCGCGGTGATGCACGACCTCCTCCTTCAAGTCGCCGTTAAGAAATGCCGACTTGACATCCATGTGATGAACACGCCCGACCTTCTGGGCAGCTAGCGCAGGAGGAGTCGACGGACTCCATCCGCGCGCGGCGGGTGCGGCGTCATCGGTCGACCTCTCCGCCGCACGAAGCCTCGTGCCACCAAGCGAGCCTTGTGCTTGCGATGGCGCGCCATCCCGCTCGGCGAACACCCACAAGGGTGATCGCGCGTGGCCGGCAGAAGATCCGCCGGCTCCCACTTCCGGCCCGCTCGGCGGCGTCCATCTCTCGCTTCATCGCGACACGCCACGCCGTCTCTCCGCCTCGGCGAAGGCGGGGCTCGCCGTCGTCGCATGCCAAATGCGGCTCGCCTCGCGATCGCGCTGCGCCGATCGAGGACGGCGGCTCGCGAGGATGTTGTCCATGGTACGATAAGCGCGAGGCTCGTCGTCGTGGGACAATGAGTAGCGAACTCCACCATGCGCTCCTCATCGTGGGCCGGCTGTTGGGCCGGTCCGGTGGTGTGGCCGGCGGTGGGGGAGTGGTGGCCGGTGGTGAAGGTGGGGCGTGGCGGTGCCGGTGGTGGAGCACTCGCCGAGCCGTGGCGAGCAAGGTGTCGAGGTGGGCGAGCTCGGTGAAGACGAGTGCTAGCTCCCCGCTCTCTCGAAGTGGGCGTGAGTCGACAACAAAGTCCCACGAGTCGAGGCGAACCATCGCCCACCGCTTTGTCCCGTCGCCCACCGCCGCCGTCGAAACACGCCACGCGAGATGCGACGCTTGCGTGTGGCAGGTCGAGGATGCGAGGCCTTCGAGCCCTCGCGTGAGCCGATGAACACTCGGTGCTCGCTCGTCGAGCTTGCCGATGTGGCCAAGCTCCTTGGCGAACGTGAGGAGCCAAGACCCGCAAGTGGGAGACCGCCGGCTTGCGCCCATGCCAGCCTCGTGACGGCGTCCTGCCGTCGAGCGCCTTGGTAGGCGAGCGGTTGAGGATGTAGACGGCAGCCACCACCGCCTCTCCCGAAGGCGGTGGCATCCTCGCTGCGGAGGCGAGCCATCCCCACAACCGTCTCGGTTGCGCCGCTCGACGACGCCGCGTTACGTTGCGGTCAGACGGCGGAGTAGTGGCGCGAATGCCCTCATCGCAGCGATGACGCGACCACCGCCGAGAATTCGCCGCCGTTGGCGTGCGCGACCGCAGCGCGACTGCGGCGCGCTCGCCTCCGCGGCGACTGCGTGCGCGCGATGGCGCCCGCAGCCTCTCCCTGCCGCCGAGGACCATCACCCACATGTAGCGGAGAGGTCGTCGACGGCGGCAGGAAGTAGCGTCGTCTCCGGTGTGTTGGTGTCACGGGCCACAAGTCCCGCACGAGCTCGAGCCTCTCCTTGGCTCGGAAACTCGCTTTCTTTGGGAAAGGGAGTCGCCTGCGCCGTCAACACGCAGACGTCGCAGAGCCGCTCCACATGGTCAAGGCACGGCGCAGCCTCGCACCATTTCGTGGCACCGAGCCGCCGGTGGCCTCGAAGTGAAAGGTGCCCAAAGCGCTCGTGCCACTACCACGCCTCGTCGTCTCGGCGAGTGCGAGACAGAGGGTTGTGCCACCGCACGTGAAGAGTGTAGAGTCGATTTGCGCCTCTGGTTACCTTGGCAAGGAGGCGGCGTCGAAGGTCCCAAATCGCGGCACCGTGCTCGGTCTCGACACGTGAGCCGTTCTCATCCGGTATCCCAAGCCGATGATGGAGTTCCATGGTCGGGGATGTAGTAGACGCCGGTGGCGGCCGGTGCTCGCCGATCTTGGCGATTTAAGACAGCAGAGCCGACGCCCTTGATCTCCACGGCGGGCGTCGCCTAACTTGACGGTGCCTCGAGCGCTGAGTCGAGCTCGAGAAGAACTCCGCCGCCCGGTCATGTGGTGGGTGGCGCGGTGTCGAGCACCACCCGTCGGTCTTGTCATTGCCGAATCGCCCCCGAGGAGGCGTGTGCTTTGGCTCGTCAAGGTGGAGAGAGCCGCTGCGGCCGGTGCTGCGTGGAGGTAGTTCGATGCTCGCATGAGCAATGAACAGGCCGCTGCTCCTCCTCGCTGCGCTGCGATGTGGGCTGGCCGCGTCGTGGTGTCGACACTCCTTGGCCCAATGACCAAGCTTGCCGCAGATTGTGGCAAGAGTCGTTTCGTCTTGCGCTTTGCTTGCCAAAGACGCCGCCTGGCGCTTTGCGCGCTTGCGCGCTTGCCACTCTTGCGGCCTCTGTCGTGGAAGAAGGCTCCCTTCTTCTTGTCACCTTGGCCAGAGCCCACTTGCTCTCGAGCGAGGAGCTTCCGCCAATGGTGACGGTCCCGAGAGGCTCTGTGGCTCATCGATGTCGGCGACCTTGAGGCGACCGCGCCTCCTCGATGGTCATCGTGGAGAGGTCCAACAGAGACCCGTCGAGCGAGCCATCCGCTTGTACTTCTCGGACGCAGCGGAAGAGCTTCTCCGCGCTCTCTCCTCGCCGTAGGTGTCGCCACCGAATCGCACCAACTCGCAATGAGTGTTTAGACGAGAGCAAAGTCATCAACGTCTTCACCGCTTGAAGGCCGTGTTCTCCAGCTCCGCGCGTAGTGCACGCAATGTAGACTTGCGGCGCGCCGCCGCCGCCGCGCGCCTTTGCGGCGATGGCGTCCCAAGCCTCTTTGGCGACCGCTTGTTGGTAGCGAAGCGCATCTCGGGCGGGGCTGCGGCGATGAGAGCATCAGCGCCGTCGATCCCTGGTCGTAGTCGGCGCCGCCGTCACGGATCGCATCCCACATATGCCGCTGGAGCTTTACCTCATCACCGCGGACCGCTCGACGTAGTTGGTCTTGGTGAGGTAGGCCACCGCCGCGGGCCGACGTCCCCCGACGACACCGTGCTCGTGGTAGCTGCATCAACCGAGAGAAAGTCGCGTTACTGTGAGGCGCGCTCTCCGTCGACCGTCACGCGCCGCCGTCGCGGGCCTCCTCCGAGAGCGCCACCGTCATGCGCGCCTCCTTCAGAGCGCGCGCCGCGCCCGCGCCGTCTGAAGCTGCCGCGCGCGCGTGGCGTGCACGGCCGCCATTGCGCTGCGTTCGCCTGCGCGCGCCTCCTCTCCAGCGGTGAGGTCGCGTCGGCGCTTTCATCAACAGAGCCGAGCCGCCGTTGCCGCGTGAGCCTTGACCTTGACGCGCCGCGCGCGCCGCGACGCGCCGTGCCGCCGCCGCTCGCCGCTTCAGGCTGCTTCGCCGCCGCCGCCCGACCGCCGCCGCTTTGACGCTTCTTTTCGCCGCCGCTGTCTTCGCCGCCGCTTCGCTGCGCTCTGCCGCGAATAGTTTCGGCCGTCTCACGACGCCGCATGCTCGCGGCCATCGAAGGCCGAGATCGCCTGCGGACATGGCGCGCATCGAGGGCTGATTGCGTGGAGAGAGGGTCGCCGACGCAGCTTGCCGTCTCGGAGAGAGTGAGCGAGGGATGACCGAGCCGCTCTGCCATCGGCCGGGCCGCTGCGAGGCCGAGAAGGAGATGAGCAGGAGATGCTTAGGCTACGAGGATACTAAGGCTCGATACCACTTGTTAGTCATTGGACTCTTGCTCTTGGTGATAGCAAGATCCTTACTCTCATGGAGAGGATGACACTAGGAGATGGGGCAAGTTTTCTTGTTTATTGTTCACACATGCCATGCCAACTGAGGGTTGGGGATACAAATTTATAAGTGAGAACCGACCAAGCATGTGCTAAGATGCTATCCTAGATCTGCCCTAAAAGCGGTCAATATCTGTCCTAAAGCGAATCTTCGTCCTAAAAGCGAATCTTTGTCCTAAAAACAGATCTTTGTCCTAAAGCAAAAGCAGATCTTTGTCCTAAAAGCGATGCTGTCCTAAAGCGATCAAAAACAAAAAACTACCACGGCCCCACAAAGACCACAAGATGTGGACTTATTCATCGAGGATGAAATGGTACTTCACCCGGATGTGCTTGCTCGTTCATGAAAAACGGGGTTCTTTGCCGGGCTAGAGCGGACTTCTTGTCCACCCGAGCTCCACCGCTTTGTCCCCGCCGAGGAGATCACAAGCGATCGGCGAGCGAGTGCTCGAGTCGAAGCGGTGGAAGCCGCTATGTACTCGGCCTCACACCGACAGGCCACCACCGCCGCTTGACCGATCGCCGATGAACGAGACACTTGCCGAGGAAGAAGAGAATCCCGCTTGTGCTCTTCGGTGTCGATGTCGCGCGTGGTCATTGTCATTTATGCGAAGCGAAGTGGCGTGCGCGGGACACCTCGGGTAATGGAGGCCGTGGTCAAGAGTCCCGCAACGTAGCGGATGATCCTCTTCACACCGCCGATGCTCGTCGTCGATCGTTGCATGAACCGACTAACGAGCCGACGGAGAATGCCAAGTCCGGCGTGTGTGGGCGAGGTAGCGAAGGCTCCCACAAGACGCCAGATCGCGTGAGCGCCCACCTCCTCCGTCGTCTTTGTCGCGGCTCGGCCCACCTCTCCTCCATTGGAGCGAGGCGGGTTGCGTCGGTGAGCCCGGCTAGCTCAACGACGCGCTTGGCGAGGCGATGCCGTCGGCGTGATCCGGAATCATCCCGTGCACCTCGATCCCTAAGTAGAAGGAGAGACCCGTGTCACTCATCGGAAGGTGGCCTTCATCTCTTCCTTGAATGCCGCCACCTCGCATCCTGGTGCCGGTGATCACCAAGTCGTCGACGAGACACCCACCGCCAGGCGTTGCCGCTTTGCCCCGCCAGATCGCACCTCGTGTGCGCTGCTGGAACCCCATTTGCTTGAGGTGGAGTCCGACTTAGCGTTCCACGCCCTCGGTGCTGTCGCAAGCCATAGAGGGCCTTGCGCAGCGAGCACCTGTTCTCCTTGCCGGGGATCGCAAATCCGCCACGATGCGTGAGACCTCCTCCTTCAAGTCGCCGTTAAGAAATGCCGACTTGACATCCATGTGATGAACACGCCCGACCTTCCCGGCAGCTAGCGCAGGAGGAGTCGCGACGGACTCCATCCGTGCGACGGCGCGGCGCCATCGGTCGACTCTCCCGCCGCACGAAGCCTCGTGCCACCAAGCGAGCCTTGTGCTTGACGATGGCGCCGCCATCCCGCTTCGCCTGAACACCCACTTAAGGGTGATCGCGCGGTGGCCGGCAGAAGATCCGCCGCCTCCCACGCCCGGTTCCGCTCGACGGCGTCCATCTCTCGCTTCATCGCGACACGCCACGCCGCGTCTCTCCGCCTCGGCGAAGGCGGGGCTCGCCGTCGTCGCATGCCAAGTGCGGCTCGCCTCGCGCATCGCGCTGCGCCGACCCGTGGACGCGGCTCGCGAGGATGTTGTCCATGGTACGATAAGCGCGAGGCTCGTCGTCGTGGTAGGCGTCGACGCGTCCTCGTCGTGGGGCAGCGGAGTAGCGAACTCCACCATGCGCCTCATCGTGGACCGGCGTTGGGGCGGTTCCGGTGTGGCGCGGTGCGAGAGAGTGGAGCCGTGGTGGGGTGGGGCGTGGCCGTGCCGAAAGGTGGCGGAGCACTCGCCGAGCCGGTGGCGAGCAGGTGTCGAGGTGGACGAGCTCGAAGACGAGCCGCTAGCTCTCCCGCTTCTCGGTGGACGAGTCGACAACAAAGTCCACGAGTCGAGGCCGAACCATCGCCCACCGCTTGTCCCACGCCCGCCGCCGTCGAACACGGCGCCACGCGAGATGCGACGCTTGTGTGACAGTGGTCGAGGATGCGAGGCCTTCGAGCCCTCCGCGTAGCCGATGAACACTCCCGAGTGCTCTCGCCGCCGAGCTTGCCGATGCGCAAGCTCCTTGGCGAACGCGTTAGGGAGCCGAAGACCGCAAGCTGGGAGACCGCCGGCTTGCGCCCATGCCAGCTCTCGACGGCGTCCCGCCGCCGAGCGCCTTGGTAGGCGAAGGTTGAGGATGTAGACGGCAGCCACCACCGCTCCCAAGAAGACAACGGCATCCCTCGCTGGAGGAGGCCCGAGCCATCCCCACAACCGCCGGTTGCGCCGCTCGACGCGTCGTTCATTGCGCGGTCAGACGGCGCGAGTAGTGGCGCGAATGCCCTCATCGCCGCAGCGACGACGCGACGGTCGCCGTGTGGTCGCCGCATGTTGTCTGCGCGCAAAGACGCGCAGCTTGCTGCGCGACTCGCCTCCGCAGCGACTGCGTCGCGCCGATGGCGCCCGCAGCCTCTCCTTGCCGCCGAGGACCATCACCCACATGTAGCGGAGAGATCGCCGACGAGCGGCAGGAAGTAGCGTCGTTCTCTCGGTGTGGCGGTGTCACCGGGCCACACAAGTCCCGTGCACGAGCTCGAGCCTTCCTGGCTCTAAACTCGCCATCGGGAAAGGAGTCGCCGCTTCGCCAACACGCAGACGCCGCAGAGCCGCTCCACATGGTCAAGGCACGGCAGCCTCGCACCATTTCCGTGGCACCGAGCCGCCTGTGGCCTCGGTGAAGGTGCCCAGCGCCGTGCCACTACCACGCTCGTCGTCTCGACGAGCCGCGAGACGAGGGTTGTGCCACCGCGACGCGGAAGAGTGTAGAGTCGATTTGCGCCTCGTTACCTTGGCAAGGAGGCGGCGTCGAAGGTCCCAACCGCAAAGACACCGTGCTCGGCCTCGACACGCGAGCCGTTCTCATCCAGTATCCCAAGGCGATGATGGAGTTCCGCAGGTCGGGGATGTAGTAGACGCCGGTGAGCGGCCGGTGCTCGCCGATCTTAGCGGCGAAGACGACAGAGCCGACGCCCTTGATCTCCACGGCGGGCGTCGCCGAACTTGGTGCCTCGAACGCTCGAAGTCGAGCTCGAGAAGAACTCCGCCGCCGGTCATGTGGTGGGTGGCGCCGGTGTCGAGGCACCACCCGCGTCGGTCTTGTCATTGCGAATCGCCGCCGAGGAGGCGTGTGCTTTTGGCTCGTCAAGGTGGAGGAGAGCCATGCGCGCGGCCGCCGAGGTAGTTCGATGCTCGCATGAGCAATGAACAGACCGGCCGCTCCTCCTCCGCTGCGCGACGTGGGCCGCCACGCCGTGGTCGCCGACACTCCTTGGCCCAATGACCAAGCTTGCCGCATTGTGGCAAGAGTCGCCTCGCTTCGCTTTGCTTGCCAAAGATCGCTACTGGCGCCTTTGCGCGCTTGCGCGCTTGCCACTCTTGCGCGCGCTGTCGTGGAAGAAGGCTCCTTCTTCTTGTCACCTTGGCCGCAGCCCACCGCTCCCGAGCGAGGAGGAGCTTCCGCCAATGGTGACGGTCCCGAGAGGCTCGTGGCTCATCGATGTCGACGACCTTGAGGCGACCAACGCCTCCTCGATGGTCATCGTGGAAAGGTCCAGCAGAGACCCGATCGAGCGAGCCATCCGCTTGTACTTCGGGGACGCGGCGGAAGAGCTTCTCCACTCTCTCTCGCCGTAGGTGTCGCCACCGAACCGCACCAACTTCGCGCAGAGTGTTTAGACGAGAGCAAAGTCATCAACGTCTTCACCGCTTGAAGGCCGTGTTCTCCCACTCCGCGCGTAGTGCTGCGGTGTAGACTTGCGCGCGCGCCGCCGCCGATGCGCGTGCCGCGGCGATGGCGTCCCAAGCCTCTTTGGCGACCGCTTGTTGGTAAGCGAGAATCGCATCTCGGCGGATCGCGGCGATGAGAGCATCCAGCGCCGCCGATCCCGGTCGTGGTCGGCGTCGCCGCACGGATCGCATCCCACATAGGCCGCACCGAGCTTCACCTCATCACCGCACCCACTCGACGTAGTTGGTCTTGGTGAGGGTAGGCCACCCGCCGCCGGGCCGACGTCCACGACGATACCGGTACTCGTGGTGGCTACGATGCATCAACCGGGAGATAGAGTCGCGTTGCTCGTGAGGCGCGCCTCCGCCGACCCGTCGCCGCCGCCATGCGTGCCTCCTCCAGAGCGCCACCGCCGTGCGCGCCTCTTCAGAGCGCCGCCGCCGCGCGTCGCGCTGTTCTGCCGCCGCGCGCGCGGCGCGGCGTCGCCATTGCGCCATCTCGCTTGCGCCGCCTCCTCTCCAGCGGTGAGTCGCGTCGGCGGCTGTCATCACAGAGCCGGAGCCGCTATTCCGCCGCGCAGAGCCTTGACCTCTGCTGCCGCCGCGACGCGCCGACATCCGCGCCGCCGCTTCCACCTCCGCCGCCGCCGCTGCCCGGCCCGCCGCCCGCCTTGACGCCCTTCGCCGCCGCGGCCTCTGCCGCCGCCGCTGCGCGCTGCTGCTGCGCGAATAGCTCGGCCGTCACGACGCCGCATGCTCGAGGCGATCGAAGGCCGAGGCGCCGCGGACATGGCGCGCCATCGGGGCATTGCGTGGGAGAGAGGGTCGCCGACGAGCCGTCGCCTCGGAGAGGAGGAGCGGGACAAACCGAGCCGCCGCGCATCGGGTGAAGGCTGCCGCGAGGCCGAGAAGGAGATGAGCAGAGATGCTCAAGCTACAGGATACTAAGGCTCGATACCACTTGTTAGTCGCCGACTCTTGCTCTTGGTGATAGCAAGATCCTTACTCTCATGGAGAGGATGACACTAGGAGATGGGGCAAGTTTTCTTGTTTATTGCTCACACATGCCATGCCAACTGAGGGTTGGGGATACAAATTTATAGTCCGAGAACCACCAAGCATATGCTAAGATGCTATCCTAGATGCTGTCCTAAAAGCGGTCAATATGCTGTCCTAAAGCAAAAGCGGTCTTTGTCCTAAAAGCGAATGTTGTCCTAAAAGCAGATGTTGTCCTAAAGCAAAGCAGATCTGTCCTAAAAGCATATGCTGTCCTAAAAGCGAGATGCTGTCTTAAAACGATCAAAAACAAAACTACCACACGGCCCCACAAAGACCACAAGATGCAGACTTATTCATCAACGCCAAGCGCGTCGTTGAGCTAGCTGGGCTCACCGACGCAACCCACTCTCACTCCAATGGAGGAGAGGTGAAGTCGAGCCGCGACAAAGACGACGGAGGCGGACGCCACGCGCAGACGGCGTCTTGTGGGAGCCTTCGCTACCTCGCCCACACACGACAGGACTTGGCATTCTCCGTCGGCCACGTTAGTCGGCTCATGCAACGACCGACGACGAGCATCGCAGGCCGTGAAGAGGATCATCCGCTACGCTATGGGACTCTTGACCACGGCCTCCATTACCCGAGGTGTCCGTGCGGCACACTTCATCGGCATGCAAGAACGGCGACCACGCGGCGACATCGACACCAAAGAAGAGCACAAGCGGATTCTCTTCTTCCTCGGCAAGTGTCTCGTTCATCGGCGATCGATCAAGCGGCGGTGGTGGCCTCTCACCGTGTGAGGCCGAGTACATAGCGGCTTCCACCGCTCGACTCGAGCACTCGCTCGCTCGATCGCTGGTGATCTCTCGGCAGGACATCAAGCATGGAGCTCGGGGTGGACGACAAGTCCGCTCTAGCCTCGCAAAGAACCGTTTTTCATGAACGAGCAAGCACATCCGGTGAAGTACCATTTCATCCGAGGTCGCTGGATGAAGGAAGCATCAAGGCAAGCTACATCAACACCACGGATCGCCTTGCGGATCCGCTCACCAAGCCTCTTGGAAGGATCAAGTTCCTTGAGCTCGCTCCAAGATCGTGATGGTTCAACCCTCCCACAAGACGCACGCACAAGACTTAGGGGAGAATGATGAATAAGTCCCCGCATCGTGGTCTTTGTGAAATTTGTGGTAGTTTTTGTTTTTTTTTATCGCTTTTAGGACAGCATCGCGCTTAGGACGAGATCTGCTTTAGGACAGAGATCTGCTTTAGGACAAAGATTCGCTTAGGACAAAGATTCGCTTAGGACAGCATATTGACCGCTTTAGGACAGCATCTAAGATAGCATCTTAGCATATGCTTGGCTGGTTCTCACCTATAAATTTGTATCCCCAACCCTCAAAGTTGGCATGGCATTGTGTGAGCAATAAACAAGAAAACTTGCCCCATCTCCTAGTGTCATCCTCTCCATGAGAGTAAGGATCTTGCTATCACCAAGAGCAAGAGTCCAGCGACTAACACAGTTTGTCAAAGATAAAATTCTAAATGATGTGTGGTGGGATAAGGTGCAATACATCCTTGATTTCACTGAACCTATTTATTCTATGATACGAGCAGCTGACACCGACAAACCATGCCTTCATTTGATCTATGAGATGTGGGATACAATGATTGAGAAGGTAAAGACTACAATTTATCGTCATGAAGGGAAAGAATCTCATGAGGAGTCTAATTTTTATAATATTGTGCAAGAGATATTGGTTTCTCGATGGGCAAAAAGTAATACCCCTTTGCAGTTTGGCACACTCACTAAATCCCAAGTAAGTCCTTTTGCCTTTTAAATTTTTATTGCTTGCTTTTAGATTTCAATTTTAGGATATTATTGCTTGCTTTTAGATTTCAATTTTAGGATACTAACTTTAGCATACCCTTTTTAGGTATTATAGTGAAACTTGGCTTGGTGAAGTTCCAGATCGCCAAGCTCCTCATATGGACATTGAGATTTCGGAGATGAGGAATAAATGCTTTAGGAGGTTTTTTGTTGGTGATGAGTTACGATATATCAAACAACAATTTGCAGATTTCTCGTTGTTTGGAAGTGGATTTAATTCCTCTGACTCAATTGAGGATAGAGTCCATCTAGAACCAAAGCAATGGTGGGAATTTATGGTAATGAAGGTTCTGCATTTGAGAAAATTGGCATTGAAGTTACTTGGGCAGCCAACATCGTCTTCTTGCGCTGAAAGAAACTGGAGTAACTATGGTTTGATCCATAGTTCAATGAGGAATAGGTTCTACACTTAATATCTTTTTTAATTTACCATTTCTTATACAAGCATTGGATTTCATTGCAATTGCATTGTTGTAGGCTTAACCCTGGACGTGCTGAGGATCTCGTATTTGCACACCACAATTTGCGCCTTCTTTCAAGAAAATCTGAAGAGTATTACACTGGCCCATCAAAAATGTGGGATGTTGGAGGAGATAGCTTCGAATTCTTTGATGGCGGTGCTCAATTCCTTCAACATGCTGACCTCGCACTAGATGAACCAGATCTTGAGAAAGTATTAGAAGATCTTGGGGCGCTGGACTTGTCTCCATCAGATGTTGGACCTTTGGTCGAATCAGAGACAACTCCACAGGATGGAAGCAACAATTAGACTACACATTTGTCTTCTGTCATGTCTTTTATCTAGCTATCTTATTATGTAATAGTTATGGTCTTATGGACTTATGGTCTGTTGAATTTGAACACTTGAACTGGTTGAATTATGTACTAAGTTTATTTACTAAGTGGTCTGTCGAATACTTACTTTACTACCTACTATCTCATGATTCATGACTTGTGATTCTGCTTTTTACTTCATTATTTGTGTACATGTACTTATCTATTCTATTATTCTTCGCAGATGGTTCATTATATTAGTCTAACAGCCAGGAGGGAGAACTGAAGTTGATACATCAATATTAAGGTATTCTCAATTCCTTATAAGAATTCATTAATTTCTTATTTTTATCTTTACTATACACACACACACACACGTATCGTCGTATCGGTGTTTTTAGGAAAATGGCGAATCGCCGTATCGCGTATCCGTATCGGGTATCTGGGCAACATAGTCCATGCTTACTGTCAAGGAATGGGGGCTGGGGCAGTTGGTTACATCAGCTCGCCCCCTCAGGATCTCCGTACTTACTATCGAGGGAGTACTGTTGTGGGGTGCCCAGCCCATACACCCGTTAAGTTTAGCTACTGGACCTTGAAACAATCCCATTACTGTGTATAGAAAGGAATATATTGATTTACCCTCACTTTTTATAATTATTAAGGGTAGGATGGAAATTTCCTATCCTATTCCATTAATGTATATAAATACCCAAGAGGGGTACAAGATGGTCAAATCCACTCATTTTACTCATCAGCTCTCTCCTACCGGCTTTCTAGCTCTATTAGGTACATATCCCCAAGGGGAAAGAGGTACCGTGTACCCACTGATGTGCCTATGCCACAACAATAAGACATCTAAAATGGAAATATGACAAGTTACACTAAGTGGGTTACATGGAAACAGGAAACATTAAGAATGCATGGGTAACACTTTTCACCATAAGAAAAACAATACAGTATATACCACATATGCAAAAGCAAAAAATAAACATACTCAGAGTCAGTTTCCTCATCAAGCATACTGAATAGATTCTCTTCGATGTTCTCATTGATCATTGCAGCCTGATAGAAGATTCAGCAGCAAATAAGACACTGAAAAAGTAATTGCATGGAACTCTTCCAGAACAGAAAATTGATGTCAGAAAAATGTTATGGAAAACATCAAAATGGTAATTCAAGCTATTCAAGTGGAAGAGCTATATTTAATTGATTCATGAACCAGCTGTCTGTCGAGATTATTAAAAAAATTTGATACCAATGACTAAATCAAGCGTCCATTTGAAATATGATGAAATAATAAATTTTGCATTTAACAAAAAAAACTCAAATCTTGTTATATACAAAGTTACTGACATCCAAAATAACAGAATTGGTGGTGATTAGTGAGTGGTGACCCACACTGTTCCATGATTTTGACCCGTGCAACATTTCATGAATTATATCTAGAAGTTACAAAATCCTGATTTGTTTGACAAATGTGATCTACGATACCAAATTTACATACTCCTAAAGATAAACAAAAATGTTGGCAGTATATTTTTGTTACACTAAATAAGCAATACTTTATAGCTTAAAAATGTGGTAATCACTTGCCAGCATTTATGAAATTGAGATTTATTGCCGTCTAAACTGCGACTTTATTTATGAAATCTATTGCTTTTACATCCAAATCAGAAAAGACAGCTTGAGAATATATATGCCAAATAATATACATTGATATATGACAAGAGCAAAAATGTCACACATGAGAACATAGCGAAAAGCCAAAAACTAAAAACTTTTTTACCGGCATGCAAATGATACTAGTGACTGCCAGGCATTTGAACTGAAGTACTAAAATAAAGGGTTTCAGTTTGCATGCCTTACCGGGTCTCTTTCAATCAGATGACGCAGTGTTGACACTGCCAAATACCTAAGGCTTGGCTGTTATAAAAATATGCCGCAATGAGACTATGAGAGAAAGGAAATGCTAATAGCAATGTAAATAACTACATCATTACCTACCTGTCTTGAGTAAAGCGTCGGGATAAGACTTTGAACATGGGAATGCACAGGGACAGCTTGAGGAGCAAAGAGAACAAGCTGCTGAGCAAACCTAACTGACCTGCAATTTTCATTAAATGTCATGTAAATAATTACATAACAGAAAATACTTTAAAAATTACATCCAAATTTGACCTCTCCTGACCAATTGCTTGTTAAATAAAAGGGAAGTTGTTTATGCTCATTACGTACTCTAGAAGTGTAGCCGTTTCATTCGAGGAGCTTATCTCTGCAATGACAGACTGAACATAAAAAAAAATGAGTTACATGAACCAAGTCCTCTAGAGTTGAAAAGGAGAAAAATAATTAGAAGCTAGAGTCCATGTCTTTCAAAGACTAGGTATTCCCTCCGTTACCAAATATATGTCACTCTAGCTTATTGCGTGAGAGCTACAGCATAAGGCAGAATAGTGAATAACCGAGACAACGTTATTTAAGACCCTCTGCATTATACTTTCCCACAGCTACAGCCACTCGTTTTCTCTAAGGAAAATGTGCTACAAATGTATCTCAAAATAATATAATGACATGTATTTATTTATGGAGGGAGAAATTATAGCAGGATCCACTAGAAAAGCAGGTTGGATCTTTTTTTTCTCTGGAGTAGGGGTTAAAGGAAGATTGTACAGTAAAAATAGTCCAACCTTGCAGCGTGAAAAGAATGTGCTACCAGGAGCAAGTTCAGGACCAAGAACTGCTACTATTGCATTGATAAGATGACCTATTTCCTGCCTAAGATCCACGTATCCATTTTCTTCCAATAGAAGGATTTCGATTGCAAGGAAAAGCGTCCCCTGTATAACAAAATATCAAAGCACCCATTACAAATTTACAATCAGTAGTACAAGGACACAATGTTTCCGTCTTGTTGTGACCAAATAAAGACACAAGGAGTCATTAAGAACAAATTCTAAGAACTGGGATTTTCAATCTGTATGCAAGCGAGGCTAAATAGAGTGCTTATATGGCTCTCTTTAATTTCAATTAAGGATGCCTCCTGATTAAGTATCGAGGGACGTCCATCAGCAATAGAAAGTAAAGAAACCATTTATTAAAATTTAGTAAGGAAAGGGTTGTAAAGGGAAATTGTTTTTCTAGGTGGCACCATTATGATGATAAATTCATGTCATTTAGAATCAATGTCTATATGTTACTCGTCATAGTTCACATAGGATAATATTTAAGAAATCCAGGGCCAAGCCAGTGTGGCAAGGAACAAGATCAATAAGTGTCACTGTTTGGGTTTCCCTTAACATAGAAAACAGTCAAGAGCGTAGCTAAAATCCTTGTGGCTTATACCCCTAAGTAAAGAGTGTTAAGTTTGGTGGAAGAGAGAAGAGATGGCTCAATTGTGTATCTATTGCAAGAGCCCAAGGGCATATATATAGAGTACACGAGAGTAAACCCTAGACTAAGACTACAATACCACAACTATCCCTAACCTATACATGACTAAGACTACAATACCACAACTATCCCTAACCTATACATGATACTACCATGTTAAGTTCAGTGGAAGAGAAAAGAGATGGCTTAATTGTGTCTAATGAAATAGCCCAAGGGGCATACATATAGAGTACAAGAGAGTAAACCCTAGACTAAGACTACAATACCACAACTACCCCTAACCTATACATGATACTACACTACTAGCCTTGACAAAGAGAAATGTACCACTAAAATGCACTTAATATTGGTGAGGTTTGGTAAATCTTGACACTATGAAGTATGAACACAACAGCGTAATAACAAGGTCAGCTTGTGAGGTACGTACAAAAGATGATTCGAGGCCAAAAGGAAAAAAAACAATACTTTTTAGCTGCACTAGACTGCCACATTGCAAGTTCGTTGTGCAAATGAAAATCTGATGTGAAGGTAATTAAGATGGTATAAGAACAGGCATTGAAACCTTGCACAGCCAGTGTATCTGCCACCACTTCCACGCATTTGTAAAGGTTGAACTCATGCAATTCATGGTTGCAGAAAAATGGTAGTTGTACAGCTTACTACATCTCAGAAAATAAGACTGCACTGATCAATACCTGAACTTGGGATATATAAGACAAGCCAGCAGCTTCAATGGTTAAAAGAAGAGCATGCAGTGACCACAACTGCAGGTTGGAATTAAAACTCTTACTCAAATGAGACAGTGAGCTCACAGTTGGAGTAACCAGAGTAGATAATGCCATTCCCCCTGCACTGCACCAGCAAAAAGTGCATCACTGCAATGACCCCCCACGTGTCAAAAATACTCAGAGCACTAAAATTACCTCCAGATGTAAAAGTCATAATGAGCATAGCATTCATCATCAGAATGAAAATGTGCAAGAATAAATGAAATGAAAGATTATTCGTTACATTATGTCATTAAACTACAGAAAGGCATGTGGGTCCAGTAACAATACTAAGAAAACTCATTTCCATAAATATCAACTTTGTTTTCGATTCTCTGTTGTCGTGATTCGTGCATTGTGCCTCTGCTGTCGTGCTTGGCCTGCACCACACCCTTGGCTGTGTCACCACCGACATCATGCCCGTGCGACGACCCTGGCAGCATCACCAGTCCTTGTGATGTGTCGCCAGGGGCGAAATCGGGCCCCAACACCCCTTGTTGCTGCTTGCTTATCTTGATGGAGGCAGCAAAACAAGGGTGCTGCTGCACCATGCATGCCCATGTCCACTCAACAAGGCTATGCGGAATGGCAGGATTGTGTGTGCGCGTGCATGTGCGGGTGTGCGTGTGCTTGTGTGCACGCGCTTGTTCATGTGCGTGTGCATGCGTGTTTCTGTGCGTATGCGTTTGCGTGCTATGCGTGTGCAAGTGTGCAATGGCTGCAGGATGTTCATTTAGGGTTAATTAGGAGATAAATTTGTTGCGAGATAGTTAGGGATTTAGTGTTCCCTATATTGTCTCTTGTTTTTTGTTACTGGTTTTTTAGAAGTGGGAGGGGGAGGCAAGGAGAGAACATAACACGACCATTCAGCCTGTGTGTCTTTTATATTAATGAAGAAACAATAGAACTACAGATTACAAAATTGGGATGATCAGAACTTCGCGAGAATCAAGCCTGTAAGCTAGCTCATCCGTACTTATGCAACACAAATGATGAAATATTTGTTGTGTATAACACCACGCAATGTTGACATATCAAAGTTGGGTGAGCATGTGAGGGCATGTCAACAATAGGACATAACCAACAGAATATAATAAGCGAAAAAAACATAGGCATACACAAGTGAATCCGGAGCATGAACTGTCAGTTCGAAGGAGGAAAAATTACTACAATAATCAGGAAACATTTGAGATATTGACAACTTACGTTCGATGGATGCAGCCCAATGAAAGTGCAACCGATGCTGTATAGCTCAGATCTATTGGTGTTATTAGCTCTCCAAGAAGGGAACGAGCCTAGCAAATTGAAAAATCACTTCCATTACTATAGTATCAAGGAAATGAGAAATGTACCAGGGGGAAAATCAAATGTACCATCTCATCCAGATCAAACCTGGAGAGTATAAGTTACTTAAAGTGATAAAAGAAGTGCATAAATTACATGATAAAAGAAAACATACAAGATTTGCTTGAATGCAGTCAATTAAGAGGAGAGAACAAAGGAACCAGTGCTAGAAAACTGAATTGGAAATTTTAGGAACAGCATGAGCAAGGATTGGTATAAAGATGTGCATTTGATTATAGAAATGCTAGCTTCTATTTCCCACACATGAGAGTTTCAAGCTGCTGCTTCCCAGAGGTCAGTCGATGAAACAAGATGCTTACAGCTAAGGTTGCCCTTTTTCTGACATTTTATACTAGACCAAGACTGCAGGAAAAACAGAGAGCTTGAATCATATATAAATTGCATAAAAATCAGGCTTCACACAAACCAACAGCAACTTTTTCAGACAGAATTTCAGCAAGTCTGTCCAAATGAAAATTCAATCACAGCTCAACCCAATTGTTTAAACACCAGAAAAATGTAGCATTTTTAATTGCACCACAGCTGGTCTCTGTTGACTATCACAGTGTTGCTTAAATAGACCACAGTAGCTAGTTTGGAGGTTGCCCATAACCTTTGGTGTCAATGCCATTGCCAGTTTTGGTTATAGAAGTTGGCACGGTTATAGTTTCTGGTCTGCAGAAATAACTTAAAAACTGTGGCATTCCGGTTATCCTAACTTTCCTAAGTATCTGTAAAAGCTTGCAGGCGTAGGTGCATACAACCACCACATTAAACAACATAAACATATGCTACAAGGTAAGTAAAGTGGAGTTTTCATACAACTGCAATTGGAATCAACAAAAGAGCATGCCTTCGATAACTTAGAGACAAGTGCAGGAATGTCAATTTTTGATACAATGGTGAAAATGAAAATATCTTCCATTTTCAGAGAACAGACAGAAGTGACAAAGGAAATGATCAGTGTTTTTTAATCGAAGTAAAAAATCAATAAAGAGATATGAAGCAGACAAATATTAACAGCAGAAATAAACCATAATTAAGAGACGAACCATCCTTACGGTGAAGATATCATTCCCAATACGTGCTAATAAACCAAGACCCTCACATGCTGCTCGTCGTTGTGCTGTAGAAACCTCACTCTCTACTAGAATGCCCTGATGCAGCAACCATATTAAATTTGCAAAAACAAAGAAAATTCATAATTACAAATTTTTAAATATTGTGTATCTTATTACCTTGAATATTGATTGGACCATACATAATAAATCAGTTGGCAATGATTGAGCTCCGCGTAATGTCAACAACTCCTGAATAGATAGCATGATATTAGAAAGTAAGAGAATAAATGATATTGTTAGATCTCAGCTTATAACAAATATTAGAAGTACCTTTAGCCCTGACAATAGAGCAACACAAGCATTTGTAACAAGAAACATAAACCAAGAGTACTTCTTCCCAGCCTTGAGGCACTGGTCAAGATTGTTCAGGAGTCTTATCTTGACATTATTGTCCTGTCCGTAGGCATATTAACAAATAATAATACAGAACCATTCAACAGAGGCAGAATTTTAAAGTTAAAAAATGAAAGAAATCCCTGAAGTCAAGAGGGCACCTGACTTGCAAAGATGGAACCATAGCAAAGAAGCATCTGATTAACAAGCATTTTGCTGACTGATTCTGGCTTCATATAAGAAAGAAAAACATATATTAGCCCATCCAGAATCGGCATCTGACTACTGAAAGTCAATGGCACCCACATGTGTGAGCAAACAACAGTAAGAAGCTTAACTAAAGTTTGACGTAACATATTAAAAGTTACTAATGAATAACTAAATTGCTCAGTCAGTAACACTACAAAGATCATACCAGTAGAAAATAACATCAGTCTGTAACTGACAAGTGATCCTAGAACTCACTTGCCATCCTCTGTCCTCAGATTGGATGCTAGTTTCCGATTTATACATCTTTGCAGCGTTACCGAGCTAAATTTCCCTTATTATTTGTCCAAATATAAGAAGTGTAGTTACAGGAAGAAAACTACCGAATTTCAGAATGGTAGTAGTATACTCAATCCAACTGTCATTATTGCTTCTCTTGCAAAAGGGAAAAATACTTTTATGCATAGTACTTTTTAAGTATAAGTTTAACCTAACATTCTTATTTACTAATGCTAAATAAAATTAGCTCCTTCCGGAACCAGTTTGTGTATCTCAGTCTGGATGCATAAATCCATTGTATCAGGGTCTTAAGCAAGCATAAGCATAATGTCAGTTGGACTGAGTATTCACAAGATAGCTACCTGAGGAAAGTTGCTGATTTCATCATCCCACACACATGGTAGAAATCCATCGACGCCACCATCAAAAGCTCGTAGTTCATCCTCAAATGAGTCCCTGATAAACAATAAACCATTAAAAACATAAAAGAAGACAAGAGAAATGGCTAATGGCTACACTTCAGTACAGCGAGAACCCATACTCGACAAACTACCTTCCAGGTATCCATGGGCCCAGTGAAGAATCTCTCTTATCTAACAAAAACTTCAAGCATGAGCTTTCTTCCCATCCAGATGGGTCACTAGATTCATCAACCAGTAGATTAAATAATTAGAACAAAAGACAAGTAATACATTATTGCAGAATGAGATAATAGAATTGAATATTAGCTGGAAAACGTTGAAAGATTAAACTGAACACATGCCCTAAGTTTTCGATGTTTTAGAGCATGCCAAGAAAAAGGTTGACCAATAGGGCAATTATGTACAGACTACAGAAGTTCTATCATATCAGATGAAGAAGTGTATCTGAATAAAGCAATTCACATAGAGTAATTGAAAAGCCAGAATTACATTGCAGACCAGGATATTGCTGTACTGGAGAATCATCCTGGGTTTTAGAAAACAATTCTAGTACCACATTAATGTCAAAATGTTTGTAGTGCTACGGACAAAACGATCATGCAAAATTGCACGGTGGCATGGAGTCCCAGCAGCATTGTTTGAGTGTGTTCATCGCAGTTCAAGACTTCAAGTATGCCTGCCAACCCCAGTTGAAGTTTCTCTGATGCAAATATGATACATGTCCTGGAGGCAAGAGGGCTTGTGTTTACAGCCAGAAATCATTTGCAGTTCTTTTTACTTGAGTTGTAAATACACTTTTGTGTAATACCCATCTATATGCCCATGTCCTTGGTTGAATGATAATGATAATTCATGCCTCCCTTCGAAAGCTCTCAAAATAGGTGGATGGGTGTGGGTGTAGTAGCATACATTAAAAATATAGCAAAAGGTTTAATTGCACAAAATTGAGTAGCAGACAGATCGCACAAAAACCAATTGCAGTGTTTTCCCAAACAATCACAAGGGGGTTTTGAATTTTTCATGATAACAGGTGTTGGTATTCACTCTATTCAACTGTTTCAACGTTGTAATGCATAATAACATGTCAAGCATAAATATAATAAAACAATGTTGTTCAACAAGTACACCACCTAAATGGGCTTGAACATAGCTGAAGCATCTGCTGGTGTTCAGATTTATAAACCATTGGAATGGAAAGAGACTGATAAGCCATCAATGTTCTAGTTGTGAAGAGGTTCAGTGCAGACTTGACATTTGGCACTTGCTTAGAGCTCAATGAAGATATAAGGGATAAAGCTCTGCATCATATAGGTTGAAACTTAGCCACCATAAAATACAAACTAAATCACTAAAATAGGAATTTAGCAGTGATTTTTACGCACCCACCAAGGTAGGCCAGGACAGGGTTAAGCAGGATTCCACCATTAGCAGTTGTGATATTTGGAGAAACAAAACTTCTAATGAAGGCGGTAAGCGCCTCGATTGCAACTGACAGAACGCTGCAGCAAAAAAGATAGCAATATTTTTCATCAGTACACCAATATCATGATCAAAAGTGCATTCAAGTAAACTAGCTTGGATATAACCTACTATCACAAGCTACTTTCTCACAGAAGCTGATAGAACTTATAGTACTGCCTTGGACTGAATAAGAACATGGAAATGGAGAGTGAAACAAGAAGCAGGAACACAATCATATTCAAAAGGCAGCAAACAAGGAAGAAGTAATACTCAAGATTGCCAAATACTTTTATTGCAGACACAATAGCTTCAACAAGATTCTAAATATTCAACAGTCTATCCTAGCGATGATAATAAGGTTAGGACTTAAAAACAAAACTGATTTCAAGCGGCCATCACCAGCAAGAAAGCACAAGCTTGTGCGTAAGATTTTAAGGTCATCATCGAAACTAGGCTGCCAGATCAACTACACATGATCTGGCCCACAAGACCAAGGTTGTCACGGCGCTCTGGCAAGTCGAGGCGAGCTCGGAGCGCCTGGACGCCTAGTCGACTAGGCGCCCGCCATGGCGATAGTTAGACGATAGTAGTTAGACGATAAATAATACATTATACGACCAAAAATAGCACAAATAATTCAAATAACCATGTCTCAGGAGGTCTAAATCGAAAGAAATACATTAAAGAAGAGGTCAGTTCGTCATTTTCAGGAATTTTGAGGACCTAATCGCAAAATGGCCAAACAAATATCTAACCTAGCCCAGCGCGCTGACTTACGATGCCTCCCATCTCATCTCGCGCCCCCCCCCGCCGCCTCCTCGCCCCGCGCCTCCTCTCTCGCGCGGATCCGCCGCCTCCCCGCGCCGGATTCGCGCCTCCTCCCCCCGCGCCGCCTCTCCCGCCGGATCCGCGCCTCCTCCGCGCCGGATCCGCGCCTCCCGCCGCGCCTCCTCTCCGCGTCGGATCGCGCCTCCCTCGCGCCGGATCCGCCGCCCCGCCTCCTCCCGCGTCCGGCCTTTCCCCGCGCCGGATCGCGCCTCCTCCCGCGCCGGATCCGCCGCCCCGCCTCCTCCCCGCCCGCCTTCCTCCCCGCCGCCTCCCCCCGCGCCTCCCTCGCGCGCCGATCCGCGCCTCCCGCCTCACTCGCGTCCGCCCTCCTCTCCCACCGGGGGGACGTCGCGCGGAAGAAGGCTGAGATCCACGCCGCGGCGGGAGCGGCGAAGATCGGCGTCAACGGCGGGAGCGAGCTAGGCAAAGCGACCTCGGCGTCCTCTCCGCCGCCAGCGACTTGGCGTCGCCTAGGCGACGCCGTGACAACCATGCACAAGACTCCATAATATCATAGCTATCCATGTGAATTATTAGGTGAAAACGCTTTCAAGATCAGATTGTAGAACTATTGAGAGTGAATTTAACACAAGGCACCCAAAATGGTATTATATACCTCTAGGTTCCAAAACCCGGAACCGGAAGAAATCCGACCAATGCGTGATGATAACTGAATCAATTCTTCACGAAAAACGCAAAAACCGATCACAATTTAAAAATCAAAACTTGAATTTTGGGATGTTTTGAAACCGATAACCGGAAAAACCAGCCGGTAACCGGAAAACCCAAAAAAAGCCGGCCAAAATTCGAAAATCAAAAATTGATACCGGACGGTTTTTTCGGTTACCGGTCTCCACGGTACAAACGGTAACCGGCCGGTAACCACCGGGATTTTGAACCCTGATATACGTCTCCCTCATCATCCAGAATCCATCAAGGAATATGATGGTAGGATTCGTACAAGTTCATAAAAGATAATACAAACATGATGGCGAAAAACAAAATCAAAGCATAGTTATTAAACCAGACCGGACCAGCAGTTCAACCAGGAAAAACGGGAACCAGAACCCAGTCTGGTCCGGTTTCCTTATCGGATCAGACCGACGGTTTTTAACAGAACCGCCTAAAGCCTGACACGGTTAAACCGGCTAGTCACACACGTGGAGGAATGGAGGAATAAACACTGAGCAGTGGAATAAAAGATGAGAAGAAGGGGGATCGAACCCAGGTCTTGGGGAAATGAAGAGAATGCACTGACCACTCCACCAGGTTGGTTGTTGTGTTTAGCATTGAACTTATACGACTCAAGTACCTTTTCTAAAATGGTGGTTACTTGGTTGGACCAGTGAACCACGAAACGAGAGCCTAACCAGTTCGGCGACCGGTCTGGTTTCAATAACTATGAATCAAAGCAGTATTTTGTTCAACTTGTGCTAATAGCCTAACATTTAAGCCAACTCCATAGTATATAATAAAGTGTCATGGATGAAGTTATATGCAGGTATGGAAGACACATGGTTCCAAAAACCGGCGGTAACCGGCCCGGTAACCGGTTATACCGGTGGGGTCTGGGATTTGAAATGCCAACGGTTTTTTCTTTAATTCAAATTTGAAATTTTGAATGTTAAAGTTGATTTTCCTAATGATGTTTACATTCCTTAACACTAATGGAATGTATTAGGAAGATACATGCACCTCCCATGCTTGACTTCATGTTTTTTTACCATGAATGTATTAGGAATTTCCAATTTCAAGTTTGAAAGACTGGATTTTAGCGGTTTTTTCGATTTTTAGCGGTTTTCTCCGGTTTTTTGGGCGGTAACCAGCCGGTTTTTCCGGTTACCGATTTCAAATTCAAAATTTGAAAACTAAAATTTGACCGGTTTTTTCCCATTTTTCTGGTTACCAGCCGGTAAACAGTACCGACCCCTAGCCAAGATTGTGCCCGGTTCCGGTATTTGGAACCCTAGGAAGACATCTGGGCACCCAGAAAGATAATGAACGATATTGCTTAAAAAGGTGTAGGAAGCTAATATCATACTATCATATGAATGAACTAATAAAAACACGGAATCCATATTGAGTTGATGAAACAAACCGCAATTCTGATGCCCAATCCTGTATATTACGAAGGTATGACTCAGGATTTCCAGTAAAAGGATCAGCCCATAGCAAAAGAACATCAAACACCTGGTCTTCCAGCTCCTGCTTACATACCATAGAAAGAGTAATCACTATGAAAGTTTATAACAGTTTTACATACATGACACAGTATCTTTAATACCTCTTTTGGCATGGATGCTAAAAGAGAAGCTAAGAGCAACCAACCAGCTTCACGCTCGGCGGTAGCAGCCACTGGATTTCGGCTGAAGCCATTAAGCATCTTTTTGGACACTTCAAGTACGGACTTGGGCAGCCTGCACAGTTGTTGAACAGACCAAATAAGACAAACGTATGTGAGGGTCAAATTATTAAAAGACAGTATTTATATCTCAGAACAGGGCATTATTTTCATTAACAAGAGAATGATCCTATGAACCCAAAAGATAAATGAGAGTTGTTTCATCCATTCTTGCACCCTTCACAGAAAAACAATCAACTACAAGACTTAATGCACAATTTTTTAGCTCTGCCATGAGTCTACATGATTCAAGCATTGTTGACACTGCCTAATTCACCACCTAGGTTGCATCAACATGGGCACACCAACACCTGCATTACAACTCATTCATGGTGTCCATACTAATGCTTCAGCCATTGATAATGTTTGTTTTCACAAGCCAAATATATGGTTCATATTTCATAATGTTAAAGAAATCATGAGGTCTTGTGTACCAAGTATAGAAAGTTCAAGTAGGTACTAGGTGTGTTAACAATAATACATCAAATTACTTGTGCTGTGCTGGAGGGTAAGTTCCTTTGGCACAGTGTCAACAGGATGACACAGCATTGACAATTTGACAAAACATGTATAATTTGATAAAACAACATGATTCCGTTACGGGTTGTCAAAATGTTAAGAATGATTAGCAGAAAGATATGTGAACATGCAACGCCTATCCAAAAGAAAGTTGACACAACCTAGTATCGAACCCTTTACATGCCAAATATATGGTTCCGATTTCAGAATGTTAGAGCCTTTTCCCACTGCTTGTCTTGACTCCACATGAATCACGAGGTCGGTTGTGTATCAACTACAGAAAGCTAAAGTTAGGTACTAGTGTGTTAACAGTAATAAATCAAATTACTCATGTTGTGCAGGGAGGGACTTTTGACATGGTGTCAAGCAGTCAACAGGTGAACAGACTTACACAGCATTACATTTTGGTAAGACGGCATGATTCCAATTCAAGTGGCGATTGTTTGACTAACTCATTTGTTCAATAGTATTTTTAGGTCGAACAAGATACCTAACGAGTGGCAAAGGAGCACATTAGTAACAATTTTCAAAAAAAAAAGACAGAATAAGTTGTACTCATTACAGAGGAATTAAGCTCATGAGCAACACAATGAAGCTTTGGGAGCAAGTGATTGAGCACCGTTTAAGAAAAGTGACTAGCGTGATGACAAACCAATTTGGTTTTATGCTTAAGAGGTCGACTACAAAGGCGATTTTCTTGATACGACAGTTGATGAAGAGGTATAGCGAGCAAAAGAAGAACCTTCACACGGTGTTTATCGACTTGATAAAAACCTATAACAAAGTGCCAAGAAAGGTCATATGGTGAGCGCTACAAAGGAAAAAAAAGTCCCAACAAAATATGTTACCCTACTTAAGGATATGTACGACGATGTTGTGGTAGTGATACTAATGACTTCCCTGTTAAGATAGGACTACACCAAGGGTTAGCGTTGAGCTCATTCATTTTTGTTCTAGTGATGGACAAGGTCACGCAGGACATACAAAAAGATATATCTTGATGTATACTTTTCGCTAATGATGTTGTGCTAGTTGATGAGAGTAGAATAGGTGTCGATTGTAATATGAAGTTGTAAAAAAGACCTTAGAATCGAAGGGTTTAGACTTAGTAGAACTAAAACTGAGTATATGAGATGTGATTTCAGCGGTGGCAGAGCAGATGATGGAGATGTTAAGTTGGACAAATAGTACCTAAGAAGAACAAGTTTCGATATTTAGGATCGATGCTATAGTGGAACGACGAGATTGATGAAGACGTGAATCACATGATAAGAGCAGGCTGAGTGAAATGACGCTAAGCATCGGGTGTCCTGTGAGAAAAAAGTCCCTCAAAAGTTAAAAGGTATGTTCTATAGGACAGCGATCAAACCTACGATGCTATATGGAGTAAAATGTTAGTCGATTAAAAAACAACATATACAGAAGATAAATGTAGCGGAGATAAAGATGCTGCGATAGAACTGTGGTCAACATCGCTTAAGATGGTTTCGACATCTCCAATGGAGGCCTCCTGAGGCACCGGTACATAGTGGAATTTTAAGATGTACTGAAAACGTAAGAAGAGGCAGAAGTCGACCTAGACTGACGTGGAAGAAAGCAGTTAACAAAGACTTGAGTGATTGGAATGTATCTAAATAACTAGCTTTGGATAAGAACGCATAGAAGTTAGCTATCCACATACCGGAACCATAAGAAGGTTTAGGGACAGTGTTTTAGGCTCTCGGCTCAGATGGTAAGATATATAGCTTAGTGTTTAGCATTGTAGGTTTCATTTCAAGGCTTTTGTCTCTTTGACCTTAAGGAGATTTTATTCCTATGTTACCCTAACTTATTTGGAACAAAAGACTTTGTTGTTGTTATTGTTGTTGTTTTTGAAACATGATTCCAGTACATGTTTGCAAAGTGTGAAAATGCTAATCAGAGATGAGAAAATGCAACGCATTATCCAAAAGAACATTTGTGCAATTAAGTATTGAACCCAGATAGCCCCACCAGGTCACAACTTGTCCCTAGGCTCCATTGTTACCAATCAAGCGTAGGAACACAGCACCAAGCTGATTTTCGCACCTTTGGAGGCAAATTTTTAGAAGTTAGCAAAATGAAATGAAAATGTAGCAGTAAAAACAACATTTAAGAATGCACTTTTCCTTTCGTAAGTGGGCAGAAAGAAAGAATGCACATACTTGAGAAAGATGTGTTTGACTAAAAAGTACATCCTCTGTTTATCTACAATCAGGGATTGCAACCAAGAAAGCATGGCAAAGTATAACGAAATGAACCTTGCAGGGTAACCAAGAAGTAACTTTGGCGAGATCGCAACAAGAGCAGCTAGTACAGTAGCCTGTCCATGTAGCGAATCGAGCTCAAGATTCATACTTTTACCCTGTTTTAAGAATATTTGCCAAGAGGGTAAAGGTTAAAGCAGTAAAACTGTATCATGAAAAAGGTGATGCCAAATACAGTACAAAATGAGCAAATAAATGATAAAAAGATAAACCAAATGTCACTGACAAACATATTACTATATAAGCACTAGATAGTACGTTAGAGAACTAGTGCTGATTCATACCATAGGAATTGAAATATGTTAAAGAACTAGTGCCAATTCATCCCATAGGAATTGTAAGTCAATACTAGATCACTGAACTTTTGTAATGGCTAACGAGGGAGGTAACTTCAGCAAAACAAGAGTAAGTCTATCAACTCTGCCAGTACTATTCTCTAGTTTTAGAAGTGCTCATACTGTTGTATGGACAATGCATATTTTGCACCACTCATTCCTCTTTTTAAGACAGCAGAAAGTGATCGTGAAGCTGCATCACAAATGTGGTTCTCAAAACTGTTAAATGTTAGAACTTTTTAATCAGAAAAAAGTACTGGGCACTGGCACTGGTCAGCAGAAAGTGATCATGAAGTCTCAAAACTGTAACATATTAGAACTTAGAACTTTTTAATCACAAAAGTACTACTGGGCACTGGGACTGGTCAACTTCACATTTTAAGACCCGTTGCTTAACAACACTTTTTTGTAAAGAGTAAATTGCACCGTAGGTACATGAACTTGCACGGTGGGTGCATGTAGGTCCATGAACTTAAAAACTGGATATATATGCCCATAAAGTTGCATAAGTGGTTCACATAGGTCAAAGAGTGGTTGTGTTGTCTGATGTGACTTCCATAAGTCAAGAGATGAAGATGCGGCTTCACTGGCATGGCGCTTCCCAAAATCCCATTGCCGTCAATTTCTTCTACGCCTTCGGTGCCTATAAGGGCCAGGCCAGACCACACCAACAGTCACTACCGTTACATTGCTGCCATACATCTCCACCACTGCCATCACCACCTTGCCACTGCTCGCCCTTCACCTCCAAATAGATACACATCACTCCCCTTGCTTTGTGGCCGACAGCGTCGTGTCCCACGCTAGGGGAGGAGGAGCCAAAATTGAAGAATCTAGACCCGCCATTTTGAGTTAATGGTGAATTTTGGTAATTAATGACAATCGATTTGCAGAGCTAATATTTTTCATAAGTTAGTGAAATAGGTTATATCCCATGGTAATGGATAACTTTGAATGGCTTCATGTGTTGAACTGTTGATCATTATCAAGTCAATTTATCGACATCATGTGTTGATGATCACGCCAAGAACTCAGACTTGGAGTAAAACTGTTCATCATGAAGATTCACAAGGATGCACAACACAAAAGTATAACTAGCACAAGTTAAAAATGTGTTCCTAATTTTTTACCGGTTTCGGTGTTTGGTTGAGAGACTAGGTTGCTAGTATATATCCCCATACTAATAAGAGAGATCTTGACTTGTAGCTTAAGTGTGTCATGTATTGATAACTCATTATACTTGCTCTAACTCACCTTAGCATGACGCAAGTATTTTTTAATGTGTTTCGTAAATAGTTGAAGCTCATGTATAATTCTTTCAACATGTGACTTAAGTTTGCGAATATATTTTGCAAATAGTTCGAGACCATTTCCCTAATCCTTGTGGCATGATTCTAAAATTTGCACATATGTTTTACAGCTTGTTGTGAATCATATTTTAACTCTTGTTTACATGATACTATGATTTGCAAATGTTAAGCAATTTCGTTGAAGTATATGCATCTCTGCTGCTTGCTGGAAATCAAAGGCCAGTCTAACTGCCATGTGTTGGACGGTCAGACCGCCGGTGCGATTGAACCGTGGGTTACAAGCTGGTATCTTTTTTCTAGAAGCATTGTTTTGCTTTCTCTCCGACTTGGTAGCAAGCGGCCAAACCGCCATATGCGAGCCGGTCTGACCGGAAGCTGCGGTGTGATCAGGCATATGTTACCAGTCCCTTTGCAAGAGTCAGCCTTGATCTTTTTTTCTGAACCATGCTAGGGCGGTTTGACCAGTATTGTGTGAGCGGTCTGACCGGCGTCGGCGGTGCAACCGAGCTTTTGTTGCCTGTTGCTTTTTCCATAGAGCTGGTTTTTGTGCTCCTTTTTGGAGTTTGTGGAGCGGTCTGACTGGCCCCTATGTGGGCGGTCTAAGAGGCACCCGCTATAAGGGCTAGTTTTCCCGCCATTGCAGGGCAAGCCGGTCTGACAGGACATTAGTTGGCGGTCAGACCAATGATCTTCTCAAAGGAGCTTGTAAGAAGGCCTGGTTGTTTGTAAGTGACTCGGTGCTCGCCATCTCCGGAGTAGAGGAAGAACAACCCTAGTGAATTTGGGGTGTTCGCTTAATTTGTGGAACCACTATAGAAAAACTTTGCTGCAAGCCTGCAACACTTTCGCAACACGCAATTTAAAACATTGGAGTATATTCTAGTTTCAATGACCTAGTGACGAGATTTGGAGTGCCATGCAGATTTGATACCAAAATGCATATACTGCTCTGAATCAGTAGATCTTGGGCATACGTTGCTTATTAACATATTATTAGTTGAGAGAGATTCTGGATTCTGGAACCAGTGAACATAGGGAATACCACTCGCAGGTATAAATAACCACTGGACTAGGACTAAAAATACTGGCTTTCAATGCAATAAAGATTAAAGCAGTGTAGCAAGTGCATGGAACGCAACTGATAAGAGAATCATTATACCTTATCAAATGACAAAGTCTCTCTGAGAGCATGTAATGTCGTAATACCATATGAAACTAAACCACCAACACATGTAGGATCAACCTCCGCTAAAGCACGCAATGATAAAGCTGCCTCGACACGAACCTATACAATGTTAAAAGAAATCAGGGCTGTTCAACCACTTCGTACAACATACCAAAAAAACTTATAGCATAGACAGCAAAAGAACAAAGCATTGAGTAAGTTTCATTTCAGGGGGGAAAATTGTACATTGCACACAGAAAAAGTACATCAACGGCAGGCTGTACCAAAAGTGACTGCCACCATGTTCAACTTTCAAGTGCATTGTATTAAAATGAATGCTACAGAAAATTATGGAAGATAAAGTAATATACTAATATTCAGTTTGCCTCGGTAGGCGGCAAGATCAGATGAATAGCAAATGTTTCTATGTGGGAAGTGGTAACCAGATGGCACACTGAATGTGCAGTTCAAGACACTGCATGCAAATTTTGTATCTACAGGCAGGCAAGTGGTGATAAACTATGGGGTGCTGGGGGGTTTTACAGGGAACAGGGTGGTGAACTATGTCATGCAATCAGAATAATGCATTCGGTATGAGAAAAGAAGTCGCTTTGTGTAGTTTACTCAACATCAATGGTTTACTATTTCACTGGTGTTTCAAGAAAAAGAATAAACAGTCGAAAAAAAGGATATGATGCATTCCAAATAGAGTAAAATATGACACGTGCCATGGCACAAGCAAGTAGTTCTGTGACTATGAACTACATTGTTCTTTAGCCATCAATGAAACGTCTGTCCCTGAAAGTTGAACCTGAAATAGCATAATTGTATAGTATACATCCATGATGGTTATTTAGTCGGTTATAACATGCATTTAATCACAAACTATATGGTTTACAGCACAAACATTATAGCAGAGATGATGTGAAAAACATAATATTTTCATGTACTTGTGAAATTTAAGAGGGCAAATAATAGAAGCTATTTTACAACATACATGTGCTGAAGAATGAGATAATGCTGCAACAACTGTGTTATCGAGAACATCCTTGAATTCAGATGGAACCTGCATGATAGCACATGTGATGTATGAACAGCATTGATAAAGAAATGCCCAATGAAGAATTTCAACATTAGCCAAAGGGAACATAAAGCATAAACACATACTAAAAGTAACTGGAAATGCAGAAAGTATGCTACTTGGTTGAGTAATACCAATGGAAGCTGCAAAATAAACGGGAGAAACCATGTGTGATACGACAAAATTCTCTTAAGTGCAAATACCTCGCCCAAGCTTCTCAACAGGTAAGACAGAATGCGTAATGTTGCCACTCTCATCGGAGCAGTATAATTTGAAGACTCCAACTGCAAACAACAATGCACACAAATTATGCAGTGCGATAGAGTCAAATATGTTTTACTATTTTAGGACCAGAAGGAAGCTACCAAACCTTTCTTCCCAGAAATACCAAAAATTCACGCTGCGTTGGCTCACTCATCTGGTCAGCAACACCAACTCGAAGAACATATAGAACACATGCCTGGGCATTTAGATATAAGAGCAATAAAAAACTTTAAAATTGAAAATTTGAGGTGCAATAGCATTTCTTTCCCTGTATTTGATATGTCCTGATTTCTTAACAAACAAAAATATAAATTTAACACTAGTGTTAAAGGCAAATTGGAAAACAAGCATCAAACTACTGGTGTTTACCTGCTGACTTAAAAGGATATCCAAGTGAAAATAGGTTAAACTCAAAGCAAGGTTTATTCAAATGCTCCAAAAAATCAAATACATCATAAAATATGGTGTCCAAATTTTTGGAAATGATTTCAGTCACATTTTTCTTTGTTATATTTAGGGCACAAGGCAACTCCTGCAGAAATTCATCTTTTCCCGCCTAAATGCTCAATGCAGTTTTGGAAGAACTTTTCATTATCTGCAGGTTAGGTTGCGTCAACACAAATACCTTAGGCCAACATGATACTGTATGGACAATGGTTATAAATCCTACTGGTAATTTGAATTCCTGGAGTCAGCCGGCACATAAAAAGGCCCAGTTTAAATATTTGGAATCTTTCTATTTCTGGCTAAACAATAGCAAATCTGAAATGGCCACCAAGGATAATTCATAATAGCATCAGGAAAAGATGAGATGAGATGTTCAGATCTTGGCCACTTCATGCATGAGACATGCTTTCTTTTGGGAAATTTTCCTTCACATATTGTGCTATCGGTTTACACAACAGCCACACAATTTAGTAGGTTGTAACTTCCTAATTTTGCGTAAACAACTTTGAATGCATTGCGCATGAATTTTGTATGCCACCAATTTTGCAAGACAAGAATCCCCCATCCATGCGACATGCAGATAGCTGGAACAGTATGTACAATTTCTGGAAAGTGATCTAATACATGCCAAAGACATCCTTGACAATAACCTGCTAGAAATCATTACCGACCAGCAGGCAGGAACTAGTCCAAGACCGGGATTTTGAAGCCTGGTATATAAACAGCGATGGGAGATTTCCAGCAATAGCAAATGGCTTCCACATACCAAGCAAAATGAAAATCTTATGCGTCTCACCAATTCTTCCTGTACAAATGCTATATTGATTTATAATTTTTTATCTATAAGGTCGAAATGTTAATTCAGCTTGAGCATTATATATTCTTATAAGATGCAAGCTAGGGATAGTAGAACTAGTGGTTAGAGATACACACCTAGATAATATAGCAGTTCAAACAAAAGTGACAAGCAAAAAAAATTGCAAGGGAAAAAATCTGCAAGTTTTTTGAAACTTGTTGCAGATAACCTGGTCGTAACAGAAGTGCGGATCTAAAATAAAACTGATGTCCCATTTGACAAGGGCTTCTTACAATATTATAGCACATGTTCAACATTTCATGTCAGATGTCATGTCATTTCTAGTTGAACTCATTTCATGTGGCATGCCATATCATTTCTAGGTCATTAAATAAATTCTAGGATAATGAATAAACCACTTCTGAAAACAACTGTCTCGAAAAGGGAGCTTTTGTCCACAATACAGCCAAACTAAACAACAAGATGCTAATGCATGGTTCATGAAATCTTAAAATACAAGTTCAAACTAAAATTAACAAAGGGGGGTACCAATGCATGTGGATCGGGAGACCCATTCCCTTGGAGAATTTCCATCACTTGTATTGAATAATTTTGAAGTTCACTATCTGGGGTGCCATACTTCATATGAATCATCTGCGCCACATAACTTTTGTTAATGGAGTGAAGTGAAATGCCAATACATCGCAAAAACAATTTTCAAAATAACTATTTTGTGCTAAGATAAATTTAGAAGAATTAAGATGCAGAACCATTCTAACTCAATAGGAAGACAACCTAACAATGTAGGGCCTGTTCTTTTTTGCTGCGGCTTGTGGAGTGTTTGTATGAGAGATTACAGAGTAACAGAAACTCACGTGCGGTTTTTGCCGATATAAATGAAGTCAGTAAAGTGTGTACTACAATTAACTAGTAGACCCTATCTTAAAAAAATACTCCGTAGAAAAGCTAGTTACTGTAGAAAAGCCGAAAAACAGCTTTTAGAAGCTGAAAAGAACAGGGCCGTAAAAGATTAATATAAGTGGAGATGGCTGATGAAACATCCTTTAGGGTGGCAGTAAACCGCACCAATCCTTTGAAGTGGTATTTACTAAGTGCCAATCTTTGGAGTGGCATATATCTCAAAACACCTTTTTTACATAATTCATAATTGATAATCAGTTTGGAACATCCACATAAGATAATTCAAGACATTGGTTCTATTAGGTGTCCAAGCCCACTTCAGCGATTAAATTCCACCCATGCCTTTGTGCATATTTGCCCTGCATGCCCTGTTGCATTATAACTCAGATCTTTTTGTGGTATTGCTTGCGATCTTTTTGTTACAATTATTTTATAGAGTTTAATAGCTCATTACTGTGCTCTCCTAGCATAAACTTTGCCATCTTATTTGCCCTATTCTATTCCCATGATTTTCCTTTTCAATCTTTTACTCTCGTTCCCTTTACAGCCTTGCATTGACTTCCTACGAAGCTTTGTGTTTTTTAAAATTACCTGCAAAAAGAACACCCACGATAAAGCCAAACCAATCCGGAGTTTCTTTGCATTGGATCCATTTGCTGCAATTGAAAAACAGGGAACATCACACTGAATGCACATAAGCATGGACTATCCATCGTCCATCCAAGATATTCATGTCCACATGCAGAAACAGTCCACATGCTTAAATTTGTAATATTGTTGATAAAGACCACCAATGCACTATAGCACATAAATTCTAAGTATTACAGAAAAGAAAAAAGAAAAAGAAAGCAATGCTCAGATTCCAATAATGCCCTATCAAAATATTGAGGATGCTAGTTGTCATATATTAAGTAGTAAGCACATAGCCTAAAGGATCCATGTCCATTTTTAGTAGAGTATACTACCATATGATGGCTGCGATCAGAAATGTTCAGCAACAAGTTTAATAATTCCTGTTTATAAAGAATTCAAAACTTTAGTAAACATACAGTTTCACTTTTACATGTCTCTCTTTCATAATGCTCTGATATTAATTCCTTACTAAATAAAGGCAACAAATATGAATGAATTGATAAAAAAAATTGCAGCTTTTGTGTAGGTGCTACAATAACGTCGCCATTCATGTCTTTGATCACACACTCGGTAAAGGGAAGAATTTGCTTTACCTTTAACAAATGGTAAAATCAAATGCTTCTGTAGACCATCATCAAATTTCTTTGTGGAAACACTTTGCTTTTTTCCTCCTTTCTTTACCTATCAAATACAGTCGTATCTAAAAACTGACAAGAAAAAAGTTTTTAAAAAATGTGAATTTATATACCTGGGCATCTGGGTTCACTGCAAGAGCAAGTATGGCACCAAGTGCTTCCGCAAATGAATCTCTAACTAATGATGCGTTATCTTCCAAGCCCTAAAACATGTGAAAAATAAATCAACAGATTCAGCTCAGAAAATCACAGCAGCATCTAGTTTTCAGCTTGCCCTAAACATGAGACACGAGTAAAAAATACCTTAACACAACAAGACATAGAAGTATCAAGTTCATGCATCCCCAACCCAGGCCAACCTATATTAGCAAAGGCCTTCAAGCATCGTGCTGCTGCTACTCTGACAATAAATGATTTATCACTTATGCCTCCTCGCATGATGATGCGGAAAGCCTCCAAATAAGCTGCACCACTGCCACCACCGCCTGAGCCTTCCAATGCATTCTCAAGCAAGAGGAGTGCATCTTGTCTCACGAAGTCCTGAAGTTTCATTTAAGAAAACTGTCAAAATTCCTTTTACTGGTAGAAAATGAAGCAGGAGCACAAGAAGGGTTGGACATCAGCAGCAACAGTTTTAAGAGCAAGATGGGCCCTTGGAGATGACAAAGAAAGCATAGAACAAAATATTTCACAGGTAAATATATTTCAGATTTACAGTAACTCAGTAAGTGCCCCGTAGAAATCCTTGTTTCTAAAAAAAATAAACAAATATTTTCCACATATCTTAACAAAGCTGCTGCATTGCAAGAGAAATAAAAAAATAACACGAATACCAAACAACAGTTCGATAATTTTCTATGGAAGACACCAGAATGGAAATGGAAAGAATACTAAAGAAACTGCATGTAGAAGTGCACAACCTCGTGATACTTCATGAGTTTTGCTACAATGTTTGATGTCTCAATCAATCCTGCGGTAATCCTGCGCCCGAATAAGCAGTAAATTTCTCCCAGACATTGTGCTATACCTGTTGGGAAATTGAGTTGTAGACCATTAGATCAACAAATAAATAATTAGCACAATTAATAAGCAGACCACAAGATGTTATATCATTATAGTCTCATAGTCTGTCTTCTATAAGAAATAGCAGAGACATCAGCAGATCATTGCACAATACACACCAGTACACCACAGGAAAATGCATTACTTCATCATGCTGGTATCTTTCAGGCAGATACCCATATAATATAAGCACAGCTTCTTATCTGATAGGTAAGTGAGACAAGGTGCTCTCTGCTCACCCTTAGAGGTTGTTTGGATCATCAGTTTTAGATTGAGATTTTTCATAAACAAATTATGGAAGTGTTTTTAGCAAAAGGTGATTTTGGTTTGTTGGCTCTTAGGATTGTATATATAAAATGTGTTAATTGCCACAGTTTGTTTAGTCCACGTTTGCTAAAACTTCAACCCAAGACCAAGGACCTCACAAAAATAACAAACAAGACCAAGGGGGAAGACATGTCCAGGTATGCTCAGGGCTCTCATGTACCATTTATAAGATTTATTTGTTATACAAATGTAACACCTCTAGTATATCTTTGATTAATCTGCACCGTTATAACAAGGTTCCACCAAATATCCTTCTCTTCAATCAACTAATGAGAGAACTTCTAGAATTATTTTTCTGACTTAAGGGTTATTGTGGTGCCTTTATTTCACCAGTTGTTTACATACATATAGATGGTAATATTGATATATGTGCTAAATGAGTAATTTTCTAAATAAAGATGAGCTCCAACACATTTCAAATAAGTCAAGAAATCTAGACAATATGAATTACAATTCCTGACCTGCACATGCCATGGGATCTGTTCTTTTTCCATCTGCCAACCACCCCTGCAAGGTACTTGCTCTTGAGTATACCGATATCACATCACCTTTCTCAATTATTCGCCCCATTGCTGATGAAGCCAAGCGCCGAACAGGGCGGCGAGCCCCAAGGACAAGCAATGATTGGAGAGCATCCTCGCATTTCCTTTGCCAAAGCTGTATGGCCTCCTGAATAGCAACACCAAAACACATAATTCAAAATAGGAGTTACCAAGCTGATCTTCCATTCATGACCAGAGGCTGCATATTACCACTTCTTGGGTAAACATAATCAAGGAACGAACTTCCTTAAGGTGGATCGTGCATTACAAGTTTGCTCACTAGGTTGAGCCATGCAGGCAGGAAGAGAGGCACTAGTGTTCCGCTAAATTCTGAACATTTTTTGGAACAGATATCTTTGTTCGGTTTTTGATAATTTTGAAAATGGGTGCCATTCATGAAGGCTTTTTTTTACTTCTTCTGCCCTCTCCACGGCAGCTAAACCCAACCACAACATGACTAGAGCAAGTTGTTTGTTCAATTGTCGTCTTATAGTTTCCAACAACCACATCCCCAAAACAGGATGCACCAACTGGAAGACATTGGTGTTTTGCAAGGACACCAAACTATAGGGAGTGAACTACCGAAACCACTCTACGCGATGCAAGCAGATCAAGGCACAGCAACACCATTGGCAACTCGCCAGAGATCCATCCAGGGAACTCGCACGGCAACAGGATGCGGCATAGGCCTTGCTGCAGTAGGAGGGATCTAGGCGGTGAGATCTGGGTCTGTGGGTGAGAGGGGAGGGGAGGACACGACCTTGGGGGCCTCGTCGAGGGCGGAGGAGAGCTCGGAGAGGAGGTCGAAGCAGAGGAGCGCGTCGGGGGGCTTCTGCCTGGCCGACGCCACCACGGACTCCAGCTGTGCCACCAGCGCGCCGAACCGCGACAGCGGGATGGGCTCGCCGCCTCCGCCGGCGACGCCGCGCTTCGCCATGTGTGGGGTTGGGGGAGGAGGGAGCGGGGTGAGCGTGCAGGTGTTTGGGCCGGTGGGCTTTCTGCGTTACTTGTTCGAGATGAGATCTGGGCGTGTCGCGCGCTGGGATGTTGTGATTTGGAAGCTGTTTTTCAGGAATAGCAGCTCCACCATGAAACAGCTTTATCGTGTATCTGGAATTCCACCATGGAGTGTTTGGCTTGTATAGCAGTTCCAGATCCACGAAATTGAGGTTTTGGTGGGATTGGCCACTTTTGGTGGGATGGGATGTGTAACCAGTGGCATTCGTGGGTAATTACCACCCAACTCTACAATGGAGCACCCCTGAGGAGCTCCATGAAATCCATAGATCTGGCTCTCAGATCTAGGATTTTGGTGGATCCAGATTTCGCGGAGCTGGAGCGTTTGGGTAAAATTTCGTAGAGTGGAGCTGTTTTTCGTGGATCTGAAGCTGGTGGAGCTCTCCCAAACAGGTCCTAATTGGGTCTTTTGGCGTGGAGCTCATGGATTCTCGTGCATAGTTTTTTTTCTGAAGTTTATGACTTTCGGCTATAGCTTATGACTTTTATGATGTTCGTGCAAGAGATTATAAAGTAATAGAAACTCACGTGCGATTTTTGCCGATATAAATGAAGTCGGTACAGTATGTACTACAATTAACTAATAGACCCTATCTTGAAAATATACTCTGTTTAAAAGCTAGTTACTGTAGAAAAACCGAAAAGTAGCTTTTAGAAACTGAAAAGAACAGGCCCCTCGTTTGGCTGGTTCCTTCTAGCTTATTTGTGGCTTATGTTTATATTATTTACAGTAACTAGCTTTTTAACGTTTCATTTTTTTAAAGCGGGGTCAACAAAAAAATTGTAGTAAAAAGTGTACTAAGTTTAGCTATATTGGTCAAAATCGCATGCGGCTATTTCTCTCTGCGCACTGCCTCTCACGAACAGGCAGAATTCAAATATTTAATCCATAAGCCATCAGTCCAAAAGAATTCATCCTTTGAGCAACTGAAGTCACGCTTTTGGTTTTTTTATTGTAACTAACTTTTCTACGATAACTAACTTTCAAACATATTACTTTTTCAAAATGGGGTCCTATAAGTTGACTATTGTAGACATTGTAGTGACTTTATTTATATCGATCAAAATCACACGCGAGTTTCTCTTACTCCGTACTCTCTTACATAGTTTCTCTATCATTGTTACTATTCATCAGTCGAAACCAAAAGCCACTAGCCATAGCTTAAAAAACAGGTCCTCAGTTTATTTCAGTGGAGCTAGTGAGGGGTTGCTCCCACACTGAGAAAGCCCACAAGTTACAAGTTTGCTCCTAGAGTTCAGTGATAATTACCCATGTTTTTGCCATCGAGCAAAATGAGTGAACCGACACCCTTCCCACTCAGCCTCCCCATTCACCCAATGCCCTCCCTCCTCTCTGCCTTTACTCCCACTCTTTGCTCACTGAGCTGGTGTGGCCATCGTCCAATCCGTCATGGCCAATGGCATATCTCAACACTACCGATCACCAATATCCTCCCTGTGCTACCTCCAATGTCCTCTATCTATTTCCCCATCGATTTTGCCTTCTATAGCCTGTAGGGTCCAAACCCTAGCTCAGGTTCGTGGAGGTTCTTACTACCGACAAACTACCCAGTCTCCTCCGCCTTCTCTTTAGAGTACACAGCACCAAATTTAGTCCCTCTCGCAGCCAACGAACTCCTTGCTCTCCTCTACCTCCACCTCACCCCTGGCAACTCCCCTGTCTCATATTATGAATAATATCAACATCCGCTAGTGTTGTGTCTAGACCCTAGAGCTCATTCACAATATTTTTGAGCCTTGAGTATATCTCATTAATGTTTTCATGCGACAACATCATGAATATCTCATATTTGATCCAGAGTCTATACAATTTGACATCTTTGACTGTGGATGTACCCTCTTCATCTACATGCATCTACATCTCGTGCCCAGTCAACTACCATGAATTCGACCTCTAAACAGAGAGGTAGCAAGGGCAAAGCAAAAAAACCCTAGCTCAAAAATTCATGCTAGATGAGCCGTTGGTTGTGCCAATAGAGCGTCCCGAAACCCTAGGACTGGTGAAAGATCAAGCACCACTTAAGGCTCCATTTAAGTTGGTTTTAGTGATTAATGACAAATCTAAATATGAGCTTAACTTATTAATGATAAGTCTAAATGTGGGATAAACTCTTTTGTTGAATATGTTATTATTTAGTCTCACATGGATAAAAAGGTAAAATCATTGAGTATATTATTGCTTAATCCTATTTGGATGAAAAGGTGAAATCAAAGTGTTAGCATTCAAAATCATATTATCATATATTAATGCATTCCTTGGATCCAAAATATAGATTGAACTCCACTAACAGTCCAAAATAAATATGTGTATATATCTTCATTATACACACTTGTATGCACACTTTTAGGGGGAGTTTTCTCTATGTTTTGGGATTTCATAAGTATTAATCCATGCATCCTTTAATATGCATATTTAGGATCTTTATTTTGAAATACATTCTTAAGTATATATAGCTTGTGTGGTTTATATATACTCATGTGCAATCGGGTTGTCATTTAACCTCTCTATTATGTGTTAATGATTGAATGATAATGATAACTGGATACATAAGCTTTGCTTTAAAAGGTTATCTTAGAGTATACATTTGTTGTATAAATGTTGTATACTCAAAGATCAATCTTTATCTCATTGATTGTTGAGATTGTAATGAATTACCAAAAAGGAAAAATTGTTGAATCTAGTCCCTCCATTATATGTTAATGGTAAAAATTGGTAATTAATAACAATTGTTTTGTGGATCAATATTTTTCATGAGTTGAATGACTTCATGTGTTGAAGATCATCAAATCAAGATGTGAGAAGAAAATAGCTTCATGTGTTGAAGATCATTAAGAAAAAGATGTATCATGAGTTTATGCATGTCCAAGAGAAGATAATCATATGTTGATCATCAAGACAAGTGAAGACCATCATGAATTGATAGAGCTAGAGAAAAGGATGCATCATATATTGATGCATGTCAAGACAATGACCCGGACTTGAAGTTGTGATATGTGTCATCAAACTTCAAGAGGATGCTCAAGGCAAAGGTATGACTAGCTAGGGCTAAGGATGTGTTTCTAGTGTTTTACCGGTTTTGATGTTTGGTTGGAAGATTGGATTGCCAGTATAGGTTGTCGTACTATTAAGAGGAGTCATGTCTACTAGTTTGAGTCTCATCATGCGTTGATAGCTCAACCTCACCTTGTATAGCTCATCTTGGCATTAGGCTTGCATTTGCGAATATGTTTTGCAAATAGTTGAAACTTATGTGTTGAATTCTTGTAACATGGGACTATACATTGCAAATGTGTTTTGCAAGTGCTTGAAGTCCATGTTTCCATTCTTTGTGATATGAGACTCATAGTTGCAAATGTGTTTTGCAAATGGTTGAAGCTCATATATAATCCTTATAGCATGTGATTTGCAAATGTGAAAAGTCCATGTACCTATTCTTTATGTCATGATCTCAAAAGTGTGCAAATATATTTTGTAATTTGTTGGAAATCATGTTTGATCCTTGTGTGCATGATACTATAGTTTGCAAATTTGTTTTGCAAAATCTGTTGAGATATCTACACCTATCAGGAAAATCAGAACAACTGTTGTGTGTTTAGCAGTACTATCAAAGGTCGGAAGTACCAGCTCTGTGTGTGCGGTATTACCGAACATTGGAAGTACCGGCATGTGTTGCGTGGGACTACCTGATGCGAGTGGTCTGAGTGGCTCTGCGTGAGCGACTCGTCCGACCATCGAAAGTACCGGCTCTGTGTGAGCGGTACTACCGGAAGATGGAAGTACCGGCATGTGTTGCGCAGTACTACCAGGCGTCAGAAGCTCCGAATTTTCATGCGGAACGTTTTCTCCAGAGAGCGCCAACTTCTGGCCATGACTCAAATGGAAGTACTGCGCCGACTTTGTGGAACTTCCGAACATCGGAACTACCGGATTTATAACGGCGGTAGTTCCGCTCCGACTTTCAACGGTTAGTTCAGAAGTTCTGAAATAGCCGTTACTGTTATGTCAGAACAGGTGCGAAAGTACCGGCCTTTGCACTGCGGTACTTCCGCTCACCCTGATTTTTCAGGGATTTGGCTCCAACGGCTAGTTTTGTGGTGTAGGGTATAAATACTCCCTTGTGGCCAGTTGGAGTGAATGTTGAAATCCCATTTCTATTCTCTTAAGCTAGTGCAAGGCTCTCCACTCAATTGTCCATGTGTTGCACTTTGTGAGAAGGGAGAAGAGATCTAAATTGCATGTGTAGCATCTAGAGGTGGACGTAGTGTCCATTTGAGCTTGTGCATTCGTTGCACGTGGTGAGAGTCAAGCGAGGGGCCTGACTTATTACTCTTGGAGTTTGCCGACTCCTAGATGGTATTGGATGCGTCGTGTGCGATGATCTTCTCAGAGAAGGTTGTGGGAAGACCCGGCAAGTTGTGAAGGTTGAAGCTCACCTACGCAGAGCGGGGAAGAGCTACCACTAGTGAATTTGAGGTGGAAGGCTTAATTCGTAGAGCCGATCTAATTTGTTTGGGCTAACCTCAATGTGGACTAGGGGAGACTGGCAAGTCTCCGAACACCACGGTAAAAAGAGGTCGTGTCAATTGAGGTTTGTTTCCTTATGCTCAATTTATATTAAAGCAATTTATATACATAGAATTAAATTGATTAATTGTCATCTTAGGATTGCAAACTTTGACATAACATTAAAGTATTACTGCACTTAGGTGAACTTATTTGATTTAGGCGCTATTTGTACTAAACCAAATTGATTTAAACTTATATACTTGGATTAGACAAACAGAATATGTCTTTAAATTCTCGATTGTACAACAAGCTTATCAAAGATTGCATACATGGTATATGGAACAGGCCAACAAGTCGGATGGACAACAATGCTCAGGTGTCAATGTCAACTTTAGGCTACATCATCTTCAGCACAAGATTCACGATTGTGTCTTCATAGTGACCTTCGCGGACTTGTTCTTTCTCTTCTACCTTGACGTCTCACTCATTTGATGCTAGACACTCTAAATATGTACAATCACGGTCTACATTTATGTAATACTGGTAAATATCATATATATATATATAACTCCTTGCTTTTGTAGATATATATAAATACATGGTGACTGAAGTCAGCTTAATGAAATCACCGGTAGGTTTCCTCGACCCATACTTGATTTTCATTAATATCATTAAGGAGAATGCATCCTTTATCGAGAATTACATGACGATGACATTGGTGTCCCACTGCAACAAGGTATTCATACTTATGCCCAAATAACCAGGGGTAATTGCTGCACTAGTGGTTATACTTGTTGATTTATACTTCATAAGCAATACGGACTTAGGTTTAATAACCATGATGACATAACTTTGTAGATTCCATAGGATTCTAATTGTAATTATACCAAAATAGAACAAGGTAATATATCTTGATTCTCTAAAGAGGACCAAAAGTTGTCCAATAATTAATCGACAAGTAAACATATTTTCTCTATAGATACTTCTATTGTAGTCTTTCCTTTCTTTGCAATGACTATGGCTAAATTTTTGGAATCTCATAAGTCGTTCGCCAAGTATGTTGCTACTTTACGAAAATTTGAGGGAGGGATCAATGCACTATGACATGATCTAGATTTTTTGGTATTCGCTACTACACATTAATCCAATATAACATATCGTAGTCATGCCTCTCAAACTAACAAATTCTATTTTTGTAGTGCCACTAGTAGTTGTTGGGCAACACATGTGGATAGTATGTTTGCCACAACATAGAACTACTTCTCGGTTCCATGAAGACCAATCATCCACAAGTTTGTCAATCTTGCAATAATTACTTCATACTTATTAATTTATATGTATGCACGACATTGTTCTTCCTACCGACAAGTTTTGACTATCGCTACAACTGCGTTGGAACAAACCGAGCTCCAAATAATTCAATGACAGTGTGTGTCCTTCTTGATGTCTCGGGTCATAAGAGAAGATGGGGAGTTCCATAATGTAGATTGAACTTGTTTGGAATAAGATTAAACTGAATGGTACATGTGTGTATTTGTTCATGCATGGTTAATTTATTTTATTTCAGTAAGTGATTTATGAAATAGATGTTCTTGTTTCTGAAATGAATATGAATTGGATGTATACATGTACTTATGTTTCTGCTTGTTTCAGATGGCATGGCTAGCATTTCCTGAGCATAGCCAACAAATAGCACTAGATTTAGGAATACAAAAGAATATCACATACACTTATTAACTCATGACCAATTGTGCTAGTTGACTATCACAGACGTTTTATTATAGAAATCGTCTGTGATATCTGATGTATCACATATGTTTCAAGTACAAACCGTCTATGATAGTTGACTATGATATTTGATGTATGACAGAGGGTTTCAACTATAAATCGTCTGTGATAGTAGTTGAAAATCATTTGTGATACATCAGATATCACAAATGATTTCTACTACAAACTGTCTTGATAGTCAACTATCACAGACGGTTATGAGTTAATAACTGTCTATGATAGTATATATCACAGATAATTCAAAAATCATCGGCGATGACTCATGTCATTACGGACCAATAATCTCAAATAACTCACAAAACTGTCTATGATGACGTTTTTGAACTGTCTGTGATAACCTTTTCTACAGTAGTATCTTCAACAGGAAGGTATGGTTGATTATCCGTTGATCAAACTTGGAAGTGGAAGAAGTCCTGCTAGCTTTCTAGGGATGTACTCAATGTTGGAGTCACAGGGCCTGTTATTTTGTGGCTGCGGCTTATGGCTTTTGGCTGTGGCTTGTGGCTTTTGGCTATTCGTGTGAGAGATTAGAGAGTAACTGAAATTCACGTACGGCTTTTGCCGATATAAATGAAGTTAGTACAGTATATACTACAATTAACTAGTAGACTCTATTTTGACAAGACACTCCGTTTAAAAGCTAGTTACTATAGAAAAGCCAAAAGCCACAAAAGAACAGGCCCATAGACCTCACACCATGCTAGGGTTTGGAGTGCACCACAGGATTAAACCTTCTTGTCGTGCCTTGAATATGTTCTAAGCACATGTTCAAAGTTCGGCTTTGAAGCTTCGTACATTTGATTCCTGGTCATATATGCCAAGTAGTTAAAGTCATAGGAGACATAGACGCTGGCGTAGAATTGACGAATGATATCCACTTGGTAATTGCACTTCAACACCACAATGTCTTAAGATCGGCTCCATAGAAGAGGTTGCATGCTTCGGCAAAGCACTTAAGAGTGTTCAAATGTCTCCAATCTACGTACTTGTGATATGCAAATTGTTTGTGATGGTTGTAGATTTGGTTAAACACTTCTTTTTTGGAATTAGTGCCAAAGCGGGAATCCGTTGAGCTTGCCGGTTTCTCAAATTGATTTGGATAACGAAGTTGTGCATACTTGTCACTTGCATAAGGTTGAACCTTGGCTCTTCGGACTCGGCCATGCCAACATCCTCATCCTCATTGTCATCGTCGTTATCATCATTATCATCTTGATTTCCCTATCGACCAGAAACAACACCTTCAGATCTTCTATATCGATCGCACTAGTCCAGGCAAAACTAATGCACACAGTGATAACAGGGATATATATCATGCATAATAATAAACTTTATTAAATGAAAGAGTATGAGCCTTATGGCCAAGTTTTATATCTCCATGGCACACAGGCCAAAAATAAGGTAAATAACAACAGATGATAGTAAATAAAGTGAAGAACCCCAAAAAGCATGTCCACAGGCAAACGACACACTACCATAAAAAGATGATATATTGGATGCCTCATCGCAGACGGTTCCAGAGAACTGTCAGTGTTGCAATTATCACAGACGATTCTTATTAATAACTGTCTATGATATTATCACAGACAAATATCACAGACGGTTCGGATTAAAAACAGTCTATGATGTATTCGGATAGAGCAACGAAATTTTGTTTCCTAAAGGACCATGAAACTAAAGATCTTCCGAATAGTTAATAACTACTGAAGATTCTTTTTTTATCTACTTTGCTACCCGCATAATTAAAATCCAAATACCCAATTAAATTAAATTTAGCACCATTATGATACCATAAGCCAATGCTAGAGCAATAATTTAAATACCTAAGAATTCTTTTAACGGACACTAAATAACACTCTTTTGGAGAAGTTTAAAAACCTGCGCACATGCAAATACTAAACATGATATCGGGTCTAGACGAGGTAAGAAAAAGCAAGATACCAATCATGGATTTATAAAGTTGTAAATTAACCAGTTCACAGACGGTTCTTTATACGAACTATTTGTATTGTGGCTTATCACAAATGGCTCACAAACCGTCTGTGATAACTGTCTGTTATCATAGACACATAAATTCAGATGTTAACTATCTCTGATGATAGTTTAGAACCGTCTGTGATGACCATTTCTGTGGTAGTGATAGTAAGACATGGCCTACTTTCCTGATCCTCACTGTAGTCAAAATTGTCCTCCTTTGAGCAACAGAATTAAGTAAGGGTGAGCACAAAAATGTACTCCGTAAGTTACACAAAAAATGTATTATTAATGTAAGGGCAACAAGTGAAAGCGTATATGGTCATTTGACCGTAAATCTGAATTTAAATAAATAATGTAAATAGATATAAAACTGCTGAATTTAATATAATAAGTAAAAAATAGAAACTTAAGCAAATTAATACTGTTACCGCAAGTCTAACTTAACACTAACCTAACCACGGGTATCCCATCCGGACCATCATTCTCCAAAAAGATTCCAACAAGTTCATTTAAACATGTGTTCGAAAAACAAAGTTTGATCTATGAAAAACTTTACTCGGCTTGCCCGTGACTGTGAGCACGGCAATCCAGAATAGTTTATACACTCTGTAGATGTGATACAATTTTACCTACAAGATATGATTAACTCATAATGCCGACCACTACACGCTTTCAAAAATCATAACAAGGCATTTATAATGCAAAACCATCAAACTGGTCACACATCCACTAAAGTTTCACTCCAATAAAGAATCCACTAGATCAGAGCCCTCTCTTGTGCCATGTGAGATTTCTCACAGTCTACGCCATATTCACATTCAACCTGTAGCGAGACTCAAGTTGAGACTCATAAATTAGTTAGCCAGGACTATCCTATACCAACTTTTATGGTAGTACGATAGAGCTTTGTAGAGTAGCTTATAGACTAATCCTTTATTGACTTAAGCAGACTCTCCACATTCCCATTGTGCCAAGCACCCACGTTGTACCATCGAGCAACGTGTGCTAGCAAGCACCCACTATCTAACTATTTGTCTAAGTCTAAATCAATTTTTATATTTTACTTTGTCAAATATTTCATAGTTCTTCTTGACTCACCAAAGTCAAGAATACATTCTAAAACTCATCATTTTATGTGAAAAACTTATCCCAAACCTAAGATTATTTCTAATCATGTCTAAGCAGTTCTACAAAATGTTTCAACTAATACTAATGTACTAACCAGAGTTTTATTCGAGGGTAAAAAAGTATTTAGCTGTTCAATCTCAAATGTGGTCATAACAAGTAGGAGTTACTATGTCTTTCAAACTGGAATTTAAAATGCTTTGAATAAACATATATATGCAGAATAATTTAAAATAACAAAAATTTATTGTAAACTGATATTAACATCTTCAAGATGTGTAACTTGCCTTGGTCCGCAGATTAGTAAAAGTCCTCGAAGTAGTACTCCTCGAAAACGTTGTAGTCTATATGTAAAAATAACCAAACAAACTAAGTAAAATTCAAATAAAACTCAAATAAACTCAAAATTTGAAAATAAAAGTAGGAATGGATAGATTGGAATTTTAGATGAATTTAGAAAAAAAAGAATGGGTTCATTGGAGCTAGGGTGAAGGAGAACGGGCATTCGAAAGCTTTAAAACTAAGAAAATAAGAAAGAAAAGATTAAATAGATTTTTGGATTTGTTTTCCTAAAGAAATAGGGATTTATGATGTCAGCATCTAGTTTGGTTTGAAGGAAAAACAAGATTATTGCGTCATGATGATGTCATTAGGGGTTTTGAATTTTGGCCAATTTATTTTCTTAAAGAAAAATAGGATATAGAGACTAACATGTGGGCTTGGGTTTATGGACCGGGTCCACGGTTGACCAGGTTCATGGCTTGCGTGGTGTGGGTGGCTAACGGTGCAGCTATGCACTAACATGGCGTACGCATGGTGCCACATCGCTGCCATGCGTACCTATGTGTTGATGTGGCTCGGCCGGTGAGTGGTGGTGAGTCTTGCTGGTGGAATGGTGGATGGCGGAGGGCAGCGAGGAGTGAACAGAGAGAGGGACGGTCGGGGATCTTGTTTTACCTAAGCTCGGGGCTTAGATGTGGATGAAGGAGGTCAACGGTGAGGGGAAATGGTGGCACGGCTCAGGGTTCCAATGAAGTCATGGTTTTGGTGATCTTCTTCGATGGCGGATGGGCGAATGGGATTCACAGAGGTGCAGGGAAGCCGAAGGTAGCAAAGGTGTGGCTTGGGGGTGGCCGGAACCCTTTGTCCTTGTGATAATCACAAGACCAAAAATAAGAGACAATTAGCATAGGAGAGGATAAGACATAAGTAATTGTGCAAAAAAACTTCTGAAATTCTATACAGGGACGATAGTACTACTCTTGGCATGATAGTAGCATCAGAGTGGTAGTATCATGGTGCCTTGGGCGGTAGTACCGCACCCACAGCGTACTCTTAGGAGAATTTTGGATGCTTTTGACACTGTTGGTGCCGGCAATACCAAAAATAGCGCCGAGTGAAACGAAATTCCCCATTTGGCCCCCTGCCGACCGCACGACTCACCCGATGGCAACGCGTGGCAATCGTGCGGCCGGGGAGCGCACGACATCGAGATCGTGCGGTCCCCGACCGCACCATCACTCTGAACATGCGGTCGGCGAGCGCACCACCACAGTAGCGCAGGTGGTGCGATGCCCAATCGCACGATTCGGTTGGTGAACAGTGTTAGGGTTAGGGTTTTACCGAGGAATTGTGAGTATTTAAGGTGTATATGCATTTGTAAAGTTATATTTAGAATAAATTTTTTTAATATATGAAATGGTGTTTGAAAAAAATATGAATTTGATGTAGACTCCAGTTTACTGCTTGTGTAAATTTTTTGCAATTATGAAAATTAAGAATTTTATTTGGTAGAGTACGAACGAAATTTTTGTGAAATAATGATTGATGTATTTGTGATTTTCGTATATTGCTGACCGTGAAAAATATGTTGAACTGGCAATAACAATTTTCGATCATGTAATGTTATTTTATTAGAAGAAATTTAATGAAAATTTTTTTGAGCACAACTGTGATAGGAACAATTAGATGAAAGGAAGTAAAGTGATATTGAACATGTGGGAGAAATGAATGCAAAAAGAAGAGGACATTTTATGCTGATAATTAAAATAGACTTCATAATAAACATGGGAATGACACGGTGTACCCTGATTGTTGTAAGTTTTGTCAATTTTGTTGTTGTAAACTGGGAAAAAATCTGATGAAGTTGTAATAAAAGTTTATGCTCATTGTAAGTTGTAGATGCATAAAAAATTTTGATAAATTTTTTTAGGAAGGATTGACTGTAGAACGATCGATACATATAGTGGTAAGTGATATTTTGATGTTACTGAGAATTCGTGTACGGTGAGAACCGGTATATTAATATTGTTAAATGAGTTGCTATGTGAATCATTGAATGCGAAAAGACGAGATAATAAGCTTAGCTGAATAGAAATAAACTTCATAATACAGTTGGGGGTAACATGCCACGTGCATTTTTATTGCATGCATAACATATATCATGATATGCGACTAACCCACCCAACTGCTCGTACGACCTACTGTGTGGACCGGGGCTACTTTCCCCTCCTTGCCCACTCGGCGTTGAACTCCTCCGCGGCCTCTTTTGCCTTAGCCGCCATTTCCCTCTTTCTCTCACGCTCCCTCTCGCGAGCCTCCCGTTCCCTATGCATGCACGCTTCGAGATGAGCTTGCGTCTCGCGTTGTATACGTAGGGTGTGCTTGTTCTTGCGGCGCTCCTCCTCCAGCAACTCCTTGTCCCGTGTGACATTCCGCTCCTCGAAGTCGAGGGTCCATTGGTCAGCAGGGTGGATCTCAAGATCGATCCATTTGCGGTAGCCACATTGGGGCTCTAGAGACTGTAAATACAGGGGAGAGATTGTTAGTGCGTGCTGTGAAGGAGAAAAGGTAGGGAGAAATGGTGCATGTGGTCGTTACCGGCTGCCGTTAGGTTGCGGTGTCAAAACGGCGGTCACGGTAGTCACTGGAGTAGATTGCGCAACCCCAGTAACGCATACCTAGGCTGATGCGGTGCTTAGACTTGAAGAACTCCCCCTCAGGTGGGAGTTGCGACGAACGCTCGGTGGGGATGTTCAGAATGGGGTTGTTGCTACACGGCCTCTCATTGCGGGGAGCTGACCTCGTATCACGCTGAGCTTGTTCTACCCGGGCCGCAATAGCCCTTATTTTCTCATCGCAGGTGACAGCTGACCGTGCTAGGTCACGGGTCTCCTCCCATTCCTTCACCATCTTGTCCCGTTGCTTCTTCTTGCTTTTGTCTATCCCGGTGGGGTGAGGCAAGCGCGGTGTAGTATGGGGTATGGATGTGCAGTGTTTCCTGGGAAATGGAATGCACACCAATTTATAGGGTTCGTTTTCTCTCTACTCCTACATGTAAAGCTGATCCACGTGGTCGTAGCACTGGGTAAAGCTGGGCGTGCTGCGATATCACTGCAAAAAGGCCCCATTTTGTCATGTCACTGCACAAAGCTGACCTCTTTTGTCATCTGACTGAGCAAAGCTGCCCCGTTTTGTCATGTCCCTTCGCAAAGCTACACTCTTTTGTCATGTCACTGGGCAAAGCTGGCCTCTTTTGTCATGTCACTGAGCAAAGCTGCCCCGTTTTATCATGTCACTGCACAAAGCTGCAGTCGTTTGTCATCTCACTGAGCAAAGCTGGCCTCTTTCGTCATGTCACTGAGCAATGCTGCCCCGTTTTGTCAGGTCACTGCGCAAAGCTGGCAATGGGAGCGAATATTTGAGTTGGAGGAGCGAATCGAGACTCTCAATGAGGAGAATAACGACCTCCGCCAACAGATGCAACGCGAGAGGGGCAACGAGGAGTTGTGAACATAGGAAGCTCGTATGATCCCACATGTTGCTGCGCGAACCCTAGCCGCATATGTGCGTTCTACTACCACGACGGCCAGCCACGTCCGAGGCGGCCCCCTCAGGAATACTCCATGTGGGTGCCACGAGGCTCGTTTGGCATATAGGCAACGAGGTGTATGGTTGTACCTTGTACCAGTACGCACGCTTTCTACGATATGGAGTAGGGAGAGTGATTAAGTTAGTAATGTGTCGTATTTTATTTCTTGTGTTCGTTGCTGTGTTGTGGTGTGTCGGTTTGATTTATTTTCTTGCCTGTAGTACTTTATATATTTACTGTATGTGCAATGTATGTGTTGTTTCGTGTTGTTAGTGCGTGACGCCTTCTTATTGTGTGGTATCTGTGAGTGAGGCCCCCCACTGAGCCTATAAGAGGGAGCTATTCCTCAGCTAGTCCCTTGCATTCTTCTCCCTAACCTCCTGAAATAGTTGTTCCTAATCTGTGTACGTTTTTTTCGTGCTCACTCCCCCGGACGCCGATATGAGTCACCTCAGCACCTCTTCGTCGGCACCCACGGTGATTTGCCCAAAATGCAACACGGTTGTTAGACATAAGACCTCACACACGGCTGCGAATCCTGGCCGCCACTACTGCAAGTGCCCCTTACACTCGGTGAGTAAGATTATTTCGAATTCTTTCAAATCGTGCTGGTATGTTTCAAAATCTTCTTCCCATGGAATCGCAGGAAGCCCCTGACGATTGCCGATTCGGGGTGTGGGAGGATGAAATGGGCACTAGGACAGACATTGTTCGCCATGAGAGAGTTGTCGTGGGGGGTTGCGACCCCGTCTAGATGCGGCATCGTTTCGATAGACTGGAGTGGAAGATAAATTTTAATGTTGTGTGCTATTTTTCTTTTTTGTGTTTATTGTTATCATGAAGTTGTAGTGCGGGAAGTTGTTCTCGTCTATGTTGGTAATTTTTATGCTATGTTGTATCTTACGTTTGTTGTTAATCTATGTATGTGTAATGCATGCTGTGAGCTATAGTGCGCACATGCGTGCATAATTGTCATATTAGAATGATGCCTTAATTGTAGTTAAAATAATTTCGTAAGCACATTGCAGTACGAACACAAGAATGTTTGTAAATAATTGCAGGAAACCATGCGACATTACAACAGCTCAATTACAAAAATTCATTGTGCATCTCGTCGTCGCCTCCTCGGACGGCGTATGTGATCATCTGAGAATGTGAACCTGCTAGGGGAGTGCGGTGCATCTCGAAGGTCGTACTGCGAGGGCTGCGTCCGAGGTGGTGGTGGGTACAACTCCGCGGAGAGTTGCAACAGATGGCCAAAAATAGAGCTGAGCCATTCGGAGGAGGGTTCTATGTCCTGCTCAGATGGTCCAGCTGAATTAGGCCATGGAAAATATAAAATGTTTATAATGAGTAGTAATATTATAAGGCATTTACCTGGGAAGTCTGAAACGCAGATGGGCCACCGTGAACTTCGTGGCCATGTTGCTCCGTGACTCTCTGCAATTTTTTTGCGATGCGATTAGATGGCATTGAAATACACATGTCATGTTTACTACGTTAATACATACCGGTGCAAGATGCTCTGTCATCAATCGTGCACACCTGCTTACGATCCCCTCTAGTCTAGCCCATCATGTACTTCTGTCTGAGGTGGACCTCGAACTTCCTCCGTAAGCCATCCATGGTCTGAGCAATATGCGAACGAGCCTTCTCCATCTTCTTGTCCATGTAAGCCTGTGCTACCTCGGAGAAATTTTTGCCTTCATCTAGATGCTTCTTCGCCATCATGGCTCTATTGACAAAGTATCCAACTGAACGATTCCAAGTCTCTTCCACGATTGCAGTGATAGGTAGGGATCTCACGCCCTTTAGAACACCATTGTACACCTCGGACATGTTTGTCGTCATGATTCCATACCTTGCGCCGCCAGTGTCATGTAGTAGAGACCACATCTCCAAGTCAGGTGCATTGGACTGAACCCATTGTGTGAACTCCCCAACTCTCGTGGAGCCTCCCTCCACGGCCCCAGCTTCAGCCTGCTCGAGACACCTTACATGCTTGTTGGTCTTCTGATCAAGGTGCCTCCACAAGGCCTCAAACTTTCTCTTCTGGTTCTGCATACAAAGCTTTTTGAACATCTTCATTAGTTTCTTGCTATGGAACCTTCTGTGGAAGTTCGCCGCAAGATGCCTCATGCACCACTGGTTCTTTATGTCATTCCACTGGAAGGGGGGATGTGTCCCGTTCTGCATCGTTCGCATTGCAGATAGCAGCATGCAATGCGGTCTGAGTTGACACACACATCGGGCCGATCTTGTACTACAACCTGCTTCACATTGGCAAGGAACCACAGCCAGCTATCTGTATTCTCATTCTCTACAATTGCAAATGCCACTGGGAGTAACTAGTCATTTGAGTCTGCTGCAACCGCGGTCAGGATAGTACCCTTGTACTTGCCAGATAGGAATGTGCCGTCCATCGTTAGCACTGGACGACACCACTTGAAGCCTTCTATTGCCTGATGGAAGGCCCAGAACACTCTGTCAAGCACAAAACAATTCGGCCCTTGCGTCTCATGAACCCGCTTGTACTTGTTAATGTACGTGCCTGGGTTTGCTTCTGCAATCTGATGTAGCATTCTTGGGATCAGATCATATGCCTCCTCATACGTCCCGAACATACGCTGTAGGACCTTCTGTTTCGTCCGCCACACCTTCTTGTAGCTTACATCAAACCCCACAGTGTTCGCTACCTCCGCCATGAGAACCTTCGGAGAAATGGATACATTTGCCACCACAAGATGGCTTATCAGCTCCGCAACATATGATGACGTCATGTTGCGGTGCCTATATAGTGGCGCCGCAAGCTCACAAGTGTGATCCTTCAGCACCGTTATCCAGAAGTCCGTGGCAGGGCCCTGAACCGCTGCGCACGGACCTTGCTAGGGTAGGAGCCGTCGACACACATCATAATGTAGGTGTCAGGGTTAGACCTGTGCACCCGATATGTCGGGCTGATGTTGACGTCGTATGTGGCAATAGCTTGCTGTGCAGCGCTCTTGTTACGGAAGCACTGCCCTAAAAGGAGCGTGCCCTCATTGAATCCCCACTCTGCCTCCTCCGCCCGTGGCAGAACTAGGGAATCCGCTGCGATGTCGTCCAATCTGGACGGCACGTACGCACCGTCCATGGTTACAACACCACCTAACACACCTCCCGTTGTAGGTTCCCCTTCTTCCTACTCTCCTGAACTGGCTGTTTCCACATCCTCCTCCTCCTCCTCGCTTTCCACTTCCTCCACCTGATTCGCAAGGTACTCGTGACACTCAACACGGGCGGTCCACCACCTCTCCGCACCTTCATTCGGCTGAAAATTCTCCACACGCCTCTGCAGGTCTCCATCTCCCATTGGCTCACTGACTCCTTCTCCTTCGCCAGCATCTTCATGACCGCCGAAAAGTAATGCAGGCTCTACATCCCCGCCAGCACCACCAGAGCTACCCATGGCGGATGATTATGTGTCCTCTCCACAAATTGAACATACACCATTGGCCTGGCATAAATCGCTGCGTCAGGGTTGCACACGACCTCCATGTAGTTCACCCATGAAGCGTCGCTCGTCACCTTTATAAGTTGCCACACTATCTCCCCTTTAGCACCTACCACTGCGGCATACACTACCTCGATATGTAATTTGTTCATTGCGGTGTCCCGATCGAATGCGGAACGCATGCATCTCCGTAGCTCAAACAGGTTCATGGTGTTCAGATTGGGTGCCCAGATCATGGTCCGGTCACAATTAGATAGGTCTGCCCCGTACGGCCCGTCGCGTACGAGACCACTTCTGTAGAACACGAACAAGTCTTGGATGTCACCCATGGTGTACCTAACATAAGTCCATACAGAACCCTCTTAGTATATATAGCATGCAACAAGTGTACCATTATACAATAGCTACCGCCTACCACATACAAGCGTAATATTTCTATGCAACAAGTGTACCATCATACAGTAGCTACCACCTACCACATACAAGCGTAATATTTCTATCTCAATTTCGTTGTTCTATCTATCCCATACAAATATGAATGGTACTTTTTTATTTGTATATCTAATTTTTAATTCATTTATGAAGTGCGCTAACAAATTCCTATATAAATCAAATTAGTACTGCAATGTACTTATTTTTCGCAATTCTCTAATTTACAGATCTTACTTGCTAATTTCTGTGATAAATAATTTACAATTTCTCCAAATTTCTCTCCTAATTACTATTATTATTCTTCTACTTAATTCACCAATCCAACTACTCATTTTTCTTCATTTTCAACTTATGAATTCTTATGTAAATGAAATAACTAATTTTTTCCTAATCTTTCATTAACAGAAGCAAGCTTTCACAAACATGCATAACAAGATCTAATATGACTTGCAGCAAACATGGATGTTACTCAGTTCAGTCATTTTGGCTACAAGAATGAGCAAACATGAATACAAAAAGTTGTTCACAATAGCAGTACACAAATTCTTCACATAAAATATAAAATACAATACACTACAACTACAAACATTTTATCAAAAAATACAATACACTACACCTACAAACAACTACAAACATTTTACATTACAGTTCACAACAGCAGTACATAATTTCTACAGATAAAATATAAAATACAATACAATACAAGTACAAACGTTTTATCAAAAAATGGCATGCAGCAACTTCGTACAGATGGTTTACGCTAATTACAAGCTAATTAGTACAATAAGAATATAGACGTATAGAGATGGCATTTACCTTTTCTTGAAGATCACGAAGCGATCTACAACTTCCACACTTGCCAAAACTTCTGATTCCAAACAAAAATGACTCAAAATCTTGTGCTTGTACTCGTTTCTTCCTTCACTCCCTCCCTCTCTTGCTCTGCAGTTTTCTTGCTCTGGCTAAGCTTCTACCGTTCAAACCATCAAACGCAGCTGGCCAAACTCTTTTATGCTGCACTGAGCTCGCTCTTCTGGTGGGGGACAGACAAACCATGCATGAAGAGCTGGCGCGTGTGTATGGCATGCAATGCAAAAATGAAAGAGCAAAGCACGGGCATATGGCAGCATGCACAAAGCCAGCCAAAGCCACGGACGGAGGAGCTTTCGGCGGTTTGATTTGATAGCGGAGGGAATGGTGCGGTCGGCTACCGCACCATTTGCACTATAGAGGCTGGTTGTGCAGTCGCCCACTGCACGACTCGACTGCACAGTAGTCGTGTGGTTGGTGACCGCACGATCACGTGCTCGTGCGGTCAGCGATCGCACGACATGCCACGCGTCGGTCCATCGGAAGTCATGCGGTCGGCAGGGGGCTACAAATGGAAATAACTCGCTCCGAAGGCTAAATGTGGAATTTAGATGGTCTACAGTGCTAATAGTGTCCGAATTTCCTCTTAGGACAAAGATCAATTTTGATTTTAACTTGTTTGAAAAGTCACTAAACACAAGATTCAACCAAATAAAGATTGCCAAATCGGAAACCTTTGAAAATCAACTCACATTCTTTTTCTTTTGAAATAACAATGCAACCTTGAGAAAAGTGCAAGTGAGGCTAAGATCCCATAATTGAGCAACAAATAGCAAATTAAAATCCAATGTTTGTACAAGACATAGATTAGAAATGGAAAAATTATTTAAGATAGCAATTTTACATAATTCAATTACCTTTCCTTTGCTATTGTCACCAAAAGTGATTTTATCGTTGCCTCCACTTCCAACTTCAAATATGGTGAACATCTTTTGGTCTCCAGTCATGTGTTGAGTGTACCCGCTATGAAGCACCCAATGTTGTCCACCGATTTTGATGTTCACCTAGAAAAAAGATTACGTTCTTTTGGGTACCCAAATTTATTTGGATCTTTAGAAGATAGTAACCAAGGCTTTGGGCACCAAAATAGTATTCTTTTTAGCACCAAATATAGAAGTGCCTATAAACATAGCAATTACTCTACCATTCTTGGATTTCCTAAGTATATAGCAAGAATCATAAATACCAAAGACAGGAGTGTTACCAACAGGACAAGAATTTGGCATGTGTCCCACACCACAACACTTATGGCAATTTTTGCCATTTTCTATCACATACCTCATGGGTATGTGAATTGGCTTCTTTCCTTTCTTGGGAATAAACCCAAGCCCTTCTTATATGAGCACATTTGCTCATTGAATATCTTGTCAAGGGTTGCCTTTAACTTGAAACACGTCTCTAAGCTCTTATTTAGCTTGTTTACTTGCTCTTTTAGCTCATTGTTCTAAAAAAACAAGTACATGATCATAAGAATTAGTCGTAAAAGAGTTAGATTCTACTTTAAAAGAGCATGACATAGCTAACAAGTCATAACAAGAAGTAGAAGTACTAGTTTTAGAAATAATGCAAGAAGCAATATCTAAAATTTGGAAGTCATCAATAATATTGCAAGTAATTGTCGATACCCAAATATACAAATACGGACTCTCCTGTGTATTCTACACCAGTCCAGGAGCACGCTAGTGCACACTGTATAAACAAAAATGAAATATCGACCTTATGACCAATCTTACAAATAATAGCCTAAAGGGCTAATAAACTTGCAGCGGAAAAACAAAAATAAGCATAGTAGCCACTCAACATGCCAATAGGCAATCGACTGGTGAGTGAAGTCCTAATCCGTGAAGTCATCGAAGTATCCTCCTTCTGATCTAATTCTTCTTCCTCAACTGAGCAAATATGGATATAGCTATGAGTACATAGAGTACTCAGCAAGTCGTTTGTAACAAAGAATGTAATATAATATATAAGGCTTACCAATGGATGGTAGAAAGGTTAATTTACCAAAAGCAACAATTTAAAGTAAATACAATAAATAGATTGAAAAGCGGAATTTGACAACGATTAATAAATAATCAAAAGAATTGAGACAAACCATAAGTGAACTGACCATTCACTTCAATGAATCACCCATGAATCAAGATTCACGTAATGAACCACCATTGAACTAACCATTCACTCCCCAACTTAACCCATCCAGATTTTTATGAAAACTCTACCCCTCATGTGAAATCATCGAGCATTGTCCATAACTGAGGACATGGCTATTCGAATAGTTTTACACTCTACAGAGGTTGCACAACTGTACCCACATGATGAGATAATCCTCACGTTAAATAAAATCACAACGAGAATTTTACAATGCTCTATCTCAACCCGATCTCGCTCGCTAAGATTTCGTCGTCGGAAGGCTAACCACCTTGTCGATAATTGCCCCCTCTTGCGCCAATACAACATCAGTAGCGAAACCAAAGTTGAGACTTCACAAATTATTATGCCAGGTATATCCCACACAAGACATGTGGTTTGCACGGTAAAACTCAGATCAATGGCGCACAAAGTTAAGTCCTTAGATTTATCCAAACGAAACATCCACATCCTAATATGCAAATTGCACCCCCTTTATTGTACGATCATTCGCTCAAGTGAAAACTATTTTTCTAAAACCAGCACCAATAACACTACCCATGTCATGGTACTCAAATTTTATAACTGTGGCTGGCTACCATGTTCCAATATATCATTAAGTCAACATTAGTTAATCACATGTGATAATAAACCCAACGTTACTATAAGCATGGCTATGCAATTAAATGTACAACCCATGTGATAACTATTATTGCATCACTAGATAATTACCCATCCTATGGTGACAATGGAACCATGACATTCAATTTATCAAAAAGAAATTAATCAAATAGGTCATTAACTACCAATACAAAGGTTGTAACAAAATAGCGATGCATGATAATTTAAAACTAAATAATAAATAATAGATTTGAAAACTAGATTGAACATGATCAAAGGACACAACTTACATTAGCCTTGCTCAGTTAATGGCTCCTGATGTTCAAATCTTGCTTTAGCTCGTTCAAAAGTGTGATCTAACGTGAGTGAAAATGAAATGAAGCACAAAATAAATTCAAATAAACTCTAAAAACTTCAAAACCAGAGCCAAAAAATAGAGCTCAATTTTAGAGGAATTTAGGGGAAAATCATGTCAATTGGAGTTAGGACGAAGGAGAACGGACTCTTGGAAAATCTAATTTAAATGAAAAGGTTAAAAATTAGAAATTCTACTGTGCTGTGAACCCGGTGCACGGAAAAGGCTAGTCTATGCTGAACTTGGTTTATGGAACAGTGCACGGTGTAGGATCGGACTCGGCGACAGAGGGGGGTGAATGTCGCTTTCTTTAAAATCACATCCCCTCCAAGTACCCAAACAAGTTTTCTCTCCAATACATATAGAATCTATGAAGATAAAAACTTGGGTTCTCTGGAACCTCACAGAAGACAAACAAGAGAAGCAATCAAGAGAAACAGCAGCAAAAACGAGGAATTGTGAGAGCTGAACAGGGGGCCGGTTAGACCGCTGGCATCAGGCCGGTCTGACCGCTCCCTGGCCGGCAGTCAGACCGCCCAAGCCATGCTGGTCTAACCGCCCCTCTAAAGCCGGTCTGACCGCCCCTCGGGATAGCAGACAGAAACTCCTGAAATTTTCAGACAGCCAACTGAAACTTCACACAAAAAGGAAATTTGAGATTTTCTTCTAGTTTTCTCTGCCCAAAATAGTTAGGAAACAACTACAATAGCCAGAGGAACTAAAAGAAAAAAAAAGAGTCCAACTTAAATGCAAGTATCTCAGATTTGGGCAAGAAACTGAAAAGGCACAGAGTGCATCCTGAAAAGGTCAGATTTTAGTTTGTTACAATTAATACATGGTGAGCTAACAGGGTCCTTAGAAGCATTTTGAGCCAATCTATTGTTGTCATCAACTAATTCTTGAAACTGTTTGTAGACAGCTTCAATCTCAGTAGTAAGCTTGGGACAATTCACACAAGAAGCAATAGGCTCAAGAAGAAAAGCTTGTAATTCGGCAATTTTATGATCTGCCCATTTTAGGTTCATCTTCAAATTATTGCAATTTTCACAAGTCTCGGGCAGATCGAGAAGCATAGTGTAAAAGACCACTAAATGCGTTGTCGTTATCCTCACATGAGGTGCATGCACTAGTCTCAACAGTAGTATATGAAACAGGAACTACCCTACTCATCTCAAGCTCAGCAAGAAGACTAATGTTCTCCACCTTAATCATGTAAGCTCGGAGGACACACTATCATGCAAGGTCCTTAGGTTCTCCATATCATCCAGCAAAGCAGAGCATACATCACAATCATCACGGGAGGGAGCAGATCTAAGTGAAGTAAGCTCCCGTGACAGACTCTCTACTTCCTTCTCCAACTCGCTACACCTAGCTCTAGATCTAGCATGGAATCTACCTAGCTTAAGAAAAGTATCATTAAGCTGGTCGTAGGTGGGGGATACCTCGTCGGAGTCGGAGTACAGCTCGCTGTCGCTCAGTTTGCCCTCAAGGGCCATGAAGCACATGCCGGAGAAGTCATCACCGCCCTTGGGTTCTTGCTTGTCCATTCCATCGTCGTCGCTCCACCCCTCTACCTCGCTGAGATCGAGGTCGTCGAAGGCGGTGAGGACGCGGTGGAAGAGCTTCTTGGCTTTGCCAAGGTCGCGGAACTTCTTCTTGCCTTGTGCAGGAGCTGAGGGCTTCTTGTTGCGGTTCTTGTCGATATAGTCGTTCTTGCCCGAATTGCCGTAGTCACCTTTGCCCTTCCCCAGCTTGGGGCAGTTTGCCCGAATGTGGTTGGGGCCACCACACTTGAAGCAAATCACGGGTCATCCTCTCTTTCCATCCCTCCTCCTCTTGTAAGCATGGGAGAATCGACAACGCATCAAGAGTCAAAGTCGAGAGGTCCGTGGTGTCCTTGATGGTAGTCACCTTCATCTCCCAAACACGAAGGTCGAGTGCAGCGAGCATCTGTCGAGCGTTATCCGAGTTGGGGTATGTGAGACCGACCGCTCGGAGGTTGCTCAGAATCTTGTGAAAACGCGCAAAACACTCATCGAGGGACTCGCCAGCAAGCATTTTAAACTTGTTGTAATCTCGCTTGAACTGGTCCTGTCGCACCGTCTTTATTTGGGTGGTGCCCTCATGGTAAGCATCAAGGGTCTCCCAAATATCGAAGGCAGACGAAAGATGAGATATGCGGTCAAACTCGCTACGACTCAGGCCCTGGATTATGATGTTCCTTGCCTTAGCGTTTGCCTCAACATCAGCCATATTCCCGGTGTTGATGTTCTTATCGGCACGAACAACAAATCGGACCTTGACCTTACGCCAGATGGCATACCCCTGAGCCTGGATGTATGTCTCCATTCGGCTCTTCCAGAAGGGGTAATCGATGCCATCAAAGACGGGAGGCTTGGTCGAGTACTTGTTCGTCGCCATGGCTCTAGAGACTGGTTAAGATCTATTGAGAAGAGCTAACCGGCTCTGATACCAATTGTAGGATCGGACTCGGCGACAGAGGGGGGTGAATTTCGTTTTATTTAAAATCACATCCCCACCAAGTACCCAAACAAGTTTTCTCTCCAATAGATACAGAATCTATGAAGATAATAACTTGGGTTCTCTGGAACCTCACAGAAGACAAACAAGAGAAGCAATCAAGAGAAACAGCAGCAAAAACGAGGAACTGCGAGAGCTGAACAGGGGGGCGGTCAGACCGTTGGCATCAGGCCGATCTGACCGCTCCCTGGCCGGTGGTCAGACCGCCCAAGCCATGCCGGTCTAACCGCCCCTCTAAACCCGGTCTGACTGCCTTCATTTCCCGGTCGACCGCCCCGAGACGAAGAGCGAAACTCTGAAATTTTCAGACAGCCAACTGAAACTTCACACAAAAAGAAAATTTGAGATTTTCTTCTAGTTTTCTCTGCCCAGAATAGTTAGGAAACAACTACAATAGCCAGAGGAACTAAAGAAACAAAAGGGTCCAACTTAAATGCAAGTATCTGAGATTTGGGCAAGAAACTGAAAAGTACAGAGTGCATCCTCAAAAATGAAATTCCCAACAATTCTTTGATCCTTTGGCCAACAGACATTGCAGATATGTTAGCAAAAGCCACTGGACTCTACAAGCCAAGATTCAAGCCATCTCAAAGAGGGAAACAAGATTTGAACCAAACCCTAGAAAAACTTGGAAAACTTCAGAGAGGAGCACACAAACCCAAATTACTTAAGATTCACAAGACCTTTGCACATGAGATTTTGCAATCAAGTTAGCAATAATCTAAGGACATGCCAACAAGAACCTCAGGCCATTTCCTCAAGGGAATCAAGAAACTCATCAAAACCTTAGAAGAGGAAATGAAGAACAGAGAAAGGCAAAACACCAAATCTGAGATTAAACTTGATTTGCTCTTGGGAAAAGTCGATCAAATGACCTTGAGGCATCATCCCATCACAGAGCAACCCATTTTGGCACTCCCCAGTAAGAAACGAGCAAAAACTCAAAAATCACACATAGGAAATATCGAAGGCAAAAACCAACAGAGAGCCAGGGACTTGATCAAATTCAGCCAAAACCATCTCATATTGATACTGAGGAAAGGAGATACATGATTACATAGGAGAAACAACTCACACCCTCTCTACCTCCCCATACAAGCTTGAGTGGACATCAAACCATCCTCTCCCTCAAGAACACACCCAAGAAGAAGCTACGAAGGGGACACACACAGAGGGAGGAGACAACACTCTGCTGCCCTCAACAACTCCTCACCAACTAAAGCCTAAAGCCAAAATAAACTCTCCAAAGCTCATTTTGACTAAAGCAACACCCCACCAACCTCTCAAAACCTAGAATGCATGAGGGGGCATGCAGCCACTCCCTCCTATTTATAGCCCTTGGCTAACGGGTCTCCAACCCGTTAGCCCGCTAACTCCGAACGGAACCGCTTCCACCTGTGCAGCCTTGTGCTTTTACCGAAACGCCCCTCGTGCACCTTCTGGGAAGCTTCCTCGTTCCTTGTCGTCCACGACTCGCAACCACCTCGAGTCTCCGCCATCTTCAACACATCCGACCGTTCTGACCTTGACACCGCCCGTGTCTAGTCCGGTCACCTCGTGTCTCGCCACGACTCCGCCTCAACGTCCTGCAGTCAACACAGACAAGAAACACATCAAATAGCACCGCTCGATATATGTAAGCATAAATGCATTAATGAAATAGCACAAACCTGACGAGTCTACATAATATGCATCCTAACCATTTTGACCAGGTTTGACCAAGTCCGACCGAGCCCGATTGCACCACGCAACGTCAAGGACCGAACCAACCAAAACAAACTCGACTTCCCTAAACCGATGTCAATTACTCATCACACACATGGGGTCTCAACCACATGGTCTCTCACACAGTGACTAGGCTGCTGATGTGGCAAGAAGGCTAAAATGGCAGCTGACTCAGCTAGGGTTGACGAGGCTCAGCGACTCATGGTTTCACGACACAATGCTTTTGACAGTTGGGACTCGACTGTCTGCGGCTCGGTGCACGGAGGATGGGTCTATGGGAAGACAAAGAGATGGCCAAGCGTGGGTGCAGCTGAGATGTCGAGCGCACGGTTCGAGGCATCAAGCGCATGAACCGAGGCAGGCAGCACGCGAACCGTAGACAGCACGGCTACTGAGGTGAGCGACGGCGATGGGGCTGGACGGCGGACAGTGACTCACCGGTGGAAAGACGACGGCGGAGGTCAACGGCAATGCCAATCGGTGCCAGGGAAGAATGGGACAACGGTGGTGAGAACGACGATGGACTCGATGGTGCACGGTTTAGCGACTCTCGGTGAAGGTGGCTGCAGGATACGGAGGACGAGGGGGATGGCTGGCTTTACAGTGCGGACGCCGAGATGTGGAGATGGGCACAGGCGACGAGTTCGAGATAGACATGGGCGAGCAGCGATGGAAGGAACTCCGCACCGGACATAGAGAAGGAGGAGTCTGCGGTGGAGACAAAAGGTCTGACAGGTGGGTTCCACCTGTCAGCGGCTTGGGAAGATCCAATGGCCGTGAAGCAATGTGGGCGAAGCGATTGCATGGATGCGCGACGCGTGTCGGCCATCCGACGGGCGGACGTAGGCTGGGCTAAGCCAGGCTAGGCCGAGCTGGCGAGCTGGTGGGCTTCGGCCCACTAGGCCTTTTAGGGGTTTTGGGAATTTCCTTTTTCTAGAAATTTAAATAAATACTTTTAAGCTCTAGAATATAGCAAATAAACCCGAAAAATCCAAGAAAATTCCTGAAAATTCCTTGAGAATTAAGTAAACCAAATAAAAACTTTCAACAAATGTTAAAGTTTAACTTAGTCATATTAAATACTTTTAATTAATAAAAATTAATTTTAAACTTTAATTAATTCCAGAAAAATCCAACTTGTGAATTTTATTTTAAAAGTTTCAAAAAGACTCTGAAAATTAGGATGTTAAGTAATGCACACATTAGTATTAGGATTGGTGAGTTCCTTGAGGAGTGAATCATGAGCTTCCTTTAGCTCCTTATTACAATCTTTTAGAGAAAGAAATTATCTCATTAAGACCTTGAATTTAGATTTCTCCTTTTCAATGTACTCATTCAAGCCTTAAAGCATATCCATTAATTCATCATTGGAAGGCTCATCTCATCATTTAATTTTGCCTTTTCTCCTTTTGCCATTAGACAAGTGGGAGTGGAGAATAGTGATGGAGCCTCCTAAAAGCATCTAGGCCCCTAAAAATTTATTTTGGTAATTAATAACAATATTGTATTGTGGGACAAACATATGTGCTAAGATGTTTTTAAGGTTTAGTCCCGGATTATGGATGAAAACAAAACAATGGCATGCAAAGACTATGAAGGATCAACATAGCTCAAGACAAAGATAAAACATAGCTTAAGGATCCTTTTTATAGTTTTCATAGTTTTGGTGTTTGGAGAAAAGACCGGATTTGTAGGCTAGATGTCGTGCTATAAAGGGAGATCGTGGCTAGTAGCTTGAGAATTTAATTTGTGCCATCTTGATCAACTAGGAGCCATGAATGCATCTTAAACTGCTCTTGAAAAATCACTGTTAGCAAAATTGGTATGGCTGTAGGCACCATGGCGGTACTACTGGCCAGTGGTATGACGCAGGCACCATGGCGTTACTACCGGCCAGCGGTATGCCCATGCCTGAACTGTGGTACTACCATAGTGCGGTAATACCAATTTTTAGTTGGTGGTACGTAATTTCTAGAGAGCGTATTTTTGGACACTTTTGAGACCCTGAAAATGAATGTACTGATTGTGCTGATACCGCACTTACGTTCAACGGCTAGTTCAAACACATTAAATGTGTACAAAAGAGCCATTGAATAGTAGGTGCGTTAGTACCGGCCGATACATGGTGGTAGTACCACACCTATTGATTTTTTATGGGATTTTACCCCAAACGATCGAATCAAAGTTGGGGTTTTTGGGAGCATAAAATAATCATATCAAAAATATACCACTCATTTCCACCCATGACTACCCAAATCAGTTTCCCATAATTAAAAGTGATGCTTGGGGCATTTTGGTGCCCCCCGAGTATCGAAGAAGTACTATGCATGGTATATAATTGTAGGCTTATTTTTGAAAGATTACCATTATATTTTACTAGGGAGACAAGGCTCAAATATTCAAATGTCCAAAGGACGTGTAATACTAACAGGTCAAATAATGGGCATATAACTAGAATTTTAAAACAATCATATATTTGTATATGAAATAATAGCATGCAATTTGATAATTTAAACAAAAGTAATTTGCAGAAAATGTAGGTTCAGCATGATTAAAGTATTGACTCAGCTTGCGCGGTTTACTGCAGTATTGAGCTCACTCAAAGCTTTCTCATTCAATGGTCTTGAGCTTCTAGTCTTCATCTTCATCCGGATCTTGGTCCCACTTTATCCATTGATTCTTTAGGACTCTGATCTCTAATTACGTGCTAAATAAATGAAGAAGGACGGGCTTCTAGAAGTTTGAATATAAGGGAACAAAAAAACTGAAATTTTCACCGTGGTCGAAAGCTATACACAATCGGAAGATTCACAGCGGTCGGATGCCCTATAGTGATCGAAAGGCAAGAGTGGTCAGAGACAAGAACGGTCAGAAGCTCTATTGTGTAGTCAAAAAGCTATGGTGGCAGTCAGAAGCTACAATAATTTGAACATAGTCGACAGATATAGTAATTTGTATGTGGTCAGAGGGGTCAAGATTACAACATGGTCGGTTGTCAAATATCATGGTCAGTGCTCGAACAACCATGATCGGGTGGCTAAACATGGTCGGAATTCCGTACGTGGTCGAAGGCGAAGCCGGAGAGGGCGGTCGAAGTCGGGAGCAGAAGTGAAAACAGAATAGTAAAAATATTAAGCTTATTTGCTTCTTCCTTTTCTTTCTTAGTGTCTTGATCTTGTCTATATCTAAATTGCTAGGCTTTTGCTGACATTTCCTGTCTTAAAGTTTTGTAGATGTTGTTTTGCAATTTGTTCACCAGTGATGAAGATGGATTTTGTGAGGAGTTGTGGCTCATGATTTGGTAAAAAGATATCGTGTCTTTGTGGTTTGTTTTGTTGTGCTCAATTTACTTTCAAGCAATTTACATTTATAAAATTAAATTGATTGCTTGTCAATCTTTGATACAGACTTAGGTTATTGGTGCAATTAGGTGAATCTAGTTGATTTAAGCTTTGTTTGTGCTAAAACCAATTTGATTTAAGTTTCCGTATTATATTCTTGGTTTTAGCCAAATAGCTTAAATAGATTTAATTTAATTGAAATTTTAGAAACGACTATTCACCCCCACTCTAGTCGGCCTTCTCGATCTTACACCTGACCATTTTACACTAAAAAGTAAAAATAAATAAATAATCAAATTAATTTTTTATTATTCTAAACCTCCACATCTTAATGTCTAAACTATTAGCTACTTAGTATTTACCATACAACTTGAATTGAGGGCTAGGACACCATCAAACATTTTAGTTTTTCATAAACCGAGAAGATGTGTGAAGAGACATGATTCTATTATGATTCTACTACGATTCTATTGTGATCTTACCAGATACAACTCGATGTGCCATTTGAGTTGTATTGATGTAGTTGGGATCATAAGATCATACGATTCTGCAACCCGGATCGCGATTTTAACAACCATGAATTCTATGTCGTCATTAGATTCAAGATCATGATTCTGATAACCTTGCCTATGATGCTACTCCATCTGTTGTTAAATATATCTCATTCTGAACAGACAATGAGCAAATAATGTCATTATATATGTCTCCAAAAAACTAAGTGTATTATTTGCAAAACCATGGGTTTTTTTTCAAAAATATAATCAAAGTCTTGCACTGGGAACCATGAAAATTAAAAGACACACAGATATAGGGGACTCTACGATGGTAAAATGTTGAATACATCTGTAGCTGGTTGCTATTGACTATGGTTAAGTATTTTGAATTGTCAGAATTGATTTTTTGGAAGCTTAAAAATGAGGTGTTTCCAAATTTTAAATTTGATATATTCGTACTTAAAAATAGGAATAATAGTTTTTTATCAAAATAATCAACCTTTTTTCTACACATTCTTCATTATTCAACTTTGACCAATAATGTTCACTACCATATGTTATTAAATAATTATAAATTTCTGACACTTTGAAAGCACCTTTTACAACAAATATGTTTGTATCTTTCATTTTTGTCAATCTTGATTTTTAAGAATATCTTAGTAGCCAAAGTAACAAAAGTTATAAACTGGAATGGGTATGAAAGCAACAACTATTTTAGACCTAATGGATTAAGTGTTAAATAATTGGAATACGAATTTCAAATATGTAAAGTTATGTCTACTTTAGACTTTAGACATTACTCTTGAATTTCAAATGGTCCTTTACTCTTGAATTTCAAATGGTCCTTTTGTTAATGTAAAATTTCCTTAAATCGATTTTTGATATTTCAAAGATGAAACATTCATTTTAAAATTTATAATTGAAATCTCAAAGTAAAGTTTCATGTTTTAAAATTTTAAAACAGTGGGGCCTACCGGCAGCGATGTACGTACTGACACCGAATCCAACTGGCAATCATTTGGTCATCGTCGAGTCATTTTTACCTTTTACACGTTAAATCTGACATCTGACAGCTGCTGCCGCGTCGAAACCACTTGGCTTAATGGAAGGTAAACGGTGGCAATTTCAACTAAGTCGTTTATTACAAGAGTGCGAAAAGAGAACGAAATGAACACTTGTCTAGAGGCACGCATCAAAATCCCACTCCCCGTCGGTGTAAAAACAAAAAAAATCACTCTGAAACTGTTTGAACAGTGCACTTGTATCACTTTACACCTCACATCCTCATGATATTACGGAAATTATTCCCTCCTGCTCTGAAAACTACCGGCAAGCTAAGCCAACTGATTAAAGTAGGCTTATTTTTTAATTACGCCAACCCATCTGCCATGTTCTGTTCTGACGTATATGGAGTAATTTAGCTTGATAAACTACAAGGAATTTTAAAGCTCACGGTCATGATTGCAAAGTAGGGGTACAAAAAAGTGTAGCTTTTCCTCCAAAATTCATTGAAGTGCATATAGCGTATTGGTATGTCATGCCTGTGTTGCTTTACATGATGAGTACGATGGCAAGGTCCCGTCCACAATGCAACAATTCATATAAAATTTGGAGGAATTGTACTGTTTTCTCTCTCTCTTGCAAACCGGCCTCCTACAAATTTTTTTATGAAATTCCTCCATTCCAAGCAGTAACCAAAGTGTGCACTGATGTGTGTCGAATAATACAAATTCTTATGTTACAATTGCACCTGTTGATATTCATGTTCAGTTTCTACCCTTTGTAGGTCGTGAGGAGATTGCTAGCTCCTGTCATTTTGTTGTTCTGGACAATCAATGACAACTAAGGCTTTGTTTGGAATAGATGAATTCCATAAGAATTGTACAAATTTATGTAACCCGAGTTCCGATTAGGGCCGGCATCACTCATGCACATGTTAACAACTACCACTTATGTTTAATATAAAATTCCAAAATCAAGTTGATCATGAGTGAGCGAGCTTGTTTAGCTAGAGGGTGAATTCTTTTGGGTTGATGGTTTATAACTTAAATATTTGAATTCTAACTATTTATGAGAGGTGATACATATAGAAAAATAGTCGTATGTAATTTTGACCGATACAGCTGAACTCAATACACTTTTTACTATAATTTTTTATTAACTCCGCCTTAAAAAACACACCATTTAAAAGTTAGTTAGTGTAGTCAGTACAAACATAAGCTAATTTTAAACTCAAAAAACCCAACTGAAACCTCTGGCCAATGCACGGCTAGCCTTGTTTAGGCTCCTGATTGCATTGCTGAATTTTTAGGTAAAGCGCGTGCCTTTTGTTGAGCAATAAAACTCTACCCGTTTTCGTCGTGAAAAAATAAAATAGGGGAAAACTAGAAGTCTTGTATTAAGGTTGGGTTCATTTTGGCTTAAAACTAGCTCATGCTTGTACTATTCATAGTAACTAACTTTAAATAATATGTTTTTTAAGTTGGGGTCAATAAAAATATTACAATAAAAAGTGTACTGAGTTCAGCTGTACTGACTAAAATAACATACAGCTATTTTTTATATATAATATATTTTACAAATAAATAAAATTTAAATATTTAAGCTATAACTCATCTGCGCAAGAAAAACCCACCCTAAAACACGAGCGCAGTGTTAAGATGGATTAGAGAGAGACATTTCGGGAGCAGCATGGCCCGCTAACCGGGACACGATTCGTCTCCTCCTCACACCGTGTCCATTTTGCGTTTCACCCCCTCTCATTTCCTCCGTACCAAAACCCTCACCCGTTCAAATCCCACGTCTCCCCCACCTCGTGAGTCGTGAGTCCTACCCAGTACCCACCCACCTCGCGGGCTACCGCCACCATGAGCGGCGGGGCGGCGATCGGCGGCCGAAGCGGGAGGTGGGCCTCCTCCTCCTCGGCGTCCGCGGCGGCTCCACCCCAGGTGAGCGGAATCGGCGGTGGCTCGGGAATTGGGCCTCGGCGGGCGGGGTTTTGATTGGCTTCTCTCGCAGGTCGAGCACGGGAGGCGGACGTGGACGCTCGAGCCGGCGGCGGAATCTGGGGGGTACAGCCCCGGGCTGCTCGATCTCCATTCCCTCGACACCGAGCTCCTCACGGATGTGAGATTGCCTTCCCCTCTGCTGGATTTCGCCTTTCGTGTGTCGGGTGAATTGACCGTGGTTTGAGGTCGGAAGTTCCCACCTCGCTTCTCAGAAGTTAGAATCGTATTGGTTTGTTGCTTCTGTTGCTGCCCCGGTACATGCGAAGCGTAGCGAGGAGCTTAGGGGACTTGTCTGAGCTTCAATTGTCGTGGCGCTTATCGAGTTTAATTGGTTAGCGTAAAAGAATTTGGGGGTTAGAAAGGTCGCAATTTTGATGTGGCAGTTTCACCTCTGTTTCCAGTTGGTCAGTCGACGTGGTTTAGAATGGATTGGTTGAGCTGTTCTTGCCTTCTTGGTAGTCCGTAGTCGTTTGGTCCGTTTGAGGAGTAACGAGAGATGAGGAAGTGTTGTGGGCTACTATTTCGGCTCTTTTTTTATGAGTTATACTCGATTTGATTAGTGTTTTGGATGGTGAGCTATGACGTATGGTTGATTGTTCCAGGCCTGTTATATTTCTTTGCTTTTTGTGTGCTTTGTTGAGCCCGTGATGATGCGGCCATGAATTGTACGTCTTGTGGTGATTACCCTGCTCAAGATGTTGTTAATCTGTTCATGGCCTCAATGTTGCTTCTGCTACCCTTATAGATTACTCTTCAATGGACATGCTATCGTATCATTGAATTGGTGCTGGTTTGTGTTTTGTAGCTGACAGTTTGCATTGTGTTGTGATCTGCTAGAAACTTAGTTCAATTAATTGGACGTCAAGAGCTAGCACAAGAGTTAAAATAGCTAATGTTCAACTACTGGTATTCTTTGGAATGTATCTAGCTACCTGTGGCATCTATGAACTAAGCAATCTCTTTGAGATGTAAGCTGTTCCTTCCTGGTTAGTTTTATTAGTTCAGCTAGTAAATTTGATCCAAAGCCACTTATGTAAAATCGATTATTTTATTACGGGAAATTGTTCTGCTATGATCGTGTTGAATTGACATTAATTTGAGTGGAAGTGTTCTCCATGGGATCTATTCAATCTGTGTTTTGGTTTGATATCTGGTGGGTCAGGCTGCTACTGGAATTTGATACCAGTGTGAACTAGCATGAAATGTTCCTGCTAATAAATTAATTTACTACTATTTTTATTAGTAGCACCTGAGATTGCTGTAAATGTGAATGTTTTTTGTCAAATAAATGAGAGAAAAAATGTTTGTATTGTATATGATTTGTAAATCATGCCTGGTCTTAGTTTGGTGTTGACCGTGGGATTTGGTATGAAGATGCCTGTTGCAGGATCATATGGCACTGATGCAGCTTTTTATTACACAAGAGACCAAAGCTTCAATGACTCTGAGCCAAGCTTTGGTACAAGCAAGCAGAACAATGTTTCAAAATCCAGCTCAGTGGCCAAAATCAAAGTAGTGGTATGTCTTTGTGTCATATCGAAAATGTAGTGATAACTAATTATTCTGCGCATCAATTAACAACGGCACATCTAGTGTATTGCAAGTCTGCAGTTTGTTGTACTACATGCTGCAAAATTTGTTCAGGCTAATCTTTCTTCTGGGTAATGCAGGTGAGGAAAAGGCCTTTAAATAAGAAGGAAATATCTCGAAAGGAAGAAGATGTTATAACAATAGATACATATTCCAATTCCCTCACTGTACATGAGACAAAGCTCAAGGTGACAAGTTATTTCTTGGAGCATGACCTCTTACCATATTGTAGATTGGTTTGAGTTTGATAACTAACTGCTATTAACAAGTGGAGGAAGTTCGATTAGAAATTTTAGAAGTTTTATTGATGTCCCCACAAAATCTAACGAAATATAACACGTGTTATACATGTCAACGAAGTATGCCTGTGATCAAGGTTGTTAGAATCGTGATCCTAAATCGGATCGGAGATTCTTTGATAGGATCACAAATCGTAGGATTGATGTAGAATTTAAGATCTTATCTGATTCTACCAAAGAAGCATTTTAAAAAAAATCTACAGTGCATTACAACACTACTACATTTTTACAATTATACCTTTTGAACTTTTCTTTACAAATTGTAGAGTAAATGTAAGATCATATGCTATTTTATGATAATTATAGTGAACATGAAGAGATAAAAGTTAAAATTTTCAATTAAAAAGAAGTATACAAATAATTATTTATAATAAAGCAATAAAATCGAATAAGATCGTATGAAAATTTTGATCACAGTCCTACAAAAATTTGGGTAGAATCATAAAAACATTAAGATTCTACCATAGAATCGGATCAGACTAGTCAATTTTGGGTCATAAAATAAAATCATAGGATCATATGACAGAATCGAGATTTTGACAACCTTGCCTGTGATGGTATTTTACTAAGATGGGAGCTTTGAGTGGTATTTTACTGAAGTGACACCTTTGCAATGCTTTGGTGCTAATTTAGTTCTTAAAATTATTTGAAAAATGTACTGAGCTTGTAAATAATGTTGCAAAATGTTTGTATTTAATTGGAAGGTAATTTGGCTGTAATAATCCATGTCTATAAATTGATTTATCCAGGTGTAATAAATTACTTTGACATCTATATGTATATTAGAATATATGAGCCAACTTGGTTACTGGGACCCAGTCCTGACGGTTGAACAATTGGCCCCTCTGGTTCTCAGAAGTTGATCTAAAATATTCAAGGTGCAACTATATCCACTGTACTCTGTTTGTTATAAAGGAAATTACGCTTTCAGTTGAATCACTGCAATAGCTTTTCAATCAAAATCAATGTGGCAAAAATAAATAAAATGCCTCAGCCTTTGTGATATAGCTTGACATCATGGTTGTATGTTGTAAATGCCTGATCTTGCTCTGTTTTCTCCTTACTTCCTGCGAAAATGATCACTTGCCTTTGCTGTACTCATTACATACTAAGAAGATAGCCATATTGAGCGCCTATTCAACATGGAGTTTAAGTCATGGACATCACATAAAGAATGGGAGAGTTAAACACAATAGGTTCTTGTTTGAGATGACCTCATGGCTCTTAAATTGTTGTCGGAGTAGTGTTATGATTTGTCACTGTTCCTGTTTGTATCTTTGTGTACAATTGTATACTAATACTAGCTACCTAAAAACTAATGGATGGTTATTTTTTAAAATAAAAAGCAAAACTAATGGATGGTTGTTCCACAGGTTGACTTAACAGAGTATGTAGAGAGACACGAGTTTGTGTTTGATGCTGTTTTGGATGATGATGTTTCAAACAATGAGGTCAGTGGACCACTCACACAGTATTTTAAGTTTTTAATATAGAATTTGGTGGACTGAGTCCTGATTTTTTATTTTCCATTTAAGGTTTATCGTGAAACGGTGGAACCCATCGTTCCTGCCATTTTCCAGCGAACAAAAGCAACATGTTTTGCCTATGGGCAGACAGGCAAGTCTCTGTCTTCTCTTTATACATTGATTTAATGATTTAATCAGCCAAATAGTTGTTTTTATGTCCTTAATTAAATAGTTGTCATTTGTAGGGGAAAAAAATCAATTAGCATATGCTCTTTGCAAGTAGTAAATCTCACTGTCCTACTTTGGTTTGGTTATGGTGTACATATTCTTGTTTGTGTGAAGTAGGATCACTCTAACCTGTCCTAACATTTCAGTGCCGGATCTGTTTCAGGTAGTGGAAAAACATATACCATGCAACCACTGCCACTTAAAGCCTCCCAGGATATTTTGGGATTAATGCATTACACATACAGAAACCAAGGCTTTCAATTGTTTGTCAGCTTCTTTGAGATCTATGGCGGAAAGCTTTTTGATCTTCTTAATCAGAAGAGGTATCCGGATTTTCTATTTTTGCCCATAAGTTCTTTTCTTCATATAAAATGCCAAACCTTTATTCTCTGTGTAGGAAACTTTGCATGAGGGAGGATGGTAAACAGCAAGTGTGCATTGTGGGTTTACAAGAATACAGAGTTTCAGATGTTGAAATGATAAGGGAGCTCATAGAGAGAGGTAATGCTTGCAGAAGCACAGGAACAACTGGTGCCAATGAGGAGTCATCCAGATCTCATGCAATTCTTCAGCTTGTTATAAAAAAGGTGGTTGAGGGTAAGGAATCAAAGCCTTCTCGAGTTGTTGGGAAGCTATCCTTCATTGATCTTGCTGGCAGTGAGCGCGGTGCAGATACCACAGACAATGATAAGCAAACAAGGTCCTGCCTAATGTGCTTTTTCCTTATTGTAGTTAAAGATAAAGCTTTTCTGATTTTCTTTGTTTTCTTTACATATCACTGTATTGATTGCTCAGAATCGAAGGCGCTGAGATCAACAAAAGTCTGCTTGCTCTGAAGGAATGTATCAGAGCTCTTGATAATGATCAAGTTCATATTCCTTTCAGAGGAAGTAAACTAACAGAAGTATTGAGAGATTCTTTTATTGGAAACTCACGGACTGTGATGATCTCCTGTATTTCTCCAAATTCGGGCTCATGCGAACACACGCTAAATACACTGAGATATGCTGACAGGTGATGTGGCAGTTCAACTTGGTATTTCATATAGATTTAACTATATTGGAATATTGCAATTTACAATACAAGACTTGGTCACCTTGAGCAGAGTTAAAAGCCTTTCGAAAGGAGGCTCCAAGAAGGATGCACTACCAGCATCCTCAAATATGAGAGAATCAAGTCCTGGCCCTCCTTTATCAAATCTTGACTACAGCCATGAAGCTGCTGGCGACCTCCAGAGATTTGGGTCCAAGCAAATTGCGCAAGATGATTCTCTGTCTTCTAATATAGACCGTGTTCCTAGTGGGAGGGAGGTTCTGCATGGACCACCATCATACTCCAGTCACATTGTGGAACCCTCAAGGAATTCCTTGAGGGGAAGTGACAACGATTTATCAGAAGAGGGATCTGAGCAAGAGAAACCCTCACGGAGAAACAAAGGAACTTCACCAAATATGTACTCATCTGCAACCATGGATGGAATGAGAAAAACTAGTTCTCAAATGCAGTGGAAAAACATTCCTGAAGTACATGCTAATGGCCTGGATGCAGATGATGGCCTCAATGCCCTCTTGAAGGTTTGAATACTTTGATATTTACTTTCTATTTGATTTCTGGAGTTTGTACAGCTAGAGCTATTGCCCAAAACTGTGGTAATGATATACTTGCCACTAGCTTTATGATTGAATTCTGAAATCTCATGCATCTCTGTAAAATCTTTTTGTACACAATGTTTGGATTTGATTGATTGATTCACCTGCTGGTGTTCTTTTATTTCAATGAAGCTATCTGTTGAATATCCAGTGTTCGCCTTAAATTTTTGAACTATGTTGTCGTCAATTCAGGAGGAAGAAGATCTGGTCATGGCTCATCGTGAACAAGTGGAGGAGACTATCAACATTCTTCGAGAGGTATGTGCAGTAACGCAGTTGCATGCCTTTAGTTCTCATATATGCGACCCAATAATTTGAGTATGTATATTTGTTTATACAGGAGATGACACTGTTAGAGGAAGCAGACCAACCAGGCAATCAGTTAGATGAGTACATAACAAGAATGAATGCCATAATAACCAAGAAAGCTGCTGGTCTAATGAACTTGCAGGCACGCTTGGCACATTTTCAGCAGCGCCTTGCCGAGCAGAATGTTCTTGTAACACCACTTGGCTTGTGAACCTTATGCTCAGACATGGTTACTTAAACTGATGTTCTAGCAGCCACGTCAGCGATAAAGCTACTGGTCGAAACGCTGACCCTAGAGAGCCTACAGATCTGAGATCCTCGGGCGAATCGGTAACTATGGCATGGGTGTTTGATTACTTATACAGGTGTGATTCTTTTGTTCAATTCATCTGTATCATTTCACCACAGGGACAACTATATTCTTCGGTGATGTTTCGTAAATTGTAACTACAAATAAGCAAGTAACCGCTAGCACACACCCCAAGTGCCTAGATGACTGAAACATACATGAATCCTTTGTATAGTTTACGAGTTCAATGGCATGTTTGGGCTATGATGTAAGATTGATGCTACTATCTTGCACGTTCTTTGTTATAAGTGGTGTCTTTTTCTAGCCTCAAATTTGATTGCGGTGCTCTAGTGAATCTTGTTCTATTTAGCAGAATGGCGACAAGTTGTGCTTCTAAATTATCCGTTGTTAATATAACTAGCCTCATAGGCGCGGCGCAACGCCGCGCCAGCCACCGGGTGTACCCAAGCAAAAGAGGCGATAATTCGTGTGGAGTTTTCTAAAAAAATCAAGGGCAAATGCGTATTTTCAAAAAAGCTAAAGGTCTTTTTCGTAAAAAATCAAGGACATGTATGTAAACAAATGAGGACCCATGCGTAATTTAGAAAATTGCGGGGGGCTATCCTGCAAAGTGGAGGGGCTAAAAAACTGGTAGGGATCTTTTTGCGATAACCGAGGACCTCTACGTAATTTCAGAAAACTGTAAGGGTTTTTTCGCAAAAAAGGTTCCCGACCGTACACAAAACCCGGCGCCACGCGCCGGCCGGACGGAGCGCAGGGGCGATGTGGACGCTCTCGCTGGCCAGGAACCACGCAGGCTTTGTTTAGGGTATTATTTGTGCACCTCAATGTCGTCAGTGCATGGTGTATGCTGTAATTCATTCTGATTTGCACATGGTGACTTGTTGGACAGTTGCTTGTCTATCCAGTACACTGTACACCTCTCCGCTCTCCAGTCACGAGTTTTGTCGCTGAGAATCTTATGGCTAACGCCCTGTTTGAACGTAGGATTTTCACGGGAAAATCCACAATAAATTCATAGAAAAAGTTTAATTCTGGTAGAAATCGGGAAAATTTTCCACATTCTAAATGGGTTCCTTTTTGAGTCTCACGAAAGCCTTTTGATCTTTAACAAATAATAGTTTTCAAAATATGCTGATCTATTGATCACATCAAACTTAGCGTTTCACGATATAGTATGATATATCGATAGATAATCGTTAAGAACCCATGAGTATAAGATCATTTCCATAAAATATTTGTATAGTTAAAATAATTAATAGAATACACAGGATATATCATATATAAGACTATTTTTTTTATCAATAGTAAGAGTGTAAGCTGGCTTAGCAAATGAAGTTTAACTACCCAACTCAATTTATCATTACGAAATACGTAAATAAGGAATTTTTTAAAGTTCAACAAGATACCGTCACAAATACGTGCTAGATGGAAGACACAACGGGTCCGTAGAAGACGATGAAGCAGTAGATGAGCAACTGCGGAGAAGGTAACAGCTTGACTTATATATAGGGTGTGTTGAATAGGGCTTGTTGTGGTTACAGACAAAACAGTAAGATGAGAGTGTGGTAGTGGAGATGTTAGGTGAGCAATGCTTAGGGGGTCTTTCCCATACCTAGGACCACTTCACATAGGGAGTACTTTACAATTATGTTCTTACACCTAAGTATCCCTCTCAAAGGCATTTATGTTATTATACAAGTTCTATTTTGAGCTTTACAACCTTCTAACAGACCGGTTGGGCTTAGGTGGGGGCCATCCCTACAATAGGAGCCTCTCATAGTGAAGGGCTTCACAGGCCGAAGCCATGTTGCTAAGCCTATATATAAGTCCCTGCGGCCTATCACCTTCTATAATCTTGGGTAGAAATGCATTTGCCGGCGTAGCCCAGCTTCGCATCGAGGATACGGAGTTGAACTAGCTACCGAAGTCGTCTCCGGTCGCGAAGTCCTTCAGCCGTGGAGTTGAAGTTGCTGGCGGAGCCGTCCCGCTGAGTCAAAGCCGAGGCGAGGCCGGGCTCATCTTGCGGACATGTTGTCGGGCGCGGGCAGGTCCGCCCACGCGGCGTGAGGTCGAGCCGAGGCGGGCTCGTCTCGCGAGACGAGTCCGGCGTACACGCCGCCAAGTGATTTCCGAGGTTGTCCTGTAGACGCAAAGTCGACGTACGGCCCGATGGCTCGCAGCCCAAAGACGATGTCTTAATGGCACCAAGGATCGCGTCGACTCTGAGGTGTCAGGCGGTTGCACGGCTGTGGTCGTGTGTTCCTTCCCGAGAGAGAGGACGCGTGGTAGGACACGATTGGCGAGTCGGGGGCTGTCAGGCGATCGCACAACTACGGTCGGGCGTTCCTTCCCGAGAAGGCAGACACATGGCAGGACACGATTGGTAGGTCGTGGGCTGTCCGGCGCTACGCGCGCGCACGCAACCTGGTGGCTTGGGCTTCCGCGGATGCGAACTCCTGATGGTAAGTCGAATTTCGAAGTCGGAGTCGAAGTCGTAGTCATTCCGCGGAGGCGGAGTCAACGTCGAAGTCGAAGTCGGAGTGACTGGCTAGTGGCCTACAGACAATGCATTAATGGCCCCGAGAATTGCGCCGACCACTGGTGCGCGATGGAATGTCGATCAGGTCATGCGGCCGCATGACTATGGTCGTGCATTCGTTCTCGAGGGAGCAAACGCATGGCAGGACATGCTTGGCGCGTCGTGAGGGGTAAGGCATCGTGCACACACTCCACCGCAACGCTTCACCTCCCACCGGTTGAACTTCCGCCGGTTGGTGCTACTGCCGGTTGAACTTCCCGGACAGGGGGAGATGGGTATATATAAGCTGCTACCACCGCATCATCGTCATTCCGCACCCTTGGCTATTCGCTTCGTTGGTTTTTGCTCGGGCGCGCTGTATTCCTGCATGTGATGCATAGCCGGGTGTGGCTGGGATGATCTTGTTCTAAAAAATAGGCCTGCCTTGGTTCATCTACATTCTCTGAAAACACTGTTTTATAGCAGGATTAGCGCCAATCGACGCGATCAGAGAACGCTGATGAACTGAAGGAGGTCTATTTTTGGGTTCGGTCAAAACTTATCGCAGATCAGCGGTCGCGCTTCCCGATCGTGGGGAAAGCAGATGGTTAGATTTCCACCGGTTGGCGTTTCCCGATCGTGGGAGGCGAGGGGGCTTTATATACCCCTTTGGCATCGCGCCAACGCTCTCCTTCACTTGCCTCCTGTTCCCTTGCTCTCTTTGACTTGCGCACTGTGCTCTCGCCTCCTTTATTGCCGCTTGTCGTCACATGCGATGTACTTCTTGCCGTTTGACTCCTGGAAGACAATGGCTCACGGCGAAGAACGCGTTCACCGAGCCAGCGGTGGCGCCACGCCTGGACGACACAGCTCGTCATCGACCGAGGTGGAGTACGCGCTAGTAGGGCACGAGCCATCTCTGGTGAACAAGCGGTGGATAGCGAAGGAGAAGGTGGAGCGTCCGTGCTCCTGCGTCCGGGGCCAGACCCTCGCGACAGAGGAGACAATCCGAACTCTACTACGCGAAGGGAAGCTGACGGACCGCCATGAGGTGCGCCTGCCCTCCAGCGATGAGACGGAGCCGCACCCGGAGGAGTCGGAGGGGATCGTCTTTGTCATGTATTTTGAAGCTGGTCTTCGAATCCCAGTGGCCCTGATCGTCGATGATGTCTTGCGGACCTTTGGGCTGGAGCTGGCGCAGGTGACCCCGAACGCAATAGCCTGCCTGGCTGTTTACAGCTGGGCGCTGCGGACGGAGGCATGTTGGCCTAGCGCCTCGCTGTTCACGTTCCTGCATGATGCGCAATGCCAGCCGAAGAAGCTAGAAGGAGGGGCGTTCTCCAACTTCGGCAGCATCAACTTCGTTCTGCGGCCCTAATGCGCGAAGATCTTCCCTGCCAACTCAACCCGGACGAAGTGGGAATCGAACTGGATGAGGTGGTGGTTCTACCACCGTGTGGCGAGCGGCCGCGGCCTCAAGTGCACATGCCGGCCAATGTCGTTCAACACCTCACCAAGTGTGATGATCGACGATGAGGACAAGCGGAGAACGCGGAGGCTTGTGGGGATCACCCTTCGATTCAACATACACGACCTCGCGAGGAGTTCATCATGTACGGTGTGACACCACTTGCTGGTCGGTGACATGTCCATCCCGGAGGCCTCCGGCGCAATTACTGTCCAGCTGTCCGTGTCCTCGCTGTCGAGGCCCTCCAACCCTCATAAGTTTTGCACTGAAGGTCTCCCTGGTTTTTTTGACTTCGCTTCGCCTTGCTTGTAGGATTTCTCCGGGAAGATGCGGAGCGCGCGGTGGTCGTGTTCCTCGGACCGTATGCGGCCAAGGAGCACGGCCTGCGCGAAGCCACGATCGAGGTGGCGAAGCTGGGGTGGATAAACAGGGTGTGCGAAGCTCTGGGCATTCCCGTGCCAGAGCGCGCCACTCCAACCTCGGGCCGGGCTCACCACCGTGACGGTGACGACAAGGGGGAGGGGTCGCCCCCCGACAGAGGGCCCAGTCCCCCGCGATCGTATCCAGCCCGGCGACCGCTGCTCTTGTCAGCCCTGCCGGAGCCGAGGGTGCGACGGCCGCGGAGTCCGACTCGGCGAAGTATGCCGATTCGAACCTTGAGGCGGGGGCAGAGCAGACGGCTCTAGGCGAGGAGTCCTTGGGCGGCACTAAGGACTAAGGGTGCGGTGCGGACAACCAGGAAGGCGAAGCATCCTCGCCCGCACCAGTTGCCGAGGCTGAGGAATCCTCGCCCCGATCTCCGAAAACGAAGCGGCCTCGGACACGATCGCCCTCGCAGCCGGGGAGGGGGTTCATTGTGGCAACTGGGATCGGGGGCATGTTGGAGTCTGACTCCGACACAGAGGCCGCCCAGCCGGAGGAGCCGGCTGCCCCAGGCGGCGCTGGTGTTCCCGCGGTTCCTTCTGAGGCCGAGGGGGCACCCCAACGGACCCCGCCGGTTGATGCCAAAGGTAAGCTTGACTCCCTCCGTACGATCCTACGAGGCTTCCTAAAGCTTTCTGACCACTGTCTTTTACTATTAGTGGAGGCACGGTCCCCTGGTCGTGGACAATCTTCGAGAGACGAACACATCCCGGGGGTGGCATCGACATTCGGCGCCCTCAAAATTGTCACCGCGGAGGCCACGCGACCGACCTTGATGGACTTCGTCCCTCGGTCGGAGATGCTGCGGGCTTGGTGAGGGGCTGCGGATAGTACGGCCAACTTGGATCGCCAGGCGCTGCTGACGTGTGGGTCGGAGCTCCTGGAAGGCGCGCTAGAGGTCTCGGAGATGAGGGTGAGTGCTCAACTTCGATGATGTGTGCCGTCATTTGGGAATTTGCTAACGATTGCGTTGCGCGCACCGCCTTGCTCGAACCCCGCAGCGCACGCACCGTGAGCGGGACGCGAGGTGCGCTACGCATCGCCAAGAGGCCCTGCACGCAGCTGAAGAGGCCCACTCCGTCAAGGACAATCGCATCCAGTTCCTAGAGATGAAGGGCACGAAGGCGATCTCGGATGCCCGGGTGCTCGCAGCGGAGGCACAGCGCGCGGCTGCCAAGAAGCGCGACGGCTTGCTCCAGCAAATCGCCACGCTGGAGGAGGAAAAGGGTCGCCTCACCGCGTCTCTTGGGGAAAAGGACCGGACTCTGGGCGATGCCTTGATGGTGGCGTGGGACGCCATGCTGGCTCTGGAAGGCGCCCTCGAAGACCTCTCCGTCGATGTGCCGCCTCACGCCTTCGGTCCCGAGGACCTGTCGCGGATGCTTCGTCGAATCGGGGAAGCTTCCGACCTCACTCTCGACGCCGCTAAGGCCTTCGGTAACCACTGCTCCTTCATGACCTCGCGCTTAGCCTTCACGCTGCTTCAGCACCGAGGCTGCCGACACGTTGACGAGTTGGCCGACCCCCAGCTGGAGATGCTTGCTGGAGCCGAGGTGATGTCGGGCGCCGTGCGCGCCGTCCGCCACACCGTCCGGGCCTTCCACGACCAAATCTGGGACTAAATCGGGGAGGCCGCGACGAAGATAGTGCTACGACGGACCCTACATGGCGAGGGGAACTTCGGCCAATGGCTTGACGAAGTTCCACGACGCAACGAAGACGGTGCCGCCGTCTCAAAGCATGGCACGGACCCACAGGTGTGATGCTGGGGTCCTAATATGTAGGCGTGCGTTGCAATGTATGCGCTCTTTTTGTAAGCTGGTGCCCTATGCCCCCCTTTTTATGAATAAAGTGGAAATTGCCCCAGTGTTCTGATTACTCGTACTGTTTTGCCCCGGACAGCTACTTGATAGGAGCCGGTTGCTGGTCTCGGACCTCATGACCCGACGGCGTCTTCGGCATTGGGGGTGGGCGGAGGACTCGTTGAACTTCTGGGCGGCCCGGACTTCAGCGGGTGAGACTTCGGCGCGGGAGTTTATTAAGGTGGAGTCAGACATGGAGCAACCGTAAATACTTGAGGGTATTGCAAACATCAGCTCTTCGCAAATGTAATTGCCGAAGCTCTATAATCATTCTTTCATGAATGCAATAAAGACTATGGTTGGAGTATGTGCCTCTGTCACTTTTCACGATCGCGTCTATCTCCGACCAACTCGTAGGACTTGGCACTTCGTCCCCATTCTCCCGGCAGACGCCGAGCGCTCGCCCCTACCTTCAAGTGGCGGCAATGAGCCGGGCGCCAGCCGGCAGACGCCGAGCGCCGCCCCTACCTTTGAAGTGGCGCACGAGCCGTGTGCTCAGCCGGCAGACACTCGAGCACTCTGTCTCCTACCCTTCGAAGTGGTGGCAGTGGAGCTGGTGCCTAGCCGAAGTAGATGCTCGAGCACTCCATCCGTTACCCTTCGAAGTGGCGGCAGCGGAACTGGCGCCTAGCCGAAGTAGACACTCGAGCACTCCGTCCCCTACCCTTCGAAGTGGTGGCCGTGGAGCTGGTGCCTAGCCGAAGTAGACATCGCTTCTTATGCTCTGAAGAGTGCGCACGGAGTCCGCGCGTCCTAGTTATAGTTCTTAGTGTGCACGCGGAGACCGCGTGTCTTATTTATACTCCGTAGAGTGCACGCGGAGACCACGCGTCTTATTTATACTCTGTAGAGTGCAAGCAGAGGCCACGTGTCTTATTTATACTCTGTGGAGTGCACGCGGAGACCGCACATCTTGTTTATACTCATGTAGAGTGCACACGGAAGCCGCGCGTCTTGTTTATACTCACAGAGAGTGCACGCAGAGGCCGCGCGTCTTGTTTATACTCATGTAGAGTGCACGCAGAGACTATGCGTCTTGTTTATACTCACGTAGAGTGCACCCGGAGGCTGTGCGTCTTATTTATACTCACAAAGAGTGCACACGGAGGCCGTGCATCTTATTTATACTCACGAAGAGTGCACACAGAGGCCGTGCGTCTTATTTATACTCACGAAGAGTGCACACGGAGGCCGAACGTCTTATTTATACTCACGAAGAGTGCACGCGGAGACTGCACGTCTTGTTTATACTCACGGAGAGTACACGCAAAGGACGCGCGTCTTGTTTATACTCACGTAGAGTGCACGCGGAGACCGCGCGTCTTGCTTATACTCATGAAGAGTGCACACAGAGGTCGTGCGTCTTATTTATACTCACGAAGAGTGCACACGGAGGCCGTGCATCTTATTTATACTCACGAAGAGTGCACACAGAGGCCGTGCGTCTTATTTATACTCCGTAGAGTGCACGCGGAGACCGTGCGTCTTATTTATACTCTGTGGAGTGCACGCGGAGGCCGCACGTCTTGTTTATACTCACGGAGAGTGCGCGCGGAGGCTGTGCATCTCGTTTATACTCACGGAGAGTGCACGCGGAGACCGCACGTCTTGTTTATACTCACGGAGAGTGCACGCAGAGGCCACACGCCTTGTTTATACTCACGTAGAGTGCACGCGGAGACCACATGTCTTATGGCATTGTATGGGTACAGGATGTCAACGACGTCGAAGGTGACGTCTTCGGTCCTCGCGTTGTGGCCCTGGCCAAAGGAGACTAGTAGGTGTATCTGGCCCAATGCCTTCAGTGGCTGACCCCCGTAGCCCTGCAGTGGGATTCCCGAGGGGCCCAAGCGACTCCGGGGGATCCCCATCTAGTCGATGGCCGCCGTGAACAGGATGTTCGTGGAGCTGCCTCCATCGACCAGGACACGTTTGACATCGCATCCTGCGATGGCGGCCTGGATGATCAGGGGATCTTGGTGAGGGAACTCTACGCCCTTAGCGTCAGTGGGCGTGAAGGTAATTTCGTGCTACGCCCACTCTAGCGGGGGTAGGGCCCCTTTTATACCCGGTCCCCGAGGTGTCCGCGACGGAGATGGCGGCAGCGGCGCAGAGTCCTGCTCGGAGACGGGGACGAGTCCGGGTCGGGGACGATGCACATGACACGCGGGTCCCGCCAGGCGGTGGCTCAGAGCGAGCGACGGCCGGATGCGAGCGCGGCGCGGCGTGGATGCGTGCGCGTGGCACGGGGCGGGCAGGCGGGCAAGCGGCGGGTCGTGGCCGGCTAGGTGGGTTGCGGCCCACCTGATTTTCTTTTTCTTTTTCCAGAAATTCAAATAAATACTTTTGAGCTCTAGAAAATAGCAAATAAACCCAGAAAAACCCAGACAAAATACCAATAAATTCCTTGAGACACAAGGAACTCAAATAAAATATTTTTGGCAAATGTTCATGTTCAGATTAATCATATTAAATCCTTTAAATTCATAAAAATTTCATTTAAGCTTTAATTAATTTCAGAAAAATGCAAATGGTGAATTTTATTTCAAAAGCTTCAAAAAGGCTCTGAAAAACAGGATGTTACAAACCTCCCCCCTTAAACGGAATCTCGACCCCGAGATTCTGGCTCTCTAAGGAAAAGGTTTGGAACTCCGCTTTGAGATCTTCCTCGCTTTCCCAGGTTGCTTCTTCCTCTGAATGGTTGCTCCATTGCACTTTGCAAAAGCGAACGATCCTTCTCCTGGTTACCCGCTCTGACACTTCCAAAATTTTAATAGGATGCTCTTTATAGGACAGGTCCTCTTGAAGATCCACAGCCTCTACTGGCACTGCTTCCTTTGGCACTCTTAAGCACTTCTTTAATTGAGACACATGAAAAACATCGTGTATCCCGCCTCTAGGGCCACGACGGGCGGCCCCACCTCTAGGGCCCTATCCCTGGCGACGCTCTGACGAAGCACTGCAATGGCGGTGCATTCCCGCGTGTAATGATCACCACGGCCAAGCACCTTGCACCACATACCGTAGTCCTGGTTCTCTTGCTCCGCGCGGGGTCTATCGTCGCGATCCCGGCCGCGTCCCCGCCCCCGGCCTCTGCGCCTCATCCGCGAAAGGCGGGGGCGCTATCTTCAAAGCCACCCTCGATGTCGAAGACATAGAGAGCCCTCTGGGATTTACGTTGGTTGCGCTTAGACTTGGGCTTGTCACTCGACGAGTCCTGCTTATGCTTGGTGTCCTTGCGTGTCAGGACCCAGATTTTACAATCCGGATTCCTCTGTGATTCCAGCGCACTATTCCTTGGATCAGTAGATAGTGCTCACAGTTTACAGTTCTGAATATCAAAGTACATATCATGCGGAAGCTTAAATATAATAGTAGACTTACTCATGGGCCGATTAGGCCGAAATCATTAAATTGCAGTAGCGGAAGAATGAAGCACGCACGTGGGACCTTCAGGACATGCCCACAGGCAGCCAACTAGAGGTTCGCGACCTAGCCCTTGACGACTTCATCTTCTCCTCCATCATAGCCAAAAGTATTGTTGAAGCGTAGTAATCTGATTCCTGCTTCTGGATTTGTTATGAGAGCGAGTGTGAGCACACTAACCACCGTGCTCCGCGAGCCAATACACAGAATGCAAATAAATAGTATGCATGGCTTATCAAAGGAAAGGCTCGGGTTATTTTATTTGCCAAAAATCACTTTTGGTGGCATTATTATTATTATTATTATTTAATCATAGTGTTATTAATTCTACCTAAACTCCACACAGCGATTGCCATAATTGACTTAATCCACCGAAGATACACTTTCTTTATTGGCTGCTGTCTAAGACTCCAAACAGCGAGTGACGTCATTTTATTAATCCACCGATCCTACACTCATTGCTGCCTAAGACTCCAAACGACGAGTGTTATCATTTATCAATTCCACCAATCATAATCCCTCTATATTGATTGTTGTCTAAAACTCCAACAGCTAGTATCATTAATCATTTTGAATCCACCAATATCTATTGTGTTCTAAATTCCTAATAATCCAATCTTGTAATTTCTATTCATCAACTCTTCATCTCTAAATTCCAATGATTAACTAACACCATTGATTTTAAATCCACCGAAATCATTCATATTCAATCCTTCTGTTATTGATCCAAAACCATAATTCATTCTTCCAATAATCAATCTCATTTTCCATTATCTAACACTAACTAATTCACTAGTATACCTCCACCAAATACATTAATGATCAAATCTACGACTCACTAGTATACATCCACCGAGAATACACTTTATCAAGATTATAACCCACTACTTGTTATGATTCCTCCAATATTCTCAGAAATTCAATTCATCCATCTAGTGTTTAATCCAATCCTATTAATTCCCATTATCGCCAATATCTTCCAAGAATTTATATTAATCATCAATGTAGTAATCCGGTAATTAACTTTGCACTCCCTAATTCTCGAAAAGTCATATAGATTATCTATCTAGCCTATATATTCATTTAGGCTTCACCAATTTATTTATCCCAGAATCCATATTATCATTCTCACCACTATGATTGACATGAATCCACCAACATCTTTATGTGTTTACTGCAACATCCATTTCCTTTACTCACGACTCTATTTATTCCTACCATATTTTATTTTGCAAGAATAGATATGTCATTATTCGAAATACAATACATAAAAATTTCCTGAGACCTAGCAAATTTGCACAAAAACATAATGTGTAAAGGAATGCAATAATAATAGCGATCCAGATTCCATCCACCATTACATGGCATCTGCACCATATGCTAGACCTTCAGCGTTATAGCCGCTTACATTACCACTGGGACGACACCCAGGATAACTCAAATCAGAGCTTTCCACTGCCCTTCACTTTTCCAAACCCATCCATAAAGCGTTTTGAAGTAGAACTATATCTAGTTAAGTTCCCATGTCCGCCCTTGACCGTGGGCACGGCTATTCGAATAGTTTTGACTCTGCAGAGTTTGTACACTTTCACCACAAGAGACAATCAACTCGTTGCCCCACACAATTCCTTAGCCATGTGGTTGAGCAGACCATCACAGTGACTTTTCAAAGTATCTAGTCCCTTTTGTCATCCCACCTTATGGGAAACTGCCCACTTGCGGTGGGTCCCATCTATGCACGGGATGTTCCCCACGGTTACTAGGGTTATTCGGGCTCCACTCCCCTCAGCGCTAGTACGACTGGGAAACTTCACCCTCCACTCGGTGTCCCTTTAGGTCTTCTCTTGCCCTTGCGTATCCACTTCTATCCACTACCAGTGAGATGAGTCCGGGGGTGTCGATAAATTTACTTAGCCAAGTTGTACTTTACAGACTTGTGGTTGTACTGTTTTACACAGGAGGTCATGACAAGATTCAGTCCTTAGGAGTATCTGAGCGGTTCTACCACACTCCACAATTTGTGCTTCCACTGCACCACATACCAGCCCCCAAACCATTCGCTCAGATATTCAAACAAATTAGGATTTTTGGGAGCATAAAATAATCATGTCAAAATATACCAGTCATTCCCACCATGACTGTCCAAACCAGTTTCTCATGATTTTAACATTTAAAGTGTAAACTAATTATTTGTTAAAGGCATTAGTGAGGAGAAGAGGCTTGGATAAATGTCTAAATTTAATAAAGATGGCCCTTAATTAGCATGTAAGCATATATGCCCAATATTTGTCATGCCACCATTAAACCAACTCCAGTGACATATTTTAATATAAAAGCCCTAGGTCATCAAGATTCGAAATAATCTCACAGACATATACATACTCTAAATTGAACCTGTTACCATTAACACGAGTGAATAGGATCACATAAAATGATACATACCAAGCTTTGCTCAGATAGCTAAGTTTAAACTAAGATTAGAAATAAAACTAAGCCTAGTGGTAGATATAGCATAAGCAAGATAATAATAGTGCCGTTAATTAAATCTTACACTAGCATTAGTACATAATAGTGTTGAGCATAATTGTATATATAGCAAGATGGGACCCGTATGAATAGACCCTAATTCAAATCAAACTTAGTCGGACGATAAATGAGGGTACATAAAATGTTGTATCACAGTGACTTGCTGGCTCCGAGCCTCTTGTATGTCCCACACGGCTCTGCGGAGGTCCGCCAGCTCCCGTTGCAGCATGCCGAGGGTCGTTAGTAGAGCGTTCTCCATTGTCAATGTAGTTGCGGCAGCCGGAGCACCGGGTCGCACCGCCGGGTTGGCAGCGACCATGGCTTGCACTCCAGAGTTGCTTGGCGTGCCGGTGTAGTGGACTCCGAAGTCGGTGACGAGGCCGACGCTGCCGCTGAGGCCACCTGCCGCTCCTGCGCCGGGTGCGGGGGCAGTGGCCATGCCCGCGACACGGGTATTGGTGTCATCGCTCCCGACACCCTGATCGGTACCGCCCGTACCGACCGTCGCGCCCCGAGCGTCGACGTCGGTAGCCGCAGAGCAGGCGTTGCCATCCGTGCCCGCGACCGATGCCGAAGCCCTGGCATTGACGAGCGCTTCCTTCGTACTCCTCTTCTTCTTTGCCATCGATGATGAGGCCTTCTTTGGTGCCACCCTTCTTTAGATCTTGGACCTTGCTCAATCTTCCCCACGGATGATGCCAACTGTTGTGGTTACAGACCAAACAATGAGATGAGAGTATGGTAGTGGAGATGTTAGGTGAGCAATGCTTGGGAGTCTTCCCCATGCCTAGGACTACTTTATATATATTCACATGGGGAGTATTTTACAATTATGTCCTTACACCCAAGCATCCTTCTCAAAGGCATTTATGTCATTATACAAGTCCCATTTTGGGCTTTACAACCTTCTAACAGGCCGGCTGGGCTTAGGTGGGAGCCAACCCTACAACAGGGTTGATTGCTTTTGATTGAAAATAAATAGTAATGATTGAAAGAAGTGTCTTTTAAAAGGAGATGTGAGCAGTAAAAAAGTGAGGGAGATGTGCACGAGACGGGAGTGAGATAAGTACGGTACGTGATATGCCCATGACCCTCTGTCTTATCCTCAAAGTGTACGAGAGCGAGAGGAGTGAAGAAACTGCTTTTGAGAAGTTAGATGTGCATATTGGCTTCTAATTTCTCTAAACAAAAGCCAATACACACACCCCATAGATCAAGAAGAATTGAAGCTGCTAGGGTTACAAGGAAAACTGAACCTTATATATAAGGCTGTAAAAAAGCTTGAGACTCGTGAGTTACTTAAGTTCAGCTCGTTCTAAGCTCGATTCGAGCTCGGCTTGAACTTTAAACGAGCCAAACTAGAGCTTGATCTCGAGCTCGCGAGCTTCACCTAGCCGAGTTCGAATAGTTCACAAGTTTCGATTCGAGCTTAAATAGTGATACATATTAACTCTTACCAAGTTTATCCGAACCAAACTCGAGGTTGAGCTTTTCTTATTATTAAAAAATTAGTATATGTTTGAATTATTTTGATTATTATCGAGTTTACTCGAGCCGAGTTCAAGCTCGAACTTTTCTTATTGTTAAAAATTAGTGCATAATAAATTATTTTAATTGTTATCGAGCTTCAACAAATTGAGCTCAAGCCTACTCGAGCTTAGGCCGAGCCGACCTTAAGCCCAGGTCCAAGCTCGGACCCCAATTCAAGCTCGGCTCGAGCTTTTACTAAGTTCGAATCTAGAAGGCCAGGCTAGCTTGAGCTCGGCTTATTTACAGAACTACTTATATACAAGTATATTGTTGCCGGGTCTTAGTGGGCTGAGCATCATGGGCCAAAACACACCCCACCCCCACAACAGAAATGACTGATATTAGCGGTATATCGTGCATGGCACCACATAAATCGAACAAACACATGATAAGTACATATTTTTGCCCTAGTTTTTTTGGTAAAAACTAGCTAATTGTCGTGCTTTGCTACGGTTAAATAATCAAATTAGTTAGCATGTAGATTTGTGTGATTACAAGGAAAATACGCACGCACGCACACCATACATAAGCTAGTGCGTCCCTATGCACACGCCAAGAAATACTATGGCCGAAGATAAATCCGTAAACTCATAAAATTCTTACTGAAGTGCACTTGCTTGTGCGCAAGTACTCTTGGAGACTATAGCCGTTCCCTCTGTGATACTGCAATAAGCTCATAATCCCATAATTTCATACAATAAAATTTGAATTTAATACAATAAAATTTGAATTTAAAGTACAGTTACAATTGCACATGCTTAAAATATTACCTCAGGACTGTGCGCCTCACTACACCATCCAGAATTCATTCAAACCGATGTGTGTCAGTATCTTTTGACCCACCTAGCGGTCACTTAGGTTGTTTTTTGGGAACCCATCGCTTTGGAGTTTGGATTGTTGCGTTGTAACTTTTTTTTGACCTTTTGGTGAGCTAGTTGCTCAGGAAAGTATCAATGACAGGGTTGCCTAGCAAAAAATTGTCGCCCTAACCACCTCAACTAAAGAACTTGTCAAAAACTCCCATGGCAATAAATAAATAAATAAAATTTTGCCAAAAACTCAACACCATAATAGTTCATTTCATAAGATAAGAAGGGTTCAAACTTGCAATTCTAGTGTATAAAATATGCCCAGGCAAAAAAATCACCTCACAAGTTAAGAAAACTAAGTCTAACTATTACATTTAATCGTTAAATATCTGGAAGAGGTTATCAAATTATAATGTTGAGAATCATTATTTGTAACAAAATTGTATTGGTATCACTTTCATATGTTTAGTATCAAGGTTACAGCTGTAACTACTTGAATTCTATTATTTAGCCAATCTCAGGAGAAGATATAGTACATAATATAAGTTCAGTCTAGAAATGTAAACGTTCATGGTTCCATGGTTGTCACAGCGGACTCGATGACCAAGACGAGTGCTTGGCACCAGGATGCCACGACGACGCCACGGTGAGTAGGTACCCTCTACATGCATACAGTCAGTCTGTCATACACTCCATAGCTGGTCCTCCTCCCCTCGTATATAACTCCCAACTCCTCCTGACTCCCGACCCCCGCTCTCTCCCGCATTCTCCTCTCCCTGACGACTCCTCTCCCCGCTGCCTCCTTTCCTCCCCGACGTCAGCTCCCCTCACCCGCCGCCTCCTCTCCCCGGTTCCTCCCCCCTTCGCCTCCTCTCCCCACCGCCTTCTCCCCCCACTTGGTGCCTCCTCTCCCCGCCGCGTCCTGCCCTATCTCTGCCAAATCTAGATCCGGCCATTCCCACCAGCCGGAGCCGAGGAAGACGAGAAGGGGCGGCCACGGCAAAGCTCCATGGCGTCCCCCTAGACCGCCACGAAGCCTAGGCGTCACCAAGGTGACGACTTGGTGACACCGTGACAACCATGCATGGTTCACATGTGCAACTAACCAAAAATACTAACTAATAATGGGTAGATATAAACAGTAGAGATGCATCTCCATTCTTGGAGGCTATGTGTTGGCATGGCTAGTACACAATATATTTTTCTCTTTTTTGCTCACAATTCCTAGAAGCAACGCAGGAAGCTGAATTGCTAAAAAAAGGGTGCTGCTCTAGATAGAGGCATGAAACTAGCACTCAATCACCAAATATCGGTGTCAGAGAGTGTAATTCAAGTAAATAATCTTCAAGTGGAGTGTGTATTACAAAATCACTTGGGGCCAACTTCTAGGAAAAGGAACTTCTTATCTATCTTAATATTCTCCCCAGCTATAGCACAAAAGGCAATAGAAAATGTAGTTTTTTCTTTACTTGACAAAAAGGAGCAGTATAGAAATGGAAGAAAGCAGGGAATGTAACTCCCTATTGAATTTTAATTTGCCGGAGTAGGAGCAAAACTCTACTTTGAGAAGGCACAAAATTGTAGTGTTTTTACCTTACGAAAACTAATATATGAGCTGATGAGCATAATAGAAAAATCTACACTTATTTCAATAAAAGACAGGTCCATTCTTGGTTTTCAAATAGGTAATTTGTAGCAAAAAACAATAGCCTAAATCTGTATGCTAAAAAAAACATCAAAGTTGCTTAAGTGCATATCTCTAACACAATTCTCACAACTATGCAGTAATTCAGTTTACCAACCTATTGGATCAGTAGTAATCTGCACAACAAAATGACTTAAAAATTCCCATGACAATCCATGTCTACATAGGTAAATACACAAAGAAATATCCTAACCAAAACATGGAATTAGTTCTGAAGGCTAATAATGCATACTTCTATGGTTTATCCGGAACAACTTACTGGGAAAAAAATAAGATAAAGTAGCAAGTCCCGCATAGCTGAAAGAGCGTAACTCATTAGCGGTCACTGCCACCTTCTTATGACTCTATCACACAGATTGAGAGCATGAACTAAGTATCTTTGAAGCATAGAAGAAACTCAAAGGGCACGTCCTTTCAGAGGCCATCCATGTCTATATCACATAAAAGTGTAATCTTTTTAGCTAGCTACATTGATCCTATAGAGAATGCTTGCAGCCAAGCACTCAAACAGATTAACAATACTAAGGATGAGCAACTGAACCTGTGAGATTTACAGTTCAGTATGTCAATAGTCCAGAACTGATTAGATACAATCATACAAAGGTACATATATTTAGAAAAATTCCAAGCCTGCAGCTTCAAGTACATGAACCAAGAGCAATACAAGATTACACCACACATGGCCAAATTTTGTACATACAAATGGCTAACATAATCAATGCTGATTACTGGTTCAAAGAAGAAACATAAATTTTAGAGTGAACAAAACCCAAGGCTGAGAGCAATCAACATAATAGATACCAAAGGGAATCTGATGCCATTCAGACATTTCAACAAACACATTGCAGCCATGAAGGATGAATGCAAGGTCACAATATCTCTTGATTCTTCTCATGCTGAAAATTTGGTTCTTCATTTGGCATATATATTGGGACCAAAACTCTGAAGCTTTAATAATGATGCTAGAGAAGTGAATGGCTAAATGTGTTGAGAAATTTCACCTTGAGACCAAGAAGGAGCAGCAAGATGTGAAGGCGCCCGGTTGGATCGCGATGGTACAGTGGGTGTGGATAGTAGTTGCACGCCACCTCCAACCTCTACCACTGAAACCGACTAGGGAGCACATGAACCACCGGCACCAGTGGCGCACCACAAAAATGAGGAAGAGGAATACACATAGAAGAACCAGACAAATCAATTTCTTGTGCAGTGTATGCCCAATCCAAAATTTTCTACTGTAGTAAAGGAAAAGGAAATGAAACTAATACCAAATCGGCAAGCAACTCAATTTATTCTGTGATTGGTTCACAACAAGAAGATAATTCCCAGATCCAATGGTCGCTATCTCTGAGCGCCCATCTCTCGAATCCACCGGCTGCCGCTGATCGCCACCTTCTAGATCCATCGGTCATCGTCGCCGAGCACCGCCTCTCGGATCCACTGGCCGCCGTTGCCAAGCACCCTTCTCCTAGATCCATCGCCCCCCATTGCCGAGTGCCGCCAAGCACCACCTCTCGGATCCACCGACCGCCGTTGCCGGGCACTGCCAAGCACCGCCTCTCGGATCACCGACCGCCATTGCCGAGCGCAGCCGAGCACCACCTCTCGGATCCACCGATCGCCGTTGTCGAGCGCTGCCGAGCACCGCCCTCGGATCAATCAGCCGCCGTTGTCGAGCACCCTTCTCCTGGATCCACCGCCTGCCATTGTTGAGCACCGCCTCTCAGATCCACTGCCTGCTGTTGCCGAGTGCCATGCCACTTCACGGTTCCCACCAGTCCGATCACTGTCTTGAACCAGAATCACGTCGTTGTGCCGTTCGTGCAGCGAAAAATCTTGGTTGGAGAGGCGAAGGGAAATGGGGCATCGGTAGTGGGGAGATGCCCAGTTGCTGGCGAGGAGGGGGAGAGGAGATGGGGTGGTGGCAGTCGGAAGATGCCTACGCGGCTGACGAGGAGGGAGGGAGAGGGAGTGTGGGAGAGATAGAGGGTCGAAGGTAGAGGCCTTCGGACCCACATGCTGGCGTCGAATCGATTTGTGAGTAAGGGGAGGGGAGGACTGAAAGAACGAATATACAGACCACCAACTCCTCTTTTTAAGTAGTAGAAATTATGAAAGTATAACTTTAAGAAAGATTTTTTACGATGAATTTGTTTTGTATTATTTTGATATAAGATTGCAAATAGTAGCGATATGGCATTATGTTGGCACTAAAATTTTCCTACAAACATCGTAATCAATGACTTTTGCCGATTTATCATGTTTTATTTGCATCGCAAAAGTCACTGATTACGATGTTTCAGGAAATTTCAGCGCCGACATAACACCATATCCTATTTGCAACCTTGCATCAAAATAATACAAAACAGATTCTTTCATAATTTTACAAAAATACTAGTGCAAAAATATGTACTTATCATGTGTTTGTTCGATTCATTTTTAAAAAATAATATTGCGATAAAAAAACTCATGATTTCAGCCGAGCTGCGGGGGACTAGGCAGGAGGCGGGCAGCGGAGAGTCAGAGAGATCAGAAGGCAGGGCTACCTCGCGGCTCCTCCTCCACCGCCTCCATGTCCTCCGCCTCCTGCCTCGTCCCTCCCCCTCCATGGCTGACGTGCTCTAGGGCTAGGCTCCCACCTCCCTCCTCCTCCGTCGCCGCGAGGCCGTCGCCCGGGTCCGGGCCTCGGAGGGCGGCTCCCGCCAAGGTACGGCACAAACCTACAACTTCTAGATTCGGCTGCTCGATTTCGTTTCTGCGTAGCTGGTCGCGTGGTTGCCTGCTTCTACTTTCCGCGGCTAAACCCTCTTTCGTATGGTTTTGTGGTCTGCCGGTAAACATTGGTGGACAAGGGCCGTCAGTAAATTCTTTAGACGGCGAGGTTATATCTCGGTTCCAGTTTCGTAGTTGGAATTAACGATTGGTTCCTTAAATTGTTGCGCGTGCGTTGTTCAATAGGTAGGTAGTTCTAGATTGGTTAAAGGAAAAAAGCTTATCCGATTAGGTTGGTGAATTTAGCTAGGTTTTTCCAAGATGCAGCATTGATCAACAACTCGCGAGTGTAAATTCCCCTGCCAATATGTACTGTTCTTGTTGGAATGGCGTCCTGTGTGGAATAATTTGCGCTGTTTCTCTTTCTCTCTTGTTGAGAGCATTTAGGGATGGAGATTGGTGCACATCTCTGGCTTCAGACAAGAACAAGTTGGGCCAACAACATCTGATGATGGCACTGGCTTCAAGTACATTGAGCGATCGGAGAACTCGAAGGGCACAGAGGCGAAGGAGGAAGAGAGGGAATGTTCCAGGGGGGCAGAGGAGCGGAATTGCAAGGAGGGCAATTGGTTTGTTAGACTGCAGAAGGCAAGTCTGATTTATTTGCAGCCTTCCAGCTTCTTTGTATTTTGAGCAATAGTAATTTCAGATATAGAATATGCTAGGTTTTTTTAAGGATATAGAATATGCTAGTTGGACATTGCAAAAAGAAAGCAGCATCACATTCTGTACTATAGGAATTAGGGTACAACAGAACTAAAACAATTGCATAACATACTTGTTGACTTTGTCTGAGTTCTTTTCGACTTTCAGCCAATTTATACTTGTACTGTCTACAGTAACTAGCTTTTAAATGGTACGTTTTTTTTCAAAACGGGGTCAACATGATATTGTAGTAAATAGTGTACTGAGTTTAGTTATATTGGCCAAAATCACATGCAACTATTTTCCTGTGTGTACCATCTTTCACGAACAGTCAGAATTCAAATATCTAAACCATAAGTCATAAGCCATCAAGTCAAAAGAACCCACCTTTTAACTGCCTTGGTTCTTACATGCAATGCCATCTGAGAACCTGAGATAAGATTACAAATAGTAGTCATGTAAGAAGTCCTATTGTAAGAAATTCTTCGCAGCTGAACAAAGAGACTTTTTGAATCACTCTGTTTTATGTTCAATTTGAGCTCATAACATGACTTGTGTCTGTGATAATGTACAACGGCTTTCATTTGGCAATTTGTGTACTGAATCACTTCCATAACTATTAACCTGAACCGATTACAAAATTAGTTGTAGCACAGGACATCAATTTTGGATTATATTTATCAAGCATTTATACTTTTCTCTGTTTTATGTGGTGCTAGTCAATGCTTGGACTGGTGGAAACCAGTTATATTTTGCTCTTGATTGGTGTTGGTTCATATTACACCCATTATAGCATTTCAACTGCCAGCACAAAGAATTTGTATAGTTTGTGTTTAACCCAACACAATTAGTTGTAACTTGTGAGGAGATGAGAAATTGAAGTGTCAATGGGATTCGATGAAATGTGAGTAAAAGTAAGTTCAACTGCATTTATGTGGAACTAAACCAAGTGCAGACATCAGAACTGTAGTCCCACTTGTATGCAGTTATGCACCATTTGGGATTTGCTGGGCAGTTTCTCGATGAAGCAAAAAGGGAAGTGGTTGCGCATGTGCATTTTCAATTCTTTTAATTTAATTTCATTGGAAGAAAAAGGTGGCATTCAGAATAGTGCCACAAAATGAGGGAATAAGTTATTGATGAGGACATCACTGACATACATACACTTCCAGTGGCACACACACCTGTAGTTAAGTCTACTAAAATTTAAGAGTCGGCTAGTATACAAGGTCCAATAACACGATCGCGTGCACGTCGTCTTGGACAATAGGTGAATTCGTTTCTTGAGCAAATTAATTATTTAATTACAGAACAAATGATATTACTTAATAAATATTGTTTACTTGTTACTACATGTGAAGGAATTTTCGGAGAAGTTGCTGATCAATATTCGGCCAAGGCCCGGCTCCCATTGTGAGTAGCTGAGTTCATCGATTGCTAACAAATACCTCTAATTCCCAGCGTCATGAAGGCCAACATGTAACTTTTCAGTATGCATAATACATATGGATGAAAAGATAATTAAATCTACTGTCACCTCCAATAAACGACTCATTATTTAGACTTTCCAATAAGCAGTTATGACTGTTTTAGTAGAGACTGCGCAGAAGACAAAAGGACGTGAGAACAGGCTATTGGAATTCCTAGTGTCATGAAGGCCAACCTGTAACGTTTCAGCATGCGTGCATGCGAGTTGGCCCAATCTTCTGTCTAGGAGAAATCCGATAACTTGAGTTGCGACATTGACGAAGGGGAGACGATCTGATCGTGACCAGCAACCTCGCAATCGCTACATCGCTCCTCAATTGATTACCAACCGTGTCAAACACAATTGGCCTGTTCACGAAAAACGGCTCCAACAAATCCAAGAGAAGACGCAAGAGCAATAGTGGAAGAATTTTACTCGAAGATGAAATATTGATGAGACCCAATTGTTTTACAGTAGCTAGTAGCATTCATGCAAACAAGAATCAAGTCTACCCTCAGTAGAAACATCAGGGGTATTTATACTAAGAACAACCCTCCTAGTTAGGTGTGAAAATTCTTGAGAAAAGACTCGAAAATAAGCTAGCCCAAAGGTCATCCAACAGCCTGTTCGCGCGTCCTTTTGTCTTCTGTGCAGTCCTTATTAAAACAGTCATAACTCCTTATTGGGAAATCTAAATGATGAGCCGTTTGTTGAAGGTGACAGTAGACTTAATTATCTTTCCATCCATATGTATTATGCATGCTGAAACATTACAGGTTGGCCTTCATGACACTGGGAATTCTAACAGCCTATTCGCACGTCCTTTTGTCTTCTGCGCAGTCCATACTAAAATAGTTATAACTCCTTATTGGGAAGTTTAAATGATGCGCCGTTTATTAGAGGTGATAGTAGACTTAATTATTTTTCCATCTATATGTATTATGCGTGTTGAAACGTTACATGTTGGCCTTCATGACGCTGAGAATTAGAGGTATTTGTCAGCAATCGATGAACTCAGCCACTCACAATCGGAGCCGAGTCTTGGCCGAATCTTGATCAGTAACTTCTTCGAAAATTTATTCACATGTAGTAACAAGTAAACAATATTTATTAGGTAATATCATTTGTTCTGTAATTAAATAATTAATTTGTCTAAGAAACGAATTCACCTATTGTCCAACGTGACGTGCATGCGCTCGTGTTATTGGATCTTATATACTAGCCGACTCTTGAATTTTAGTAGACTCAACCAAGGTTCCAAAACCGAACGGAAGAAATCCCGATCGCTGCGTGAAATAAGGCATTCACGTGGATTCATCGAAAAACCGGTCACAATTTGAAAATCAAAATTTGAATTTTGAGATATTTTGAAACCGTAATCGGAAAAACCGCCAGTAATCGAAACCGGAAAAAACCGGCCAAAATTCGAAAAATCAAAAAATCATACCGTAGGTTTTGATTACTGGTCTCCACCAGAAACCGTAATCACGGATTTTGAACCATGGACTCAACTACAGGTGTGTGTGCCACTGGAAGTGTATGTGTGTCAGTGATGTCCTATTGATTTAGGTACTTCAGTGTTCCTTTTTAATCTAACCCACATTTAGGATTGGATCTGACTTAAATGCATTTGTCTTGAACTTCTTTAAACCAAGGTCCATTAGGCCACCCTACATCAAACTCAATTCAAGTTAAGTTGAAATAATTTCCATATCATCTAAATGCATAGGAGGACATAGTTATCCTGCCATGCCGTATTGGGTTACATGTTTATCTGAGTTTGTAGGGAATTGTTTGATGTTCAATTGATCATTTCAATGTTTAAAATATGTAACAAAAACTACCTGTCCTTATGAAGATCCGAGTCTTCTTTTTGGCCTTATGCTACACATTCTCAACAAGCTCAATTGTTGTATGATATCTTGGAGGTTTTTACCAAGAAATCTAAATTGCAATGTTTTATTTGTAATTCTTTTTGCAAACATTGCGCGGAATTTGTAATGCATGTAGCAGACATTTTCATCTTATTGTTAATATACTTAGGGGTGGGCATTTGGTTTATTAGGTTTATATGGTTTGGTTTTTTTTGGTACAAAACAAATTCAGTTTTTGAAATGTCAATGCCGAATTTACCAAACAAAAACTCCAAATCGAACCTAATAAGCCGAATTTAAATCGGTTCAGTATTTCGGTGCACCGAACATCCGAACCAAGTCGCAGTTACCGTGCCCATCGTTGGCTCACCAAGTTGCTGTCACCAGCTCGCCGTCACCCGGCGCCCGCTTGTAGCAGGGATTGGGGGGCCTCCACGTGGCCACAATCTACATGCTCACGGACGCTGCAGTAATCACGGCGGACGCAGGAGGAGGGGGAGGGGTTGCGGAGCAAGCGGTGGCGGCGGGTGCAGGTGACTTGCCGGTTGCCAGGTTGAGGGATTGGTCGTGTGTCTGGTAAGGGCATAAGGGTATGGGCACATGGCATTTAGATTGGAGGTGGGCCATGGGAGAAGTTAGAGGGGGATTGGGTTGGGTGACTTGGACGTGGACGAGTTGGGCCTTGAGCCTTAGGCAGGGAAGGGAGTCACGGACTCTACATTATATCGGTTTAATCGGTCTGATTGGTGCTAGCGATTCAGAAACCGTGCCATTTACTGATCACCAAATAAAACAGAAAATAAAACCGATGCTTCTACCAAACACGAACAAATCGAGAATTTTGGTCCGGTTCAGTTTAATCGGTCGGTATAAATATGCCCGCCCCTAAATATACTGTTGAAAATTAGTTGCTCTTATTACTACATATTTTACTTCTTCAGGCATTCAATGTCTATTCAGCGCTAATGTCTAATTTGCTGGTCTTTGATCTTGGTCCTTATCAGCATTTAGACTTTATTTTTGTCCCATGAGTCAATGAGAAATATTTGTATTTCAGATAAAGGAAAATCTACAGGAAAGATTATTCAGATTTCAGACTGAACGCTGGACAGTACCTTGGACTGGAGAAACCATTGCTCAGGTTTGTTCTTCTGTCCATCTTCTGATGTGCTCCTTTGTCTATTGTGGTAGTACTCACTGACATCTTGTTAGTGCTATAATCGAATTTTGTAAAAAGGGTGTTTGTACTTCAAATGGCATCCTGTATAGATATAATGCACACTAACTATTGGTATGCTGTAGCAATTGAAACATGCAACGTGCTGTGGAGGCATAGTCCAAAATTCTGATTCAATTGTTGCACTTATTTGTTCACCTATGATTTATATAGGCTGTAGCAGATCTTATAACAATACATTTCCATTTAATTTTTATGCAGTATTTAATTTTTATGCACTGCAATTGACTGTTTAATGCTTCCATTCATGTTGCATATTTAGTTATGATATCTGTCACTCAAAAAAAAGAAAGAAAGAAAGGTTATGATGTATGTGCTAGCAAGATATGTACACATAATAGAAAGGAATGATGGATGGCTTATCACTAGAGGTTTCATTTAACTCTATGTTCTCACGGGAATATATTGGTTATTAATTGTTAATAAGTTAAACCGGGGATGTTGATTGAATCTAAAGATCTCTTAGCAGTTTACATGTGGTATTAAGAAAAACTCAAGACATACTTTCCGAATACAGGTCATGATTTTATGGATTGCCACATTTTGGTTTGTGGGTTCCTGGATAGTGCCATTCTTGGCTCATGCTGCTGGCTTTAGCAAGGAAACATTGACGCACAGGGGCCAAGCACTATACAGCCTCTTGACGGACATAACTGAAGGCCTTGCTGGGATTGCTATCCTTCACCAATGTCTTGGTAGATTCCGTCCCCTTCCTTCAGGCTGGTTCGAGTTCAATTTAAAGGGCAGATGGCATTGGGATGTAGCGTTGGGGTGCCTGTCATTCCCACTGGTTAATTTGCTTTCTCACATCAACATCAGCCTAGTTCCAATGTCATCAGTGCCGGTCGTCGGGGTCTCCAGTGTAGAACAATCCATTGTGGCCCGTGACCCGGTGGCAATGGCCTTGTATGCTGCGGTAGTCACTGTATGCGCACCTATATGGGAAGAGATTGTATTCCGAGGTTTCCTTATCCCATCTCTAACACGATACATGCCTCTTCCATGGTCAATCCTGGTAAGTGCTGCAGCTTTTGCGCTGGCGCACTTCAATGCACAGAGGGTGATGCCATTGATTTTTCTTGGGGTTGTGATGGGATCAGTATTTGCAAGATCGCGTAACTTATTGGCATCGATGGTGCTGCATAGCTTGTGGAATGGTTTTGTGTTCTTGGATTTGATGAAGTGAGCTATGCTGATATTGTTGTTCAGCTTTTGACATCTCCGGTGGTCTCTCCCCTACTTGCATGGAGAAGATAGAAGCTATTCTATTCAGGACACAGGGTCGTGGTCAGATGTTTGTGTGGAAGAAATCATGTAGAGTGAAGAGAAAAGAAGGTGCTGTTGCGTGCTCTTAGTGCATCAGAATACAGCTTTTCAAATATTTTTGTTTAGCGGTGATGCCGTAACTGCGGCCATAGCACCTGTACCCAGAAGCATCTTTGTTGCTTCCATGTAAATTATATACGCATGAGAATAGTTGTCTCATCGTGTATAGAATTCCCCATTCATATTGAATTGTGTATTCGTTTCCTCGGTCTTATCTGATGACTTAATTACAGGGCCAGTCTGCTTTCTGCCATTTTTTGTCCATTCCATCAAACAAACTGCGCAGAATTCTAAATTCCAGTGGAATTACTTCGTATTTTTTTTTTATGTTGTGAACAAATCATTTACCTTAACGTGAATGAACATATCCAATGCTGCGCCATGCATGTGAGTGCTCTGAGCAAGTCACTCCATCGATATATATATATATATATATATATATATATATATATATATATATATATATATATATATATATATATATATATATATATATATATATATATATATATATATATATATATATATATATATATATATATATATATATATATATATATATATATATATATATATATATATATATATATATATATATATATATATATATATATATATATAGGCCTGTTTTTAGTTGAACCTTATGACTTTTGACTGCGGCTTATGACTTTTGAGCTGTTCGTGCGAGAGATTATAGAGTAACAGAAATTCACGTGCGGTTTTTGCAGATATAAATAAAATCGATACAATATATACTATAATTAACTAGTAGACTTTATCTGGAAAAGATATTTCGTTTAAAAGCTAGTTACTATAGAAAAACCAAAAACAGAAGTCAAAAGCTGAAAAAGAATAGTCCATATAAACATTCAACAATTGTAATTTAGAAGGTAGGATTTCATGCATGTGATATTAGTTAAAAAAAAGTAAAACTAGTTTTGACAGGAAATTATCTCATAACAATATGCATCGAAGAACGTGACATGACTTGCCTGTGTGAGCGTAGGCCTCAAGCAGTCAAGCTAAGAGCTCGAACCCACCACCATCCGCTCCCGATCCTGTGCATTGCAGATTCCAATTAATTTTGGAGCCTAAGAGATTATACTAATGTTGTATAGTGCTCTAGTGCGTTATTTATTATTATTTGGATAAAATGATTGTCATTTATGATTTTTTTGTACATTTATATGAATTTTACTTACTATTTTCTGTATGTTTATGCACTCATATGAATTTTCTTTAGGGAGATTTTACTTATAGAAATTTGGAAAATAAAGTGAAGTTTATTTTCGTTGGGCCTAACCCCACGATTTACTGGACCAAATCCAACATCCACTTTTCATTTTCTGATTTATATTCAGTATGGCCAGCCGAAAAGCCCATCCTAATTCCTCATCTTTTTCATTGAATTGTTTCCTTTTTTAGGGTCAAACGGACCGAATCCTCCTAGCACAGGTCCACTACTTTTCTTCTCTCTTTTCCCTTTTTCTTCCTTTCTTTTCTCTCCCTCTTTCTTTTCTTTCTCCCAGCCCAGGCCCAAGTCATCACCGCCTCACTTCTCGCTTACACACACTCTACAACAGCCTACTCTCGTGCGACACCATCGCGTGCCTTCGTCGCCTTTTACCGCTGTCCACGGTTCCGCTGTCTCCCCGTCGACACTTTTCCCCTAGTCTTTCTTCCCTCTCTTCACCTGCTTCCTCGGTCATCACCATTGGTCCTGACCACTGGCTCAACGCCCGCATCCACGGCGTCTTCGAACTCCTTCTCCCCCATCTCCCTGGCACATCCCTCTTCGATTGCCGCGCTGCCCCATGGCTCTACTGCCTAGGGTTTTGGCGCCGTCGTCCACGGCCGGCCTTGCCAGGCCATGGTGGCCTCGTTGGTGGTCCTTTCTTTGACTCCCAAGCCTCAGTGTGCTCTCTCCTCTCTCCTATTTTCTCCTTATTTACTTCCTTGGCTTAATAATCGTGATAACCCTCAAATCTACTTAACCAAAATCATGCTATTAAGAAGTAATTAATATATTAAAGTGGGATTCAAACTTTAATCATACAACACAAGAATTAAAATGAATAAAAAGTCATTATTCAAAAGTGTGAATTACATAAACTTAATTATATAATTGAACCTCAAAATTTTACAAAGCTACCAATCCAATATACAGAAATTGCAATCACATGAACTACAAAGGAATAAAATTCTAAAGTAAGCATTTCAATTTACAACCCCATCCATTTACAAGAATAGAATTTTACAAAGACAATACATCAACTAAATCGAACATCTTCAAGTCTTCATAAGCTAGCTCAAGTTGAAACGCCTACAAAATTATATTAGCCAAAACCATAAAACATAAATCTAAAATGAATTGTCGTTAGAACCCAATACTTTATAATATTGCACAAGGGCAATCGCTCACCGAGATGCTAGGATTGTTCGGGGCCAATCGGCACCTCTCACGTATTTGGTTTTCTTCATTTGGCTGTAGACTTACCACTCTTATCCTTATACCTTTACATTTATACCCTTCTAGATGAGTCATTCCATTCTTGACCATGCACATGTCACATTATAAGCCACAAGTCCTCACTAAGGCCAGCCAAGAGCATGCAGTAAAGGCAACAAAAGCCAACAATGTGGAGAAAGGAAGCCAATACCCACACTGCTATAAGCCACCAGTGTGTCTACAAAGCTCACTGCCGAAACCAGTGCATAGGCATTGCAATAGTAGACCGAAGACTGCCCTCATCCATCACTTCTCACAAACACCACCACAACGAGTTAATCACATGTAGCCATTGCCGGAACACTCATGAGCCACCATTGGACAATAAACAACCAAGAAGTAGCATTGCCATTTAAACCCCTCCCCACAGAACCTAACTTAACTGAAAGAGGGAAGTCAAGAGAGTAGCCAAGATCGAAGGACAATTGAAGGGTACGATGGCCAAAGAAGGCCTCCACATGACACCACATAGCTTAGCCAAATCAGGAAAAATAGTGAGAACAAGAGCATCCTCAAACCCTTAATTCAAGCCAATAAGTGCCAGTAAGGTCATATCATGAGCTACCATTTCATTTTGCTAACCATAGAGTCGGCCAACACAGCCACGGTGGAACACTGCCTCCAGCTAATAGTACTAGACGAAAAAGGGAGTGGGCGGTGGCTATCCAGTGAGCCCTTGGGCCATGGATCACTACTTTTTGGTGTATGCACAAGGCCTAAGAAACTCATGGTTTCTCACCACAATACCCACCAAAAACCAAAATGGACCAGTGGCCATCCATGAGCTCTTGGGCATTTTCAATACTTTCTGACGCATGCCAATGCCCAAGCACCGACATGGTTGCTCACCCACACTGCCCAAACATCTAAACACTCCTATGGGTAACCACCGAGCAATGCACCACACATTCCACAAAAAAACAACAAAGTAGAATAGGAAGGAATGCAATAAGGTAGGAGTAGGGAATATGAAGGAACCAGGAAGAACCAAGGAATAAGAGACATGGTGTCGATAGCTTGTGGCCACCGAGATGCACGACACTGACAGAGAGTAGAGTAGCTAGGGGACGAGCATACCAAAGCATGGTGCCAGTGATGAGTAACTGCCAGGATGCGATGCACATGTGGCTCACCACCGTCATAATGCACAACCCGGTGGAGGAAGAGCCGAAAAAGCCAAGGGAAGCCAACTGGGCTTCAGCTCCATAGAGGCTCTTAACAACGGAGCAGGGAGGCATTGGTGATGATGGCTAGGCATGTAGCGTCGGTGGGCCGAAGAACCCGAGCGAGGTACAGTACACCAAAGAAAAACTCCAGCAAGAGGCACGGAAAAGAGAGGAAAAAAATGAATCCAGTAGGGAAAATACTGGATCTACTCACCTCAAAATCGGATTTGATGAGGCTAAACCCCAACTCATATCGAAGTGGCCAGATCCAAGACTAGTGGCAAAAAAGGGAAATCGGGGAGGAGCGGGCAAAGCTGGGCACACTGGCAACGATAGAGAGGGGGAAGCCAAGGGTAGAAGAGGAAAAGCTCAGGGACAATAAGGGGGTGCTGTCGGTGGCGCCATAACCGGCGGAGCTGAGGCGAGCGACAACATCGGGAGAGGAAGAAATGAAAGAAAAGGGAAAATGTTAGACCATGTGGATGGTCGTGAATAAAGAAATGATGAATAATTGATATTTGGTTTGCTTTGGAATTTGCGTTTGTGAAAGTTTTGATCAATCATGGTTACAGGATTTTACTCCGAGTGGTTTTGAAGCTTTCGAGTGGTTTTGATGCTTTCAAGTGGGGTTTCTGTTGCTTTTGAGTGGCTTCAAAACATCGCACAACTTTAAAACCACGCCAGCATTCAACCACGACGGACTTCAACCATGACTGATGTCCACCATGCTCGAGTTCGACCATACAGACTTCATTCACGACCGACTACAACATGATATGACCATAGCTGAACAGCTTTACGACCGCGACAAGTTGTGACCACGGCTGTCGTTTACGACCACGACTGTATGACCATGGCATGCCTCGACCATAGAGCTATGCCCACTGCTAAATGGTTCTATGACCACGCCTAGCTTCAATCATGTTCGACTATGAATACGACCACGTCCAACACTACTATGTACTACTTCAACCACGGCATTTCGACCATAGTAAGTCAACCACCACAAAACGACCTTACTAGATTGTTGATCGTAAGCTACAATATTTCTTTTCATGGTCGTCAATCTTACAAGTGGTTAGTTGTAACTTTTACTGATCGGTAGTCGTAAATCTCACCGATTGGTAGCCGTAACTTTTACTGATCGATAGTCGTAAATCTTTCTGGTCAGTGGTCTTGGATTTTGTAAGAAATAGTCGTAGTCTTTGCAGTTGATACTCGTAGACTTTGTAGACTGCTATTATACTCATAGACTTTGTAGATTACTGACATAGTCATAGTTTTCGTGGTCTATTGTTGTTGTCTTCGGTTTTCTGATCGGTTGTCGTAGACCACACTGTTGGTTGCCGTAGGCTTCATGGTTGGTACTTGGAGACTTCATGGTCGATACGAGTACTTTATTTATTTATGATCTTTGAGTATTTTGAGTACTCGTGTTAGGCCAGTGGGCTTACTGGTGGGTGTGTGGTGATCAAGTGGTTGTGGTACTCAGTGATCGGAAGTACCTGATACTCAATGGTCGGTGATTGGTAGTCGTTGGGTGTTGCGATTGGCTGTCTGTGGTATGTGCTCGGTAATCAGTAGTCAGAGAGTGTTTTCTGGATTGCGATAAGGTGAGTAGTCGTGTACGACTAAGTTAATGGTTGTGGATGGTCTTGTCTTGGTCTTCTTCTGGATGGACAAGAGTGTGTTTTGAGTGTGTGTGCTGATGTCGGTCAAGTTAGAAAGAATTGTGCTAGGAAAAACATTTCTTTAATCTTTGATGTGCAGGTGGGCATAGACATGATCATGGTCGGTAACGAGGAGGATCGAGACTAGAACGGGAGAAGTTTGAGGTCTGGACGATTGAGGATATCACGTGAGGTGGTCGGGCTCATGTTGGCGCACATGGAGATCAAAGGTGAAGATTCATGGAGAAGCTACATGAGGTACATTCCCAGAGGCTTCGATATGTGGTGATAGTGTGTGATTAAGATACAGGAAGTGCTATCCTAGAAGCTTCGTCACATGGTGAGATTGGAAACGTTATGGGTGGAGTCCGTAATGTGGAAGATTTGGAGTTTGATAAAACCCATGGTAGAAAGGGTTTTAGGTCCCTTGATTTGAGAAAGAGATTAGGTGTTGTGTTTGTGTTTGAGTCGAACATGATTGGAACGTTAGCCTATAAAAGCAGAAGAGGCTAAGGGCTAACGAAATTAGTTTTTAGGGCTTTCGTCGAGGAAGTTTTTAGGGGTGCTGTGAGGGCAGTTTGTAGCCAAAACTTGTTATAGAAGTAATAGATCAGATCTATTCCAAAAGAAGTTGATCAGTAGGATGTTTCTCTGAGCTTCGTTCTTCTTGCATCGTCAGCGGCTGGCTAAGAGATCTCATTCGAGTGCATCACGGTGTTATCTTCAGCTTGTTTTTGATTGAGTGGTTGATTGGTTCGAGCAGTCCAAGTCTTTCAAGCGATAGGAGATCTCGACTACGTGATCGTAGTGAGTAGTCGAGCGATACGTGATCGTAGCGAGCAGCCGAGTGGACGGAATCTTCATGAGCTTGTACACAAGATCGAGTGTTCTGCGGTTGAATTCCACGTCTGTAAGATTATCTCGCTTTTCTTCTAGTTTGAGTTTTGGTTTCAGGTTCACAAGCGGAGACAATCATTCACCCCCTTTGATTATGCCGATCCTATAGGAAAAGTCGAAGTGACGAATGGTGCGGGCGAGCGAGATAAGGGAGAGAGACGAGAGATTAGATAGGCCGATGACCGATGAGCCAAACCAAAGCGTGGATAAGAGAAAAACTCAAATATATACGTATATATATATAGAGAGAGAGAATTACTAATCAGTGGCTACACACATAATAAGTGCGCGACCCTCCAAGCCACGCGATACGAAATCATTCAATCGCCCCACCATCCCCCACACGAACATTTAATAGCAAAGCGGAAGTATTTGTTAACTATAGTAAAGTTACTATTATATGCACATCAAGTTATCATTTGTAATTCATGAAGTTGCTTACTATTCTCATGTGCATTAGAGGTTACCATCGTACACATCAGGTTATCACCTGTAATTCATAAAGTTACTTACAGTTCTCATTGTCTCATGCGCATTAGAAGTTACTATCGTATGCACATAAAGTTATCACCTGTAATTCATGAAGTTACTTATAGTTCTCACGCGCATCAGGAGAGATAAACATGCATGCATGCAATAGGGGAGATAAGAGAATAAGTATAGTTGACGTGAGAATTTTATCTTATTTACAAGCTAAAAATTAAAATAAAACTTTCACAGAAAGTCCAATCTACGATCTGTTTATGCCATTGTGTTTGAAATTACGAGCTTAATAAAACAAGATCCATGTTGAATATGTTTTGAGGCTGCAAAAGTCATGTTTTTATACCAGTCATAAGTAAGTAACTTATGATAATTTCACGTGTAATAGACCATAACTTTCTATTACAAGAGTAATAACTTTTAGCATATCAAAACGTCTGTTAGTTTCTTCCTCACAAAACAATGTTTGGCATAACTGGTGACAATAACTTCATGTTTATTTGATGGTAACTTTTCACATTGCAACACTACATAAAGTTATTGTCGAATTTATCACCACGCACCATGAAGGTCGGAAGCATGATTTGCGCGTAGCGTGCATGCAACTGTGTGTGTGTCTATACACACACACACACAGAGGAAGCCTTTTCTGTACTCTTGAGAGTATCTACTACCACTTCTAATATACCACTTAAACATATATTTTTATACCTCTTTATCACTTTCGGTATACTTAAATTCTAATTCTAAGATACTCCGATGCGACTTGCTTGAATTTTTTTTATTAGAGCCCTTTATTTTTGGTATATACACTTTTCACATATAAAAGAGTGCATACAAAAATTATGTTATAAAATGTGGACTTTGATGAAATTTTTTATGAAACTCACTTTGAAGTATCTTATAATCAGAGTATGCTCAAATAGATAAAGAGGTATAACAACACCAATAAAAAGGTATATTAGAAGTAGGAGTATGTACTCCCGGGAGTATAGAACCATATTCCTATATATATAAACAATTATACTAAATAGAAAGTTACAACTAAAAAAACTTAGCAAAATAGTACTAACTGGTCAATACAAAGTATAATTCCTAAAAATCAAGAGGATCTAAAAATACCCATACAAAATTTATTAACAAGGGTTGTCGCTTCATCTAATATATGACCAAAGATTTGGAAATGAATTCTAGCCCAAAATAGTGTAGGGGAAGTTTTGGTTCCAGGGGAGGAGACCATCCAGACCACCATTGTGACTGCTACCTATCAGTTAGGCAAGTAAAGCAGGCTTTTAAGCATGCTGTGGTATATGAAATATTTTGAATACAATTATTTTCTATGATCATCGTGCATCAAAAGTAATTTCTAAAAGAAAAAGTGACAAGAAGAAAGGGAACATGATCAGAAAATAAAGAGAGCAGGACCACTAAAGGAGTGGTGGTCTACAAAGAAAAATATTAAAGAAGGGTAGAGGATGCTCTGATAGAGATTCAAGTGAGACTCTCTACATATGAATATAATATAAAAACTAGAAAACAACCTTCATTCTGGAGTGAGCCGTAAAATAATATCAACCATATTTCCTATCTCGGGTGAGCGGAACATGTTAATCTTTTTTATTGCTAATATCTCTATGATGGGTAAGTAATAAGCTAGGAGAGGAACTCAGGACCGGTAGAGAACCCAAGAGTTCTAAGGCACTTATATTAGCGTAGATGAAGTGTCGAGTATTCAGATCTGCTCGACCAATGGCTATCTAAATAGTCGGATGGAGATATAGTAATAAAAGTCGAGAAAATATTCTGTATTCTGAATCTGAGGTAGTATCAAAGGAAATGCTAAATACTCAGTATCCATAAAAATTTAGAATAGCTATGGGTAAAATGATAAAAGTCTATGTGGTACTTAATAAATCATGACTTCATGTCAGTCTCTTAGATAAGAGTCTACGAAAACCATTGTGGTTTTACTCTCCCCTAGAATGATTGTTATAGCAAATTTTGGAAGTTAAAATATTGCAAACTCTTCAAAATGTTAATCAATGGATTTTCTGAATAACAGCTTGGGTAAGAACCAGATAAATATAAGAATAAGTGTGCATTTTAAAACTTGCTGAATACTTCGTACTCACTCTTGCTACTAAATCTCTCCCTTTCAAAGTCATTTTCAGCTGGGATAGACTTCGGAATTGATGAGGTGGGGTTAATAATGAGGATACCCAGGAATATGAGACTGAGGTTGACTGGGAGTACGACGAGGTGGAGGCTGTATATGGCAGTTGGGAGGACTAGACGACCTGTATCTCATCATATAGAGTCGGATGGGTATTATAATATATGTATATATGTTTACTTCTGTTCAGTGTCCTCTGCGGTGACGAACACTAAAAATTGTAATAACCTAGGGCATCCATATGTATAGACCTTAAGTCCTACGTGGTTTGTAATTAATGGATTACTTTTAGTTTGTAGTTATTGTTTTACTACAACTACTCTGATAGGCTTGTTATTTATTAAAACGGTGTATTACCAAATGAACGAATGACAATCCGTTGACTAGTATTATTACCCCTCGATAATAACATGGGTCGTCACAATAATCCTTCCCTCCTCTAGGTTTGGGACCGAGGCATCCTCGCCTCGTCGCCACGGCGTCGCCGACGATCCCTGGACTGGCGGTCGCATCCCGCTCGCGCCATCTACTCTTGCTCAACGGTCTTGCAGCGGCGCACCGCCGGTCTAGCCGAGAGCTATACTAAATTACTACCTCACATGTTTGCCCTTAAGTCACACATCCCTCTCTCTGCCATCTACAGCTAGGTAGTGCACAAGTCGATGTGGTTGATTGATTCATGGATGAGCCTATATGATTCCTTTTTTGTGCTCTTGTGATCCAATGATGCAACCTGTGATTCATGCTTGACTGTGAGTCTGTGATTGTAATAAGCTATGATCAGTGCAAGAACTCATCCTTTCTATTCATACATGAACTCATCTTTTCTAGTCATACATGATTGATCCACTCCCGTAGCTATGTGGTTGATGTGCTGGTGTATAAATTCCATCAAAATTAGTGTATGTGATTCAATAAATCCCTAGCATGAAGTTTATATGTAGAATTCATTACTTCCATGTTATTTCTTCGAGTCTCGGGACATCGAGGAAGTCTAAAAAATGCTATGAATTGATTTGGTGCTAGATTGATAAGGATGGAAATTAAGCTATTTTCTGCTACTTGTGTTCTTTCTATTAACGTGGTTATTGTCTTTTGGCTAAAATTATACTGTATCGACCGTTAGTTTTTTTAGATATTTAATTAAAGAAAAATAAATAAAACATAGGGAAAAAGAAAACACCGTTATATCCCATGGATAATGCAAAGAAAAAAGAATAGGGAAGAAAAAAATCGCGTTAAGAAGTCAATATGTTCTAAACAGATTTTGGCTTCTGAAATTAAAAGCCAGAAACTGTTTAGAATGTGTATTTATCTCTCTATGCTGGAATCCTATCAAGCTGTGAGCATCTAGTTCCATGGTACTACAAGAACTCGAAAGTATGCGTTTACCTTGAGTTCTTTGGTCTAGTGCTTGAATCGGTGGTATTGATGCAGCTCCCTAGCTTGATCGTAAGTGTGCAGACGTGTATATATGTGTTTTGAGACGATGGTGTGCCTGGTGCTTACAGTGGAAGCACCAAAGATGCGCATGCATGGAGCTTGCTGGTGGTGCAAGGAATTAGAGAAGGTGCGCTGTGTTGCTGACTTCCCCTCCTGAATCCTCTACTAATCCCCTGTTAATTATATGCTTTGACTGCTGATTCACATGCATGGCTGCCGTGTGCCTCCTCCCAGGCCACCTGGACTGAAAAAAAAAAAATCGTGTGGTGTATACTGCTGCGTGTGAAAAGTGGTTCAGGAGTTGGGATATTATTCATGGAGGTCGTTATTGTAAAGTTCTGGACCTGTTTGCAATTGTAGGGTTGGGCCAGGCGGCTGTGGGCTGCAAACTCTAGTTGGGCTTGTATACTTTTGCCTGTATTTATCTTTACTATTTAATAAGTTTGAGTTGGTGATCAGTGCATTCTTCTTTCTCCTTTCTCAACTGTCCGATTTGAATACTGAAACCTTAACCATCTATCTAACATCCCTCTCCCTCTCTCTCATATCTAACTACCCTCTCCACTTCCACCAACAGTTACCATCTCCTACCTCCTCTTTTACCTGGCCTCTCTTGCGCTCCCTCCCCTCTTGCTTGGACTGTATAATTTTTTATATGCCTTATCTTACTTGGTGATGCAAATATGTGAAATTTATATAGTTAGAAACTGATGAAAATTAACTCATCAGCATTTGAATTATGCCCTGATTCCTCTTGCCTTTTGACAATTGACCTGCACTATCTGAATGCCTGTGTGTTGTTACAGATTTAAAAACTTTTAGAACATATTTGTATGCATATTCTAAAAATTTTACCACCCGTGAGTTTCTTTTAAAAACCCGTAACAACGCACGGGCATTTAGCTAGTTGTCTGGAAAGTTGTGAGTTTATAGGACATACCCTTATGGGCTGAGCTTGTACTGGACTTAAATTACTATTGAGCCTTTTCTATTTCCCTGAATTTCTCATGTTATTGTATTTGAGTTTTAATTGTGTTTCAGTGGAATATAGGCTTTACATGTTTTTAGTGGACGCTACTTATCAGCTACGCGTTTCTAAGGCTCCGTTGTTTTCGCCTTTTCGCCTTTTTTGCTTCGGCTTCTATCATATGATACTATTTATCAGATCTAACAGTCAAAAGTCATCAGTCGTAGATGGCGTTTGTATTAGCTTTTGTTTCTAGGTCTGTTTAGAGAAGCTAAAAGCCAACATGAACATCCAGCTTTTTGAAGCAGCTTCTTCACTTTTCTCGCTCTTGTCTCGCTTCGGAGATAAGACAATGGGTCACAGGCGTATTATGCAACCCACTCCTCTCGTTCCCATCTCGTACATACGTCTTTTCCTCATTTTCCCTATCGCTCACACTCTTCTTCTAAAAGCTACTTTTTTATTTGTTACTATTTATTTTTAACCAAAAAATATTAAATATAATAAAAAACCAATAGCCATAACCAAAACGAATGCCCTGCAATCCATTACTTAGCCGTTTACCAGTGAGGTCTTTAGTTAACGCCATGGCTATCACAATTTGAGGTCCGCCTCAGACAGAAGTACATGATGGGGCAGGCTAGAGGGGATCGTAAGCAGGTGTGCACGATTGATGACAGAGCATCTTGCACCTGCAACAAGCCGCAACTTCTACACAAGCCATGCTCCCACGTGTACGCGGCATGCGCGTTATGGAACCAGCGCCACGCATTACATCTCAAAGTACTATGACATGAAGCACTGTTTGAAACACGGAGCACGGAGTTCCATTAAATGCGGGTGGACATGCATTATAGGGAGCTCGGCCGGGCAGATCAAGTGGGTGCGAACGATGCATCGAAGCACGTCGGCCGTGGCGAAGACAGAGCCGTCGCATTCGTAACGACATGGATGATAGCCAGCGTGGGGATCGGGTTCGGCGCCCGAAGTGCAGACTATGCAAGACGGTTAGCCATTCATTTAGGCAGTGCCCAAACAGGCCGACATCAAGTAACGCTCCATAGTATGAAGCACATGGTTTGTCATTGTGCACTGCTGGTTCCGTGTTTTGTAACTATAGCGGGCTTTTGTTGTGATGCGAGCACAAGATCGTGCATCCTATAACCTATGCTGTATGTATCTTACTAAATTATTTCCGTGTACAATTTGTTTGAGTCATTTCTTGCAAATTATGTTATGTTGTGACTTATTCAATATTTCGTTATCATTTGTTGTCGTTCGATGCAAATTACGTTTGTTCATGTTATGTTGTCATTTATTTCACGATGTATTATCATTATCTACAAATTATGTATGTTGCATATTCTCATGACACTGTGTACTGACTTGTTTTCAATTATCGGCAGGAGATGGCGTACGAGTTGCTTGAGGCCCGTTGGGATGACCACCACCGATGCACAGCGTGGGCATCAATGCCTGAGGGCCCTCCGTGTTTCGTCCTTAGGGGCCCCCGAGAGCACTGGCCTCTAGACGAGCGGTACATCCCGCTGCTGCGAGACACCGGTCTTTTGCCCATTGCTCGCATGCTGGATGTTCCGTATACGTTGCAGTTTGATGCGATGTTGCTGTCCGCACTCGTGGATCGTTGGAGACCGGAGACTCACACCTTCCACTTCCGGTGGGGCGAGATGACTGTTACACTTTAGGACGTGTCCATCTTGTGAGTCTACCCATCGTGGTGCAGCGAAGAGTGCCACCCGTGGCGGCGGGTGGAAGGACGCCAGGTGCCCGATTCGGTCTCCCGATCCCAGACAACATGTCTGGTGTGCCACACTCGTGGCTACGAGAGTTCATGACCTGCCCTGTGGACGCTCCTGAGGGGGGTCGTGCGGACGCACCTCACGACATACATCCTTTTTTTTTGTTCGGATGGGTCTTGTTTCCTACGACCACTGGAGCCTCCGTGCATCCGACGTACATACACCTTGCGGAGTCCTTGGCGGATGCCTTGCCCGGCGAGGTGCCGCAGTACAGCTGGGGATCTGCAGTCCTTAGTGCCACGTACCGAGGCTTGTGTGATGCTGTCGGCGTCTCGAGACCCGCGAGCCGGTCTTGGCGGCGTGCTATGTGCTCCTCTGATGCGGTCTTGGGAGCACTTCACGGTTGGGAGGCCTAAGATCGAGAGGGCGTGCACCTCACGACCTCGGCACAGAGTTCTACGGTCAGGCTGGTTGCGATGACCCCATAGATGGGCCGACTATGGGGACTCGTTGGACACATGGTCAGCTGCGGTGGGCTAGGGAAAGACCGAGGCGTGTGTACCCAGATTTCCATAACCAGTTCGAGCGGCTTCATGAGAACGACATAGTCTGGTTCCCATGGGATGCAGGGTTCATTCAGCTCATTGCCCCCCTACGGGTTGTCATCTCAGTGCCACCAAGACCACACGTACTGGTTGACGACCTGTCACCTCGTCTTCTCGCACTTCGTCGAGCCATACAACCCGCAGAGAGTGCTGAGGCAGTTTCACCTCCACCAGCACGTGCCACCCCTCCCAGGACGGGCACTACCATCGAAGGCCCACCGGTAAGCCATTGCACGATAACTGTACGCAAGGTAGTAATGTGTTGATAATACTAATTGTACAATATGTGGACTAACTTGCAGGCAAACAAGAAGAGGGCACCGGGGTGACGACTGGATAGCCACACAGCGGCCGTGGACAGACCTGTGGCGTGACTCAGCGAGCACGGAGGTTGTGGACGAGACTAGGCCACACGACATCGCCACATACGGTGCGTACCTAGAGTGGTACATTCCACGCACCCGCAGCAAGATTACTGGGCCTGCCCCACCCCGTCCTTCCGAGGTCGCGCACGAGGATGCCATACAGGCCGGCTCAAACCGTCATCGAGCAGCACGTCAGGACGAGGCGGTACGTGTACCTGCAGTACGTTTGTACTCATTGTTTCTTTACGTACAGTGCGTTTTAACTCATTTGTTGTTTACCTACAGTGCGAGCATATGCATCATGCTGAGCACGAGGCTTTTCAGATGCTGCAGCGTGGGGAGGGCGGCAACCGGGTTCTTGCTTCGGTGCGTACCATCATCAGTGAGCTCAGGACTGCGATTAAGGCCATGAGCTGTAGTCGGCACAGGGATGATGTCCATGCACGACGCCTCCACAGAGAGCAGCCTTCAGCGCCGCCGTCGGCACCACCTTCAACACGACCGTCGCTGTCTGGTGGTCGTCCGTCCCTGTCCGGCGGTCGTCCGTCGATGTCCGGCGGTCGTCCCAGCTGCGCTCCCTCGTCCTCACAGCGTTTTGGACCAGCGGTACGACATTTGCCATCAGTTTGTTCGTCCACTCGATTGCCAGTTATTCGTAACACACGTTTTTCCTGCAACACTTGCGAAGGGATAGCACGTTGCTACAGCCGTCGTCATCCCGGAGGGCGGCGGACGAGCCTGCAGATAGCGACCCTGGCTCGCAGGCACAACAAACGATGACGTTTGACACTTTTGCGCCTGGCGGTCAGTCCACCCGAGCGGACACGCAAGGGCGGTACGAGTGGTTTGGGCAGACGTACCAAGGTTACACGGCGCAGGAGTACATGGGTGATTTCGCATCATCATTCCGACAGCCGCATGCACCGGTATGTACGCATGTAGTAAACATAACACATGATATAAATAATGATTATAAACTTTTTTGTATTTTTCATTGCCTAATTAAGCTGTACCATCTTAGCAGGACTTAGATCCCTCCTTCGATTGGCTGAGCTCTATTATAGGCCATCAGTCGGAACTCCCCACAGAGATGTACCCACCACCGCCTCCGACGCAGACCTCGCACTACGACCTTCGAGATGCACCGTGCTCCCCTAGCAGGTTTGCCTTCTCGGAGGATCACATACGTCGTCCGAGGCGGCGACGATGAGATGATGAATGAATTTTTGTAATTGTGCTGTTGTGATGTCGCATGGTTTCCTGTGTTTCGCATGGCTTATGCAAATAATTTCAAGTACAATTAAGGCTTCATTGCATTATATTGACATACACGACAAGACACGATAGCAACAAACAGAAGGTACAACATACCACTCAACATTACCAACATACACGAGTACCTCCAGCACTACAACTTAAGGATAACAATAAACACAAGAAAGAAAATAGCACACAACATTAAATTTATCTTCCACTCCAATATATCGAAACGATGCCGCATCCCGACGGGGTCGCAACCCCCCACGACAACTCTCTCCTGGCGAACATTGTCTGTCCTAGTGCCCATTTCATCCTCCCATACCCAGAATCGGCAACCACCGGGGGCTTCCTGCGATTCAATGAGAAGAAGATTTTTAAACATGCCACCACGATTTGAATGAACCCGAAACAATCTTACTCACCGAGTGATAGGGGCACTTGTAGTAGTGCCTCCCAGGATTCGAGACCGTCTGTGATGTCTTACGTCTAACAACCGTATTGCATTTCGGGCAAATCACCGTGGGTGTATGCGAATAGCTGCTGAGCTGACTCATTGCCTAGTCGGGGGGAGTTAGCACGAAGAAAACTACAGATTGGGAACAACTAATTCAGAGGTGAGTGAAAACAATGGAAGGGACTAGGTGAGGAATGTCTCCCTTTATAGGTTGTGGGGCGCAGCTCGATGAACACGAGCCAGCTTTCGCATGATGACATGACAAAAGAGGCAGCTTTGCTCGGTGAGATGACAAAAGATGCGGCTTTTCGTAGTGACAAGACAAAGCGTCGGCTTTGCCCGGTGAGAAGACAATACAGGCAGCTTTGGCGGTGAAATGACAAAACGGGCGCAGTTTTGCCCAGTGACATGACAAAAGGGGCAGCTTTGCCCAGTGACATGACAAAAGGGGGCAGCTTTGCCCAGTGACATGACAAAACGGGGCAGCTTTGCCCAGTAACATGACAAAAGGGGCAGCTTTGCCCAGTGACATGACAAAAGGGGGCAGCTTTGCCCAGTGACATGAAAAAACGAGCCCTTTTTGCAGTGATATCACAGCACCCCCATTGGCCACAATTCCTGTATGGACTGCTTGGACATTGTGGACCATGGTAGACTTGTGGTAGTTTAACCTGTATGGACTGTTTCCTGCAAACAACTGAAAAGGCTACGTTGTACCAAATACATTGAATGGTCCAAGCTCTGAATTTATTACGAGACTACAGGCTCTGAAAAGCCTTCATAGGGACATTTATTGCTACGCTGGGATCCTGAAAAAGCGAAAAGATTCCCATGTCGTCCTCTCCATGGACTATGCCCATTGCCCCAGATAACCTGCCTACACAATACTAGCCATCACAATACTACTACACAACAATGTCTTCCTGGAGGTCCGACCCATTTGGAGTGCCGGAGTGGTATGAGCGCCCGAAGTGCCGTTGCGGCTTTAGGACGATGTTGTGCGTCTGGACGGATCCAGTACAACGAGCCAACTACGGCCGTAGGTTCTTCAAGTGTCCAGACCTGGATGACGTATTCATGGTAACGATGACAACTAAATCATTTGTTTCTCGTTATCGTTTTTCAACTTGATCCATGACATCTACCACGCCACACATAGCCTTGCGAGTTCATCGAATGGGTGGATCGGGTGCCGCCGGCATGGCCACGGAACCGGCCAATGCAGGTGGAAAATAAAGGACAATACTTTGTCAAGATGACTCAGGCTCGCGAGGTGGAACGACAGATGCGCCTTGAGCAAGAGCGCCGCGTGAGGGTGGACCAAATCCGTCTGAAAAGTAAGGAGGATGAGCTGCAAAGGAGGCGGGAGCAGTTAAGTCTGCGTGAAGCAGCCATCAAGCGTCAGGAGGAAGAGCTTCAAGCTCGTGAGGCAGCTCTCAAGACCAAGAGTGACAGGAAGAAGGATGCAGCGGAGCCATCTTCAGGGCGCAAGAAAAAGGCGAAACAACCACGCTACACCCAGTAGACAAAATGTAATAGACCCAGCAAGTTATCTCGTCTTCTCGCACTCAATGATTCCTACGTGTTCAATATCACTTTCCTTCCTTTCGTCCAATTGTTCATATCACAGTTGTGCTAAAAAAATTCATTTAATTTCATCCAATAAAACAACATAACATTATCGAAATCTGTTATTGCCAGTTCAACATCTTTTTCATGGTCAGCAATGTACGAAATTCACAAATACACTAATCGTTACTTCACACAAATTTCATATTCTATATTACAAATTTGCTGCACACTCTCAAACAAATTAATTACATGTATATGCATAATATTTATGCAACTACATAATCAAGACCATAATTAAAACTTGTAATTTGCAAAACCCTAACCCTAACTCGGAGTGCACAGTAGACATGCAAATGTTGCGGTGGGGGGGCGCATCACATGCAAATTTTTCATTTAATTTCTTCCAATAAAACAACATAACATTATCGAAAAATGTTATTGCCAGTTCAACATATTTTTCACGGTCAGCAATGTACGAAAATCACAAATTTTCATACATGTATGTATTATCCGCAATAAATAACGAATTTTTAAAATAAACTTCATTTGTTTTTCATCTCCTACTCTATATTATAAATTTGCTCCACACTCTTATAATATTTATATTACATGTGTATGCATAATATTTATAATTACAAACATTTTATTTAACTATCTAATCAAAACATAAAAAACAAATTTACAATTTCGGCGGACTTTCGGACATAAAAAACATAAAAACATTTTATAACGGACGGAGGACTTTCGACGGACTGAAGTGATGTGAACAGTGCTCCACCGAATGGTGCGCTCACCTGGCGCATGATTTGGCTAATGGTGCGGTCAGGGACCGCACCATTTGCCCTGCCACGTCGGCCACCCGAATGGTGCGGTCGAGGACCGCACCACTCCGGTGTGGTGCGCTCCCCGACCGCACCATTAACACGTGTCGCCTCCCCGTTTAGTGGTGCGGTCGGAAGGGGGCTAGATGTGGAATTTTGTTCTCTCCGACGCCATTTTTGGAATTTCCGGTGACTACAGTGCTAAAAATGTCCAAATTTCACGATGCACTGGTCCATGAAGATGATGAACTAGTCTACGAAGACAAGACACCAGTCGCATTGGTCTACGAAGACCACACACTAGTCTGCGAAGACCACCCACTGGTCGACTGGTCTATGAAGGCCACTATAACACCCTAAAATTCGGATGTTCGAAAATATGAAAATTTTAAAACTTTTTCTTGCATATTGTTGTCATTCAAATTTCCTCTAGCATTTTAATTGGATTTTCTGAATTTTATGCTACACAAATTATAACTGGGAATAATTCCCAAATGCATGTAATACTCATAACAACAAAATGTACGAAATACATTAAGGCAAGTAATTGTAAATATAAAAACTAGTATTCAAATTCAAGTTGCTAATGCTAAACCTAAGATTAACTAAAAATTTAAGGAAGATTATAATTGAAAGCTAATTTAGGTAGTGAATTTAAAATCTAAAGAATGTAAATTATAAACCAATTTCAAAGCTAGTCTCACATTAGAGCTACGCCTCTAAAATATGAATAACAATTAAAGTAAAATAAAATCAGAAGTCAAAATCTAAAGGCAAATTAAATAACATCACATGCAAGGGAATATCGAATTTTGTGTCCAAATGATTAAACCAAGAATTCATTATTTTTAATTCAAATAACATACAAAACTTAAGGATGGAAATTCAAAATTCAATTACAAACTTAAGTCCAAAAAATAATACAAGTGCAATTTAGAATTAAAATTTCTGAAATTTGCAAGTGTTACTCCTTTTCTTTCATCTCCTTTATTCCTATCTCTTCCATATGGGCCCCTCCTTTCTTTTCTTTCTTTCTTCTCCCTTTGTCTTCTCTGGCGACCGACCCCTCCTCCTTTCTCCCTTCTCTCTTCTTTTCTCTCACATCGGTGCCTGACTAGCTGGCCCCACCTCCCCTGTGTGCATCCGCGCCTCCGTGCACGGCCCTGCCATTCCCACACCACGCCTGCCCTGCCTCCGTCATGTCTCCACCTTAGCTCATGCCCTCACGTCCTCTCATCTGCCATGACCCAGCCTCATCACTGCCATTTCTCTCACGTCACAAGCACGTCTGCACCCACGCCCTACTTCTGTCGCCTCACGAGCACCATACCATGCACTGCTGCTTGGTCAACGACCACAATGCTACCACAGCGACCACCGCTGGCTATAAGTAGCTTCCCCAACCTTTCCTTGCTCCCCCAAACTTCCCCCTTTACTCCCTCTCTTCCACCTGGAGCAGAGCTCGGCTCATCCGTGCGCCGCCCACCATGGCCTCCCACCGTTCCCAGCCCTTCTACGATGCCATTATCAATGTGCTTGCGTCAAAATGTGTTCCCAGGCACCCTCTACCTCACCTCCGGTTTAATTAGAAAGCCACCAACTAGAGCTTGCCCATCGTCCTCGACATCAACTCCGGCCGCCACCACCTCTAACGTTGTTGTAGCTCATGCTCTTCTCCGTTCTCCTCCCCGTCCTCTCCAACACCGTCTCCACTGTTGGCCCCATTTTCTACCACCTAAAGCCGCCGCCGAGCCCTCTACACCTCGGCTCATGATGGAGCCTCCTATGGCTTGCTTGTCTCCCTCTTGACCCATTTTGGTAGTTCCCTAGCCCTCCAAAGAAACCTCATGGCGTGAGCCGCCATTTGCCTAGCGCCACCGCTGCGCCTGCTTTCGGCCACCTCCTCCCATGCTTTGGCTGAAAACAGAGCAACCCCCATCTCTCTCTCTCCTCTCAATGACAGGTGGGCCCTCTTCCAATTAAGAGCTAATTCAACTAATTAGTGACCATTCAAATGATAATCCATGTAAGAACAAGTTTATATCTATCAATTCTTTTACTTGGAAATAATTATGTGAGATTTAAGTAATTAGCATAAATTTAGTTTAAAATAGCCACGAAACGCATCGCAACGACACTAAATTAGTTGCAATAGGTATGTACTATTGCAACGTTTTGCCAAAATCGTGGCGATATGTGCACAGTATTGCCTCTAAAATATTGTGTTGCGATAGTCATTGATTTCGTTGTAATAAGGTGGCTTTATCGCCACCATTTAGAAAATGGTTGCGAGTAGTATGACTTTATTGCCACGGTTGTCTTGCGTTGTGATAATATTGATTTTCGTTGCAATAGTTAGAAGGTATTGCCACCTTATAGAATTTCATTGCGAGTGGGTGACAATATTGCCACAATTTTATTGCGTTGTCATAGTCATCAATTGCGTTGCAAAAGGTTCCTATACATTGCGTATGAAATGAGTTTGTATTGTCACAAAATAAATTTGTTGCTATATATGATGATTGTTCGTCACAATAATCTGTTATTGCAACGCTTTGTTTTCGTGGGCCTAACTGCTCAACGCAAGGGCCGAATTGGTGTGGAGGAACTATATTATCTATAGTTATTAATTGCTAGAGGAGATAAAAAAATTGAAAAGTGACAACTAAAACGCAGTTGAGGAGGTCTCACTTGACAAAACAGGAGAGGATAAAAATTAGAATAGAAAAAATAAAAACAAAAACCATGGGGTGTGGAGGAATCGAACCAAAAACCTCCTAGCTCGGAGGCCAGGCGTTTACCACCGGACTATTGTACCCCACTTGTCAATTATAATTGTAAATTTCTATTTATCTAAGCATGGTAAGCACTGTCATATAAAACCTTGGGCACCTCCCACCGCACGCCCAGGTCACCCCGCCTCCACCATCGCGGCCGCGCGCAAACGCCGCTACCTAGCAGTCGCCCCGCCTCCACAGATGACGCGGATACGCTCATGTCTTGCACTTCTCAGTTAAATATATTATTTAACTAGAAGGAATTGTTGAGCCACATTAAATATATTAGGTGAATTGTAATTTAATTGGATCTTTAATTATTATATTTAGAGATATAGAGTTACTACTATTTTATTTAATTATATACAGGCCCATACTGGATCTGTACAAGCCTAAAGTGAAGATGCGTTTAGAAGGTCTCGTCGACACTAGTCCATTGTCCATCATTTTGACTGTACATGATAATGAGGACATTAGTATTACATGTTTTGACCGAGTTAGTCACGTATAATGGAAAGACACGTGGAAGGCTGAAAAAATCAGAAGTGTAAAATTAAAAAACCCATGTTATGAAGGATTTTGGGTCCCTTAAAAAGTAGTGGGCCAAGATGAGTTGTATTAGGGTTGATAATGTATTGGAGTAGGTTGAGGAGAGCACTAGATAAATAGAGGCGGCTGGTTTTGTTTATGGCTTGTCAAGCCTTTTGGAAAAACAAAATACAGAGCGTCTAAAAATTGTATTGGGCGTGTTTGTGTTTTTTGGGCAGGCCGTGACTTTTGTGGCGCGAGTAGGAAAAACAAAAGAAGGTCGCATGGATGCTTGATGCGATTGTGATTGGAAAAGGAAAAATATTGCACGATGGATAAGTGTTGATGAAGAATTGAGTTCTCGTGAGGCATGCATTGCGATAGTTGAGGGTCGTTGATTACAAACAATGGCGGCTTCATTGATTGAAAACAATGGCGGCGCCGTATCGTATGGAGAGCGACTGATTTTTTGTTTCCTCGGTGGATCGAAGCATTGAGCCGCAGCCGACTTGGATTGATCGAAAAGACGAGCGTCGACTGCGTTGCACGGTGAATACTCTTCACATATACTATACGTATTCTGTCTTGGTATGTATGCATTGCTTTCTTTGTGCCGTTCTGAGTAAAAAAAACCATCCGCAAGACATTCATCAGACTTGGCTCTCCAAGAGCCGTTAGCCCATCCAGGTTGGTATTTCTTATGCATTGGAAATGTGGGCTCCTCTGAAGAATTTAGCTAATCCCATGGAGTAACAACATATTTCTGCCTTACTGTTCTATCTTTCCGCATGTTTAATAATTAATAATGTAAGTTGAGTGCTGGGAACTCCAGCCTGCTTACCGCAAGTTGATGCATGCTGAACATATTTTAATAGTAGTACACATCAGGATGCTAATATTTTTTATTCTACATTTTACATTTGCAGAATGACCCAGTAAGCATCCTGACCACACAAAAAGATGCTAGGCCATCTATTCGCATCACTCGAGCTTCTAATCTTAACCGAAGCCTCTTCCAAAATGTCACTATTAATAATGGTTCATCGAACTTGATTCCTCCACAACAATTGAAGAATACTGCTACAACTCGTTCGAAGAAAAGGAGGGACAGCAGGTATGAAATGAAAATGTGATTAATCTTCATCTGTCATTGTTCTTATGTCAAATATAGCATACTGTTCTAAACTACTAGAAAATTATGCCAGGTGAAGTAGGGCTACTATATATATCAGTAAATGAAATGAAATTAAATAATTTTGCTGGAATCACTTGCTAAATACTTTGCTACGCAACTGAACTAGAGAACTCAGGATTGCTATTTTCAGCTGTAACTCGTATCTCTAAACTTGCACTATGATGTACTTAAGTATGTGCTGCTGGACAATACTCACATTAAGGTCCCTCTTTATTGTTCATCTTCTATCAGGATGAAACAATTTGATTAGAGCAAGCAGTCGTGGCGTCGTCAAGTCGGAAATTCAACATGGCAAAGCAGTAAGGACAAATGGAATGGAAGTAATAGTACTTTTGTTATTAGTTACAAACTTTGTAGTTTAAGTATGGAGATTGATATGTAATTCCTGCATGAGTGGTGGCACTTTTAAATTATTATGTGTTGAATTAATATATGTGTTTTTGATCCAACTGTGTTCCTAATTTGATTATTAATTTGCAACAACAAATTATAATAAAATATCATATGCTCAATATGCTACCGCAAATTTTACCGTTGCGATAAACATGTATGCAAAATTGGTATTTCGTTGTGATAGGCTGTTGCAACGCCGTACTATGTTGCAATTCCACTATATGCAATGAACAATGTTCGTTGCTATAGGATCTATTTTCCACAAAACATATTTCGTCGCAATAACTTTATGGCAATGAAATGCCTTCTGTGGCAATAAAACATATTGCAACGAAACACCTCCCGTGGCAATTAAACCTGCTGCAACGAAACGCCTCCCGTAGCAATATATCATGTTGCAACGAAATGCTCTCTGTGGCAATAGAGTCTATTGCCACGAACCATTGGCGTGGCAATAGAACCTATTACCACGCAATATTTTCGTGGTAAATGATACTATTGACACGACCAAACTTCGTAGCAAAAGAAACTATTTCCACGGAGTCAGCCGTGGCAATAGCCTATATCGCCACGACATCATTCGTTGCAACAACAAACAATTGCCACAACACATTGCATGGCAATAACCATAGGTATTGCAACGAAACCACAATCCGTTGCACAATCTTTTAAGCACGCAACTACTTGCCACGCTTGCCAACGGAAGTGATGTGTTGCAATAGGTACATATTGCATCTATTTTGGCCCTATTGCAACGATTTCGCTCCGTTGTCCTAGACCTGAAAACTAGTAGTGAGAGATAAGAATTTAATTATACAGATGCAATAAAGTACTATGCAAAGTAAGATTATTAAATATTTAATATTGGATTAATTATCATATATGAGTAACTAATGTGGCTTCATTATTTATTTAAATATAATTTGTTAATAAAGGGCATTAATAAAAGATGGCTTTGGTGTAATGTCTAAATTTAATAAAAATCCCAACTCGAAGGTAATAAGGTGAATGACAAATTAAGCTGGTTCATTAAATTAATTAACCGATGCGTTATGATCACTTAAATGAAATACACATTTAAATTAGAAGGTTGCGATTAAAATATAATCTCTGTCATAAACAAGATGCCATTAACTAAATCTTAACGTTAGATTTATTAAATAATAATGTTGAGATATGATGGTATATAACAAGCTAGGACCTGCATAAATAGATCCTAATCCAAATTAAACTATGCCAGATGATAACTAACAGTACATAAAATATCAATGGCATTTAATTCCAAAAATGTCTTTAATTAAAAGATCATAATTAGGTATTAAAATATAATGGCCTTGGATCATCGAACATTAGAATAATCTTACCAATGAATAATCTAAAGAACAATGTAACATTATGACCAATAGTCACAGAAGAGTAGTAAATAAGAATATACTAAAATTAACTATTAAACATCAATTAGATAGTTAAATACTCCCGTGCATCAATGAATTATTGAACTGATCATTCGGTGAATACTTCGAATAATTGGTAAATAGAACCCCAAAAAATACCACAACTCAAGTTGCTTGGAATACATACTCTAAAGATTAATTTAATAAACTAAACTTATACATCCATCCATAAGGTCTAACTTGATTCATGGAACCTCCTTAATACATATAAAAATACTAAAAAGAAGTTATGAAATTAAAAGAATCAAGCCATGCCATTTCACGGCTATGCCTAGCCATCCTTATGTTCGAAGCGGAATATTTCCATGAATATTCCTTTATCATGACCCATCCTTTGACATCCATTTCGGCAGGTTTTCCCTATCATTCCTCACTTCGCTCCAACCCTGTTTAACCCCATCAATACTCCGTGCTCAATCAACCGTGCCTCAAATCACCCATTAACTCATATAAATCTAAAATGGTTTTATTTGGATTTATTTGGGCATTTTGAGTTACTTGAATTTATTTGGATTCAGTTGTATAGCATGTAATTAGAATTGGAGTCTTGAACCATCAATGGATGAAGCGAGATCAAGATCCAGATAAAGATGAAGACCAGAAGCTGTAGAGCATCGAATGGGAAAGCTTTGAGTGAGCTCAAGACCGCAGTAAACTGCGCAAGGCGAGTCAATACTTTGATCATGTTGAACCTACATTTTCTGCAAATTATTTTATTTTAAATTATCAAATTGTATGCCGTTATTTCATATGCAACCTATGTTTGTTTTAAGATTCTAATTACATGCCTATAATTTATCTTACGGGTATGATACCAACTACATTCCCTTGGAACATTGAGCTTTCGAGCCTTGTCACCCTAGCAAAGTTATAATGGTAAACTTTCGAAAATAAGTCTATAATTATATGCCATACTTAGGACTACTTATATACTCAAGGGCACCAAAATGCCCCAAGCATTATTTTCAATCACGAGAAACTGATTTGGGAAGTCATGGGTGGAAATGATTGGTATATTTTACATTGATTATTTTATGCTCCCAAAAATCCCAAACTTGCTTAAATATCTAGGCAGATAGTATGAGGAGGCTGGTGCAGTGGTGCACGAGAGTGTGGTTAGTGTTGGAACCGCCCAGATAACCCTAAGAACTGAATCTTGTCATGATCTTCTATGTAAGATATGTATAACCACAAGTCTATCAAGTACAACTTGCCTTAGTAGATTTACTGGACCCTAAAAGTCATCTCATTAGTGGGGAAGAGAGGTAGTGCAAGTGGTTGTCTGTGTGATGGCTTGAATGGGACACTCGTTGAGGGTGAAGTTTGCCGTGGCGAACTAGTCGGTGTGGGTAGTCTAGCTGGGCGAGTCACTGGGGGTAGAACATTCCGCACAACTTATGGTACCTACCACAAGTGGGAGAAGCCCATATGGGTGAGATGATGGAAGGGGCGAGGTATTTTAAAAAGTTACTATGATGGTCTACTCAACCGCATGGCTAAGGAATCGTATGGAGCAACGAGCGGATTGTCTCTTGTGGGTAAAGTGTACAAACTCTACAAAGTGAAAACTATTCGAATAGCCGTGCCCATGGTTAAGGGCGGATATGAGAACTTAACCAGATATAGTTCTATTTCAAAAACTTTGTGGGTGGAATTGGAAAAGTGGCGGGCAGTGAAAAGCCTTGATTTGTGTTGCCTTGAGGTCGCCCCAGTGATAAGGCAAGCGATTATAATATTGAAAGGTTAGCATATGGTGCAGAAGCCATGTAACAATGGATGGAATTTATGCTACTATTATTACAATGTTCTTTTTTTACCCAATATCATGTTTTAGTTCAAACTGCTAGGTCTTAAAAAATTTCTATGTATCGTATTTTAAAATAAATTTATGGCAAATAAAACAACCCGAATCTTCCCTTAATAAGTCATGCATGTTATCTATTTGTATCATGTGTATTGGCTCGCACGGTGGTTTGTGCTCACCCTCGCTCACTCAATTAATCTAGAATTAAGAGTCAGATCACTACGCTTCAGCAATATACCTGGTCATGATGGTGAAGAAGATGAAAAGGTCAAAAACTAGGTCATGAATCCCAGTTGACTGCCTGTGAGCACGTCCTAAGGGTCTCACCTATGTGTTTCATTTTCGCTACTGCATTTTATTGGTTTCGGCTTGATTGGCTCATGTGTAAGTCTACTGTTATATTTACGCTTCCACATGATATGTATTTTGATGTTCAGTACTGTATCTATGAACACTATCTACTGATCTAGGGAATAGTGTAGTAGAATCATAGAGGATTTTAGATTGTAAAATCTGAGTCCGACAACCACCCACTAGCCCACTAGTCGTACTGGTCATTTTTTTCATGTGCCCTTGATAGCTTGTGCAACCTCCAATCAACTGGCCAAAACTTTATGTAGAAAGCTCTAAATCGTGTGCCGTTTGATGTGTTGGAAAATAGATTTGATAAGCTTTCTATATATGTGTATTTTATGCACTAGAACCTTTCGAATTGCTGCAGATATCTTCATGAACTTGGTTGACGGAACTACATTCTATCTTTCTTTCATGCATTTAGGCTTCTAATGCTTCCTTATTGTGCCATCCTTCCCTTCATACCTCCCGCTGTATACCATATTTTCTCTTTAATCCTTCTACATGATCATTAGCATCCCTGTAATCTTGAATTAAATAATTAGTTAGTACCTTTGTTTTTATAACAAAACTAATCGAATCAAGTAATGTAGCCATCTTATCATTGGTAGGAACAACTGTAGATATCGTCGAACATGTGTATGTGTGCATAGCCGGAGAGATGTCCTCGTCATCCACCAATCCTAAGAGCATATGCAATGCAAGAGTTGCTTAAGAATATATGCTTAGAAGAGAGAGTATGGTATATCAATCTGAGCATCCATCTAGGAGTTCAACATTCTAATGCAGTATATCTTCATATAATCCACCAGGTCCAAAAATTTTTAATAGGGATTAGTACCTTCAGTCCATGTGTGAACCCCCTAGCCTAAACTCAGTGCACTCGGTTTTTTTTCTTGAAGCCCAATGAAGGGAGCACTAATAGCCCAAATTTTCAGTAGCTAGTAGTAGTCCGTGAGGAGCCTCCGCTTCCCTCATCCCATGAGGCAACTATAGTAGGTTGAGCCAGCCCTTGAGCTAGCCTAAGAGGGAGGACCGCAATAGGCCACGAAGTCCATTTGATTGATCCCGAAGTGTGTCACCTCGCAACAACCCTTGATGTCTATTCGCCTCATATGGTTGGCCAGTAAATATGCACCACGTTCGCTACATAGCCGTACCTAGCCAGGTAGCGATCGATCGCTAGAGAACAAGAGAAATTGGTGCCACTGGCCGCACTCACATGCCATCTTTCCGTGACACCGCCTGGTCCCTGTTGCCTCGCACCCTCGCCGGCTGAAGGAAGCTTAGGTCCACCCGATCAATATGTGCTTTGTTCTAAATTTCTCTTAATTATTTCAAATTGTTTCAAGAACAGGGGTTAAATTTTCGAGTTAGGGTTTCAATGTGATGATTATTGATTAATTTTTGTCAAACTATATGGTTAACACTTAGTGTTTTAATTTTGATTTTTAGAATGAGGCCTAGCTCATTGCAAATTGGAGGAAAAATTATAGTATTTGACTACAATATCTAATAAGTAAGCAACTGGACGTATTTTCTTATTATATTATTTTTGAATTGTTGAATATACAAATATCTAATTGACTTTTTTAATTAATTGGTGATGTTTTATGAACGGCTTGAGCTTCTAGCTTATTTTGCAATATTCATAAATATCATCTTTTTCTATACTTTTGGCTTTTTTTAGCTTTTTTACCAGTTCTTTTTTTCTCGTATTTGTTGGCATTATACGTGATGGGCTAACATGTTTTTTCTACTTTTAACTTTTTTAAATTTTAATTATGCTAAATAAGCCCCCGTCAGCTACAGTGTTTTTTCAGTCAGCTATAGTGCTTTTCAGCCATAAGCCACTCAAAAAAAAGCTCTTTTAGGCATGGCCTTATTTGTTATGTGGAGAAATAAAATTGACAAAAATTACTAATGGCATTGTGGTTTGTCATTTTATGAACTTGAAAGTATATAAATACTAAAAGGTAATGCATTAACTTACATTTGATCATTTTACTATTTTTTACTTAAAAACTAGTAATTTTGTTCTATTTTAACAAGCTATTAAGGTTGGATGATGCATTTTAGCAATATCGAATAACTTTTGTCTGTGGTTTCGCCCTTAGTTGATTTCGTTTGTTGCAACGAACTAATTTTATTATCAAGTTTCTTCATTTTGATAAGTATTTCGATCACTACTTCTCATCACACACTGTCATCGGTTATGTTGAAGTATTGATGCTAAAAATTATCGGACACATTACTATTTAGCACAATATTGCTTGAAAATTATATATATTGTTATATGTATGATGAAATAGTGAACCCTGACTATTTTCATTCTAGTTTCGCCCTTGCATATAAGTGGATACATGATCCTACAAACTCATAAGAGCCTATGCAAGCATCGCTGCTTAAGTTTTAGTGCCTTCTCTCTATGCTTAAGAACCTGATACCTTGGGCATTGGAGGTGCATAAGACAGCTTGAAAGGGTGGAAAGTTGGCCACATTGTGGAGAGTGGATATCGGATGAGGAAATATACCGTGCCACCCTTTTACGGTGCTACTTTCATGTTACCTATATATAAAAGTTTTCAAAAATTTCCAACAAAATTGGAGATGTGTGGAAGGACATAGTCTACAACCTTGTAAAATTCCAAGATCAAACTGTACCGCATTTGGAAGATGCAAAATTAAAAAGCAGCAAAAATGAATAATGATGGACAGTGAAAAATTATTATTCATGAAACATTTGTCCTTTCCAAATCTCCCAAATGCAATCAAGTTTGATTTTGAATTTTTACATGGCTATAAAATGTATTCTTCCCAACATCCCCTTTTTTTTTTTTGGGAAATTTTGAAAATTTTTATACATAGGTAATACAAAGGTAGCACTTTAAGAGGAGGTGGCACAAGATAATTCCTTGGCTTGATATAGGTCTGAAATTTAGGAGTGCAATCAGAGTGGATATGGATAGATTTTGCTTATCCCGTATCCTATTCCATATTTTTTCTCAGAATCAGAGTCACACATGGATAGTGTCAGATACGAAAATGATTATGGGTAGTCTTAATCATGAATACAGAGTGTATACATGTCGCTTTGAATATAGTTAGTCTCGATCACAAATATTTAGTCAAATATTGTGCAAAAACAAAACCCATGTATGTCACACATAAAAAGGATCAATCAACCATACTTCATGTCCAAAATACAACTCACTTTGGAAAAGTGAGAGGCTAGTCATGTACAAATGGCCCATGGCCACATGGGCTTGCCTATTGGGCTGACCGGCTAAGGCATAACTCATGGGCCTAGAGTTTATTGAATATTCAGGATAAATTTACCGGATACTATCTGATAAATTCTTGGATAGCTCCGAATCCAACATATACTTCTATTCTGAATCCAATCTTATATCTGGGAAAAACTATCCGGTTCTGAATCTGAAATCCAAAAAACAGCCAATTATCTTTTTTTATTTGAATTAGATCTGAATGCTTTTGGTCAGACGGGCAGTCGAAACTTGTCCGCTCCATTTGCATCCCTACTGACACTAACATATAAGGCAATCTTGATCAGAATGATTGATAGGGAGCAGTGTAGTACTGTACTTTTTGTAGGATACTGTGGTGCAAGAGTAGCACGTTCATGTAGCATGTTCTCTTGTTCGCTACATCTGTGATCTTAGATTGGTAGAAGCCACAACTATAGGAAGATATTATGAAGCAACACAGGCATGATTGATAGGAAGATAACCTCACCTGCGAAAAACAACCTCTAAAAATTTTGGGGATCGAAGATCAAAAATTGAGGAATCGTACCATTCACTTTGCAAAGTGCAATGGAAGAATCATTCTATTCGTGAGGTAACATGGGAGAAAGAAGATGACCTTCACGAGCGCTATCCTAACCTCTTCAATTAAGTGATTTTGGGGGGGCGAAATCTTTCCTAAGGAGGGAAGGATGTGATAACCCTCAAAACTAATTAATCAAAACCACACAGTTAAGAAGCAATTCATACATTAATAAGAGCATTAATATTTAAATGAGAGAATTAACATTCAAGCATCCAACAATAGAATAAAATGAAGGATCATTAAATAAAAAGTCTAATTACAGAAAACTTAATTACATAAATAAATCTCACATACATTCAACTTTAATACTACAAGTCCAATGTACATGATCTCAATCTCAAGGTTTACAAAAAGAATAAAGTATTACAATTAAACATTACAAAATCTCAATTTCATCTAATTACAAGAATGAACTTATACAAAGGTATTACATAAAAATCTATCTAATGAATTGAAGTCTTCATGGCCGACTCATTTAGCCAAAACCACAAATATAAAAATAAAATAAATTTAAATAATAGATTACCGCCAGAAGCCAATTTTTAAGTATTATTGCATGAGGGCAGTCGCTCATCAATATACCATGATTGTCTGAGGCTAATTAGCACCTCTCACGTATTAGACCTTCATCATTTGACGATAAAACTCCCATTCTTACCTTTGTTACCTTAACCTTTATACCCTTCCTGGTGAGTCATCCATTTAATTTCATGCACAAGCCATGTTTCATGCCACTAGTCATCACCAAGGTCGTGAAGTAAAGCCAATAAGAACCAGCAGGGAGAAAAACCGCACCCTCACCGCCAAAAGCCACTAGTGAGCTTACAAAGCTTACCACCAAAGCTACTGCAAAGGACTGCCATAGCAAAACCAACAGGAGGCTGCCCTCACCCATCACCTCTCATAAGCACCACCATAATGAGTTATTCCTAGGGATGGCAATTGGGCACAGTGGGTACGAGTAGTGCTCGCCCATACTGTATCCGCGACCCCGATTTACGCCCACGGGCATACCCGCGAAGGACGACGGGTGAAGAACCTCACCCATACCCGTCGCCCGTGGGCATACCCATTTACCCGTGAACTGAGAGTCACCATCTCATAGTTGAACTAATGACAGGTACATATAAGCAGCAGCTGTTGCTAGGAAATATAATAGCTATCAAAAAAGTTTATAACAATCAATAGCAATTAGATATATTGCTATGGCTATGCCACCTGTCAATCTATATCGTGGGTAAACAGGCAGGGTGGGTATGGGTGGAGCTTACCCATACCTGTGCCCGTTTACCCGACGAGTAGAATGTTCCCCCATTTTTATAATCATGGGTAAAGAAAATGTTCCATACCCAGCTTCATTAGGGTATTTACCCACGAGTATACAGGTAAATGGGTACAATTGCCATCCCTAGTTATTCCCATGCCATTACCTAGAACACTCACGAGCCACCACCAACCAACAGACAGCCAAGAGGTAGCACTGTCTATTTAAACCTTAATTAATATTACTAAGCAATGCAACAAAACAGAACTTCTAGAATAGTAAAAAAGGAATATAAAAAAGTATAAAAATATTCAACTAGAGTTGTTGCTTCATCTGAAATAAATTAAAAAGTTCTAAATAGTTATTTTTGACCTCAAATAATATAGGGGAAGGTCTGGTCTAAGAGGAAGAGACTAATCAAACCACCTCTGAGATAGCTATCCTACAGTCAAGCAAGTAGAGCAGGCTTTTTTTAAGCAATCTGTGGTTCATGAAATTATTTGATTCCATTATTTTATGTGATCACTTTGAATCAAAAATAATTTCTAAAAGAAAAGAGAAGTGATCAGATGAAAAGAAAACAAGATAAGATATAAAGAGTGTAGGACCACTGAAGAAGCAGTGGGCTGCAAAGAAAAATAGTATAGAAGGTTAGAGGGTACTCTAGCAGGGATTTTAGAGGCATGTGAGACCCACTACATATGAATATAATATAAGGACTAGAAAATAATCTTCATTCTGGAATGAACCGTAAAACAGTATAAACCATATTTCTTGTCTTTGGTGGGCGAAACATGTTACTCTCTTTTATTGCTATTATCTCCATAATGGTTAAGTAATATGAAACTAGAGGCGGAACTCAGAACTGGTATAAAGCTTGAATGTGAGGGATCCAAGACACTTATATTAGCGTAGGTTCAGTGTTGAGTTTTTAGACCCGCTCGTCCAACAGCTATTTTATAGTCAGATGGAGATATAGCGATGAGAGTTGAGAAAAATACCCAGTGTCCATAAGATTTCAGATTAGCTATGGATAAAGTGATACAAGTCTACGCAATACTTAATAAACCATAAATTAATGCCAGACTCTTGGATAAGAGTCTACAGGAACCACTAGGGCGTTTTCTTCTCTAGAATAATTGTTAGCAATTTCAAAAGTTAAAATCTTGCAAACTCCTTAAAATGATAATGATGAATTTCTAATAATAGATCAGGTAAGAACTTGAGAAAAAATGAGGATAAATTTGCATAATTATTTAAAAACTTGCTTAGTATTTTGTGTTCACTCTTGCTATTAAATAATCTCCCTCTTTTAGAGCCATATTCAGTTGGGGTATACTTGGGATTTGACGAGGATGAGGTTGATAATGAAGGCACCCATGGATATAAGGTTGAGGCTGACTTAGAGTACGACAAGGTGAAGACCTTATACGGCAACTAAAAGGACTAAACGACTTGCAGTTCATCGTATCGGGTTGATGAGTACTATGATATATACTTTTATTTTATTTTAGTACTCTGTATAATTAATGGTGGAGAACAGTTAATTAATGTAATAATTTTGGACTTCTGTGTGCCCAGGCCTTATGCCCTATGTGGCTTGTAATAAATAAAATACTTTAGTCTCTAATTATTATTTTGCTAGTCTCTAATTATTATTTTGCCATAACTATTTTTGATAGGTTTATTATTTATTGAAGCAGTGTTTTACCAAACAAATGAATAATAGTCCATTGACTAGTGTCACTGAGGCAGCCACGTCCCCACTTTACCTGGGATGGGCCCGCGTGTCATAGGGAGTGAGGATTTACTTGGATTGGCCCACCTGCTTTTCGATTTACTAATGCTCGGTTTATTAATTTGCTCGTGCTATGTAGACGCCGCGCGCTTGCTGGCTGCGTTCCCGAGCCCTAAATTTAAGGGGGCAGAGAGAGAAAAGTAGAGAGAGAAACTGCAAAAGTAGAGAGAGAGGGAGGGAGGTGGGGGCGCTGTGATTCCTTGCTCTTCCTCCTAGCCTCAGGTGGTGGTGGTGTCTTCTTCGCCGTGCCCGTGCGGTGGAGGAGGAGAAGAGGAGAATTAAGAAGCCACAGTACAGAATAGAGGTAGGGAGGGAGACAGAGGAGGGAAGGAAATGGCGGCGGCGTGGTCCTCGGTGGGGTTGGTGGCGGTGGCCGTGCTGGTGGTGGGCATCGCAATGCCGGCCTCCGCCGCCGCGCAGCCACCCGCGCCGGCGCCCACCAGCGACGGTGAGAAACCGGGGAACCCAACACCGCATCCCTCTACTCCCTCGTGATTTCATCACCCATTCCCTGACGTGTGGCTGGCGCACGGGCCCCACCTGCCCGTGCTGCCTTCAGGGCTCCAGTTCCTTGCCGCCCATTCTCCCCTGGCTCTTGGTGTCATGCCTTTTCCTTTAGAAAAAATTCAAAAAACAAATCATCGGCAGGCACGAATTCTGCAGCGGAATCCTCTCTTGATTACAGTTGTCAAAGAAAACGGTCAATTTTTTCCATCTTAAACTTGCGATGAGATACAATTAATTTGTTCTTACAATTTAATTTGTTCACTTCCGTTTCCTTAGGAGCTTCTCAGCGTAATGTAATTTGCTCTTTCTAAAATGTTCATTTTTTTTGTTGGCGAAATAGAGGGATGGAGATGGTCGAGTAATTTTCATCTCCCCAGCTGAAGTTTTCCCAGAATTACAGCTCATTTCTGTTTGTATTGTTATTTTCTTTCGCTGTGGTAGTTTTAGTCCCCAAACTTCGATGAACGATTCAATGAAAGCACCGAGCATGCGAAAATTCACGTCTTTCCGGTCAAAGTTCCCCCAGGTTTCCAATTCAATTCTCTAGAATTTCACGACATTTTAGTTGTTACGCTGCCTCTTCAAAGCTGCAGCTTTGACGGTATGGAAGGTCTTCTATGATCTAATGATGCTTGGCACCTCTGACCTGTGCACGTCGATTGGGTAGGCCTAGATGGAGACTCATGCTTGCAAATTGCAATCCTGCTTGCTCATTGATTGTGGTGAACAACTCAACAAGTAATATTAGGCAGCAAATCTTGATAAACAATTGAGATTCTAGAATCTAATCCCGTCGCCACTAATACGCCGGATCCGTTGATTTATAGTTTTTACAACACTAATGTGACATGTGCAATAATTGACTTAGGAAGTTCAGTTTTATCATGATCTTATGACGGGGAGCAGTACCTGTCAGGTTTTTCTGGTCCATGTTTCGTTCTTTCCAAGTGTGTTATGTATGTTCATTGCAACATATTTTGAATAATACAGATGAAAAGGAATACTTAAGAGATTCTTCATAAAAGATTTGTGTGTGAAAGGGAATGTCACTGACAGGCAGAGATGCTGTGGTACGATCAGCATACTAGAAGGATGCTTGCTGCCCGTCCGTCAAGACCAATGTTTTTTCTTTTCTTCTGTTGTACTAGTTGAGTTGGTTTGCACTTCCTTTTCTTTGGTAGTATTCCGGATTCCTTGAGTAGCTTCCACTGAACACATGATACATGGCGGCTGCTCTTTTGCACTTGTATTTGAAGGATGTCGAGAATTTTACTTGCTTGATCGTGACTTCAAATTCTAGAAGTAATTGTGTCTACATACACCGAGTTTCCCCCCTGTTTGGGTACACGGAAAGAATTGGTTCTTCATGCGTGATGTCACTGCAAAATTTCCTGTGGTCATGCCGCCCATCACGACAACTAAGAATTTTGGGCATTTAGTTAAACTGCTGTTGTTGTGGATCACTTGGCAAATGACAGTTCAACTCACTTATATTCTCCTTTAAAAAATCGTTTAGGAATTTCAAACTTCATACAGCCTCAATTATTTATCCCTTCTGCATTATTTTTCGCCAGGCACATGTGGATGTTTCATGTTTGTGAAATGAAACTGTTTGTTTTGGTGTAAACCTGTCGTTTTGAAGCCTCTCGATTTCAAGTCGACCAAACCGAGGCTAGCAAAACTGCAACCTAACAGTCAAGGATGTGTGCATTTCTTTTTTTGTTCTATAACACACGCAAGAGAATTACGGGCATTTCTGTTGTCCCCTTGTTATCGATTTTGGTTTCTTCTAAGACATTAGACTAATCCCTGCAATTTCTATTGTTGATATATTCACGCAGGCACATCGATTGACCAGGGGATCGCATATGTGCTGATGCTGGTGGCCCTTGTGCTTACCTACCTCATCCATCCATTGGACGCTTCCTCTCCATACAAGCTCTTCTAGTCCTAATCCTCCAATGTATCTTTAGAGCTAGCTATGTGAGGGTATATTTTTGTATGCGCGGCAGATGGTTGTGAACATGTTTGGACTTGGTGGTGGCTTGATTGGCTGGGCATGATTCTGCCATTCTGTGATTGTTTTCTACTCCAGTTCATGCTGATATGTATGTGTTTCACTGGCTCTGTGCTGCTTGCCATGGGCTGTGATGTGCAGTAGAGTTGGTTTTGCGGTTTGCAACTCCTACCAAGCATGTGGATGCTTGTCCCACACCTGACATGGTGATCTCTTGTGGGCCAAATCGTTCATTCCATGTTCAAGTTTATTTAAGTTCTTGACTGCGATATTCCTTTTCAAAGAATGATATTGGTCCAGGGAGAAATTCACTTCGCTAGCCTGCTCATAGTTTACTTTTTTTTTTGTCCTCGTAAGAAAAAGAAACTATTTTTTGGGATATTTTCCATTTGTTTGCTTGCAACTCGAAGAAAAAAAATTAGCCTCTGGTTCTTAGCATATAGACTTTGAACATTACTACAAATTAATAGAACGAACATACCTGTTTTCCAGGGTAATTGTTGGTTTACAATGCATGGCCCTCTTTGATCTTAGCATTCTAAAACCTAAAAGTCGGCACAACAAGCGTTTCCACGTGATGGAATTGGAAATACCGTCTTTACAAATAGTTCTCTGCTTCACAAAAGGGATAGAAAAGCTGCAATATATTTGATCATTATGGACCGATTAATCGGAATTTACTAGAGATTATTCCTTCATATTAAGATATTCATTTATACTTAAAATTAATTAAAAATAATTGTCGGGACCCCGGATTTCCGAACCCGGACCCTCTGTGTATTACTGCACTAGTCTCAGATCAAAACTAGTGCACACAGTTAAACAGAAATGAATACATAACCAGCAACGCTTTATTACAATATTAAGGAGTACAGACCGAAAGATCTCATTATTACAATTGAGGTTTCAAGACCTCACACACACGAAACATAGCGGAAGCAAAAGATAAACTCGGTGAAGACCCATCAATACGCCACAGGCAATTGACTGGGGAAGCGCGACCTAGAACTCCTGGAATCCTTCGTCGAATCCACCCGCGAAGAAGTCGTAGTCGCCTTCTTGAGCTTCGTACTCCTCTGGCTATTATTTTTGAGTGTAGCATGTGAGTACATAAAATACTCCGCAAGTCTTGGGAAAATGCAATAGATGCAAGGCTTGACAAAGAAAGGCTATATGGTTCTTTTGCACAAAGCAACATTTTTATTTAATTACTTCTAATTATTTTCGAAGGCATCATTTTAATAAAGTAATTGTTTTAGCAGAAACTATCATTAATTCCATAGTGAAGGTTCCATCTATCAACACTAACTAACCAATTACAATTGGTCAAGTTTAAAACTGCGCGTTCCATCCACCCTCTCTGGCTCCAACTGTCAGGATACCCTTCCAAGAGTTCCCTCCACTCTCGGAATACAAAAACTTTGATTTTGAAACCAAAACCAGAAATCTACCATGTGAATGCATTCCTTGCCCGCCCTTGACCATGGGCACGGCTATTCGAATAGTTTTACACTCTGTAGAGGTTGTACAACTTTACCCACAAGAGATAAATTATCCTACAAGTCAACACGCTTCCTTAGGCATGAGACCCAGATAAAATATCACAGAGCCTTTACCTTATTCTAATCTAGCTAGATACCACCCGCTGAGGTTTCACCGCAGGTAGGCTAACTGCCCGAACCGAAGCCCCCTCTTGCGCCATATGAGTCTGAGAAATCCTGTCCCTCACTGTGGATAACCAGTCTATCCCTGGCACCCACTTTCCACTGGTGGCACCTAAACTAGACTATCATAAGTTAGTCAGCTAGATCGTACCCATATAGACTTGTGGTTGTACGGTTAATGCTCAGTCTGGACAAACACAAGCGTCGGTCCTTAATTGACTAGGGTGGAACATACACTTAATAAGATCTCGTGCTTTCTGCACCAACCCAAACTAATCATCCACCCTAATCTAAACCAACTTTCACATTTTATTTTATTTTAAAAGAACAGTGGCAACTCCAATTACCACTAAATTTATAAAAACAAGGGTATTACAATAATTCATAATTCCCCATTTGCAAGATTTATGAGGTATTCAATAGCATGACTAAGCATTGTTCTACCATTCTAATACCAACAATTAAATATATTACTCTCATTAATGAGTCAAAGGAATTTCTAGGGTTGCAACGATACATGACAATCAACTTCAAGTGAGGGCATAACAAGGTTGGATTAACTATTACCTTAAGGTTTGAACTAATGTTTTATGTAAATAGCAATGCATATAATTTAAAATAAGTAAAACATTTCAAAATCATAGGTTCAAGATGATCAAAGGAGACTTGCCTTCCTGCAGGATCTCTGGGTCTTCTTGCTGTTGGGTGGAGTGATCGTCGACAACGTTGGAATCTACGCGAGAAAAGACGAAGCAAACAAAGCAAATAAATACAAATAAAAATTCCAACAAACTCAAAAATTCAAATAGATGCCATAGTTGAATAGATCATGATTTTAGAAGAATTTAGAAATTTGAATGGCTGAATTTGGAGTTAAAATGAGAAAGTTATGCTCATTTGAAAATCTCAGATTGAATAAATCTAGAAATTCCCAAATTTCTGACAGGTGGGGCCCACGGAAATTATTTAATTTTAATTTTAATTTTTATTCTGAGAGAATGACAGGTGGGGTCCTGTAACATCCTGATTTTTAGAGTCTTTTTGAAGCTTTTAAAATAAAATTCACCATTTGAATTTTTCTGGAATTAATTAAAGCTTAAATGGAATTTTTTATAAATTAAAAGGATTTAATATGATTAATCTGAACATGAACATTTGCCAAAATTATTTTATTTGAGTTCTTTGTGTCTCAAGGAATTTATTGGAATTTTTTCTGGATTTTTCTGGATTTATTTGCTATTTTCTAGAGCTCAAATTAATTTATTTGAATTTCTGAAAAAGAAAAGAAAAGAAAATCCCAACCGCCGAGTGGGCGAAACCCACCACCGCCCAGCCAGCAGGCCGCACGCGCGCGCCTCCGCGCGCCACGCGTCGCCGATCCGGCCGCGCGCGCGCGCTTGCCCTGCCGATGGGCGCGCGTGTCGCCATCTCGGCCGCTCGCTCACGCCGCGCGCCATCTCGGCCGCGCCGTCGTGCGGCCCGGCGGTGGGGCCCACTGTCGAGTCGTCTCCGACCGGACTCGCCCCGTCTTGATCGGGCGCGCGCCGCCTTCCGTTTTTCTCCGCCGTCTTAGAGTCGAACGCCTCGGCATCCGTGTATTTAAGGGGGCCGACCCGGCTTCTTCCGCCCCGAGCCGCCGCCTCGCCGCGCTCTGCCGTCTGCCGCGCCGTCGCGTTCGCGCCGCGCCGTGCCTTCGCCGCGGCTTCGCCGCCCGTCGCTCGGCTGTTGTCGCCGCCGGTGAGTTCCGCGCCGCCTCGATGCGCCGCCGCCGGCGATCGCCGCCGTCACCCCTCCGCCGGCGAACCCGCGCCGTGCCGCCGCGGCCGGTGGGCGCGCCGCGCCTCGGCGCTCCGTCCGCGCCGCCTCGGTCCCCCACGCCACGCCACGCCTGGCGCGCCGTGGCCCGGCGCGCGGCCCGCGCCGCCGCCGTCTTCGTTCACGGGTCTCCGTCGCGCGAGCGGCTGACACTGCTGGGCCGCCTTGCCCGTGCACCGTAAACCCGCGCGCATCGGCTATGCCCGGTCGGTGCCACGTCAGCCAAAACCGCCCACGTGTCGCCCCGTCAGCAGCCACGTCAGCACTCACCGCTTGCGCCAGCAGCCCAGTCAGCCGTACTGTTCCGTGAGCCGAGCCCACCGTAGACCCAGCTTCCCGTGCGCCCGGTCCACAGCACAGTGCACTTTTCCAATTTTCCCGATTTTCAGAAAATCCAATTTTTTCCAAGAGCCCGTTCTCCCTCGTCCTAGCTCCGATTGACCCCGTTCTTTTTTCTAAATTCATCTAAAATTGAGCTCTACCTTTTGGTTCAGGTTTGAAAGTTTTTGGAGTTCATTTGAATTTTATTTGAATTTTTTTTTCTCTTTTCGTCTCGTTTTCTCTCTCGTTAGATCGCGTGTTCGAGGGAGCGGAAGTTGGATTTGAAGATCTAGAGCCCTCATCTGAGCAAGGCCAAGGCAAGTCGTATTCTTTGATCATGTTGAACCCAGATTTCAATCTATTATGTATTATTTTGTTTCAAATTATCATGCATGGCTATTTGTTAATAAAACCTTGTATTGGTAGTTATACTCCTAATTGGTTAAATCCCTCCATGATAACTTGATCACCATGATTCCATTGACACCTTAGGATTGGGAATTATTTAGTGATAAGATAATAATTGTCACATGGGGTTACGTTCAACTGCTTAGCACGCTTATTATTAGTTCGTTGGGATCTGTCATCACATGTGGTTAATTAATCGACTTAATGATTTACTTGAGCGTGGTGGCTAGCCACGTTATAAAATTTGTATGTCATGACATGGGTAGTGTCATGGGCATTGGTTATACAAACTTGGCTTTCACTTGGGCGAATGATCGTGCAGTAAAGGGGGTGCTGGATGCACATTGGGATGTGGATGCTTCGCCTGGGTAACATTTAAGGACTTAACTTTGTGCGCCATTGATCCGAGCTTAATCGTGCAAACCACATGTCTAGTATGGGATAGACTGGCATAATAATTTGTGAAGTCTCCACTTTGGTTTTACTACGATGTTGTGTGGCACAAGAGGGGCAATTATCGACTAGGGGTTACCCTACTCGACGGCGAATCCTTAGCGAGTGGGATCGGGTGGAGATGGATCATTGTAAAAGCCTTGTTGTGATTTCCTTAAGTGAGGCTAATCACATCGTGTGGGTACAGTTGTGCAACCTCTGCAGAGTGTAAAACTATTCGAATAGCCGTGTCCTCGGTCATGGGCGGTGCTCGGTGATTTCACACGAGGGTAGAGTCTTTATGAAATTTTGGTTAGTTTGAGTGGGAAGTGAATGGTTAGTTCACTTGTGGATTTATTTAATTCCTTTGATTATCTACTTAGTGTCTGTTGTTAAATTAGCTTTACAATCTATTTATTGTATTCACTTCAAATTGTCGCTTTATGCAAAACTAACCTTTCAGCCATACATTGATAAGCCTTGCATACTATATTGCATTCATTTGTTACAAACGACTTCTTTGAGTACCAATGTACTCACGGCTTTATGCCCATGTTGCTCGATTGAGGAGGAGGGACGGATCGCAGGAGTTGCTAGAAGGAGGCTATTATGAGGACTTGCGGATTAGGACTTCGCTCCCGATCGATTGCTGTGGGCATGTCGAGTGGCTACTACGCAATTCGGGTTTCATTGCTAGTTTCTTTAAAGCCCTTGGGCTAATAATTGTAAGCTTGGCCATAAGGTCGTACTCGATGGTTATTAATATAATTTGGATTTCCTTTAGAATATCGTGATGTGGATGATATTTGTCTTTGTTTACGCTGTGTGCACTAGCGTGATCTGGACTAGTGCAGAATACAGTAGAGTCCGGATTTGTATATTCGGTCTCGGCAGAGATGGTATCGAGCCATATCGATTGTAGGGACGAAACCCTAGTCGATTAGTTGTTGTCTCAAAATTCAAAAACCTATTTTCTAAAGACAAAACAATCAAACACGATATTTAGCAAATTCTTTACTCTCTTACCTTATTCTTAGGGATTCTTGCCTCTCACCTTAAAATTTCTGCGAAAATATTGAAACCGACCCTTATCTTGTGCCGTCTTTGTAGATGTCGCAAAGCAACTATAGCAGTCGGGAGGATGGAGGAGAGTGCTTGAGTCTTTGCTCACGAAATCTCGGTTTCAAAGAACACCAATCTATAGTTCCATGGATGATGAAGTAAGAGGATACCATTTCACTCGGTTGTACTTCACTACCAAGCTTGGAGGACACGTCGTACACCACGGCTTCAAAGGTTCAAATGCACAAGCAGCTGCACGCAAGGCCGTTACTCAACTTTGTCGGCGGTACAAGATCGGTATGACCAAGCTCATCCGGAGTACAAGAGGAAGTATGAACACGAGGAGTACACCCCGCGGACGCCAACACCCCCGCCCTCGCCTACGCCGCCCAGCCCGGAGGAAAGGCAACGCATGGCAGATGATCGCCGAGAGTACCTTCGACTCGTCATTCCAGCAGCAGCGCCTACAACGCAGTTCCGCAACCGATGGACGTTCTACAGTGATGCAGAAGAAGAAGAAGAAGATCGCACACCGTACCTCGCCGGACCTGAGTGGGAGCCGGAAGAGTAGACCGTAGCATAGGATAGCGTCGGTTAGGAAGTGGTTTTTGTCTGCATTGGGTGTGATATGAGCTGCAGTTTTGCCCTCAAAAGCAATATGTTGCAGCCATATCAAATCTTTTATTGAAGTGAGTTAATTGGTTCTTTTGTTAGCTTTTCGGCTAAAGTGATTGCTTAGCTCAGGATTTGCCATTAGAACATTCCCCTTAGACGAACTTACCACTTATCTTTGCTTTTCCCTCTTACCTAGTAAGCCCTGTGAAGCCAGTTCTCAAGCAAGTGATCTTTCTTTTCAGATGGTTGATACTCGGAGCTCCGCAGGACGTGGTCAGATGAGTCGGGACCACGAGGCGCGTCGAGCAACTCCGGGCGACATGCAAACCCAGCTGGACTAGATCCGACCTTGAGTCAGTTCATGGCAGCCCAGACCCGGTTGATGAACACCATGATGCAGAACATGAACGCCATGATGAATCGACAGAATCAAGACATGGCCATGCCTCCACCGATTCGCGGCGGTCAAGTTTGCGAGTTTATGAGGACAAGACCTCCTACCTATTCACGGTCTTCGAGCCATTGGAAGCCGATGATGGATGCGATCGGTGGAAAAGAAGCTTAACCGGCCCGGTGTCGATCGCGAGAAGGTGTTGTATGCAGCCCATCGGCTTGAGGGTGCTGCGGTAGAGTGGTGGGAAAACTATTGTGCCGCTCATGAGGATCGAGAGCATCACTTGGGCTGAGTTCGCGAAGCCTTTCGTCATGCCCATATCACGGATGGGGTGATCGAAATGAAGAAGGAAGAATTTCGGGAGTTGCAGAGAAGAACATGTCCGTGAGTGAATATCTCAACAAGTTCACTCGGTTGGCCCGCTATGCTCCGAGAAGATGTTGCTACAGATGATGCACGCCAAAAGAGGTTCAAGAGAGGATTGAACCCGAGTTGAAAGTTCAAGTAGTGGGACATGATTATGCGATTTCAAAATATGGTGGACAAGGCAATGCTCATTGAGGAAAGTCGTCGCGAGTTGGAAGAATCTCGTAAGAGGAGAATGATGCAGCAAGGATCACAGATGCACCAAGCTCGAGAGCCCGCTTGATAATTTTCAGCCACTCGAGTTCCTCGCGATCGGGATTCAAAACTCTGCACGGCTCCCGTCGGTTTTCTTGATGCAAAACCAAATCCGTGGGAAACCAACGGTAGAGGATTACCAAGCCCATGTCGTGATCACTTGTTTCAAATGCAATGAGGCGGGACATTATGCCAACAAATGCCCGAGAACACAGCATTGACACGATCCGTTTCAACTTGGGAGCCACACGGATCGTACCCCTGCGGCGGTCGGGCGCGGAGCGCCTCAAGGATCTAATCAACCCAACAAAGGATCGCGAGCCGTGATACGTGGCGAGTGAACCACGTCACCATGGAGGAAGCTCAGCGGCGCGGATGTGGTGATCGGTAAGTTCCCGATAAATTCGATGCACCGCCACGTTTTGTTTGATTACGGAGCTTCACATTCGTTTGTTTCCGGAGTTTCACTCTAAAGCATAAGTTGGAAGTCGTTGCACGTGGTTCCATTTTATTGGTTCAATCCCGAGCTCGAGATGAGTACAAACCTAGGATGCCCCAAAGTTAAGATAGCCATCCAAGGAGTAGAGTTCTCGCATGATTTGGTTGTCTTTGAATATCCGTCTTTGGGCGTAATTCAGGTATGGATTGGCTCAAGAAGCATCAAGCGATGTTGGAATGTGGAAGCCGGCGGTCACCACGGCGGTCCGATGGAAGCAAGGTTAGATTTGAAGCCGACATGAAGCGGCGAGAAAAAGTAATGGTGTGCCAAAGTAAAGGGATTGCCACGAATGAAGTGCCGATTGCGGAGAATACCGGATGTTTTCTGATGATCTCACAGGATGCCACCAAAAGAGAAGTGGAGTTCGCAATTGAGTTAGCACCGAGCACTTCGCCAATTTCAAGAGACCTTACCGAATGCCCGCCAATGAGTTAGCGAATTGAAGAAAGCAGATACAAGAATTGCTGGATAAAGGATATGTCGGACCAGTACCTCTCCGTGGGAGCACGGTATTGTTCGTCAAGAAAAAGGATGGTAGCCGCGTATGTGTGTGGATTATCGAGCTCTCAATGAAGTTACTATCAAGAATAAGTACCGTTGCCCGAATTGATGACTGTTTGACCAATTAAAAGGAGCTGGAGTATTCTCCAAGATTGATTTGAGATCGGGTATCATCAAATGAGGATTCGACGGAGGACATACCCAAGACAGCCTTCTCAACTCGTTATGGATTATACGAGTTCACCGTGATGTCCTTTGGCCTAACCAATGCCCCTGACCTACTTTATGTACACGATGAACAAAGTGTTCATGGATTACTTGGACAAGTTTGTCGTTGTGTTTATTGATGACATTCGATCTACTCCAAGGATGAGGAGGAGCATGAGGAACATCTAAGGTTGGTGCTGCGAGATTGCGGGAACACAAATTGTATGCCAAGTTCAGCAAGTGTGAATTTTGGATGAAGGAAGTGGCCGTTTTGGGTCATGTGTTGACAGCAGAGGAGTGTCCGTTGACTCGGGAAAGTACAAGATGTGCTCACTGGAAGGCACCACGTCGATGACCAGTCGAAGCTTCCTAGGAATGGCGAGTTATTATCGTAGATTTATTGAAGGATTCTCGGTGTAGCCCGACCTCTCACACAGCTATTAAAGAAAGAAAAGAAGTTTGAATGGGCCAGAGTGCGAGAAGAGTTTTGGAAGCTAAAGGAAAGTCGACAACGGCACGATCCTAATTTTGCGGACATCAAGAAAGATTTTGAGATTTATTGTGGCGCCTCCGCAAAGGCTTAGGGTGCGTCTTGATGCGAGACAAAAGAGTGGTAGCTTATGCATCGCGTCGATTGAGGCCACATGAGGAGAACTACCCTACGCACGATTTGGAGTTAGCGGCGGTTGTGCATGCCTTGAAAATATGGCGACACTACGATGGGTAATGGATGTGAGATCTACGGATCATAAGAGCTTGAAGTATATCTTCACCCAATCGACCTTAACCTAAGACAAAGAAGGTGGTTGGAGTTGATAAAGGACTATGACATTGGAATCCACTATCACCGGGAAAAGCCAGCGTAGTGGCGGATCGTTGAGCGGGGAAGGTGTATTGCAACACGGTTATGGTCAAGGAGAGTCAACCGGCATTGCACGAGGAATTTCAAAAGCTCGGTTTGGAGTTGGTTGAAGAAGGGATGTTAGCCACCTTGGACTTGCGGTAGACTTTGGATAGTCGATTCGTCAAGCGCAACGGGGATGAAAATATCCAGCGGATCAAGGTTGGATTGAAAGAAGGAAAAGCAACAGGTTTTGTAGAGGATGATCGGGGTATCATATGGTACAAGAAGCGATTGTGCGTACCCAATAAGGAAGAGTTGAAGCAATTGTTGCTTAAGGAGGCACACGAGTCATTATACTCAATTCATCCAGCGGTACCAAAATGTATCGGGACATCAAGGATAAATCTTGGTGGCGGTATGAAGCGAGAAATAGCGAGTATGTAGCACTATGTGATGTTTGCCCGAGTGAAAGCGAGCATCAAAGACCCGCAGGATTGTTGCAACCGTTGAAAATTCCGAGTGGAAGTGGGAAGATGTGGGCATGGACTTCATCACGAGTCTACCCAAGACCAAGGAAGGATACGACTCGATATGGGTAATTGTGGATCGATTGACAAAGGTAGCCCATTTCCTTCCAGTCAAAACCACATATTCTGGAGATAAGTTGGCAGAATTGTATATGTCCAGAATAGTGAGTCTCCATGGAGTACCTAAGAGAATAGTGTCAGATCGTGGATCGCAGTTCACCTCTCGATTTTGGAATAGTTTCCACGAAGCAATGGGTACCCATCTGAATTTTAGCACAGCCTATCACCCATGATCGATGGTCGAGACAGGCGTGTAAATCAAATCCTAGAGGATATGCTGAGAGCATGTGTTTTGGATCACGGAGTCAAGTGGGACAATTGCCTACCTTTTGCGGAATTTTCCTACAACAACAGTTACCAAGCCAGTTTGCAGATGTCACCGTTTGAGGCTTTGTATGGTCGGAAGTGTAGGACCCCTCTCAATTGGAAAGAGACAGGAGAAAGGCAGATATTTGGGCCAGAGTGTTTGCAAGAAGCTGAAGAAAAAGTGCGCTTGATTCAAGAAAAGCTGAAAGCAGCTCAAGCCAGGCAAAAGAGTTATGCTGATACTCACCGAAGAGATTTAAGCTTTGAGCCCAATGATTATGTGTACCTCAGGATCACACCTTTCAAAGGAGTTAAGCGTTTTCAAATGAAGGAAAGTTAGCGCCAAGGTATGTGGGACCATTCAAGATTTTGAAGCGCAAGGAGAAGTTGCCTATCAGTGGAGCTACCTGAGAACTTGAGTGGGATACATGATGTGTTCCATGTATCTCAATTAAAGAAGTGTTTGCGAGTGCCAGAGGAAGCAGTGCCAATTGAGGCTGTGGATCTGCAGGAGGATCTGTCCTATAAAGAGCATCCCATCAAGATCTTGGAAGTGTCAGAGCGTGTCACCAGAAGAAGGGTCGTTCGTTTTTGCAAAGTTCAGTGGAGCAATCATTCAGAGGAGGAAGCAACTTGGGAAAGCGAGGAGGATCTCAAAGCGGAGTTTCCAAACCTATTCTTTAGAGAGCCAGAATCTCGGGGTCGAGATTCCGTTTAAGGGGAGGTTTGTAACATCCGATTTTTAGAGTCTTTTGAAGCTTTTAAAATAAAATTCACCATTTGAATTTTTGGAATTAATTAAAGCTTAAATGGAATTTTTATAAATTAAAAGGATTTAATATGATTAATCTGAACATGAACATTTGCCAAAATTATTTTATTTGAGTTCTTTGTGTCTCAAGGAATTTATTGGAATTTTTTCTGGATTTTTGGATTTATTTGCTATTTTCTAGAGCTCAAATTAATTTATTTGAATTTCTGAAAAAGAAAAGAAAAGAAAATCCCAACCGGCGATGGGCGAAACCCACCACCGGCCCAGCCCAAAGAAAGCGCACCGCGCATCCCGCGCGCGCCACGCGTCGCCGTCCGCCGCGCGCGCGCGCCTTGCCCTGCCGATGGGCGGCGCGTGTCGCCATCTCGGCCGCTTCGCTCACGCCGCGCGCCATCTCGGCGCGCCGTCCGTCGTTGCCGGCGCGGTGGGGCCCACTGTCGAGTCGTCTCCGACACAGACTCTCATCCCGTCTCCGTCGGGCGCGCGCCGCCTTCCGTTTTTCCTCCGCCGTCTTAGAGTCGAACGCCTCGGCGTCCGTGTATTTGGGCGACCCTCGGCTTCTTCCGTCGCCCCGCCGCCTCCGCGCGCTCTCGCCGTGCTGCGCGCGCGCGTGCGTTCACCGCATGACGCCGTGCCGCCGCGCGGCTTCGCGCCGTCGCTCGCCGTTAAATCGCCGCCGGTGAGTTCGCCGCCGCCTCGATCGCCGCCGGCCGGCGATCGCCGCCGTCACCCCTCCGCCGGCGAGACCCGCCGCCGTGCCGCGCGCCGATGGGCGCGCCGCGCCTCGGCCGCGCTCGTCCGCGCCGCCTCGGTCCCCGCCGCCACGCCACGCTGGCAGCGCCCGGCCGCGCCCGCCGCCGTCTTCGTGCACGGGTCTCCGTGCGCCGAGCAGCCCGACTGCTGGGCCGCTTGTCGGCCGTGCACGTAACCCCGCGCATCTGCTATGCCGGTCGGTGCCACGTCGGCCAAAACCGCCACGTGTCGCCCGTCGTGACCACGTCGGCACTCACCGCTTGCGCCCGGCAGCCGGCGATCGGCCGTCTTGTTCCGTGAGCCGAGCCCACCGTGACCCAGCTTCCGTGCGCCGGTCCACGGCCATGATGCACTTTTCAATTTTCCCGATTTTCAGAAAATCCAATTTTTCCAAGAGCCCGTTCTCCTCGTCCTAGCTCCGATTGACCCGTTCTTTTTCTAAATTCATCTAAAATTGAGCTCTACCTTTTGGTTCAGGTTTGAAAGTTTTTGGAGTTCATTTGAATTTTATTTGAATTTTTTCTCTTTTCGTCTCGTTTTCTCTCGTTAGATCGCGTGTTCGAGGGCGGAAGTTGGATTTGAAGATCTAGAGCCCTCATCTGAGCAAGGCCAAGGCAAGTCGTATTCTTTGATCATGTTGAACCCAGATTTCAATCTATTATGTATTATTTTGTTTCAAATTATCATGCATGGCTATTTGTTAATAAAACCTTGTATTGGTAGTTATACTCCTAATTGGTTAAATCCCTCCATGATAACTTGATCACCATGATTCCATTGACACCTTAGGATTGGGAATTATTTAGTGATAAGATAATAATTGTCACATGGGGTTACGTTCAAGCGCTTAGCACGCTTATTATTAGTTCGTTGGGATCTGTCATCACATGTGGTTAATTAATCGACTTAATGATTTACTTGAGCGTGGTGGCTAGCCACGATTATAAAATTTGTATGTCATGACATGGGTAGTGTCATGGGCATTGGTTATACAAACTTGGCTTTCACTTGGGCGAATGATCGTGCGATAAAGAAGTCTTTGGATGCACATTGGGATGTGGATGCTTCGCTTGGGTAACATTTAAGGACTTAACTTTGTGCGCCATTGATCCGAGCTTAATCGTGCAAACCACATGTCTAGTATGGGATAGACACGGCATAATAATTTGTGAAGTCTCCACTTTGGTTTTACTCACGATGTTGTGTGGCACAAGAGGGGCAATTATCGACTAGGGGTTACCCTACTCGGCGGCGAATCCTTAGCGAGTGGGATCGGGTGGAGATGGATCATTGTAAAAGCCTTGTTGTGATTTCCTTGCCGAGGCTAATCACATCGTGTGGGTACAGTTGTGCAACCTCTGCGAGTGTAAAACTATTTGAATAGCCGTGTCCTCGGTCATGGGCGGTGCTCGGTGATTTCACACGAGGGTAGAGTCTTTATGAAATTTTGGTTAGTTTGAGTGGGAAGTGAATGGTTAGTTCACTTGTGGATTTATTTAATTCCTTTGATTATCTACTTAGTGTCTGTTGTTAAATTAGCTTTACAATCTATTTATTGTATTCACTTCAAATTGTCGCTTTATGCAAAACTAACCTTTCACCATCCATTGATAAGCCTTGCATACTATATTGCATTCATTTGTTACAAGCGACTTCTTGAGTACCAATGTACTCACGGCTTTATGCCCATGTTGCTCAGTTGAGGAGGAGGGACCAGATCAGCAGGAGTTGCTAGAAGGAGGCTATTATGAGGACTTCGCGGATTAGGACTTCGCTCCCCAGTCGATTGCCTGTGGGCATGTCGAGTGGCTACTACGCAATTCGGGTTTCATTGCTAGTTTCTTTAAAGCCCTTCAGGCTAATAATTGTAAGCTTGGCCATAAGGTCGTACTCTGATGGTTATTAATATAATTTGGATTTCCTTTAGAATATCGTGATGTGGATGATATTTGTCTTTGTTTACGTTGTGTGCACTAGCGTGATCTGGACTAGTGCGAGAATACGGTGAGAGTCGGATTTGTATATTCGGTCTCGACAGTCCACTGGTCGGTGAGTCCACGAGAGCCGTCACGACATGTGGGACCCATCGGGACGGTGAGCCCACGGGCTCGACCTTTGACACGTGGGACCCATTGGACTCGGGCCCTTGTCGGTGACCAACGCAGAGGTGGGGCCCGGTCGGCGAGGCCCGCGAGGGACAGCTGCGCCGCGGGTGGGGCCCAATTGTCGCCTGATTTGATTGAGAAAACTCAACCTCGGCGTGCGGAGCCAAGGGCTCGAGCAGCCGAGGGAGTCGGGGAAGGGAGAGCGGCGGTGATAGCCAAGTGAGCGGGAGGCGTTGCCTACCCATAATGGGTAGGTAACCCTCTTGAGGATACTGCGGGGGCCGGCGGAGATGGTCGAGGCGAGGTTGCGGCGGCGAGGAAGCCGGAGGGTTCGGGTGACGCGTGAAATGAAGTCCGGTGCGGAGGGTCCGGTTGGAGGGTCGATGAGTGCGGCGACGAGCGAGCGAGCGGCGGCGGGAAAGCGGCAAAGCACATCTCGGGAGCTCCGGTGCGGCGGTGCTCGGCGGCGGAGAGGCGGCCGAGGTGACGGGAGATTCGCGACGCACGAGGATGCTCGAGTGGCGGCGGGCTCTGGAAGGGTCCGAGGCGGCGGAATGGCTCGCCGAGTGCGGCGGGGCTCGGAGAGAAGGAAATGCGGTGGCGAGGGGCTCACGGGCTCGGGAGAGGAAGTGGAGCGCGTCGGGTCTTCAGGCGGAGAGAGCGGCCGGGGTTTTATAGGGCGGAGGAGGACACGGCGCGGGATTGCTCGTCGGAGATGGCGTAGAAAAGGAAGGGAAGGGGAGGAAAGGAAAAAGGCGAGAGAAGGAAGGGAGGGCGCGGGAAGAGGGGATTTGGTCGCGCGGCGTCGGATTCAAACCGGGAGAGCGGGTAAGGAATGGTCAGTGCACGCGCGGATTCGGTCGCCGCAAAGAAGGAAAGAGGAAGGAAGAAAGGAAGGAGGTGGCTCGCGAGATGACGGGCACGACGGCGGAGTCGGGCGTCGTGAGCGAGGGTGAGGCGGCCGACATGCGGGGCCGGGTGGCGATGGGAGCGGTCGCGGCGGCCGGCGTCGCGGGGCCCGCAGTCGAGGAGAGGAGCGGGGTGGTGGATTGAGGCCGGACGCGGGGACGCGGCCCATCCGAGCCGTCCACGCGTCGGGCGAGGAGGAGGTCGAGGCGGGGTGACGGCCCGCCGCTTAGCGGTGGGAGAGGAGGAGTGGCGGATTGGCGGCGGCGGCGTGGGCGGATCCGGACCATCCACGCGTCGGCTGGAGGGGAAGGGAGGAATTTTTATTTTTTTAGGAAATGATTTTCTATTTTCAGAAAAGGCTAGAAAATTGTTTTGGCCTCAGAAAAATATGAAAATACCTCTAAAATTCCAGAAAAATTCACAGAAGCTCCTGGATAAGTTTTGGACTTAATAAAAATACTTCCAACTAATGTTGGTATTTAATTTTCATACTTGAAATACTTTTTATTTTCAAAAAATACATTTTTAAACTTCAGAAAATCCAGGAAACCAAATAAAAGCCAAATAACTCCAAATAATTAATTTGAATTAGGATTTTTATAGAAATTCAAAATATCTTTTTATTTAATAATATTTTTAGGTTTTACTTAAAATACTTTTCAAACCTAGTTTTTCAAAACAGAAATTCGGGGCAAATCCAAATAAAACTCAAATACTTTAAAATAATTAGTTTGAATTTAAATTTTTCAGAAAGTAAATTTTTGGGATGTTACAATAATTTATGTCAAGATTACAATAAATTATCACCATATATAAAAGCATAATTAAACATAGCTTACTTTATGCAGTTTACACTTTGTCTATATGGTACATATTGTGTACGTCATTGCATACTATTATGGTGGTAATCATTGGGCTTATTTTTGGTGGTTTATGGCTGAAAAACACTGTAGCTGACTGAAAAAAAACACTGTAGCTGACAGAGGCTTATTTAGCATAATTAAATTTAAAAAATTAAAAAATATAAAAAATATGTTAGCCCATTACATATAATACAAACAAATATGGGAAAAAAAGAACCGGCAAAAAAGCTCAACAAAAAACCAAAAGTTCAGAAAAAGACAAAAATTATGAATAGTGAAAAATAAACCGGAAGCTAAAAGCTGAAGCCCAACCGATCACCCCAATATATATTAATGAATTTTATTTAACAAGCAAAAATAAATTGTTGTGACTGTTAAATGAGAAAGGACGTCCGACCAATCGAAAGAACGAACGCCCAACGAATCGAAAAAGGCCGATTAATTGTCCGGGACTCTTAAATGCTCCCGCGTACACCATGCGTGACAATTTACCCATTGTTGATGATTAATTAGGGTATCTCTAAGAGCAAGTCCAATAATGATCTTAGAGCAAGTTTAATAAGAGCAAGTCCAATAATAGAGCCAAGTGTGGCTATAAATCAAGTTATAAGAGCTAAGTTGTACAATAATTTGTCTTCTATTTGTCTACAAAAGATTTTTTATTATTATGTGGTACCATGTCTCACATTCTCTTTCCTATTCCTCCTCACATACATTTATTATCAGGCCCACCCTGCATAGGCTCTGTGCTTGACTTGTTGCTTGCATGAGCCAAGCTCTCATCTCTCTCTCTCTTCTCTCCTCCACATCAGCAAAAATGCTGACTAGCTTGGCTATAAGACCATTATTGGACTTGCTCTAAGGCTGACTGTGCTAGCTATAAGGGAATCCATGTCAGTATAGTCCTATGTGGAGGGAAAGAAAAGGAGAGAGAGAGCCAAGCCGACTCCCATGCAAGAGTCAGACTATAACACAGGAAAAGAGACATTATCCATGCATGTACCCATAGAACTAATTGCTATACACATGCATGTATTAAATTATCAATACCCATGTATGTATTAAATGATTGAGAGCTCTTGTGGAGACAACTTATAGCCAGCTTATTGTATGAGTTGACTGCATCATTATCTTTTGATGACATGGAAATGTATTGGAGGTAGCAGCTATCTAAACTATTAAACATGCTCTTAGGGCAGCTCCAACAATGCCAAGTCAGCTGACTCATAACCTGTACATGTCATCATTTATCCTGGGTGGAAGAGAGAGAAGGGAGAAAAACAAACTGGCTAACTCTTATTCCTGCGCTAGGCTCGCTCACAAAACGAGAACGCTATGAGTCAATGAAATCGTTGGTGCTGGCTCTTCTCGGTGAGATGGTGTGTAGTTTATCCTCATGTCTTATGTACATACAGCCATTAAAAGCAACAAAGAGGCAATCTTAGAGACAGTCCATTGAAGAAATTAGCTTTTGCATTATCTCTTAGATGACATGTGTAGTCTTAGAGCTATCAGCTGACTCTATTATTGAGCATGCCCTTATAGCCAAGCTAGTCAGCATTTTTGTTGATGTGGAGGAGAGAAGAGAGGAGAGAGATGAGAGCTTGGCTCTCATGCAAGCAACAAGCTGGGCACGGGAGCCTATGCAGTGGTGGGCTCAGATAATAAATGTATGTGAGGAGGAATAGGAAAGAGAATGTGAGACATGGTACCACATAATAATAAAAAACCTTTTGTAGACAAATAGAAGACAAATTATTGTATAACTTGACTCTTATAACTTGACTTATAGCCAAACACTTGCTCTATTATTGGACTTGCTCTGATAGTTTGTCTCTTAGATTATCTGTAAAATTTTTATCTCATCTAAAGATATCATAAAAGACAACCTCTTTAATAACATGTTCATTGAGTTGGTTCTAAGAGAATACACAAGTTATATATATATATATATATATATATATATATATATATATATATATATATATATATATATATATATATATATATATATATATATATATATATATATATATATATATATATATATATATATATATATATATATATATATATATATATATATATATATATATATATATATATATATATATATATATATAGGAGCGTTCACATACACAAACATACATTGGATGCATGAAGAAGGGGCCTGTTTTTACTGATCCAAAGTTGAAATGGTTAGTTCTTTCATTTATTGTTATATGATATAATGAGCTCCTTTTTTTATGATGCTTTTTCCTTGGGGAATTTTAAATGGATGTCTAACTCTAAGAAGCAATACATACAGTGCCATGCAAAACTTGATGCAGAAATGAAAATATTCCTTATCAGAAAAGCCTGTTTCTGTAGGTGTAATTTTCTTCTTATTATTTGGAAAGCTTACTGAGAAAATCAACTGCAGGGTTTGAGGAAATCAATTTTAAGCATGCGCACTGACGGCTGAGGTCTGGTTCATCATACTGACGGCGGATAGATCTGAGTTCTGATGGAGTTTTAGCATAGCTTTGGTAGTTCAACTGTTTATGCTGTAATATGTGATCAATTCTGCTGCTGTAGAGCTCCACTGTCATATCTGTAACAAACAACCTGATCAATTGCAACTTCATTTCTGTAACAAACAACCTGATCAATCAAGTGAAACAACAAACTGACATATCTCTGATTTCTAAAACCTGCAGTTTATATTTTTTTCAGAATACCCATGTTCAACCATGCCATTTGATGTGTGTTTGGATAAAAGCATATGCTGGCAGAAAATATTCAGTTTGGCTGTTGTAGTAGTTTAAGTGTACTGACAGTAAAAGGTATCTGGCAAGGTGGTGAATTGGATATCGATACAGATGTATGTAAAATGCTGAGTACCAATACTGTTACAAGAATCAAACAGCGCATAGGCAGCCTTAAAGAAAGCTAACCTAAAACATAAGACCAAATCAGTGTCCTGGAAAAGAGATAACATAGTCAAAAGATAATAGTTTTATTATTCACGTTTTGTATGGAAGCCTGCTATACTCCTCCTCGAGTTCTAAAAGCACAAAATCATCGTATTCTTCAACCTCTCTTTCAATAGTTGCCATCTTAGACTCGTCATTACTTTTCCCAATCACAAATCTGAATGACAGACCAGTAGCTTCCTCCATTCTGCAATGAAGTGAACCAAAAAGACAAAAGCTGTAAGGGCACTTAGCCAACTTCATTGCCAAATGGAACCAAAATCAAAACCAGAGATAGTGATGATCATCAAGCATGATTGGAACTTTTGGATAACGAAGATACACATAGAGAGAAACGAAAACAAAATAGTCAATGCTTGGTCATCTAACAAGCATAGGCTGGTTTCTCACTAGTAGGCAACTTTAGTTTGCATATGTACAGATTTCCTGTACCTATGCATTAAATAGATGGATAGTTTGCCCAAGATCATTCACATTATAGTTATCACAAGCAACAAAATAATGAATTATCAGTGCTAGTGTAACAATAATTTAACCAGCAATCACTTATGTAAATGATAAGCATTTGCCTTCTGACTACCAAGTGCCTTAGAATTAATGGCTCAACAGTGGAAGATTTGAGTAAATCATAGTCACATCTAGTTCAGAGAAATGGAGAAACGGAAATTACCTACTCAACTCTTATCAGCAATTATAAGTTTGCAACAATAGATAGCCAACAACGTCAACAACAGTTGAAAACTGCAACTGTAGCTAGATCTCGAGCAATACAAGTGAACATGAACTAGCAAGCTGTGATACCAACGACTAACCGAAGGAGACCTTGCCGACCCGCGGGGAGCCACGTCCGCCGTAGCGTGCGGCGCCGCCCGACGGACTCGAACCCGGTGAAGATCCCGACGAAGGCCATCACCTTGAGCCTCCCGCGAGATCCGGTGGCGAGCGACGCCGGGAGCTCGGTGGCGGAGGCATCTGCGGCATCCCCTGGGCGCCGGTCCCACGCGACGGAGACGGAGAGCGGGCGCGAGGAATCGGGGCAGCGGCCGCGCGGCGCCCGTCGCCCCCCAGGAGACTGGAGTATCAGTGAGCCGATCGCGCAGAGAAGAAGTTCAGACGGCGGGGGTTGGAAAAAATTGAAGGGACCGGTAGGGGGTTTTGCGCGAAAAGGCATAAGTGAGTTGGTGTTTCCACCCTCAAGAATCTGGGCCGTACGGAGCAGATCGGATGGCTGTGGAAGTGTTAACATGTTAGCACTGAAAAGTACATTAACTGGATACGTTCATATATATATATATATATATATATATATATATATATATATATATATATATATATATATATATATATATATATATATATATATATATATATATATATATATATATATATATATATATATATATATATATATATATATATATATATATATATATATATATATATATATATATATATATATATATATATATATATATATATATATATATATATATATATATAGGAAAAATCAATATTACTCCGGGTGTAGTTACACCTGGGCCATTCTCCGTTGATTGTTGTTTGGAGATTCGTATGGAGTCAGCCGGTAACCATCTCTACGCAAACGGGTTTGAGGAGGAATACTAGATCCACATGCACAATCCAGAGCAGCTGGCTACGCAAAGGGGATTTTCTTTCCATTCAGTACCCAATCCAGAGATTTCCGGAGAATACGCAGTAGACGAAAAACAGATCGGCGATTCAATCCAGGGATATCCCGGAGAATGCGCAATATACCTAAAACAGCTCGGCGAGTTTTCCTCCATGGAGAATACGCAGTAGACGAAAAACAGATCGGCGATTCAATCCAGGGATATCCCGGAGAATGCGCAATATACCTAAAACAGCTCGGCGAGTTTTCCTCCATGACGATACCAGACCACCGTTTCAATATTTCTGGCAGCTTGGATGCTGTTTGCTTGCCGGAGCGTTGTCTCGCCGAGCAGTGAGGAGAAGATTATACAGCACACGAAATTGGTGCGTCGTCTTGCCGAGTTGTGGGGAGAAGTCTTCAAAGCATTTGGTTGGTATGTCATCCTTTTTTTTGAAGATGATGATTTCTGATGTTCTGAACTCGATAGGTTTTGTAGTTCACTGTCGGTGTTCTCGTTTTTTCGATAATGGTTCGTTGATTCGTTCTTGGTCAATTGTGAGTAGATTAATCCCCTGCACATACTACCAATCATGCACGTAAGCTGTTTGTGACAATGTGTAGTAGAGTCCTGTTGATAGCATTCCCGTTGAGGTTCGCCTGCAAGGTGCTCGACAGAATGCCCAGAGGCCGCCTGGCAAATTCAGTTCATTGTTGCTAGACATTTACGCTGTGTGTTCATTCTCCTGAGCACGTTTGGCAATCGAAGTCAGGGCGGCCGTGCCCCATGCATGCAAGATGTCGCAAACATCTCGTGTACTTGCAATCCGCTCATGTGCTTCTTACTCAAGGTATCATACTACATTTTACATTTTCCAATTTCATACAGTTCAATGCTCATACCAACTCTATACATACCAACCATTTTCTAACAATGAGTACAGCTTCGAGATCATATCAATGTATGCTACGGACGCTGCGCGTACGCTGCAAACTATAAGGTATATCTTGTTCTTCAACGCTCTCATGTATTATAATGATCAGTACTAGACTATATCTTTGTGGCTCTTTATATTATACTTTTGATCTCAACGCTCTCATGTATTATAAAGCTCAGCTCAACGCTCAACGCTAGACAATATTTCTCAATGGGGTACAGACATGCCGGAGCCAGCATATCGACAATTCCTCGAGTCTGTCTCATTCTCTCCCTCGCAAAATCTGGCGTTGGAGCGGTCAACTTGTCAGCGCCAGTTTCTCCTCTCCATGTTTGTTACAGCCACAAGCATCCACGTATCCTCACTGCGCATCAAACAAGGATGCTAATCAACACAATGCATTGAGGAACTGCAAGATCAAAGGACCAAAATATACGCAAGATTTTGCGGTAAAGGGCAACACAAACTCGAGGCACGAACCTTGATCAGAGCTCATCCTTAAGAGACTCGGTGGCGGTGGAAACCGCCGCCTTCTCAGTCGCCTGAGCGGCGATCTCCTTGTTCTTCTTAATGAAGTCGACAATATCGTCGGCTGTCCTGCCACTGTCATAGGAAACCATCTTCCCACCGGGAGTGATGAAGTACATGGTGGGGTAACCTTGGACGTCTAATTCGCCGGGCACATCATTGGCAGTGGCATCCTGCAACATGATTGCAAAATAGTAGAACACTGATAGATTGATAGGAAAGAACAGAAACCCCAACAGACGGATGACTACTTATAGTAAACACTGATAGAAAGAAATCGACATCCTCATCACTTAGAAGGGTGGTAGGCTGGTAGCTGCCTCCTCCAAGATAGGTGCCAACTTCTTGCAGTGTCCACACCAGGGTGCATAAAATTCAGTTAGAACTACAATATGCATCAAAACATAGTTATACATTAATCGTTTGGATAAAGAGAAAGGGAAGTAAGAAACAAACCTGGAAGCCACCTTAGCTGGCTTCAATGTCACCAATGAGGAACTTGATTTCCTTGTTCTTGAACTCGTCTGCAACGCCATAATAAGCAGACTTGAAGGACTCAAATGGTCCGGTGGAGAAGTTCAAAAATAGCATAGCCTGCACATCATTTGGTGGCAGTAATCAACAACTAAAACTCACCCATTCTGCAATATCTAAGAGCTCAATCAGCAGCAACTTTCTTCCTTGCTGCCCTTGCGTTATCATACTCAAACTTGAGCACATCTGGAATGTGTGATGTATCCTTGATATACAACCACCTTCCAATTTTGCCCTCCTCAATCATTGGGAAATATTCAAGCATGGTGTTGACGATCCAGTACCAGATAGCACCAAACACACGGCCCACACGGCCCACTACTGCTCCAGCAAAAACCTAATTAACTCATAAATTGAGATTTCTTTCAGTTTTTCAGTAGCAGTCATGATATTTTGCCTAAAATAAAAGCAATCAAATCAAAACTTTTTCCAAACAAGGAGGTCTGCAAGGAGACCAACTTTTCTAAAGGAGGATATCATTAGCCAGATCATCATCAACCGATTGAGGAACAATTCCATCATGAAGAAAGACCCAATTTTTAAGGGCATATCCACACAACACGTAATTGTTGTATAGAAGAAATTCATATGCAAACAGATAGGTCCAAATAGATGAGCATTATTAAACATTCACAACAACTTGAACAGTTGAACATCATTAGATACAGATATGCATGATAAGTGTCCTGCAAAATTGATTCTTTAGAATTAGCTACAACTCAAACAAAATTCGACGGCCAGTCCCCAAATGCACCACCATCCCCTGCAATTTCCGCATCTGAACCCCATCAAATCAACGATCCAAACCCACCAAAACCCCTCAGATCCACCCCCACAACCCTACCACCCAGTGGCGGACGCAGGATTTTTAGAATGGGTGTTCAGATTTCGAAGCTAAGTTGCTCGAATACGTTGATACCGCAGCGCACCGTCTCCCCCCAAAACACCGATACATGTATGTAGATATAATAAAAATACATAAATTACAGAAATTAATAATTTCTTATGAGAAAATGGTGACATAAGACGAGCATAATTATATGAATTAAACAACAAATTATAGAGATAAATGAGAGTTGTATATCTTGTTGATCTTGTCTTTTTTTTATTTCCCTATCAGTAAGAACTGTTCATCTAAGAGGAAATTGTATGTTCCTTTCATGGAGCAAAACAGACCAAAAAAGAAAATAAGTAGAGTAGGATGGAGCACACCTAGATCTGAAAAGAGGACGATGACAATAAGTTGGAGGTGCTACTCACTTCCCAATGCCACGCTCCCTCCCGGCTACCACGCTGCTCCCTACCTTCGTATTTGTTGTGCCACTGTCCGCTTGCCTGTGACACCTCTCTGCTCGTTCGCGCTGCCACACGCTCACCTTGTCCACGCGCCATCTCATGCATGATTGTCGTCACATCATGGCACCACGTCCGCGTCCGCAAGTCGTCACTCGTCTTTAGCTTTGCACCTCCGCCCACTCGTCATTCAAAGGTGAAGCCACCTCCCACCTGATGACCACAAGATGAGAAATAGAATAAATATTAGGATTTTGTTTATATCTTTATCTCTTTAGACGTGAGGAGGGCTGAGGTGGAAAGAAAAATGGGTCTAATGTATTACAAAGGCTGCGCGCGAGATACGAGGAGTGCGGGTAGAATTTATTTACAGGTATAAAATATAGTTTTAACACAACTAATAATATATATAATATACCTATTATATACCTGATATTTTATAAAAAAAATTTGGGTGTTCAGCTGAACACCCATGCCCCCACACTGTATCCGCCAGTGCTACCACCCATTCCCAAACAGAAAAGCGCGGAGACTCACAATGGGGCGTAGAACTCGACGACGACGAATGGGTGCTTGGCGACAGCCTCATCGAAACTGTCCGCGCCTAGGGTCAGCACGGCCTCCCCTCCGCTGTGGCCAGGGATTAGAGAGAGAGAGGTGGATATGAAAGGTCAAGGCATGGAAGGGTTTGGTGATTTCACACTCAACAAGAAGGCATGGAAGCAGCTTCACCTTCACCTTGCTTTCGCACGGTCAGATCTAAGAGAAGTGAATGCGAGGATGGACTGAATAGAGAGGGAGCGGATTAAACCACTTTCCGCGTGGAAGAAATCGATGCCTTGCGGAAGAAATGGCGGGCAATGGATTCCCTCGCGCGCTCCCACAGCTGATCCAAAAAACGCGTGAAGAACTGACGATACCACTCCAACAGTTTGAAGTGTCATCGCAAGCGTCTTGTTGAGTTGTTTCTAGGGGAATTTGCTCCCATGCCACACAGTTTAATGGCGTTTGTTAAAATGCCCCATGATGTCTCACTGACATGTGGGCCCTGGACCCGCATGTCAGTGAGACATCATGGGGCATTTTAACAAACGCCATTAAACTGTGTGGCATGGGAGCAATTTTTCCTTGTTTCTAGCACTTTGCCGGTCGCTTCGCGAAAGGACACCTACTAGGTCTCTCTTCAATTAATCTTTTCCATCATCAAAAAATCCTACTTAGTATCTCTTAAAGACATCACATCTGACATAGATTATTGGAGATGCCTTTAGTCAAAACTATCATTCACAATACTAATCTTTTTAAAAAAATAAAAACAACCAGTGAATTAAATATATTTATTCACCATCCGTGGGGATCGAACGACCACGTGCTCTACCACTGAGCTAGGATGGCACACATATTTTTAAGTGATGATATTATTTGAATATTTATTATCGCCACACTATTTGGGCCAAACTGGGCCATAGACATAGAGGCAATATTTCTCCATACCCGTGCTTGGAGTTTAAAGCCCTATTCGAAAGTACTTTGTCTTTGGTTGAAATGATACTATTGTGGTTATAGTTTTTTTTAAGATATTTAATTAAAGAAAGATGAATAAAAATAGAAAAATAAAAATATTATTATATCTTTATAGATAATGCAAAAAAAGAAGAAAAAAACAACGTTAAGAAGCAACGTGTTCTAAACGGTTTTTGTTTTTTGAAGTCAAAAATGGTTTGAAATAAGACCTAAAACTTTGCAATTCAACCTCCTGTGATTTTTTTTAGTTGACCTTGAGCAAGGCGATTCATCCCTCGCAAATACAACCAAGGAAATATATTTTCCTCCAAAGTTTGCGAACTTATAAATCATTCACCTTGACTGAAATATTAGTAGGTTTTTAATTCCCTTTTTATGGAGAAGGAGAAGCAACAAACTATACCCTACTGTATAAAAATAATATTATATCAATAAAATAGAAATGTTTTACGAGATAGAAAGAATGTAATTGGCTGGGTTTGTTTTGGTTTAGGCTTTAGCTTTTTACTTTTTGCTATAGTAACTAACTTTCAAATTGTGCATTTTTTAGGCGGGGTGGTCTAGTCGATTATAGTACACATTGTACTGACTTCAGCTGTACCAATCAAAATCACATGCGACTGTCTCTCTCTCTCTCTTTGTAATCTCTTTCGCGAACAGTCATAATTCAAAAATCTTAAGCTCAAAGTCACTAGCTAAAACCCAAAAAACCCACCCAATATTTGAATGACAACTCTTCTAAAGTTATTCAGCCAATTTTCCATCAACAATTTTATAACTCATGTCACCTTATAAAAAACTAGTGCCAAATCCTCAAAGGATAAATCTTTTCCGGTTGCCAATTGTTGAAGAGGTAATTCCTCAAAAATGACCTTGTTTTGGACCAACCAAGTGACTTGAAATACAGTAACATCATACGAAATAGTTTAATTTCCACGTGAATATGGATATTAATTTAGTAGTGGCACCAACATTCCGACTCTAGCCTCACTACCTCTTATCTCTATCATGCAACCTTATATCTACCTTTTGTCATTATTGACCTTAGTAGTGGCGCGCACCATCTCGTTGGTTAATGCCTTCTCATCATCTAGCACAACAAGTCAACAACTCAACAAGTACATTTTATCTAGCACAACGCGAAAAGAGGACTCTCTCAGAAAAACTTAAAACAAACAAAACATACATTTCCTTCCATTTCGGTCAATTACAAAAGTGTTGATTAGGAGACCCATATTTCTCCAATGAATATCAAAAAAAAAAAAAGATTGGTGTATGCGTCTGGGTGCATGTATCGAACCTTACTTTCTTAAAAAGCTGGTATGTTTAGTTAGTGTATTAAAATCCCACACCATTTGCTCATCCCTATATCCATTAATTTTTACCACTCTGCGCTCTCTCCCTCCCACACCTGCTCATCCCTATATCCATTAATTTCTACTACTGCACTCTCTCCCTCCCACACCTTCCGACTCCCCCCTAACCTCTGGAAACTGGCCCTATTTATTTAGCTTTTAGCTTCTCTTAGTAATAACTATTTATTATACTAATAAGCTGCAGCTGAAAACTATAAGCCGTAGCCCAAAAGAATAGCCATTGTCTTAGCATATCTTTTCTCTATCATCTTGAAGAACATTCAATTTACCTTTTGGTCATTAACTTAGGCTGCCTTCGGAGTGTAGGGTTCTCATACAAAATTGGTAGGTAACCTCAAATCTTTTGAGAATTGATGTTTCATTTTTTTTTCAAAATTTCTATAGAATTCTCTTTAATATATCTTGTCTGTATTGCCTTCTCCTTATCATCTGCAATGGCTAGGTTCGAAAGGGCTCATGGCTTTTGGCTTTTGTCTTTTGCTACAATACCTAGCTTTCAAACGATATATTTTTTTCAAGACGAGGTCACTAGTGGATTGTAGTACATATCATACTGACTTTTGATATACCGGCAAAAATCGCATATGACTATCTCTTTCTTCATACTCTCTCTTGCGAATAGTCAGAATTCAAAAGCCATAAACCATAGTCACTGATGTGACCATACCACATATGCATACGACCATAGCTTCTAATATTGAACAAGAGGTGAATTCGCTTCTTCAGCTTCAATTTTTTGAGAATATGATGCTACCTAATGATGAAAATATCTATTTGTGTAGCTATACAAGGACGATTGCATTAATGCTACGCGCTCATGGTTGGGGTCCACCTACAGGGAAGCCGATCAACACATCAAGACCAAGTCAGTGTCTTTCCCAACTCTTCCTCAAGGTCCCCCACATTACTTCTGTCCAAGTCAAAGCAAGAGTTCAAATTAGACATATTTTGGAATGCAATTCAGCCTCCGAAAACAGCACCAATTTCAAATATACATAGAATTTGCATACGAACTCTGTTTGAGGTGTGCAAGTATAGGATAGAAAGCATAACTCATCGACGTCCCAATGGATCTAGCCCTACCTCCAAATTCCTTCTGTGCGCACCGCAATCTCCATAACAATTTAGCACTGATCTAGCCTAACAGGACCGACTTGAAATGCACAAAGAATTCACATTAAGAGTCCATTTGGAATGTGTGAGTATAGCATGAAAATCTTATCTCTCCCTCTTTCTAACAGATCTGGCCCCATTCCAAAAGTCCTTCTGTGTGCATCGAAATCAGTAAAACAATCTTTCGGTTTTAGAAATAAAGATAGAATCAGATATGATTTGATCAATTTTCATGTGTTGAAAAGTTTCCATATGCCAAGAGCCTACGTGCTCCTATAAATAGAGGCTCCATTGGCCATGTAATGTAGGCTTGTTTAGATTAGTTTTCCACTGTAAAACTTCATCGTGTGTTCTTGTATTGACTAGACCAACAACTGTGATTGCAGGCCTCAACTCTTTATGTTATTCATTGATATTCGCAATATTCAGATTGCTCTTTATCTTATTCTTCGATTGCTTGAATAAATTGAACCTCATGTTCAGATCAACGCATTCTTGGCACGGTAGATAACGACAAGGGTGTGGTGTAGTGATTGCAGGACATACTTGGTTGTCTCGGTCAAGTAGCCTCATCATTAACATCATACAAATCAATCAAGTTATCATTCTCATCGGAAGATCGGACCAAAATTCCCTCATCAGTTGGTATCAGAGCATAGATTGCCCAATAAGATTTTAGTTTTAGATTTGTTTTTCACATCTATTACTAGAAAATTGCTCTACAAAAAGAGTTAATTTTCATTGTCCAAACCCCATTGTGCCTTTCAATTTGTTAGTTTCAATTTGCTAAATTGAATTTATGTCTGTTTTAGCTTTGTCTGGTTGTTGGTCATATCTTTGGTCCCATAAAACTCTAAAAAAAATCTCACATCCAAAACCATCAAGAACACATCAAACCCTAAATCTCAATTTTAGCCAGAAGACTCCCTCTTCTACAACCACCACAAAACGTACCATAACTTTTGATTTCGTTACCCTGTTTGAGTGAGACAACCACTATTAGATTCATAACTTCACTCTCCATCTCTTGTAAAATTTGCTTCATTCTAGTAAGGCAATTAGAAGATATTTGCGGTAAAAGTTAACCCAAATTTCTGTTTTAAATCTGCAATAGTCATCACTTGTGATTTTTGTGCGAACTTTTTGTCGGTTTCAGAAGTTGGCCCCAAAAGACAAATTGTAGAAAAATCTGTCAGGAAACAAAAAAGAATTATTGAAAAAGAGGCATCTGACAAAAAGTTCTGGCCAAAATACTGACGCATTGTCCAGTGGACAAAAATATGCCATTCTTAGATTTGGATCAATAATTGTGCTTTTCACTCCACATTGCGTTCCATTGAATTATATTGTGTCTACCACTCTTATACTTTGTTATACACATATTTTTGCCTTCATCCATCTTTTGTTGATCAGAGGCTAAGTGCTAGATATGAACTATAAGTCAATTCCATGCAATTTCTGAAATTAACTAATTATTCCCCATTGCTACATATCTAGAGCCTTCCAAGCTACACCTACTACTAACCGATATAGGTCCTGATGTACCGGCAATCGCTATACACATCACTTGAGTTAAGTTACCATGAACCAACCACTGGCTGCAACACCTGTTTTGCATTGGTAAGAACTTGTAAGTGCTTGGTAAGAGTTTGAGATATGTGTGATTTGTCAAGCTCCACCTCCTAGTAGTTGATAGGGACTTACATAATTCTCGTTTATTTCCTTGTTTTCTACTTACCATGACAGGTTTAAGATCACATAGGAGGAATTTTTGTGAGACCAACAATGTGTTGGATCGACTTAATAAGACTCTCACCACTATCAACAATAGAGTTGAGAACCTTGATAAATGTTCACCCCCAGCTACTCGATGTGCACTGTTTCCTCCTAACTCTTCGTCAAACAAGGATGATGATGTCGAAGAGAACAACTACGTCACCAACACTAAAGTTGCGTGCTTCGATGACTGTAATCGTAGTCGACTCCGGCAAAATCAACGAGGTATGTGTAGGTTGTGAGGTACGCGATGATGATACATTAACTAAAGTCAAGTATGACTTTCCATTCTTTACTGGTAAAATTGATCCTGATGCCTATATTGACTAGGAGATAACATTAGACAAAGAATTTGAATATTATGATTGGTCTGATAGGCAAAAGGTTAGAGCTACCACTAGTGTTTTTATTGATGATGCAATACTTTGATGGAAGTACCTTGGTAGACATGATAGAGTACCTCAAACTTGGAATGTATTAAAAAACATTTGAGAGATGAATTTATTGTTGGTGATATGCCCTAGAGGCAACATGGAGATGTTGAATATATCACATACTATGTTTATGATACATTGCTTTGTTCCTTGAAATAGACATTATCATTATTGATCAATGAGTATGTGACTTATTCATGAGACTCTTAATGACAAAATGTTGCTATTTCTAAATGATCCCTGATCATATATCATATGAGGAACAAATATGATTCAAAGATCAGCATATGTATTGATTGATGATCATGTCTCATGGATCATGGTATGGAGATACCAAATCAATAATATGGACATGTGTTAGTGAACATATGTTGGATAGACCCGCCATGAGACACTGCAGAGATTCCATGTGTCATTAGTTGGTCTCAAGTAGTGTTTATGTAGAATCCTTAGACATGAGATCATCATGGTTCCCAACATGCGTAGTAGCCTATTTTGGGACTACTAACCACTACTCCGTGAATCGGGTAGTCATAAAAGTAGTCTTCGGGTTTGCTATGAAACATGTAGTGGGATGTGAATGATCAAGATAGAATTTGCCCTCCTTATGGGAGAGATATCTCTGGGCCTCGATGTAATGGATTATGAAAGTGCATGGTCATGCCAATGTGATTGAGGAGTCAATCACAAGTTTATAATCCATACGGAATCGAGAGAGTGATTGAGCTATTAAGAGGATGACACAGTCTCGCCTTGAGCTTAATCTATATCGTGAGGCAAAGGGATTCGTACATAAGAACATTACTGAGTTCGTGATATGATCTTTACGTATACTTTGGGGTTAATATGTCTTGCTAGAGGCCGCTATTAATGTGGTGACCGGAAATGTGTTTCGGTCGCGACCAAGTATACGTGAACCTCTGGTCGCACACTTAACGGGTTGGAACACTAATTCGAATGTGATTCGGATGTGGGCTCAATTCGGATAGAGATCCGGATAGACTCCTATTGGGCCTCGGTCCACGAGGCCCAAGTGAGGAGGTCTATATATTTGGAGGCGGGGTGAGGATGTACGCTCATTCTCCCGAGCAAAACCCTAGCCGCCACCTCCCGAGCCAAACCCTAGCTGCTCGCGAGTCTTTGGTACACTCGCGATCGGCGTTCCACCGGACGTGTGGATACCGTGGAGGCGTTGCTCGTTGCGGCGTTGATCGGCATCAACAAACTACGATTGGATCGCTCGTGGTGTGGTTGATCGCGTGGAGGAGACGATCCGTCGGACGATCGGCTACTTCCACTACTACCTCGCGCGTGGTTGGATCGGCTTCTCCAACTCTTCTTCGCATTTGCTGCTGGCGTCTAGTGGTAACGATCTATGATCCCTCCTTAGCATGATGTCCTGGTGTGCGCGGTAGAAATTTTTTATTTTCTGCTATCGTAGCCTACGCGCGTTCCTTCATTTATTCCTAATTATCATGCTGATTATTTGTAGAACTATAAGGAAATACTATCATAAATTGAAAACTCATTTGTTGCGTTGTGGCTTAGAGAAACATGCTGAAGCTACAAAGAATAGGTTCTTAAATGGGTTTAATCAAGGAATTAAGAACCTTTTTATTCGTAAAGAATATAATTCTCTCTCTCATTTGTTTATACTTGCTTATAAGATTGAAAGTCAGATTAAGAAAGAATTGAAAGTGCTTAATGATAGGAAACATAAGAACAAACCTGTGTTTGTGCCATGTTCTGTTACTAATAACTCGCATGAAGTTAAGAACCATGCTGAAGAGAAGAATGAGTTGATTGAGCCACCAACTCCATTGCTTGAGAAAGAAGAGAGGTGATGGTGCACCTACATCAATTGAGAGCCAAAAAGGTAATGATAATGGCGCTATCATCACTCAAGGTGAGTATGCTTGTGAAGAAGTATAATTGTCCACTATTCATACTAATTTAGAGCAAAAATTAGTGAAAAGTAATTCTGATATACACATGTTTCAAGTAGAGAATTCGGACTGCATTGATTTAAATGTCGAGAATGAGTTGTGTGTTAATTCCTTGCATAAATCTTTAGCACAACTAGAAATTAAACCTGAATCTTCTATTTTAATTCCAAATTCATGTGCTGAAATAAATGCTTTTGATTATGTTAATGTGCAATTGATCTATGCTAGAGATGAGCTGAATGAGATTTCTTCTTTGCACACTTTAGGTTATATTGAGATTGACCATTCTTGTGAATTGTTGTTTAGAGAAGAAGATATTTGAGATTTCCATTTCACTTTCATTGTTTCATTATAAATTTTACCTGATAGGCGAGTATGATGAAAAGGAAAATTACATGGTTCATAAAATTTGGATAACTCCAGAACTGAAAGGTTAAACTTTGCGGGAGGAGCACTGTTACGTAGAGGAAACTATTGACACTAACCTTAATATTTCTAGTTCCTCTAGTGTTATTTGTGAGCTACAGGAAAGCTTTCGAGAAGGGGAACGTTGTGGGCTACTTCTATACACCACAACCATTGCTCCATTTGCGACAGAAAAGAAATTACCTCTCATTGAGATCAGCAATATCAGGTCACAATTCAATACCCTGTTTTCTAAAGAAGGGGAGCCAAATGAGACACATACATACATAGTTCCAACACCATCCAGTGAGTATACTTCCAATCAGGTACCCTCATTTCAAAGAGGTTTTACCTTATTTGATCAAGAACTTATGATATTAAATAACGAGAGTTTGTTGCGTCCTACTCCTTTGTCATGTATCAAGATTTATGATCAAGATCATGTAGTACATGAGGCTACATATTGTTAAAACCAAGGACGATTTTCTATCAAGAAGGATAGGATGATGTGACCATACCACATACGCATACGACCATAGCTTCTAATATTGAACAAGAGGTGAATTTGTTTTATCAGCTTCAATTTGTTTATGAGAATATAATGCTACCTAATGATGAAAATGTCTACTTGTGTAGTTATACAAGGAGGATTACATTAATACTACACGCTCATGGTTGGGGTCCACCTAAAGGGAAGTTGATCAACATATCAAGATCAAGTCAATGTCTTCTCCAACTCTTCCTCAAGGTCCCCATGTCATTTCTGTCCAAGTAACTCTTCCTCAAAGTCCCCACGCCATTTCTGTCCAAGTAACTCTTCCTCAAGGTCCCCACGTCATTTCTGTCCAAGTCAAATCAAGAGTTCAAATTGGACACGTTTTGGAATCCAATTCGGCCTCTGGAGACATCACCAATTTCAAACGTGCATAGAATTTGCATATGAACTCCGTTTAAGGTGTGCGAGTACAGGATAGAAAGCATATGTCGTCAACGTCCCAATGAATCTAGCCCACCTCTAATTCCTTCTGTGCGCACCGCAATCTTCATAACAATCCAGCGCTGATCTAGCCTGACAGGACCGACTTGAAACACGCATAGAATTCACATCAAGAGTCTGTTTGGAATTTGTGAGTACAACATGGAAATCTTATCTCTCCCTCTTTCCAATGGATCCAGCCCCACTCCAAAATTCCTTCTGTGCATGTTGGAATCAACAAAACAATCTTTCAGTTTTAGAAATAAAGATATAATTAGATATGATTTGATTAGTTTCATGTGTTAAAAAGTTTCTATATGCCAAGAGCCTGCGTGCTCGTATAAATAGAGGCTCAATTGGCCATGTAATGCAAGCTTGTTTAGATTAGTTTTCCACCATGAAACTTCATCATGTGTTCTTATGTCGACTAGATCAACAACTACGATTGTAGGCCTCAACTCTTTATATTCCTCATTGATATTAACAATATTCAGATTGATCTTTATCTTGTTCTTCGATTGCTTGCAGGAACCTCGTGTTCAGGTCAATCGCATTCTTGGCACAGTTGATACGATAAGGGTGTGGTGTAGCGATTGCAGGACGAACTTGGTCATCTCGGTCAAGTAGCCTCATTGTTAACGCCATATCAATCATCGAGTTATCGTTCTCATCGGAAGCTCGGGCCAAAATTCTCTCGTCAGTCATAAAAAAACCCACCCAACACCTGTAGTGCTGCTATCTAGCCTATCAATGGAAGTGTTAAAGGTTGAAAATTGTGCAGTTTTGCTATTTATCTTAGCCATAGAAAATGCTTAGAAGTTTAAGAAAAACATGTATATGATTTTTGGAATGAAAAAGGTTGCATAAAATGATATTCTAGAGTGATTTTTTTATCTAGCACAACAGGTACAATGAACTCTTCCGCAAAACTATGAAGGCATAACATACATTTTGTTCCTTTTCGAGCAACGATAAAATAGTTGATTGGGATGCCCATGTTTCTCCAATAGATACACCCAAAAAGGAAATAGGCATATGCATCTAGAGTGAATCTTCACATTTTTATTCATTATTATATTAAAATCCCATCCAACCTGATCGGCTCATCCCACACTTCCATTTCCACTTCTCTTTGATCACACCTTTTGATTCTAGTTTCATTGCCCCTTCATTTTTCTTTGCACCGTAATCTTCATAACAACCCAGTGCTGATCTAGCTTGACAGGACCGACTTGAAACGTGCATAGAATTCGCATCAAGAGTTTGTTTGGAATGTGTGAGTACAACGTAGAAATCTTATCTCTCCCTCTTTCCAACGGATCCAACCCCATTCCAAAATTCCTTCTGTGCACGTCGGAATCAGCAAAATAATCTTTCAGTTTTAGAAATAAAGATATAATCAGATATGATTTGATTAGTTTCATGTGTTAAAAAGTTTCTATATGCGAAGAGCCTGCGTGCTCCTATAAATAGAGGCTCAATTGGCCATGTAATGCAAGCTTGTTTAGATTAGTTTTCCACCACGAAACTTCGTCGTGTGTTCTTGTGTCGACTAGACCAACAACTGCGATTGCAGGCCTCAACTCTTTATGTTCCTCATTGATATTCACAATATTCAAATTGATCTTTATCTTGTTCTTGCTTGTTCTTCGATTGCTTGCAGGAATTGAACCTCGTGTTCAGGTCAACCGCATTCTTAGCACAGTTGATAACGACAAGGGTGTGGTCGTCTCGGTCAAGTAGCTTCATCGTCAACGTCGTATCAATCAATTGAGTTATCGTTCTCATTGGAAAATTGGGCCAAAATTCCCTCACCAGTCATAAAAACCCTACCCAACACCTCCTGTAGTGCTGCTAGCTAGCCTATCAACGGACAACGGTAGTGTCAAAGGTTGAAAAATGTGTAATTTTGCTATTTATCTTAGCCATAGAAAATGATTAGAAGTTCAAGAGAAACATGTATATGATTTTTGGATGAAAAAGGTTGCGTAAAACGATATTGTAGAGTGATTTTTTTTATCTAGCACAACGGGTACAATGAACTCTTCCGCAAAACTATAAAGGCATAACATACATTTTGTTCCTTTTCAAGCAATGATAAAATAATTGATTGGGATGCCCATGTTTCTCCAATAGATACACCCAAAAAGGAAATAGGCATATGCCTCTAGAGTGAATCTTCACATTTTTATTCATTATTATATTAAAATCACATCCAACTTGATCGGCTCATCCCACACTTCCATTTCCACTTCTCTTTGATCACACCTTTTGATTCTAGTTTCATTGGCCCTGCTTTCTTCTTTGCTCCCCGTTCTATCCCTTCTCGTCCATTAACTTCGTAGTGGCACCAACTATCTCATCTGCTATTGCTATTGCATTCTCGTCATCCACGTTATCTTTGGTATACTCTACTACTAAAATACAATTCATGGTAAATTTAACTATATAACAGTGGAAAAAATACAAATGTTTAATAAAAACTTCATATCACATTCGGAACGAAAAAAAATTGCACAATTCTATATTCTATATATTTTCTCTTGCCACGACAACATCAACATGACGTAACCACCGGAGAGCCAAGATAGATGAAAAAGAAGAAAAAAGAAAGAAAAATTCTTTTCTAAACAGAAAAGAGAGGAGGGAGGAGAAGGGGAGAGAAGTGAAGCTCCACGCCTCCCAAGTAGGGGTGGAAAACGGTAGCGGATAATTCGTTTTATCCGATATTCGTATTCGGGAAAACGTGAATATGGTAAGCAAAAATTCGTATTCGAAAATGTTCGTATTCGTATTCGACAATATTCGTATCCGTATTTAAAAATATTCGTATTCGCATTCGTATTCGAGAATATTCGTATTCGTATTCGTATTCGAGAATATTCGTATTCGTATTCGTATTCGTATTCGAAAATATTCGTATTCGTATTCGAGAACATTCGTATTCGTATTCGTATTATCGGGGCGTCCGGGCCCATGACGCAGTGGCACAGGCCCGATTTGGCGGGAAGTAAAGCGTAAGGGCGCGCGCCAAGACGCGTGCCAAGGCGGGAGTCACGTTCACGCGCGCGGGAGTGGGACGGCGGGAGTCACGCGCGGGCGCACGGCGCGGGACGGCGGGATTCGCGGCTCGGTCGGAACTCGGACACATTCGGCTCCCGAGTGCGACTGTGCGAGTGGCGACCTCAGTCCTCACTCTCACTCCTCACTTCGGCACTTCCTCAGGCTCTCCGTTCTCAGCCGCTGCAGCCGGCCGTCTGCGCGCGCATCCAGGCGGGTCCCGTGCCCTAGCCCGCCGTTGTCTCCGATCCCTTCCACACGCGCCGCCGCCTCCCCTCGCTCCTCGCGTCCCTTTCTCTCGCCCTCCTCCTCTTATCCTGCATTCCTGCTCGTCGTCTCGCCTCCTCCCTTTCGATCTCGTCATCGCCGATGCCACTCCGGCGACCACGGCGTTCAAGAGCGGGGAGCGGGCAGCCGATTATGTAGGGCAATCGACGGTGGTGGAGCAGGATCGACGATCGCCTTCCCATCGGACCTGCTCGCCTCGAGCTCCGCTCCTCCCAAGTGGATCCACGACACGGCGACACCCTCCTCTCCCGAGCTCGACACGGTTCTTGGTCCCGTGGTTTCCTTCCTCTTCTCTTCTACGAGCTTTTGCTTCTCAGATTTTTTGGGCGTTTTCTCTGTGTGTTTTTATGATATTTTAGGTTTGTTTGGTTGTTCTTTCCATCGGAGAATTTTGAAGGTAATTACGAAGTGCGGTGCGATTTACTCGTTCTTTTGCCCTGCAATTTACAGATTCAGATTTTTCTTGCGGTCTCGGGCCTCGGTAGAGTTGGCGTCTTGGCGAGTGGCGATCGCTCGCGACGGCGAGTCCCGAAGCGGCCCGAGCGGCCGGCGGCGAGCGAGCTCCTCGATCGATCCTCACTCCTCGATCGATTCCTCACATGTATTTGTTTGTGATTATTGTTGCTGCGACGCTTTAAAAATGAATCTTTTCTTAGCTATAAGAGAAGCACAGGATGTAACAATCATGGCGATTCGTAGTGATGTGTGTAATTAGCCACCCGTGGTCGTTCCAAAGGATTGGAATTGGATTCATGTTTTCATGATTCTTGTCGAATGTTCATAAAAATTCATTATTTTTCGCCTAAACATAGAAGCAATCGCCTATCATCTTTATTGGAAATATTTAATCTTTGCCAACTTGTTCGAATCATTGCAATGACATGGATGTGGAAGAAAATTAGAGCTCATTCGATTTTGTGAGCTTTGAAATTAGAGCTCCTTTTCACTTGTTTGCTTTTTATCTATCGCCTTGCTTCTTTTGGTGTCATGAGCAATTGATCTATGTGACCACGATATTTGGTGTCATGAGCAATTGATCTATGTGATATTGTTGCTCCTAGTTCGCAATTACTTTTGTCTTTTGAATGCTTCATGCGACCTTTCGGTGAGAGCAATTGATCTATGTGATATTGAGAACAATTGATCTATGTGATATCTTGATGACATGTTTTGATTCTGCAGTTTTAGAACTAGTTTGATGTCATGTTTCTTTGAAATAGCCTGTGGATGACATGTATTGATTCTGCAGTTATTTACTGAAATTTCTTCCTGTACATGTTTACTTAAATACCCTGAAGTTATTTACTGAAGTTTGATTCTGCAGGTTGTGGCATTGTGGGATACAAGTCATCTACAATAGAATATAGGCTCTACTCGAACATTTTGTCCTTGAAATTGCCTTTCGCTCTCTAATAGCTTTCATGCCTCAAAGGTCCCCGATTTTTCTCGCTACTCCAAACCGCCATTTGATGTCCCCTTTGTCAAGAGAGTACACCAAAGCATGATACCTCAAATTCACCATTGATGGTGAAACACCGGCAATGCAGACACCAAAAGGCCTTTGCCCACTCCACTTGAGAAACTAGTGGTATGTGACATCTTATTCTTCTCATTCAATCATATATGTGTTTGTGCTTATGGTGTTTAATACATGCTGGGAGCTGAATTTCTCAAGTGCCATATACAATTGCATAACGAAATAACAAATGTGTTTGCTCGCATTAGCATTCCTTTAAAAACTTTACTGTGTAATGAAATACCTGATAGTTGTTATGTCATTTTGGTCTCGTTAACATGATTTTGATGTTAATTGTGTCAAAAGACCTCTTAATTACCTTCTTCTAAAGCAATTTTGAATTCACGCCATGGAGCACTGAACGCTTCCTAATCCTACTTACCAGTTATCACTGGCTGCATACATGCTATAAGCCTATAATTTGAATGTTAAAATTTCAAAATTTGAATTTAAAACCGCTAATCGGAAAAACCGTTAAATTCAAATTTTGACATTTGATGAAATTTGAAATGTCAAAATTTGAATTTAAAACCGCTAATCGGAAAACCGCTAAATTCAAAATTTGACATTTGATGAAATTTGAAATGTCAAAATTTGAATTTAAAACCGCTAATCGGAAAACCGCTAAATTCAAAATTTGACATTTGATGAAATTTGAAATGTCAAAATTTGAATTTAAAACCGCTAATAGGAAAACCGCTAAATTCAAAATTTGACATTTGATGAAATTTGAAATGTCAAAATTTGAATTTAAAACCGCTAATTGGAAAAATCGGTCGATTACGACATTCGTAGGAGGATATTCGTATTCGACCGAATTAAGTATATATCTGATTCGAATTCGTATTCGTTACGACATTCGATTCGTATTCGTATTCGAGAATGTTCGAATTCGTATCCGTATCCGTTTTAAAAACATGAATTCGTATTCGTATTTGAGACTATTCGACCGTATCCGATCCGTTTCCACCCCTACTCCCAAGTCCCAACCATCGTGCGCGAGGTGGCTGCCTCAACTCTCTCTCGGCGACGAGCGAATCGTGTGAATGAGATGAGATGGGAGGCGGCGGAGGCGGAGGCGTTGCAGGAGCGCATCTGGGACCTCCACGACAAGCTCAGCCACGCCATCCTCTCCCTCTCCGCCCGCGCCCGCCGCCGCGCCGCCCCGGGCTGTCGCTGCTGCGCCCCCAACGGGTGCGTGGTCGTCAAGGTGCGACGGACGCTGGGAGGGGAGGACGGTGATTTGGCGTCGACGGCCATGGCGGACGCGAGGAGCCTGCACGCCATCCGCGCCGCGCTCGAGGACCTCGAGGGACACCTCCACTTCCTCCATGTCAGTAATGCAAACCCTGGCCTAGTTCCCTCCTCCTCCTCCTCCCCTCTGAGTTTGTGATTCTTGCTAGCACGTACAAGAACCATCTCCGTTTGATTATTATACAATCAACACAAGTTCTTGTTAGTTCTTGGCTCGGATCACTGGCGAAGCTAAGATTTAGTTACGCCCCGGGCTCAGCGGTGGAATGATCTAAGCTATGTAGGCAGCTGGATCATGAAAATATTACCCAGACTGAACTGAATTTACTGGACTGTACACTAATATTTTTTTCACAACACCCCAGGCTGAAGCCTATGCTGCCCGGGGTGTGGCTCCGCCCTTGGCTCGGATTGTTTGGTAGGGACCGTAGGGTAATCCATGCCTTTGTTTGCTCGCATGATTGCACATTCTTCTTCTTTGTGAGCTAACCACACTGCCCTGATCTCACTGTACAGATCCATAAATCCAGAATCCAATGAACAGCTCCTAATATTGCCTATATTAATACAAACCATCACCTCCTTTTAATCCAACGAAACAAGTAGTGGATTGGTGTGTGTTTGTTCCACAAATGTTGATTGTTTGACGGTTCCACGGGTGGAAAGGATCCACAAATGCTGCTTGCTGTCACATCATTGTGGGTTGGATGCTGCCTTTTGTTTGTTAGCTCGTTGTTTGTCTCCCTTATGTCTCATTATTGCCGGTCTTCGTCTTTTCTCTAGCCATTTTGTACTCGTGTGGTTTGTAGGTCCAAATGGGTTGGAGTCTGTAAGCCAAATTCACTGTACAATGTGGATTTTCATTGGCACTGTTGTTGTCAGGTGTCTTCACTCTACGGTTCTATCAAATGTTGAATTGCGTGGGGGGGATCACTCTATGGTAGCCAATAATGGTATGAAGACACGCATTCGGTACGGGTGGTTAGCCATGTAGCTTGCTGTCTTCTAGCTTATGCTAGTTAACTATGTAGCTTGATGTACTCTGTCTAATGGTAGTTACCTATGTAGCTTGTTGTCCTCTGGTTTAAATTATCAATAGGAAGCCAGGAACTCTTTATCGTTATTTTTTTGTACTTCATTTCTTCCAAGGCATAAGATGTACAATTTACTATCCTACCAGGTTGAATTTTAGCCGGATGAGTTCAGAATATGTTGCTGCTTTATGTTCGTACCACATGATTATTTATGTCAAACATGCAGCTTCTGAGCTTTCAGATAATTTAGCTGGTTCTCTGGCACCAAATAATTAATGATCAGAAAACAACATGTTGCTTATTTGTGTGTCACATTGGCTTGCAGAATGTTCGGTTACAACAGCGGGCAGAACGAGATGCCGCGATTGCTAGGCTGCAGCAAAGTCGTATTCTCCTTGCTACGAGGCTGGCTGAACATAGAGGGAAGAGGCATGGAGTCATTGAGGAGGCCTTGGCTTTTGTGGGTGATGTGCTTGACAAGAGCCGATTTGTCTCGCCGGAAGATGACTATGGGATGCACAGCCAATCAGGGGAGAATGAGGAGGACCCCAAGGGACATGGTTCAAACATGGTGGAGCGTGTGGTATCCTGTAGTTTTGCTTTAGCCAAGACATTTTTAAGATTGGAGAGGATTGGTGGTATTCTGGGTAATGCTACCGTGTTTGCTGTAAGTTTGCTTGCTTTCTTGCAGCTGCATCAAGTGGCATTTGGTAGACAAACTCCAGCAATCCAATATAGGAGAATCGATAATCATTTTCATTCTGGAAGGTCAAGAAAGAACAGTAAAGAAAGGCATGTGGAAGTGTTATTTGCTAGAGGTTGAGGAATCATCACTGTTTCTTGCACAGGAAGTTTTGTTCTGTTCTCAGTTTTTGTCGGTTTTGTTAGAGCGCTAATTATTATGTGTCTACAGTCTACCTTCTTCGTTAAAAATTGTACCACACAAGATGTAAATGGTTTGAGCTTGGCAATAGATGGACTGGCAGAATTTGTAAGCTGGTTTCCTTTTGCTCAACTAACCCACAATCGCCGGTTGAGGGCTACAGTTTGTGATCACTATGTTCATATGGTACCAGGATGACAGATTTAATTTTTTGGTTTGCCACATATTTGAATTTCTTGGTTGGGGGTGTTGTGACAGAAATCATGGTGCAATTATGGAATGGCTTAACAACTTTGATGGGATGAGCTCGGTGAAGAACCACAAGCCAATGTTCCCTCATCAGCAGCTGAACATGCAAATCAAGCTGGAGCTTTTTGACATTATGCTTCATTCTCTGCTTCTGCGACGAGTGTCATGGACTGAAGGATCTTTGCTTAACTGATAAGTTAAGTTTTGGATATGTATATAATGGAGAGACAGTACAACAGTAGTACAACTTGGTGCATGTGTCAAGTCTAATGATTTGAGTTGGGTGTTGCTCTTTCTTGTGTCTTGTTCACGTCATTTTGGTACCAATGTTTCTTTGCATATGTTTGCCTCTCTTTTGGAGATGTTAGTCACTTTGTCACATTATTGATTCTTGGCTTTAACTATTCGTAACATCAGTCATCATATGTGTAAATTGGTATAAGCATTTGCGCTTGTACTATGTTCTGTCCAAATGATGCAGTGCCAATTTATGCTTCTCATACAAGTCGAAATCAGTTGATGGCAAAATTTGAACTGAAACACAACAGGATCGTCTAATTTGGATGCTCCTTTTAAGCTCTCAAGTATGAAATGGAATCTTTATTTCAGGTGTCATGGCAAGGCTTTGTTTCAAGTTCTCTAGCAGAAGGGATAGCTAGTAGGACGCGTGGAGATGCAAAGTGTGAATTCCTTGATGATGCAGTGGTCCTTATTCTTTTGTGAGATTTATCATAAGGAATATCTAGATCAATCATGTTCTTGTCTGAAAACTAAGCTCACCTTTTGGAAAAGAGGGGATTCCATGCTTTGCCTTGGTAGAAGGTATGTCTCTTTTCTTGAAATTCGAAATTCGCTCTTTTACTAATCGAGCATGAAGAAATAACCCACTTTGTAAAGAAAAGGAACACACGTTTTTGAGTATCTTATGGTCTGCACAGGAAGGGGTTCATCTTCCTGTAGTTTTTGTTTGTTAGTTTGTTTTGAGAATTCTTCCTGTAGTACTCAAATAGAGCTGATCATGCTAATTTCAGTTTCAGTATCATATCTGTAGTTTAGAGACTTCTTGTTATACCAATCATCTAATCGCAAAATATTCAGCCGTGTCAGAGATTTATACCAATCATCTAATGGCAAAATATTCAGGAATGTCACGTTGAAAAAGGGAATTGAATTCTCTGATTCTTTGTCAACATTTGCAAATTAGGATAGCGCATTTGCATCCAGCCTAGCAAGTTTGAAGTATGAACATGACAGCTACTTCTGTTCATGTTGGTCCAGGCTCATTAGTCGCCAATGGTGGATCCAGAACTTGTACCCTACCGAGTGTCACCGTCATGGCGTCATGGCCCAATATCTTTTGTCAATTTCAGTAGTATTATGTTGTTGACATCAATGACACCATCTCAGATTTGTGTTGAGTTCATGGTACATCTCATAATTCTCATGGCTGTCAGGCAACTCATGGAGGCTGTAAAGGCAGAGCAGGCAACCAATGTTCCAAAATCTTTCGCTGCTTTTCCTGCAAATCTCGTTGCTGCTTGAGTCGGTGAACAAAAGCAATTGCCACGACTCAAAAGACCTTATTGTCTCTCTTTTTTTTGGCTTTACCTTATTTGCCCCTTTGCCTTCTTTAGCCTTTATCTTTCTGGAGTTCACAATCAAATCACAAAACACTCAACTTCCTCCAATTTATCATCTAATAGTAGTAGCTAGAATAAAGTAATTTCACCCTTTACTTTGAGTAAAATTAAAATGGATTATGTTTTTAACAAACGAAGTTAAAAATATGCATTGTCAGGGAAGGGAGAACAACTCGACAAGCAAGGGGCCAAATTGGCCCTGGTTATCTGGGCCGGAGCGTGGATGTGGTTGCAGCTTGTCAATTAGTAGGTGACTACAATCATGATGTTTTGAAGGCAACGCGATTTAGCTTCGGTTGATGTATAGTTGATTTAGCAATCAGCTGTGACATTTGTAATGTAGAACCGTATTTTGGCGAATCAGGAGCTCATTCATAAGATGGACAACCATAAAGAGAATCTGGTGCTTGATTCAACCACATGCACAATTGTCTATCTACACACCTCCTATCTACACACAAGCTTGTTTCACACACAACACGAGCTGCAGCGTTAGCCTTGCGGCGTACAAACAAAGATTTGAGTTTCTTTTTCATTTATGGCTTATGACTTTAATTTATACTATAGTAACTATCTTTCAAACGTTGTGTATTTTTAAGGCGAGGTTAACAGAAAGATTATAGTAAAAAGTATATTGAGTTCAATTGTACCAGCTAAAATCGTATACGACTATTTTTCTCTACGTACTGCCTCTCCTAAACAGTCAGAATTTAAAAATTTAAATCATAAACTATAAGATACAGCCTAAAAGAACCCACCCAAAATCTAAAAAGATAGACAAAACACGCTAATCTCCTGTACCTTGGCCAGGATCGAGGAAATTTTGCCTCGATGGTCAGGATAATTTGGATTTGAATTTAGATGCTTCATTGTTTGATTTATGGATATATGTATTTCAAGGTCGTGATAACACATTGATTTGAAATGGCTACGGAGCGTTTCGATTTAGCCACTACTGAAATGCCAATCGGCCAGGCCATTTTGTGGCATAAACAGAAGTAAAGATGTAAACTGGAGTCCGTATCAATGTACATTTGAGTCCTTATCAATTTCTTAAACCGACACAGTGAAGCTCGCATTGCAGTGCTCTTCCATATTGGAACTCATGCCGCTAAGTATTTTGGACACATTGATATTTTGGTGAGGTTAGCAGAAACATCAAACAGTCCTAACGCGTACCAAATTCAACATTCGATGGGTGATTGGCACCGGAGAGGGCACTGGTTTTTTTTGCCATCGCACGGTGGATCCCTGTGATTTTAACCTTGCGTTTGGCTGAGGGGTACTGTTTTTTTTTTTGAACTGGAGGGGTACTGTTTTTAAGGCCGTTTGGGGGTCCTTTGGTACATACCATCGGCACTGGCACCAAGGCGGTGCAAGGCACCATGGCCAGACCTGCTGTGGCAGCTTAAACTAACACGCAGTGTGCGTTTCTCGCTGCTGTGGCAGGCTGTTTCCAGGACAACTCGTCACCACCCAAGACCTGCATCCTCTTGGTCCCTGCCCAGAAGCAAAATGCAGCAAGAACAGCAAATACTCTACTTATATAAGTTAATATCTAAAATAAATCATCCACAACTTCAGCATCATCCACAACACCACACATGCTAGAGCAGGATTCCAGGAAACAAAGAAGCTCCCAACACAAGAAAAAGATCAGGCTCAAAGGAAACAATTTTTAGTTTTAGTTTTCCATTTTTGCTTGATTTGTTGGGTAGGTGCATCGTTATAGTCCTCATTAGCTGACAATTTGGCATGAATTCAGTCACAGCGGGCAGTACATTCCAAATAGCAGAACAGGAACAAAGACATCTAGGACATCTTCCCTGTGACCTGCAATGTCAGCCCATTGCATATTTCTGGGTCCAGTTCCTTGCAGTGGACTCGTACTTTGCCCGATCATGCTTGTACATGTGCGCAATCTCCGGAACCAATGGGTCGTCAGGGTTTGGGTCCGTGAGTAGAGAACAAATTGAAAGGAGTACCTGAAAACACCGGCATGTGAGATACAGGTGCAACTGGAAAACCAAAGTTAACAGAAGGGGGGTGATATACTTTGGCTAAGCTGTATAGACTACTAGATCTCCAACTTCCTAGACAGGCTATATCACCATGTGGGTGTCAAAAGTTGCTTGAACGTGTGTTACAAAACCATGACAAGAAGGATCAAGTCACCTTTGAAACTGTCAATGCAGGGCTCCATTGTTCCTTCAGGATATCAAGACAGATGCTTCCATTACTGTTGATATTTGGATGAAAAACCTTTGTCTTAAAGGCAACCTGCGAAATTAATTCAATCACAACTTAGCTACAGTGAATGTCGAGCTAAAAAAACCATTTCATATTTACTTGGATTGGTAACATTGATTTGCCCAAGTACATCATAAGCTTTGCTAAGAACGGGCTAGACCAAAGCTAGCAGTGCAATATTTTATCCGTAATAAAGAACATGTGTTTCCATGGAAGAGAACAGGAACAAAAGTTCCATGAACCCCTCCTTTGTAACATGTGTTCTAATTCTGTACTAGTTATTTGTTAGTATGTCAATAAGCACCATTCGATCATCACAATTTTTACTTGGACATGACATACATCATGCAAGACAATTTTCCAATGCAAAACAGACACGAGCTGTGATATCGCTGACTTGTGGTACCAAGTCCAGTAAATAATATAGTGGATTTTTAATGAACATATGAAAAGGAAAAAAAACGCTTAAAATTGAACCATCTCTATTTCTTCTAGCCTAGACAACTTAACAGTTTACCTGGAAAGCAGATAGTGATAAGTGTGATTGAATTAGAATGAAGATACAACAGAATAATTTATGCAAGATGTTGATCACAAAGTACCTTACATCATGGCCCTTATATACTCCTAGCAACAATGTTCAGAACAAAGCGTGCAATGGAGTTGTCATTGACTCCATACCTTGGGTGGTTTGAATGGATAGTCTGGAGGGAAGTGAATAGTAACCAAAAAGACGCCACCAGCATACGGGCTATCTGTTGGACCCATAATTGTCGCTTGCCAGTGGAACATATCTTCTGCGACAGGTCCTGTTTGGTGTCAAAAGCACGCATTTTAGTCGTACATTGGTACTCGAATATCAATTCTCAGAGTGCTACCGTACACAATGGAGTAAGAAAAACACAATGTGCAATGATGTTGCTAACAACGGAGAACCATGGAAAGACCTCGAGGTCCTATGTTTAAAGTTCTTGACTACGATCGCACATCTTCTTCATGGGTACCCTACGCATCTAGGCACGAACAGTGCTCGTTATAGGCTAGTTGCCGGTGTACTATTCCATCAGTACAAAATGATTGGTTACTTGTGCATAGAGTTTGTTAAACCTGGTGTCCAGATGTGTAAGCATGTAGAATTGTACATCATTTCAATCAACGCAAGTTTTGGATTAAAGCATGTAGAATTAGTGCCTATCCGCAATTCCGCATGCATATGGAACTGAAAACGATGGCTTTTATCATACAATCAACGCAAGTTTTGGAGCAGGTAAAAATATCTGATTGAAAACAGGCCCGTTCATTAATACTTTTGGCTTATGCTTACGAATAGGAGATAATTGGAAATTTGCCATCACTAACAGTGGGTTTCGCAAATTTGTCATTTTTATCGTAGACTTCGTAAAATTGCCATTCAGTACATATGTTTCTTGTATTCCCTGCCATTCTATCATTTTTTATCTTTTTCTTTATTCTCTCACCAAATTAGCCACCTAAAATACCTATTTTGCCCCTGGGCTAATTAACCTGTCCGTCAACTAGTGACGCGCTTTTAAAAAACACTCCGATTGAACAGTAGAAACCATTTATAGAAAAGCAGCTTTTAAAAGCTTTTTAAAAGCTAATAATACGAACAGGGCTTAATCTGTAGCCTCCACGCGTCATCTTGCAAGAACGGAACCACTACCAGTCTAGGTATGTTAGTATGTCGTACAACAGCACTAGAAGGGGAGTTGCATCCCTTTCAGTTTCAGATCCTTACTAAGCACTGTAATTTCCTAGTTTCACTTCAAATTCCAAACAAAAAAATCCATTCACCGCAGTAAGATGTACAAGACAACGATCTATTTTAATACCTAGGGGAAGATCCTTCCCAGTCAATCGATAGATCTAGCAGCATCCCAAGAAAACCACACCATGCATACATAACATAAAAGTGGGACCAACCGACCAAGCGCAAAATCTTTCACCATGCAATCTTCAAGAAAAGTTGGGCCAAGAAGTCAAGAACTAACAAGAAGAACAAGAGGGAGAGCGAGAGAGTTGTAAATCTTGATGCAATTACCGGCGCTGCAGGAGGTGGGGGGATCCCTCTGCAGGTCCTTGAGCTCCTTGAGGATCCGCTTCGACGCCATGGGGACGAGATCGATTGATCCAATCCAATCGAGAGGGAGGAAGAAGGAAGAATCGAGGGGGAGATCGATCGGGGGCGCGTATAAATAGAGGTGTGACGTGCGGGCGAAGAGGAGAATGGAAATGGGTTGGGCTGGATTGAGGAGAGGGATGGTCACGGCCGCACGGGTGGGATCTGGAAGTTTGTGGGAGCACGCGGTTTTTTTCCGAGTGGACTGACTCGGAGGAGGGCACGGCAAGTAACCGCGGGTCTTTATCAAAAAAAAAAAAAGTTAACCGCGGGTCCTACCTTCTAGTGCGCTACGCATCCAGTTGCTCACAATGTAACCGGACCCGGCCCGGTAGTCGACCGGGTCGAGGTGTCCGATCATTAGTGCCCATTTAGACTTCCAAATTTAGATTTTTTGGTTTTTTATATAATATTTAAAAATATACTGTAACTATTGTTTATTTTTTAGCGTAACTAAATTAAAAAAATAAAAAGTTATATTATTACAGATAATACAAATGAATAAGGGAAAAAAGCCAAAAAAGCGAAATTAAGAAAGTTAGAAGCCAGAAGTAGAAGCTCGTTGGAGTAGAGCTTGAATGGTTTGATTGGTATGCTTTAATTAAATAAATCTAAATCTCTTTCTATATATACACACTCAAAGCCTTTTTCTATTCCTATTACTTTCTATGTCGTATCTCACAACGCAGCGAGTATCTTATGCAATCAAAGGTATGTACGTGTAGTATATGAATATATAAGATTACATAGGTTGTATGTGCATTTTTTCAAGGTGGTATGTACACTTTTTATATATACTCCTTTTTATGTGCGAATATAAAGGCATTTGTTAAATACGCTAAAAACCATGAACTCCCTTACAATACCACATTAAAATATGTTATAATTAGTATATCAAAAATGGTAAATGAGTATTTTAAGTTTGTTCACTTCCTGACAATCGGAATACCACAGATCCAGGGCCGGCTCTGGGGGTAGGCTGGAGGGGCGCCGGCCTAGGGCCCCGGGCCAGGGAGGGCCCACCCCCCTCTGTGTACTAGCAGTGAATACTTTGGCATCCTAAATATGTTCCTTTCATTAATGCAGTTTAGCTGTAGTATTCACATCTTCAATTAATTCAACTGAGAAGATTTAGACTCGATTTCAAGTATATGTTGTTTAAACAATTCGTGATCGAGTCATGACCTATGCGGTATTGGTAATGATCACCATTCACGATTTCAAGTTTGTAAGTTCATAATAGGTGCTAGCCTATTCATAATATGTGCTAGCTTATCTATGTCACCATTACAACATGAGCACAATGACTACTGCAAGAGGGCGTGCAAGGTTAGATTACCTTATTCGCAGGAGCACGGTGATGAATCACGAGCCAATGCTATTGATATTGTGGATAGGTTGCTAGTAGAAGATGATCAGATAGGTGCTAGTAGAAGATGATATAGAAACTCGAAAATAAGCATCGACCAAATAAATGGGAAAAAGTCACCTTCTACTTTAAGCCCGACCAATTGCATCTACTATGTCACAAGAAAGATTGAATGGCTTGGCTATGTCTTGACTCGAGAAGAATATCTTGGACGACATTGATCTCGATGTTATTATTAATGATTTTGCATCAAGAAGTGCTAGAAGAAGTTCCTTTTTATGAAAGACATTGGATATTTGTCGCTCCTATTTGAGGTAAATTAATTCTTACTAGTTACATTTGGTTTATGAACTAGTTAGTACCTATTTAGTTTATCATGTTAGAACTATTGATTTGTGTCACTTTAGACAATATAAAGTTTAAACTGCATATTTTATAAGTAGGAAAAAAAATTTATAGTAAAGGGTCTATAGAATCGAATTCGCCCTAGGGCCCTTGAAAACGTTGAGCCGGCCCTGCACAGATCCCACCCCATCCTCCACTTCGCCCATCAACCAATTCCATCTCAAGATTCTCAACATCCCTAGTTACCAGCACCACACAATTCTAGGGTTTCCACTTCCACTTCACACTTCATGGCCTAGGCTTCCTAGAGCTCCTATTTTCGCTAACATGTTCTACTTTCAGTTCATCTTGGCCAAGAAGGGCCCTCTCGGGACGATATGGATTGCAGCTTGTTAGAAAAGTGGGCAAAATTTTAATTCTAGAATTTACTAAAAGGCAAATAACGCAAATAATTAGTGATGCAACAAACGAATCTAACAACATGCTACTTATTGTACTTCAAAAAATACACAAAGAAAATATTATAATAAAGTCGATTGATCACGCGAACGACTTACAGTTGGGTTTGATGAAGAACAGAAAGCAGCGCATGCTCAATGCAGTCATGGAAGCAATCGACATCGAGGAAGAAATCAAGCGGTCATGTAGGTTACGTTGCCTAAAAAACTTATTGCCGCCCCGTGTAGGTTCTCTCTGTGAAAATGGTTCGGAGATCCTGTTCTCCTCTCTTGTCAGTGCACACCGAGAAGAAAGGTCAGCGTGGTTGAGCAGCTTGATACTACATTACAGCTATCCAGAGAGGGAATAGAAGAATGGAGGTGGAATTTTCTATCTTTTCCTGGATGTCTTTAGGCCGTTTCAAGGGTGCAACAATTACTCACTAGTAACTGCCACAAGTAAACAGAGTTAATTCACTGGTAACTGCCTAATCAAACCACATAATGATATTTAAGCAGTCTCACGACCAGTTAAAATGAGAGATGATGAACGGTTCAGCAAAAATAAGGTGTACTTGGTCTGCCAAGTGGCACACCATGTCACAGCACAGTCGCGTGTCGCAAGTCATAAGTTATGAGATTTTTCACACAAAAATACATGAATATGCACACATGCGCTCGTGCACGCATGTGTGTTCAATCAAAACTCTCCTTATGCCATCCCCATCCACTTGTCATATGATTCAAGGAGTGGCAAGGACTCTACCTTATAAATTAGTCTTCTTTCACTTTGTCTTAGTAATATGATACTAAATCATGCATGATTTGAAATTATAGAAAATGAGCCTTACTCATATAGTCCTATTTCTAACAATCCCCTACCAATTTCAAAGCAAGTAGCAAAAAGATGTCAAATATATTGTGCTAAAGTACTGTTAATATACCAGTCTTTTAGTGTAAGTTTCGTATGGGTTGAACTTGCATCTAGAATGATAAGGTTCGTCTTCCTACAGTTGATGAATGGACTAAGCTGTGAATTCATAGCTTTTCATGATCAGATTTCAATTGAAATATTAACTGATACTACACTGCCAATGAACCACGTATAAATGGAGCGTTATATGGTCATGGTACCTTATTGCTCACGAGCTTTCTAGAGAATACCTTGTTCTTGTGAACTACGACTATACAGTTAGGATCAAATAGATGTATTCTTTCTAGGTATCCTGCAGGCTAATACATTTTCCTTATTTGGACAATATAATACACTAAGGCTGTATGCTAACATTCCATACACAGGCACAATTGGTATGTACTCTCTTGTTATAACATCAGCTTGTTTTTCCCATTGTGTTGTAGGGGTGGCCCCCACCTAAACCCAGCAGGCCTGGTAGAAGGTTATAAGGCCCAGAATAGGCCATGTGTAATGACATAAGTGCCCCTGAAGGGATACTCAGATGTAAGGGTATAATTGTAAAAGCACTCCCCATGTGTATATATGTATGGAATACAGGCCATGGGGGGACCCAAGCCATTACTGTCACTTACTCCCAACTCTCCACTACCATCTCTCTCTGTTTGGTCTGTAGCCACAACACATTGCCTAGGTCACAAGATCTCTGATCAATAAGATATGGGTTACCATTGTGATGTAACTCAAATGGGCATTATTCCCATGTCCATAGATGCAACGGAAATAGCTTTTCACATTGACCCCTTTGTAAAAGGGTCTGCTAGTTTTTTCTTCGTGTGAATATAATTCATAGCAATTACTTTCGAGTTTCTCAGTTTTCTGACAGATTTCAGCCTCTGCTTCACATATCTGGAGGACTTCATATTATCTTTCATACTTGTGACTTTAGCCAAAACTGTTTGATTATCACAGTACATAAGGATTGTTGGTATTGGTTTATCAACCAATGGCAAGTCCAATAGAAGCTCACTCAGCCATTCAGTCTTAATAGTGGCTGTGTCAAGTGCTATAAATTCTGCTTCCATGGTTAATCTCGTTAATATGATTGTTACATCCTGGGCCACAAGTCTAAGTGGGCTGAACACAACTAAGCCCACGGAGCAACGGAGCAACAACCTTATAAGTGGCATTGGGTCTTCTCCCCCCAAAAGACTAGTCCAATGGGTGGGGGCTCCCTCACACTTATAAGTTGTGCTTGCTCCTCTCTCACAATCCATGTGGGACTATTTCTAACAATCTCCCCCTCACACATGGATTGGACACTTCTGCAACCATGAGGTCCAAGGAGATGTTAGGCACCTGAGCTCTGATACCACCTGTTACACTCTGGGCAACAAGTCTAAATGGGCTGAACACAACTAAGCCCACGGAGCAATGGAGCAACAACCTTATAAGTGGTGTTGGGCCTTCTCCCCCAAAAGACTAGTCCAATAGGTGGGGGCTCTCTCACACTTATAAATTGTACTTGCTCCTCTCCCACAATCCATGTGGGACTATTCTTAACAATGATCTATTTATAAGAACTCCATGAAACTGCAGTACCAGCTAAAGTAAACACATAGCCACTTGTATCTTTAATCTCATCTACGTCAGAGATCCAATTGGAGTCACTGTATCCTTCTAATATAAAAGGTATCCAATATAATGAGTTTTAAAAGATGTTATGCTTCTCAAGTAGCGCAACACTTTTCCAAGTATCTTTCATTAAGGCCTCGTTTGGCACAGCTCAGCTTCACTAGTGAAGCTGTTTTTTTTGTTTCAGCTTCACGAGCAGCTTCACCGGTGAAGCTAAAACTGTTTGGCAAAACAGCTTCACCAACAGCTTCATGCATGGCTGAAAGAGGGCAATTGTCCAAGATGCCCCTGTCTACCTGACTTGTTCTAACATTTGGAGTTGTATGTTTGTATATGGTCATATGAATTAAAAAATAATATATTTGAATGAGTATGAATTAAAAAATTAAAATCATTAGAGAAGTGCTAACGGTAGAGAAGTGTGAACGGGAGGAGAGGAAACAGGCGTGGGGACCCAGTGGCAAAGTGCTGTAATTTCTGTCAACTACAAGGGCAGTGGGTTCCTAGAATCTGAGAGCTGAGGAGAGAGCTGTGAAAAGCTACTATTTTCAGCTTCACCCCACCTCATTCCCTTGTGAGAACATGATTTAAGGAGCTTCATCCATGAAGCTGTTTGCAAAAAGGGTGTTTGGCAAAAAAAAACAGCTCACAACAGCTAATGAAGCTGTTGATGAAGCTGTGCCAAACAGGGCCTAATTATCTCCTGGGTTAGAAGTCATGTTGGCCTGTTGACGACGGAATCTACGTCTTGTAGCTCTAGCCGTCTCGTGTTTGCTTTCCAAAGAGTTCGAAGTGATTCTACCCTTCAAAGAGTTTGAAGAGACGTCTGGTTTTAGGAAGACAGAGGCCAAATGCTCGTGGTTGAGTTCTCTTTGACTTCATCCCTTCTCGAAGCTTGTTGGGTGCTGTTTTGACCACTCAACTTCGAAGAAGTACCAAATTGGTCACTTTGCAGTTCCATTCGTCTTTGAGTTAGCAAATTGGACACTCCTGGTAGCGAATTGTCAAAGTGTATAATATTTAATCTATATTAAAGCTGAGTATATACCAACAACAATGACTACATCTTCTCCTTCACCATCCGATTTCATCTAATGGAAAAACATGCACTAATACATTATAGAAAAAATCTGGATACACGATAGAAACATGCACTAATGCTTACCCCTTATAAGCCATTTTGGTTTATTAACACTCCCACAAGTTATTTTGTATTGTCCAAATACACCCTATAACTCCATTTTGCCCATCTTTTTGCTAATTTCTCGTGAATTTCTTGTGAAACATGATTCATCAGCAACCATAACACACACGGGATCTCCTAAGCAGCATGTCCCTCTCTCTAGATCTCTTCCCCTTGCTTAACAGTAGCCTTCATCTTTCTTCACCGTGGCGTAGTTGTCGATGGTAGCTGCGCGGTCCCAAGCTATTGGGTCACATGTGTCATCCAATGTGGGGATAATTGCATGCATGGCCGTTGATGTATCATGATTTGATGAAAATTTCACAAGAAATTGAAGAAAATATGGGAGTAGTTGGACATGACAGACTGAAAACTAAATGCATCTGGTGACATCCAAACAAGACACTACTAGAAAACGGATCATTCCTCACGGACTTTAATTTTCCTGACGGGCCCGCATGGAACGTGAGGGATATCATTTTTTGTGACGGGCCCACGTATCACCGTCACAAAAATACATTTTTCCTGTCGGGCTCCTTAATCCGCCAAGGAAATACACTATTTTGTGACGGTATTAAGTAAACCGTGAGGATAATTGAAGATAAGCCCGTGAGGCTTTTGAATCCAGCCCGGCCGCGCCCGCTAATTTTGTGCACCGCGCCGACTGAAAACCCTAAGTTTTTCCCCCAAATTTCGTAGCCGCCGCGCGCGTCCTCCTCCCCATCCCCTCGCCCGCCTCCTCTCCGCCTCATCCCCTCGCCCGCCGCCTCTCCTCCCCTTCCCCTTGCCCGCCGCCCGCCTCCCGAGTCCTCCCGACGCCCTGGCTCGCGCGCGCGCCCCATCCTCGCCCGCCTCCGCCCCAAACCCCGCGCGCGCCCGCCCCTCCCCATCCCTCGCGCCTCCTCTTCCCCAACCCCTCGCCCGCCTCCTCCGCCCCAGGTCCGCCCCGACGCCCCGCCTCCCCAGGTCCGCCTCCTCCGCCCCATCCCCAGGCCCGACCCCGCCCCCGCGATTCCCCATCCGGCCTCGCCGCCTCGGTGCCCCCAATTCCCCAAAATCCCTAACCCTAGCAGCGGAGAAGCCCACGACCGACGAGGCGACGAGCCAATGACCCACCGTGGGCGGGGCGGCGGGCTCCAGCGCCCAGCTCGGTGGCGCCGCCCGGCTCCACCCCGGCGCGCGCGCGCCTCTACTCCTGCTCCACCTCCGCGCCGACCCTCCGGCCGCTCCGCCCTCCGCTTCGGCCCCGATGCGGCTCTGCATCGGAAGACGCAGTGCAGAGAGAACCTTGTGAGACCCCTTTTCTGGTTTTCTTGGCTAAAATTGATCTTCGATTTCGTGCTCCAATTGCACGAGCTCACGCACGAATTCCCCACTGGTAGCTCCACTCTGTCAATTTGGTTGGGATTTTTCCGTCCTCAGGCGCCCCCTCTCAAGTTTCAGCAATATTGGGGCGTGATTTGTTTGCCGGATGGGAGTTCTTGCAATGAAGTATGCTATAGGTATGGAATTGAACTGTGCTTACAATTAATTCTTTGTTGAATATGCGTTTGTGTGGATGGCATATTGGCATCGTCTCATATGATCTTAGGTAAACTCACCTAGTTTATATGAAAACCTAGATAAGAGTTTGATGGATGTGAGACCACTTAGCTGCAAAGAAGTGAGCTTTGTTAAAAATCAATGTCAGTTGCCAATGTGTACAATTTTCAAGTCCAGCTCCAGTTGTGAACCTATGTGAGTATCAATTTTCTGCATTGCTTATTGAGTATCGTGTTATGATGTGGTCGGATATCCGGTTATGATGTGGTCATGTAAAGCTGGGAAATGGTATGCGACGCGGATTATGAGTTCCCGCTAAACATTGATCTAAAAAGGGCACACGTGGTCATATGATTTCAATAATCATTCCTATGCTCCAGTACCAACTCTTGCTTCTCTTTTATTTTTTGCAGACTATGTGAGGGTGGTGAACTATTGGATCGGATTTTGGCAAAGTAAGATAAGATATATCCTCCATTTCTTGTTTCATGTATATTTTTCTCTCCCTGTGTCAAAGGTTGCTAGATTTTGTGCTGTGTGGGCTAGTTCACCGAGATATGAAGCCTGAGGTAGAAATTGAATGCTTTCAATGTCTTGGCACTTAGTTATATGCTTATGCGCATCTTTGTTATATGCTTCTAGTTGTTGCATCTTTGTGCTTCCATGTAAAATGTGCTTGGTGAGAGTGACCACACGCCTAGTGTTGTCAATATGTTGACACAATGGAGAAGTAGTGTTATCTGCATTTTTACTGCATAACGTGGCAGTGTTATGGCCTGTTAACCATGTGTCAATGTTAGGCAATATGGTGGTGCTAATTTTAATGATAATGCTATGGTGTACTTGATCTTCTTCATTCTGTTGACTTATGATTAGGTTCTAAGGAACAAGCCTGATTTTCATAAGAGGCCTTGGCCAAGCATCAGTCCAAGTGCTAAAGATTTTATTAAAAGGTCACTAGTGAAGAACCCTAGGGGCAAGATTAACTGCTGATCAAGCTCTCTGTAAGTTCCAAGATAGTGTCAGTAATTTAATAGTCATGATGCTCAGTTTTGCTATTTAACCTAAATGCACAGATCAATCTGCATGCTTCAGAAACAACTGTGAATATGAAAAGGCGGACTATTCTGCCTTGTATCATAAATTTCAGAGAATACATAGAGATTCTAAAGTGTTTATGAAGCAGTTGCCTTAACTTAGCAGTCTCCATCAATTGTTATACAGTAGCTTGGTGGTCATATCATCACTGCATTACTTTGGAATAGAAGATGGTGCATCGGTTGCCTATATCCATGTGGCTTCAAGAAGAATCTAAATGACATTTTAACTGTCATGTAGTGCTAGTTACACTATAGCTGAACAATGTCAATTGAAATGTGAACATTGGACTTGGAATGTCTAAATTATGTGTCTTCGACTGTTTAATGGGCTACACCAAGCAATGTAATACCTTGAAGATGTATCAATATTTTTGGGAAGATCAGTAATTGAAAACCCTAAACTATATATCTTGTGTAGCTCCAATTACTTTAGATTGAGTAATTAAGATCATCACCTCGTGCATATATATGGGTCTTGGGCATATGTATTTCTCTTCGACATGTTTTGCTTTATGAATAAGTTTAACACCTTCATAATGCAGACCTTGTTGAATAAAAACGTTTCCCAAAATTGTAATATGCTTTCAGAGAATGATATATAGCAAGCATTGGTTGCCCAGATTTTGAACCAGATTGTAATATCTTTAATACAATGTCTTAAGAGGTGTGGAGAAGTCAAACTAGTTTAACAAAATCTTTCTACATTAGTTTTCTATTTGGCAATCTTAACTTGTTTGGAACTGTTTCAACTCGCATGAATATTTATTGTTTTAGATTAATATAATACTATTCACGAAATCTATTTACGACATATGCAGGTGCTAATTTGTCTACTGGAGGAGGAAGAAGGTCCCCAACATCAAGTACTTGGTGCTATCACTCGAGGCATTGCATTAGCTGCACATCTTCATATTTGTACTTGGTTTGGTTCATGTTATTTTCTGTGCTACAACAATATTACTTGGTGTAGCGAAGGTATATCTGTAAAGATAAATTTCTGCTACATATGACCATGTTTGTGGATGATAAATTTCTGCTACATATTATATGTTTGTTTAATTATATGTTTCTTGATCGATACAACGATGGTGTTGTAATTTAGATATCAATGCTTATCTCGTAAGTTGTTTGCTAATTCATTGTCAGTTGAACAAATCTGTTATAATTAGCATGTCGAGAGTTTCGCCTATTTTCGATTTGGTTCAAACCGTCAGCCTATATTTTCTTCACGGTAACACAAATAGTCAATGAAATCAATTTTCCTGACGGTGACTGAATCGTCAGTAAAATGTATTTTCCTGACGGTTTTGGCCCCTGAGAAAAAAAGTCATTTTTCCTGTCGGTTAGTACCGTCAGTTTAATTTTTTTCCCTGACGGTTTGGCCAAACCGTCAGGTTAAATTTCCCTGACGGGCCAAACCGTCAGGTTAAAGTTCCCTGACGGGCACCCGTCAGCCAAATTTAATTTTCCTTGCTAGCCAGCCCAGAGGGGTTTTTCCTGACGGGAACCCGTCAGGAAAATTAAACCTGACGGTTTTTTTGTATTTTCCTGACGGTTTTGAACCGTGAGGGATGATCTGTTTCCTAGTAGTGAGAAGCTAATTTAGTATAGATATCCATCTCAAGTTCTTGCCGAAGGTTGTTAATTCAACATAACTTTTGATTAGCAGAATCACTACATTTCACAGATCAAAACCAATGCACACAACATGACATGATCCTCTTAATTTTGATTCTAAAAATCTCTTTTAGTTCCACTATCTAGGGTTGCTTCACGGTCAATACCGCTCTCAGATGCAGCCAGGGAATAAAATTTCGCCAAAATTTCAGCGATTACTGGTGAAAACTGGTCATATCGGTGAGGGCCGGTAAGGAAACGAGGCAGGGTTTTTGGGTTGTGGGCCCACATTTCAAATAGAATTCATTTAAATACAAAAATACATCAAATTTCAACTTCATTTTCATCTCTATTTCATGTATATATAAATATCTAGTTTACCTCCACAAGCATTCATAGTTTTTTGTTATAAAAAATTCAAAAATTTTCACAAAAAACAAAATTGAATTTCAAATTTTTTGGTCAAAACTTTCCAAATTTCCAGTAACCACTGGTTACTAGCCATACTAGTGAGGGTGGTAAATTTTTTCAACTAGTAGTGTAAACCCAAGATGCAGCGCCCCATCGATGAAGAAGGCGCCGTCGCCAACCATGAACAACGGCCATGGAACCTTGAAGAGATTATGTGTAACATCCCAAAAGCCTGATGTTCAAAAATGTGTAAAATTTGAAACTTTTTCTGTGTCTTGTTGACAGTTGGTTTTTCCTAATTTATTAACTGAGGTTTTCCTGGAGTTTGAGTTATGAAAATAAACTAAAGAAAAGGACATTCAATTAATAAAACAAACTCGAACTAAAAATTTGAATATGAAAAGATGATCCAGAAAGTAACGCAGAAAAATTTGCTATAAAATTTTGGTTAAAAGAAACCAGGAAGGAAACTTAAATTCAAAATTCAAAGGGCATTTTAGTAAAATAAATCATGAGCTAAATTCTAAAATAAATCATCTGGAAAGAAAAGTAGAATTGAAGTCAAAAGTCTAATAATTTGAATTCTAAATTTAAAAAAAACATTCTCAAGTTCAAGCCTAACAAAAACTCAATTAGGAGTTCAATTTAAAATTTGAAGAACTTATAGTTCCCTTGCCAAATAAAAGCCACAAAAAGAGCCCGACCCAGCCGGTGCCAAAACGTGCCCGGCACACTGGCTGGACCTCAACACCTCAGCGTTGGCGCACTAGGCGTCTCCCCGCCACTCCGACCGTGCCTGGCCAGTGCTAACGTGCGCATATGTGCCACCTGACTAAGCAATACCTCACCGTGTGCCCACACCTGGACTGCTCTGCTAAACCATCGTCGTACCGTGTGTGCACCCTACACCGGCCTTGTCATGCTAGTCACCGCCACAACCCTTGACCATGGCACCACCACCTTTGCACATGGTCAGACCGTGACAACCGGCCCATCATCACCCGCATTGAAGTGCGTTGCGATGCGGGCTGCCACACTGACACCCTCCCTACCATGCCATCGAGTCAATTGACTTAAGCTCTGGTGACCGACCGTGAGAGCCTCTCCTCCGTGCACACTACCATGCCAAAGCTCTCTTCCCTAGGGCCATGCCCATGACGACACTAGCCATTAATGCTCATCGTGTCATCCTCCTGCACCGCCATATGCCGCCCATGCCTTCCAATCACTTCGCTGCCTATAAGTACCGGGTCGAGCCTTCCCTAGCTTCTCCATGCTCTCCTCTCCGTCCCCCTCCAAGCAATCGCCCCCTCTTGCCCTGTAGCTTATCGAGTCATCTTCTTCCCCAACTTCGGCCAACACTACAATCGACCAATATGGGGCTTCTACGGTCAATTCCTTCCAACCAAGGCTTCCCTAGGACTCCCTCATCAAGTCCCTGTTGTCAAATTGGACCACCGTCACCTCAACCTCGCTGGTGCTATGCTCCCACCCTGCTCCGCCTCGGGCTCTAGCCGTTGTGCTGCCTCAACCCTTCTTGGACCCCACCGACCCCTCTAGCAGGATCCCCTCACCTCGTTGATACTCTCAGTGCCACAGCCGCCGTGACGGTCGTCCTTCGTCGTGCCTCTTGCCGTCGCGCTGCCCTTCTAGTGCACCACCGATGGTACCATCACCACCACTATGTGCGGTTGAGTCCCGGCTTTCCATTTTTTTCCCTTGCCGGTGACCACTATGGACTCCCTCGCCGGCGACGAGCTCGGCCGTTCCTTCTCCCTACGCTCATGGTAGAGCTCCCTTATTGGTTTAAATTCAAACTTAATAAAATTAAGTAGGGTCATTAGATTAACTTAAGTAATCACTGGCCAGTGGGCCCTGTCATTAGCTTAGGTTATGTACTCTATGACATGTGGGCCCAACCTAATTAAGAAAATCATTTAAAACCAATTAAAAGGGTATGAGCCACTGACATGTGGGTTTTTTTTCTGTGGCTTGCACAGTGTTAGGCCGCACCCATCAACCACAGTGGTTTTTCAGTAGATAAATAAATCAAAAATAATATTAAAATTAGTGGACCCTACCTATCAGTGGGAGAGAATCTCTCTCCTTGTTAATTTTTGGATTTAATTCAAACTTAAAATTTGAAAGGCACGTTCTCTTTCATTTTATATCTAAATTAAATGAAACTTATTTTTAAATTTATTTAAAGTCAAGATCATGAATCCAAAATCATGAATTTTGGAGTTCATTTGTATTTTCATTTGGATTTATTCTTATTTGTTGGTATTTATTCGATTTCTTATGCACTCCATTAAATAGACTACGAGGACCCAAAAGAGCAGCAGATCGAGCAGAACCAGAATCCTCAAGATCAGATAGCTTGTGAACAATGTGAGTTAACACTTTTATCATATTACACCTACCTTTTGAATTCAAGTTATTTTATTTGAAAAGATCAAATTGCATACTTTACTTTATTATGTAAATGATATTCGCATTAGTTCATAGTTAATTCTCTATGGATAATTGCTTAATTATTCCCCACTCCTTGACATTGAACATAAAACCTTATCAGCTTAACAATAATGGTTAACATAGTAGTGATAAATTTGTATCAAAGTGTCATGCTTAGTCTTACTTAGATACTTGAGGGTACTAATTTGCCTTGACATCATTTCAAACATGAAAGTTTGGTTTGGGCAATCGGTGGAAAGTGACAGATATGTTGTAACTTGATTATTTTACACTCCCAAAAATCCTGAAACTTGTTAAAATATCTGGGTGGGTGCTAAGAGAGGATGGTGCGGGAAAGCACAAGAATGTGTGGTTTGTGGTAGAACCACCTAGATAACTTTAAAAACTAAACCTTTTATAACCTCCCAATGTAAAATGGTGTAATCATAAGTCTATAATGGGTACAAGCTGGCTAACTAATTTGCATCGATCCAATATGGGTTGCGCCATCCGATGGCACACTATCAAGTGAGCGAAGGCCTTTGATGTGATGGCACAAGAGGGGCTTCTAGAGTAGGTGGTTTAGCCTCACAGTGGTAGAAAACATGGGAAGATGCATTGTAAAAGTCTCGTAATGACCTTCTTGATCTGCATGTTTAAGAAAACATGTGGAATATAATAAATTAGTTGTCTCTTGTGCGTAAAGTGTGTGAGCTCCGTATAGTGAAAACTGTTCGAACAATCGTGCCCGTAGTCATGGGTAGGCGTGGGGAACCTGCCGGAGTTATAGTGCCTATTTCTAAAAAATTTTGTGCGTGGAATGAAAAAATATTGGGCAGGTAAAGCCCTGAATTGTGTTGCCTTGGGCGGTTTAACCCAGTGATGATAACAAGCAGATGTAATGCTGATAAACTAGCATATGGTGAAGGTAGCCATGTAACGGTGGATGGAACCTTCACTACTATTATTGTATTCTTTCATACACTTTAGAAAATCTACTTTAGTTAAAATTGCTAAGTCAAGTGTAATATAGGATCTGACTTTATGTCTAGATCATTTAAATTATGGGGTATGCAAGACTATGTTAATCTTATCATAAAATATGTTGGTATCATTCATCTAAATCAAGAACAAGTAAGTTGTGAGTTATGACTTTATGTTGTCTAGTTTACTATCTCAGTGTCAAAGATAAGTCATTCTATGATACCCACATATTTTATGGTAACACTAACATAGTCTTGCACACTCCATAATTCAGTTTGAGTTGTAATCTACTTATCTATCATTTATTTGTATTCTGTTTGCTTATGTTTAGATGGCATGGCTAGCATTTCCTGAGGCAAGCCGAAAAGTACAAAAAATTTTAGCTATACAAAGTACTATGCATGAACATTCTTTTGTAATTGTTTTTGAGTTGTAATTGACTTATCTATTATTTATATGTAATCTACTTGTTTATATTCAGAGGCATGGCTAGTATTTCCAGATGCTAGCCGAAAAAAAATATAGCCATACAAAGAACTATCACATATGGTTTCTAACACAAAACCGTATGTGATACGTAGACCATCACAGATGGTTTTTTGTTTTAACCGTATGTGATATGTCACATATTACAGACAACTATTTTTAAAAAATCATCTGTGTTATGACTTATCACAGATGGTTTGAGAGCCGTGTATGATAACCATTTGTTATCACTAATGCAATAAATTAGACGGTTCAGAAACCGTCTTTGATGAGGGTTGCAAATTGTCTATGATGACCCCATGTGTTGTAGTGCCTTTGTCTGTACTTTGTCTATTATGATGACATCGATGCAGATGACACATATAAATTTGAGCTTAGATAGAGAATCTGATTTAAGAGGTCGTTCCGTTTCAACGTTTAGCTTTTGACTTTTGAAAAAGCCAAAAGACCACTAGATATAGATGGTGGGTTCTTTACTTGAAGACTGAACTTTAGATCCCTTTCTCTTTGCATGATCGAAAGTTATGGGCTACAGGATGCTGGCATCAAACGTCCAGGCACAATGGTAATTTACATTTACGTGCATGGGCGTCGTATCATTTATTTACACGTGCCAATTAAGTAATTATAACTGCATCCCATAATGCATGGTTGGGCAGCCAATCTTTCTTCTGAGAGGGGACGCTTCACTTCCATTCGTGAGGAGACACGAGGCATTGTCACATGGGTTACCCCTGAGCCATGATCTTAACCAATCGGAGGGTTGATAATTCGTTAAGGTTATATCTAATGGTTATGGATTTCTCGATGACGTGCACTAACAAGGATGCTTTTGTTGTAGTGAAAGAGAAGTGGCAACTTAGAGAACACATTGTAACACCCCCGTTTTTGGGGACGGGAGTGTCGTTGCCTTCTGTAACGGCCCAGGAGTTCAGTTACGGACAGAAAGAGTATCAAGCCTTCTTACGAACATTTGAAAAGAGTTAATTTAATTAAAATAAGACTTAACAGTTAAATTTAATTCTAAGGGCGTTCAAACCCAAAACATAACTTACAATCAGAAGAACTTCAAGAAAACTCCATAGGAATGCTTGAGTGTGGTCGCAACCCAAACACGTAAACCTGTAATGTCCGGTCCTCCTCTGATCTCTGTGTGGGGGAAAGTAAAGCAAATTTGAGTACAACCAACCGTACTCAACAAGTCACACGGAGCTTAGTAATAACTACATGCAAGGTATGACAAGTGAAGGGGGATTAAGTTCATTATTTTATGTGGATGCAGCTTTAGTTATAAACAGGTTTTAAACATAAAATCAAAGCTTTCTATAATTATTGGGGGTTTTCAAAGTTCAATTACCAGATCACCAACATTACCAAATCCTTTCCAAATCTACTTATGCCTCGTTATTGGATTCACCCATTAAACACAGCTTCATTTACCGGAAGCACGGCGTATTCGAATACAATTGGTCATGACTTTGCAAAGCTGCCCTGCTTTACCTACAAGATTCCTTAACTCCGGCCAAAGAGTTAAGAAAACAAGGTTTTTTGCTGCTCAATTCTTTATATAGCTTCTACCTAGTAGGTTTCCTCAGCAAGCCTAGGCCACAACCTCTGACTCATCTCAGCCTACTATTGTGTGGACATCTGATAATCAAATCAATAATAAAAAACAACAATGGCGCCAACTTCCATACGGCCCTTCTCAGCTCCCTTCCGTATGGACTTCACACTTTGCCTCCAATCGCATATGTAGAGGTTCAATCGAATTTGAGCAGTTACTAGACCAGGTTTGACGTATCAATGCTTGTGGTTGGGCGATCACTATGTTCTTTACTCAGCATAAGGGTCTAGTCCTTGTACTTTCACCGGTGGCAAATTCCCTTCTACAAATATGTCCAGTGCCACAACACTCCCATTGATTTGTAACATTTGCCTTCACCCTAGGTTAAGGTTACGGGATCCAACGATCCTCGCTTACCCTAGAACCACTTCCAAAATAAATACCAAATCTCTTAGTAACAGAAGATGTTGTTGATTCTCTAAACTACCATGATTACATATTATTGTATTTAATATTATTATGTCTTGTCAAGGTGAATATGGCCATCAAATTAGGCTGGGCTTTTTCAGGTGGTAGGACATAACTAGTATCATATCATTCTAAGCATTTATTGTACATAAAATAGCAGTGCACAAATAACATAATGAAAATACTAGTAAATAAATAAATAGTGGAAATGTAGGTTCACTATGATCAAAATATGTGTGACTTGCCTTGCGGCCTACGATTTTGACGACTGCGGATTAATCGGTTTCTTGAACTTGAGCGTGACCTTCTCCTTCCTGCTCCGGGTGTACTTCAACATCGGAAGCTAACGTAAAATAACATAAGTTAGTCCCATGCTCGAAGGGTTGAGCTAGGAACAAAGAAAAATAAAAGAAGAAAGAAAATCCGAAAAACTCAAATAAATGGGGTTTTGGGTTTATAGGAGGGCTATTTGGGAAAATGGGCTTGAGATTTGGGTTGGCGGGCTCAAAACGGTTCTAATGGGCACAAACATGGATTTCGGGTTTTTGGGTGAACAGTAACGGGTCTACTGTTCATGCGGGTCGCACTGTTCCTCGGGTTCGGCTGGTTCGGACCCGTTAAGGCGAGTTGGCTTGGTTCAACCGCGACGGCTCACTGGGTCGGAGGAACAGTACCGAACGGTACTGTTCATCTTCCTCCTTAGGCGAACACACGCGTGCGCCAAAACAGAGCATACGGCGGCAGTTGTCGGCGGCACTAGGGAGCTTTGCGACGGCTTTTGAGGGCATGGATAGGTTCGGGGAAGGGAGGGGGTTCCATTTTGGGCGGTGGGAGGCCCGGCGGAGGCGGCAATTGCCGGTGGTGAGGTGATGAACTCGGCACGGTTTTTGGGTGGTATAGGGTGAATAGAGGTTTAACCGGGGCGTTGGGCTGGCGATTGAGCATTTGGGAGGCTAGAGGAACCTAAAGGAGGCGGTGGTTTGGGCTAGAGAAGCCGGAGTAGGGCCGGCCACGGCGAGGCCTCAAGACCAAGCGGCGACTTCACCGGCGAGCGAAGGAGAAGGCTTGGGAGCTAAAGGCGATGGCTTGGGGAGTTTCCTGGGAGCTTGATGGTGCCACAAACGTGAAAAATTGGATTATAATGGGCGGGACATGCTGAATCGAGGTTGAGCTCACCTTAGGGTTTCTCGAGGATTGCCAGCAATGGAGGTGGTGGGAGGCTGATTGGGTGTGAGTGATGCGTCACGGGAGAGTGTGGAGGAGGTTGGAGAGGTCCACGGTTTTTATAGCGGCCCGAAGGCGGTTCAGCGCTGGGAGCTGGCCATGGACATAGTGGCATGTGGCGGGGCCAGGAATAATCGGGGAGGCGTGATACGGCGATCAAGGGGGAGGGAACTGGCGACCTCGGGCTGCGTTTTGTGGCGGTCAAGAAAGGCAGGACATGTCAGGTCGGCGGGGGAGCTATAAGAGCGGAGGGGGCGCAAAACAGGGGCGAACGGCAGCGACAAGATCGGCGGGCCTGATACGGTTTTGGGAGCACTTAAGGGCAGAGTACGGCCCTTGGCAGGTGTAGCAGAGCTGGCGGCAGAGGGCAGACACAAGAAGGCGCGACCGGCTTGGTGGCAAAGAAAGAATTGGGTGGCGACGATAAAAATCAGACTGGGAAGAGTGATGGCGTCAATCTCCTCCGTTAGGACAATGCCAACAGCAATGGATGGTGGGGTTGGCTTGGTTTTAAGCAGGATAGGGTTGGGAAGCAAAGGAAATCAACTTCAAAACAGAATTTGAGATTTTTTTTAAAAAATCCGGTTTTGTTTCACACATTTATAACAAATTAAAATAAACAGCGCACACGAGGTTTTTTTAAGGTGTGGTACAACGTACATTCAAATAGGGATGCAAACGGATCGAATATGGACGGATAATGTCTCTACCATATTTGCTTTCATATTTTTGCTCGGATGCAGATACGAATATGGATACCCCGGGTACGAATACAAATACGAATAATATCGAATACAGAAACGGAGCGAATACGAATCAAAACGAATACGATCACGAATATTTATCAGAACATGAAAACCCCTTAAACTATAAATCCAAAATTAATAAAAATACATAAATAGTTTATCTTGTCAAAACATTAATGAAATTTAAACAAGCATAAGTATTTTTACCCACAATAGTCATACAATTGTACAGATTTTAAATCTTCAAATGGTAGTTAATTTTTTCTAAAGTCCTAAATAATTCTTAATAGATTTCTACCATCTACATGTGACTAATAAATTAATTAAAATTTTAAATTTGCATCAGAATGATTTAACTGGTAGTACATCAATTTAATCGGTACAAATTTTAATCTACCGACAATACTAAATTTATTTTTAATAAACATAAATATTTGCTAGTGGACTAGTGGTAGGGGAGATGAGAGAGGCTAGCTTGGGTTGGGCAATGTTGGGCTGAAATCTCGGATATCTGGATCCATATTATCCGGATAATCCGTATTCATATTCGTATTCGCCGGATATCAGGCCTACTGTATTCGTATTCATTTTTGACAAAAAAAATCCGTATTTGTTTCCGATCCAATATTATCCGAAGAAAATCTGATCCGACACAATCCGTATTCGTTTTCATTCGGATCAGTCAGAAACTATCCAATTCGTTTTCACCCCTACATTCAAAGCAACGATAACAAAATTTATAAACAAAAAACATGCAAGATTTTTTAAGAACCACGTAAGAAGTTCCATGATATTTTTGTGATGAATCATTGCAAATTTTGTAGAGTAGTCAAATGGTTTTGCAAATATTGCATTTGGTTTGGACTGAATTCTAGAAGTCCTAGAAATATCGGAAGTACCGTAGGTATAAGTGAGGTCGTACCGCAGGGCAGTAGTACTGCAAGGCAGTAGTACCAGCGAAGTAGCGGTATGTTTTTTAGAGAGATCTAGTTAGAGTTTGCAAGGTGCAGTAGTACCAATTTGGGGAGCGGTAGTACCAGCATGGAAAGTGCAATATTACCGATCTTCCCAGCAAAACAGGGTTTTGGGGAATTGAGTCATGGATCGAGTTGTGATGATCTGGGCCATTGGAGTAAGGTTGCATGATGCATGTCTTGGCATTAGGTCAAATTGTGAAGAACTTGTGCTTGAAAATGATTTTTTTGTCTTGGATGTGCAGGGTCGCTTGGAGTTAACTGTGATCAACGGTGATGATCAAGGCTAGGATCATGGAGGAGTTGAGACTCAGAACGATCGAGGATGCTGGGTGAGACGATGAGCGCATGGCACGAGAAAGGTGAGAAATATTGAAAGCGAGTTCGAACGAAGGGATGGCGCCATGTGGCTTGCACGGACCAAGAGAGCCATGGTTCAGTGAAACTGGGATGAGAGAGACTTGGTGACGTATGGCAAACTAATGGTGCACCTATACATGGCAAGCATAGCTATTGCATGAAGTAGTTGGTGATGACCGGGTAAAACAAGGGTATTTTGGTAGTTTGACCAAAATACCAAAAACCATTTTGGATAAAAACCACGGTGCATAGATAATACATTCGAGAGAGGTTTAGTCAAGGTGGAGCAAGTTGGATCAAAACTAAGGATTTAGCGGATGTACACTTATACGCTTTGAAAAGCGTGCATAAGTGAACTTGTGAGAGTAAAATCCATGTGCCGGGGGTTAATGGGTTCCCCATTGTAATAGTGGATAGGATCAATTAAGTGGTGTAGATAGCTGGTTGCCTACCTATAAAAGGGGGTTGGATGGGGATATGTAAGATTAACTATCCAACCCATCTCTTGTGCTCTCTTCTCTGAGTTTAGGGTTGGGTTTGAGAGTAAGTATCTTGGGTGCTCTTTATCCTCCAAGATGGAGTGGCTGTAAAATCTACCTTTTTAAGTAAGCAATACATCAATCTTTGTGCAACTCTTGAGTCCCTCTTGTTTTTAATTGATGTGCTTGACTTTTGGTTGGTTTTGATCTCTCTTCCTTACTTCTTATGATCTTGCTGTGCCAAGGATGTGTAAGACATGGAGATAATAATTGGGAATACACCTCCACCCATCTAGGCACCTTGATAGCAAGATTCGCAAGAAAACCCGATTTTGCTTGACTTCGGCGTCTTTGGTCCATCTCTTGATCCGAGAGTTTTTGGCTTGGTTTCTATAGTGATCAAACCTGCTGTGATGTGTGGGAACACATCTAGACCCTTCTTGGCCATCATCTACCCATGAGCAAGTTGTATTCACTGTTTGGGGTTTTTGCTCGATTTTGGTGCACCTCTCCTTCAAACTGAAAAATGTCTCAACTTTGGCAATGTTATTCATGATCATTTGTTGAAATATGTTCACAATCCCCTAAAGAACATCTCTGCAAAATTTCATATTATTTGGATCTACGGATCATAAGTTCTCTCAATTTTGGTTTTTGAAATTAGGCTAAAAACACTATTCATTTGCTTGATTTTACTTAGCAGTGGTCAGACCACCATTGAAGTAGCAGTCAAACCGCCCGGGACTGGTCAAACTGCCATTTTATGATGGTTAAACCACCGGAAAGTGGTTGCTTCAAGGTTTTGTGTTCTTGAGCCATTTGTCTTAAGTTTTTGAATGAAAACTCTATTTTCTATTACTCTGTAGTTGTGTAGAATAGAATCTTGAATACTTGGAAGAAAATCCTCCTCTATTGCCACCCGGTCTAATAAGTGGTATCAGAGCCTGGTTAGCTCTTCTCATAGATATTAATCGGTCTTTAGAGCCATGGCAGCGGACAAGTATTCCACCAAACCACCACTCTTCGATGGGGTCAACTATCCCTTTTGGAAGAGTTGGATGGAGTCTTACATACAGGCTCAAAACTATGCGATTTGGAGAAAGGTTAAGACCAGGTTTGTTGTTCCTGCCAATGAGCTTATCACGGCTTTGAATACGCTAGATGTGGAGACAAATGCTAAGGCAAGGAACATAATTATTCAGAGTCTTAGCTGGAGTGAGTTTAATCACATCTCTCATCTCATATCGGCGTTTGACATCTAGGTGACACTCAATGCATACCATGAGGGCACCACCCAAATCAAGACCGTCCGATAAGACTATTACAAGTGAGAATACAACAAATTTGAGATACTTGCTGGTCTTGCTGGTGAGTCTCTGGATGAGTGCTTTGGCATATTTCATAAGATTCTTAGCAACCTCCAAGCTGTTGGTCTTATATATTCAGACTCGAACAATGCTCATCAAATGCTTTCTGCTTGGACCTCAGAGTTTGGGAAATAAAAATGACTATCATCAAGGACACGACTGATTTGTCGATCTTGACTCTTCACGTGTTGTACTCACGCCTCAAGACTCATGAGAACGACATCGTCTCTCGCAAGACAGTCGCAGTCGATGGCCTTGGTCACCGATCCCACATATGCTTCTAGAGCATCTTCTGATGGTGCTTTTGGTTTCTCTCTGGCTGCTCTGTGCGAGATGAACGAGGAGCAGTTTGAGCAATTTCCTGGGAGTGAGTTAGCCATCTTAGCTAGAAAATTCTCACATGCATACAAGAGGGTTAGAGAAAGGAAGAGAGGAGGTCCGGTGATTTGCTTCGAGTGTGGTAACCCTAACCACATTTGAGCAAACTACCCCAAGCTGGAGAAGGGCAAGAACGACTACGGTGGTGTGAGCAAGAATGACTAGATGAGAGCGAGTCTGAGCCATAGTAATCATTATATCTTGTCTACGTTTTAAGAACTGTCATTTCTTTGTTTTTCCAAGCTTCTTCTCTTATGCTTTTTTGCTTTGGTTCAAAAAGAGTTTCTTTGAGATTTTCTTGTGCATAATGCTAACATAACTCAACTTGAACCAAATTACTTATGAAACTAACTCACTTGCTGAGGGGGAGATGGAATCTTTATGTCATCATATTTAAATTCAGCAATATGCATTGTAATATAAATACATGGAGCCCTGATTATCATTTCTACGTGACATGATAAAACTGTTTTACATCTTGCCATGACTTGTGCTAGATTGCTAGATTTATCATGACCTTCGATATATAGCTTATTGCCATACTAGTTTCTTTAAATGTAAGAAACTTGAATTGAATCATGTGTTGCTCTATTGAATCCTCTTGTGATTCATGCCATATCAGATAAGCTATGTTAAGTCTTGAATTTGCATTGAGTTTTAGATTGAGCTATGCTAGTTTATTAGTGAAGCATAGTTAGTATTAACTCTTTGTACATAAACTAAGTCAAGAAAATGCAAAAATATCACTTTTGTGCGAAAAACTGATCTCAGCAATTCTTTCTTGTGGGATGGCTTGCCATTACAGTAGGTATGAACTCAAAGGGAGTTTTGGATGACCAAGATCATTTCATTAGCTTCTTGCTTGGAATAGTCGCATAAGGGTTGAGATCTAGCACATGGCTAAAGAAACTAAATTTTGTGAAAAATTGTTGAAGCTCAATTAAAACCAAAAATGAATTCAAAATTTGCCAAATGTGCTAAATTTGCTCAAACTACAAGTAATATCAAGTCCTTAAACAAAATGTTTTATTTTTGATTTGTAGCACTCTAAATTAACTCAATAGTAGCTTCTTGGTTCCATTTAGCATATTTACATGGCCTGACTTATTTTTGAATACTCTTGGCTAAATTATGAACTTGAGCACCTAGACATGTTAAGAATCCATTTAATTTTGGATCATTACTTATGTGGCTTTAGCTTGGCTCTATATGTTTTGCCACAATTTAGATAGCACTTTCACTTTTTATAGCTTGGTGTAATATTTAGAAAGTCAAGTTGGATAATTTTCATGGCTCCTAAATGCTAAAAATGAATAAATTACATTCACTTCAATTCATTCATACTCTGTCTTCTTTCATACATCTTGATGATTCCAATATCAAAGAGGGAGAAAGATCAGTAAAAATGCACATTTAGAGCGTTATTTGAAATTTTCATGCAAAAACTTGATTTTTGCAACCTTTTTGTGTTGTTGTGATTTTCTTGATCTTTAGATCACTTCCCACCATGAATAAGGTCACATCGAACACTTGCTCTTTAATATGGACCTAGAGTGAGATTTCCAAACACTTTTGGTATATATGAAGTTTTTGTGGAAAATTATGATTTTTAATAACGTCTATCTATCTCTGTCTCAAATGGTCATGTTTAGCCCTTTTCAGTATTTCTTTGTCCATTTGGAGCTCTCTTTGCAAAACTCCTTTTTTTCCTTTTCTAAAATCACCTCCAATTTGTATATTTGAAGAATTGCCAATGGGTTCATCAAGGGGGAGATTGAAGGACCATGTGAGAAGGTCCATGATATTGTTGTGATGAACGATTGTAAGTTTTGTGGAGTAGTCAAATGGTTTTGCAAAGATTGTATTTGGTTTGGACTGAACTCTGAAAGTCCCAGAAATATCGGAAGTACCGCAGGTATAAGCGCAGTTGTACCGTAGGGTGGTAGTACCGTGGGTATTTTTGTGGTAGTACCACGAGGCGGTAGTACCAAAGCAGTAGTATGTTTTTTCCAGAGAGGCCTAGTTCGGGTTTGCAAGATTCGGTAGTACCGCTTTGGGGAACGGTGGTACCGCAATGTGGTAGTATCGGCATGGTAAGTGTGGTACTTCCGATCTTCCTAGAAAAATAGGGTTTTGAGAATTGAGTCATGGATCGAGTTGTGATGATCTAGGTCATTAGATTAAGGTTGCATGATGCATGTCTTGGCTAATGTAGGTCAAGTTATGAAGAACTTGTGCCTGAAAAGGATTTCTTTGTCATTGAATGTACAGGATCACTTGGAGTCAACTGTGGTCAACAGCGATGATCGGGGATAGGCTCATGGAGGAGTTGAGGCCCAGAACTATCGAGGATGCTGGGTGAGATGGTGAGCTCAAGCATGGCACGAGAAAGTTGGGAAATATTGAAGGCGAGTTCGAATGGTGGGATGACGTCATGTGGCTTGCATAGCCCAGGTGAGGCGTGGTTCGGTGGAATCAGGTCAAGAGAGACTTGGCGACGTATGGCAAGTTAGTAGTGCACCTACACGTGGCAAGCATAGCGATTGCTTGAAGTGGTTGGTGATGACCGGGTTAGGAAAGGGTATTTTGGTAGTTTGAGCAAAATACCGAAAACCATCTTGGATCAAAACCGCGGCACATGGGCGATGCATTCGAGAGCGGTTTAGGTTAAGGTGGAGCTGGTTGGATCATGGCTAAGAATTTAGCGGATGCACACTTATGTGCTTTGAAAAGCTGCATGTTTTGAAAAATGTGCATAAGTGAACTTGTGAGAGTAAAACCTATGTATAGGGGTTAACAGGTTCCCCCATTGTAATAGTAGATAAAATCCATTAAGGGGTGTAGGTGGCTGATTGCCCAACTATAAAAGGAGGTTGAGATGGAGACATGTAAGGTTAACCATCCAACCTATCTCTTGTGCTCTATTCTCTAGGTTTGGGGTGAGGGTTTGAGAATGAGTAACTTGGGTGCTCTTTGTACTCTAAGATGGAGTGTCTGTAAAACCTACTTTCTCAAGTAAGCAATACATCAATTTTTGTGCAACTCTTGAGTCCCTCTTGTTTTTTATTGATGTGCTTGACTTTTAGTTGGTTTTGATCTCTCTTCCTTCCTTCTTATGATCTTGTTGTACCAAGAATGTATAAGAGATGGCGATAATCCTTGGGAATACATCTCCACCCATCTAGGCACCTTGATAGCAAGATTTATAAGAAAACTCGGTTTTGCTTGACTTCGGCCTCCATAGTCCATCTCTTGATCCGAGAGTTTTTGGCCTGGTTTCTTTGGTGATCTAACTTGCTGTAACGTGTGAGAACACATCTAGACCTTTTTTTGGCCATCATCTAACCACGAGCAAGTTGTATTCACCGTTGGGGTTTTGTCTCGGTTTTAGTGCACCTCTCCTTCAAACTAAAAAGTCTCAACTTGGCCATATTATTCATGCTGTTTATTGAAATAGATTCATAATTCCCAAGAAAAGATCCCTGCAAAATTTCATATCATTTGGATTTACAGATCAAAAGTTTACTCAATTTTGGTTTTTGAAATCGGGTTGAATATACTATTCATTTGCCTGATTTTACTGTAGTAGCGGTCAGACTGCCATTGAAGTAGCAGTTAGACCACTCGGGACCAGTCTGACTGCCATTTCTATCACATTTAGACCACTAGGAAGTGGTTGCTTCAAGATTTTGTGTTCTTGAACCATTTCTTGAGTTTTTGGATAAAAACTTTATTTTCTGCAACTCTGTAGTTGTGTGAGAATATAATCTTGAATACTTAGGAAAAATTAGAGTTAGCACCATTCACCCTCCTCTTTATGTTGCCATTCGGTGCAACAATTTTGGGACAACTATGGAACATTTCAATAAATTGTTGAGGTAACATTTTGAAAGAAAAACAGCCGCAACATACAAACGGCTGTCCATGCAGCATCCCAAGTAATATGAATGATCCATGGGAGATGCTTCCATGCACCAAGTGTATAGTGAATTCACTAATATTGATGTATATCTAAAGGATGATTCTAACTACTTACCCCTTGAATACATCAAGATTAGTGCAATATACTATAGGGAGGGAAAGCATGAAATCACTCCTCTCTATCTCTTTCTTCTCCACTGCCCTCCACCTACACAAGATGGAGCTTCTCTATGGGTTGGCACATCATTCACAGCTGGATCTACGTGAGGAGGAACCATGGAGTAGGAGTGGCCAGAGGAGGAAAGGTGATGGGGAGAAGCGAGCAAGATGTGTGAAGGCTAAATGAGGAGGGAGTGAGTGAAGGAGGAATGGACATTGGGGCAAAGAAAGATGAAGATGCTTTTATTTGTCAACCTCGAATAAGGTACTACTACCAGATTGGTCTCTTCATTTCACAAATATTCTCTTAAATAAGCTTGACTCTTATCGGACCGTAGAAACCTACTCCTCAACCCTCTTTTTTCTCCTTGAAGATCAATCTCAAAGGCAAGTGCATTCTCTCAACTCTGTTACTAATTACTTCCTCCGTCCCCATAATATAAGCCCAAAACCTATCACACACATAAACCAAAAAAACCTTAAATTTAAGAAAAAATTTAATATCATTAGACTATACATACCCCTATTAAATGGCATACTACAACTACTTACTTATGTTTTTAGCATTAAAATAGGGATATATTATAATAACTATACATTTAATCTCCACAATGAAATTATATTGTGAAATGACACTTTCCAAGAATGATACCTTATATTATAGGATAGAGGGAGTAGTCAGCTTAGCAAGTAAGAGAAGTTAGAGAAAGATTTGACTTTAATCCGAAGTTGTTAGCACCATTCCGGTACCGGTCGGTATACGTATTGTACTAGCACCTAAACCAATATAAAATACCCCTACATACCATATAGCCTCAATACCATCTCGATACCGGTCAATACTGGTCATATCGGCTTTGATACCAGTCATACCAGTAGAACTGATAATATTGTCTATTGAATTATATGTTATATTTGATAGTACTACTAGATATTTGAAATAATATTACAAGTGACATTTGATGTACATATAATTAAACAAATATATACTTATAAATATATACTCATATTATTAATTAAATTCAAAACAGTTTGTCAGTATGGACCGGTACCGAAACGTACCATTCTAAGAACCAAATCGGTATGACCTCCGATACGATATTAACAATTATGCTTTAATCTATTCCTTCCACTGGGAGAGGGGTTTGGAGGGGAGGCCATGGAATAGGCCAATCCTCCTAGGGGGAACTAAACCCTCTCCGTCGCTCTAACTGAGTTATTCCTGAGTTTTTGGAACATGAATTGCAACAATGTGAGAAAAGTTTTGGTTAGGTTATGAAACTGGCAGATAAATGATGGATTAGATAATGGAAAGTGGTCCATAGTAAAAATCCAAGACACAATATTTGAACTAACTCCGCTTCAAATCACTCCATGGACCATTGATTATGGGTTCCTACCACGGAAATCATGTCACACAGAAAACACAAACATAACCTCAATGACACCTATTGTAGGGGTGGCCCAGCCCTCATGACTTTAAGTTCAGCTACTGGGACTTATAACAGATCCAATAGCATAGAGATATGTGTATAAAAGAATGTACTAATGTACCCTCACCTTTTGTAATTATTAAGGGGTAGGATATGAATTTTTCATCATATTCTATTCATGTATATAACCCCCAAGAGGATATACGAGATGACCAGATCTACTCATTTTATTTATGAACTCTCCCTCTCTCTCCCACCATTGGCTTCTCTGGCTCTGTTAGTTCTACCTTCTCCTATGGAGAAAATGTACCTTATACCCACTGTTACTCATGCTACAACACCGCCACTTGTATCTTTGACAAATTTGAAAGCCATTTTACAGCTCTCGCCATTACCGAACCGCATAGAAACTTACCAGCAATAAACTGAATGAATCTGGTGCCATCCAAACAAGAAGCTAATTTAGCAGAGATATCTATCTCCTGAGTTCTTAACATAACTTTGCTTAGCTGAATTACTTTTCACAGTTTAAAACCAATACGCAGCTTGACATGATCCTCCTTAGATGTAAAAACAAAAGGGATTTTACTTCTCGTTTCCAAACTGTCTATTTGGTGCGCAAGTAAAAACAACAGCAGGTCTGAATCACACAAGATTTTTCACACTAAGGCACATCGTTGCACGAAATTGGACACGAGCAAGGACACAGATGCAGTTAGTAGTACGCCAACCACTATCTAGGATTGCTTTATGGTTAATTCCGCTCTCAGATGTAGTACCCCATCAATGAAAAAGAGGCTGTCATCAGCCATAAACGACGGCCATGGAATCGCAAAGAGATTCCGGTATCCAACTGCCTTCCCACCAGTGAAGGTATAGTAGCCCTTGTACTTGCTAACAAACTCGCCTGATGGTCTTGTCCTTGCAGCGAACTCATAGTCTACCGTAACACTTGTTGAGCCTTTCTCTTGCATCCCTAGGAAGAGACCAAAGCAGTGGAACGCGCTCTGCTGGTCCATGTTGCAGTGCGCTGAGAGGAAAAAACCCTGTCCAGCTAGATGGAATGCCTGTGAGTATATCCGTCCAGATGGAAAAAGTCGGCTACACTCCTCACGCTTCAGATCCAAGTATGCTATGCACTGTGGATACGGTCTATCAAATTCCACCACCTTGAGCGGACGATATTTGTAAGCTCGCTCAGCATATTTCCTAGAGGTCGACACATCTGCAGCAAGGGCACGCTGTCGATGTGGTGCATCAGCTTTGTATAGAAGTGCCTCAGTGACGCATCTATTTGCTTGCTCATGATCCAGATCATTGCACGCGAGGACCTTCCGTAACTTCCTGCAGGTCATATGACAAAACCGAACAAGCGGCAGCAAGCTAGTGCCCAAGATCTCACGCCTTTCCTCCAGTTTTGGGTATTGAGCACGAGCCCACTTGATCACAAAGTCATAGATCGCATCCTCTGATGCCACCTGAAGCTCATTACTCCATAGGATAGCTTCAATCCCAGCAAGAGGAATGTTCATTGCTTCATCTTGAAACCTGAAGAGGAAGCATTCCATTAGTGCACCATGTTGCTAACACAATTTAATTGTTGATTCTAATCAATACAGAGGCTACTCACTTGGTCAAATCCTTGTATTTGTTGGCAAGGAATTCCTTGGCAGCATCAGTCAGTGGCTGAACTGCTGCAGCCATTGAAATGCTGGAAGGGAGATCTAAATAGAGCAGTGCAGATTCTGTGGTCATAGGCAAGCTTCTTAGCAATTGACTGCAGTGCCTCATGCAAGAAACAACCTCAAATTTGTCAGCAATCATCAAGATATCCAGCAGAAGGGTTGGCTCATTTGTCGTCAACTTTCCACTGTACATAAAGCTTAAAAGCTCCATAAGGGCATTTTCCTCTGTTACAAGTGGAAATACAACGATCAGACATAAGGTAACTGTTAACCAGAAAACAAAACATAAAAAAAAAACTCGGCCTAGTTATTGAAGATTTGAAAGGCTTTTAAGTGAAGCATATATATGATCCTTAATTCCTGAGAGATGATAAGAGGAAAGATGCACAATTGTGGACTAGACAAGCAACATGGCAGGTCAAAAAAAAACTCAAAAGAGTGTAAACCTCACTGAGACTGATCATGTCAGTACTACTGATCGTTTTAGTGCTAAAGAGAACTGTAGGACTATGACAGAACATTCAAAATTTTGTTAACAAAAAAAGCTCAACATGCGTGTACTACATCTCGCACATTACCTGAAGCAGTTATTCTAAGAGTTGCATGCCTCTGATCAGATTCTTTCATGCCATTTGAGAAAAGCTAACAAGAAGAATGCAATGATGTTGTTAGCTAGATAACAATACATAACTGCAGTACACAATGAATGCATTTCAAACAGGAACTAGAATTACCTTGTAAAAAAAGGGACTTTTCGCAGCTAGAATTGCAGAACTGATATAAATAGACTTTACTCTCAAAACCTGATTACACTCCATACTCCCTGATGAATCGCTGCTTTCTCCATCCTCACCTGGAAAAAATAAGAAGGTCCAATGAAGTGGATGAAAAATAGTATAAAGGAAGAAAATGGTGCTTATCAGCATCACCAGATGGGTGTTCTTCTCTTTAAGATACTTGGAGCACAACATTCATATCTTCTACATACACAAATTGATATGATGCTTCAGGAAGAAAATCAAATGGGCAACATAATGCATTGAATCATTATCATATACTGCACAGACACATCTTGGCTGCTTCAAGCAATCTAAGGAAGTTAGTTCCTCTATAAGGACATCCTATGATCCACAGACACGGATACGTCGACACGACACCGACACAGGAATTCGCCGTTTTTCCAAAAATACCAATATGCCGACACGGCTATATATATTTAAATAATAAATAAATTATATATATATATATATATGTATTATTTTCTATATTTCCACATGCTTATTATCTGAAATAATGTAAATTGTAAACTTACAATTTGCAAAGCGTATACTCGGAAAATGTACCTCATGAATTATTTTGTTAATCCTGGCGACAATTGTTGATGTGAATTAGGGGTGCAAATAGAGCGAATATTTCTCGACCGACCGTCCGTCCGTTTTAATTCGGAGGAAATTTTTGGATATCCGAAGGTTTTGTCGGATACAGAAACGGATTCGGATATTTTTTGTCGGATACGGAAACGGATTCAAAACAAGCATTATCCGACAGATACGGAACTATCCGGATATTTTTCTGGATAGTTATCCGGATAGTTACCGGATAGTTACCCGGACAGTTACCAGATACGAAAACAGAGTCGGATACCTGTCCTCTCCGTCGGCCATGTGGGATCTCCAACCCTTCTTGAAATGTAGCATCATTTATTTATATAAGATTGCTTGTTTTGGTGGCTGTTGCAACGTCAGTACACTCGTATTACATCTCAGTTTGCTTAATTTGTCTCTGTCACTATGTGAAATTTGTTTTCGCGCATTATCCGATTAAATATTCGTGACCGAAACTAACCGTATTCGGAGCGGCATGTATTCGCTCCGTATTCGTGACCGAGAATATCCGCATTCGTATTTGTATCCGGCACTATCCATGTCCGACTCTGACTCAGACAAAAAATATGGAAAAGGATACGGGATGAACAATATCCGTCCGTATCTGCTCCGTTTGCACCCCTAATGTGAATACCCTTTCTAGAAATAAGAACTCCATTAACCTGGGAAATAATAACATGATCAGATCGGCAAGACTACATGGGAGGAGATGCGGGAGCCGGCGACGCACGGGAGATGTAGTTGGCGGCGAGACGCGGGAGATGTAGTCGGCGGCGAGATGCGAGAGATGTCGTCGATGGCAAGATGCGGGAGCCGGGGGGCAGAGGAGATACGAGTGAGGAGATGGAAGCGGCGGCAAGATGCGAGAGCCAACGGGAGCGAGCGGCGGCGAGATGCGGGAGACAGAGGGAGCGGATGGCGGCGCGAGCGGCCGATGCAGAGAAGCGCGAGCGAGCGATGGGAATGATGCGCTCGGGAATCGGCACTTATGGTTAGGGTTAGGGATGGGCGGCTGGCCGCCGTGTTCGGCCATTCTGGTCGGCTATGTCAGTCGTGTCGACTCAGATATTTATCGTGTCCAACACGTGTCGAGAATTTTAATAATTAAAATTAATTCCAAAATCGGCCGATACGTCGCCGACACGTGTCGGAGACGTGTCCGTGTCGTATCCGTGTCCAACACGTGTCGGACACGGATACAGCGGTTTTGACACGTGTCCATGCTACAGAGAGGACATCCATTCATAAAAAATTTACTCCTAGGTATCTATTAGAATTACATCTTACATAAGTATAAGATGTTTAACAGAGCCCCAATTGTTCCTAATTCAAGTGTTGGAGTTTAAAGAATCAAGCTCATAAACCTCACACTTAATCACTAGTACATTGAAGCATCTAAAATGATTACAGCATGATTACCAAATATAGTTATTGCCAAGGCACTAGGTAGAAGCAAGGGTTAACCTGTACCAACATGCCCTCCCACTTCCAATATAATTGGAACAAGTTACTTATATCTCTTGACACATTGTACCGGCAACGAACTCCAAAAGCATAAGTCATCATCCAAAAGCATAAGTCATCATTTCAAATGATAGTTAACAGATCTCTAAAATGCAATATGTTCAAAATTGGTGAAGGGTGTATGCATGTTCAATTTCCTAAACCTGTAATCCAAAAAATTTTGAACAATATAACTGATAGCAGAAATTCATTGTACTGACCATCTTGTCTAATATCAGGTGGAGATTCTTCTATCATAGCTACAGGCTCCTCATTGTTTTCCTCATAGGTATCACATTCCTCTGCTTCAACTTTGCAGTTTACGGGGTCCAACATATACCTTCCAGATTCTGGAGCCATGAAATGAGAGCAGAAAAGTTGTTCAAAATGGAATTATGGAAGAACTTATACTTTAATAGAGGAGATAATTGAAGAGGATGGAAAACTACGAAGAAATATAAGGGCAACAAATTGCAAACCATTGTAAGAATGCGTTAGGCATCATACCGTAATGATATAATAAAGATCAAGGTGCAAATACAGAATTCTAACTAACAACTTGATGCCCATGAACAGGTATTAATGATGACTGGCTGCGCACATTAGGAGTGAAGTTGGATGTAAGGGGGAAAATAGTACAAGAAAGAAGAAACACTAACGGAAGAGGTAGGACGAATGGCCTTTTTATAACAAACTAAAACTATCACAATAAACTTCAATAAGCATTTCACAGAACAGGGGAGATCAGGCCTAATACACTGAATGAACTAACTTTAGTGAATAAAAAGAAAATGGAAGATATATAACCATCATATGACACTGAAGGTATGAAGAGAGCAAATTCAATGTATGAAATCATCATATGACACTGAAGGTATGAAGAGAGCAAATTCAATGTATGAAAAAAAATCTTCTCATTCTATCTCCTCAAGAACATCTAACTGTATTTTACTGTTCTCTCCCTCCCCTTTCATCCTCTCTCAGACTTCTCATGTTGATCTCCAAGTCTCTATAGCTCATATCTGGAAACTTATATTAGAAGCATTACATAACATGTGAAAACCCACGTTAGCACATTTCCCAAAAATCATGCTCAGCTCAGGGTGACATTGGACAACATTTGGTGTTGCTATTGGAATTGAAGTCAACAAGGATAAGATTGGGTGAACACTGAAATAAACATTGAACAGAATACTAACAGGAAAGTGATCTGAAACAAGAAACTCATAAATAGAATATTAGAAAGCATAAGTGAAATGCAAGGCTTCTAAATTGTACTCCATTTCATTATCCTATACGGACATCCAAGAGGATTCATTAAGAAATATACATAAATTTCAAGACAGTAGGCTTCTAAATTTTACTCCCTCCATTTCACAATGTCTGTCCATTGTCTTAGGAAGTGTTGTTTCACAATGTTTATGCATTGACGAAATCAAGAGTGTAGCTATTGCAATATTTCCACTCTCTACCACTACTTTAATGTTGTGAGAGAGGTTAAATGGTTGTAGTATGTTATTTAGTAGGGGTATGCATTGTCATTTATCAATAACTTTTTCTTAGATTTGGTGCTTCCTTTGTCTGTGCAAATGATGGACTAATAAATATTGTGAAAAGGAGGGAGTACAGAATATGTCTGGGAAGGAAAAGTAGACCATTACTATGTGTTCATAGAAATAATAGCAAGGTACACTTTGAGTCAATCAAGCTAACAAAACACCATGTGTCATTAACAACAAATAAGGACAACAATACCTAACCATTTGTTTAACAGCATTTCATTCTAACGAACACCTCATATATTACAACATTTTTCTTAATAAACATAAAAATCATGCAAACTTTCAAACTTCTTAATTTAATAAAATGATAAGAACTATGAAGATATCATCAGCCACATATTGTCATTTATTATCTGGTAAAAACCACAGTAATTTCATTCCTAATTTGCACATTTTGCTCCAACGACTGGGGATGTCGCTGGTTCAGTTGCAGTATACAAATACTCTCTATATAATCATGAACTTACATATCATATCACAGACAAATGATCAATGTGAAATGCCCCCAAAACCATTAATTTCTCCTCACCAAACTCGCTAAACAAGATACCACCAATATAGTCCAGAACAGATTACCCAAATCCGACTCTTGCCGATTAAAATCGCCCTCACTATACCCAAATCCGACTCTTGCCGATTAAAATCGCCCTCACTATCTCCCCTAATTCTCACCTCTAATGCCATCTCCTCAACACCAGATTGCTCAGAACAAAATATAACCTAAATTCCCGTCGCGGCAACAAAAGACATCAATAAAAGAAATGAAAATAACTCAAAAATTCACAGATTTGACTAAAAGAGGAAGAAAACGTCTTACCCACCCTTAATACCTAATGCTTTTTAATTCCTAAAGCCCCAACAAACGGTCAAATCAAATCATCACGAAAAGCAAGCACCCACCCTTTCCCAATTCCCCCACCCAACTCACGGGAATACAATTTCGAATTCGTCCACGCCCAAATCGCCCCGCACCGAACGAGGGAAGAAAAAAAAATTCGAAGCTCCTCCTCACCTTTCTCGCGCCGGAGCTCCTCCCGGCGTCGCTTGCGGTGGCGCGCCCAGTCGGTGAGCGAGGAGCAGCCCTCGCCGGCGGCGCCCTTGCCCCCCGGCGCGTCGTCCCCGGCGACGATCTCTATCCGCAGCACCCTGTCGGAGAAGTTGACCTCGTTGAAGGCGAACTCGAAGCTCGGGCCCCCGCTCGCCCGCGAGAAGTCCGGGTCCATCCCCACCACCTCCTCCAGTCAACCAACCGCGCGCCTCACCTCCCCTGCTCCCCCGCCTCCACGGAATCCATCGCCGCCGCCGAAGCCAAACCCTAACAAAGGTTCCAGAAGGCCGCGACGACGCGAGGAGGCTACGAGTCGTGGGGAGGGGGAGAGGCGAGGGGTGGGAGGAGAGAGACGACGAAGCGAGAGAGAATAAATGGAGACGGCTTAACACCAAGACGGAGCAGCGGATTCGTACGCAGATAAATAGTTACACCGGGTGACACAGCGGTGGGCCCCAGATGTCCGTGGGGCACGTCGGTTCGAGCGGGGCCCGCGCGTCGGCGGGTGGGTAGAGGGGGCGTGTAGCGTGCAGGGTTGGTCGGCGATGGGATTTTGCGTTGCGCCGCGCTGCGACTTGCCTTCGATTTGGGGTTTTGTTGGTTGTGCGTTGCTTACGTTCAGGCCGCAAGGGGTGGGCAGATAGGGCCGTGGCTTTTACTTTTTGGGCTGGGTTTTTTTTTCTGAAATGATATTACATTGGTTTTTCTAAAATATTCAATTAAAAGAAACAAATAAAACATAGAAAAATAATAACACAGCTATATCTCAAAGATAATACAAAGACAAAAAGAAAAAACAACTTTTAGCTTTTGAAGTCAGAAGATATTTCGAACAAATCATTGAAGGGTTTGAAAGGTAGGTTTGGGGTCTCCGAGTACAAATCCCCTGTAGTTACTGCGCAACTCCACCACCAGGTGTATTGTCTAATAAAATCTTAGCCATCCCTTCTTTCCTACATTTACTTGTTTCTTCCCTGGTAAGCTGCATTCTTCTTTCGGGAAACACGCCATGGCCTACTAGCTGCAATTAAAGGACCAATGATAACGTGTTTCAGAGCATTTAGGGTGTGTTTGGTTGAGCTGTGGCTTCTAAAAAGTCTTTGTGAGTCAAATGTGGAAAAGTCTTGAGGTTGTGGGTGTGGAAAAGTGTAAGTGTTTGGTTCAAACAAGTATAAAACTTACCTCCTATCTCTATTTTCCTTGAAACAACTGTGAAATGACTCTCTATTTTCACCATTTCAAAAGCAGAAAGCCAAAAGCAGGTCCAAGGTGCTTTCAAATCAGATTACTAAAAGTAGCCGCTTCAAAAGCACTGTTTCCACCCCTTTGGTTGGCTTTTGGCTTTTTGGAAGCAAAAGCAGCTCCCAAAAGCTCAACCAAAGGCACCCTTAGGCTGTGATTGTTTTGGCTTCAGCTTTTAGCTTCAGGCTTATTTTTTACTATTTATAAATTTCATCTTTTTCTGAACTTTTGGCTTTTTGTTGAGCTTTTTTGCCGGTTCTTTTTTCCCGTATTTGTTTGTATTATACGTAATGGGCTAACAAAAAAACTTTTAATTTTTTTTAAATTTAATTATGCTAAATAAGCCTCTGTCAGCTACAGTATTTTTTCAGCCAACTACAGTGCTTTTCAGCCATAAGCCAAAAAAAAATAAGCCCAAATGATCACCACCTTAGCATGAGAACTCGAGTGAGATTGGTGGCCGTGGCTACCGGAATAGCCGCATCTAGCAGACTAGCAGCCACTGCATGTGTCGAGGGGTTATTGTTGTCATGTTGGAACTGTGGATTGTACTAATTGTAGTCTGTCTATTGTATGCCTGAGTATCTAGAGATCAGCAGTACTCTTGGCTTGCCGGTCGCCATCACTTGCCGTGCCGAGTTCGGTTCGCACTCTGCACTCGCCGCTGCTAGATCGGATCGCACTCTGTTGCTCTACATCTGCTGCAGTGCTGCCTGCTGCTGCTGGACAGTGGACACTGGTCTGTGACTTATGAGCTGACTAGCAATGTAATGTTCTAAATTCTGAATTCTAATGAGTGATGAGCTTCATTGTTCTGTGACTTATGAGCTGACTGGCAATGTAATGTTCTAAATTCTGAATTCTGATGAGTGATGAGCTGACTAGCTGTGGTCTATGGACTCTGGACTCTGGTGTCGGCTGTGGCTTTTTGTAATTCTGAATTTCTGATGATGAGGCAGTCAGGCAGATGAGCTTTTGCCTTTCTGTGACTTGACTTCTGTAGTTATGTGCAATTTCTGAATTCTGACGAAGTGATGATTGTCGTTGATGAATAATTTCTGAATTCTTATGTAGTTCTGTGACTGAATGATTGAATGAGTGATCTGTGAATGTGATGATGAATTGATGAGTTTTTAAATTTTGATGTTGTGTGGTTGTGCAACGTAATCGGCCGCGATCGATACCGATTCGAATGGAGTTATGGAGATTAACGTTTAGCAATTTGCGCAAACTTTGGTAAAATTGGTATTTATCAATACCGTACCGAAATAAGATGGTATTTACCGATACCACACCGTATTCTATAAAGTATCGTATTTCCCGAATTACTGAAACCGTATTTACCGAGCAAACCGTATTTACCGAACCGTACAAACCGAAAAAAACCGAACAAACAGTCCTAATCTGTAGCACAGCAGAAGATGGTGAGAAGCCCTTCTAGCCGTTCTATGATTACGATGGCACTGTTCATTTTGTTTTCCTTTTACTTTTAATTTTTAGTTTCTTTTAGCGATTATTACTTATTGTACTAATAAGCCATAGTCAAAGGTCAAAAACCACAACTGAAAAGAACAGATCTGATATCTGCTAATATCTTATTGGAAGAAGAGAAGTCTTGTGTCATATGATACTTCTCGTGACCTACGCCACGTCTATATTCAACCTGTAGCGAAGCTAAGATTAGTTCGCAAATTAGTTAGCCAGATCTGTGTCATACTAAACTTATAGTACAATTTAGCTTTATAGCAGTAGCTCACAGACTAGTACTTAATTAATTTAGATAGACTTTTCACATACTGTCGGGACCGGATTTCCGAATCCGAACCCTCTGTGTATTACTGCACTAGTTCTAGATCAAACCTAGTGCACACAATCAAACAGTGATGATTACATAATCAACAACGCCTTATTACAATGATAGATAATACAGGCCTTATAGCCACTTTAATACAATTAAGGTTACAATACCTCTCAAACTTAGAAAACACCATGGAAGCAAAATGAAAGTCTGACGATGGCCCATCAATACATTACAGGCAATTGAGTGGGGAAGCGCAACCTAGTACTCCAGGTAGCCTTCATCGAATCAACATGCGAAGTACTCGTAGCCTCCTTCTTGAGTTTCATAATCCTCTGAGATTTGTTTTGAGTATAGCATGTGAGTACATAAAGTATTCTGCAAGTCATGGGAAAGATACAGTATATATAGGGCTTAATAAAGGAAGTGTAATATGGTTTTTTTACGCAAAGCAATATTTTGTTTCAAATACCAATATATATATATTTTTCGAATGCATTAATTTAACAAAGTAATTATAATAACTGAAACTAGATAAGTTTTTTTAGTGAAGGTTCCAACCACCAACACTAGTAGATAGTCTCTAATCGCCAAGGTTCAAGACTACGGGTTCCATCCAACCGCACTGGCTCCATCCACTAGGACACTCCCGAGAGTTCCAACCACTCTTGAGTTTTCAAAACTCTTACTTTGAAACCAAAACCAAAATTCTACCATGTGAAAGCACACATTGCCTGCCCTTGACCGTGGGCACGGCTATTCAAATAGTTTTACATTCTTCAGAGGTTATACAGTTTTACCCACAAGACATAATTATCTCATATTGCCACGTAATTAATGCACTTTCTTAGGTGTGCAATGGAGAGATCATGATAAGGCCTTTACAATGCACCGACTCAACTAGACTCTACTCGCAGAGGTTTCACCGCTGAAGGGTTAAATCCACTATAATCAGAAGCTCACTCTTGCGCCGTATGAGTACAGTAAATCCCTATGCCTCACTGTGAATAACTCCAGTAACCCTAGTACACACTTACCACTGGCGAATTCCAAGCTAAGCCATTACAAATTACTTAGCCAGGACGTACCAATATAGCCTTGTAGTTGTACGGTAGTACTCAGTTTGAACAAACACAAGCGTCGGTCCTTAATTAACTAGGGCGGTACATTCACAATACAAGATCTCATGCTCCATCCGCACCAACACAATCTTACCATCCGCCCAAGTTTAAAATTATTTTTACTATTTTATTTTATAAACCAATGGCAACACCTATTGATAAACACTTAGTAAAAATAATTGTTTAGAGATTTGATAACATTATTCCCACCCATAGGGTTATAGTGACCAAATAGCTTGTCAAAGCAATTACTACCATTCTAAAATTATCAAATAATATTATAATCCCAATTCTAAGATAAGTGAAACCTAGGGCGACAAAGGTACATAGTTGTCAACGTCAAAGGAGGGTATAACAATTATTGGATTAACTAATATCCTTGAGACAAAAGTTATCGTTTTATGTAACATAGTGATGCATTTAAATTTGAAATAATAAAATGATTGTGATAAATATACGTACAAGATGATCAAAGGAGACTTGTCATCTTGGACGTTGACTTGATTTGCTTGTTACGGGTTGAGAATTTCTTCGGTGACGTCAGGTTCTATGTGCAAAACGAGAAACCCAAATAGATAAATAAATACAAATAAAATTAAAAATATAAAATAAATACTAGAATAAATATTAGGATTTTAGATGAATTTAAAATTTTGAATCATTGGATTCAGAGTTTAAACGATGGAGAACATGCTTTTGAAAGATTGCTAGACGAGAAAATACTGAAAAAGAAAAATGAAAGAATATTCCATTCGTTGGGATGAATGAACAGAACAAAATAGGTTGCTGGGAACCCAAGGAACACATAAGAAGTGACAGCACGTCAAACAGAGCATGGTGACTACATGGGTGGCAACAACGACATGGGTTGGAGAGATGTACAGTATCTGGGCATGGAGCACGGAGAACCAAGGTGAGCATGGGTTAGAACATGACATGGTGAAGCTAGAAAAATTATTAGCTAAGCTAGAAACTCACTAGAGATGACACAATCGGCAATTAAACAGTGTCGATATAGAAAAAGGAAAAACTTGATATCTTGGTGCTCAGTAAATGAAAACCAAATACACTTGGAAGGTAGCTACCTAGAGCATTTGGCACATTTTGATGAGAAAGGATTGGAGAAAACATCACCGGATAGACGAAAATGCGAAGTGTCCTAGGTAGCCATGGCTAGGCATCGGAACTAAAACATTTGTGGCGAGTTCCCGTGGCAAAGGAGGTAAGCATCACATAGAATGTGATGAGGCAAATCTAAGAGAGGAGCTGGCATAGTCTAAACCTCACCGGAGAAGATGAATCGATGACGGGAAGCGATTTCAGCCTAGATTGGAAAAATCTCGTTTCCCATCGATTGACTGCACGAAAAATCAAATAAAAATAGTGGAGAAGTTTCTTGGATGCTAGAACATGATATGACGTGAACAAAACTTGACAAAGTTCACCATAGTAAAAGATTGCGTGGTGGAGGGAAGGCGGTTGTCGCACGGGCATGCTGCGACTTCACTAAAGCTTTGTGTGGTGAGAGGGGATGGCCAAAGACTTGCACAAGGGTAGAACATGAGGTGCAGCTCCTATTTATAGGGCAAGATTGAGAGAAACAAGTTTAATTTAGCTGCATTGATGCCAGTATCGGTTTTCAATTTTGCATGCAAAAAAACTGAAAACTATTGATTTAATTGCTAGAAAATTGAAAAGAAATTGATTCTAGCAATGATGTGAGACATTTATTGCTGCCTTTAACTTCTTTAGTGGAAGGGAATTGATTTTGGCTTGAATGGCAATGCTTAGTGGTGGTGCTCGGTTGAAGAAGCAATAGAGGAGAGAGAGGAGAGAGACAAGCAACAGGAACAGTGTTCGGCCAAGAAGAAGCAATGAACAGGAACAAAGAGAAAAGGAAGGAAGGAAAAGAATAGAAAAGGAAAAGGGAAGGAGAAGAACAAGAAAAAGGGAGATAGGCTGAGAAAAATGGGTTTGACTCAAAAAAATGGATTTGACATTTTTATGGAGATTTTGAATTTTTTTAGATTTGAATTTTTGGAATATGAATGGAAATTGGAAATTAGAATTGAAAATTTGAGATTTTCTTTCAGTACTACACAAATAATCCAAATAGAATTCAAACACTTTAAATAATTAATTTGAAATTAAATTTTTAAAGAAAGCAAATTTTTGGGATGTTACGCATATCTCTTATGCCATTGAGCACCCACCAACTAACTATTTGCCTAGATCTAACCAATAATTTATATTTAATTTTTAAATATTTCACATGCCTTCTTGACTAACCAAAGTCAAAAATACATTTTAATAATCATCACTTTATATGAAAAAGTTATCCCAAACCTAGTATTATTTCTAAGCATGTCTAAACTTCGCTATAAAATTTTTCAGCCAACACTAATATCCTAACCAGAGTTTTATTCTAGAGTGACAAGGTATGTAAATGATCAATGTCAAAGGTGGCCATTACAAGTAAGTATTAGCTATGCCTTTATAATTAGATTTAAAATATATTGAGTAAACATATGCATGCAGAATAATTTAAAATAATATATTTTATTTGCAAACTAGGATCAACATGAACAGGTATGTAACTTGCCTTGCTTAACGTACTGTTGGCGAGAATCATCGTCGAAGTTGCACTCTTCCAAAATATCATAGTCTACACGTGAAAAGTGACTAAAACAAAATAAACTCAAATAAAATACAAAAATTATAAAATGTGTATTAGGAAGTAGATTATGAATTTATATGAATTTAGAAACTTGAATCACTAGATTCGAAGTTCGGACGACAGAGAACGAGCGATCAGAATATTCGACAAAAAGAAAAATCCTGAAATTCTAAAGCGAGGGAATATTCCTCAACATCTCCTTTTTGCTCGAATTTTCTTGGAATTATGTGTGTATGGCAGGTGGGACCCACTTATCATAGACTTGCAGCAAAAGAAAGAAGAGAAGAACTGAGAGCATCTCTGTTGGAGAAGCAGATCATGTACATGGTTCTTGCCATGGCTTGCGCCAGTGAGGGAAGGCATGAGAGATGAAGCCAACAGACAAAATAGGTTGCTAGGGACCCAGGGAACATGTGGGAGGTGGCGGTACGGCCGAAGACGTGGTGTGGTGGCTGGGGTGGCATATGGGGCGGATGTGGCATGGGTTGACAGGGAATATGAGGAACGGGTAGACAACATAGAGAAGTAAGGTGAGCATGGGCATAGCCTCAGCCTAAGGGATACGTAGGTAAGCTCGGCTTGGCCGGAGGATGGCCGAAACGGGCTAGCAATGGTGATGTCCATAGAAACTAAGGGGTGCTCTAATGTGGGACTTCCTCGGTGATGCAAATAGGGAACGAAGGTATGGAATATATAGAGTAGATGATAGTGATCATACATTAGCAAATAATTAGGTTTTGGCTCACTAGAGATGATGAACCGACGACGGAGGATGTAGTAGATCAGTTTTAGGAAAAACTTGATTCCCGTCAAACGACTACACGAAAATCAAATTAACTTTATATGAGGGTGCAAGATACTCGGGAACACGAAGTGACGTGAAAGGAATTCAAAGAAAATCACCGGAGTGCTAGGAACGGGAGTTGGAGTGACGAACAATTTCGGGAATAAAGGGCTCTCCGTGACAGCGGTATTCTAGAGTTTGAGGAGAATTGACACAGGGTTGTAAAGGGTTGAGAGGGGTCACGAGGTTATATATAAAGGCTCAGAAGAGATAGAAACGGACTCAATTTGATAGGATTTGGTTTTGAGTCGATTTAGGAATGAACGAGATAAAAGACGAATGGATGAACAAATCATGAAGAAACTAGAATGAATGGATTCCTCGCGTGATTTAGAGCATCTTTCATTTTGGCATGACGTGGAGATAATGTTTGGTTGAAGAGTTTGCTTGGGAGGGACATGGGGCAGAATGGCCCACTGTTCTGGTTGGTTGCTGCTGTTCGTTCAAGAAGATGAGCAGTAGTCGTGGATGAGCAGTGCCACAAGAACAATAACCCCAAGAGGAGAGAGAAAGAAATAAAAAGGAGAAGGAGAAGAAAAGATGGACTAAGAAAAATAGGTTTGACCCAGAAAAATAGAGCATATTTTTTTTAGAGATTTGGATTTGTGGAGATTTAAATTTGAATTTGGGAATTCAAATTGGAATTGGAATTTTTTATATTCCCTCCCAAGATTACACATAAAATCCAAATAAAATTTAAACACTTTTAAATAATTAATTTAGAATTAAATTTTAAAGACAGTGAATTTTGAGATCTTATATCCAATGATGAAAATGATTTGGGAAGGCGTCATGAGTTGATTGTCATCAAGCGAAGGTTCAGGATGAAGATTGGCTTCATGTGTTGAAGGGCATCAAGTCAAGATGAGGCATCATGTATTGATGCATATCAAGACAAGGATCTGGATTTAAAGTGAAAATATTTGTCATTAAACTTCAAAAGGATACACAAAGCTAAGGTATATCTAGCATAGCCTAAGAATATGTTCCTAGTTTTTTTTACTGATCATGGTGTTTGATTGGGAGGCTGGATTGCTAGTGTAGTTTGCCATACTATTAAGAGGGGCGTTGTCTAGTAGCTTGAGTCTCATCAAATCATGTGTTAGTAGCTCAATCTCGCTTGCTCTAGTTTTCTGTGGTATGATATTATTATTTATGAATGTGTTTTATAAATAGTTATGGCCCATGAATCTCTCCATGTAACACATGACTATTCTTTGCAATTATGGTTTGTAACTGTTTGAAGTCTATGTACCTACTCTTTGTAGCATGATCTAAGTTTACAAATGACTTTTGTAAATTGTTAGAGTTCATGCGTTTTCCCTTGGCATGGCCTAAAATTGCTTGTTGCTATTTTTAAAACTTAGACCATGGTAATGACTCTTTGAGGTTCTTATGATTTTTGTATTAATATAATGTATTTAAGACCATGCAAATAGATGATTGTGTAACCCTCTAAATAAGTTTTTCATAGAGTCCAAGATCACTCAATTCCAATATTGGAGTCAAAAGTTATAACCAATTTTTCGATTGTCATCTGTGCTAAAATTCAGGGCTGGTACTACTGCCCTTTTACCAATGGTATGACCACCTAGGCCGGTACTACTGCCTATTAGTTGGCAATACCACTGCCCTACATGACTAGTCGGTTCGACCATAGTCTCCAGTATGACCGGGCTTTTATAACAATTGTTTTCTTCAAATTAAGAGCATGCTTTCGAGCTCTTTTCATCACTTTAGGCTGGTATGACCATACTTTTTGTTGTGATACTACCGCACCTTTTGTAACAGGTAGTTTTGAGCGTTTAAGGCTAAAGTTTATAGCCATTGGTACTATAGCATGGTACTACCGCTATGTAAACTGCAATACTACTGCTCCTATTGATTTTTGTTGATTTCATCTCCAATGTCTAATTTTTGTGGTGGGGTTATAAATAGCCCCCTCGGCCAGTTGGGAGACAATCTTTTGGCATGTTATTTCAATCTTTTGAGCTAGTGTAAACTTCTTATCTCAACTGTGCATGTGTTGCACCTTGTAAGCAATAAGAGAAGTCTCTAGTTGCATATGTTACATCTAGAGGTGGATCGAGTATCCACTTAAGCTTGTGCATATGCTGCACTTGGTGAGAGTCAAGTACTTGGTGGGATTAATCTTGGAGGTTACGGACTCCTAGAAGACGTGGAGACATCGTGATTCAATGATTTTCTCAAGAAACTTGTGAGAAGGCCAGACGTGTTGTGAAGATTGGAGCTCACCTATCTAGAGCGGAAAAGAGTTACCATTAGTAAAATTGAGATGTTTGACTTAATTCGTAGAGTCAGTCCAATTCATTTATGCTTACATCAACGTAAACTAGGGAGACCGGCATGTCTCTGAACACCACGGTAAAAAGAGGTCGTGTCAATTGTGGTTTACTTTTTTATACTCAATTTACATTCCTAGAATTGAATTGCTCGCTTGTCGCCCTAGAATTGCAAAGTTTGACATAAACTTAAATTGTTGATGCACATAGTGAGACTAGTTGATTTAGGCTTTAATTATGCAAAACCACTTTGATTTACTCTTCTGCATATAAACTCGATTTTAGCTAAAAAGAATTTTAAAAGCGTCTATTCATCCTCTCTAATTAGCCCCTTGACCTTACAATGTCTCTAAATTAAATTATCACAACAGACTATATATTAGTCCCATAGTTTATTTAGATAGTGGAAACAATTGACTAGTGAAATCAACATAAGCCTTACAACCTATAGGTCATAGGTTCAAATTTTAAAAATCATAGTGAAAATTCACACAAATAATTTATCCAACCTTGAGATTAGTGAGAATCGAACTTTGGGTATCAGCTTGCTCGCCACTAGACTATCCTACGGTTAGGCCCATAGTTTTGGTTTAGGCACGCATGGTTTGAACATTCTTAGGATAAACTTTGGAGCTGTTACCATATGGTTACTTCGCACACACTCATCAAGGTTTTCCATACAACGTTCCATTGTCCGCCCTAAGTATTGTTCTTTCTACAAAGTCAAACATCACGTGTCCACATATGCTCAAAGATAATCAACTGTAATCATAAAATCTAGAAAATTGTCCCCTAGCAAGATTTTGGTGCCGCTAGATTGGACTAAAATAAGCTGGTTTATGACTGAAATTGTATTGTAGTTGGTTAAAATTACACTAGCTGATGGTGGCTTATTTAGCGTAATTAAATTTTTAAAAAAATAAAAAAACAGGTTAGCCCATCACGGACAATACAAACGAATACGGAAAAAGAACCGGTAAAAAAGCTAAAAAACTAAAAAGCCAGAAAAGGACAAAATTTAGGAATAGTGAAAAATAAGAGAGAAACCAGAAACTCAAGCTGAAATGAGCGGGGCCAGAGCTTTTTTAATTTTCTTTCCCTAAAAAACTTATCAGGGATCAGGTGGAAGTGAAAAACAGTTTAGCATAAAGAATGCTTAATCTTTGTTACAAACTATTTCGTATACAATTTTTCTTGATTTCTATATAAATTGAACTATTTTCTATCTAATTCTTCAAAAATTCACGTGAAGTTCATGTGTTCCAAATTGGGTTTACCTCTTAGATATGGGCTAAGTGGAACTAATCTTTGCTCAGGGGAGGCACTATTGATCTTGAAATGTCGGTGCTTGTTCCACCCATTGTGACACTATTATCTTTAGGAAAAGTTTAGAATTTATCACTTTATTCGTTGGCATTTTAGAATTTTCGTCCATTGTCTCACTGACACGTGGCTTATGGACCTACACATCGAGTAGTAAATTCTAAAGAATCAGCAAATGGAGTGACAAATCCTGAATTCCCCCTTTCTCTCTCTCTCTTAACTTGTACTGTGCATGTCTTTATTTAGCTGGTTAGATCATTGCCCTGATGTCCCATTGTATCCTAACTAACCTTGAGGCTTTCATGGCGTAGCAGCCCATTTGTTCCATGCTTTGCCTTGACTTTTTGGGCATATAACACGTTGCTGCATAATTAGTGAAGTATCAAGTACTGCTTGGCCTGCCGCCTTTCATTGCATTGTCGAGTACTCCTGCTGCTGCTGCTGCTGCTGCTGCTCGTGTACGCCTAAAGTTGATTGTACTGTACGGTCTCATTGATTGTACCTCCTGATAATCGCCCACATTTCTGACGAGCCACGCCGTCTGTTGATCTTGAGCACGTGGTTTCATCAGTACCATCCGTTCATGTTTGACACGGGCTTAAACAGGAGAAATTTCAGCCAGTTCTTTTACACATTCAGAACATAGTAGTTGTAGCTAGACAGCAATCCACTTGGTGAGAAATGAATGCCTGAGTTGTCATGTAGTAATGACGAGCGCTATAGCCATCAAGCCGCAGCTTGATTCCTCTGAATCAAGCAATCCGTGAAGAACACAAATTGCAGCCATTAAGCTAGTTTGCCACGAGGTTCAGAAAACTGTTGGGAACTGGCTTAGTAAATCGGAACCGGTTGGATCTTGGCTTTTTGAATTTCAACTAGCAGTTCACCCCCTAGCCCCTATGCAATAAAACACTTAGAATTTCTTTCAATATTTGTTCCAAACTTCAAATCTATACATTTCAAAATCCAAAAAACCGGTTTTTGGCAACAACTGACCAGTTCTTGGCGAGAAACCCAAATCGTCCCCTTCGGTTTCTGGGCCCGTTCTTGGTTTAAAAAACCTGGCACCTAGTTCCCCAGTAATTCATGAAAAACGGACTACCAATTAGGGAATTGTTAGTGTTCTATTAGTACAGTGACTTTGTAACCAAACAAAATCCTTACATTGGTTGTCTTTCGTTCCCTCCAACAACTAGATTCTTGCAGTTTGCACGGCATTTTCGTCTGTCTTGCGGCCAAACGTCAAAACGTAGGGGTGCTTGGTTGCCATCCACAGTTTACCACGTCTAAAGTTAGACAAGTTTGACCAACTTTGAGAGCTGTTTGGTTGCAGCTACTGTTGGATTATGTGGGCCAAGCCCATATAATAAGAATAATTCCTATTAAATCTCAAAGGCCCACTCATGCAAAGGAGGCATGCATGTGACCTTTAGTACCATATTGCTAGTTCTAGGAGAGGAAGACCACCTTAAAAGGGATGGTGCACTCCTAGTCACTTGAGGCATGTGTGGGAGAGAACTAGAGGATAACACACGCTGCGCTGCTCGCTCGCCTCGCCTCGGCGGCGGGCGGCCGGGCGGCGCGGGCTGGGCGGGGCGGCGGCGCGGCACTGCGTGAATGGTCCGCCAAAATCCGCTCCAGTGCTTGCGTGACGCGCTTCCTTTGCGATTTTATGCGGTGAATCCGGATCGGTTACGCAACTAATCCGGTTGATTACTGAGTTATGGAGAACGTGCAGCGTCTTGATCACGCGCCCCGGTTTTCTATAAATACGAGTCGCCGCCTCCATACGATACGCGAAAATCAATCTAGGTTTTGCCTCCTCCATCCATTGTGCCGCGCCGCCCCACGTAGTCTACTCCGCCCCCCCGCCGCGTGCTGCATCGTTCTCGAGAGCGGTCTCGGGAACCGCCGCTTCAAGTCTGCACCGGAGGGCGAATAAGGTTTTGGGAAGCGCTCGCGCATCGCCGCTGTAGCTCGCTCGTCTTCCTCGTCGTTCGGCCGCGAATCGTCATCGTCTTCGTGTCATCCTCACCGTGCTGCGGCGTCTACATCGGCAAACCGATCGTAATGAACCATCGATGCATGAATGATCATGTTCTCCGTATTAGATCTGTTCATGTACGTTTCTGGTTTACATGTCTAGATCTTTTATGCGCGATGGTTCGTTATTTTGCGTGCATGGTGTCATGATTTATTTATGGAATAAATTAAACCTACATGTGCTTATATATTCAACAATCCAAAACCTTATTGTAGGCATTGTGGTTTTACTATGGTGGATTTGCCGATGCATCGAGGCCGGATAAATTCTCGGTGTGCACTTTAAGAGATGGCGATCGGGTCACTCGTGGCTTATCGCTATGAATGTATTCAGGTTAGTAATGGCAAGCTGAAGGTGTTCTTGATGCTGAAAAGCGTAAAGAATTCGAGATCGCCACTACTCTCTTTGTTGGATGCATTCTTAGTGTTCTTGCCGACCGTCTGTGCGAGGTGTATATGCACATGACAGACGCCGAAGGAGTTATGGGATGCAATCGAATTCCAAATACGGTGCTATCGATGCCAACAATGACATGTATGTCATGGAGCAATTTCATGACTACAAGATGGTTGATAACCGCTCGTAGTAGATCGTGCTCATGAGATACGAGGCCATTGCCAAGGAACTCGAACTCTGAAGTGTGCCTTACCCGACAAGTTTGTGGTGGATGTATTATTGCGAAATTACCTTCTTCATGGAGGAATTTTGAACAAGACTCAAACACAAGAGACAAGAATACTCGTTGAGAATCTGATTGGGTCTCTTGAAATTGAGGAGAAAGCTCGGGAAAAGGACGCTGTGTCTAAGGGTGATGGAGGCGATCTAGTGCCAATGTGGTACAGAAACCCTCAAGCAAGAACAAAGGGAAATTTGTTAAAGCCCAACAGACAACCAACTTCAAGAAGAAGAAGAACAACAACAATCGGGATGATAGAACTTGCTTTGTGTGCGGTGAGCTCGGTCACATGGCCAAGAAGTGCCCACAACGCAAAGGAAAGAAGGCACTGCGGGACGGACTTCTAAGTCGCCAACGTGACCATTGGCAAGACCGAGATGGGGTGGGTATGGTAATTTACCTCATCGTTCTTTCAGTTAGTCAATCTACCAATTGGTGGATTGATACAGAGCTAATGTACATGTGTGTGCTGATATTTCGTTGTTTTCTTCTTATCAGTCGCCCGAGATTCCTCCGTCCTAATGGGGAATGGGTCACATGCTACTGCTCATGGTGTTGGTACGGTAGATCTGAAGTTTACTTGGAAAGATCGTGCGGCACCAAGAACGTGCAGCATGTCCCTTCTATAGACAAGAATCTCGTTAGTGGCTCCGTTTATGTAGAGACGGGCTTAAGTTGGTATTTGAGTCTAATAAAGTAGTCGTGTCTAAACATGGACATTTTATTGGTAAAGGCTATGAGTGCGGAGGCTTGTTCCGCTTTTCCCTTTCAGATTTTCGCAATAAGATCAGTAAACCATATTTGTGGCGGTGTGGATGATGAGGCTAATGTTTGGCACTCACGTCTATGTCATATTAATTTTGGTTTGATGTCTCGGCTTTCAAGATGAGTTTAATTCCAAACGTTTCCATCACCAAAGGTTCTAAATGCCATAGTGTGTGCAATCAAAGCAACCTCGTAAGCCTCACAAGGTCGCGAGGAGAGAAACTTGGCACCACTAGAACTCCTGCATTCAGATCTTTACGAGATGAATGGCGTGTTGACGAAGGGTGGAAAACGATATTTCATGACATTGATTGATGATGCAACTAGGTTACATTATGTGTATTTATTGAAAACGAAAGATGAGGCTTTAGACTATTTTAAAATCTATAAGGCGAAGTTGAAAACCAGTTAAATAGAAAGATAAAAAGACTTAGGTCAGATCGTGGTGGAGAGTATTTCTCAAACGAATTTGACTTATTTTGTGAGGAACATGGCATTATACATGAGAGGACGCCTCCTTATTCCCCGAGTCAAATGGGATTGCCGAAAGGAAAACCGCACGTTGGATCGACTTGGTGAATGCCATGTTAGATATCTGCAGATTACCTAAGGCATGGTGGGGAGGCTTTGCTAACGTCTAATCACGTATTAAATAGAGTTCCTAACGAGAAATAAGGACAAAACACCATACGAGGTATGGATTGGGAGAAAACCATCACTTTCTTACTTGCGTACATGGGGGTGCTTGGCGAAAGTTAATGTGCCAATAACTAAGAAACGCAAGCTTGGACCTAAAACTGTGGACTGCGTTTTTCTGGGATATGCTAATCATAGCATTGCCTATAGATTTTTGATAGTTAAAACCGAGGTACCGACATGCATGTTGGTACAATTATGGAGTCTCGAGATGCAACATTCTTTGAGAATATTTTTCCTATGAAGGATACACATAACACTACTAGTCAACCTTCGAAATAATTCCCAGTTCAATCACATCACCCGAACCTTTTGAACATACACATGAACTTGTCAATGAGGAGGATGACAGTGGAGCTCCTAGAAGGAGCAAGAGACAAAGGATATTCAAATCCTTTGGTGATGATTTTCTTGTGTACCTTGTGGACGACACTCCCAAGTCTATTTCGAGCGTATGCATCCCCGATGCAGACTCATGGAAGGAGGTCTGTCAGTAGTGAAATGGATTCCATTATCGCTAATGGAACTCGGGAGCCGACAGATAAACCTTATGGGTGCAAACCCGTAGGGTGCAAGTGGGTGTTCAAAAGAAGCTTAGGCCGATGGTACTATTGAAAAATATAAGGCTCGGCTTGTTGCCAAGGGCTATACTCGAGAAGAAGGCGAAGATTTCTTTGACACTTACTCACCTGTTGCTAGACCGACCACAATTCGAGTACTACTTGCTTTGGCTGCCTCACATGGTCTTCTCGTTCATCAAATGGACGTTAAGACAGCTTTTCTTAACGGAGAGTGGATGAGGAAATTTACATGGAACGACTGATGGATTTGTAGTAGAAGGTCAAAAAGGCAAGGTGTTAAAGCTGTTGAAATCTTTGTATGGTTCAAACAAGCCCCTAAGCGGTGGCATGAGAAGTTCGATAGAACACCGACATCTGCAGCTTTGCTGCCAATGAGGCAGATAAATGTGTATACTATCGTTATGGTGGGGGTGAGGAGTTATTCTATGTTTGTATGTGGATGACATCTTGATTTTTGGGACAAGCATTAGTGTGATAAATGAGGTCAAATCATACTTGTCTCAAAACTTTGATATGAAAGATCCGGGAGTGGTGATGTTATTCTAAACATTAAATTGGTTAGAGGTGAGGATGGGATTACACTTTTGCAATCTCATTATGTGGAAAAGGTCTTGAGCCGTTTTGGCTTTTCCGACAACAAGCCTTCTCCAACACCTTATGATCCTAGCGTGTTACTTCGTAAGAATAAGAAAATTGCTAGGAATCAGGTGGAATACTCCCGGATAATTGGCTCACTAATGTACCTAGCTAGTGCAACAAGGCGGACATCTCCTTTGCTGTGAGCAAATTGAGTCGGTTTACATCTAACCCGTGAGATGATCACTGGAAGGCGCTTGAGCGAGTGTTGCGCTATCGAAAGGTACCTCGAACTTTGGACTTCATTATACTGGGTACCGTCGGTCTTTGGAGGGTTATAGTGATTCCAACCGATCTCGATCTTCGATGAGATCAAAGCCACTAGTGGATATGTTTTCACTATTGGTGGTGGTGCTTTGTTTCATGGAGGTCTTGCAAAGCAGACCATTTTGACGAGGTCAACCATGGAAGCGAGCTTGCGGCACTAGACACGCTATTGTTGAGGCGAATGGCTACGAGATCTATTGATGGATCTACCTACGGTGGAAAAGCCGATGCGCCTATCCTTATGAACTGTGATAATCAAACCGTTATCGCTAAAGTGAACAGTTCTAAGGATAATATGAAATCGTCCTGCATGTTAAGAGACGATTGAAGTCCGTCAGAAATTGAGAAACTCCGAGTTATAACCTTGGATTACATCCAAGCAGATAAAAACTCGCGATCCTTTACAAAGGGACTATCACGAATGTGATAGATAGTGCATCGAAGGAGATGGGTATGAGACCCATGTGAGTTATCTATGGTAGTAACTCAACCTATGTGATCGGAGATCCCGTGAATTAGGATCTGGGAAAACAAGCCATTAGTTAATCAAGGAGAGTAATTTCAACCTCTCTATGTGAAGATGCAATACTCTAAAGCGCAAGGCGAGTTGACTAAGGTCTTAATGTGTTCCATTGGCTTTTAGAAGCGAAGACGCTATCTCGCAGAGCGTTCTTGAAAGAACACACCTATATGAGCCCGTGTTAGTCGCAGTCTATGGAGATCTTGGGTAATCTCCTACTAAGCTCATGAAGAGACCAAGGAGTATGACTTATACGCTCCAACCGAGGGTAGCCTCACCGCGGCCTAGTATCGATTAAGTCTTTAAGTGAAGCTTGCTTGCACCAAACTTGCAATTCAAGGCATAGTCCATTGTTCAAGTTGTGAGTAAGTGTAGCTTGAGTTCTAGGTGGATGTTCAACCTTAATCGGTCTCCATCGAAATCTTGATATATAAACAAGACATTGGAATTGTGCAAATCTGTGGGACTTTGAGATCCGGTGGGGATTGTTGGATTATGTGGGCCAAGCCCATATAATAAGAATAATTCCTATTAAATCTCAAAGGCCCACTCATGCAAAGGAGGCATGCATGTGACCTTTAGTACCATATTGCTAGTTCTAGGAGAGGAAGACCACCTTAAAAGGGATGGTGCACTCCTAGTCACTTGAGGCATGTGTGGGAGAGAACTAGAGGATAACACGCGCCGCGCTGCTCGCTCGCCTCGCTCGCCGGGCCGGCCGGGCTGGGCTGGGCAAGGCGCGCGCGCGCGCGCACTGCGTGAATGGTCCGCCAAAATCCGCTCCAGTGCTTGATGTGACGCTTCCTTTGCGCTTTATCTTTTCTTTGTTTTGTGTGGCGGTGAATCCGGATCGGTTACGCAACTAATCCGGTTCGATTCGAGTTATGGAGAACGCGGGCGTCTTGATCACGCGCCCCGGTTTTCTATAAATACGAGTCGCCGCCTCCATACGATACGCGAAAATCAATCTAGGTTTTGCCTCCTCCATCCATTGTGCTGCGCCGCCCCACGTAGTCTACTCCGCCCCGCCCACGCGTGCATCGTGCTCGGGAGAGCAGGTCTCCGAACCGCCGCCAAGTCTGCACCGGAGAGGCGAATAAGGTTTTGGAAGCGCTCGCGCGATCGCCGCTGTAGCTCGCTCGTCTTCCTCGCTCGTTCGGCCGCGAATCGTCATCGTCTTCGTGTCATCTCACCGTGCTCGCGGCGTCTACATCGGCAAACCGATCGTAGCAGAACCATCGATGCATGCGATCATGTTCTCCGTATTAGATCTGTTCATGTACAGTTTCCTGGTTTACATGTCTAGATCTTTTATGCCTGCGATGGTTCTGTTATTTTGCGTGCATGGTGTCATGATTTATTTATGGAATAAATTAAACCTACATGTGCTTATATATTCAACAGCTACAGTTGTGACAAGATTCTCTTCCAGCAAACTAGATCCCACACGTCAATGACTCAAAAAAGTGTGGCAAGATTCCCTTAGGCTTGCTAAGGTGTGGCAAAGAATTTGAGCACCTCAACTTAGGTAAATGTGGCAATTTTTGTTGGCAAAATATAGCTAGCAACCAAACAGCCTCGTAGTACGGCCCTTGAATGGCTCTCCTCTCTGTGCCGATCTAGCATGCATGGCCCAGGTTGTAGTTTTCGATCTACCAACTGTACTGCATTAGACCCATTCCCAACCATAAGAAAAAAGAAAAGGGCAGCCAGTAGTGTACTACTGGTAGTAGTGTACTACTGGGACAGGAAAGCTGTCGATAGTATAATAGAAAATGAGGCGAAGCATCGCCTCTTGAAGACTAGAAACCGGAGGCTAATTTCTAGCTTCTCAAATACCTGTAAATGAGCACTGCTGCACGCTCCTGAAAATTGTGCATACTAGCTGGCATATTTTGGTAAGATTAGTAGTTCTGCAAAGAGTATATAATTTTCGTATATAGATACGGGATATATTCATCTATGGTATTTCTGGTTATAACTGAAGCTTTCTTGCTGGCCACATGTTGGTAGGAATGCCTTGTATACGAACTTTATTGAAGCTGAAAGAAATGCAAAGGAAGGAGAGCAACGATATCAATGTTTTTGACATAATTCAAGTTATATTATGTATTAGCTGAAACTGAAGCTACATCATCTGAAATGGATTTTTTTTATTGTATATTATACTGGTAGTAGAAAGGTGGTGGTACAAATTAAATATGATCATTGATTTGTGAGGGCATTCTAGACTTTTTTGTTGTTGAACTTTTTTCGAAGGGTATGTTGGACTATCCCGTAGAACACTGTGAAGCTTTCGGAGTCATGGATCCTCCTGATGGTGTTGGTGTTGGCCGAGAGCGCCGATACGACATGCTTGATGATGGCCTCCGTGATAAGGAGCCTTGCACATCCCAGGACCCCTCATCGTCGACTTCCACGAGACGTTCATCTTGCAGACCGTGACGTCGAATGTGAGGGCACACCAGTTGTACTTCTTTAGAGCCCCTATGATGAAAGTTGGCATCAATGGACTGGCGTCCGGTGATATTCTGGCATTGATGCCAAGATCAAGGTGTAGAGCTGTGATCTTGCCATCCGACTTGAACCCGACGGAGTTGATACGGGGTCGCCCGATCTTCTCGACGTAGGATCAAGATACTCATGTGGATTTGAAGAACCGTTGTGGTCCCCCGATGCCAAGGCAAAGGTTGGCACTCTATAATTCACCCAACCTCACGTGTTGAACTTCAGACCACAAGATGAAGTCCCATCGCGCTCCCAATTCCCAGCAGAAAGGTTGAACGATCTTGATTTCGACGAACTCCCAATTCTTCCCTCAAGTTGTTCGGCCAACAGAAAGAGCAAGAGTAATCTATTATCAAAAGTGGTCTGAAAAACAATCGAGGGGGGTGGTAGCTACTTAAAGCTAACCCTAACCTCACACATGCACACACTTGGGCCTAAGGCCGAGTTCAATCTGGTTTACGAATCCTAAAGCAATTCGGAGTTGAACACTTAACTAATTACATGGCTGGATTAAAAATCTCAACCCATCGTTGGCACGTAGGCCCACAAACTCCTCAATTGGCGTATGGGCCTCTTCTTCATATCTTGGCTGTGTGGAGCTTCCCTCCTTTTGACATGTGACCGCATGGGCCTCCTTTCTTGTGGTCGCATGGCTGTCTTTCTCCTTGGGGCTGGCCCGTTGGTCCTTCCATCCTTGTTCTTCTATTGCTTCAAATCTGAGAACCACAGTGTATTTGCATTAGGTGGTATATCATTCTCATCTAAAACAATAGGGAATTCTCTAAGAAACAAAAGTACATGTTGTTGCAGCAGCTTAGCTCTTACTCTTGTTATAAGACCTGTTGGAGCCTCATCACAAGCTTCATACACCCTTGGAGTGGAAAGTGAATGCATAGTAGAGATGTCCTCATCAGGAGTACTTCACCTTCATCAGGTGCCGCCCTCCTGCGATTATCATGTCCATCTGCAATCGAGGTACATCCGAACAGGGCACCGCAGCTTGAATGCTGCAAGGGCACACGCAACTGCAGCTTGAAAACACAAATGTTTTCATGATCAGACTATGTACAATAACTAAAAATACAGATGCTCTGGTCAGTTTGGCCCTTACATGTAATGCTTTCGTTGGCTTCACACCAAAGCCGCCTCCAACTCTTCTTGTGATGACACGAACACTGTGGAACAAAATGCCAAGGCACCTCACGATGACATTTTGTGTAACCCCAGGTATTCGAAGGAGTGACGTGGCTGAGTGAGGTCGTAGTTGTTGTAGTAGCAGAACTTGGTGTTGGACGAGTTGCACTTGAGGCACTGCAGCAGCGCTTGCTCTGCCCCCCTGCGGCGACGACGTCACTAACGATGACCACTGACATTTTGTGTAACCTTAGGTATTCGCAAAAGTGACGTGGCTGAGTGAGGTCGTAGTTGTTGTGGTAGCAAAACTTGGTGTTGGACGAGTTGCACTTGCGGCACTGCAGTAGCGCTTGCTCTGCCCCCTGCGGCGGCGACGTCACCGACGATGACCACTACTGCTGTAGCTGAGCGGTGCGACAACGTCGGCAATGAGGACGTGGGCAACATGTTGGAGACGATGGACTGCAGCATCAAGGGGGGAGAGAGGCAGTGGTACCAAGAGTTTTGCAAAAATTAATCTTATATCACTTGTTTTATTTACAATTTTATTTCTTTCGAGATTCTACTACTAGTAATATAGATGATAGTATAACTTAATCCTAATTAATCTAAACTATTAGATTGTAAAGATTAGATACCTTATATTTATTTTAAGGTACCGTAAAAGAGCTCTTTGAAATAACCTGCAAGAAAGAGGGAAAGATACTGAAGATACTGTACATAAAGAATTCAAGATTTATTAAGCTGTTTCATCTTGTACTGGAACCCTTTTTTCTTTTTCTTTTGTTTGGAGGATTTTACTTCAGTGGTACAAATGAATAGAGGAAATTACCAATTGAAATCAGTCTCAGTAAATGAAATAGAAAACTAAGGATTGGCCATGGCAGAAGCAAGGAATAACTAGAGCTTAATACTATACAAAAATTACAACAGGTGATTACCGAAAATCCATCTCCAGATTTGATTCTAGCTGGACAGTTAACATATCAAATCTACAAAGGAAACTCTTCTCCATGCAGCTAGAATTCACATATTCTGCGACCTCAGATGTACATGAAAACTTAAACATAGCTATTAAGTCAGATATCATACAAATGCAACTCCATATTGCAGGAAAGAATATCATGGAAGCTCGAGTGTGTCAGTTGTTCTCATTTCCTTCTTGTGCTGGTTAAGGGATATCCGGATGCCCTAATTCGAGCATGCTGCCCCTCTAACCTTGCTTGCAGTAATTTTTCCTTGAGGGTATTCTCCCTTGTGCCTAGAGACTGAGTTGGTGAGGATTCATAATCTAACAATGGGCGTTGATTATTCAGCTGCCGAGCTGGACTGCGCAGATTGTGAAGATCCCCTGACGTAGCACATTCATGAAATTGACTTGTTCGGGAGTGATGATCATGGGATTTTTGCCCCGGATATGCATGTTGAGGAGCCTCTGATTTGATCTTCAACAAGTCATCATGCAATCGTCGAGAAACTTGGGTCATAACAGTTTCATTCTGCTCATCTATTGGAACAGTTCTGTCATCATTGCGAGAGCTAATTTCTGGTGTTGAAGAATTCAGCTGTTGTCTGCTGCTACTAGGCTTTGCCTTGTCTTTTTTCGAACAAGGTAGTGCGTTTGTCCTTAAACCCTCAACAGATACACCATTGGAATATTCCAGCCTTCTCATCGGTGAATACATGCAGCCTGTGACTCTCCGTCGAGTTCCTGCAAGGTCGTGATTTCGTATGGCACCTCCATGCATGCTCAATTCAAAGCAACGCAAGTTGCTGGCAACAGAATTGTCATCGTCATCTTCGGCTAACCGAGGAGCACTAGTGGCTCCATTCAAATGGACAGATTCAAGGGACTGTCGACGCAAGCTTGCATCTCGCTTTTCATTACCAACATGTATGTTAACATTGTTGGGGTTACTTGATCTTCTAGCATGAAGAAAACTCTGTATTTCACTGCAAAACCTCTGCGCAATTGAGGTTTTGCCTTCTGAATCTTCCTTGGCATCAGCATTTTGCATCTGCATTCGCTCATCGAGCCATGCTTCTGAAATGTGAACTACTGATTTATCAAACTTGTGTTCATACTCCTTTACATGTCTTTGCTTTAACACCCTGACTTCCTCTTCATAGTTTCTGATTCCTAATGCAAACTCGTCACAAAGATCTTCTAAAAGGCGAGTTGCTTGCTTCTCTTTCTCCAGGTCCTTCACAGCCTTGAGAAATGCCGATTTCATCTCAGATAGCTCTTTGCCTAGCTTCTTGTGGAGACTCTCAGAATGTTTCCTCAGATGTCTCTCATCTTCAAGTTCCTCTTGCAGTGAATGAAGGGCTGCTCTAACCTTCTCTTGCTCCTTATTTTTCCGAGCCATTTTGTCTTCAGTGACTTGCCTGACCAGAGAATCGATTCCATAGTGATATCTCTGCCTCTCTTGCATAAGCTCTTGAACGCGTGCCTGGGCATGTTGCAACTCCAATTTCATTCCCTTCACTGCTGACACATCAACTGCATGCTGTTCTTCCAAGCTCCAAATCCGATTTAGAACTTTCAATAGTTCTGTTGACGTTTTAAGATTGCAACCTGCCTCCCTAGATCTAGCCCTGAAATCCAATGACCGAGTTGGACTGACAAGGTTTATGGTAGCAGCCTGTTAAATGAATAGACAAACAAATACAATTTTGAGAAATATGCTTTCTTCAAACATTGTTTATAGCTGCCAAAAAAAAAAGCCATGGCATCATTGATTACAGAACTAAACTAGCATATGATGATAAAAAGATTGCTCAAAATTCGCATTACCCAGCAGCACGCATGCTCACATAGACAACAAGACAAGGCTAACGCAGAACGCAGAAACATACTGGCATCCGAGTCACTTCTACAGATAATAACACAGAATACAGAAACATACATAATAGCATGCCAGTCACTCTTGTACAGATATAAATTCTACACTTGATTCCACAATGATACAACTGGTAAAAAACCAAAATTACCAAGAGTTTAAGCGGAGGAAATGTATGTGCATACCCCAATTGAGCTAGTGTAACTTGCAGGAGAAAAAGGCTGTCTTGTGTGACATCTATCTTCATGTAACTTGTCATGTTCCATCAATGATGTTGAAAGATGCCCACCACAGCCACCTGAACTCTGTGGCTGAAATGCGAGACAAAGGAAGAAAGTTATGGAATTCGGCATTCATGGCTTTGTGAAATAACAAAACACCAAGATGTGACACTTCCGGTGGAAAGCATGATTCTCTTCAACTAAATCCCATTAAGGAAAGTGAAATTCAAAATGAATGGCTTTGGCAAAACAAACAACTTCAAGCTTTGGCACCTCCACCAGGAAGCATTAACTCTTTTTATTAAATCAAATTCAGGAAGCATCAGTCAAATGTAAATTTCAAGATATTCTAGTTAAGGCAGTAAGAGAAGTCAACATGCAAGGGTTTGGTAAATCTGAGGAAAAAAAAAGAATTTTGGCACTGCTGGTCAAAATTATGCTTTCTCTTCAGAAACTTATGCACCTAGAATTGTAAGATACTATGAAAATGGATCATGTGATCCTAACAACATTGCACTGAACACTTAATACTTTTATGTGCTTTGTAAGTATCAGCCAAATTAAAAATCTTATGGCCTGCATGTGTAGCTGTAGCAGCATTGCTATGGGTATCTGGGAAAGCAGGATGAAAGCATGCTTCATTGCTTCCAAAATGTTGTGATGAAAAATCCTAAACAGGTTGAATGGCACAGGGTAGAAGCCTTTTGGTGTGTACTTCATTGAGAATGTGGCACGTAAACTTCAGATGACAGATGCGTAAACAAGTAGCATAGTGCAGAGCATAAGCCTTTTTGGCTGTACTAGTGTTATAGACTCTTATTGGGGTAGACACTATACTAGACACTCGCGGCAGGTTCCGCGTTCGGGCGATGTTACAGCCAGTCAGACCGGGACTGTGACAGGTGGTCAGACTGAGACTTCAGGCGGTCAGACCGAGAGTCAGGTAGACGGTCGGACCGATATTCAGGCGGTCAGACCGAAAGTTAGGTAGGCCGTCGGACCAAAATTCGGAAAGATAGCTAGTATTAGGAAAGTGTTTGGCTTTAGGAGAGAATCCGGATTGCCTTAACCAAACTGGTTATATATGATATGTGAGTCGGATTGGGTGTTAGAGTTGGAGTCGGCTTGTAAGCAGCCCTATATATAAAGGCATAGGTTGTAATCTGGAAAATTAACCAATAAGAAGAAGTTACCTGTTTACAGACGTATCAGAGCCTCAGCCCTGGCCGGTGAACATCCCTGGCAGCAGGTTGAGGGCGAGCACACTGTAACATCCCAAAATTTGCTTTCTGGAAAAATTTAATTTCAAATTAATTATTTTAAAGTATTTGAGTTTTATTTGGATTTGCCCTGATTTCTGTTTTTTTTTTAAAAAAACCAGATTTTAAGAAAAACCTAAAATTATTATTAAATAAAAAGATATTTTGAATTTCTATGAAAATCCTAATTCAAATTAATTATTTGGAGTTATTTGGCTTTTATCTGGTTTCCTGGATTTTCTGGAGTTTAAAAATGTATGTTTGAAATTAAAAAGTATTTCAAATATGAAAATTAGGTACCAAAAGTAGTTGGAAATAATTTTATTAAGTCCAAAATATCTCCAGGAGCTTCTGTGAATTTTTCTGGAAATTTTGGAGGTATTTTCATATTTTTCTGAGGCCAAATGAATTTCCTAGCCTTTTCTGAAAATCTAAAAATCAAAAACCAAAAATAAAAATTCAAACCCTCCCGGACGACGCGTGGACGGCTCGGATCTAGCCGCGCGCCTCGCCATCCGCTCCACCCCGCCTACCCTTCCCCGATGGCCGCCACGTCGCCCTCACTCCCATCCACCCGCCCGCTCACCTCATCCTCCACCGCCGAACTCCATCCGACGCGACGCGCGCCGCCCACTGTCGGCGCGTCTCCCTCCGTCTCGTCTCTCGCACCATGCCCCGCCGTCGCCACCTGCGCCCGCCTCGCTGCAACCCCGCCCACTTTGCGGATCCGTCTCTCGCGGGAGCTCGCTCCTTTCTTTCTCTTCTTTCCTTCTTTGCGCCGGCGACGCACGCGAGCCGAATCCGCTTGTTTTCCCCGCTTTCTCCCGGTTTTGGAATCCCGAGCTCCCGCACGACCAGGATCCCTAACGCCCGCCTCCCTTCCCTTCCGGCCCCTATTTCCTTTTTCCCAAACTTTCCCGCGGCCACCGAGATCTCGGCGAGCAATCCCGCGCCGTGTCCTCCTCCGCCCCTATAAAACCCCTTCGGCCGCCTCCTCCAAAGACCACCTCCTCGCCTCCGCTCGCTCCGAGCCCCAGAAGCGCCCAAAGACTGTGCCTCCCGTCCTCCGAAGCTCCGCCCAACTCCGGCGAGCTTTTCACGCCTCGGTCATCCCGAGCTCGCGTCGCCTCCCGAAGCTTCCTCACGCCGGCGGTCCTCCCGACTCGGCCGCCTCCCTCACACCGGAGCGCCGTCGCGACGGAGCTCCCGAGCCGTCGCCGCCGCCACTCATCGCCGCCGGCCGCCTCGTTCGTCCCAAGCCGCCGATCCTTCCAACCAACCCCTCGCGCCAGATCATATTCTACGCACCGCTGAACCTCCGGCACTCGCCGCCGACGACCCCGCCTCCGCCATCTTCCCGCCTCTCCGGCAGTAACTCAAAAGGTTACCTACCCATACCGGGGTAGGCAACGCCTCGCCTCAGCTAGCGGCGCCGCTCGTAACTCCTCCCTGCTGCGTTCGAGCCTCCGCTCCTGCGTGAGGTTGAGTTTTTCGCTTATTTTCCGGCCGACAAGTGGGTCCCACCTGCCGGCCGGCCGCGGCTCGCTGGCTGCCATCGCGCGCCGGGCCCCTCCTCTCTTTGCCGACTCGACAAGTGGGCCCGAAGACCGATGGGTCCCACGTGTCGAGGTTGACTCTTTGGGCTCAATGTCCGATGGGTCCCACATGTCGCTGACCGCCGATGGTTCTTGCTCGATGGGCCCCACCTGTCGATCTCCGGAATAAAAATAGAAATTAAAATCTAATATTCGATGGCCCCACCGTCGAGATTTCCTAATTTCTGGATTTATTCAAATCGAGATTTTCAAACGGGCATAACTTTCTCATTTTAACTCCAAATTCAGCCATTCAAATTTCTAAATTCATCTAAAATCAAGATCTATCCAACCATGGCCTCTATTTGAATTTTTGAGTTTGTTTGAATTTTCATTTTGAATTTATTTGTTTGTTGCTTTTCTCTCGTGCGTAGAATCTAACGTTGAAGAAGACCTCCCCACTCCTCAACAAGAAGACCCAGAGCCCCGCAAGAAGGCAAGTCTCCTTTGATCATCTTGAACCTATGATTTTGAAATGTTTTAATTATTTTAAATGTTATGCATTGCTATTTACATAAAATGATAATTCAAATCTTAAGGTAGTAGTTAATCCAACCTTGTTATGCCCTCCATTGGAATTGATTGTCATGTACCCTTGTCACCCTAGAACTTCCTTTGTCTCATTAATGAGATTATTATTTAATCTTTGACAATGATAGTATGGTAGAATAATGCTTAGTCATGTTAAATATTTACCCTTGGAACCTTGAAAATGGGAAATTATGATTTATTGTTGAAACCCTGTGTTTACAAGTTAGTGGCAATTGGAGTTGTCACTTTGTGATTTTAAAATAAAATAAAATTGTGAAAGTTGGTTTAGATTAGGGTGGATGGTTGTTTGGGTTGGTGCAGAAGCACGAGAACTTGGTTAAGTGTATGTTCCACCCTAGTCAATTAAGGACCGACGCTTGTGTTTGTCCAAACCGAGCATTAACCGCATACAACCACAAGTCTATATGGGTGCGACCTAGCCGACTAACTTATGATAGTCTAGTTTAGGTGCCACCAGTGAAAAGTGGGTGCCGTGGATGGGTGGTTATTCACAAGTGAGGGACAGGATTTATTGTACTCATATGGCGCAAGAGGGGCTTGATTGGGCGGATTTAACCCTTCTGCGGTGAAACCTCGTGGGTGGTGTCTAGCTAGATTAGAGTAAGGTAAAGGCTTTGTGGTATTTTATCCGGGTCTCATGCCAAGGAAGCGTGTTGACTTTTAGGATAATTTATCTCTTGTGGGTAAAGTTGTACAACCTCTGCAGAGTGTAAAACTATTCGAATAGCCGTGCCCACGGTCAAGGCGGGCAAGGAATGCATTCACATGGTAGATTTCTGGTTTTGTTTTAAAATCAAAAGCTTGTATTCGAGGTGGAGGAACTCTCGGAAGGGAATCTGGCGGATGGAGCAGAGAGGTGGATGTAACCCGCAATATTAACCTTCTTCTAGTTGTTAGCTAGTGTTGGTAGATGGAACCTTCACTAGAGAGTCAATGATAGTTCATTAAAGCAAATACTTGTTAAATTGATGCCTTCAAAAATAATTAGTAATTGAAATTTAAAATATTGCTTTGTGCAAAAGAACCATATGGCCTTCCTTTGTTAAGCCTTGCATCTATGCATTTTCCCAAGACTTATGAGTACTTTATGTACTCACATGCTACACTTAAAATAAACCTCGAGAGGACCATGAAGCTCAAGAAGGTGATTACAACTCTCGCTTAAATGCGTGGTCGTGACGGATTCTTCCCGAGGACTAGGTCGCGCTTCCCGATCAAGCGCTCGTGGCAAATTGATGGGTCCATGTCGAGTTTTCTTTGCTTCATTGTGTTTGGATTGTGCGAGGTCTTGAAACCTCTAATGTAATAAGAAGACCTTGTGGTCGTGACTCTAATTATTGTAATAAATCGTCGATGGTGATGTTTTCCATTCATTTAACGTGTGCACTAACTTTGATCCGGGACTAGTGCGAAATACACAGAGGTCCGGTTCGAAATCAGGGCCCGACAGAGATGGTATCGAGCCAATTTGATCAGAGGACGTGACCTAGATTAGGAATGGCAAACCATAAGGACTTATATTTATAAAAAGAGTATATTAAAAATGTATAAGCTTCTTTGCTTCTACTCTCTTCCTACCTAGAATCTCGTTCTTGTCTCCAACTCCATTTGTTAAAACTTTTACTAATCTTTTCTTTCACTCAACTTTGTAGATGGTGGTTCATCCTCCATTGCCGTGGGACTACTAGTCACATGGAGAGGATCTTGGAGCATTCGCTAGCCTTCTCCGGCAGGTGATGCGATGTCCGAGTACCGTCCACCGCCCATCTTCGGGCTCAAGACGCGGATCTGGATCGAGACTCTTGGGCGATGGAGGTATTCTGTATGCACGGAAGAGGAATTCAAGTCCCACACCTACCCCATCAAGCACCCTCGGTTCATTGTTCGACGCTGCCCAGACGCAAAGACGCCTCGCCATTGACGAGTGTGCCATCCGCACAAGGATGCCTTGTACATCGCCCCTTTGCTTCTTCATCAACCTCGCCGGGGCAGAGGTATCCAGATCCTTTGACATACCCACGACGATCCTCGACTATCACATCAGTGCAGCTCACCCGAGCGATGGACATCACTTACGCTAGAGCGCAGAGGAGATTGGACAACTCGGATGCTTTCACCTCCGGCTACCAAAGATTCGGACACACCGCACACGCTTCTCGAGCGAGCGGTGAGTTTGGTGGACGACTCGGAGCGCGGTGACTACACGCCGTCTTCACCGTCGGCGACTACACCGTCTTCCCAAGTACTAGCCGCGCCCCAACAACCCAGCGCCGGCTCGACTCGGGACTCGCATCGGGATGACGACGCAAGAAGGTGTGACGCCCGCCCGCCACTGTCATTACTCTCAAGAAGCGCAAGCCTTCTCCTTCCGTTCGCCGATCGCCTCGATGCATGGCGCGTACCTCGGCCGAGTGTGACTGTTCACGTCATCACGTGAGAGAACGCCAGAAGACCGGAGGAGGATCGAAGAGGACCGGAAGAAGACCCCGAGGCGCGTCTTTGGAGAGGATTAGTAGTCTTTCGAGTCCGTAGTACCCAAATAAAATGTCCGCGTCCTTAGAACGCTTATTGTTATGTTTTGGTGTGCTAGATGGATGTGCTGAGCCTATGTGCACTTGTGGTACAGCCATCCTTGGAGTTATCTTGTTTTAATAAAGTTTTCCCCTAAGTGGTTGCTAGTTCTTTCTTGTATGTTGGCTTGGGATGTGGTTTAGTTCCCCTAATCTCTTACCTTTGCTATTTCCCTCTTACCTTCTGCTAACCTAAATCGCTTCGGATGGTGAACACAAGGAGCAACCACGCGGCGGTAGTGATGCTAATGCCCAAGAAGACAACAACATTCCACCACCTCCCGCCCAAGCCCCTAACTTGGAGCGGATGATGGCCATGCAACCGCAGCCTTCTTCAAGCTCTTGCTCGTAACAGTGCAACAAGCCCTCGGGCACCCAACCAAGCACCATGATCCAAGCTAGGAGAGTTCATGAGGACCCAACCTCCCACTTTTGCCGGTTCGGTGGATCCGTTGGAAGCGACGATTGGATCAAGGATGTGGAAAGGAAGTTGAACTTAGCTCAATGCAATGACCACGAGAAGGTGTTGTATGTCGCCCACCAACTTAAGGGAATTGTTGCTAATTGGTGGGATAATTACCGCGCCGCTCATCGAATCGCAAACCATCACTTGGGATGAGTTTGTTGAGGCTTTCCGCACTGCCCATATTCCTACGGGGATAATGGAAATGAAGAAAAGGGAATTTTACCAACTGCAGCAAGGAAACCTCAGCGTCTCGGAATACCGAACGAGTTCACCCAACTATCCGGTATGCGTCGGAAGATGTTGCATCGAGTCAACGAAGATTTGGAGGTTTATGCAAGGACTTGATCCCAACCTCAAGGTGCGGTTGGTGTCCAAAGATTTTCCGACATTTCAAAGATATGGTAAATAAGGCCCTTGTCCAGAAGATGCTCAATATCAATTACATGACTCGTAAGAGAAAGATGGCTTTTGAGACACAAGTATAATACAAGCGATTCAAGACTCAGAATGAATCCACCCGATTCAACAAAACTCCAATCGCAGCAGATGCACCAAGAACTCCGAGGATCTGCGCCTCGTTGAAGTGCAAGAACCCTACATCTTTACTGGAGTCAGACCTCGGAAAAGCAACACCTCGGTCTTTGGAGTGCAATGTTTTCGATGTCACGAGATGGGGCATTATGCAAGCAATTGCCCACGAAACCTCAGTTAACACCCCAATTCCTTTCAATTTAGGAAATACACAGTGCGAACTCCGGTTATGTAACGACAAGGACGGGAGTATCTCCAACTACGAGGAAAAGCTCCAAGAACTCCGCAATCACAAGGAAGAGGACGAGTTAACCACATCACCACCAAAGGTGCCCAGATCTGTGATCATGCTTGGTAAGTTCCATTTTGGTTCAAAGAAAGAAGCGACTTGAGAGCACAAAGAAAGAATCAAGAGTTGCGTTTTCCTCTCCTTTCTTGTTCCTAGTCAGTCCAATCTCGGGTCGAGATTCTTTCTAAGGGGTAGATTTGTAACATCCCAAAATTTGCTTTCGGAAAAATTTAATTTCAAATTAATTATTTTAAAGTATTTGAGTTTTATTTGGATTTGCCTCGATTTGCTTTTTTAAAAAAACTAGATTTTAAGAAAAACCTAAAATTATTATTAAATAAAAGATATTTTGAATTTCTATGAAAATCCTAATTCAAATTAATTATTTGGAGTTATTTGGCTTTTATCTGGTTTCTGGATTTTCTGAGTTTAAAATGTATGTTTGAAATTAAAAAGTATTTCAAATATGAAAATTAGGTACCAAAAGTAGTTGGAAATAATTTTATTAAGTCCAAAATATCTCCAGAGCTTCGTGAATTTTTTCGAAATTTTGGAGGTATTTTCATATTTTCTCGAGGCCAAATGAATTTCTAGCCTTTTCAAAATCTAAAAATCAAAACCAAAAATAAAAATTCAAACCCCGGACGACGCGTGGGCGGCTCGGATCTAGCCGCGCCGCCTCGCCATCCGCTCCACCCCGCCTACCCTTCCCCGATGGCGCCACGTCGTCCCTCACTCCCATCCACCCGCCCGCTCACCTCATCCTCCACCGCCCGAACTCCATCCGACGACGCGCGCCTTCGCCAGCCCACTGTCGGCGCGTCTCCTCCTCCGTCTCGTCTCTTCGCACCGCGGCCCCGCCTCGCCCACACACGCCCGCGCTCCGCTGCAACCCCGCCCCGCCTGTCGAGATCCGTCTCTCGCATGGGCTCCGCTCCTTTCTTCTCTCCCGCTTTCCTTCTTTGCTGCGGCGATCGCACTCTGAGCCGAATCCGGCTTGCCTTCTCGCCTCTCCCGGTTTGGAATCCCGAGCTCCTCGCACCAGGATCCCTAACGCCGCGCCTCCTTCCTTCCCGGTCCCTATTTCCTTTTTCCCCAAACTTTCCCGCGGCCACCGAGATCTCCGGCGAGCAATCCCGCGCCGTGTCCCTCCTCCGCCTATAAAACCCCGCCGGCCGCCTCCTCCAGCGACCACCTCCTCGGCCTCCGCTCTCGCCAGAGCCCCGTGGCGCCAAAGACTGCGTGCCTCCGTCCTCCGAGCTCCGCCCAACTCCGTGAGCGAAGCCACGCCTCGGTCATCCCAGAGCTCGTCGCCTCCCGAAGCTTCCTCACGCCCGGCGGTCCTCCCGACCCTCGCCGCCTCCACGTCACCGAGCGCGCGCGACGGAGCTCCCGAGCCGTCGTTGCCGCCTCGTGCCGCCGGCCGTCTCGTTCGTCCCCAAGCTTCGCCGATCCTTCCAACCGAACCTCCGCGCCGGATCATATTCTACGCACCGCTGAACCCTCCGGCACTCCTCGCCGCGACGACCACCGCCTCCGCCATCTTCCTCGCCTCCTCCGGCAGTAACTCAAAGGTTACCTACCCATACCGGGTAGGCAACGCCTCCGCTCCTCGGCTAGCGGCGCCACTCGTAACTCCTCGCGCGCGTTCGAGCCTCCGGCTCCGCGCGAGGTTGAGTTTTTCGTTTATTTTCCGGCCGACAAGTGGGTCCCTGTGCCACGGCCGCCGGCTCTGCGCTGCCACTGCCGCTGGGCCCGCTCCTCTGTCTTTGGACTCGACAAGTGGGCCCAAGACCGTGGGTCCCACGTGTCGAGGTTGACTCTTTGGGCTCAATGTCCAGTGGGTCCCACATGTCGCTGACCGCCGATGGTTCTTGCTCGATGGGCCCCACTGTCGATCTCCGGAATAAAAATAGAAATTAAAAATCTAATATTCCATGGGCCCCTTTGTCCGAGATTTCCTAATTTCTGGATTTATTCAAATCTGAGATTTTCAAATGGGCATAACTTTCTCATTTTAACTCCAAATTCAGCCATTCAAATTTCTAAATTCATCTAAAATCAAGATCTATCCAACCATGGCCTCTATTTGAATTTTTGAGTTTGTTTGAATTTTCATTTTGAATTTATTTGTTTGTTGCTTTTTCTCGTGCGTAGAATCTAACGTTGAAGAAGACCTCCCCACTCCTCAACAAGAAGACCCAGAGCCCCTGCAAGAAGGCAAGTCTCCTTTGATCATCTTGAACCTATGATTTTGAAATGTTTTAATTATTTTAAATGTTATGCATTGCTATTTACATAAAATGATAATTCAAATCTTAAGGTAGTAGTTAATCCAACCTTGTTATGCCCTCCATTGGAATTGATTGTCATGTACCCTTGTCACCCTAGAACTTCCTTTGTCACATTAATGAGATTATTATTTAATCTTTGACAATGATAGTATGGTAGAATAATGCTTAGTCATGTTAAATATTTACCCTTGGAACCTTGAAAATGGGAAATTATGATTTATTGTTGAAACCCCTGTGTTTACAAGTTAGTGGCAATTGGAGTTGTCACCGTGATTTTAAAATAAAATAAAATTGTGAAAGTTGGTTTAGATTAGGGTGGATGGTTGTTTGGGTTGGTGCAGTAAGCACGAGAACTTGTTAAGTGTATGTTCCACCCTAGTCAATTAAGGACCGACGCTTGTGTTTGTCCAAACTGAGCATTAACCGTACAACCACAAGTCTATATGGGTACGACCTAGCTGACTAACTTATGATAGTCTAGTTTAGGTGCCACCAGTGGAAAGTGGGTGCCAGGGATGGACTGGTCATTCACAGTGAGGGACAGGGATTTACTGTACTCATATGGCGCAAGAGGGGGCTTCAGATTGGGCGGATTTAACCCTTCTGTGGTGAAACATCGGGTGGTGTCTAGCTAGATTAGAGTAAGGTAAAGGCTTTGTGGTATTTTATCCGGTCTCATGCCAAGGAAGCGTGTTGACTTTTAGGATAATTTATCTCTTGTGGGTAAAGTTGTACAACCTCTGCAGTGTAAAACTATTCGAATAGCCGTGCCTACTGGTCAAGGCGAATGCAAGGAATGCATTCACATGGTAGATTTTGGTTTTGTTTTAAAATCAAAAGTTTGTATTCCGAGGGTGGAGGAACTCTCGGAAGGGAATCTGGCGGATGGAGCAGAGAGGTGGATGTAACCCGCAATATTAACCTTCTTCTAGTTGTTAGCTAGTGTTGGTAGATGGAACCTTCACTAGAGAGTCAATGATAGTTCATTAAAGCAAATACTTGTTAAATTGATGCCTTCAAAAATAATTAGTAGTAATTGAAATTTAAAATATTGCTTTGTGCAAAAGAACCATATGGTCTTCCTTTGTTAAGCCTTGCATCTATGCATTTTTCCCAAGACTTGCAAAGTACTTTATGTACTCACATGCTACACTTAAAATAAACCTCGAGAGGACCATGAAGCTCAAGAAGGTGATTACAACTCTTCGCTTAAATCGTGGTCGTGACGGATTCTTCCGGAGGACTAGGTCGCGCTTCCCGACCAATCGCTCGTGGCAAATTGATGGGTCCATGTCAAGTTTTCTTTGCTTCATTGTGTTTGGATTGTGCGAGGTCTTGAAACCTCTAATGTAATAAGAAGACCTTGTGGTCGTGACTCTAATTATTGTAATAAATCGTCGATGGTGATGTTTTCCATTCTGCTTAAGCTGTGTGCACTAGCTTTGATCCGGGACTAGTGCGAAATACACGAGGTCCGGGTTCGAATCAGGGGCCCGACACACACCCCTCTTCGTTATCCTCTTCGCTCACACCTGGATTTACAGCACCTGCTACTTCCGCCCCTCGCCGTTCACCGCAAAGCTCCTCTGAAATCCAGCCGTAACAACTTGATATCAGAGCCCTCCACCACCACCATGCCTGCCATGGATGAACATAAGTCCATGGAAGATATGTGCAAGATGATGGCCATCATGATGAAGGAAATCTCGAAGATCAAACAGCAGCAGGGACAGCAGGGGGATGCAATCAATCGGTTGCAACAAGGGGGGCAGGAGGCGGCATCCTGCATTCTGGACATGGTGGCAAGAAGCCATGTCAGAGATGGATAGAGAGAAGAAGAAGAAAAGAAAGAGGCACCTAGATACCACATGCTTGATTTTCCGACATATGGAGAAGATGAGCATCTGTTGCCATGGTTGAATAGATGCGAGCAGTTTTTCAGGGCACTTTAGAGAAGGTATGGTTGGCTGGATATCATATAACTGGCATAGCTCAACAATGGTATTACCAGCTGGAGTGCGATGAGGGCATAGTGTCATGGACTCGATTTGCGGATTTCATCAACATGCACTTTGGCCTGCCGATTCAGAGCAACCCATTGGGTGAACTGGCGCAATTACGGTGGACAGGGACTTTGGAGGGTATCAGTGGAAATTTATTGTGTTATTGTGCCACGTAGAGCCATTAACACCGTCTCAACAAGTTCAGCTTTTTACGGCAGGATTGATGAAACCCTTAAGTACTGACGAGGAGTTACATAATCCAAGCAATTTGCAGACAGCCATGAGCTTGGCCTGGGCATATGAGCAACGCCTACTGGAGGGAAACATGGAGGCAAGGGCACCGAAATGGGCGCCGACAGCCCGGCTATCTAATAGACCAGGAGCGTCTATGAGTATTCCCAAACCCACACCCACCCCATTACCGGTTGCGGCATCGTCCAAGGCCCTTTCAACAGCAGCACCGGCACCGTCTCAGCCACTACTTACGACACCTTCTCCAGCACGTTGGAAGCGGCTTTCGTCGGCAGAGATGGCAGAACAATGAGCGAATAGCTTATGTTTTGATTGCCCGGAAACATTCGGGCCGAATCACCGTTGTGAAATGAAAGGAGTATACTTGCCGGAGCTTCATGAGGAGGAAGTCCCGGAAGATGGTGCAGGGGTTGAGATTTCCCTCCATGCGCTCACCAGGGTGAAAGCTGGAAGAACAATGTAGTTAACGGTGGACATTGCAAGCAAGTCTATCCGAGCACTCGTGGATACGGGTTCCACCCACACGTTTATAGATTTGGACACGGCCCGTCATCTAGGATTGTCCTTATCCCCCCGAAGCAACATGAAGGTAGCAGTGGCTAATGGCGACCGTGTGAGCTGTGCAGGCGTATGTCCGCAAGCACATATGCGGGTCCTGCAGGAGCAACCAGTGGAGCCGCCATGGCAAGCAACATCCTGACTGCTGCCCATGTGCTACCTCCCATTTCCTCATAAGAAACTAATTTCTGTACTTTTATATTTTTATTATATATATACACATGTATCGCCGTATCAGTGCCTTTGGTTAAATGGCATGTCGTGGTATCGGCATATCGTGTATCTGTATCCGTATCGGGGTATCTGGGCAACATAGGATGTATGAGCAAACCCTCAATTTAAAGGACGGTAGAAACATTACTATCACAACATTAGGATGCAGCTTTAATTGTGCATTACTTCCTGTCTTCCTGACTTTGACAGTTCAGCAAACGTAAGTGGAGAACAAAACGATAATACAGATCTCAGTGCGATGCTAATCGATGCTTGGTGCTAGATTTTGGAATTTGATCTGTGCCTCGCAAAGAACCAGAAAAAGATGCACATTGTACCTAGGATCTTCTAACACCCAAATTGCTAAATCCCAAGAAGCATATGAAACTAAAGATATTAATCTTTCTGTCGTTGTCTCAGAAAAGTTTCAATTTGATTTCTATCTGCAGCACTGACAACTATAAAAGAGCAAATTTTAACATATGAGGGCACTAATTCACTAAAGATTTAGTGACCAAGAAATGACGTTCTTTGCATGATTTGTCGCAAGCTTAAACGACGCAATGCAAAGGTTTTAGCGAAAAAGATGGAAAGAAAATAAGAAACAACAAGCTGACTACTAACGTCACCACGTTGACACGGAAAAGCACACGGCGCACGCCGCCGAGTTCTTACCCGATCCACGTCGTCGTTGCGGGCCGCGGCGAGGCCCCTCTGGGAGCGCCGCCGGATCCGGCGCCCGGCGCCGGCTACCCTGATGACGTCCTGGATCCCCCACAGGGTGGCGCCCAGCTGCCGCGCCGACGCCACCGACGAGCTCCTCCTCCCCGCCGCCGCCGCATCCGCGCCGGCAGCCGCAGCCTCCTCCTCCGGCCGCGGCGGCCACGCCTCCAGCTTCCACGACGGCGACGGCGTGGCGGGCCCCGCCCTCCGCCGCGCCCGCGCGGCCGCGAGCCCCCGCCGCAGCGGCGCCGGCCGCTCCTCCTCCTCCTCTCCTGCGCTACCCGGAGTGGCGACAGCGTCCGGTTCTTGCGGCGGATTTGGGGTCCCTGCGGTGGCCGCGCCTTTTGGTGCCTCGCGAATTGGCTCCCCACCACCACCGCCGCCGCCGCATTTTAGTAGTACTGCTGCCGCCGCCGCCGCCGGTTGCTCCACTTCCATTGTTGCTTTCGCTATCTTTGTGGTGTTGCTCTGCCCTGCTTTTCTTGTTCTTTCTGGGAAGGACTATGGAGTAATCATGCTCTGTTTTCTCAGCTTCTCTCCATCTGCTGTCTCACTATGTACGTTTTTCTACAGTATAATCCTCACTATGTACGTTTTCCTACAGTAAATCATATAGTAAATGGATTTCAAATGGATTGTTTTTTTAATACGGTGTCTACTAATTGATTGTAATAAATACTATAGCAGCTTCATTTATATCGGTTAAAATTGCATGTGAGTTTCTATCTCTCCGAACTCTTTCTCGTGAATAGTCAAAAGACATTACTATTTATAAGTCAAAACCAAAAGTTATCAACGAAAAACAATATGAACGGGACAAATGGAATGGTTTCTCTGAGTTAACAAACTGAATGGAATAAATAGAATAGTTTCTCCGCCGTTGTTTTAAAGTGGTTTATCGAGACAACCTTTTCGAAACAGCTTATCGATATTCGGTTCGTTTGCACAAGCATTTGGTTAGGACCATAAGTCATCAGCTCCAGCTGAAAAATTGGACCATGTATGTGTTAACTATTGAGAGGAGGAGAGAGATGTGGAGTGTGAAGGGAAAAGTGTAGCAGCTGGCAGCCTGGGCTGGGAGGGCCTGAGGGGGAATATTTTTACTATGTATGCTCTGTTTTTTAAATATACTCTTGTGACGTACAAATTTACAAAAATAGCATTCTTCTCAAACCTAGGAGGACATAGAGGCGATGCGTGTCACCTTCAGTGCCACCCCACACGGCAGGTCGGAGGAACCACGGGATCACCGTCGAGCGTGAGAGGCCAGTGGCGAGCACAGCTGGCGGCTAGGCCCACCCAACTATCGTGGCACACGAGAGCAATAGGACCTGCCACGCTACATAGCTGTGGCAAGCAATCCCACGACGCTGCACCATGGTAGGTTAGCCCTGCCCTGAGATATTTTGAATTTGAAAGTTATGGTTAAATGAAATATAAGGATTGAAAGGTTGAGAAAATTAGAAGTACAGAAATTAATATGTGATCTATTAGATCAATATTTTGCAAGGTTAGGTTTGAGCGAGAATCGAAGGGAAAATAACAGAAATTGTCTTATGTCGGTTTGAGCCCGACAGAAGAGTTCGTAATGAATGTAGGAATTACATGGCTTCTAGGATTTGATCGGGTGCATATGTTTGTCTCGCTATTCGTACTGTACAAATGGCAAGATGCATCGACTATAGACCCAAACTACTACTGTGATACAATGACACCTTTTGGAAATGAAAATACAGGATGAATGGGAATGAAGTTAAGCATGTAGGCATATCTTCTACTCTCCGCAGGTTCTCCTATCTTCTTCGAGGGGTTGGTCGCGCCGCTTCCTACAACGCTCCTCGTATTCTTGCTGCCTCCTCTTTTTAGCTTCATGTTTCATTTCGTCCTACCTGGCAATTTCGACAACCTATACTAGTACAAGTCCTAGTTCTCGATCATCATCCAGCCTTCCTATGTGCACTTGGCTTTTCTCTGGCAAGGATGATCAATTTAGTAGTGTTCAATAAAGGTAGAATGGAAATATCGATACATGACTTACCAGCAGATACGAGGAGTAGTACCCACAGATTCAGCCTTAGGTGCCTCCACAGGTTATCCCAATCTTGACATGCACACCACAACAGCACCATATGATTGGAGGTACATGCCCATCATGGATCGCCCATTCACGACGGGGTTCAAGGAAGTCATCTGCACACTTTTACAGTAGGGAATTCCATCCGCTGGTCCCTTTCCCCTTGCTTGGTGCAAAAGGTCCATCTGTTGGTCCCTTTCCCTTGTCTGTAGTTGCTCTCGGCTGTAGGAGGTGTCAAGCGAGTAAATACCTCGAGAGCCTTTGGGTAGTTCAATATGAACTCCTACTTGATGAATGCCTCATTGAACTTGTTTGGGCCATCGATCCATTGGAAGAAGAAGCAGCGCTCCTCCTGCTGTGAAGGATTAACGTTACAGTTTTTTGAATGCGTCACACAAAATGAAGTATGGAGAGACATCACTTATGTGGTAATCTCCACACCAAATCTGTGAGCCATATGTACCTTCCAACCAACTGATCTAGAAGGTGGAACAACTGCACAACCCCTTGGTGGTACACCGGTAAGCATGGCGATGTCATGAAGAGTGATAGTCATCTCCCCCACTGATAAGTAAGCTTATATGTGTGATCCTTCAACATCATTATCTGAAAATTCGTAGTCACGCCCTTGAACCTCTGCGCATGGACCTTGTCAGGACAAGATTTGTCGACGCACTTTACCACGTAAGTGTTTGGGTTCAACCTATATACCTGATATGTCCCGTTGATGTTGACGACATATCTGGCAGTGGCTTGCTGCACAACACTCTTGTTAGAGAAGCATGGCTCTATAAGCAAAGTGTCTTCATTGAACCCCAACTCTCCCCCATCCTCCTGCTACAAACAGGGGCGATCGCTGCATCATCATCCAATCTTGAAGGCACATACTCAACGTCAGTGCACAAGATGCCACCGACTACACCGTCCCCAACAACGGCTTCACCTACCTCCTCTCCATTACTGCCTATCTCCACACCCCCTTCCTCATTGCTTTTGATTCAATCCTCTAGCCCCCCTAAATATTCGTGGTAGTCAATATAAGTTGTCCACCATCTCCCTACGCCTTTGTTTGGCTCAAAATTTTCAGCACACCTTCTCTCCTCTCCATCATCTTGAACAACAGCAGGTTCAACTTCGGTACCACCACCCCCTCGACAGCATGTTCTACTTTACCACCACGGTTGAACCACGGCATATTCCACGCCACCACTCCCATTGGAACCATCCCTGCCTGACAATTTCGCCCTCTCCTTAAATTGCATATACACTATCGATCTCCCATGTATCATAGCTCTAGGATTGTACACAATCTCTATCTAATGGGCCTACGAGGTGCTGCTTGTCACCTTCAAAAGCTCTCATAAAAACTCCCTTGCACCTCCAACCACTATGGCATACATCGTCTTGATCACAAGCTTCTTCCTGGCTATCTCCATATCAAACATACTCCGTACGTAGCTCTTGAGCTCGGGCAGACCTATATCCTTCAGAATCAATGTCCACATTACCATCCTTTCATAATTTGATAGGTTTGCCTTGTATGTCTCATTGCGTACAAGACCGCCCATAGAGTACACAAATAAATACTTGCATACAAATGAGACTTACCTCTTCGGTCCCATGGTGCCTCCATCCTGCCACGGCGGGGTGGCGCTGGAGGTGACACGCGTCACTTCCTTGTCCTCTTGTGCTCAAGAAGGGGCTATTTTATTTGTAAATTTGTGCACCAATGGGTTACATTTTAAAAATGTGGCACTATAGGGTCAAACAATAAAAAACTTCCTGAGGGGGTGGTCAAAGGGGAGAAAAAATGTGTGTTTTCTGATGAAGATGCTATTCTCCATTTTGTTTGTTGGAGTGAGCTATACTACGATATATTCTCAAGGTCACCGGTGCCTATCTCTTACTTAGCTATTAGTGCAGCCCACCAAGACCTAATTTACGGATTGGGTCCTCAATCCTCACTGCCACTCTCCTCTACCACCCACTGTCCGTCTACACCAGTAGAGGCAACACTTTTGGAAGCCTTGCTACCCATCAAACGCGGTTTTAGCATGAATTTAGTCACAATTCCAAATTTAATAATCAAAAGAAATATATGATTCCAAGTACAATATAATAATGAGCATAATTCTCATATATCTCTCTCTCTCACACACACACACACACACACACACATATATATATATATATATATATATATATATATATATATATATATATATATATATATATATATAAATATAAAATATCAACTAGAAACAAGAGTAAACCCTGATGCACACCTATTTTTGTAAAAATAACTCACTCAATAGGTTTAGAAGTCGCGATAGTTGACATCTATCACCTGTCACGTTTTCTTACTCGACAAGACAGAGAGGCTACGGTAGAGCACACAGGCGCAACAAGAACGCAGGGCGACCGGCGGCCTTGCTTGGTAGTTCTTGTTCTAGTTGATATTATTTCACACACACACACACACACACACATATAATATCAACTAGAACAAGAGTAAACAAATAATCAATTAGCATATTGCACAAATTATTATTTTTGATGATAATACCCTCAAATGTCGTTTGCTCTTGTATTTAGATACAAGTCTCGACATAATAGCTCTATAATTTTCTAATCAATAATTGTCACAACTATTTCTAGAATTGGGTACAGACTTACCACCTTAATCTAAATTAATTTAAGAAACAATAATGAGTATAAAACTGCAGTAGCAGGATATAACAGAGATAGATCTATCAATTAACAACAGCAGATAAATAAGATTAGGCCTTTTGGAAGTCTAGGACATCAACAATGCAATGCTAATAAAAGCCCAAACACTAGCTGAATATCCTAAATAATCAAGACATTTTCATTTATACCAACTATCCTCATTGGGCATTTGGTTTTCCACAATTAATCATACAAAGTCTCCCAGAACTAGCGTATATTATCAATTAAAAAAAAGATATGATGGCATACTAGAACAACACACTAATGTATGATTAACAACAATAAACAGCCAACAATACTCATGATGTTGTGGCACTCGCCACTAAGAAGTAAATCTGCTAGGCACGTTGCGGTTGATGCTTACCCATAAAACCTATCGCCGTCGACTAGGTTGTAGTTTCACAATATGGTTCTCGGAGATCACCGTCGAGTGGGTCACATCGTGTCACGTCATTTCGCACCCGTGTGATCGGCCACCCACACCCACGTACCAGCAGAGCTGCCGAGCCAGGCCGCGGTCGCCCTGCGTTCTTGTTGCGCCTGTGCGCTCCGCCGTAGTCTCTCTGTCTTGCCGAGTAAGAAAACGTGATAGGTAATAGATGTCAACTATCACAACTTCTAAACCTATGGAGTAAGTTATTTTTTACAAAAATAGGTGTGTAAGCTTCAATTTTGAAAAAAAAAATACTTTAGAGCTATATTCGTAAACAGTTCGGCGATAGGTAAAAGAGAGAAGGAACAGGGCGGATACCCATGCGATGCCGTGCAGCACGACACGACCCATCACTGCCTCCCTTTCTCTTCCAGTACGAAATCTGCTCGTTTCAGGACAAATCATGCCTCCACCACACGCAACGCGCCCGCCCACAGAGATCCCGACGCCATATCCACGTCCCGCACGCTGCACCGTTGCAAGATTTCACATTTCTTCAGGGCTTACCGTAAAATCCCTCTAAAATGTGTAGGAAAAGGGGGCTTCCTATAATAAATTTTGGAGCTGTTCCGAAATCCAAACACCAACACAGGAAGAAAATAAGAACCCAGGCTTTTCCAATTCCACAAGATCCTGCACAAATCTTTCGTCCATTTCTTTTTTTTTTTCTGAAAGAGCGGCAGTAATCTTTCGTTCATTTCTACATGGGACCAATGGTCTGGATCGAACGAGCTGATTTGAATCAAACTTCATCTAAATGACCACACATCTAGAACACGCCAATTTCACACATTGCAGAAATAAAACCTCAAGAATTTCGCCGAAATTCGAACTCCCCAACCCGCCCCACAGTTTTTTCTTCAGGAAAAGTGCTCTGCGCAAGCTTCCATTCTGCGGTGTCCTTCCTGGGCATGGAGTCTGTACCGGGCATTAAATATTAGTAGTTGTACTCTTTTTATGAGCACGGAGCTTTGCATTTACGACCCGCCCGTTGCAAGTGACTTCGGCTTGAAGCCAGGAGCGTCCGGCTTCTTAAATTTTTTCAGTTTTTTTGCTGTATATTTCTTTTTTTTCCCTCTTTATATTATCTGTAAAATATAACGGTATTTTTATTTTTATTTAATTAAGTAATTCATAAAAAGTTAACAAATCGTTATAGTGTAATTCAACCAAAAGCCATAGCCGGATAGAGTGGGCCTTTAACATGTTGCGTGTAGTTGGAGATTGTGGATGAGATGGCCCTGATCAACTCGGCTTCGGCTTCTGGCTTATTTTTCACTATTCATAAGTTTCGTCTTTTTCTGAACTTTTGACTTTTTGTTGAGCTTTTTTGCCGGTTCTTTTTTTCCCGTATTTGTTTGTATTATACGTAATGTGCTAACATATTTTTTTATTTTTAAATTTTTTTAAATTTAATTATGCTAAATAAGCCTCTGTCAGCTACAATGTTTTTTTCAGCCAGCTACAGTGTTTTCAGCCATAAGCGACGAGCTTTTCAGCCGAACCGATCACCACCTAAAATATAGGAGAGGTGAATTGGGAATTTTTTTAGAACAATGGCCAAACTAAATAGTTCAAGAGCTAGGCTTCGTTTATTTTGGTTTGAGTTTCTGATTTCTGATTTATTTTTTACTATTCCTAAATTTTGTCTTTTTCTGTTTTTTTTGCTTTTTGAGCTTTTTTATTGGTTCTTTTTTCTCGTATTCGTTTGAATTGTCCATAATAGGCTAACCTGTTTTTTCTATTTTTTATTTTTTAAAATTTAGTTACACCAAATAAGTCACCATCAGTTACAGTATAATTTCAGTCAGCTACAATGCAATTTCAGTCATAAATAGAGATGGCAATGGGTACCCGAAACCCGATACCCGGTGGATTTTTACTCTATTAGGGCATGGGTCTGAGTCAATTTCCTAACCCATGAGTCTCTTAATGGGCAAAAAGCCCAACCCATCGGGTCTGCTGGGTGCAGTGCGTTCTATAGTACCCAAACCCGTAAACCCATGGGTAATATAAACCCGATTCATAGGAGTTATAAACCCAAGCTCCCACCTCCGTGCAAACCATTGACCCATAGCCTATTAGCCATTTAGCCCCAAGCCCCAAATCCAATGCGGCAATGCCCTTACCCATACGGCTAACCCTATCTAGCACTCACTACTCACTCCTCCTCGCCCCCCTTTCGATTCAACAGCCGCAGCTGCGACGCATCCGCACTCGCGCTAGATCTCCGGCGATCTCCACGCCGCCTCCCGCCCCGCAGCCTCCCGCCGCTCCCGCCACTCTCGCGACGCTCGTCTTCCCACACGCTCACCGTCGCCGCCGCCTTCGATTCGGCGCCGCGCCTCACGCGCGACCAACGTGCATCACAAAGAATAGCCCCTTGGCCATGGCGCGCCCTCGCTCCAACGAAGATGGCGGTGAACTTCTTCCTCCTCTCCATTAACCATTGTTGCAGCTCAGACATCGACCCGACGGGCGACCCATGGGTACCCGTTAACCCAGTGGGCATGGGTCTGGGCAAAAATCTGCACCCGTCATAGGCATGGATTTTTTAGCGGACACGTCCAACTTTCATGGGCACGGGTTTGGGATAGCAAAACCCAGCGGGTTTATGCCCATTGCCATCTCTAGTCATAAACCAGTTTATTTTAGTCTAACTGTGCGGCACCCTAATCTTCTTATCCAAACAATATGTCTAAGGCTTGCTAGTTTGATCATACAACTTCAATACAAGTCTAGTGAAGTTTTACAGTGTAAGGTACAATCCTACAAAGTCTAGTAATGTAGGAATGAAGAAACAAGAAATGAAATACGGAAATGTAAAAGAAATAAGAGACAAGCATTTTTTATCGACGGAGCACTCTCGTAAAAAGTCTAGCTCCTATTCGAATCTATACAAGGATCCAAACAATTAACTAACAGTAGTCCTTTCTAGATAGGTAGATTTTGATCCTTCATGTCTCTCCCAGTATCTTATACAAACTCCTTAAAAAAAAATCACCAAAAGCACACTTTCAAATCATCTATGAATCACCGAATTTCATAAATAGAGATCACTTGAACGTAAGGCTCAAGAGTAGTAGTTTGAGTTCAGTCGCTTTCATTCGCTGACGGGATTAATCCATAAATTTCCATAAATTACATCAGTCACATGCGTGTGGCCGCTCTACTTAAGTAGAGGCCTCTTGCTGCCAGGACAAGGCGAGTCCTAGCAAAAGCTGTCGCTACTGCTATCGGCCACGGAGCCAGTGAAGCCTATCGGCCTACGGGCATAGATTAGATTTTGATTCGATTTGATTTATAGGAGCAGCGATGTGGTCCTCAAGATTTGTAGCATCCCGATAGCGAAATCAACGAAATGGTTAAAAGCTAAGCGCATGCCAAAACAAAACATACCGTCTTTGTATGCTGAGACTTTGTTTTAGCATCTTGTTAGCATCATGAAACTTTGAAACTTTGTTCAGCATCTTGTGTGCTGGGACTTTGTTTAGCATCATGAAATGCGTTGTTTATTATCTACTGTTCTCTGGAGTCGGGCAAGAACTGTGCGGACTCGTTAGCATCTTATAATACGCTCATCGCTCTTTTTTATTTCACATTTTCGATCTATTCTGGGTTTGAGAGCTTCTTTTTATAACTTTACATCAAAATATATCAATATAATTATAATATTTTAAAAATATTTTTAACGATAAATTTAATGATATAATTTTTGAATAATCAATCTAGATAATTTTAAATCTATTAACGAAAGTTTAACGGAGCGAATTTTAAAAAGTCAAGTAAAAAAATAGAGGACCGAGGGTCTTGTGCTCCAAACTGAGGCAGCGTTGATTGAAACTACGAACGCCGACCATTGGATAGCCTAAACGGCGTCACTTCGCAAGTGACCGGCAGCTTGATTTCACCCTCGCCACGAGTTGAAGCGGCTGCCAGTGTACATTTTTCGCTACGGGTTTCTGATTTTTAAGCCTACGACTTGCGAATCGCGAGCATTAAGATCACTGCACCTGCCAATTGTTTCACTAAAAAGTACCAAGATTTTACTTAGAATCCCATCCGCATTGGTCCGTCTGAGCCGTCGATTTAGCACCACCGGACGAACCGCACAGGTAACCGTCGTCCTATCGTGCAGTGACGTTTCTTTCTTCCACGCCAATGCTCGAATGCTAGGTGTCAGGAGGAAATGCCAAGATCTAGTCAAATGGTCAAGCATGGAGCAAGTGGTGCAGCTTTCTCTCCTCCTCGCCGGTTTAACTATCACCATTAGGCCCTCCCTCACGTGATGCTGCTATCCTATCTGCTAACCATCCATCATCCTGCCTCGCTATAGCTAACTACCCATGTGCAATTGTTTAGCATAAATCCAAAGGCTATAGTTTTATTTTTTTTCCTTTGTAGTGGAAAAGGCTACAACTAACTGAAGAAAAAGAAAGTTTCAAAAAATAAAAGAAAAAGGAGGCGACTGGGCTTTGATAGCAACATCGTTCCGGCCCGGCCGAGCCACATGCAAGGCGACCTTGGTGCCCAGCCCATGTTTCCGCCCATCCTCAGAAGTATCGTCAAACCGAATTGTCTCACTAATTTAGCAGCAAGAGTACAACCTACTCGTTTTGGAATTTTTAGCTTTTGGCAAACGGGGCAGCTTTTCAGGGGTTTCTCAAAGTCGTTTTTTAACCGGCCTTTTGAACTTAAAATCGTATGTACCGTCCACATCGATGGCTCTGCCTTCCGCCGTTGTATAAAAAAGCGTAAACAAAATTTATCAACCGCAACCCAAAAACTATCACAAAGCTTCGGCCTTAAAGTAAGAAAGAAAGAAAAGGGAAACCTCCACCATTAGGAGAAGGACGCTAGATTTCCATCCCTACCAGTCCTGTGCATCCCTAACACACCAGCTCATAAGGTTACAGTCTCAGGCCAAGACCACTCTTTTGTAATCTCCTTAATTATGGTGTCAAATGCCTACGTCAGGTACCTAATTAAAAAGGGGACCCTGGATTAGGTCATGGGCTACCAACTCTTTTTGGTACTGAGAACTCCACCTTGGTTTACAAAATTACAACCAGTTAGTTACAATGTCTAGAGCTATTAGCACTGGGCGGATCAGATAAGCTGAAGGGCCTAAGACTGAGATATGTGTGATCGTGTAGCTAGCGACGTGGTTCCTTTGACTCAGCTTTCTATTGAGGTGAGCAAATCTTTACTATTTAATAAATTTGAGTTGGTGGTTGGTGCATTCTCCTTCTTCTCTTCTCAACCGTCCGATCTGAATACTGAAATCTTGATCATCCATCTAACATCCCTCTCCTTTTCTTTTATATCTAACTACCCCTCCTCTCTACTTCTACCAACAGTTACCATTTCCCACATCCTCTTCTACCCGGCCTCTCGCCTCCCTCCCCTTCTGCTCCGCTTGCTTCCGCTACCTCTCCGCTCCACCTCCCATGCCCCTTGCCCCTCCTGCCGCGTCGCTGCCTTCTGCTCCCCGGCCTGCGTTGCGGCTTCCCACCCGTGCCTCATCTATGCCGCACTGTCCGGCGGCAACCTCGCCGCCGCCCTCAAGGCGCTCCAAGAACCGCCCCTCCTCCTCCTCCTCTCTACCTACTCCCTCCACAAACCCTCCCTCTGTGCTCTCCTCTCCCTCTCCTTAGCCCCGCAGGGTCCCTTCCCGAGCCAGCAGGACGCCGCCAGCCTCCACGGCATGGTCGCAGCGCTAGCCTCTCGTCTACACTCTCGCTCCTCGACCCCTCTCCCACCACGGCGTCCCGGCCAACCCCTCTGCCTTTGCTGCGCTCCTCTCCGCCTGCCGCTCCCTCGCCCACGCCCACCAGATCCACGCCCACCTCCGCGTCCACGGCCTCGACTTCAACGAGTTCCTGTTCGCCAGGCTCGTTGAGCTCTACCTCGCACTCGGCTCCGCAGAGGACGCACGCCAGGTGCTCGACGGCTTGCCCCAGGCCAGCGCCTTCTCGTGGAACACGCTCCTCCACGGGCATGTCCACCGGGGCCGCGGTGAGGCGGGCGGCGCGATCGCGGACCGGTTCACGGAGATGTGCGCCGCCAGGGCCGACGCGAACGAGTACACGTACGGGTGCATCCTCAAATCCATCTCCGGGAGCATTGCGCTGTCGATGGCCATGGCCACCGCCACGCACACGATGCTTGTCAAGAACGCGTTCGCGGGCGCGCCGGGGATGCTGATGACGGGGCTCATGGATGTGTATTTCTGGTTCAGCAGTTAACTTAGGACAGTTCAAACATGAAGCAATGGGCTCAAGTAGTGAAGCTTGCAGTTCAGCAATTTTATGGTCTGCCCGTTTTAAATTCATCTTCAACTTATTGCAATTTTACAAGACTCGGGCAGATCCAAAAGCATGGTATAAAGACCTCTAAATGCATTGTCCTTATCCTCACATGAGGTGCATGCACTAGTCTCAACAGTAGTAGATGGAATAGAAGCAATCGTACTCATTTCTAGTTCAGCCAAGAGACTAATATTCTCCACCTTAACAATGTCAAGTTCAGAGGACAGACTATCATGCGAGGTCCTTAATTTCTCCATGTCACCAACAAAGCACAGCATGTATCACAATCATCACGGGAGGGAGCAGATGTAAGTGAAGTAAGCTTCCGTGATAATCTATCTACTTCCTTCTCTAACTCGCTAACCCTAGCTCTAGCTCTAGCATGAAATCCACCTAGCTTAAGAAACGCATGATTGAGCTGATCATAGGAAGGGAATACCTCGTCGGAGTCGGAGTACAGCTCGCTGTTGCTCACTTCGCCCTCAAGGGCCATGAAGCACATGCTGGAGAAGTTGTCGCCGCCCTTGGGGTCTTGGTCACCCGTTCTGTCGTCATCGCTCCATCCCTCCACCTCGATGAGGTCGAGGTCGTCGAATGCGGTGAGGACGCGGTGGAAGAGTTTCTTGGCTTTGCCAAGGTCGCGAAACTTCTTCTTTCCTTGGGCATGGACTGGAGGCTTCTTGTTGCGGTTCTTGTCGGTGTAGTCGTTCTTGCCCGAACCGCCGTAGTCGTTCTTGCCCTTCTCCAGCTTGGGGCAGTTTGCCCGAATGTGGTTGGGGCCACCACACTCGAAGCAAATCACGGGTCCTCCTCTCTTTCCGTCCCTCCTCCTCTTGTAAGCATGGGAAAATCTCCGAGCTAGGAGGGCTAACTGCTCATCCGCAAGCTGCTCTAACTGATCATAAATTATGTCACAGAGAGTAGCAAGGGAGAATCCGCAAGTCGACTCAGAAGAAGGTCCAGAAGTGGGATCGGTGACTAAGGCCATCGACTGCGACTTCGACCTACGAGAGACTATGTCAATCTCGTGAGTCTTGAGGCGTGAGTACAACGCGTCAAGAGTCAGGGTCGAGAGGTTGGTGGTGTCCTTGATGGTAGTCACCTTCATCTCCCAAATGCGTAAGTCAAGAGCCGCGAGCATCTGACGAGCGTTGTCCGAGTCGGGGTATGTGAGACCGACCGCTCGGAGGTTGCTCAAGATTTTGTGGAACGCGCAAAACACTCATCAAGAGACTCACCAGCGAGCATTTCAAACTTGTTGTAATCTCGTTTGAACTGGTCCTGTCGGACTGTCTTGATCTGGATGGTGCACTCATGGTATGCATCGAGGGTCACCCAGATATCGAAAGCCGACGAAAGATGAGACATGCGGGCGCGTCGAGGATGCTGATGACGGGGCTCATGGATGTGTATTTCTGGTGCAGGAAGGTGAAGCTAGCGGTGAGGGTGTTTGAGGAAATGCCAGAGAGGGACGTGGTTTCGTGGGGGGCACTAATTGCTAGGTTCGCACACAAGGGGATGAAGAGGGAGGCGTTGGAGCATTTCAGGTGGATGGTGGCAGACGGTGTCAAGGTGAACTCCGTGGTACTCACCTCGATCGTGCCAGTCATCGTTGAGTTACGTGTGCGGAACTTGGGCAGGGAGATTCACGGGCTTGCGTTGAAGAAGCTTCGAGATCGTAAAGATGTTGCAAAGGTCCAGGTAGGGCTGTAGACATGTACTGCAAATGCGGCGACATGGTCTTTGGGATGCAGGTGTTCTTTAGCAGCAAGAAGAGGAACGCTGTCTCATGGACGACGCTGTTGTCTGGGTATGCATCCAATGGGAGACCAGACCAGGCTCTGAGGTGCATAGTTGGATGCAGCAAGAAGGAATCAGACCTGATCTCATTGCGGTGGGGACTACCTCCTAGTATGCACCAAACTGAAAGCATTGAGGGAGGGGAAGGAGCTCCACGCATACGCTTTGAGGAGGTGGTTTCTTCCAAATGTCTCATTATGCACATCACTGATCACCATGTACGGCGCGTGCAGTCAACTGGAATACTCTCGGCGGGTGTTCCATGTCATGGACAAGAAGACTGTATAGGCTTGGATTGCGTTGGTTGATGCCTACCTAAAGAACGGAGACCCTTCAACTCATCGTTGACGTGTTTAGATCAATCTCTTTGTCAAACCGCCGGCCGATTGTTGCCATCACCGGGATCTTGGCGTATACGTGATATTGGGGCATCAACACTCGGCAAGGAATTGCACAGTCAGCTGTTGAAGTTGCGGATGGAACCTCTCCGTTTATGGAAGTACTGTTTGGCATTTTTATCTCCTCCTGGGCTTTTTGGCAAAAAAGAATGGGTTTTAATTCACCTGAACTCAGGAAGATGTATGTGACATAATTAAGCCTTGTTGCACTTGCAATGTATCATTTGTAGGTAGTCCTGCTTGGACTGTATAATTTTTTATATGCCCTATCTTTCTTGGTGATGCAAATCTGTGAAATTCGTACAGTTAGAAACTGATGAAAATTAACTCATCATCATTCGAATTATGCCCCTGATTCCTCTTGCCTTTTGACAATTGACATGCACTAGCTGAATGCCCGTGTGTTGTTACGGATTTAAAAACTTTTAGAACATGTTTGTATGCATATTCTAAAATTTTTTACCACCCGTGAGTTTCTTTTAAAAATCCGTAGCAACGCACGGGCATTCAGCTAGTTAATTAGATGAGTCAGACAGAGTCCTTTGCCTAAAGCATAGCGTAGAGTAGATAGGTGGCATTGGCAAGTCACTATGCGCCGGTGCTTCTTGTTGTGTAGATGCTGGTGTTGTTTTTTCATAGGTGCAAGACTCGTGGTTATCCATTTTACGACCGGTGTCGGTACACACACCTCTCTCTTTAAATGAAACTAGTTGAGTGTCCTGCACAACTAGATATCACTACACATATATAGAGGTAGGATCTAGTCCATGTCGGATTGGTCCGGCATGGGCCCATCGGCCCTTAGGCATTTTGGGCCATGCTAGTCAAGCACAATGAGCACACCAAGCTGTGCCGTGCTAGATCAGAACAGTCTGATGAGGCCCAGGCATGGCCCAGAGGCACATCATATTGCTTCGGGTAGGGCTAGCCTAGGCACGGCACTCAACTGGGTGACGTTGCCTCCGTGCCGTCGTCCCAACTCACCGTTGAGCCTTACTCAGCCACGGAGGTCCTCTCTAGTGCCGCACGGCTTGGATGTCGCTGTTGTGGAGGTCCTCTCCAGTGCTGTCGCCGTCGAGCCTCACTTATCCATGGCTATGTCCGCTGTGGCTCCTCACTCGACCACCTCTGCCGTGTCCCTAACGCCATGCTCAAGCACCGACGCCGTTCCCACCCACTATGAAGGCGAGAACAACATCATGGGTTGGTGTGGAACTCATGCTCACCAGCTAGAGGTCCCTAGGCGGGCATTGGGGTCGTAGAGCAAACTCTCATTGCCCGCTCTCGAGCTTGAAATCCGCGAACGTCGAACGATGAGGATGAAGAGCAGTAGCTGCTCCAATGTGAGTGGAGAGGTGGCTATGCCGGAGTTAGATCCAGATGGCCCGAACTCTGACATAGCGCGGCAGAAGGGAGAGGGGGAGGGGTGGCCGGCACTGGGGAAGGAGGGGGAGGCAGAGGGGAAGAGGAGGGGCGAAGTAGGGAAGGGGCAGTGGAGGGGGCAAGATGACTACTAGCGTCGCGGAGGATAAGGAGCGGTGGAGGGAGGAGGTTGAGCAGCTGAAGGATCTAGACCCATCATTATGAGTTAATGACATATTTTGGTAATTAATGACAATCAAATTATGGGACTAATATTTTCATTGAGATGAATAGATATGATGTGTCCCACGATGATGGATGACTTGAGAAGGCTTCATGCAATTGATCATCCTCAAGTCCAATAAACGACATCATATGATAATGAATAAGTCAAGGATTTGAACTTGAAGTTGATATGTGTGTCATCAAGTTTTAAGAGGATACACAAGGTAAAGGTATAACTAGCTAGGGTTCCTAGTCTTTTACCGGTCTTGTGTTTGGTTAGAAGGCCGGGTTGCTAGTATAGTATACCGTACTATTAAGAGGGGTCACGATTAGTAGCTTGAATGTATCATGTGTTGATAGCTCATTTACTTGCTCTAGCTCTCTCTGTGGTATGATGCTAATAATTTTAAATATGTTTTGAAAATGGTTGCAGCTCATGCATAAGTTCCTTATGACATGAGACTTTAAGTTTATGAATGCATTTTGCAAATTATTGGAGTCCATGTTTTTTCTCGTCCTTGCGGTAGATGCTGGAGTTTTCAAATTGCACTTTGAAAATAGTTGAGGCTAATACAAAAACTTGGCACATGCGACTTGAGTTTTGATCAAAAGTATGTAGAAATAGGTTCAAATCCATGTTGCCGTTTGTACGGTATGATTCTAAAAAGGGTTTAGGGATGTGCTCCATAACCTATTGAGAAGCTCAAACCAACCTTCAGTGGTTAACATTCAAGTTGAAATCTTGGTATGAAAATTCCTCAAAGAAACATGGTTGTCTTGTGTCTTCTCTAGAAAACCGATCAGATCGGCTTTATACAAGCAGTCAGACCAGCCTAGAGGTGTATCTGGGCATACATAGTCAGATTGCTATGGTGTCAGACTAGCATTATGGCTACGGTCTAACTGGCTCAAAGACCAATGTGGTCGAATACCAACGTGATCGAACGCTAGTATGGTCGAAGACCAATGTGGTCGTCTTCGACCGCTAAAGCGGTCAGACTAGCATTATAATTGTGGTCTGACTGGCCCTCGGTCAGACTGGCTCACAAGTGGCAGTCTGACCAGCCCCTGTATGGCCGATTATGTAGCAATATGTTTTTTTTTCCAAAGACCTGGTTTCTTGAGATTTAAGCTGGCGGTCTAATTGCAGTTTTTACAGTCAGACCAGACCTAGCAGTCAGACTGGTCCCTGTGTAGGAGGTCTGACTGGTGGCTCGAGTAACGACTAGTTTTATAACCATTGGAAATGGTGTGGTAGTATCGCCATTTGTTGGCAGTAGTACCGGGCCTCGGGCTATTTGCAGTGAACGTTTTGCTCCAATGGCTATATTCCTTTTGTGGGGCTTATATATCTCCTTGTCACCTATTGGAGGTGGTTGCTGGTTCCATTGTCTTCATTCCTTGAGCCTAGACCAAGCTCTCTCCCTCTTTTGTGCATGTGTTGCACTTAGTGAGTGTAGAGAGGCATAACTGTAACATCCCATGTTCAGGTTTGTGCTTTGTGTTGTAATTCGTGGTTACTTGCTAAAAAAAGCTGGTGTTTAGAGTTCAAACCTTGAGTTTAAATTTTAGTCTAAATTTCTTTTGCCTTGCTAAATTTTCCTCTCTCTAGACCAAAAGCATTTCATTTTCTTTTCTTTCCTGTGTGGGCCGCCCCTTTCTTTTCTTTCGGCCCAGTAGGCCACCGGCCTTTTTCTCTTTTCTTCCTGGCTTCCTGGGCCTTTCGGCTGGCCCAGCCAACCTCGACCCCTTTCCTCTTCCTTGCTCCAGCACATGGTGGCTTCTCCTCCTCCCGTGCTCCTCCTTTTAGTGAGTACTCTTCTAAGTAGTTTGGCCCTTTTCGTCCCTCTCAAATATCATTATTTTGGCTAAACTTTTCTTTTTGGTTCTTGATGCCAAAGGGAGAGAAGGAGAAGAAGAATGAAGGATAGAGAAAGAGAGGTGTTGGATCGATGTTGGCGACAGAGGGGGGGGGTGAATGTCGACTAAAAATTTGATCCCAAAAACTCACGGAACGTTTCCTCTCCAATAGCTACAAAGCTATGAAGAAGAAGTTAAGCTTACTGGAGGCCTACACTTACTGAGAAAGAGTCATAGGAGGAAATACAATCAAGAGAGATAAAATCATAGAGAACATGTAGAGACCCGAATATACAAATCCGGACTCTCCTGTGTATTCTGCACTAGTCCAGGATCACGCTAGTGCACACAGTAAAAACAAAGATGAAATATCGAACATATCACGATTTACTAAGAAAAGACTCAAATATTATTAATAATTATCAGAGTGCGACCTTATGGCCAAGCTTACAATTAATAGCCTAAAAGGCATAAAAGAAACTAGCAGCGGAAATCCAAAAGAAAGCGCGACAACCAATCGACACGCCCACAAAGCTATCGAGTGGAGAACGAAGCCTAATCCGCGAAGACGTCGAAGTACTCTCCTTCTGGAACCTCCTGCTGGTGATACTCCTCCTCAACTGAGCAACATAGGCGTAGAGCCGTGAGTACATTGGTACTCAGCAAGCCGTTTGTAACAAATGAATGCAATATAATATGCAAGGCTTAACAATGGATGGCTGAAAGGTTAATTTTGCAGAAAGCAACAATTTGAAGTAAAATACAATAAATAGATTGTAAAGCGAATTTAACAACAGACACTAAGTAGATATCCAAAGGAATTGAATAAAACCACAGGCGAACTAACCATTCACTTCCCAGCTCAAACCAAACCAGATTTCATAAAGACTCTACCCCTCGTGTGAAATCACCGAGCATTGTCCATGACCGAGGACACGGCTATTCGAATAGTTTTACACTCTGCAGAGGTTGCACAACTGTACCCACACGATGTGATCATCCTCACGTTAAAGAAAATCACAACAAGGCTTTTACAATGATCCATCTCAACTTTGATCCCACTCGCTAAGGTTTCGCCGTCGAGTAGAGTAACCTCTAGTCGATAATTGCCCCCTGCGCCACAACAACATCGATAATGAAACCAAAGTTGAGACTTCACAAATTATTGTGCCAGTCTATCCCATACTAGACATGTGGTTTGCGATTAAGCTCGGATCAATGGCGCACAAAGTTAAGTCCTTAAAGACTACCCAGGCGAAGCATCCACATCCCAATGTGCAACTTGCACCCCCTTTACTGCACGATCATTCGCCCAAGTGAAAACCAAGTTTGTATAACCAACACCAATGACACTACCCATGTCATGGCACACAAATTTTATAACTGTGGTTGACCACCACGTTCAAGTATATCATTAAGTCAAGATTAATTTACACATGTGATGATAGACCCAACGTACTAATAATAAGCATGGCTAAGCATTTCAACGCACAACCCATGTGACAGCTAATATTGCATCACTAAGTAATTTCCCATTCTATGGTGACAATGGAATCAGGGCATTCAAATTATCAAGGAGGAATAATCAATTAGGTCATTAACTACCAATACAAGGGTTTTATAATAAAATAGCAATGCATGATAATTTAAAACAAAGTAATACATAATAGATTTGAAAACTGGGTTCAACATGATCAAAGGACACGACTTGCCTTGGCCTTGCCCGGTGAGGGCTCTTGATCTTCAAATCAAACTTCGCTCCTCGAACACGCGATCTAACGAGAGAGAAAGCGAGACGAAAAGACAAAATAAATTCAAATAAAATTCAAATGAACTCCAAAAACTTTCAAACCTGAACCAAAAGGTAGAGCTCAATTTTAGATGAATTTAGGAAAAAGAACGGGTCAATCGGAGCTAGGACGAGGAGAACGGGCTCTTGGAAAATTGGATCTAAAGAAAATCGGGAAATTGGAAAAGGCATCTTTGTGGGACCGGCGCACGGGAGAACGGGTCTCACGGTGAACTCGGCGCACGAAGCAAGGCGGCGATCAAGACTCTTTGGCGCGGCGCGGAGCCGACGTGGCGACCACGTGGCAGACACGTGTGCGCCCGAGCCGACGTGGCGGTGACTAAGCAGGTGACGTGTCGGCCGGCGTGGCGTATGACGTGGCATCCGGGGCGGCTCGGCTGCGGCGTGGCATGCCACGTCGGATCTAGGGTCGACGGGTCGGCTTGCGTGGCGTCTTGGCCGACCGGCGGTGGCGTGGCTCATGGCGCACGGGTCTCACGGGCTCGGCCGACGGTGGGCCCGGCAGCGGCGGCGGGGTGCATGGTGGGCGGCGTCCACGGAGGCGGCGGCGGCTGGCGTCGTGGCGACGCGACGCGCGCGCGAGACCGAGGCTTGGCGGCGCGACGCGTTCATGGCCGGGCGCGCGGAGCGGTAACGGCGGCGGCCGGCCGACGAGGGTGCGGCGGCGCGATGCAGGTCGGCGGGCATGGTGACGGCGGCGATCGTCGGCGGCGGCGCGATCGAGGCGGCGGCGAACTCACGGCGGCGGCGATTAGCGGCGAGCGACGGCGGCGAAGCCGCGGCGAACGCACGGCGCAGCGGCAGACGGCAGAGCGCGCGGCGGCGCGGGGCGACGGAAGAAGCGAGGGTCGCCCCCTTAATACACGGACGCCGAGGCGTTCGACTCAAGACGGCGGAGGAAAAACGGAAAGCGGCGCGCGCCCCGTCGGAGACGGGACGAGTCCGGTCGAGCGACTCGGCAGTGGGCCCCACCTGCCGGCCGCACGACGAACGGCGCGGCCGAGATGGCGCGCGGGCGTGGCGAAGCGGCGAGATGGCGACACGCGCCGCCCATCGGCAGGGCAAGCGCGCGCGGCGCGGTCGGATCGGCGACGCGTGGTGCGGGTGCAGCGGCGGGCACCGCGGCGGTCGCGCGATGAGGAAGCGAGCCGGTGGTGGGCTTGCCCACCGGCGGTTTGGGATTTCTTTTCTTTTTCCTTTTCCATAAATTCCAATAAAACCTTTTGAGCTCTAGAAAATAGCAAATAAATCCAGAAAAATCCAGAAAAATTCCAATAAATTCCTTGAGACACAAGGAACTCAAATAAAATATTTTTGGCAAATGTTAATTTTTAACTTAATCATATTAAACTCTTTTAGTTTATGAAAATTCCAATTAAGCTTTAATTAATTCCAGAAAAATACAAATGGTGAATTTTATTTCAAAAGCTTCAAAAAGGCTCTGAAAATCAGGATGTTACAGAACAAAACCGCAAACACCACCCTGGGCCGGTCTGATCGATCCCTGGCCAGCGGTCAGACCGCCCGGGCCATGCCGGTCTGACCGCTCTTGACATACCGGTCTGACCGGTGCTCAAACTCCAGTCTGACCGCCTCTTGCCCTCCGGTTAGACCGCTCCTTGATTTCCAGAGCAGGCAGCAAGCAGGATTTTCAGACAAAAACTCAAGACTTCCAACTGCAGAGAAAATTTAGGTGTGTCTCTAGAATTCTTTGCCCAGAACAGTGGGGAAATGACTAAAATAGTCAGAGGAACCTGAAGAAACAAAAAGATCCAACTTGAAATCAAGTATTTCAGATTTTGGGAGAAACCTGAAAACTTACAGAGAGCATCCTCAAAAATCAAATTCCCATCTCAACTTTGATCTTTTGGCTATGAAACTTTGAGGATAGCTACTTAATAGCCTCAGGACTCAACATACAAAGTTTCATGCTATCTCAAGAAGAGAAACCTGGAATGCATCAAAACCCTAGAAATGGAAAACAAGAGCAAGAAACTGAAAAAATGCAAATCCTTGATTCATTCTCTTTGCTCTAGGGAGAATCCAATCAAATGATCTTGAGACCTATTCCCATCACAGAGCAACTCATTTTACCACTAAACAGCAGGAAACAACGCAAAAACGAAAATCTCAGAAATCACCCATAGAGGGCATCGAAGGCAAAACAGAGAGCACGGGAGAAAAACTCAGAAATTTCATTCCTAATCAAACGATTACAGAGGAATCCCCATACGCATGGACATTAGAACAAGAGGAATGATTACAAGTTCATCAATCCATCCTCTCCCTCTCCCAAGCCAAGAACTCACACCCTACATGCTTCTTGGAGAGGAAAAACACACACAGAGAGAAGCTACAAAGGAGACACACACCTCTGCCTCTCCTGCTCTCAACCACTAAAGCCTCACCAACTAAAGCCTAAAGCCAAAACAAACTCTCCAAAGCTCATTTTGACTAAAGCAACACCCTACCAACCTCTCATACCCTAGAATCCATGCAGCCACAAGAAGGCACCTCCTCCTTATATAGCCTTTGGCTAACGGGTCTCCAACCCGTTACGCCCGCGAAATCCCGAACGGAACCCGCTCCGGTTTTGCAGCCTTGTGAAATCACCAATTCACCCCTCCTGCACCTTCCGGGAAGCTTCCGCGTTCCTTGTCGTCCAAGCCTCGCAACCACCTCGAGTCTCCGCCGTCTTCGACACATCCCGACTGTTCTGACCTCAGTGCCACCTGCGCCTAGTCCGGTCACCTCGTGTCTCGCCACGACTCCGCCTCGATGTCCTGCAGCCATCACAAACAAGAAACACCTCAAATAGCACCGTTCGATACATGAAAGCATAAATAGCATCAATGAAGCATAAACTCGCCTAAACGACCAATCGGGAAGACGAATATGCAATAAGACTGTCTAACCATACCCGACTGCGCCAAATGCCGACCTGGCACAAATCACTCAAACCAAACTCAATCTTTGCACAAACTTGTCAATTACTCATCATAAACATGTGGTCACCTCCACATGGTCCATCAAGAGGAAGCATAAATCAAAGAGCAGAGCGTAGAAGTTTAGAAGTTGAAAATTATAAGTTTTTTGGTATTATTGTAGGTCAATAGACCTTTAATGTGCCTTTGTAAGAATAAGCTTATGTATTCTTGTAACATCATCTTGTAAGTTTATTTGAACCTTGTGTTGAACATTTGTTGGATAACTCTTTGGATCATATGCTTCTATTTGGACTTTTGTTGCTTCTTGTAATCGCTGTCCACATTGTGTCATTTTCGATTCCTCTAATACAGGTGTATACATATTTACATTATTGCAATTATTGTCGATCATATTAATATCATGTGTCATGCCTCCTTGGATCCAGAGTATAGAGGAAACTCCGCCAAAATTCACAAAATCCACATATATACGCAAGAATTTTCTTCAAATACTTATGTACATATTTAGGGGGAGCTTTCTCTATATATTGTGGCTTTGTCTAGTATTAAACTCAAATCCATCTTGTGCACAAATAAAATGAATTTAATGTTTCCAAAGCCAACCTTAGAGTATACAATTATTGTGTACAAGGTGTATACTCAAAAAATTAATTTCTACTTCATTGCTTATTTGAGAATTATAATCAATTACCAAAAGGGAGGAGACTGAAGGATCTAGACCCGTCATTATAAGTTAATGACATGTTTTGGTAATCAATGACAATCAAATTGTGGGACTAATATTTTCATTAAGATGAATGGATAGGATGTGTCCCACGATGATGGATGACTTAAGAAGGCTTCATGTGGTTGATCGCCCTCAAGTCTAAGAAACAACATCATATGATGATGAATAAAGTCAAGGACCCGAACTTGAAGTTGATATATGTGTCATCAAGCTTCAAGAGGATACACAAGGTAAAGGTATGACTAAATAGGGCTAAAGATGTATTCCTAGTTTTTTACCGATCTTGGTGTTGGTTGGAAGACCAGATTACTTGTATAGGATGCTATACTATTAAGAGAGGTCGCGACCACTACCTTGAATGTATCATGTGTTGATAGCTCATTTACTTGCTCTAGCTCTCTCTGTGGTATGATGCTAATATTTTTTTTAATGTGTTTCAAAAATCATTATAGCTTATGCATAAGCTCCTCATGACATGAGACTTGAAGTTTGCGACGCGTTTTGCAAATTATTGGAGTCCATTTCCCCCTCCTTGTGGTATGATGCTGGAGTTTTCAAATTGCACTTTGAAAATAGGTGAGGCTCATACAAAGACTTGGCACATGTGACTTGCATTTTGATCAAAAGTATGTGGAAATTGGTTCAAGTCCTATTGCCGTTTATATGGTATGGTTCTAGAAGGGGTTTAGAGATGTGTTCCATAACCTATTGAGAAGCTCATACTAACCTTTAGTGGTTAACATTCAAGTTGAAATCTTGGTATAAAAATTCCTCAAAGAAACATGATTGTCTTGTGCCTTCTTTGGAAAACTGGTCAGACCGACTTTACACAAGCGGTCAGATCGGCCAAGAGGTCTATCCAAGCATACACAGTTAGACTATTGTGGTGGTCAGACCAACGTTATGGCTGCGGTCTGACTAGCTTGAAGACCAACGTGGTCGAAGACCAGCGTGGTTGAAGACCAGTGTGGTCGTCTCCGACCAGTAAAGTCGTTAGACTAGCTTTATAATTGTGGTTGACTGGCCCCGGTCAGACTAGCTCACAAGTGCCAGTCTGATCGGCCCCCGGTATGACCAATTGTGTTGCAGTAAGTTTTTTCTAGAGACCTGCTTTCTTGAGAATTTAAGCTGGTGGTCCGACCGTTGTTTTTGTGGTCAGATCGGACCTAGCAGTCAGACCAGTCCTTGTGTGGGAGGTCTGACTGGTGGCCTGAGTAATGGCTAATTTTATAACCGTTGGAAAGGGTGCGGTAGTACCAGCCATTTGTTGACGATAGTACCAGACCTTAGGCTATTTGCAGCGAACTTTTTGCTCCAGTGGCTATATTCCTTGTGTTAGCTATACATATCTCCTTGTGGCATGTTGGAGGTGGTTGTTAGTTCCATTATCTTCATTCCTTGAGCCTAGAGCAAGCTTTATCTCTCATTTGCGCATGTGTTGCACTTAGTGAGTGTAGAGAGGCATAACCTTGTGCATGTGTTGCACTCGGTGGTGGACTTCATGTCCTTGAACTGTGATTCTTGATTCATTCAAACAAAGGTCTCCGACTTGTTACTCTTGGAGTTTACCGACTCCTAGACGGCTTTGAAGGCGTGGTGGCCCGGTGATATTCTCAAGAAGGTTATGAGAAGGCCCAACGTGTTGTGGGTGGTGTTGTGCTCGCCATCTTCGGAGTGGAGGTAGAGCAGTCTTAGTGGATTGAGGTTGTTAGGCTTAATTCGTGAAGCCGATCTAATTAGTTTGGGCTTATCTCAATGTGGATTAGAGGAAATCGACAAGTTTCCGAACACCATGGTAAAACATCATGTGTCATTATGGTTTGTTCTTTCGTGCTTAATTTACATTTAAGTAATTTATATTCATTGAATTAAATAGAGTGCTTGTCATCCTAGCATTGTTTACCTTGACTTAGAATCATATTGTTGGTGCACTTAGTTGAACTTTGACAACTTAGGTCTTTTATACAAACCAAATTATTTATACTTCCGTATTTTTAAATTTGGTAGTAGCCTAAGAGAAGTTTTAAAACCACCTATTCACCCTCCCTCTAGTCGGCCTCCTCGATCTTACAGCGGCTACAGCGAGCAGTGGACATGTGGCAACTCCATCAAGGTAAGGACCGGTGGTCGGCGGCGATGTGGTGGAGGGGGAGGAGCGGAAGCGCATATCTAGAGAGTGGAGAGAGAGAGAGAGATCGATAAGGACTGACGGGCTACGACGATGCGGTGGAGGGGGAGGTGCTGTTAGGCTGTCGTGCATTAGCCTGTTTTTGTGCTGGGTCGGCCCATTTGCCCTATCACACTATGCCGCCCATTATGCTACTCCCCCAAGCCCAACACAACATGTTGCCTCTGTGCCCATGCCGTGCTTGGGCCATGCAAGGTCAACTGGGTAGTGGGCCAACCCAAAAAGGCCCAACCCAAGTCCCACCTCTATACATATGTTAATATAGTGAAGATAGAGTTACAGTTCATATATAACTCTTGTACTGGTTGGAAATATGGTTGTGCTTCTTATATAACTGTAATTAATATAACATATATCTAATTAATCTACACCGATATAATCTAGATAGACCGAAATGATCTACATAGATCTTTCTCTTTTTTTTTTTTTGCTATTGATACGTGGAATTTCTATCTTTCCAAAGTGATCGTGCAGGCCTCAATTAACATCGTTTTAATAAAATAGATAACTAGAATGTAGATCTTATGCATTTTCTTAAAAATAAGTTGGTTGCAATGCTCAAATACACGCTGCGAGATCTTTACATGGCAAATTTGGTACTGATTAACCTCGGTGGGAAAATAGCCATGACATTGTTGGTTTTTACCAAAGCTTTAATTTCGATCAGTTGATCTCGCGATCATGGTCCAAAATCCTGGTCTTGTTTCCATTTGCCGACCGGTGGACCTAGAAACACAGAAAATAATGCCATGAGGGAGGGTCTCACTTGAGGTCGTCCCCCAAATTCTGCCATGTGAATCCGAGGGAGTACGTAAATTTGCTTCCTAGAAACACTAATCTTGATTGACTTGATTTTGGAACTGAAGATCTGGAGGAATGAATGTAGCAAAAGCAGTGAGCAGGCCGTCAAATTATCATCAAACCAATGACAAATGAGATGCAACAGAGCCACCCATCAGGTCAAGAATCAAGATCCCAAGGGAAGCCCAAGACACCACCAACCGCCACAGCACTAATCCTGCAGAGGCCACATACACCGCCCCTCCCAAATTGAAGTCCCAATCAACACAGCCCATTCATTCCCCGCTTGGATTTGATTTTTTTTCTTTCAAGCAGATGGAAGCTAAGTAATTCGGGGATCGAGGCTGAGCCATGCACTGTCGCTGAAGGCAACTCGATTGATCAGCGATGCTATCTGTTGCTGATGCAGTACTGTATGGGGGCAGGGGAAACATTTCGGTTAAGAAAAAAAAATCGGACCTCTATGAGAAATTCTGAAAATTTCAAAAATCTTGGGGTTTTTTTTTTTCTAAAACTCGATCAAAAATTTTAAAAATGGTCAGAATCCAAAAAAATTCGAACAAATATCACCTTCCATGGCCTCTTGCCAGCGCCGCCAACCGCATACCTTGGCGCCGCCACCGCTGCCTCCGAGACAGGCGCCGCCTCCCCGTCCTCCCTTGCCACGCCGTCGCGAAGCGTCAAAGTCTATACGCGTGAAAGTTGCATATTCAATTCAACATTCAAATAAAATATAAAAATATAAATGAACTCCAAAAATTATGATTTTGGTGCTGTTGGGAAGGTTTTGAATTTATATGAATTTAGAAATAAAAATCACTGGATTTGGAATGAAAAATGAGAAAGTTATGGCATCTCTAAATTTGCCCCTAGGGAAATTCTAGGAACTACTGCGTGGATCGTGGCCATTTACCCTTTCTTGCAAGTTCAGCATTGTCCTCCTCGCCCGCCGCCCTTGCCTTGATGGCCAGTTCACGCTTTTTCTCGCGCTCTTCCTCATGAGCCTCGTGCTCCCTACACCTGCATGCCTCGAGATGAGCCTACGTCTACTGTCGAATACTGTCGTTGCGCTCTTCATCACGGCGCTCCTCCATTCTCTCGCAGCCGATCTTGCCATCCCGCTCCTCGCAGTCAAGACGCCACTGGTTATGCGGGTGGATCTGTCAGTTGATCCAACTGCGGTATGCACATAGTAGATTCGGAGACTACGGGTAGACAGGAGAGGATGCTAGTGTGCACTTGCGGAGAGAAATATTACGGGAGTAAGTTGTAGCAGTCCGTACCAGTTGCCGGTAGTGGCTCGTGTCTCAACAGCGATCAGGATATTTCGATGTGTATTTTGTGCAACCCCAGTAGCGCATGCTGAGCTAAGTCACAGTTGGACTTAAAGAACTTGTGTCTATCCCTGCACCAACAGAGGGGCTGTGTCTTTCCCTTGGACAGTTCTTGCGGTGAGTGCTCTGTTGGAATGTTGAGGTAGGGGTTGCTGCTACGGGGGGCATCGTTATGGGGAGGTGGTCTTCTGGCACGCCCCCTTTATTTGTTGTGGACCGCAACAGCCCTTATGAGCTTGCAGATCTCATCCCACTAGTTCTCCATTTGAGCAAGGTACTGTTGTAGTCATGATGCAGCAGTACCCCATTGGGTAGTACTTAAATATTGATGTGGATTAGCGGACGCAGTTGAAGTGTAATTTGGTTGAAGCTAATTTGGCATCTGCGAGGCGGCGGGCTCGATGAGGAAACGTACTGCAGCCTTGCGTCGGGTCGTTGCATAAAGCTACATTGTTAGGTCACGTTGTAGCGCAAAGCTGGCTCGTTGGGTCATGTCATGCTTTACAGATGTGTACTTACACTGTCTCACTTCGTCCAGCAAAGTTGGCTCGTTGGGCCATGTCCTATGCAAAGCTGGCTCATTAGGTCCCGTTGTGCTTTACAGATGTGTACTTACACTGTCTCTCTTCGTCTAGCAAAGCTGGCTTGTTGGGGGCACGTCCTATGCAAAGCTGGCTTGTTGGATCATGTTGTGCTTTACAGATGCATACTTACACTGTCCCTCTTCATGCAGCAAAGCTGGCTCGTTGGGTCATGTGCTACGCAAAGTCGGCTCGTTCCGTCACGTCCTATGCAAAGCTGGTTCGTTGGGTCACGTTGAGTATTACAGATGCATACTTGCACTATCTCTCTTCATCCAACAAAGCTGGCTTGTTGGGTCATGTCCTGTGTAAAGTTGGTTCGTTCGGTCACATCCAACTCAAAGCTGGCTCGTTGGATCACGTCATGCTTTACAGATGCGTACTTACACTATCTCTCTTCGTCCAACAAAGTTGGCTCCATGGGTCATGTCTTGCGCAAAGTTGGCTCGTTCGGTCACGTCCTGCACAAAGTTGGCTTGTTGGGTCACGTTGTGTTTTACAGATGCGTACTAACATTGTCTCTCTTCGTGCAACAAAGCTGGATGGTTGGGTCATGTCCTACGCAAAGCTGGCTTGTTCGGTCACGTCCTGTGCAAAGCTAGCTCGTTGGATCACGTCGTGGTTTATAGATGCGTACTTACACTGTCTCTCTTTGTCCAGTAAAGCTGGCTCCTTGGGTCATGTCCTGCATAAAGCCGGCTTGTTCATCCACGTCCCGTGCAAAGCTGGCTCGTTAGGTCACGTCATGCCTTGCAGATATATACTTACACTATCTCTCTTTGTCCAGCAAAGCTGGCTCATTAGATCACATCCTACGCAAAGCTGGCTCGTTCGGTCATGTCCCGTGCAAAGTTGGCTCATTGGGTCATGTCGTGCTTAAAGATGTGTACTTACACTATCTCTCTTCGTCCAGCAAAGCTGGCTCCTTGGGTTACATCCCGCGCAAAGTTGGCTCATTCGGTCACGTCCCATGCAAAGCTGGCTTGTTGGGTCACATCATGGTTTACAGATGCGTACTCACACTATCTCTCTTCGTCCAGCAAAGCTGGCTCCTTGGGTCACGTCCTGCGTAAAGCTAGCTCATTTGGTCACATCCTGCATAAAGCTGGCTCATTGGATCACGTCATGTTTTACAGATGCGTACTTACACTGTCTCTCTTGTCCAGCAAAGCTGACTCCTTGGGTCATTCGGTCACGCCCGTGCAATGCTGGCTCGTTGGGTCACGTCGTGCTTACAGATGCGTACTTACATTGCCTCTCTTTGTTCAGCAAAGCTAGCTCCTTCGATTATGTCTTGCGCAAAGCTGGCTCATTCGGTCACGTCCCATGGAAAGTTGGCTCGTTGGGTCACATTGTGGTTTACAGATGTGTACTTACACTATCTCTCTTCATCCAGCAAAGCTGGCTCCTTGGGTCACTCCTGTGTAAAGCTAGCTCGTTCGGTCACATCCTGCACAAAGCTAGCTTGTTCGATCACGTCGTTCTTTGTAGATGCGTACTTACACTGTCTCTCTTCGACCAACAAAGCTAGCTCCTTGGGTCATTTGGTCATGTCCCATGCAAAGCTGGCTCGTTGGGTCACGTCGTGCTTTACAGGTGTGTACTTACACGTCCTGCATAAAGTTGGCTCGTTCGGTCATGTCCTGCTCAAAGCTGGCTCCTTGGATCACGTTGTGCTTTATATATGCATACTTACACTGTCTCTTTTCATTCGGCAAAGTTGTCTCCTTTGGTCACGTTCTGCGCATAGCTGGCTCATTTGGTCATGTCTCACACAAAGCTAGCTCATTGGGTCACGTCGTGCTTTACAGATGCATACTTATACTATCTCTCTTTGTCCAGCAAAGCTGGTTCATTGGGTCACATCCTGCGTAAAGTTTGCTCGTTCAATCACATCCTTCGTAAAGCTGGCTCATTGGATCATGTCGTGCTTTACAGATGTGTACTTACACTGTCTCTCTTTGTCCAGCAAAGCTGGCTCCTTTGGTCACGTCTCGCGCAAAGCTAGCTCGTTTGGTCATGTTCCATGCAAAGTTGGCTCGTTGGATCATGTCGTGCTTTACAGATGCGTACTTACACTGTCTCTCTTCATACAACAAAGCTGACTCGTTAGGTCACATCGTGCTTTACAGATGCATACTTACAGTGTCTCTCCTCGTCCAGCAAATCTTGCTCCTTGGGTCACGTACTGTGTAAAACTGGCTTGTTCGGTCATGTCTTAATCAAAGCTGGCTCGTGCTTTACAGATACATACTTACATTGCCTCTCTTTGTCCAGCAATGTTGGCTCCTTTGGTCATGTCTTGCACAAAGTTGGCTCATTCGATCATGTCCTACGCAAAGTTGGCTCGTTGGGTCACGTCGTGCTTTACAAATGCGTACTTACACCGTCTCTCTTCATCTAGCAAAGCTGGCTCCTTGGGTCACATCATGCATAAAGTTGGTTGTTCGGTGATGTCCTACGCAAAGCTGGCTCATTGGATCATGTCGTGCTTTATAGATGCGTACTTACACTGTCTCTCTTTGTCCAGCAAAGCTGGCTCCTTGAGTCACATCTTGCATAAAGCTGGCTCATTCGGTCATGTTTCGTGCAAAGCTGGTTCGTTGTGTCATGTCGTGATTTATAGATGCATATTTACACTGTCTCTCTTTGTGTAGCAAAGTTGGCTCGTTGGGTCATGTCCTACGCAAATCTGGCTTGTTTGGAGAGGGAAGTCACATCACGCCGTTGTGTTAGAAAGCATGCTACCTCTCCCCCCGTGGTCTATAAAATGCACGCCCACCCCCTGAAAGTGGGGCACTCTATTCTACCAACTGTAGGAAGAAGAACATTCTCCATCCTACATTAACATATCATGGTAGATGCTGAGGGGCCAGGCCAATCGGGTCACCTATGCAAGACCTTCCCCTGAAAACGAGAGAGGACTTTGGTCCTAACTACTGCTTGATGCCAAACAAACGTGCTCAACTGGTATAGTCAAAATGTAGACACTGGGAGGATGCAGTCGAGCAGGTCTTGGACGGCCAGTTCAAAGGCGATGATGTTTCTTCCGATGACCACACTCTGGGGTACAATTAGCCAATAGTTTATTTCCTGTTACTACTAATAGAGCTTTTATATTAACCCTCCTTTCCAGCAAATGACAAAATGCAACTTTATCCGCTGGATCGATCGTCTCCATGAATGCCATGTTGTGATGTACATGGATACATTGTGGAACTGAATATTAGAGTTGGAGGTGTGGATTGACAATCTCAATGAGCAGAATGATGACATCAACCAACAGATGCAGCGCAAGAGGGGCAACGAGGAGATCATCAACATAGGAAGTTCCTATAATCCCATATGTTGCTGCGCGAACCCTAACTGCACATGTGCGTTCCACTATAATGACGGCCAGCCACGTCCAAGCGCCCCCTCTGCAACACTTCATGTGGGTAGCGTCAGGCACCTTCTACCAGTAGCCACGTTCGGAGAAACTTGTACCATGGTACTCTCTCCTGTTGTACACGGTTATGTTCAATCTCCTAAAGAATGTAACTAAATGGTGGACGCATTGTTGCGGTTGCTATTTATTGAGTGGACTATTCTAGCGCTGTGTTGCGTGCACTAAGCTAGATGCTTCAATATGCATTGAAAAAACGTATATCATACAAACGAGTATAAACAAGAACGCAATAGAATTACATATATCACATAGTAGTGCAAAATTTGAGTATTATAGAAATAACAAAAGTACATCAAACGCAGGCGGACTACCCCTATTGGCCCCCAACAACACCCCCAGCACCCCTCCCTTTTCTTTCTCCTATCTTCTTGCTTTTCTTTTCAGTTATCTAACTGAAGTTATACTATTCTTTTCTCTAACTATAATTTTCTATGAATACTAGTTATAACCTTCTTTACACTAAACAAACTATTTACTAACTACAAAAATGTAAGATTAAAACATAACAAAATGTTTACCTTACAGATAAATCTCCCTTCGCAGAAGTAGCTGAGCCTCCTCTCCTTCTCCCTCTCCTTGTCTCCTCTCCTCTTCTTGCGTTTGGCATCGGCAGAGAACGAGCGAATGTTCGGGTGCTCGGTCGGGGCATCTGGTCATCGTACTGTTGGACGACAGGAGGTGCTATTGTTGAATGGTTGGGCGATAGCACCTGTCGTCCGACCGTTGGACGATTGCATTCCTGTCGCCCAACAGTACAGCTACTGCTTACGTGTCGCTTGGCGATCGAGCTATAGGGTCTAGTCGTCTAACGATTGAACTATATGGAGTAACTTTTGTAAAAAATAAAAACATAGGTATAATTTTGTATTTCTAAATAAAAAATTATTATTTTAAAAAATTCGCTGCGCTACCGATCAAGTTTCTGGATCTGCCATGACCGTGCGAGACGAGAGGACCATGAGCCCACGATGAGAGTTAGCTTCACCATCTGGAACCGTTCATGTAAATATCGAGCTCGGTAGGAACTAAATGTCAAGCTCCGCAGATACCTATTAAGGTAGGAGAGCTCGGTAGATCCACTGCGGTAAGTCATGACGGAGCATTGTGTATCTTAATTAGCACTTCTAAATGGTGCTAATCATATTTAATTAGCGATAACCGTGAGTTAATTAAATGCTAATAGCCTCTAGACCTACCGAGCTAGGGGAGCTCGGCAGATCCACTACGGTAAGTCACGGCCAGGCTTTGTGTATCTTAATTAGTGCTAATCATATTTAATTGGCGATAACCATGAGTTAATTCAACGCTAATAGCCTCTATTTAATGCTACCGCGCTTGGGTTGCTCGATAGGCGGCCTGCTAGCACTTGCCAAGCTCCCTTAGCTTGGTAAGTTTGCCGAGCTTGATATGTCTATAGAGAAGACTAGATGTGTAAAAATAAGCATCCGAAGTTATTTTTTTTTTAAAAATAGCTACAGTGTGAGGAGGCTTCCACCATCTGATTCTGCCTGCCTGCCGCAACGGCTAATGATCGAGGACGATTGGAGATGTCATGGCATGCATGTCACTCATTTAGGAGGATTTCTCTGTCCGCGAGTAAGATGTATGCAGTACTACTTAAGATTTATAAATCAGGAGGTTTTGTTCAATATGTCGACGGACCTGTGAGAAGCAGATTGAGGTGTCAGCATGCTACATATGATCTTCGCTGAAACTAGGCCCTCTTTTTCTTTAGTTTATACGAAATGACTTATTCATCGTCTCTTTAAAATAATTTATTGGAACAGATTTTTTGAAACAGTTTAGCACCATTTGATTCATTTGCACAAACAATCACATTAGGATAAAAAGCATCAGTCACATCTATAACCCATCAGCCGTAACTGAGAGCCCACCTAAACTAAAACTACAACAGAGGACAATTTAAGTGGACAACAAATGGAACCAATGGTTATATTGCAAGACATGATAGACAAGTCTGCCTAACCAACAAGGGAAAAGTGGCATCCTCAGCTCTATGATGATGGGCCATCACAATTTTTTTTGAGAAGTTTGACCAAACACCAAGATAGGAAAGTGTGGCACTCCTAAAGTTCATTCTATATAGCTTTTGATTTCCATCTTCTTGCTTTTAGAAACAAAAATCATTTAGAATACGTTGGCTTTTTAATATGTCTTTTTCTTTGCATTGTCCGTAGAGATATAGCGGTGTTTCCCCCTTCTTTCTTTATTTTTCTTTAATTGAATGCCTCAGAAAAAGTTTGCCCTCATGCGCCCATGCGGTTGCATGTATGGGCCTTTCTGGGATCACATGCCATGCGGTTTGCCCTCATGTGCCATGTTGGTCTTCTCTTGGTCGGCATTGATCTCCTTGCTTTCTTCATATGGCCCTACGCTTGGCACAACCTTTCCATGCGCCAAAAATGTTCCCCCTTGGGCGGCCTCCCACTCCTCCCTCTCGGCCATGCTAGCTTCCTCCTTTTCAATGCTTAAAACAACACTACTTTGTGAAGTAACTTCAGTCTGCAATGCTGAAACACAACTCAAAGTAACAATGCTACTTGTTGCCACATCATCCCCTCCCCCTTCAAGCGAAATCATCCTCGGTTTTGAGGTAATGTTTGAATCCTTCTTCTCTTCCACAGTGAGCTTGATTTCAGACTTGATTGTATTCGTCCACCATTGGCTTTAGCACCTGCCATTTTCTTTAATGCTTGAAAGTGTATGTGTTAATTCTCCTGGCATGTGACATCGCAATTGTACTACCATGGCCTATCGAACAACAAGCCACACACCTCTAATGGCAAAACATCGCACTCCACTTGATTAACATATTCGCCAATCCTGGCCTTGTTCAACCACTCCACATAATGAGGTTCAGATTGCCTCCATGTGGACAACCCCAATGCGTATACCAAATCTTTGCTAATCATGTTGGTGAAACTCCTACCGTCTATGATCAACATGCACGCCATGCCTGACCTCGCACTGGGTTTTGAAAAGGCTCCAACGCTGCCCTTTTGCCACCATATCGATGTCGTCGCAATGTACCTTTTTGGCTTAGATGTTCAGCCTGCTTGACGGAGCATCGTCCTCCTTTTGGTTGGGAGTGGAAAAATTTTCAGCACCCTTGCCTAGTAGCTTCACCTCCCCTTGTGTTGTAATTGAACCATCCTCCTTTGTGGCCGAAGTTCTTTGAGCAGCAGCAATAACTTTCTCAATTGTGCCTAGGGTTCCTATTGTTCCTTCCTTCCTTGCGGTTGGTAACCGATGGCAGCAAGGCTTCTCTTATTTGTGATATGGGTGAATTAGGGTTTCGGCCACCATACTTATCCATTCTTCTTGGGCTATAGTAGCAACCATCCCCTTCTTTGTCGCCTTCATTTTGTGTTCATGTGATGACCATGTAAATTGGTATCACGTTAACACATTCATCTCCTCCAGTGTAGTGCAGATCGGAAGACCTTGTCCATCCCGATTCCACTATATATCTGTCCACCAAAGCAACGCGTTGTTGATCAATGCCATATTAGCGAGTCTCATCTTCTTGTTAGAAGAGAGTTTCCGGCCCCAACAAAAGTCCTCCAAGTCTTCCACCCACGTGTAGTAGTTCTCTGGAGTACTCTTAGCAGACAATGACATGATGTATGCCGGTAGTTTCAGAACGCATCAATCGTGTTCCAACATCTTCTTCCTCCACGAGTAACAAAATAATTCATCACGTACTATGATCAACGGGTGCTCTGATACCACCTGATGTGGATTCAACTAGCAAGCTAGCTAAATCACGTTGTTTTGATCCTGATTTTTCATGACACGCCTTGCTAATCACTTTCTCCTTGTTCTAGGGTTATTGCGCACCCAAGAACAGCAATTGCCTTTGTGATAAACCTTCTCCCATGCACACCACAGAACGTGAACAAAGGGTAGTAGAACCAAAGTTCCAGCGAGCAAAATCTAACACCACAATTGGATTCAACACACCTAGAGCAATTCCTAGATGGAAATCTCAAGAACACATACGATGGCCACCAAAACCATGGTGATTTTCTGATATATATTTCTCAACTCTATATCATAGCTAATACATCTAGGCTCCTCTCTTTTGGTTCGGCACTTGGGGCCTGTTCTTTTGGGCTTTTGAAATCGGCTTTTGGCTTCTGCTACAGTACCTAACTTTTAAACGGAGTATTTTCTCAAGATGGGGTCTACAAGTTAAACGATCTACACGTTAAAAACCCAACATCTGTACCAGCCAAAATCGCAAATGAGTATATGTCTCTCCGTAATCTGTACCGTAAACAGCCAAAATTCAAAAATTTCAGCCAAAAGCCATAAGCCGCAGCCAAAAAGAACAGGCCCTTGGCCTTATATAGGTGCCTAGGGGCATGGGCACACACAAACACATGCACAACCAGGCCTAAGGCCTATTCCAACTCATGCTAAGCACATTACAACTCGACTCCATCTCCTAAAGACCATACTTCTCAATTAAACCGATTGGTTTTCATGTGGACTCTCAAAAACCGAATACAACTTAAAGAAGCCAACCAATTGTCTTGGCCAACAACCAAACGCACGCAACTCGGACTCCCAAGGATAACACGGTGGTTTTTCAAAGGTTGATATGAATTGAGATCTATTCAGTCCACAACAAATGGAAATCCTAATCTTGGCCTTGCACGGTTTCCTTATGGTGCACGACTCCCTCTTCTTGCGCACAGCTCCCATCTGGATTCGGCTCCCATTCTCTTGGCTTGGTTCTTGGCTTCCCACGGCATAGCGCATGACTGGATGGCTTGTATCTGGCTCAGACTCAACTCGAATTCACGCAGGGAATCCACTTGGTTTCCTTTCTTCTTCTCTGTCTTTCTTGCCAAGAAATAACGCTTCCTTTCCTTTGTTCGGCTGCATGCCAACCGAACACCACACACCGCTCCTGGGATCACACGAGCCACCCGAACCAACCGAAAGCCACATGATCACGCACCTCTTACATGGCTCCCCTCTTCACGCACGCACACTCTCCATGCACCTTTCCTTTCTATGTGGTTTGCTTCTTCCTTGTCTTGAGATGCAACTCCTTCTAGCTCATTTGCTTGGCTTCCCATCTAGCTTGGGCCTTCTTTCTTCATGCACAAGAAAGAGATCAATGTCCATCTCTCTCTTTGCACCACACAGCTGTTCCCCCCATGCGCTCCGTGCACAATTCTTGGATCACGTGTTGCCTCATGCGTTGGCTTCTCTTCACACTCGGCAGTTGCATGTATGGGCCTTCCTAGGATCACGTGCCCATGCGGTGTGCCCTCATGCGCCATGTTAGTCTTCTCTTGGCCAGCATTGATCTCCTTGCTTTATTCATGCAGTCCTACGCTTGGCATAATCTTTCCATGCGCCGTAAACGTTCCCCATTGGCCGGTCTCCCTCTCGACCACGCTAGCTTCCTCCTTTTCAATGCTCAAAATAGCACTACTTTGCAAAGTAATTTCGGTTTGCAATGCTAAAACACAACTCAAAATAATAATGCTACTTGGTGCCATATCAGCATTTGACTTTTGGCTTCTAGCTTTTAGAAACTAGAAGTCGTTTGGAATACATTGGCTTTTTAACATGTCTTTTTTCTTCTTTTTTCCTTTCTGTTTCCTTTCATTGTCTGTGGAGATATAACGACGTTTTTTTTTCATTATTTTCTTTAATTGAATGCCTTAGAAAAATAATTACATTTTCAGCCAAAAGCCAAAAACAGTTAGGTTTCAGCCAAAAACCAAAAACCGCAGAAATCCGAATTGAACAGGCCAAATTGGCTGTCGGAAAGTGAAAGAAACATAATATATAGGAGCCATTCCAAAACACCTTTTATCTTTCGGTTTAGAGTTATGAAACCTGAAGGCATGATGTTATTGCGCTAAATGCAGCATCTTCTGCTCCCTCAATTGATCAGTGGCGGACGCAGGAATTTTGGAATGGGTGTTCGAAGTTGTAAAAATATTTTTCAGTATAAAACATAAAGATCTACAGTAGTAATAGTTAACATACCATCGAGGTGGACGCTATCTTCTGTGTCTTTCTAGCTCTCTCCCACAAAGATCTAAGATTTGTAGACTTCTTCATTTTTTAAAACTCAAAGATCTACAAAATCATAAAATACAAGTGTTACAAGATTCATTAAAATTATCAGTTCGACGGCGGACAATGTGTGATCATAAGACCATTGATGAATAATATGAAGCACATACAGACATACTCACATACAAGCATAAAAGCATTGCTCATTTTCATTTTTCAACACATAACAACAATCAGTATATGCATGAAAAAAATCAATGAGCACCACATGATACAAGGCATATATGCATGAAAAAAATTGCCTTCAGGCTGCATCAATGAGCACCACATGGTACAAGGCATATATGCATGAAAAAATAGCTTTAGGCTGTATGCACTATCAACGAGCACATTACAGTGTAAATAAGCATAAGTAATAAAATGAATGCCTGTAAGATTAATACTCAACTACATGCCTACTCACATAAACACCAAAAATTATAGCTTCATAATAGAGTAGCACAAGACAGCAACCTTTTAAGACTAGAGTTCAGTACTCTAAAAGAAGAAGCCTACAGCTCAATATTTATTATCTTTCCGCAACTACATTGCTAGTGTTAGCTAATCATAAAGCAATCAATATAAGAGGAGCTGTGAACTAAACACGCTCATTAACAGGTACATTACTACTCTCGTTCTCCTACAATTCCCACAAAAGATTGTTGATTCGGAAGTCGCAACCACAACGACAACAGTAAATTATTTACAGTATCCAACATAATCTTCTTTGACAAGAATATAGTCTACAAAGCATAAATCCAAACTGCCATCACCAACCCTAAATTACCATAGCACATGCATCGTTTTTAGAGGCGCAGAGCAGAGGCGACGAGGCGTGGCCGCGCGCGCGTGGTCCGGTCGGCCGGTCGTGCGCCGCGGTGCCGCCGTGCCGGGTCGTCGGCGGAGGCACGGAGCGGATGGTCAAGGCGCGCCTGGTGGCTAGTGCGGTCTGCGATCGCGGGTCGTCGCCTCGCCGGTTGTTGGAGCCCGGAGGGCGGAGGCAGTGAGGCGCGGTTGCCGGTGGAGCGGAGCGCCGAGGCGGAGGGCGGCGGCGGCGAGGCGGAGCGGAGGCAGAGGGGGGAGGCGGCGAGGTGGAGGGCGGCGAGGCTAGGGTTAGGGTCTGCGGCTCCGCGCGGCGCGCGATTTGCCAATGGGGATCGGGACCGGGGGCGGGGGATACGCGAGGACAGAAGATGGGCTGGGCCCTGGCTTCGCGGCCTGGCGGGCTGCTGCATTTCTCTCAGCTTCTCGGGCTGAATAATGGATATAAACAGCTGATTTAGCCCAACTATATATATATATATGTATTATATCTCATATATACTAGATTTTTTGTCAAAAAATTTGGGTGTTCAGCTGAATACCTATGAACTACTGTAGATCCGCCCCTGCCATTGATGACAATTGATCTTATAATCTTATACAGTACAACTATAATAATGTGCTACGTTTCTTTTCACTTGATGTATCTGGTATAATTGCAATGGACCACTGCCAATTTTCCAGTGCCACAAAATCTCTGAAGGACCGATGAATCTCATCAGGCCATTCATTAATCTCTAGCTTTCCTGTGACAATAGTTACTCGAATCTCTTAGGCAGTGTTTGGTTCGAGGGACAGGGACGTCCCAGGTAGGATATCCCACCTCGGGGTGGTGTTTGCTTCTGGGACAAGCAGAGTCAAGGACATCCCACTAGGAATATTCCTTGTAGATCCGGGACCAGGCAATCCTCTTTTTTTCATGGGACAGAGTCATCCCACGTGGGATAGAGTCATCCCACCTCTTTGTTTTTTAAGTACTATTTTGTTTAAATTTTTTTAAAAAAAACTCAAAGGCTTATGTGTACAAACATATCAACAATAGCCTTCAATTTTTTTTAAAAAAAACTCAAAGGCCACACATGTCCCACCTTCATCCTTCCATCCAAACAAAGGATGGGACCATTCCATCCCACTTTATCCTTCCAACCAAACAAAAAACAGGGATGACTCTATCCCCCTAACCAAACAAAAAATGGGATCATCCCATCCTAAAACCAGGGACAGGACCATCCCATCCCACCTTGTCTCTAAACCAAACACAACCTTAATGCCATTATATCCGAAAATTTCATTGAAATATACAACACAAGAGGAAACTAATCGAATCAAGTCATGTACAGCTATTTTCAACACACACTGTAATGAGAGTTCATAGGATGATAGAACCAACACAAACAAATTCATAACAATACTGGCTGTCCTAACAGAGGCAGCCTTGAAAAATACAGAGGCAGCCTTGGGTTCTACTGGGACAATGGACTGGCTCCTAGCTCAACCAAGTGACCAACCACTAGAGGTGTCAATTGAATTTGAATTATTCGTTTTATCCAACATCTAAATTCGGTTGGTAGTGAATGTAGGAAGCGTAAATGCATTCGTATAATAAAACAAATACATGAATATTATATATGCATTTCGATTATCTCGACAAGCTTGTCGTTATAGTGGACTCTAATTTGGCATTTCATGTTTTCATTTTGGCACATCCTCCAATAAAGATTTTTGCATGCTATTTTTAGCTAAATTCGATATGTTTATAAATAATTTATTTGCAATATATCTAGAATTAGTTAGAGTTAGTGGCAAAATGATACTAATGATCAATGATTATGTAATAAACTAGAAGAAAAGGGGCATAAATATTACTATAAAACCAGTGTCAATTTGCTAAACTTCATTGTGCTATAGGATATTGGTATCCAACCAAATTGAGTAGGTATTCCATTCATATTCGTATTTGTTATAATATTCGATTCATATTCAATTTTACGCATATTCGAATTCATATTCGTTTAAAAAATACAAATACAAATATGAGAAGATCACTATTCGATTCGTATTCAATATGTTGACACCCCTACCAACCACACACATTGTGGGTGATGTTGTGGAGCCCATTACAACTATACAAGTAACAGTTCCTCCAGAAACAAACCAGGTTTTCTTTTCATGTGCAGCATCCTTGCTTGCAAGTTGCAACCTGTTGGCATCACTTCTTCTAAACTATAGTCTAAAAAAAATGTAGAATGGGAAAAGGAGCACTCATGGGTTCTTGAAACTTTCCTCTTTTTGAGCTGATAGCCTGATACTACACTAACAGTAGTAGTAGTTTGCATCAATGAGGGCTTCCCCTCTTTCCATGCACAGGTTATTGCAGTGTGTTCCTTGGCTTTTCCAGCTTTTAAGCAACATTTGGGGACAGTTGTAGCAGGCAAGAAAATAGACTGATCCTGCTTTCTAGGGGTACTTAACAAGTACAGGGTGTTCAGAGCTCGGAAGGGTGAAAAAAGTGTTACTATCATTACCAGATGTTAAGAGTATTGTATATTCTCTCCTCCCTCTCTGGCCTATGTAGCCTATGAGGTCCATGTAGCAATGTCTATATATACCTCTTAACAAATGAATAAGCTGCACAGTTGTGAATAGCAAAAACTATAGCCTTATTTTTCTAATACGGTATCAGAGCACTCTCAAACCCTAATCCACTTTACATAAAAACTCTAATCTCATCTCTCCGGAGGCCTCCGCCGTCGGCTAGGCAATAGGCTCATCGCCGCCGCTGCCGCCCGAGACGACGCCTCTCCTTCGAATCTGCGTCGCCCGTCGTCCGAGCTGCCTCATCGCCTTTCCTCCTCCAGATCTGCGTCGCCATCGCCCAAGACGTTGCCTCTCTTCTGGATCTTCACTGCTCGTGGGTGAATCTCTCTAGCCTCTCTAGATCTTCGTCATTGCCCGAGTGACGTCTCTTCTAGATTTGCACTGCTTCTCTCAGATCCGTGCCACCTCTTCCGGATTCATGTGGCCTCTTCCAGATTTGCCCAAATATGTGCCGCCTCTTTCGGATTCTCCATTGCTCGTGTGTTTGCTGCCGCCTGAGACGATGCCTCTCCTATTCCGGATTCACCGTGGCCTGTGTGTTCATCGGAGACGACACCTCTTCTCTTCCGGATTCACCGTCGCCCGTGTGTCTCCTCTGCATAGTGGTATCATCTCCTCTACTTGCTGCTTGCTCTACAATTAAGATTTCTGGGTTTGCTACTGTGGTATCTATCAATCAATTAAGTAGCTCATGTTTGCTTGCTTGCTCTGCTTGAGATCTCCTGTGACTATCAATCAATTAAGTTGCTGCTGCTCCTATGATTGTGGTTGTGGTCAATGAAGATGGCAAAAGCTAACTCAATGTTTGGGGGAGTTCATCTCTCGTGTTCACCGATGTCAAGCTCGATGGATTGAACTACTGGGCATGGGCTTTCTTAGTCAAGACTACTCTTAGGGGTTATGGCTTGCCCTCTCATTTGACTGACGATACTCCTGATCTAAAGAAAGTTGATGTTGAGGTGATAAAGGCTTGGCAGAAAGAGGATGATCGTGTCATGACTAGCATTGTTCTGAGTGTTGATGTTTCTTTGAGGATGAGTCTTGAGTATCATACTTCAGCCAAGCAGATGTGGACATACTTTGAGAAGAGATATGTTTAGTCTAGTGGTGCTCTTTGCTTCACATTTCTCAAGAACCTTAGTATTCAGTAGCTATAGGATCAGACAGTGGAGGAGTATTACAGTGCTTTCACTCATATCAATGGTCCTCTAGATTCTATGACACCGAAGGTTACCACTGCTTGCCAGTCTTGTGTTGCTAAAGATGAGTATGCTCAGTAGACACTCATGTATCAGTTTGTGATGGGGCTTCGATTAGAGTTTGAGCCTATTCATACTTAGTTGCTCAACTATCCCACTCCACCGACTTTGACTTAGGTGCTCTCTAGTTTGATTGCAGAGGAAACTCGTCTTCATTCGCTTATGCCTACCTTAGGATCCTCACCATATGCTGTACTGGGTCTCTCACAGCAGCCTGGATCTATCAAAGCTACACCCATTGGAGTGCTAGTACATTCTCATTGCAAGAGGACTGGTCATCATGTTGACAAGTGCTTCAAGTTACATCCAGATCAGCTTGTTGATTATTGTGCCAGACATCCATCTGATCGTTGTCGTGGAGCACCTACTGGGCCTCCCAGAACACTTACTGGAGCAGTCATTGCTGCCACATCCACATCTACTATGACATATGGATCAGTGTCTGCCATGACCTCAATTGCACCTTTTGAATTAGTGTTTGCTATGACCTTAGTTGCACCTTCTACTCCTAGCACTGCTCATTCTTGGGTTCTGGACTCAAGTGCCTCCTTTCATGTTACATTGAACAACTCTCAACTTGTTGCTCGTAGGCCTGTGACTGATGCTGCATATGTCCACATTGCTAATGGTACACCTTCCTCTATCACCCATTAGGGAATTCTCTCGACATCTTGCTTCCCTGTTCCTGATGTGTCTTTTGTTCCTTAGCTATCTATGAATCTTCTTTCTGTTGGTCAACTTACTGATATGAACTGTTTCATTGGATCTGATGATTCTTCTCATTTCATTCAGGATCGTCAGAGCAGAAGAGTGATTGGTTCTGGCCATCACCATAGAGGCTCTCCTAGTCATTATATCTTGGAGACCTTACATCTTCCTTCCACTAGTACTTCAAAGGCCTTAGTGTCTTCTGCTATGTCATCATCCAGGTCTCCTGTGGATTCTTCCTTCAACAAGTGGCATCACATACTTGGTCATCTTTGTGGAGCTCGACTCACCACTCTCGTTCACTAGGGTTTCTTAGGTCATGTCACCGTTGAGCCTAGTTTTCATTGTACTAGTTGTAAGCTGGGGAAACAGCTACAACTTCCATATCCTAGTAGTACCTCTCTGTCCTATTGTCCTTTTGATTTGGTGCATTCAAATGTATGGGGTCCATCTCCTTTTGCCTCGAAGGGTGGTCATAGTTATTATGTCATATTTGTTGATGATCACTCTCGATATACTTGGATCTATTTTATGAAACATCGTTCTCAGTTGATTTCCATTTATCAGTCTTTTTCTAAGATGGTTCATACACAATTTTCTTCTTTCATTCGTATTTTTTGTTTTGATTCTAGGGGGAGTATCTTTTTCATCAGATTTTCGTTAGTTCCTTTCTTCTAAGGGTACTCTTCCTCAACTCTCGTGTCCTAGTGCTCATGCTTAGAATAGTATTGCTAAGCGTAAGCACCGTCACATCATTGAGACTGCTCGTACTATTCTCATCTCCTCCTTTGTCCCCTCTCACTTTGGGGGGGAAGCAGTCTATACGGCAGTCTATCTCATCAACCGTTAGCCCTCTTCCAAGCTTCAGGGTAAGTCTCCTGGTGAGGTCCTGTATAAAGCACCTTCTCGCTATACTCATCTTCGTGTCTTTGGTTGTGTCTGCTATGTCCTTTTAGCACCTCGTGAGCATACAAAGCTGAGTGCTCAGTTGGTTGAATGCGTCTTCTTGGGTTATAGTCCTGAGCATAAGGGCTATCGTTGCTATGATCCCTTAGCATGTCGCATTCACATCTCTCGTTATGTGACCTTTGATGAGGATCGTCCCTTCTTTTATCACTCTTCTACACATCCCACTTCTTCTTCCACATATTCCACCTCCTTTTTGTGTCTACCTCCCATCCTTCATCGAACTTGTCTTCTTCAGATACACCTTCTCCACCAGTTTCACCTTCTAGTGGATCTCCTCCACTAGTTTTACCTTCTAGTGTGTCTCCTCCACTAGCTCCACTAGTTTCTGACACTTCCACCTTTTTCCCTTCACTATAGTCGTTGACAGAGAGTTCCTTCTGATCCTCAGTGTCAAGACCCGAATATGAAAATCCGGACTCTCTGTGTATACCGCACTACTCCAGGAACACGCTAGTACATGCAATGGAAACATAGATGAAATATCAACCATATCATAGTTTTACTAAGAAAAGACTCAAATATTATTAATTATCAGAGTTGCAACCTAATGGCCAAGCTTATAGATAATAGCCTGAATGGCTTAAGAAACTTGCAGTGGAAAACAGAAATAAGTATAGTAGCCATTCGATATGCCCACAGGCAATCAACTGGGAGCGAATTCCTAATCCGCAAAGTTATCAAAATATCCTCTTTCTAGTACTGTTGGATCGGAAACGGCGACAGAGGGAGGGGGGGGGGGGGTGAATGGAGCCTCTTAAAAATCGACCCCCAAAGTATCCAAGAAAAACTCAACTCCGATAGTTATGGTAGCTATGAAGTTGAAAAAGAACGAGGGCTAACAAGATTAAGACAACTGAGCTCAAAACAAAGTCATGGCAGAAACTGTGCTCAAAGCATTTTCACTATAGCGAATACTGAGGAATCGGCTGCCACGGCAAAGCAAATCGGCTGTCACGGCTGCCACGACAGGGAAATAGCTTAAAATAATGTCACAGCAAGACGCTGCAGTCACGGTATGAAAACAGCAAAGAAATGCTGCCATGGCAAAGAAATAGAAGGGAAATTGCTGCCATGGCAAAGAAATAACAGAAAATGCTGTCAGCCGAACCAAAAGATAGAGTAGATCATTGGGCAGCAGAGATTAGAGGTTGGCTGAATAATGTCTTCGAGACAAGCAAAAACTCCAACACTAGTTCAGCTGGCAGCAAGGGGAACCAAAAATCAGCAACCGTTCACAACTAGCGGAGAAAGAAATAGCAGCCGAGAGCAGCAATAAAACACACAAGAAATCTGCATACACTAAAGGATGGTCCCTGGTCAAAAACAGATCAAAAGACATGCTGTTCGGCAACATTTGATAGTTGAGAACAAGGACAAAATGTGCTGCCAAAAGCACAAAAGAGAAATCCAAAAGGCTGCAAAAAGAAAGGTATTTAGGCTGAAAATGGTGTGCTAAAACTCTGGCCGCATGAAGCATACATATTGCTGCATATAGCCGAGTACAAGTACTAAAGAAAAAGAAGAACAGTAAATCTTGGGAGGAAACTAAAACGGAGAGAACCAAATGCAGAGGGCAGAAAATACCAACGCAAAATTGCCAACCAAGCAAACTGGAAAGGATAAAGAGTCCAACTATCAAAAGACCAAAGACTAGGAATGAAGACAGTAAGCTAGGCTCTATCGGAGCAGTAACAGAGATAAAAAGGGAGGCCACAAAACTGAGAAGAGAATGATCAACAAAACATAACTCTCATAGCTCGAGACCGAGACATACACGATTACATGATAGTTGTTCTCAGCTCATCTCTCTCTCAAACTCACACTAAATCCCCATACATGCTTGAGGAAACAAGAACTCAAGAAGGGAGAGAGCCAAATATAACCCTAACTTTCACACACCTCTCTCTCTCTCAAGCCATTTCTCTCAAAAATTCTGCACATAGCACTAGAGAGCACATCTCTATTTATAGCCTCCACTAATGGGTTCACATTTCCTTTGCCCATTAGGCTTTTTCGCTTTACCCACTAACTCCAACCATATCACTTCCTTTAGTGCAGCTTTACGTATTCACCAAAACGCCCCTCACGCACCTTCCAGGAAGCTTCCTCATTCCTTGCCTTCTAAGCCACGCAGCCACCTCGAGTCCTCGCCGTCTTCGGCACACCTCGACCGTTCTGACCTCGGCACCGCCCGTGCCTAGTCCGGTCATCCCGTGCCTCGCCACGACTCCACCTCGACGTCCTGCAGCCATCACAGACAAGAAACAAATCACATAGCACCGCTCGAAATATTGTAACCATACAATAATATCAGAAGAAATACTCAACGCCCAAACCGATCGAAACGAAAAATAAACTACTTAAGTACGTTCGACCTAGTTCGACAAGGTCCGACCGAAGCCGATTGCACCGCGCAACGACATGGTCCAAACCACACAAACCAAACTTGACTTTCCTAAAACAGATGTCAATTACTCATCACACAACCAGGGTCACCTCCACATGATCTATCAATCTCCCCCTTGATGAGTATATTGACAAACCCAGAAAAAACACAAAGTAGAGTTTGAGTTTGAGAAAGTCAAACATGGTCCAAAGGAAAGAGCAAAGAAGCTCATGACCATGTCGACAAAGGAACACTAGAGCTACACAAGAAAGAGCAAATTGTTCTCCAAAGCTCTAAAAAGCTCCCAAACGGCTTTTTCTCCGCTATTCTCCCCCTTTTGGCAATAAACATATCAAGATGCAAGGAAAAGAATCAAGTCATGATAAAGGATGAAATGGCTGAAGTTTGTTTATTCTAAGCATTTAGAGCCATGAAGATTATCCAAAGTGACTGTGAAGTATTACATCAAGCCATAACTCATAAATATGCTATCAAGATCATGACAAAACATGTATAGACAAGCTAAGCCAAATAAGTCATAATCTAAAAATTAGTCGAATTTCATAACATGTCAAGTCATCTATGATTATAGTCTAGCTAAAGGTATCCAAAGATGATGCATGCCATGTCAATAATCTAAGCGGAACCAAGAAGCTAGTATTGAACCAATTTAGAGTGCTACAAGTTCAAGAATGAGACAATTGTTCAAGTACTTGATCTTTGTGTAATTAAGTAAATTTAGCACAATTGGCATGTTTTTCTTTTAGAAATCTTATGGTCATTTCCAAACAAACTTTTGTTTAGTCATGCGCTAGATCTCAAGCCTTATGTGATCACTCCAAGCGAGAAGCTTAAGAAGATAATCTTGGTCATCCAAAACTCCCCTGAGTTCATGCCTAGTGCAATGGCAAGCAGTCTCATGAGAAAGAATTGGTGAGATCAGTTTTTTCATACAAAAGAGATCTTTTTGTTTTCTTAAGTGGGTGTACTAACTCATGCTTCATCAAGAAACTAGTATAGCTCAATAAAGATTCAAGACTCAACTCAGCCTATTTGACATGGCATGAATAATAAAAGGATAACTAAAGAAAGACTAATCTTAAGAGCTAACATGACACGAATTAATTCAAGTTGCACATTTTAATTAACCTATCATGGCAAAGACTCAACTACACATATAAAGTCATGATAAATTCAATAAGTAAGCACAGATCATGGCAAGGTGTAATGCAAAGTAAACATGTCATTAAAGGATAATAATCAAGGCTCCATGTAGTTATATGACAGTGCAGAATGACATGCAAGAAAATCCAGCTCCCCCTCAACATGTGATACAACTTTTAGTTCAAGTAGAGTTATGTCAATATTAAGCTCCAGAAGCTCCCAAATGAACTCCCCTTGAACCAAAGAAGTAAAGACAAGAAGCTGGCAAGAAAATCAGAACAGGCAGTCCTTAAAGCATAGATAAGATATAGAGGATACTATGGCTCAGACTGACTATAGAGGATACTATGGCTCAGACTGACTCTCATCTACCCCATATGACTCTAGGACTATTAACTGCCCATCTAACTCACTAAGGAGCAAACACATACCCTGTCTACCCGAGGGTGGCCCAACCCTCGCTAGAACCTACAAGAAGTGAGTGAGCTCAACCTAGTGAGAAGAGAAACAACTAATAAGCAGCATCCTAGAATCACAAGATGAGAGAAGAAGTCTAAACAACTAGACGATAGAAGCACTCTAACCTGTGCTAGAAGGACTAAACCCAATGCACCCATATGCAGTGCAACAGAAAGGAGTAATAGCATAATATACAAATAAATCATGAAGGACATAAACTCCCCCTCACAACAGTCCATAAGGACAAATCACCCCAAGCTCTCCTCGCAAGGCTGAAAACCTAGAGCTATTCAAATGCTTGGTAAAGATATCAGCCAACTGGTGGTCACTCTCCACAAACTAGAGCACTATGTCACCCTTCTCCACATGGTCTCGAAGGAAGTGATATCGGATATCAATGTGCTTGGTTCGAGAATGCTGCACTGGGTTCTTAGCAATGTTAATCGCAGAAGTGTTATCACAAAAGAGTGGAACACTGTTGATAACTAACCCAAAGTCCCGCAGGGTCGAGACCATCGAAAGTACCTGGCTGCAGCAACTGGCGGCAGCAACGTACTCGGCCTCTGCGGTAGACTGTGCAACACCGGGCTGCTTCCTCGAGGACCAGGAAACAAGAGAAGTGCCAATGAATTGGCAGGTGCTAGAAGTGCTCTTCCTATCTATCCTACAGCCGGCAAAGTCTGCATCCGAGTAGGCTCTCAAGGAAAGATAGGAAGAGGAAGAATACCAGATACCATAGTCAATGGTAGCTCGAAGGTACCGAAGAATGCGCTTCACCGCCTGGCGGTGAGATACGCGAGGAGAAGCCTGAAATCGAGCACAAAGACACACAGAGAAGTGTATGTTCGGTCTCGAGGCGGTAAGGTACAAGAGGGAGCCAATCATGCTACGATACTCCTTCTGATCAACTGGCTCGCCATCCTCATCTGGGTCAAGAGAAGCTGATGTAGCCATGGGAGTTGACACGGGCTTACCATCACTCATGTCAAAGCGTCTCAGGAGGTCACGAGTGTACTTGCCCTGATGCAAGAAAGTACCCTCCCGAGTCTGCTTAATCTAGAAGCCAAGGAAGTAAGTCAACTCGCCCATCATGCTCATCTCAAACTCGGTGCTCATGACATCCGAGAACTGTGAAATAAGAGCATGGGAAGAGCCGCCAAAGATGATGTCATCCACATAAATCTGGACGAGCAGGAGATCAGTGCCATGCCGGCGAATGAACAAGGTCTTATCTACCTTACCCATCTCGAAACCATGACTCAACAAATAGGACTTAAGCCTCTCATACCAAGCTCTAGGGGCCTGCTTAAGTCCATACAGCGCTTTGGAAAGCTTGTAGACATGGTTGGGTATTTGGGGTTCTCGAAACCTGGAGGCTGTCTCACATAGACTGCTTCCTCAATAAACCCATTGAGGAAGGCACTCTTGACATCTATCTGGTAAAGCTTGAAACCCTTAGAAGCCGCAAAATAAGCAGGATTCTAATGGCCTCAAGTCTAGCTACAGGGGCAAAGGTCTCCTCGAAATCTAGACCCTCAACCTGGGAGAAGCCCTGAGCTACCAGTCTAGCCTTGTTTCGAATGATAACCCCATCCTCACTCTGCTTGTTCTTGAATACCCACTTAGTCCCAATGACATTGTGACCTCGAGGGGGCTCAACAAGCGACCAGACCTTGTTTCTCTCAAAATTTTCTAACTCCTCATGCATGGCATTGACCCAAGACTCATCAAATAGAGCATGACTAACATCCTTGGGCTCAAAGGTGGCAACAAAGGCAGAATGGAGACAGAAATATGACATGCCAGACTTTGAGCGTTTGACACGCTCAAAGAGGTCTCCAATAATCTGCTCTGAAGGATGATTTTTCTGGATATGTCGAGGAGGTCCTGGATGAGACGAAGAAGTGACCTCTACCTCATGAGCTGATGAAGTAGGAACAGAGCCACTAGCTCCAGAAGAAGCGGAAGGCATGGGCTGATCGCCTCGAGGTGCGGTGGAAGAAGGCACCTCAAGGGGTGGATGAGGGACTGGATCGGGTAGACAACCCTCATCTCCATCCTCCTCATCATCCACAAATATGGTCTCGGACTGCTCTAAAGAACCTGAGATATCGGGCCTAGTCCCTGGACTGGCCTCGTCGAAGGTCACCTCACAGGTCTCTACCATCTTACTAGACTCGCAGTCCCAGACCCTATAAGCCCGCGAAGAAGTCAAGTAGCCTAGAAAGATCCCATCATAAGAACGTGATTCGAACTTATCTAGGTTCCCGGACTTCAAAATAAAGCACTTGCAACCAAACACATGAAAATGAGATACACTGGGCTTTCGCCCATATCTCAACTTATAAGAAGTGCAGTGCAAGTGTACCCGAAGAAAAACTCTGTTCGAAACATAGCACGCGGTAGCTATAGCTTCAGCCCAAAACTTTCGCGGTGTAGAGTACTCATCAAGCATCGTCCTGGCCATCTCGACCAAGGTATGGTTCTTTCTCTCCACGACGCCATTTTGCTGTGGGACGTGCGGAGAGGAGAACTGATGCTCTACACCTGTCTCATCGCTCATTTTGCCCATTAGGCTTTTTCGCTTTACCCACTAACTCCAACCATATCCACTTCGTTTAGTGCAGTTTTGTGTATTCACCAAAATGCCCCTCGCGTACCTTCGAGGAAGCTTCCTCATTCCTTGCCTTCCAAGCCACGTAGCCACCTCGAGTCCTCGCCGTCTTCGGCACACCTCGACCGTTCTGACCTCGGCACCGCCCGTGCCTAGTCCGGTCATCCCGTGCCTCGCCACGACTCCACCTCGACGTCCTGCAGCCATCACAGACAAGAAACAAATCACATAGCACCGCTCGAAATATTGTAACCATACAATAATATCAGAAGAAATACTCAACGCCCAAACCGATCGAAACGAAAAATAAACTACTTAAGTACGTTCGACCTAGTTCGACAAGGTCCGACCGAAGCCGATTGCACCGCGCAACGACATGGTCCAAACCACACAAACCAAACTCGACTTTCCTAAAATAGATGTCAATTACTCATCACACAACCGGGGTCACCTCCACATGATCTATCAAGTACCTGCTGCTGATATGGCCTCTCTTCCTTAACTGAGCAAATATGGATATAGCCGTGAGTACATAGAGTACTCAGCAAGTCGTTTGTAATAAAGATGCAATATAGTATACAAGGCTTACCAAAGAATGGCTGAAGGGTTATTTTGCAAAAAGCAACAATTTAATGTAAATACAATTAATAGATTGAAAACAACTTTGAAAATGATTAATAAGTAATAATCAAAGGAGTTGAGAGTAACAAGTGAACTAACTATTGACTCTAATGAACCAGCCGTTAACTACCATCCATGTAATGAACCACCAATGAATTCACTTCCCAATTGAACCCAATCAAGTTTTTGTGAAAACTCTACCCCTTGTGTGAAATCACCGAGCATTGTCCATAACCAGGGACATGGCTATTCAAATAGTTTTACACTCTACAAAGATTGCACAACTTTACCCATAAGACATGATAATCTCATATTGCATGCGATTAACACATTTCCTTTGGTGTGCGACAGAGAATCATGACAAGACCTTTACAATGCTCAATCCCAACCCAATTCAGCCCACTAGGGTTTTACATCACACCCCCTTGCACCTCATGGAAATCAGCAACCATGTTCATCACAATGGCGGAATCGAAATTGAAATATCACAAATTAGTCAGCTAGGTCTATCCTATACTAGACATGTGATTGTATGATAAGGATTAGATCAATGGTGCACAAATTGAAGTCCTTAAACATTATCCAGGCGAGGCTTCCACATCCCTTGAAGTGAATCCACACTTCCCACTTTACTGCATGATCACTCGCCCAAGTGAAAACCAATTTTGTATAACCAACACCAATGACACCTCCCATATCATGGTATTCAAAATTTATAACTATGGCTACAACCATGATTTAATATCTCATTAAGTCAAAATTAATTAATTAATCACATGTGATGATGAGCCCAATCATAACTATAAGCAAAGCTAAGCAATTTAAACGTATAACCCATGTGACAACTAATATTGTATCACTAAATAATTACCCATCCTATGGTGACAATGGAATCATGGCATTCAAACTATCAAGGAGGAATTAATCAATTAGGACAATAACACCAATACAAAGGTTTTATAATAAAATAATGATGCATGATAATTTAAAATAAAATAATACATAATAAATTTGAAAAATGGGTTCAACATGATCAAAGGATACGACTTGCCTTGGTTTTTCTTAGTTAATGGCTTTTGATCTTCAAATCTTGCTTCAACTCATTCGAAAGCATGATCTAACATGAGAGAAAACGAAACAAAACACAAAATAAATTCAAATAAAATCCAAATGAACTCCAAAAGCTTCAAAACTAGAACCAAAAGGTAGAGATCAATTTTAGATGAATTTAGGAAAAAGAATCAGGTCAATCGGAGTTAGGATGGAGAAGAACATGCTCTCAGAAAATCTAATCTAAAGGAAAAGGTTGAAAATTGGGAAAGGTTACTATGCTGTGAATCTGGTGTACGGAAAGGCTGGTTTACGGTAGACTCGGTGTATGGAACAGTGCACGTGTGACTGGGCGTGCTGATGTGGCCGCTGACTGGCAACTAGGGTTGACGTGGCAGGTGAGGTGGCGGCTGACTCGGCTCGATTGATGCATGAGTCTATGGAATAGTGCATTTGATAGGTGGGCCCAAGGTGTAAGCCTCTCGGTACATCATGAATTGAGTTCACCGAGAAGCCGAAGGTACGTGCAGGCGCGGTGCTGGGTGGTGTCAGCGCTGACGTTGGCCAGTGTGGGAACCGAGACAGTGCTTCGGCAGGCGAGCGGTTGTGGGACAAGAGAACCAAGGGGGATGGTGCGACTTTTATACCTGGATGTCGAGGCGTCTAGGTCAGACACAGGACAGAGTCCGAGAAAGCGACGACACAAACTTCGGAGCGAACACTACGAGAGTTCGGCTCGAGGACGACGTCGTCTCTGGGAAGATGATGAATAGTGCTTCATGCTCCTGATGGGCGATGCTTGGCTCAACCAATGGAAGGGAATTGGCGGCTAGCAACTGTTGGATCGGTTGACGCAAACGGTGTAGAAGAGGGGAACGGTGGTCGTTTGATGGGTGATGCGTGTCGCTCACCGGGCGGGACAAGGCAATAGGGCGGGCTGGGCTGAGGTGGGAAGAGATGGACCAGGCTCTAGGGTTTCGACCCAAGAAGCTTTAGGGACTTTTCCAAGCTTTTATATTTTCAGAAATCCAAATAAATTCATTTGAGCTCTAGAAAATAGCAAGTAAATCCAGAAAATCTCAGAAAAATTCCAGAAAAACCCTTAAGACTCAAAGAACCTAAATAAAATACTTCTAGAAATGTTAATGTTTATTTTAGTCATATTACATCCTTTTAACTAATAAAAATTAAACTTAAGCTTTTATTAATTCTAAAAAAATCCAACTGGTGAATTTTATTTTAAAAGCTTCAAAAAGGCTCTAAAAATCAGGATGTTACACTTAGTATTCCTCTTCTCCACTTGACCCTTTGGCCAGTACCACTGACTCCGATGATCGTTCTACTACATCACGGTATGCTCTACGTGATCGTTCTTCTATTCAGGCGCTAGAGAGATGGGGGTTTTCTCATGTGGGTGCAATAGCTGAGCTGACTACCTATCAGGAGGCACTAGCATACCTGAGTGACAGTTGGCTATGACAGAGGAGCTCACATCATTAGAGTGTACAAGTACATAGGATCTTGTTCCGCTTCCATCTGGAGCTACTCCTATCACTTGCAAGTATACAAAGTGAAGAACAAGTTAGATGGTTTAGTAGAGTGATACAAGGCTCGTCTTATTGCAAGAGGTCTTCAACAGGCCTATGGTTGATATTATGATGAGACTTTTGCTCTAGTTGCTCATATGACCACAGTTTGTACTCTCATTTCTGTTGCAACAGTATGCACATGGACTATATCTCAGATGGATGTCAAGAATGCTTTTCTTCATGGTGATCTACATGAGGTCTATATGCAGCCACCCCCATGTGTTGAGGCTTCTACAGGCTATGTTTGTTACCTTAGGCGCGCTCTATACAATCTCAAGCAGGCTCCTTGTGCTTGGTTTAAGCGTTTCAGTTCCGTGATTTTGCTGGTTTCACTCCAAGTGAGCATAACCACCTTGTTTGTTCACACTTCTCAGTGAGGTCATACTTTACTTCTGCTATATGCCAATGATAAGCCGATCACAGGAGATGACATGGATTATGTGGCTTTTGTGAAGAGGAAATTGAGTGAACAGTTTATGATGTTTGACTTGGGACAATTGAGCTATTTTCTGGGGATTGAGGTTCATTGTAATAGTGATGGCTATTATCTTTCTTAGCATCACTATGTTTAGGATCTGCTTGCTCGCTCTGGCATGACTGATATATGCACTGTTGTCACACCCATGGAGCTTCATCTACATCTTCGAACTACACACGGTGTACCACTGACACATCCTTCTCGCTATCATCAGCTCGTTGGGAGCCTGGTTTATCTCACTGTCACTAGGCTAGACATTGCTCATGCTATTCGTATGCTTAGCCAGTTTGTCAGTGCTCCCACCTCAGTTCACTATGGTCATGTTTTCCATGTGTTGAGATACTTGAGGGGGATACGTCCAGAAGTTTGTTCTATGCGAGTTCAAGTTAGCTTCAACTCCACGCTTACTCTAACTCCACTTGGGCGAGTGATCCTACTAATCGCCGATCTATCACTGGTTACTATTTCTCTCTTGGCACTTTGCTCATCGTCTGGAAGTCCAAGAAACAGACTGTCATGTCACACTCTAATGCAGAGGCTGAGCTACGAGCTCTTACTACTACCACCTCAAAGATCATTTGGCTTTGGTGGCTTTTGATTGATCTTGGTGTCCTTTATGACAATCCTACACCTATCTTTTGTGATAATACGAGTGCCATTTAGATTGTTAGTGATCCAGTTAAGCATGAGCTGACAAAGCACATTGGTGTTGATGCATCCTTCACATGATCTTATTGTCAACAGTCAATCATCGCCCTCAAGTATGTTCCCTCAGAGCTTCAAGTTGCATATTTCTTCACTAAAACTCAGACTCGAGAACAACATTGGCTTCATGATGATGACATTACTTCCTTGGATGCACACAACACTCATATACAAGATGATAGGTAAGGAACTATGACGAGAGCACGCGCACGCAAGTTGAATTATCAGGTGAGTTCGTTCCTGGGATGTATAATTCAACTTCTGAGAATGGATTGCTGCCTAATGTTTGTGCTGTGATTGTGCTTAGGAACATGGGTAAGAACCATGGAGAGGCACATGGAGTAATGGATGTGCTTGGGATGAACATTAGAAGTAATCACGTCACTTTGAGGCCAGGACGACTAAGAATGAAAGCTGGGCATATTCTAGAATCCAGTTCAACATTCAGAGACAATACTAACTTCAAACAAGCATAGAAGATGCATACGGAGTCCAATAAGGTGATCTTGGACTTGTTGGAAAGCTTTTGATATCCTCTTTCCAATGGTTTTGATTCCACCTCAAAACTCCACCTGAGCACGGTGTAATCTATAAAATAAATCCGAATTAGTTTCAAACCTGGGCTCTGGGCCTTGTATCAGTTTGAGTCCAACTGGAGAGTTGTAGTGGGCTGTTCCCTCACTCTCACAAACGTGCCCCCTATGTCCCTAGCACCATAAAAACTGCTAGGGATGCCACTTTTAGGGTTTAGACTTGTTTAGATTGATTTTCGTTTAGAAAATATCAGTTGTGTACTTGTGTCGACTAGACCAACTACGATAACTTCAGGCCTCTCCATTGTTCAATGAAACTTTGTATTTTATTCGCATATTCGGATTACGCTTATTTCTTTCTTGTTTGATTCTCGATTGCTTGTAGGAAAGATCATCCTGTTAGGCACGGTTGGTAACGACAAGGGTGTGGTGTAGCGATTGTAGGACGGGCTTGGTCATTTCAGCAGAGTAGCCTCGTCGTCAACGTCATATCAAATAATTGTAGTTATCATTTTCATCGGAAGATCAGGTTAAATCTCATCACTTCATCTACTCAAACTTAGTGCATCAAATCCTTCAGATCTACCTTAAGTTTGAAGGGGGGGGGGGTGTTAAGAGTATTGTATATTCTCTCTCTGGCCCATGTAGCCCGTGAGGCCTATATAGCAATGTCTATATATATACACCTCTTAATAAATGAATAAACTGCACAGTTGTGAATAGCAAAAACTCTAGCCTTATTTTTCTAACACCAGAAACCACAAAGGTTATGATAATCTTTGCATTTTGATATATTTACCTGAACATCAAAATTGTACGCTGGAAACAAGAGAGGAAAATGTATAACGTGTGTAACTGTAGAATTTGCTTGTACCAGGGGGGGATTTTGCTTCGAGAAAAAAGAACAACCTTAAATAGGATGGGGCAAAAATTTGGCATACCATAGACAACAACATGATGCTGCATAACTCAGTTCAGTGAGCCAGGCAAGAGCAGAAACATCATTATAATGTACATTTTAACCTATGATAATCTGTAGAAAATGAAAAACTAATACAGTGGAGAAGAAAAAAAAAACATACAGCGGATCGACATAATTTGCAAAACAACGCCTACAGGTGCACAATGCGCTGATCGCAATAGTTACGTGGAATTGTACGCCTTTGAATGTGTGCAGATCAACAAAACAATGCTCCCGATCAAGAAACAAGAAAAAGATAAAGCTAAGTACTGTCTGACATTTAAGCTAAAATTATTGAAGGGAAAAAGGAAAAGCTGTTAACAACTGTTTTGCGCACAAGTAGCTCCACAGTGGGGCACAGTAAAGGTTTCTTTGTGCTCAGTACTAGCTGAACAACCAAGGACTAACTTCAGACTTTACATGGAGTTTTCATGAAAAAACCAGCATAGCAGCACCCACCTAAAAGCATGTGAAGACAGAAAGCAAAGCACCAATGATGGTGAAAACAAGCAACAGACAAAATTTTAAGATATAAGAAAAGAGTAGTTTGCAGATAACAAGAGAGAAGCATATGCACTTGGGAACAGTTATTCTTACGTAAAGTCATTAGCATATCTTGTTTCCACAATCCAACCATCCAATGATCTAATAGATCACTGTAAAAATTAATTCCACAGTTTCAATAGAAGATACAATAAGCAACAAAAACGGATCTTCATAAAAGTTGGACAGTTTCTATGGTCCATGTTATCCACTGATAGCATTTCCTTCGCCATAGCACCTCGAGAAATAAAGAATATGTTGTGAAATATTCCACAAGACTAAATGAAAATTAGGAAGTAATATCCAGCCTTGGCTCAAAAGAAAAACCTGTAAACAGCTGCAGCGGAAATCTCTTTGTCATGGGGCTTTTCGTTGACCATTTCCATAGCTTCTGGCTCATGTCGAAGGTGAGCAAAGATGGTGATCCATAGCTCTGGATGTAGATAAGATCATCTGCCCCGCTGCTTGCAAAGACATCATCAAACTCTCCAAATCCTTGGAAAAACTTGTGCGGCATTCGAGCAACCTCATGCCACTCCTTATTACATAACTCCCAGATGCCGATTCCCTTGATGACACCAGGCCTATCTTGCTTGCCAATCCCACCAACCATAATGAGCCTCTCTCTCAGATTCAACAACCGGCCACAAGTGAGAGAACATGGCACTTCTATGGCCATGCTCATTAGAGAAGTGTGAGTCGGTCTAGCAGCGAGGTCGTACATGATAACCCGATGCCGATGCTCATTGTTCACCAAAACTCCAGTCGAGTACACCAGATAGTAGAGCACTCCGTCACAGATGACACACTCATCGCCTCCTCGCCATCTGTGTAACACCTCCACGAAGGGAGTCATCCAACAGCTTGTCTCCGATTCATACAAATGGATGGCCAACTCCCACTGATAACACTCCCCTGGCACCTGATTACACCTCGCAACAACCAAAGTGTAACAGTGTGCCTTCCTGCTCGCAGAAATGGCGTGAGCACTGTAATCCGCCGACCCCCCACCAGGAGCATCAACAAGCCTCTTCCAATCCTTAGTGATGGGGTTGCACACAAAGACGCGGCTCCTGTTCTCGCTGTCCACCAAGCACACCAACCCAGCAGACGAGGACGCAGACCAGTTGCTCTTCTCAATGCAAGGGAAGTCGAAGCCGCACCACTTGCGCAGGCTCGGATCATAGGTAAACCCGGAGACCGCGTCCTCGCTGCAGGTGAACATGAAGTACCATGGCTTCTGAGGCACCATTTTACTCCATGTGCACCTCCGGGTATGCACGGCCTCATGCCATCTCTTGCAAACTGATCCGGATCTTATGATACTCACAACGGGCAAGAAGGAAAGAATCTTCTCCAAGAGATCATCAGGGAGAATGGCATCAAGCGAAACAACCAAGTCTCCATCTCGATCATTGCTGTCTTCAGGAATCGGCGCATATTCCACGACTTCAGCACCGATGCAAGAATATGGGTACAGCTCCCACCCCTCAGTCTCCATTGATGGCATAGGATGAACAATGCTGGAACCAATATAGGCGCCTGGATACTACAGCAACAAAATAAGTGATACAATATGACACAGTAAGGTATTACTACTCAACACAACAAGATTAAGGTCCATTTGCACACATAATCAACTTATTTACATCAATTCATGCCTTTTGTCATAAAACATAAAGATTTTGATCACACAAGATAGGAGCATACAGAGCAAGCAAGGAAAAGCAGAGAAAGGGCAAGCAGCAAAAGAAGAGAAGATCCTAATAACAAAAACAACAATTCTCAAGGCTAGAAGGAAGAAAGATAAAATTTCCCACACAAAATCAGGGCTAAGAGCCCAATCAACACAAACCCAAGAAAACGAGCCCTCCTCCTCGGAATCCGGCGAACCAAGTCGGCCTGGTTTTCTCAGTAAGCCACCAAGATTCGCCCTCCAAGAACCAAATAGAAATCTAAGCTGTCTCACCAATCAAGAATGGAGAAACGAAGCGCCTACCTGCGATTCTTGCCGTTCCCAACTGGGCGCCGAGTTCCCCGATCTGCAGGGATCACGGATCAGCTGGACGGCGAGATTTGGGGGCAAAGGACATGGGAAGAAACAGCGAGAAGGTTTCTGCTTGCTTTTTAACTTCCCCCGCCCGAAGAGATGAAATAGTGGGCTCCTTTTGAGGCCCCAGAGCAAGCGAAATAGAGTTTTGGATACAGGGAGAGGGGGATTATCGTTGCAGCTCGTTAGCTAGAGGAGAGGAGTGGAAGCATGTGTGGGGTGTGGGAAGAAGAAGTGTTCGCAGTATTTTTGTAGCCTCCAAGAAGAAGGGGTGTTTGCAGTATTTTTATAGCCTCCAGAGACGGAGAAACGAGGGAAGGAGGATTATTTGATGTAAATCTCCCTTTTGGGAGTAAAAAAACAAGAAGAAAAGAGAAAGAAATATATACTAGTTTAGTCGCCCCATCTTATCTATTATTGCACTATGAGCTTGTTTGATTAGTTACACTCGATTTTTTAAAGTGATTTTTTATACTTCTTTTGTTATTATTTCGCTTTGAAGATAAAACAGAAGGTCACAGATGCATATGTACTTTACTTGTTTTGCTCCTATCTTACGTATATATTTTTCTATTACCTTTCTGTTGCTCATCCATTTCTTTTAAAAATCACAACTTAACCGAAAAGTCGTCGCTCGCAGAAAAAAAAAGTCATCCACCGCACGGAATATGAACACCGCCTACGTCACGCGAGAGTAGCACGGCCGAGTACTACAGCAATAGGATTGAGCAGTGGAAAATGAGCTACCTCTGTAGTAGGACAGCATTAATCGCGGTGCTAAAATGGTGGTCGCACTACAGTATGTCAAACGGAGGGCACAACGAACTAGGTTAGTTTAACAAAATATAATAAGTAGGCTATATTCTGAATTTTCTTTTTGGGCTATTAAAACAATTTCGTTAAATTTAGATGATAAATAGCAGCGTTTTTTCTCGACTTGTATAATTCATTGGCAGTTCTCCTTCCATTTATAAATATATGTCACTAGACATTTATTATAGAGTACGCAAGATATAACTCATACCGTTATATATAGAGAATTAGTATATTACTATAAAGTACTTGGAGAAATTTATTGCTACAGTTCATCGGGCTAACTTAGATATTTAGGATTTGACAAAATAGACTACACAAATCCTAATTTATCATTCATAAAAATCAGTGAGTAGTACTCTCTCATTTAAAAATATAATGTTTTGACACATTATAACATTTAACTTTGATAATGACTTTTATAGTTGTAACTTAAAAGAAAGCTATAATATCATGAAAGCATTCAATTATAAATCTATTGATACTATTTTCATGTAGCTAATGGTTTTCTATACATTAGTAGTCCAAAATTAAGGAAGTTTGATTATAGGCATGATACTCTATCTTTTTTTAATACTAGTAAAGTGCTCGTGTGTTGCAACGTAGTCTCAAAAAAGTGATACATATCATCAAGCATGATCCTATTATTTTTTCGTATAATTCAACTATGGGATCCAGAAAATACAAATTATCTCATGTGATCCAGGAAACACAAATTCAAATATATGATTATGTGCTTATATATTTCTTACTAGTCATATTTATAAATAATGAAATAGACCATTATTATTGTAGCTAGCATACGGAGCAGGTGTACAGAGACCCTTCGTTAGTTCAAAATTGAAAGGTTATTGATAAAAATTCCAACTCGCACTAAATCTTGTCTTGCAGTCTTGAGTTTATAATATTTTTTTTGTAACAAACAGAACAATAATATGGAATAAACAAATGTCATATTTACATTATTAAATTATTGGATTTTGTTAAACATCATCCGGATATTTTCTTCTTAACTAAATATTACATCATTTTGTCTCTATTGTATCTTCCATCTCATTACTTTCTCTTTTTTTCTCAACTATAAGAAAGACGTACATGCACACACATCATCATGCACGCACACCACACGTACACACATGAGTAAATCTCCATAGCACACACATCACCAAGCACGCACACCACACGTACACACATGAGTGCATTCCCATAAATGCCAACAAGAATCATTGACTCGATAAATTACATTTGATAATGATTACATATCGCAAACATTTTTGCACCCAGAGAGAAGTATGAGTATACAAGATATGAAAAGACACAGTTATGATAACTCACCTAAGAAGCTTCAGCTAGCTATTATACATCAATTATAAGATAGTAGTTCAAAAATAAAACATTTGATAATTAATAGAAGGAAAACATTAGTGATTTAGGATAAGATGGCCACACCATCAAGAAGCAGGATGTGCGCAGCATTTCAGTGTTCAAAGTAAGAAGCGTAGAATTATATTCTTGCTCATTTTGTTTCATTAGTAGTATTCCATTCTACCTCATTTTGTCTCATTAGTAGTATTCCGTCGCATGCAACTACTGCGAAACAGTGGTGCATCTATTAAAAATGATGTAAGGATAGTGAGATGCCAAATCCAGCATGAGGTGTACTGTAACTTAAAGAGAATCATCCCTTATCAGCATGTTTATCTCAGAAAAAAAAAATCAAATATGGAGAAGGTGAGAGCTTATTTTGTGGCTCTTGAAAAATCGGAAGGTCCATCCAGGCAGTATGGCATATTGCCTAGCCACACTTGTAACAGAAAGGAGGTAATGTTCCATATGTGTGCTGCATGCCAAGAACTTGCTTATGTTGATTGTCGTCGAGTTGAATTTTCCATGAAGCAAATGAAAGAAAAGAAGCAACATTAAGTAAAAACATAATGCTTAAGACCACTCTTTCTTAATTCCTTTTTAGTTACAGAAAATATAATGGACAATATAGAATTTTCTTAAGCTACCCTAGGGATAACCTCTAAAAATTGCTAGAGTATACCTATAGAACATTCACCATCACCTAAGATCTCCAATACTCGTGCTCAAGTTCAACCCCTTCTTTATAAGTCCTGTTCTTTTTCATCTTTTGGTTTTAACTTTTGACTTTTCTACAGTAACTAGCTTTTAAACAAAGTGTTTTTTTAAGATGGAGTCTACTAGTTAATTGTAATTATACTGTACCGACTTTATTTATATTAGCAAAAACTGTACATGAGTTTCTTTACTCTGTAATCTCTCGTAGTCTACTAGTTAATTGTAGTACATACTGTACTGATTTTATTTATATTGGCAAAAACTGTACGTGAGTTTCTGTTATTCTGTAATCTCTTACATGAACAGCCTAAAAGACATAAGCCGCAATCAAAAGCCATAAGACTTAGATAAAAAGAACAGATCTATATTCTCCTACACTCAAATATCTACTTTTATTTATCAGTGCCCCATCTCTTAGGGCCTGTTTATTTCGGATTCTAGGCAAGCTAGCTACTTCTAGTAGCCAAAAGCTCTCCTAAACAGTCCAGCTTTTAGGCCAGCTATTGAGAATCTGAAAATCTGGGAAGGCACGATTGTACCGAGACCAAGAAGCTGCATTAACCCAGCTTCTCACAGATTCTGCGGGCTAATACCACTAAAAGTTAAAGTTATTTACCCGTAAATGCCAAAGTTCAATGAAGCACACATCGCACTCTGCTCACAAAGATTTTGAGTTCATAGCTCTAGAATCATTAACCCAAAAGATATTTCACACTTTGGACAAAAACAAACTTTATCTACATTTAGCCATAACTAAAGATTGTTAGAAACCATCCCATGCATTTGATTGTTAGAAATTCTCAATCCAGATCATTCAACCATAACTTGTGAAATGCTAACCTTCTCATGGCAAGCAATCCAGTTCGATGATTACACCAAGAATCAGAACCTTCATGCAAACACGATCCAGATCCCCCCAAAAATCTGCACCTAAGGGTCAGTTCTTTTTTGCTGCGGCTTGTGGCTTTTAAGCTGTTTATACGAGAAATTACAGAGTAACAGAAACTTACGTACGGTTTTTGCCGATATAAATGAAATCAGTAAAGTATGTATTACAATTAACTAGTAGACTCTATCTTAAAAAAATACTCTATTTAAAGATTAGTTACTGTAAAAAAGTCAAAAAGTATTTTTTAAAAACCGAAAAGAACAGGACCTAAAGATTTTTTTGGAAGACCTCACCTTCTCATGGCAAGCAACCTTGTGACGAGGAAACCTGTAGGTAGTGGCAAATTCGTGGCCGATCCTTCACGCAAACACGATCCAGATCCCCCCCCTCCCCCCCAAATCTGCACCTAAAAGTTTTTTCGGAAGCCCTCATCCATCTTAACCTGTACATGGTGGCGAATTCGTGGCCATGGTCTTCTCTTATCCGATCAATTACCGAGTGCTTAAAACACTAAAAATGCAAAATGAAATTGACCAGTTTGTGGCAACTCACCCCTCAAACATAGACGAAATACAGATAATTTAGGGTTATTCGCCATGAGGGATGGCGGTGGCACAAACAAACCTTCATGGAAGTCGCGCTCGGATGATGCGGCACATGACAGGAGTTCGGCCATGGCTGTGAGGCGGGGGCTGCATGAACCTTCATGGGACTTGCATTCGGAGGAGGCTTTACAGCACGGGAGACCGTGCATTGTACCAATGAGGTAGAGGTAGCTACCTTCTCCACCGCATGCTCATCCAGTGGCGCCACATCACCAGTAGCGGCTGAGGCACCGCAATCGGGTCGAGGCTCCAGACCTCCCCGTGTATCGGGCCATGGGAACAGAGAGGGGGAACAAGAGTAGTGGGTCAGCTTGGGGGAGCATAGGATCAAGGAAGAAGTAGAACAAGTGGGAGAGGAGGTGATCATGGGAGTTGTCACAGATGGTAGGATTCATCGTTTTCTTTTTCTTCAGGAAATTGGGGGAGCAGTTGCAACAGAAGATCGTGGGAGACGACGACGGTTCTAGGAGGGAAGCCGACTCACCTGTTAGCTCGTGTTTCTCTCTCTCTCGAGAGAGAGGGTGGCATGAATGAAGCTACTTCAGTGCATTTTTCCCTTAATTTTCTGTCTGCTCGCGGTGAAGGAATAAACTCCCTTTTATATTAGTAGAGATAATTAAGGCACATTTAATAGGATTAAAGTTCAGCCATTAAGTTATTTTGCAATGATTAATAGATACTATAAAATTATAACAATAATACAAGAGTTCTTTTAAGTACAAATATAATGGTTTTGTTGATCCAGCTTCAAAGTTTACAAAGCTTGGCCCCAAAACACCCAATTTACGATTAACGGTCAAGCCCGCATGAGCTGATTTATTTCATCAAACCCACCATAAATGACTTATTTCTATAAGCTAAAGTTATGGCTTATTTGCATCTTTATGATGGAAATTTCATAAACTCTTTTCATTGGCTTCGGCTAGTTTGGAGCTTGAAATTTCATGGACTCTTTTCATTGGCTTCGGTGTAGTTGGAGCTTTTAGTATAAAAATAGACTATACTTACAGGACAATCCGAAAGCTCCAACCTCCATAAATGTCGGATCCGGATTTTACAATCCAGAATTCTCTGTGATTTCACCACACTATTCCCCGAATCAGTAGATAGTGCTCACAGATACAGTACTAAACATCAAAATACATATCATGCGGAAGCGTAAATACAATAGTAGACTTACTTATGGGCCGATCAGGCCGAAGTCAATAAAATGCAGCAGCGGAAACGAAGCACACAGGTGGGACCCTTAGGTTGTGCCCACGGGCAGCCAACTGGGGTTCGCGACCTAGTTCTTAACATCTTCATCTTCTATACCATCACGACCAAGTGTATTGCTGAAGCGTAGTGATCTGACTCCTGATTCTGGATTAATTGAGTGAGCGAGAGTGAGCACAAACCACCGTGCTCCATGAGCCAATACACAATATGCAATTAGATAATATGCATGGCTTATCAAGGAAAGGCTCGGGTTATTTTATTTGCCATAAATTGCTTTTAAACTATGATACATAGAAATTTCTTGAGACCTAACAGTTTTAACTAAAACAAATTTTATCAATATATGAAAGAATGCAATAATAATAGCGATCCAGATTCGGTCCTTAGGGTTATTTAGGCGGTTCTACCACTATCCCCCTTGTGCTTCCACTGCACCACACCCCCAAACCAACCGCCCAGATAGTTAAACAATTTGAGGATTTTTGGAAGCATAAAATATCCATGTTACCTCATACAGCCATTTTCACCCATGAATTCTCAAATCAGTTTCTCATGATTGAAAGTGATACTTAGGGCATTTTGGTATCCCTGAGTATCTAAGCAGTACTAAGCATGGCGAATAACTGTAGACTTATTTTTGAAAGGTTATCATTATAATTTTTCTAGGGAGACAAGGCTCAAATGTTCAAATGTTCCAAAGGAGGTGTAATACTAACGAGTCAAGTAATGGGCATATAGCTAGAATCTTAAAACAAACATATATTTGCATATAAAATAACATCATGCAATTTGATAATTTAAACAAAAGTAATTTGTAGGAAATGTAGGTTCAACATGATCAAAGTATTGACTCGCCTTGCACGTTTTATTGCAGTCTTGAGCTCACTCAAAGCTTTCTCATTTGGTGGGCTTGAGCTTCTGATCTTTATCTTTGCCTCTATCTTGATCTCGCTTGATCCATAGAATCTTCAGGACTCCAATTTATAATTACGCGTGAAACAACTAAATCCAAATAAAGGCAAATTACTCAAAAGAACCAAATAAATCCAATTGAACTTGAGTAACTGTTATTATGATTAAATAGGTGATTTGAGATAATGTTGATTGGGTGTGGGTTATCTTCGGAGTCAAATGAGGTTTGAGCGAAGGGGAGAATGAAGGAAAGAAATCTGCCGAGACAGATGTCAACGAGCCTTCGTGACAAGAGGAATATTCACGAGAATATTCTGCTTTGGTTTTGAGGATGGCTAGGCATAGCTGACTTTAGAATACCATGGATCGATCTTTTATTTAGTAACTTCTTTTATTATTTTTATATTTATTTAGGAAGTTCCATGAATTAGGTTAGACTTATGGGCAATTATAAGAGTTTGGTTGGGGTACTGAGCACTATTTGTTGGATGTTAATATTTAAGATTTAGGGCATGAGTCCTACACGCGAGGTGCGTGAAATAATCTCAAAGTTCATATTTCTAGCCATTTGGGAGGTAGTATTTTATGGGGTTCTAATATTACCTTGCCCATTAAAACAGAATTTAGCGAGATTATTTTAATTACCGATGACCCTAGGGATTTCAATAGACATGCCAACAAGATCTTTTATTAAAGATTCCTTTCGGATTTGGCATTATTAATATTTTATCTGCACTTTAGTTATTATTAGGCATAGCTTTATTTTTAGTTTAAATTTATTTATCTGGGGCCGAGGTTGTTATACAGGGTCATATTTCAATATTGTTATTTAATTAAATCTACCACTGAGATTTATTTAGTGGCGACATGTTAAATATTAGGGCATATATTTTAATTATAATTAAGGGTAATATTTAATTTAAAGCCTTGCTTTTATAGTTAAATATAATATCTAATTTATTTCCCTTAACTCTAACTTGGATGTATTTTCAATTAGGATCTTTATTAAATTTGGACACTTAACCAAAGCCATTTTTTCTTAATGCCTCTTTATTAATAATTAGACTTTAAATGCTCAAGCCACATTAAATACTCATATATGATAATTAATCTAATATAAATCTTAAATAATCTTATTTACATCCTAATCAAATTTATTAGCTCCCCTGGTTTAATTTATAATTTTCCTTAGTTGAAATGGATTAAAGAAAATAAAAATAAAAAAAGAAGAAAAAGGTGTGGGTGAGAGGATTCGAACACAGGACCTAGGGAATTAACGGTCGGTTGTGCTAACCAACTGGGCAATTGCCCACTTGTGAATGATGGAGGGGATAAATTAGAAGAGGCAAGGGTGTGGCTGGGGCAAAACAGAGGAGGTGGGCGACGCACGGTCAGCAGCGATGTTGTCGGTGTCGGGAGGCTAGAGAGGCAACGGTGATGGCTAAAATGGGATCTTGGGAGGCCGAGGAACTCACAAGATGCAACGGTAGGAGCTGCAGTGAAGTAGGGCGGCTTGGCACGGTTCTCAGCGGCTAGAGGCGGGGGTGGAGCGGGGCGCCGGCGGCCGGGAGGAAGAAGAGGAGAATTCGAGTGTGCCCGAGCTTGTAGGAGTAGGGGTGCAAACAGACAGATATTGCTCATCCCGTATCCTTTTCCATATTTTTTGTCAGAGTCAGAGTCGGACACGGATAGTGCCGAATACAAATACGAATGCGGATATTCTCGGTCACGAATACGGAGCGAATACATGCTGATCCGAATATGGTTAGTTTTGGTCACGAACATTTAATCGGATAATACGTAGAAGCAAATTTCACATGGTGACAAGGACAAGTTAAGCAACTAATAAATTCTAGTTAGCAAAGTAATAAGTAAATGATTAGTTAAACAAGTAGTATCTAACTAGCTACATGTCACATGGTTCAAAAGTATGAATTGCCCATAGCCAAGTAGTACATCACCAGTTCATTTAACTTCATTACATTTAGCAAATGATTTCACAAGACCTTCGTATCCAGTATCTAGAGAGGGCAGGTATCCGACTCCGTTTCTATGTCCGGTAACTATCCAAAAAATGCCCGGATAGTTCTGTATCCATCAGATAATGCTTTTTCTGAATCCGTTTCCGTATCTAACAAAACAATATCCGACTCCATTTCCGTATCTAACAAAACCTTCAGATATCTGAAAATTTTCTTCGAATTGTATCTGAATTAAAACAGATGGATGGACGGTCAGAAAATATCTACTCCATTTGCACCCCTATGTTGGAGGTAAAGGGATGCTTACCATGCTGTTGGTCGAGTCGGGGAGGGCTTGAGGCTGGCCGGCACCGTGAGCCTGTGGTGGCACGGGGTGGCCACTGGTGATGGTGAGCTGGGGTGACGGAGGAGCTCCAGCACTGGTTAGGGAGGCATGAATACGTTCTAGATGCGAGGAATTGGACCAAGGTGTCCTGGAGGAGGAATGGCGCTGGTGGAGGCTATTTTGGCCGGAGCTAGGGAAGAAGGAGATGCGGCAAGCCCTGGTGCATGGAAATTCAATTAACTTGGAGAGGGAGTAGATGGGTAGTGGGAACACGATTTGACGCGCTCAATTTGGTTAGGGCATGGCCAGGGCGGAGGGAGAGCAGAGGAACTCACAGGATGCAATGGCAGGAGCTGCGGTGAAGTAGGGTGGCTCGGCACGGTTCTCAGCGGCTGGAGGCATGGGTGGAGCGGGGCGCTGGCGGCCGGGAGGAACAAGAGAAGAATTTGAGTGCGCCTGAGCATGTAGGAGGTAAAGGGATGCTTACCATGCTGTTGGTCGAGCTGGGGAGGGTCCGAGGCTGGCCTGCACTGTGAGCCTGCGCCAGCGTGAGGTGGCTACTGGTGATGGCAAGCTGGGGTGACAGAGGAGCTCCAGTGTTGGTTAGGGAAGGTTGAGGGAGGCAGGAATACATTCTAGATGTGAGGAATTGGACCAAGGTGTCCTGGAGGAGGAATGGTGCCGGTGGAGGCTATTTTGCCCGGAGCTAGGGAAGAAGGCAATGTGGCGAGTCCTGGTGCACGAAAATTCAATTAACTTAGAGAGGGAGTAGATGGGAAGCCGGAACGTGATTTGACGCGCTCAATTTGGTTAGGGGATGGCCAGGGAGGAGGGAGAGCCAAGGATCGTGCGGTGGCCAGTGCTCCGGGCAGGGGGCGGTCGGCCTGGGATGGGGAGGAAGGAGAGGTGCGCAGGTGCAAAGCAGGGACATTCCAAAATTTGAATTTTCACTTAAGTTTTGTATTCAATTTTTGGATTTTCAATTCAAGTCTTGGTTCAAATATCTAGATACAAAAGCTAACATTCCTCTATTTTTGATTTTATTTTGTCCTGAATTGTATATAAATTTTGAATATCTAGCCTTGGGTTTTGTTTGCTAATTGAATTAAAAGCAGGAATTTTTTGTTTAATCATTTAGAGATAAAGTCTAATATTTTTTGGTTTTATTTTATTGACTTGAATTTGACTTCAAGATTTTGGTATTTTGAATTCATGATCTGTAATGTCACTTTCCATATTTATTATTTACATGATCATTATTTGCACTTAGGATTATTCTTGATTATTAATTTGCGTAGCATGAAACTCAAAAAATTTCAAATAAATATTTCAAAGAAATTCAAATGTCAACAGAATGCAGATTTGTTTTTTTTTGAAAATCCAATATTTTGGAACATCCTCGTTCCTAGGCGTGCTTCTCCTTCGTAAGGTCATGAGTGCCTCTAATCCCCTGTGGACGCTCAACTCTGTTGTTATCCATGTGACGACATGTGATGAACTGGAGTTGCCAATGCCATACTACATGTGTTGTTTGCATCTTTAATTGAACTTTGTATTAATCTTACAGTGAATATTATCATATATATATATATATATATATATATATATATATATATATATATATATATATATATATATATATATATATATATATATATATATATATATATATATATATATATATATATATATATATATATATGTTAGCATGTTGAATTTGGGTCACTTTGTTTGTTGCATCATGTTTTTACTGATATTACATTGTTAGAGCTTTGTCCCATAAAATATACTTTTCTTACCCTTTGTATTTCTAGACATTCTCCAACCTTGGAATTTCCTTGCTATGGTTAGTTACTTATAGTGTGATACTTATGGCAATTCTCATTATGATCTTTATGCTATGTTTCATAATCATCTTCTGTTGGATATGTTCCCTTATCGAGTGGATGTTAGATTTGTTTGTGAAATCACATGGCCAGTTTTTCACCGTAATGTTCATCCCGTGATTTATTCACTACTTAGTAATACCTATTTCGACTTGCTGAAATTACTGTCCACGAGAGCAATAAAGTTCATATTAAAAGTCTAATGTGACTAATCAAATCTTATTTGCTCTATCAAATAAACCATAAACTTTTCTCACAATACCAATTCGTACGCACGCACGGCAAGCTACAGTACATCTTATAGTCATTAAAATCGAATGTTGTTTTTTATGAACAATAAACAAGTACTTCTATATGACCACAAAATAGGAGTTATTTTGCGAGGGAATAAAATAATACTCATTCCAAATGCTTACCAACTTTGCTCAAATCGAAGAGGCAGTTGAGTAATGTGAAGCAACATCTTCAGCCATTGAGCAGTGTGTTTGCAGAAGCTTGGATGGCCGTGTTTCCCATGTATCCTTCACTGTTTTGTTCTGTAGCAATTATTTTTTTTCAAATCTAGCCTCCTCACATGTATAATTGGTTTTGCTCTGTAGTAATTATTATTTTTTCAAATCTAGGCCCCTCACATGTGTAATTGCATTTCTGCTCCCCTTCCCCACCACGACAGCCATAGCAATAGATAATACATGTCACCTATCGCGCTACCCAACCGCAGCAGGTGGGAAGCACCGTGGCACCTGTGTCCAGCACGGAAGGCAACATGTGAGAGCGGCAGGTGGTGGGCTCCACAAACCTGTTGTGGTGCTCGATCGCAATTTGAGGTGCCGTGGTACCTAGGTGCAACAACTCCAAGTGTGGTAGGGGACCATGGCAGGTCAGTGGGCCCTAGGGGACCATGTGCACATAAAGCCGCTGCTATGTTTGCTCACTAGTCCCATGCATATTCAGAAGCTCATTCACAGTGCAACCAAGAGAAATAATAGAGGGGGAGGGGAAGAGAAGAAAGAGAGAAAAGATATCGTAGTCGATTTAGAGGTAGTTTGGGTGGTAATTAGAAGATGTGGTAGTTGTGAAAAGTGCAGATTCGATGGAAAGGTTCAAGAATAGGTAAATTTTATTTGCATGCAAGTTGTGTAGTTAATTTCTTTTTAGAGTGTAATGCTTGCTTGATGGTGTAGACTGTGCTAGGTAAGCATGCTTAATTGTTGTGCATGATAATATTTGTATAGTTTATTAGTCATGATAATAATGGCTTAGTCATAATAATGATGTGCATGACATTATTTCTATTGCTAGTTGGGACCTTTACATTGGTAGTAGGAAATTATTGTAGTTTATTTATCTTGAAATGTGTTGAAATTCCGTAACAAAATTTAGAGCTAAGCGAGAAAACATGTGAATCACAATGATGAAGATGAAGCTAATTAGCAGTACCTTTTATTAGCTATATAATATATGTCATGTTAAACATACTGATTTTACATACGCGTGTATGTGAGTACGCAATATTGTTGGTCATGCGTGTTAGTGGGACAAGAGCACAAGCCAAGTCTGTCAGCATTAAATTGCTTCATTTGTGGCATATAGGAATATGTACTAGACCATTGAAAGCTTCAGCATGGTGTGATGTATGTGTGCTACTTACACCGGTAAAACATATAGGTGTAGTACCCCATGAAACTAGTTAATCCGGCCTAACAATAGTGCATGCATGTCTTGATGGATTGTAAGTCGGTCTCAACAACAAAGTATGAAAAGGAAATACAATGTAGAAAAAACATTAGCCATGACCAACATACATAAAATTACTAGCATGCATATACGTTCATGGAATAATTACTCCTTCAAGCTTGCACATGCACCTACATTATACACTCTTACTTTTAGTATTTTCGTGATTTTCCATGACAAATTCAGTTGTTATTTATGTGATACAATGACCTTTTTTTTGGTATGTATGCATGCAATAATTACTCGCAGAAGATATTTTTATTTAGCATTGTCAGAACTAAGTGGATTTCGTTTGCAATAGTGGTAGGTACGTGATGTCGGATATGCAAGATTTGTTTGTGTTCTATGGAAAGAGTGTTGTGCAGGACAGGCCATATGCGGTGGACCCAACAAATTGTGGACAGGCTGTGATATGGGCACCGGGTCTGAAGGACATCGGTCTACCTAAGCTCAGGAACTATGTACAGAACGCATTTGTTAGGAAGATAAGCATGAAGAAGATTGTCATCGAGGCAGTGACTACCACAGTGGTTGGAGATTCGGGGGAGTTTTTTTGGGAGCTTGCAAAGGTGATAGGTAGCGCCGTATGAGGGGCAATATATGGAGATTGTAAGAAATCTTGGTACAATGCTATATGGAAGAGCACTGGTGTATGTGCAGTTTGTGGAGAGGAATGAAATCGTTGAGCAGGGGTGAGCCCAATGGGTGTGGTAGCATGGAAGGGGTGAGTCCAGTGCTGACAATGGATTGCATGTTCCTCTTTGGCAAGTACAAGGGCATGGTACTGATAGTAGTTGTAGCCAGCACGAATAACTAGTTATTCCCAGTGGCCTTTGCAATTATGGAAAATGCGAATATTGATAACTAGCTATGGTTTCTTGCTAATGTGAAGGAAGCCATAGTTCAAGATCGACCTAACGTCTATTTGATCATAGACTGTAATATCGGGTTGCTGTCGGCGCTGAGCAGCATGAAACATGGGATGCAACCACCATTTTAGTGGAATGACGTGCAGACCCATTAGTGAATGAGGTATCTTGTAGCAAACATTCATAACTGATTCCACAACAAAGACTTGTTGAAGAAGTTTAAGAAGCTCTACATGCAGAATCAGATGCACAAGTTTGACACAATATGGAGATAACTCAATAAGAATACCTCAAGGAATGTGAGGGAATCATTGGTAGTAGAACCAGTCGTAGGTCAGGGTGGTTCGACAACAATTAGTGAGTTCACCCAATAGAACAAATTGCATGCCCCTGAGCTGGAGAAATGGTCCGTACTGTAGGATCAAGGATAACCGACTAGAGGGGGGGTTGAATAAGAGGTTCTAAAATTTCTTGATTTCTAAAACTAATTTCCACAAATTAAGAACTAAGCAAGATTTCTATAACAATTCAAGACCTACACAATTCTAGTAAAGCTAAGGCACTACAAGCCAAGTCTCTAAATATGTTTCTAGCTAAATAAGATATGACATTTTTAATTGCTAGAAATATGAATGCAGAATAGTAGAGACAAAAAAATAACCAAATGATGACACGTGATGTTTTGATGTGGTGTTGAAGACTTGCCAGTCTTCACTAGTCCATGTTGAGGAAAGCACAAACAAATTGGACCGGCTCCACAAAGTAAGCCTTACTCCTCGATTCCACTAGTCATTGTTCTTCCTTCACTCTGAAGATGGCGAACATCGAGCCACTCACGATTGGTGACAGACCTCTTCACAATCTTCTTCAAGAGATCACCGCGCAAACTCCTGCCAAGCTGTCTAGGTGCCGACAAACACCAAGAGTAATAAACCACAACCTTCGCTTGACGGATTTCAAGTGCCAAATATCAAACTAGGAATGAATCCACTTGAATTGGCTCAACTACCGCAATTGATGCAAATGGAATGAATGAGGTGTTTGAAGCGATCTACTTACTGAAGGATATTCAATGAAGAGTGTTCTACTTGCCCTAAAGTTGATGAAGGGGTATTTATAACCCCCTCCTACCAAATTCGATCGTTTGGGACAATTTCACAAAAAATCAAGGAAATCAGTAGTGCCACTATTGTATGGCTAGTACTATTGCACTTCCTTGTAATGGCTATAGCAGACACATTTAATGTTTCTGAACTAGCTGTTACTATGCAACGTGGTACTACTGCCATTATATGTGTGGTAGTTCTAATCTTCGGTAGTATCGTTTCCTTGGGGGTGGTACTACCATATATCTTTTTTGACTAAAAGTGGCCCTCTATGGAAATAATGTACTGTCAACTATAATCCAATCCTTTTGGGGTGCGACAGTACCACTCAAGATTTGTGGTTATACCATGATGAGGTAGTACCACTAATTGTACTCCGGCACTACCATTTTCTAGGGGAGCAAACATGCTCCAAAAGTGCCTTTCTGAAAATTACATACCGCCAGCTAAAATTTGGTCCAATTGGGGTACGGTAGTACCGCACTACCTCCTTGTCATACCACAATGTAGTAGTACCGCTAAGTAACCTCTGGTACTACTGATTTTTCTGTGAATGCATAGTTTGCTTTCAATTTAAATTCTAAGTGTAGGCATGATCCTTAGTTGATCCAATGGCATAAGAATATGCTGTTAAACTACTAGTCATGACCTCTCTTAATAGTATGCCATCTAACCTAAAATCCAGTCTTCTAACTTTTTTCTCCTAAGACCAGTAAAAAAAATGTAAGTTATTGATACCTTTGTCTTGGACCATATTGATCTTCATATTAACCTTTAGCATGCATCTCCAGGTTATCGCATTCGTCACTGGGACTAAATATTTCAAACACTCGATAGACATGTTAGTACCATATTCATATTTTGTCATTAATTAGCAAAATATTTTTAGGGGCTTAGATGCTTTCACCTACTTCACGGCACTAATGGTGCGTGGTACGGAATTATAACAACGAACTTGTCGGAGGTGTACAACAGTGTGCTAAAGGGTGTGTATTCCCTCCCGATCACTTCAATTATGGATAAAAGTTGGAACCATACCATCGGTTACTTCGTGAACATAGACACGATAGCAAAGAAGCACTTCGAGGAAGGAAAGCATTTCTCTAAAGTGATATGGGCCTACATGGAATAGAAAATGAAGAAGGCTCGTTCAGATGTTTCTCGGACCATGGGTGAAATCAGAAAGAAGTTCAAGATCCATCTATGAGAGAAGTTTGTGATGGGCCATACTAGAAGGGATCGCAAGCATATATGCACCATCAGCGAAGTAGCGACTTGCACGTTGAATGAACACACTGAACATATTAGGCAAGTGCTAGAAGTTCTTAGAAGTAAAAAATTGTATGCTAATCTTGACAAATGCACTTTTTCACTGACAAAGTTGTGTTTTTAGGCTGTGTTGTTTCTGGATAAGGCATTGAAGTAGATGAATAAAAAACTGAAGCGATTAAGAATTGGCCTACACCTGTGAGGGTTAGTCAAATCAGAAGTTTTCATGGTCTTGCTAGCTTTTATCGGTATTTTCTTAAAAATTTCAGCACTATTGCTGCACCCTTGAATGAGTTAACTAAAAAAAATGTTGTGTTTGAATGGGGTACATCACAAGAGAAAGATTTTCAAGAACTAAAGAAATGATTAATTGAAGCACCATTGCTCGTTTTGCCTAATTTCACTAAGACTTTTAAAATTGAATGTGATACCAGTGGAATAGGAACTGGTGGTGTTTTAATACAAGAAGAGAAACCAGTAGCATATTTCAGTGAGAAGATAGGAGGAGCTTAGTTGAATTACCCTATGTATGATAAAGAATTGTATGCTTTAGTTCGTGTGCTTGAAACTTAGCAACATTATCTTGACCTAAAGAATTTGTTATCTACTCCGGTCATGAAGCTTTGAAATATTTAAAGAGCCAAGCTAAACTGAACTGTAGACATGCTAAGTGGGTGGAATTCATTGAAACTTTTCCATATGTCGTTAGGTACAAGAAAGGGAAAGAGAATGTGGTAGCTGATGCTTTATCTAGAAAGGATGTACTCTTAACTCAATTGGAAGTAAAAGTTCCTATTTAGAGAACTTGAAAGATTTATATGCTTCTAACTACGAATTTTCATAACCATATTTTAAATGCAAAGATGGAAAAGGATGGGACAAGTTTCATATTCACGATGGGTTCTTATTTCGTGCTAATAAATTATGTGTCCCAGATTCATCTATGCGCTTGTTGCTATTGCAGGAATCTCATGCAGGAGGATTGATGGGACACTTTGGGAGAGAAAAGACTTTCATGATGCTGAGCGATCACTTTTATTAGCCTAAAATGAGGCGAGACATTGAAAGGTTTGTACAACGATGTGTGACATGCCACAAAGCGAAATCTAAGCTTAATCCACATGGTTTATACACTCCACTTCTAGTTTCTAGCACACCTCGGGAAGATATTAGTATGGACTTTGGTTTAGGATTGCCTAGGACTAAGAGGTGGAGGGATTCAGTTTTTGTAGTGGTGGATATATTCTCTAAAATGGCACATTTCATTCCTTGTCACAAAAGCGACGATGCGTCGCATGTAGCTACCTTATTTTTCAGGAAAATTGTGAGATTACATGGCATTGCAAAGACAATTGTTTCAAATAGAGATATCAAATTAATAGCTACTTTTGGAAGACCTTGTGGACCAAATTCGGAACATACTTGCTCTTTTTAACAACTTATCACCCACAAACGGATGGGCAAACGGAGGTGATGAATCGTACACTCTCATACTGCTACGAATAATGATCAAAAAGAATTTGAAAGAGTGGGAAGATTGTCTACCGCATGTTGAATTTGCATATAATAGGGTGATACATTCTACTACTCAAATGTGTCCATTTGAGGTGGTGTATGGTTTCAAGCCGATCACACCACTTGATTTGCTGCCACTGCCGTTGCATGAACATGTCAACATGGAAGCATCAAAACGAGCTGAGTATGTGAAGAAGATCATGTCAAAACTAAAGGAGAAATTGAAAAGAAGTCGCGTTACTATGCTAAGAAGGCGAACAAGTCAAGAAAGAAGATGTTATTTGAACCAGGTGATTTGGTTTGGGTGCATCTACCCAAAGAATGCTTTCTGAACAAACTTAAGTCAAGTTGGTGCCTCGGGGAGATGGTCTATTCAGAGTGCTTGAGAAGATCAATGACAATGCATACAATATCGAGCTTCCAGGTGATGATTATGCTATGAGTTCTACATTCAATGTTACTGATTTATCACCATTCTTGGGTCCAGAAGAATCAGAGTCGAAGATGACTCCTTTCCAAGAGGGGGAGAATGATGAAGACATCCCGAAGACACCCATTGGACTGATTACACGAGCACAAGCTAAACAAATTAATCAATAGGTGAATTCACTTCTAATTGAATTTGGTTACAGTTTATGAGAGAATTGGATACTATCTCATTCCAATGTGCTGTGCGTTCTTAGGTTTGAATGATGTGAAGCTTTTGGAATTAGAGCCACGGAGGAGAAGCTAATGGAGAAGAAATACTTGGTGTCAAGCAAGGGAAGACATGTTCAAGTCCTCATTGTCACGCCATATCGACCTCAGATGTATTCAGGACCGTTTGATCCAAATCGGGCATTCGCAAGACCTTTAGAATGTTCGGACCAGTCCAAATGGTTTCGACTATCTCAGTCATCTGATTAGCGTTGGATGATCAGATTCTTCGGAGACGTTCAGACTACTCTGAACAATCGCACCTTTGATCTTTTGTGGACCGTCCGATTGCCTTAGAAATGTTCAGCCCACTCCAATGAGTTGTACCGTCCAGTCTTCAACAAACCGCCTGATCACCTTGGAGACGTTTGGACCGCTCCGAATGTTCATTCATTCTGTAATGTTCGATCGGGTTTTGATGATCAATAGCGACGGTGATGTTTGGACCACTCCGAACGTTCGCCCTTTTGTGTCGTTCGATACTTGGACAGTTGATATTGATGGTAACATTCGGACCAGGCCAAACGATCCCACCGTTGGATTAGTTGGAGACGCTTACAGCAATTCGATTGACTTGGAGGTGTTTAGAATAGTCTAATCATATCTTCGACCACAGTGCCACTACGACTACGACTTACGATCGTTTGATCTTCTTGCAGCTCGGATGACTATGAAGGTAACAACTACTACTCGTGGTAAAGAGGGCATGGTCGTAGTTGATGAGGACATCCTTTCCATAGATACAATTGTGCCGACTCCAAAACAAGCCCAACAAACCGAAATACAAGGACCAATGACTCGAGCGCGAGCACGTCAACTTAACCATCAGGTGAATGCGTTCCTAAGTTTGCATACAAATATTTCAAAGAATGAAATACTATTTAATTCTTGTGATGATTTAATTGTCCTTAGGAACCATGGGGAAGAACCACGTGAGCTCAAGTATAGAAGTGGAACCGTCAAGCGCAATCCAAGTTTTATTCGTGAGTTTGACTCGGATTCGGCCTTCCTAACAGTGTCCACTTCAAACGGCCATAACTTTTGATTCAGAAGGTTTCTCGGGGTTCGTGAGTACTCGTTGGAAAACTCTTGAAGTCTACTTTCAGATGGATCTCGCCTTACCTCCAAATTCCATCCGAGTCGGTCGAAAACTGCCAAACAAGTTACACCACTTTTCCAGTCCGAGTCAAAGTGGGCTTTGGGCCTTGTAATCGAGTCCTATTCGGCTTCCATGTCTTTTGGCCGACCCTCCACCTCCTGTGTCTCTTAAATAGGCAGTCGCACCCTCTTCTAGGGTTTGGGTTTTTGATAGACTAAGTTAGCTTTTGCTACTTCGCCTTGTACTCGCGCGTGTCGGCTAGACCGCCCGAATACTTGTCTTCGAAACCCCACCGTTTTTTTGTTTTCGATTGAAACCTACATCGTTTATTTGCAATTGAGTTGTTGTTCATCTTGTTCTTGCCTGTTCTTCGATTGCTTGCAGGAACCAGTACCCTCGTGGTTAGGTTGAACGTGTGCCGACAAGGTCACGAACAACCTCTGGAGTTGGTGTATCGATCGGTAAGGCGCAACGTCCTTGGATGGTTGTAGTCGGGTCGTCAACGTCATCTCCTTCCCCAATCGAATCTACCACTCTCATCGAAAGATCGGGACCGCTAGTGCTATCAGTAGTTGAAATCAATCTCAATGTGGTCGTAACAACTTACGAGCGTAGACCAAGAGGGATTCCTTGTGATTAAAGGACAACAACTTTTACATGCAGAGTCCGATTGAGATGATCTTGGATTTTTTGGAAAGCTTATTTAGGACTAAGTAATAGACAAGGACTTATCTTTAGGTTCATTTGGGATAAAAGATTTTAGTTTCCTATTTGTAGGAGTTCGAGTCTAATATGATCAAAGATTGAGATGTACATGATTAGGGGGTCCTACGGATTGTGCCCAGGGCTATATAAGCCTTGTAATACGTAGCCTTTGGGTGAGACCACATTATTTTTAAGATAGTTAATATTACTTATTCTGGGGTTTATGCTACACGCTGCCTTTAGGGAACTGGGCGATTTTCTTGACAGTACCTTCGTTTTTCTTGTGTTTCCTTGTGGTTCGCAGGAGCAGTGATACATCTACTTTGTGGTCGGGTAGATGGGATCGCGAGCATGTGTTTGGGTGAATTTTCTTATCACAGGTTGCTATTCTAACAGTGGTTGGTGCCATTGGTTCGTCAGGTTGCACGGATCCAAAGTTATCCTTGATCCTACGTCGTTGTCGGACCCAGATTTTTCAACCCGGAATCCTTTGTGATTCCATTGCACTATTCCCTGGATTAGTAGATAGTGCTCACAGAAACAATACTGAATATCAATATATATATATATATATATATATATCATGCGGAAGCGTAAATATAATAGTAGACTTACTCATGGGCCAATCAGGTCGAAATCAATAATATGCAGCAGCGGAAACAAAGTACATAGCCGGGACCCTCAGGACATGCCCACAGGTAGCCAACTGGGGTTTTGCTACCTAGTACTTGACATCCTCATCTTCTTCACCATCTTGACCAGGTGTGTTGCTGAAGCGTAGCGATCTGACTTCTGATTCTGGATTAATTGATTAAGTGAGGGTGAGCACAAATCACCGTGCTCCGCAAGCCAATACATATGATGCAAGTAGATAACATGCATGGATTATCAAGTAAAGGCTCGAGTTATTTTATTTAGCATAAATTGCTTTTAAAATATGATACATAGAAATCTCCTGAGACCTAGCAGTTTGAACTAAAATATAATATGTGAAAGAATGAAATAATAATACCTATCCAGATTTCATCTACCGTTACATGGCTTCTGCACCATATGCTAACCTTTCAGTGTTATAACCGCTTATATTATTACTGGGGCGACATCCAAGGCAACACAAATCAGGGCTTTTCACTGCCCACCACTTTTCCAATTCCACCCACCATGTTTTTGAAATAGAACTATATCTGGTTAAGTTCCCATGTCCGCCCTTGACTGTGGGCACGGCTATTCGAATAGTTTTCACTCTGCAGAGTTTGTACACTTTACCCACAAGAGACAATCCGCTCGTTGTGCCACACAATTCCTTAGTCATACGGTTTAGTAGATCATCACAGTAACTTTTCAAAATACCTCGCCCCTTCCATCATCTCACCCATATGGGCTTCTCCCACTTGCGGCGGGTCCCATAAGTTGTGATGGATGTTCTACCCCTATGCGACTAGTAGCTGGACTACCCATACTAACTAGCTGCCACGGTAAACTTTACCGTCAACGAGTGTCCCATTCAAGTCATCACACAGATAGCCACTTGCACTACCTCACCTCCTCCACCGATGAGATGAATTTTAGGGTCTAGTAAATCTACTAAGCCAAGTTGTACTTTACAGACTTGTGGTTGTACTTGTCTTACACAGAAGGTCATGACAAGATTCAGTCCTTAGGGTTATCTGGGCAGTTCTGACACTAACCACACTCTCGTGCACCACTGCACCAGCCCCCGAACCATCCGCCCAGATATTAAAGCAAGTTGGGGGGGGGGTGTTTTGGGAGCATAAAATAATTATGTCAAAATATACTAGTTATTTCCACCATGACTTCTCAAATCAGTTTCCCATGATTGAAAGTGATGCTTAGGGCATTTTGGTGCCTCCGATTATCTAAGCAGTACTAAGCATGATGTATAATTATGAACTTATTTTTGAAAGTTTTACTATTATAATTTTTCTAGGGTGACAAGGCTCAAATACTTAAATGTTCCAAGAGAGTGTAATACTAGCAAGTTCATTAATGGGTGTATAACTAGAATCTTGAAATCGAACATATATTTGCACAGAAAATAACAGCATGCAATTTGATAATCTAAAAAGGAAATAATTTGCAGAAAATGTAGGTTTAATATGATCAAAGTATTGACTCGCCTTGCGCGATTTACCGCAGTCTTGAGCTCACTCAAGGCTTTCTCATTTCATGGGCTTGAGCTTCTAGTCTTTATCTTCACTTCGATCTTGACCTCGCTTGATCCCTTGATTCTTCTAGACTCCAATTTCTAATTACGCGCTAAACAACTGAATCCAAATAAATACAAATAACTCAAAAAGTCCAAATAAATCTGAATAAACTCAATTTAGCTTTATTATGAGTTAATGGGTGATTTGGGTGATTCGAGGCAAGGTCGATGGGTCAACGAGCATTGATGGAGTCAAAAAAGGGTTGGAGCGAAGTGATTAATGGCTAAGGGAAATCCATCGAGACGGGTGCCAAGGAAGGTTTATAGTGAAGGAATATTCACAGGAATATATCCGCTTAGAACTCGAAGATGGCTAAGTATAGTTGTTGACAGATTATCATGACTCAACCTTTAGTTTAATAATTTCTTTTATTATTATTATTTTATATTTATCAATGAAGTTTCATGAGTTAGGTTAGACTAACGGACAGACGTGCGTGTTTAGTTTATTAATCTTTAGAGTCTGTATTCCTGGCAATTTTAAGTGGTGGCATTTTATGAGATTCTATTTACCAATTATTCAAATTATTTACCGAATGATTAGTTCAATAATTCATGGAAGCACACGGGTATTTAATTATCTAGTTGATTTTTTAATAGTTAAATTTAGTATATTCTTATTTACTACTCATCTACAACTATTGGCCATAATATTACATTTGTCCTTCAGATTATTCATTGGCGAGGTTAATTCAATGTCCGATGTTCCAAAGCCATAATATTTTTAATATCTAATTATGATCTTTTAATTGAAGGTACTCTGAAAATCAACTAAGATTGATATTTTATCCTTTTTCTTAGTATCGGAAAAATTTCATCTTAATTAATTTCTATTTACCTAGGGCCGAACTTCTATACAGGGTCATATTTCAATATTGTTTTCTAATTAAGTCTACCACTGGGTTTATTTAATGGTGGCATGTTAAATGTTAGGGCATATATTTTAATTATAATTAAGGATAATTTTTAATTTAAAGCCTTGCTTTTATGGTTAAACATAATATCCAATTTATTTCCCTTAACTTTATCTTGGATGTCTTTTTAATTGGGATCTTTATTAAATTTGGACATTTAACCAAAGCCATTTTTATTAATGCCTTTAATTAATTAATAATTAGATTTAAAATAAATAATCAGGGCACATTAATTATTTATATATGATAATTAATCCAATATTAAATCTTAAATAATCTTGTTTACATCCTAATCAAATTTATTAGCTTCCATAGATTAATTTCTGATTTCTCCTTGAATTTTCTTAATTGAAGCGGATTAAAGAAAAAGAAAAGAAAAATAAAAAGAAGATAAGTGGGTGACGGGAGTCAAACCTGGAACCTGGGCGTGAATGCGTAACGCTTCTAACCAACTGGGCGGCGGCCAACTTGTGACATAAGGGGGTTAAATCAGAAGAAGTGAGGGGTTGCTGGGTCCAAAGCAGAGGAAAAACAGAGGAGACTTGGGCGGCACACGGCCGATGGCTTTGCCGATGAGGGGCGGCCAGGGAGGCACCGGCGATGGCCAAAATGGAACCCCAACACCATGTGGAAGCCAAGGGAGGCACTAGCGTGAGCCGAGGAGCTTTGAGGCAGGTTGGCGGTGAGGCATGGGTGGAACGGGGCACCGGCGCTATTGTGGAAGATGGAGGAATTGAAGAGGAGTGTGAGCAAGAGTTAGTCGTGGGGAAGCTCACAAGGTGGTTTGCCGAGCCAAAGAAGGTCCATGGCGGGCCGACGACGTGGATAGGGGGCGGAGAAGGGGCTTCTTGGTGGCAGCATGTTGGGGTGAGGGAGGAGCTCTGGCAACAGTGGGGAATGCTCCAGGGAGGCATATAGATGGTGCCAGAGGGAAGAATTGGCCCAGGATGTTGTCAGACCCAGATTTTTCAATCTGAATCATACTGTGTTTCACTGCACTAATCCCTGGATCAGTAGTTAGTGCACACAGGAACATTGCTGAATCAATTCATACATCGCATAAACATTCATTATATTACATAACTTGAAATACACCACGTCGGGTGATAGAGTTTACAAAAGAGGCCGATCAGGCCAATTGCCTTATTACAAACATGCACAATGGAAGTACAAAGAAAAGTAAACCCAAATCCACAGGCAAGCGACTGGAAGGTACTGTGTGCATTATATGTCACCAGCTAACTAGTAACATACGTGCACACAACGCCGGATGTCCACTTGTCCGTGTCTAATCAACGAAGCCTACGCCTTAGTTTCCTCCGTCGTTCTTCTCCTCCGTAGCGGGAGCTTCCTCGTAGGCGTAATGGTCTTGCGCTCCAGTTTCTGGATTTTTGCCGCAAAGCGAGCGTGAGCACTCCGACCCCGTGCTCAGCGAGTCAACACACAGAATGCAGTATATAACATGTATGGCTAACCAAATGATGGCTTAGGTTTATTTTCTTTTGCGAAGAGTGCTTTTGAATACAATTATATAAAAATTCCTTAAGACCTAGCATTTTGAACACACGTATATGTTGAATGCAGTAATAATAGTGATTCAGATTCCATCCACCATTACATGGCATCTGCACCATATAGCCATTCTTCAGCGTTATAGCCACTTACATTACCACTGGGACGACACCCAGGACAATTCCAAACTAGGGCCTCACACTGCCCTCCACTTTTCCATTCCCATCCACAAATCATTTTGAAATAGAACTATATCTGGTTAAGTTCCCATGTCTGCCCTTGACCGTGGGCACGGCTATTCGAATAGTTTTGACTCTGCAGAGTTTGTACACTTTCACCACAAGAGACAATCAACTCGTTGCCCCACACAATTCCTTAGTCATGTGGTTGAGCAGACTATCACAGTAACCGTTCAAAGTACCTCGCCCCTTCCATCATTTCACCCTATGGGTCGCTCCCACTTGCGGTGGGTCCCATACGTTGTGCGGGATGTCCTCCTTCTGAACGTCTAGCAGCTGGCTCCCCGCCCCTGCTAGCCCGCCACAGCAGAACTTCACCTTTCACGGGTGTCCCATTCAAGCCGTCTCACAGACCGCCACTTGCACATCCTCACACCACCTCCTGGAAGGATGACTTTCAGGGTCCGGCACATTTACTAAGCCAAGCTATACTTTACAGACTTGTGGTTGTACTGTTTTACACGGGTTGGCATGACAAGATTCAGTCCTTAGTGGTATCTGGGCGGCCTACCACTAACCCACTTGTGCCTCCACTGCACCACACTGTGCATCCACTGCACCACACTTTCACACCATCGAACCAATCCGCCCAGATTTTAAAGCATGTTGGGGTTTTTGGGAAACATACGATAATCATATTCATCATTTATCAGTCATTACCACCATGACTGCCCGAACAAATTTTCTCATGAATAAATGTGATGCTCGGGACAATTTCTTGCCCCGGATTCCTATTCAATGCTAAGCATGGCATATGGTTACGGACTTATTTTCGAAATATTACTATTATATTTTTGCTAGGGCAACAAGGTTCACACATTCAAATACTCAAGGAGGGGGTAATATTATTCAAGGTAAACAACGGTATATAGCTAGAATATCAAATTTAGCATGCATTTTCATGAAACTAATAGCAATGCAATTTGTTAATTTAAAACAAAGTAATTTGCAGAAATGTAGGTTCAACATGATCAAAGTATTGACTCGCCTGGGTTACAGTGATCGGGTCCTTGATTATCCGGGTCTTCTAGTGCTGCAGCCTCGATCTCTTCCTCTTGAGTCTCGTAAGCTATTTTAGCGTGCGCCAAATTTGTATAAAAAGAAAACAGCAAATCAAACCAAATAACACCAGAAATTCAAATGAACTCTAAAAATTACAATTTTAGTTCCATTGGATAGATCTTGATTTTATATGAATTTAGAAATTTGTTTCATTCAATTTGGAGTTAAAATGAAAAAGTTATGATCATTCAAAGTTCTCAGTTATGTTAATTCCAAATATTCTCAAATTTCTGACAGTGGGTCCCACATGTCAGTTTCTTAATTTTTATCTTTTTCTTTATTCGTTTATTACTGTGTCTATGACCAGTGGGGTCCCGGTACTGTTCATGGGGTCCTCCTGTCAGCACGGCTGGGTACAGATGTGCCACTGACCAGTGGGGTCCACATGTCAGCGACGTTATACACTGACGGGTGGGGTCCGACTGTCAGTGGGTCTGTGGTTCCGCAGCGGCTGACGAGCGGGGCCCAGCTGTCAGAGATGCATTTAAAAGAAATCGCTCGACCGCAGGCGCGGAGCCGGGACTCGAACACGCGCCGCGGGAGCGAGGGGGAGGAGGAGTTGGCGCTGGAAGCCACTCGGCCGAGCCGAGCGATGCTTACCCTATAGGGGTAAGTAATCCCCTTGAAGTAGCTCCGGGAGGGGCTGGGCAGAAGAAGAAGAAGACGGCGGCGCCGGCGGCGAGGGGTGGCCGGAGAGGCTCGGGACGTTCGTGATATACAACCTCCCAGTGGCGGTGATGCTTCTGGTGAAGTCGGCGAGGGTGAGGAGGCACGGTGGCGGGCCGGCGGCGTGCGGCAGCGGAGGTTCGGGAGGGCTGTCGTCGCCGGCGAAGCTCAGGCGACGGGAGATCCGGTGAGGGAGGGAGTCGGCTTCGTTGTGCTCCCGCGAAGCTCCAGGAGCCTGGGATTGCCCGGAGATGGCCGGGAGCGGCGGCGGCTTGGGCGCCGGAGCTGGGGAAGAAGAAGTGGCTGGCGGCGATTTCGGGCACTACGGCCAACTTGCGGCCAGGAGAGGGAGGAGGAAAGTTCTGCGGTGCCAACGCGGCTCACTGGAGAGGCTTTTATAGCCGGAGAGGGCTTGTACGGCGAGGACCACATTCAGCCCTCCGCTGTTCACGCCGGCGAGGTGAGGCGAACCAAATCCCGCCGGGATTTTGTAGGAGAGAGAGGGCGGGAGATGTGCTTCCCCCCTCCTGTAGCCGTACTTTTTAAATCTGCCGCGAGGTGAGAGAACGGGCGACGGATTTGCTGCGCAGAGGAGCGAACGCGAGGGGAAGCTGGCGCTGCGGCCGCGTGGAGAAGAGGGGGAAGGAGGAAGAAGACGCGGGCGGGGCCACTAGCCAGAGAGGGAGTGGCGCGGATCGCGGGCCCGCGAAGCAGAGGGGGAAGGCGCGGTTGGAGGCAGGCCCACCGGCCAGCGGGAGCGCGAGGGCGGGGCCACTCGGCAGAGGTGGGCGATCTGCGAGCGCGCGCGGCGCTGGCGCTGGGTGGCAGCGCGCCGTTGACCACGCGGCGCTGATCGGGGACGCGGCGCGAGAAGCTGGGCCGGGGTGATGGCCGGCCCGGCCGAATGTTTTTCTCTTTTTATTTTCCTTTTCTATTTCTTTTATTTTATTTTGCTTTTGCATTTGAATGTATACATATACATTTGCACATAGGTTTTGAGATATATGCCTAAATACATACTTTTACTTTTTCTCTGATTTTTGTGTATGTACCCATATATTAATTTATTTATTCTTTCACATAGTATACATGTACATATATATATATTATTATTCATATGTTTTTGCTTATATGTATAAATACTAACCTCTTATTTGTTTGCCAACATTTTTAGAGATGACATTTCATGCTTATTTGCATTTCTCCTTTGCTATTTTATGGATCATCTTTTCAGATTCTTTATTTGATGTGTATGTTTTATCATTTTATGTGTTGATTCCTTCCCTCTTTTTATTTTTGAAATTCCTTGATATTTAAAAAGCCAATAAACTCCAAATTCAAGTGCAAAGCAAATAAAATAATCCAAAAGTCTATCAAATTACTACTTATATTTTTTTCAGGATGTTACAGATGTCCTGGAGGAGGAATGGTGCTGGTGGCGGCGGTTTTGGCCGACAATGGGGAAGAAGCTGCGGGTGGCGAGCTTCGTCACGCAGAAACTCAATTAGCTCGGAGGGGAAGCTGATGGGGAGCGGGGACTTGGTATGACATGGTCACCTTGGCCGGAGCTTCAATGAGACGGCCGTAACTACACGTGAGCACCGCGGCGGCCAGCGTGCAATGTGGCAGCGGGGAAGAGGGGAAAGGTGCGGGGAGCAACGAGAGGCCAGGGAAGCTTCTTATAGTCAGAGGGTGGGGTTGCCGTGGCACTACTGTTGCCGACGACATGGGAATAGAGCTCAGGACGAGACAACGACATGGGTGTGAGGCGACGGGAGGCAACGGGCGACGTGCGGGCGTAGGCGTGGTGATGTGCGCACAGTGGCCAGTGACATGCGCGAGGAGATGGTAGTTGTTGGTGCCAGGGGAGGCTGACGCGGAGGTGACGGAGGAACAGGAAGAGTAGGGCCGAGCGGTCAGGTGGAGCGAGAGCGAAGTAAGAAGAACACAGAGCGTGGAAAGAAGGAGAAAAGAAAGACGGAGGCGAGGGCAGGAGCTGGGCCTAGCAGCAGAGAGGGGAGAAAAGAGAGAAAGAGATAGAGGAAGAGAGAGAAAAAGGGGCTGGGCCCACATGTAAGAGAGAGAAGAAAGATGGAAAAGAATGAGAGAAAAATGAAAAGCTTTAGCGAATCTTGAATTTTGGATTTTTAATTTGAATTTCTATTTCACATTTAAGAGTACTGAATTCAATTTTTGGATTTTCAATTCAAATCTTCATTCAAATATCTAGATATAAAATCTAATATTCCTTTATTTTGGATTTTGATATTATTTTGTTCTGAATTGTGTATATAAATTTTTGAATATTCAACCTTGGGTTTTGTATGCTAATTGAATTAAAAGAAGGGATTTTTGGTTGAATCATTTAGAGATATATAATAATATTCTTTCTTGGTTTCATTTTATTGACTTGAATTTGAATTGAAGATTTTGGAATTTTGAATTCATGATCTGTAATGTCATTTTTCCATTTTTTATTATTAACATGACCATTATTTGCACTTGGGTTTATTCTTGATTATTAATTTACGTGCCACAAACCTCAAAAATATTTCAAATAAATATTCAGAAGAAATTTGAATGCCAGCAAAATGCAAGAAAAGTTTTAAAAATTCTATATTTTTGAACACTTGAAATTTAGGATGTTACAGTCGTGAAGATCGAGCACCCCCGCATCAGTAGTTTGTTTCATTTAGTTTTTGTTTCTTAAGAATAGATCGCTGGTTAAAACTAGATGTGGAAGAAGTAGATGGTGGCACTATCTACAACATAAAAAATATGTGCAAAGATTCAACACTATATTCGTGTGAAATCTTTCATTAAACAATTTAACAAAAGATACTCCTATTATATGTTTAAAAATCATGTACACTCTAATAAAATATAGTGAGTTAAGATCTATATTTCACTAAGTCCTAGTGAGCTTTGGCATCACTGCTAGAAACTTAACGATGTAGGTAACCAACTCCTTGCTAATTACATCATATGTAACTCTTGTTTATTGAGTGACATCCATATATTTCGGCCTCAACACTATGCCCCTAGGGCCAAAACTATTTTGATAGCCTATTGAAGTTAAACCAATATTACACATGAAGTGTCCAATACTTACCCTGTCTTATTAGGATAATTAATGGAACTCTACTTTGGTAGACCTACCAGCTAATGATCAAAATCTTGATAGGTACAACTATTAGAAGGGCATCAAGTTTTACTTCATTTTTCTAGAGGAAATCTATTCTATCATGTTAAAAACACCCAAGAAAATAATAACATGAATAATAGAATAACAGCAACATAAGAGCATTCATAGTTAAATCATATTAAACTGTGAGGTAGTATGGCCCTTAGTATAGCAATCTCCATCACCATGCTTCCTGTCCATCAAACCATCAATTGCTTGAGGTCATGAACTAGGGATGTGAACAGTAATGACGAACCAGTGTCGTCACTGAAGATGCCACATTCGTCATAGATTATAATTTGTGACGAATTTGTGACGAAATTCATTTCGTCATGGAACGCGCGTCACATTTGTCGTACCGTGACGAAATTCTATTTTTCGTCATAGAACTGCTTTTGTTCAATGACGAAAGGGTCCCCGTCATAAAACACACTCTGTTTTATGACGATCGGTTTTTGTCATGGATAGGGCTGTTTTTTTGTCATAAACAGCCGGCACCTGCTGTAGGCCAGCGTGGCGGCTGACGTGACTGGTCCACGTGGCGGCTGACGTGGCTGGTCCACGTGGCGGATGGCGTGGCAGCTGACGTGGCGACAGACGTGGCAGCTGACGTAGCTGGTCCACGTGGTAGCAAATTCGTCACAGAAAGACCATCAATTTCATCATAGAGGCCCATATGTTTATTTCATCACAGACATCACAATTTTCAAATATTCAAATGACCCACAATTCCATAACTAAATAGATCCAGTATTCCAGTGACCATACAACTCAATGAACAATACTCAACTCAGTCATCATCACATTCCAACTAGTTCACGAAACAACTCAATTCACTATCTCGGTTCACGGACTTGAACCAACTCGGTACCACGTAACCAATTCACAAAGCCAGAATAAACTTAAGTTCTCGACCACAAAACAACCACCAGAAGGACCAGCAACCACCACCACTCACATGCCTAAGAAGAGTTACCATTGTTCAAGGCCAAGATACGGCGAAGGAGCGCATTGTTCTCCTCCATTGCACGGTTGTTTTTCTCTGTTAGCTTCTTGTACTCCTCCAACTCCTTTTGGGTCCTCTTGACTTTTCCTCGGCTTCTTCACTTTTCTTCTTGAGGTCCTCGAGTTCTCCTTGTAGAGCAACTGAAGCTTGTTTTTCATTGCTAGTTCTTCCCAAGCTCGCTTTCATTCGATGAAGATGATTTTGAGGGGGCGGCCGTTTTGATTCCAACATTCTTCAAGAAAGTGTTGTTGTTGCTGTTCTGGGAGAGCACCTTGGAGACCACCTGTGCACTGGTAACTGGTGTCTCACCTTCAGCAACAGGTTCTGCCCTCAAAGCTTCCATATCAAACTGAAAATGTCCCAGGAACTTTCATTAGTTGGACAGACATGAGAAATAGCAAACAGATGTAACAAACAGATGAATCACTGTCAAGAAGTTCATAATATTGAGATACTGAAATCCATATCTAACTCAATTTCATAATTTGCACAGCAAAATGAGCACAACTTTTAGCATCACTAAGTCCACTATGTTAGCTACGGTTAGTAAACAGATTTTAGCCAAGTCGCATTAGGTATAATCAGAAATTTAGACCAAATGAGCTGAATGACATTATCTAAAAGCCGAGGCAGAATGACATTATCTAAAAAATGAGCCAAGTCCACTATGTGCTGTCTGGGATATTTTGAACACACAACATTGTTGTTGAAAACAGCACAAGCATCTTAAAGGCACAAGGAAACAGATGTAGGGACTTACAACCGCTTCTCTTGCCGTTCACTCAGACCATGTTTGGAGTGGTATGGCAGGTCTTGAAGGCCTCCACCGCATCAAGTTCTTCAATTTGTTGTGTCTTTGGGTTCGCATTGTTCCTCTTCTCCTTCTGTTAGGTAGGTAATCATTTACAGCAAAGTTCTGTCAGACAAATACAAAAGAATTTTTTGGATGAAATAAATAGGTAATAGTACAAGGTAATCTTTACTTACATATGCATGTAAGTGTGCGACATAGCTGCGAGAACCCGTAGCTTGATGATACTTGACATTACTGCGATTCTGCTTGTTCTTTTCACATGATTGCTACAAGAGAAGGAACTTGTTAGATAAGATCATATGTTTACAATGAGAAGAGCCTCTGCAAACTGAATATGAAAGAAGAATCTATGATAAGATACCCATACCATGTTCTTTGGATCAGACCACTTTGCAACAAGTGCCCTCCACTGTTCATCAGTCATACTAGCAACAGGAGAAGTAGTCCTAATCTCATTTGCAGGTACACCATTGAAGTATTTCGCTTCACCGATAACGCATTTGTCGCACCCCCGACCGCAATACATCGGTGCATGCTTCCTCTGTTGGCTTGTGTTTTGTGTTAATGGCCAATCGCCCCTAGTGATATGAAATTTGCATCGTTAGTGAGTCAATTCAGGTCATGTGATATCATAGTGTAGCATAGAAAGAGTAATGCACTTACAGATAGGTTTCCCACAAAGTCTTTGTAATATTGTTCGTATTTCTTGTACTCTTTCCAATGAGTTAGGACAGGAACCTTATCTCGAATGATGACACCAGCCTCTGATGCGAACTTGGCAGCTTGAACAGGTTCTTGTGGCCTTTTTTTGCCTTCAGCAACAGCTATGGGCATTCTCCTTCCCATAGATCTTGTCATCCTTTCCAGCAGTATTCCCTTGGTTGGTGGCCTGGGTCTCCTTGGGGTCATTGTGCGGGAGCTACAGAATAGAATTTTTATTTAGATGGTTAAGTTTCATGCAAAACAGCAAAAGTGATGTCATATTTGAATGTCAAAGAAACTATAACTTGCCTTCAGTGGATTGGGTTTGATCCCCAGTCTGGTCTTCACCACCAGCTACATTGTCTTCACCAGCAGCTACATTGTCTTCACCACTAGCTACATTGTCTTCAACACTAGCATCATTGTCTTCAACACCAGCATCACCATCTTGAGGCAACTCTTCATCTTGCACATGTCTCTGTGAAGTTAGTTGCCTTTTGTATGCTCTTGTTGAGACTCCAGGAGTTATCTCCTCTGCTCGTTGAGCTGCCCTCACTCTCTTTGGTTGCCTGACTCCTGGCGCCATGTTGGGATTTTTCTTCTTCCTCTTAGTACAGAGGGTTTTCCGTCTAGTTCGTTGAGGAAACTGATAAAAAAACAACTTGTTAGTGAGCTGCATCTATAAGCAAGAGCATATATTAAAGAACAGATATGCAGGAAACAACATAAAAATGCAATGCAAATATCCTCCCTCCCCACACAAGATAGAAGAAGCACCTCGATTGCGAGGGGTTGTGGCTGCTCATCAGATTCAGTGTCATCATCATCACTATCTCCTTGAACATCATCTTCAAGGAGATACTCCGATGAGTCAGAATCTTCAGAATTTGATTTCTTGTTTGCTGATTTTTTCCCCTTCGTTGTTGCAGGTTGTGTACACGATTTATTAAAAGAGGAAGCTAGATCATTGATCCCAAGTTCTTGCAACTTACTTAAATTCTCCGCCACTTGTTTATCCCGGCTTTTTAGTATTCGGTTTATGGAGGTTCTTACAGAACACCAAATTGTAACTATTAGAAAAATAGGAGTGAACTAAGAGCTAAGAGGTACTACTACTTGCAAGCTAGGTAAGAGGTAAGAGCTACTACTACTTGCAAGCTAGGTATGACTACTTCCACAGATAATATTAAATGTTGCATCCGCTGCTAAGATATGTTCAGGGACTATTTGAGCAACCAAATGGCTGTGAGACTAATACACATGAAAATGCAACAACGAGTAACGTTGTACTGACAACTACTACTTGAACAAACAACATACTACATGCACAGAGAAAATAGAGAAGAGTTTTGCTTACCTTGTGATGGCGGTTGTCGGATCGTTTCCTACCTTGTCCCCTTGTTGCCACCATCGCGGTTGTGGCTACGCTGCGTACTCGGCGGCGGTGGTCGTAGATGGGGAAGTAGAACCGGTGGTCGCCGTCGGTGGTCGTGGAAGGGAAGCAGGCCCGGTGCGGTGAACGGCGTTGAAGGGGAACCAGATCCGTCGCGACGGCGGTCGGCGGGGGAAATAGACTCGATGCAGCGGCGACGCGTCGGCGTAGATCCGAATCGCGCAGCGGCTAGGGTTTCATGGGGCGAGAGAGAGTGCGGGGCGACGAGCGGGGTGGCGGCGAATGTCGTCGCGAGAAGCGAGCTCTGCGCGGCGGTGGTGCCCGGCGGCTAGGGTTCGGTGGGGCGAGAGAGGTGGATGGGGCGAGAGAGAGGTGGAGGGGCGACGAGAGAGGGGGAGGTGGAGTGTGCGGTGGATAAATGGGTTGGAATTTTTTTTTGGCGCCCGAATATAGACCGCGCTCGGAAAAATGGCGCCCTTGAAATTTTTTTTGGCGCCCTTGAATACAGAGGGGCGGGGCAATTTTTAGATTTTTAATTAGGGAGTTTGTACAATTGAAACCACTTTCCGGATTTTTTCAAAATGTCCAATTTAAATTTATATTATATGGCCCTGCAATTTAACCCACTTTTTCAAAATATCCAAATTAAATTTTGGATTTTTTGGCCCTGCAAATTAAACCACTTTCTAAAAATCAACGATTTTAACCAGTACATGGGATTTAACGAGTTTCTCTAAATCTGCATTTTAGAAGTGATAGTAAGATATTCAAAATTGTAGGATGCTTATTTCAAATAAATGCCACTTTCGTTCTTACATGTTATAGTTGGTAAAGTACTCAATCTAATTCAGCAGCAGCAGTAGTGGTAGTAGTAGTGGTAGTAGTAGTAGTAAGGCCCCGTTTGGCACAGCTCCACCACCGGCTCCTGGAGCTGTTTGGAGCCGTTTTGTGCCAAACGAGGTACAACAAAATAGCTCCACCCAAGGAGTCCCTTAAAACCTGCTGAGACAAAAGTAGCTCCTTGGGTGGAGCTGAAAAAAGTAGCCCCACTTGTGAAGTAAAAAAAACAGCTCCACTTGTGAAGTGGAGCCGTGCCAAACGGGGCCTAAGTGTCATCTTGAACCAAGTATTAATTAGTAGTATAGTAGTAGTACTTACTACTCGTACTACTACACCTAAACAATGTAGTAGGAGAGTTGTAAGTACACAAACTACTTATAAATTGTCTATCACTGGTTCTCTGGTCCAACCGTTAAGAACCGGTTGGACCGCCGGTTCAATAGTTTTGGACCGGATGAATTGAACCGGCCACAAATACATCGGACCGGTGCAATATAATGATGTACAACAAATAATTAGCATCATATAGTTGATCACATATACAAATAAGATGATAAAAAACTAAATCATATAATTAGCTCTCAACTAATCTAGCCACAAGTCCACAACATGTACTAAAAACTAAAAAACGAGCATGACAAAATAATATATGAAGCACTTACATATTGGCGCAAAAAAGACTTAAATAGTAATTGAAATATTTACTATTGCAAAACAATATTAAATGCTAAAATGGAGTGCATCATTGTCAGGAGCTCGTTGAGATAATTAAAATGGATATATTATTTGTCTAATTTAGAGCTCATATGAAATAGTTATCAAATTTTGAAATAAAAAAGAAAACGCTAGCAAAAGTCAACACACACGCTTCTCCGCCTACTCCGCCGGACCCCTCTCTCCACTCGACCCTCCGCTTGCCGCGCCGCCGGTGTCCTTCTCCGCCCACCGCCCACCGTCGCTGCCTGCCGGCCCCCGGCCACCGGCCTCGCCTGCTATGCCGCCCGGCGCCCTCGTCCCGATCCTTTCCTCTCAGCCCACTGCCCCCGCTCTGACCGGAAGCGCCCCCTCTATAGAGCTGGGACTTGGGCCGTGCCGTGCCAGCACGGCCCAGGCCCATCGTGCTTCGTGCCGCTTTGTGCCGTGCCGGCTCGGCCTAGTTTTAGAAATACAATGTTACTGCCTCGTTAAAAATCTTACGCCCCAGAGTGGGGTTTCCCGAGTAAGGAAAAAAGTACAGTAACAATATATGTATATACAAAATATTACAACATGTGTAGATAATATCTACTCGGCAATGTCTAGATCAGCATACGCCTGTACGATTTCGGGATCTTCTAGATCAGCATGCGAACGTTAGTCTTCTGTGAAGAATTTTTTATCAGCTTTTTTCACATTATCTTTCTCTTTTCTCTGTCCGGTCGCCTGACGCCTGGCCCTGTGTGTCAAATCCCAGTCACCCCTGTCGGACCGTCCCCCACCCGACCACCCCCCTTTATTCCCCTCGGTCGACGGCCCGCGGCTCCCTCCCTCCCTCTCCGGCTCTCCCTCCCTCCCTCCGGGCCTCACGCCCTCACGCCTCCGGTCCGGCTTCCCCCACCGCGCCCTCCCTCCCTCCGGCTCCGGGCCTCCCCCTCCGGCCCCTCCCTCCCTCACGCCTCCGGTCCGGCTTCCCCCACTACCCCCTCCCTCCCTCGGCCTCCCTCGGCTCCCCCTCCGGCGCATCCCCCTCCGGCCCCTCCCTCCCCCGGCCCAAGTCCCAGCTCTACCCCTCTATCGTGCCGCTGCTCTGCCGATGCGCAACGCCCCCAACTCCAAGCCTGCGCGCCCCCACCGCCTCAGCCCTCGGCGCCCCTGCGAAACCCGTCGGCCGGCACACCCGCCGACCCGCGGTTGGCATGTCTCCATTCCGGCAACCCTTTCTCTTCGCGCGCTCGCAGTGGCGAGTACGCGCGCCGCCCCGTCTGACTGCACCTGGTCCAACCGCCGGTACTCGATGAGATCCTCCCTGGATCCAGCGAGGAGCGACAGCAACCCGACCTGGGACGAGAGTGTGCCCGTGAGCACCTTCGGCTGTGCCGGCGACTTGAGGAAGCTCCACACAACGGAGTGCGCACGAGTTCTATCAGTCTCTGTGACCCAGCTCAAGAAGGTTGGCATGTTCTAGCTTATTCCCTCTGCGTCCAGTTCTTTTGCCCCCCGTTGTTCCTCCACTTGACAGTGTGTCTGGATAGCATGTTCCTCGGCAAACGATGGAGCAGCCGGTCAGGGAGGTGCCGGAAGACGAAGGAGCGCTGCGTACTGTAGTATACTCCGGCGGAGGGACATACAGTTCTCACCGGCTACATCCACAGCCAGTATGTATTTACTTGCTGCCTATCAACGATTATTACTGCTTCCATCCTTAATTTACTCAAGTGGAGAAAACAGATTTATCTATAACTGTAATCAATGGGTCTGAAACTTTTTGCTGGAACTAACTGTAATCTATAACAGTGTGTCATTGGTGTTTGGTGAGCAATGAGTTGGCTGTTGGGCGCTTATATAAGCCCCTGTAAACGGTGTCATGGTTATGAACTGAATAGAGAGAAACTATTTTGAAACTGTCTTCTCGCATTCTTGTCTGCACTCCAACCCGACGTTGTGTTACATTCTCAACTTGTAATGCCATGTAATTAGAGTTACCAATACTATATTTCCTCCTACAAATATAGAACAATCATCACATGGATATGATTTATTATCGGTACCTCATATTTTGCATCACTGAGTGAATAAATACATCAATATATATGCAATCCTTTCTATTTGATGGGGGGAAACAGAGGCACATGGGCTAGCCTACACACTGATGGTCTCACTCAGGGCAGGCGCGCAGCAACGCCGCGCGTGGTTTCTAGTATATTCTGTTTCACAGCAGGTGCTGAACATTTTGAGAAAATTTTGATAAAAATCAATGACTGTTTGACAGCACAATGGCTGGACTGGTATGTGATGTCACATTGACTCAACTCAACTCTCCATTCTCTTCCCCAATGGACCAACACTGCCTGCAGTTAAAACACATTTTGAGAAAAATTTCAGTTAAAACATATGATTTCTTTATAGAAAATTTTCAGAAAACCAAATAAAGAGGAATAAGTATGTACCTTGCGTATCCTAGAAATCATCATCTTCATCGTCGTCGTCTAGGCACATGTCATCATTGTTCTCATTGCCACCATCACTCTGATGATTGCAAAGACAGTTTCATCTTCATCCTCATCCTCACTATCTTCAGGAATTGTAGCTTGCTTCTTGCTTCTTATAAGGTCTACTAAATTACCTTCAAGTATAGTGGCTTCTCCACCCTGAAGATTGTGCGTAACCTCATGAACATCACCTTCTTGCACTTCATGCTCAGTATCAGAACAATGATCATCCTGATGCACATCATGACTGGGTTCATCTTTTTCAGCCACATCATAAATATTCCTATGTTCAAATTTTTGCACAACTCGCCATTCTTTGCCTAAAGATGTGTCTTGCAAGTAAAATATCTTTCTCGATTGAGTTGCCAAGATGAAAGGGTCAGTCTTGTACCATAATGACTGCACATTGATGGATTTGAAATGCCCGTCATCTCGAATGCCTCTTGTCTTGCCACCTTGGTTGTACCAATCGCATCGAAATAGAACCACAAACCGACGTGCTTCAAAATTGGAGTTATATTGCAACTCAATTATCTCCTTAAGGACACCATAAAAATCAATGTTTTCCCCATCATGTGTACCTTCGGTCATTACACCACTATTTTGTGTCTGTAGGTACTTCTCACGGTCCACAGTGCTATACCGCACTCCATTAACAATGCAAGCTGCACAGGTCTTGACTCGGAGATCTGGGCCACATGAAAGTGCATACAATCCTTCACTAACCTCTTCTGGCTTCTCCGCCCATAGCTTCACAATCTGGGGTGCAATAAAAGTACTCAGATCACCAATTATATATGGCTCCTAAACCATTTATGAAAGCTGAAAACACAAGGTCTAGTGACTTACATGGCTCCTAAACCATTTTGGAAATCCTTGTTCAAGCCTTTTATCAACATCATGTGCACCTTCCTTTAGTAGCTCTTCCCTGTAGATGCTGCAGGACAAACTTTATTCATAAGAAATAATTTGATAAATTTGTAATAAAACACACAATAATTCCAAAAAAAGTAAATGATACTTACTCCAAATATGGCTCAACTTCTTCACAGTTATTTAGCACATACCAAACTAACTTGTCCATGACACAATCATCAATGTATTGTACCCTATTAGATCCAACAAGAGTAACACCATGCATAAAAACAGAGGTGTCATCAAACAATGGACCATCACCTCCACTACCATCATCCTGGTTAAATCTAATGTCAACATCCTCCATGTACCTTGAACAAAAAGTCAGCGTGTCACTTGCAACATAAGCCTCAGCAATTGATCCTTCCGGCCTAGCCCTGTTCCTTACAAAATTCTTCAAAGTGCCTAGTCGCCTTTCTATTGGGTACATCCATCCATACTGAACAGGACCTCTAAGCAGTGCCTCATCAGGAAGATGGACAGCCAAGTGCACCATGACATCAAAGAAGGCCGGAGGAAAAATTTTCTCAAGCTTGCTTAGGATCAATGGGATTTACGCTTTGGTAGCTTCACAACATCTATCCTTAGATTTCTCTGCACAATTCCTGAAGAACTTCCCGAGCTCTGCAATCGCTTCATATACATCCTTCTGATAAGTCCTCTTAGGCTGCGGTATGATTCTTTGCAGGAGTATATGTCAAGAATGTGTTTTCAGCTTCCCTGCACCTTGGAAGAATCTGCACTTATGAATCTTGCTAGGTTCATTTGCATATCCATCAGGAAACTTGATACCTTTGAGGAACTTGCAAAACTTGATTCTCTGATCCTTCTTCAAGACATACCAAGCATGTGGAACAGTGACTGAGTTGCCATCCTGCTGTAAGTGCAATTCAGGTCTTATGCCCATATCATGTAAATCTAGCCTAGCATTGGTTGTGTCCTTGGTCTTGCCGTCGACATTGAGTAATGTGCCAAGAAGGTTTTCACATATGTTTTTCTCTATGTGCATCACATCAAGATTATGTGGAAGCTTCAAATATTTCCAATATGGCAATCTCCACAACTCAACTTTGCGTCTAAAAATCACTGGACCTTCGTTACGCTTCCTTTTCTTAGTTGCAGGATGCTTCCCTGGCCTAACATCTTTCACCTTCTCTAGCTCCTCTTGGACCTCCTCTATAGTGAACTTACCTGGCTCAACTTTGTTTTTATTTGTCCGTCAAAAGCCAAGCTTCTCCGCCAAGCATGTGTCCTTGGAAGGTATCGACGATGTCCAATGTAACATAACTTATTCCTTATTGCCCAAGACAACGGATTCTTGTCACAATGAATACATGCATAATAGCCTTTTGTTGTTCGCCCTGATAAGGTGCTCAACGCTGGATAATCATGTATACACCACAACACGGCAGCACGAAGCTTGAACTTGTTACCAGTACATGCATCATAGGTATCGACACCCTTCCAGAGATCGAGCAGTTCTTCTATTAGGGGCTCAAGGAACAAATCAAAATCCTTTCCTGGAGATGATGGACCTGGGATGAGTAAAGACATAAAGCAGTTTGCTGGATTCACGCATTCCCATGGTGGGAGATTTAAAGGTGTCAGGAGCACAGGCCACATGCTATATTGGGTACTCATGTTGCCAAATGGATTGAATCCATCTGTAGCTAAGGCAAGCCTCAAGTTCCTCGGATCAGCTGCAAAATTTGGATACCTGCTGTCAAAGTCCTTCCATGCCTCCCCATCAGCTGGATGGCTCATTACATTGTCGACTGGCATCCTCACTTTCTTGTGCCATTGTGTTTCCTCAGATGTTCGTTTTGAAGCAAAAATCCTCTTCAACCTTGGTATAAGTGGAAAATGACTCAAAACCTTATGTGGAACCCGCTTGCTCCCATTAACATCTTGCCATCTAGATTCCTTGCATACTGGGCACACATCCACCTTGGCATAATCCTTAGAAACAACACACAATTGTTCTTGCACACATGGATGTTATCGTATCCAAGGCCCAATTCACGAAGATATTTCTTGGCATCATCATATGATCTTGGAAATTCACACCGAGGAATCTTGAGGACAACAACTTCATCATTACGGTAAATGCTGTATTGCTGATTCGATAACGAGACTTGATATATAGTAACCTCACCAGAAAAGAGAATTTTGAATGGCTAGATCCCGGGCCAAGTGACCGCTTCGCATCTTCAAGGACTCTTGCAAACCTTGGCTGTTCTCCATCTGCCTCTGCCGCTGCGTACAGATCTCCTATCATCTCTGGTACTCTGTTATCCTCATCATAATCATCATCCGCCACATCCACATGTATCCCTTCATCATGATCAAATCCATCCACCTCCTGCTCTAAATACTCAACTACTTCATCATCTGCCGACTCTCCATGATGAATCCACCTGGTGTATGCAGCTGACATTCCATAAATGTGTATGTGGTCATCCACCTCTTGCTGAGGCCGTAAAGTTTGATTAAGACATTTGCGGCACGGACAAAGTATATGGCTGTCTTCGGGGTATCTTTCACTAACAAATTGCATGAATTGTTGAACTCCAGTGATATATGCAGGTGTGAACTGTCTCCCATGAATCCAACTTCTATCCATCTGTTTGAACAAATTTCCCAAAAGAGAGTTGATTGAACAAATTTCCACCGGCGATGTCTCTGCCGCTGCTGCGCACCAGCCAGGAACTGCCTCCGCCGCCGCCGGGCTCAGATGATTTCGATTGTTTTGATTATGGTGTCAGGGGGTCCACCGGCTCAGATTCAATCTGTAGGATCGATTCATACTAACATAGGCAATCAGAGGGGGGGTGAATGATTGCGGAAGCTAAAAATAAATTTTAAAACTCTCCCCTAAACACAAAACCTATTTAAGCCTCGTTTAGAAATTCTGGACAGAATAATGTAGTCTCACTACAAACGATCCTGATAAAAAACCGTAACTCCGATTGACCTCAAATTTTGATAGAATAAACTAGACAAAATTATTAAACTAATCCAACTGGAATTACGTCAATCGGAGGTCTAGAACTCGAGATATAAAATAAACAAGATCACTGATGCAGAAAGTGGCGAGAAAGTATTAAGCCTTAGCTATATTCGATGGATTAAATCAAACATAAACTCGCAAACAAGTAATTAATCAAAAAAACTGCGTAAGCAAGTAAAGAGCAAAAAGATGAACGGAATTACCACACACTAATCTTGCAAAAAATTAATCTTTATTACCAAGATTATGTGTACATGATGCCCTCCAAAAGCACCGCTCAGATTTCTTCTTGTACGAAAAGCAGCAAGCGATATTTTTCCTTTGCTTCTCCCACCTCAAACAAGCTGCCGTGAACTTGCTTTTATATCCAATCCCAAGTCCGCTTTGCATGCAGCTTCACATGCTCAACTTCTACACGGAAACTACCGCGCGAGACTCCGTATAAAACTCGTATTTTTCGGCCGTATGCCACACAACAGCCGCGCGAAACAAACTCACATGACCTCCTTATCTAGTCACCTCTCACGTACTGCTTTGCATGCAACCAAGTCCAACACGGAAGCAATGCCACGGCTCCGTATTGAACCCGTATTCCCCGGCCAAATACACACGCCAGCCCGCATGCATAGCTTCGCTCGTTGGGCCATCCAGCTGTAGCAGGCCATGTCAACCTTCGCCTGATCCTCTCGCAGACCACATGTGGACCATGCACACTTGCAGACCGAGCACCTGCAGCCTTGCCGCATGCCTCTGCCATGACACATCTCTACGCGTGTTGTTCTCTAGCTTGAACATCCCGTATAACATCCTTGACCGATAGGACCTCAGTTCCTCCCTGAACTTAGTCCCGAAACCTCAGTTCCTCCCGAACCTAGTTTCAGTCCCGTCATCGACCATGTTCCGTCTCCACGACCAACCTGCACATGCAAAGACCAAAGAACGTTTCTCCCGGCACAAGTTCTCACCAACTTGACCGATATTATTCCACGCATACACGCACATGCCTCGAATTAAGCAATGTTGTCAATTATTCATCATCATAAAAATTCTAGACCTAGGCACATGGTCTAACACAATCAATAACGGTAGCCATTCAATTATCATGTTCAAAGATATGACAAGTAGGGAAAATTAGACACCTAAGTCACAAAAGCTCCTCTGGTGCGGTGGTAAGGCTGCACCTTGTGTTCCACCCTGTCTGCGGTTCGAATCCAGGCGGGTGCTAATTTTTTGGCCAATTAACAGACGGGGACGGGGGAGCTGGAGTTGCCATGTGGTCGTGGGACCGGTGCCGGTGTGGGCCACGCTGCGCCACGTGGTGGGGGGACCACGAGGTTGGTGGGACCGCATGTGGGACCCAGAGCTTGAGGGGCCACGTGCTGGTGGGACCGGTGCCGGTGTGGGCCACGCTGCGCCACGTGGTGGAGGGACCACGGGGTTGGTGGGACCGCATGTGGGACCCATCGAGCCATGTGTAGGTGGGACCCACGTGGTGCATGTGGGACGTGGGTGTGTGCAGAAGGGTGCATTATATCTGTGACGAATTTGTTTTGTTGTTTCGTGACGCTTCTTTGCTTTTCATCATTATTTTTAGTGCGTGGGCTCCGTCACACATCACCTATGATAAAGCTACAAATTTCGTCATTGAAAGTTCAAGTTTCATGACGAAATTCCTAAACGTCACACGGTAATCGTCATAGATAAGCACATTTGTAGTAGTGAGATCACCACATTCATCTACTTAGCTATTAGTTGTAACAGGTAACAATGAATTACATATAAAAATATCAAGCATCACAAATCGACACGTGGGCCATTATACAATAATATATAGCCCATGACTATAAATTAGCTTGACGCGCAGGCCATGCAAAACTCATACATGCATCACATACACAATGGGCCATACTATTCACATAACCCTGCAAAAATGAGTTATGCATAGAATCCAATTCTATCACACGGTATGAATACAAAACACTTATAATACATGGTACGATTACCTAGCACAGTAGTACGATTAATCACATTAACCCAATTCCGAACCAATCTGATCGACTCGATTTTCCATTGATCGACCACATTGATCGAACGGGAGGTCTCCAGAAAGAACAACAACTCGTGCTATCAATTCATACCTCCTCAGAACACATCTACTATTGCCAAAACCTATTGATCTTATTAACCAGTGCCTAAACCAATCCATTAACATGAACCAATCTAAGCTATCATACCAGACTAGTAATAGATCCAACATATTACCACCACACATAAACTATATGTGACTAATCCAGATCAAATACTACACAACCTGACTCTGATACTACTATGGGATATGGGTAGGCTACACTAGCACAGATTAAAATTTTCTACCGCGTAAACTAGAAAGCTATGCAAGTAAGAGATCATAGATCATTACTACTAGACGCATAGTGTAGCGGAAGTAGAGTTGAAGCAACGGGTTCAGCGAAGAGTACGTTGGTGTTGTGGAAGCAGTCGATCATCCTTTGGCTAACCGTCTCCTCGTAATTGTCCCTATTACCACCACAATTGTAGCAGCGCCTCTACCGGGGTCCACACATCTAGGGATGGAACGCTGTGTGTCGGTGTGCTAGCACCAGTGCACACGGTAGGGGTTATGAGAGGTGCCGGCTAGAGTTTTCGATGGGTGTGTCTCAGGGTCACTGCCTTAGGCCCTGCACCTCCTTTTATATAGCCTCTAATCGGATCCTTATTCAATACGATCAGATACCGTATCCAACTCAGAAAGCCTCAGGCTGGATCTTTATCCAATACGAGTAGAGATCGTATTCCACTCAGAGTCTATCATCCTAACCCTTATTGTTTTGACCCATTAAGTGTGTGACTATGTAGGTTTATATATATTTGGCCATAGGCCAAAAACTCATATTCAGACCATAAGTTGGCAACGATCCCTAGTAGGACATAACGACTCCCAAATGTACATAAAGATCATATCTGACGAACCTATATAGTGCTTATGTATCAATTCCTTTGCCTCATGATGCCAGATCGAATTCAATGCAAGAAGTGTGCCATCGTATCATAGCTTGATCCTTCACTCGAGCATGTGGTGCATTACTCAGTTGTGATTGACTCCTCAATCACATTTGGCATGGCCATATACTTTCTTAATCCAACCACATCGAAGGGCCAGAGATATCTCTCCCATTATATTAGAGGGGTAAATTCCATCTTGATCGCTTACATTTATCTGCATATTTTATAGTAAAACCGAAAACTACCTTATAACCATATAGTTACAGAGTAGTGTTTGGCAACTCCTAAATAAACTATTACACATGTAGAAAAATATGACGATCTTAGATCTAAGGATCCTACATATACTATGTATGAGACCAACTAATATAATAACACTTAAGAATATAAAAATTCCCACAGTGTCTCATGGTAGGTTAATCCAACACCACGTTTTCTAACATGTTTCCACTTTATTGATTTGATATCCCTATATTCATGATCCATGAAACATGATCATCAATTAATATATGTGTTGACTATAATCATAATTGTTCCACATAATAACATAAGATCAAGGATAAGTTAGAATAACATCAAAATATGAATAAAGAGTTCTATGAACAAGTTATATACTTGTTGATTAATATAAAAGACATTTATTCAAGAGGCAAAATAATATATTGTTCAAGAGATTATAAACATAAAAGTGATATAATCATCTCTATAATTATCTCTAGAGCATATCACTAACATCACCACGCTAGACTGACGTGCCGTGGTGGCCACCTCTTGCTATGGTGGGGTAGCATGTTAGGCGATATGTGTCACCTATTGCTTCTATCGTGGTCGCGGAGGGGAACAAAAATGTGAATTTGAGCGCTAGAAGGTTACACTTGAAAAATAAAAAGAGGGTACAGGGCCGTGCATGCATTGGGTTCGTTTCCCACGCGATGAAGTGGATCGAGAGAAAGTGACAACCTATGTGCCCTTCGGAAAGTGGATGAAGTGGAGACATTCCAACTCTCGCTGCAATTAACATGTCCCCATCTGCTAACCCATCGCATGCCACCCAGAAGGTCCAATTCATTTGTGGGCGCCTACCCTGGTACATTATTGACACCTTGTGGACATGTATTACTTACACCTGTTTACCATGTAACCATGGACTGAACTTGCCCAAAGAAACCAGAAATTTAATTGCTATGTGTACAAATAACCCCTTACAGAATTGTTAGGGAACTTTTGCTGACAAGTGGGTCCTACTGAATTTTTGGCCCTAGGACTTCCATGTTATTCGAATTTTGTTACAGTTTTGTCAAAGGATTAATTGTTTGCTGGGGCTGCGATGGAATAATTGCACCTAGTTTCTATTTAGTGTTGTTTGGTGATGATCATGTGTGCCACCGTTGAATTCAAAGATCATCCTGATCAATGGTCGAAGGTGGCACAAGAACCTAGAAAACACTCGTTAGTTCCATGTGTGACTACTAACCGAGAAATCGAGTCAAGATCCACTCTTCATGAAAAACCATTGGCTCTTGCCAATTTCTTATGAATTTAAGCAACCTAACAACATCATCCTAATAGTTCTTGTCATTAATAAAGTAGTCATTGTAAAGGTGGAAAAGCAGGAACTCAACTAAAATCTTCAATTGGTTAAATGGGCCCTAGCTAGATATGGTAGTGCCAAAAATAAGGTGTCCACCAAATTAGTGCCAGTGCTATATGTATGTTTTAATGTGCCAAGTTTTGGCTTTTCACTCGTTGACGATGGAGGTGAAGCATAATTTAACTCGATAGAACTCTACAATTATTAACTTAGGTAGACATGAAAACAAGACACACGTATGTCCGACGTGTACGATTATTTTGTAATCTGATGTGTCCCACGTAGATTACAGAGATGATTCTTATACTAAAAGGCCTTTGTGTGAGGTTGCTAGACTAAAAGATTAAGAATTATGGATTTAAATTCCCTCTCCCCCTCTCTTTAAAATAGCTTATTGAGTATGTGTTGATTGGTCGTGTAATAACAACAATAATTGTAGTGCTAATTAAGTGGTTTTGTGCTCCTAAGGGCATCTCTAATGGTCTGAGTCAGCTATCTATATGCATGTACACATCAGCATATATCCTATGTGGAGGAAAAAGAGTATGCAAAAAAAATCGAGCCAGCTCTTCCTTAAGCACTAGTCTATAACGCTAAACGAGGCAGCCTCAATAAATTCTGTGTGTGCATGTAAGCATCAAATAGCTATCCTTATAGATAGTTCTTTAGAATGTTAGCTTTAGTGTGTACTATATAGATGATGTGAAAATCTTATAGTTAGTTGCTAGCTATAACCATTGGAGATGCCCTAAGGCTATGTACAATAGTATGATGTTAGCTGTCTATAAATCTTGCCACGTAGGATATGAGATGATATAAAGAAGAGAAAAAGAAATAATTAGGTTGTCTCTTATGCAGCAGTCGACTATAACACGATAAACAAGACACATTGTATTATGGAGAAGCTATCTATAGAGATATGCAAAAAGACAATCTATTATAAGATCTATCTTTAGTGTCGTCTATTTATAACATAGATATTATAAACATCAATTATTTATACTATTGTACATACTCCATTGAATTTTCATAAGTTCGTCGTCCATTAACTCAGCATATTATGGCATGTTGATGGAGGAGAAGAATGCATGCATCAGTTATGACTTCGAGTGTGAGCTGATGCATTAGCTCTCACCCTATATATCGGTTTGGTGTTTGATCAGTTGGAGCAATAGAACAAGGATGGAGCGAGTACACGTGCGAGTGCTATGTTCTCTCTCAATCTAAGATAAGTGAGAGAAAATTGGCGTAATTGAGGTAGTGTACATGTCAGTAAAAGGACACACATACGGTCTTGTGCTCTGATCATCTGAGTAACACAAAAAATAGAAGGAAGAGAGATGAAAAAAGCACTCTAGGATGGTGGCCTACATCGCATAAACGGCTACCCCTACACGTGGTAAGTGGATGGACAGATGGATTAAGCGGCATAATAAAGTATGCAAATCACTGTCTACGTTCAGTTGAATTAAATTGTGTTAAAAAATCGTGAGACGTGATGGTTCCGCTTACACTACTTACTAGTGAAAAACCTTCGATTTATCGTATTTAGTATTAGGTCTTCTAGCTATGGTTATTCTTTTAGCCGTTAAAAGTATAAATTATATATAAACCAGATTGTAGGTCTCATGTTCAACTACCTCACTACTTCAGTGCTAACAATACAACTTCAAGAAAATGTGTGCGAATTAGTTTTTAAGGGAGTGTAGAAGCACTAATCAAGAAATAATTAGATCTATCAAATGTACACTTATATATCCATGAGCCAAATCAAAGGATACAAGGAGCTTGGTTCAGTGGCTCCTCCATTTACGCAAGCTCTTCTCCCTTTCCAGCCTAGCTTATTGCAATTCCTCCATACTTTCACATGGATCTCCCTAGTCGCAACAATTTATTCCCATGCTTTATGAGAAAAAAAATACGTACGTCCATGCATGATGTTCATCTTTGTACCAAAAGTGCCTTTATTTTCTTGGTGACACACAAAGACTAAAAGGTTGCACTACATATGTGGCAAGCTTGTATGTTATCTACTACCTATGTACCCATCCCATAACATGGTCATTGTTCAACACTCGAAGTGTAGATCTAACTTTTACATTGTTGATGAACACCGCACTTGGCACGATTTGAAAGTCCAAATAGATTTGAAGGGAAAGATGGAAAATCGGGTTGCCTGATGAGGTGATTGCCTCAATGGCTAGCCTTGCAAATCCTTGAACAAATTATTACACTCCACATATTTTTTTGGGCTATAGCTAGCCTGTAAGTGTGTCATGAGTCATGAATGCACTATGGAAAATCTAGCGGAAGCTGAGGCCATAGAATGACAACACTCGATATCTAGTATCTACCCAAATTTGGTTGATCTGGATATCGATCAGTGCTTCACGAAATTGTACCATTGTACTTGAATGCAACTCATCTGGACCGTCTCATTAGACTACGTACCGTGCAAGCAAGCCCTTGTGTCCATTCCAAAAAATCTTGTCTTGGTGTGGTGTAAGTATTTTTTTTCCACAGATGTGGTGTACCTATGTGGTCGATATAAACTACGTATGTGATTGCTTAGCATGTTGACATAGTTCGTACTTTAGAGAGAACTTGTTCTTCGCAAACTACCTATCCACGCCACTTAGGGCGCGTTTGGTAGGCTGTATTTGGCTCGGGCACTACAACAGAACATGGCTATGGTAACATTTGACTGCAACATAATACAAATTGTGTTACAGGTAAAAAACTCAGCAACACATACTTTGTGTCCCCAGGAGACCCTGTAACACATACTCAGTATGATCAATAAACGTGTTACAAGCATATAGTACCGCAACATAAACATGTGTTACAAAGCCATCTGGTAACATACAATATATGTGTTACGGACATGTGTTACTCTCTACTGTAGGGATAATCTTGTTCAACATTGATAGATTTGTACAAACAACACCACTACTAGATTGAAGATATTGATCTTTTTTTTTTAAAGAAATTAGAAGGGCAAAGGTAGAAGTCCTTAAATTTACACTAACTGTCCCTTATAACAGAAAATTGCAGTTTTTGGTTTGGAACCTTAAAATTGCAGTTTAAGGTAAATATGTGGAACCTCGCTGCTATTTTTCATGTTAGAAAATATGCTTTCAGGTCGTGGAACCACAAGGCAGATTTGTAATGTTGAAAATTTAATTATGACGAAAACTGCTAACATGTTCTTCATACAAAATAATCCAGATTTGTATAGTCCAAAATAATTAGACATTATATGTAACGACCCACATCATTAATTAACCATAAGTGATGAATTACGACGTTAGCAGGATTAATTATACATAACTAATGAACTAAAATACGGGAATTTAAACTTTTATATGTCAATATAGATTGAAACCAACGAACGATGAATAACTACGTTAATACCGCAACTCCATCGGCGGGCGAAGACCAATTGGTATAGACTAGAGTGAGATAAAATGTGATTCCACGAAAGGTAAAACTTGCAACTCAATTAAATTATATATATAACAATCCGTAGTACATTAGTCATTAAATTACAATCCGTGTGGGATAAAATCAATAACATCCATTGATCGACGATTAGAACGCATATCAAGTCTAATAAAAATATTACCAGTTGTATTACATAATAGCCACCTTACGAATTACAACAAATATACAATTTTGTGTCTTAACCAAATAACTATCTCAAAAATGAAGCAATTGTAATACAATAGTATTTGGTTAGGAAGTTCGGGAATTAATTTACACCAAGTCCATCTCATACATATTCAGTTACATCCGAATCAATGGAGAATATAAATTACATTTAGAAAACCTATAGTATCATCTATACATCAATATTAAAAGAAAGTTCGATTACAATTATAGACCATTGCATACATTAGAGTCGGTCGTCAAATTGTCACCACGTCAATGTTTCCTTGTGAGCGAATCAGTGAGTATAATGCCAAAAAAGACCGAACAAAAGAACGAATCAAAATAAGCAAAGTAAAGAAGAGCGTTGCCGTCAGAGCCCTAGGAGTTAACTTCGGGCGGGGTAATCCGTTCACAATTTAAATTTGATAACGTCATGATAAGCAGGTATCTTCAAAAATATAGTTTCCTAAATTTAATAACAATTTAAAGTAATGTGACTAAGTGTATAATGAACAATCGAATTAAAACAAGTGAAAATCTAGAGCCGAGTCCGTAATTATATTTTTTTCCACGGAGCGATCAAATATTAAAATCATTTAAAAAGCATTAGAGTTTTGGAAAATATGTACGCTCTATTTTTGCTAAATATACTTTAAAAAAATCTTATATTTTTTCCATGGAGCGATCAAATATAAAAGTCATTTAAAAATGATGTTGTTTTATGCATGGCCTAAAATTTTTCACACACAAATCTCTCTCCACATACTTCCCGCTAATGTAAAATCTTCCCTCCAATAATCTCAGGCAAATCTCTCAGTTCAACTTTCCTCTCCAGTCCCAAGTGACCGAGTCTCCCGCCTCGCGCCTCGCGAAATATCAAAGTCGCACGCCTGGGGGTCCACGCGAAATCCCAAAACCGCCCCAGGCCCCAGCAGCGCATCGCGCCTACCGCCTACACCTGCGGCCTGCCTCGCGAATCTAGGGGCATCCCAGTATCCCACCTCCCACGCGAATCCATCTCAGGCTGCCATCTCCCGAGGCGTTGAAGCAACGGGCCGGAAGACACCTCGATCTCGCCGCCATCGATCTCGCCGTCTCCCCGCCGCCACTTCACCTGAGATCCCATCCACCACCGAGCCCCCTCGATCTCGCCGTCTCCCCGCCCATCCCTTGTGCCCTAGGCCCCCCTACTGTACGTGGTTGTTGTCTTGTTGATGTTGGTCACAGAGGAAGAGATCCACCAACTGTACGTGGTTTCCCTAGATGGGGGTTGTGAACTTGCTTGTATAAATGGGTCTGCACCTGTGATTAGCTGAGCACTTTGATATAGATATTTTTTTGTGATTACCTGAGTATTTCTTGCCCTTTGGATAGCAGTTCTCTTATCAGAGTCGACCAGTTAACCTGCTAATCAGATTGGCCTTAATGGGTAGTGTTCTTATTTTATGAGGTTTAATATAAAGAAAATCTGATGTTTCGATTTGCCCGCACACCGACTGATGATTTTGCTTTTCTCTTTTATTACTAATAGGGTTCAATGTTGAGACATTCAGTACAAGAACCGATGATTTTGCTTTTCCACTTGTTACTAATAGGGTTCAATGTTGAGAAAGTTCAGTACAAGAACGTGATGTTTACTGATGCAGGATGTTGGTGGCCAAGAGAAGTTGAGGCCCTTGTGGAGGCATTACTTCAATAATACAGATGGCTTGGTACGTTTCGATTACTTTGTAGTTATACAACCTTTACATATGTACATTGGTGTACAGTCATTCTGCTTTGGTATTTGTGGTTGACTTTGAGATGAAATTTCATTAGTTTGCATTCTTGGTTATATAGGGTTATGGAAATTTATAATACAAGGCACAAAATTGGTGACTATCATTTAATCATCTTATCTATCCTCATTATGTATTAGTAGTCAAACGCATTTAGTTCTTCAATACATGTTCAGTTCCCTACTTTTGGTTAAAACTTGAGAATGCTGTCCAGTTTTTCAGATCCTGCGTTGTAAGCTTATATGTAAACTTTTGGCAAAGTGGACACTTAAGGCATTACTCTTGAGCTGCTAAATTATGTCTTGATTCGATTCTTAAGTTACAACTATCATTCTTATGCAGAAAGATTGTAGTTATTGGAAAGTGAATATAGTTAATTAGTCATTTCTTATTGTCTAGAAAGTGAATATAGTTAATCATACTCTTCAGGACAGCTAAATGATGCTCTTCAGGGAAACCTTATTCTACATTTTTGTTGTCTTTCTTCCTTGAGTGATCTGTGTGAAACTTTGGACTTTGGATGTATTCATGAATCTAGCAGGCAATAGATTATTCATGAATCCCCTCCTCCGCCGCCTTAGACGCCCTCAAGGAATTCAAGAGGCCATACTCCATCCGAGCTATACATGTATGATTGAAATTTAATATACTATGCAATTTGTACCGCTTTGCAAAGATCATCACAGAATATAGATGCATGATACAATTTAAGGGGGATTGCATTTGGATTTTGGATTAGATATTGCAATGCTTAAGCTTGAGTGTTGAACTCCTTCATGTATTCATTCGTATTGCGTGCCATAAAGTTGCAACTGATTCTGCAAACGCAGCAAATCCCACCAATAATTGGTATCACACAAGACTCCACATCGTGTGCCTTCAAAGAAGACACGACCTTCACCAATGGAGGTAAAAAACACTACGTTTGGATTCATGTTACAGCTAATTTGCTTATATGCTAGTTATTGATGAAGTGATAAATATAGGTTGGTTCAACAGTATTACTCTTGAGTGCAAAATATCCAAACAAAGACCAGGTGGCCTATGCTAGTTTGTTGAGCTGCAATCCATCTACAAAAATAGGTGGTGTTGAGCTAGGCAACCAATTTTGGAAAGTAAGAATCAATCACTCTTTGCGTAAAACTGAGGCGCTTGTACAACCACTGGACTGCTGCAAGTCAATTGATGATGCCCATGCTAAAGGAATGCCGATTGCTTGGCCTTCAATATGTGTATGATATTTCAACCTTGGTCCATATAATACTACATATATACTTTTTCATGTATCCTTAAAGCTCAGTAATGTTTGCCACATGCAGGTTCGGAAGATTAATTGTTGAAATCTCATACTTGTTTCACCTCATGGATAGATCATCGGGCAAAGATTTTGAGAAGAATAGATAGATATCATTATGTCATTCTAGGATGAAAAGTTTGTGTTGTTATTCCCAAGACTTGTTTTCTCAAATGGATTATCATGTATGTTATAAAATTATGTGAACCATATTTTATATATTTCCCTGTGGAATGCAATGTTGGTGATGGTTATAATTTTGTGCAATATGTGATTCTTGTGAAAGAAAATAATTCTGCAATTAATTAATTGTCATTTCGAAAAAATCATTACTTTTTCCTCTCTCTAGATCTCTGTGTATATATATATTTATATGTATTAAAATAAGTTTCCACAAAATGTTTTGGTGTAAGAAAGTGTGTTGCTACTCATATTACAATGGTGTTACTATTGCTCCAAAAATGTGTTACTGGGGTAGCTTGTTGTAGCACATATTTGTGTTACCAGGGTAGTTTGTTGTAGCACATAATATGTGTTCTTATAGATAAGATATGTGTTGCAAGGTAGTAACATGTTTTCAGACATGTAGTAGCACTTATCACGTGTTACTTCAAACCTAGTTAGTAACATGGGCTATAAGAACACTTAAAAATTGTGTTACTGCAAAGACTAGTAACACCTTTATTGACATGTAGTAGCACATAGACGTGTTACTATAGCTCCTTCCTGGTATAGTGGGGTCTGGTCCAGTCCTTTTTTGTCAATTGTTTGGTTCCTTGGACGTCCCACACATGCAAAACAGAGGCCAGAGCCAGACCCGCAAAAAAACTAAAATGAGATGGGACAACTAGTTCTGGACATAGAGCTTTTCTATGGTACGTTTCTCTCTATCATTGGATCCAGAAATGCTATTCTTATACACGAGAAGCACTCCCTCGGTACTGATTCCGCCAACATGGAGGGATGTGGCTAAGCGCAACTTCCGCCACCTAAACCGGCCTAGGCGCATTCCAGCCTGTTTCCCCCACCCGAAGCAACCCAGGTGTCTTGTCGAACCACTCGGTTGCCTCTCCTGTCCCCGATGCTGCCCTTCCGTCCTTGCTACCCCATCCACCGTCGGGAGCCCCGTCTGGTGCATAAAAAGTCTGTAGTAGATAGTGTAATTTGGTAGTGCAATGGAGACTTGACACATGTTCATCCGTAATCCTAATCCTAACAGGAGTAAAGCTAGGGTTTGGAGTTGGAAGACCCACCGCTGCATCCATGGATCCCTCTCTCCATACATGGGTTTGCAGGGTAGGGTTTGCAACAAGAAGAGATAGAATGAGGCATTAGTACGTGGATCCCTAACCTAGGAGTTTTTTTGTATGTGGTGTGCAAATTATGTGAGTACTAGAACTAGTAATTTTCAAGAAATGTAGCATGACCTCATGACCTCAACAGCTCTATGGAATTAGGCAGTGATATGTCCATCTCTTCTGGTGATAATGGTGCTACCACTGAGCAATGTCACAAAGATAGTAGTGAAGAACCTGAAAGCCAAGCTGAAGATTCAATTATGGAGGAGCCAAAAGTTGGAATGGTGTTTATAGTGAGGAGGATGTGGTCGAGCATTATACAAAGTATGCCGGGTAAAAGGGTTTTGGTGTCACCAGAAGAAGCTCAAAAAATGATGATGATGGGAAACTGAAATATTTCACACTTTGTTGTTCTCGTGAAGGTAAGACATGTTTGAAATCGAGGAATATTATGAAGCCAAATCCATCAATTAAAACTGCATGTTTAGCAAAAATAAATGCAACTACATGACCTAGTGGTAAGTTTTAGCTGACCACAGTTTATTTGGAGCATAATCATGGTCCGAGTCCCCAAAAAGCACAATTCTACATATGCAACAAGAAAATATATCTCCACGTAAAAAGAACACTTGAAAATAGATGAGTTGTACAATAGGGTAGTTGATGGTATTTGCAATTTGAAGATTCAGTTGATCGGAGAATGCAATGAAGAACAAGGGCAATACAAAACAACCCATGTGAATAGAACAATAGGGACAAAAAAGTCTATCCACAGTCCAATTGCTGTTCGAAGTAGAGGACACCCACCTTCCAAGAGGAAAAAGTCCAATGTTGATCAAATAGTTCATAAGAAGAATAAAAGGAAGCTAGCACGAACTTTAGGACAACCAAGTGGAGACGATACTATGAGCATCAACACACTAGGGATAGCAATGTTGTTTTTCTTCACCTTCTAGTTATCCTTATGACGCAAGTTTTCAGTTCTCAATGGCATGTTTTTCATTTTAGGCTCATTTCAATGGAGAAGAAAGCCTGCAAAACAACTCTTTTATTTAGTGAAGCTCTGTTGTTGATGAGATTTCACCTGCTCGCTTGAAGCTCCTAAGAAATAGCTACCATGATATGTGAACAGTTTCTATCCTTTTGCTGATCTGAATGATTGAGTTTCAGTATGTTCAAAGCCTTGATGGCACTATATGGTTGTTGACTACTTTTGGTATTTTAGACTAAGCAAAATGTGGATGTTCTAGTATGCTTTGTGTGTGTGTGTGTGTGTTGAAATTTTGGGGGGTTTTTTAGGACATCTCAATGGACACTGGTATGCTCACAATTGTTTGCACTAATGTGGATGTTCTATTATTGCAATTTGGTAACATTTTGTACTATTATGCTTAATTAGTTTAATTATCATTTCATTGTTCTACTCATCAATTCACTTTCGAACATTGCCATTTCCTTGCCGGAGGTATGCTTAAGCTGGGAACATCCATTAATTCTACATTCAAAATGGCACTGGAAACATGGGCTTCATGGGGAAACTAGCATCACTAACCAAGCATTCCTTAATCGACAGACCAAACATTAGGTCAGTGAAATACTTGCCCAGGCAAACCAAACATTAGGTCAGTGCAGTATGTTAACACTAGGCAAAGCGAAATAGCAATTCACTACATTACAATATCCAAGAAATACTCCCAACAAAACAGCTCGCATTACAAGCATTCCTCAATATTGCAGAGATCTTGACACTAATTCACAAAGAAGCTTCAATTAAGCTAAAAAATATTTACAATTTTTGCACTGGCAAATGCTACAAACATCATTCCTCATTTTTTGCACTGACAAAAGCATTCCTCCATTTTTGTAGTGATAAATGCTTACAATCTTTGCACTCACAAATGTTACAGCACTGGACACTTCCAGTCCAAAAAGAAACACTAGTATTACATCCAGAAAAATCAAAAACCATAATCTAGCTTCTTCAACATTATGTGCTGCTTCCTTCCATTAGGTTGCCACTGCACTACACTGCTTGTTGTGAAAAATCCTCAAATGGAGTACCTTTGCATTACATGAACAACGAAAAAACACCTCAAATTAACACCTCAAATTGGCTAAAATTGGGTATGCAGAGGGGGACCCATGGATTTGGGGAAAACTTCAAATTGGCTCGGTGTGGATGGCAGGGTGGGGCGGCGTTGGACGGGGCGCTGTGACGCCAATGGCAGGGTTGGGCAGGGCTGAACAGGGCGATGGGGGTGGCATGAACAGGCGAGGGCCAGGTCGAGGGTGGACGGTGTAGCTGTTGCAACACGGCCATGAGGGGCAACCAAGGGGAGTTCCGGTAGGGACGAGAGGGGCAACCGAGGCAAAGGGGTTGGGTCGGGACCTGTGCGCGGGGAGGGAGGGTGTTGGAGTGTGGGATTAGTAGCGCTGAGTGGCCCACTCAGCCACGTCCACCTACTCGGCCACATCCCTCCATGTTGGCAGAATCGGTACCGAGGGAGTGCTTCTTGTGCATAAGAATAGCATTTCTGCATTGGATCTGATTTAACAGGATAAATCTAAATCATTTGATATGGCACAACACAAATCAATAAGACACAATAATTATTTAGTAATCCTGTAACAAATCCCTATCCCAATTGTAACAAAAAAATCTTGTACAACAAATTTATAGTTCAACTGCAACAAAAATTCCTTGTTCTACCATATCTGAGAAGACACATTGCAACAAATGAAAATACTCAATGAAACAATTTAAAAAATCACAATAACAAAACTAGATAAAGCTTGCAACAAGCATACCCGAGAAGGATGTCTCTGTACTCCCTTACATCAATGCTTCACTACCTAACCTTTTTATCGTCCACCGCACCCTACCTCCTCTCAGTCTTGTGAGATCCGGCGAGCTCTACTGCCTCCTTTGGTCTCGGTCCTACGAGATCCAGCAAGCTCCACCGCCTCCTCGGGAGGGGACACCTCCGCACAAGAGCTAGGACCATAGAAGATGAACTCTCAACGCGATCTCGGACCAATGGCGGTCGAACTCCTCAAGTGCAAGCAATGTGGATGAACTCTGCGAGCATGATGCATGGGCAAAAGCAGAGGTGGAGCATGATAGAAGCTCAATCGAAGCTTTCCTAGTTCGATGGATAGAGAGGAGGGGAAGGGGGAGAGACCACCTAGGAGGAGGAAGCAACTACGAGGATAAGGAAGAGAAGGTTGTGGTGATATGATCATGTGGATAAGGTGCCCAATCCTTTTCTGCCACATCGAACGTCAAGCTATATCGTTTCCCAAACGAGATCCATTTTTCAGAACCTGGCCCGTGACTTCCCTTATCTCTTCAATTTGTCTTTCAATCATGGCAATCATTGGGCGCCGCCATCACCAGATTCATGATATCACTATTTTGGTGATCTTCGCCATTGCCAGATTTGTGATGCCATCGACATGAGCCTAGGTAGGATAGTGAAGGAGCCTCCTTTCTCGTGATGCCCTCGAAGAAGTCATGGGAGCACCCATAGTTTCTGGCAATGTCAGCGGTGGCAACAACGGTTGGGGACAAGGGAGGGATGAGCTAGGCACCACCTCAACGAGGATGCCAACTGGCCTCGTGCCGACGGCTGCTCCTTCCATGACTGCCGCCCCGCATTGAACTCCCTACTCCCCCATCTCTAACTTCTTCCATGTACCAGCTACCTCCGTAGATAGCTTCCATTCATGCTTATGGATCTCGATTGAGCTCCTTTTTTGCTCTTGTTCGGTTTGCACTTGAGGTGTCCCAGAACCACCAATTTTGGATGTACTATCTAACATCTACTGTTTTGGATATGGGGAGGGCTAGCGCACGGTATACTGTTGGAAACCTTTCTAACGGTATACCCAAGTTTCATTGGGTTTTATGAGTTTCATAAAGTTTCATGGAGTTTCGAACATGTTATTGAAAGTTAGTCAGCTTAGACAACAAACCTCTTGAAACTTTGTGAAACTTAATGAAACACTATGAAACTTAGTCACGAAATTTCATAAAACTAGTCAAGAAGCCTCATGAAACTTTATAAAATTTGATGAAACACTATGAAACTTAGTCATGAAACTTCATGAAACTTAGTCGTAAAACCTCATAAAACTTAATAAAACTGACTAATATAATGGACCCGTGGTCATATGTCTGGCTGCTAGCAACAACAAGGTGGCGCATTAGATCGAGAGAGATGGGGCATTTGAAGTCTAGAGGTGGCATTGGCTGCTCACCACAACAAGATCGCGCATTAGATCGAGAGAGATGGGGCATTTGAAGTCCAGAGGTGGCGTTGGTTGCTCACCATCTTTGACCTCGATGTTCGCATTGGAATCTGAAGGCCGGGGTGTGGCGCTAAACAGGATGCACTTGGCGTAGCGGAGGAGCCCAATGAGTGCGATCATGGCGGGCATCCATCTCTTCGAGGCATGGTCACCGATCTCCTGCTCCAGGCTCTCGATCTCGTCATTGCAGCTCGCCGGGTCATTGATGCTCACCTCCTCCAAGATCTCCTCGAGCCACTCCCACTTGATTTCTTATATTAGCGACAGCACACTCACCTTGAGCGCTTGCTTTGCCTTTGCGGCAGGCAAGCACTACCAGCACTGGTGTGACACGAGGGAAAGGGCGAGGAGGTCCATGACATCTTCAGCGAGCCCCAGCTCGATGATAGGCAAGGGGTCGAGCAATGTGGCCAGGTCGTGTCCTAGGGGGAGGCGCGCATGATGGTGGTGACCATGGGAGGCATGGAGGAGGTGGGGGAATGGGAGTGTGGAAGAGAAAGCAAGAAGAGGAGTTTGCAAGGAGATTTGGCAACGACTGAGCAAGGACTCGCGAGAAAAGAGAAAATGTACGCTTCTATGGGTATATGTGGATAGTTCAGATGTTTCTAGTGCTTTATAGGCATGCTTCACTGACATGCCTATCCCGTTGGTTTAGAGGGGAATAGTATAGTGTTCCTTAGAATCTCACTTTGGATATATCGTGCTTGCTTAGTTGCTTACATGTTTCCTCTCTAAAGTTTGTAGGCACCTTTGATTTCGCTTTGTTAGAAATGTGGGCAATATTTTAATTTCAAGTTTTATTAGGAGACAAAAACAATAAACTAATGATGCAAAACTCACAATTTTTTGCCTGATGAAGAATAGGAAGCAGCGCAGGCTTGACGCAGTATAGAACGTAGATGACGCAGTACAGTGAGCGGTCGTGCAGATGCGCTGCCCAGAAACCTTATTGCTGCCCCGTGTAGGTACTCTCTATGGCAACGGTTTGAAGATAGCCGCTCTCCCTCCTTCCAGGTGCACGCCGGGAAAAAAGGTCGACGAGGTTTAGACGGCGAAGTACAACAGCACGAGAAGGCAGAAGTAAGAGATGCAGGCGGTGAGGGATTCTCTCTTCTCTATACCTTGGACGTCTCCAAGTATATAAAGATATGCAAATTACTCTCTAGTAACTGCCCCATTGAACTGAAATAATTCATTGATAACTGCTCAATTATTCACTGGTAACTGCTTAATTATTCACTGGTAACTGAAAATATTTAACCAGTGATTTACCTACTAATAATTGCCTGTCATCAAAAACCCATTTAAGCCTCAAAATCAAACGTTTAAATCTCATTCAAACAGAGAGAGTGAGGTGCAGGATTCAGCAAAAATAAAGATGGATACGCGAATACACACGCGTGTGTGTGACTAGACAGAACCCTCCTCATACCATCTCTATCCATATTCAAGGAGTGGTGAGGATTCCACCTTATAAATCGGTCTTCCTCACCTTGCCTTAGCAATATGGTACTAAACCATGCATGCTTTGGAATTAAGGAAATAGACCATAATTAAATGGGCCAATTTCTAACATGCTTGGCTGCAAAATTAGGTGATGTCAGCAACGTTCCAGTAATGTCTCATCCAATCTGAATCAACTCAATTCAGTAGGTACCCATCTGACAAAAAAAGAAGTAGAAAAGAGAGTGGTTCAAGTAAGATATATATAGGCCTATTCTTTTTTGCTGAAGCTTATGGCTTTTAGCTGCGGCTTGTGTCTTTTAGGTTGTTTGTGTGAGATATTACAAAGTAACAGAAATTTATGTGCGGTTTTTGCCGATATAAATGAAGTCAGTAAAGTATGTACTACAATTAACTAGTAGACTCTATTTTAAAAAGATACTCCATTTAAAAGTTAGTTACTGTAAAAAAGCTAAAAAATAACTTTTAAAAGCTGAAAAGAACATGACATGTTCCGAGCAGTAGTCCATGGAGCACTTGGTTTAACCAGGTGCCTCGTTTTCTCAGTGACTGTTTGCTCAGAGATTGTGCTCTTACCTTCTGATGAATGAAATTTAAGCTCTTGATTCGCAGAGAGAGAGAGAGAGAGAGAGAGAGAGAGAGAGAGTACACTATGTAATGTAAATACCCGCATCATGCATGATGAATCATATGGATGCACCATATGATGAACATGAGTAGGCACAACCTACATTTTTTCCCACTTTATGAGCAAGCTTTCAGGATCTTTGCAGCAATGCAATAAGCAAATGCAACTTTGCAAGCAACAAAGCCGAAAAGGAAGGCGCAAGAATAAATAGGTGGCACCTTGACTTTTCTCTTCAATATATGCAAGAAAGAAGCAGAAATAAATAGACAATACTCTGACTTTTCACTTAAATCGTACGATGCCACTAGAAATGATAGGACAACCAGAAATGATAATCTGTGGGTAATGGTAATCTGTGTACCCCTCTGCCATTTCTGCAACCTTTTCCTGGCCACGATAAAATCTTCTTGAAAAGTTACGCGTAGCTAGCATACCGCACTGTGATAATTAATGGACCTGTTCTTTTTGGCTGAAACTTATGATTTTTGGTTATGACTTATGATTTTTAGGTTATTCGTGTGAGAGATTATAGAGTAACAAAAACTCACGTACGGTTTTTGTCGATATAAATGAAGTCGGCACAGTATATACTACAATTAACTAGTAGACCCTATCTTGAAAATATATTCCGTTTGAAAGCTAATTACTGTAGAAAAACCGAAAAGCAGCTTTTAAAAGCTGAAAAGAATATGCTCAATAGCATCTGAACTATTTAAAGGAGAGAATTGATGAGTGATATATTCTTTCTCTCTCTTCATCACAAAATTATTCGTGCCCTACTTTCATGCCGACACGCGGGCTCCTCCCACATGCGATTTCTCCTGTGTGGCACCCCTCCGTCCAAATTCCTCTCCTTCAACAACCGGTTTCTGATCTTTCGTCTAGCTTCAACTAAACCCTCAAATCCTAAAACACTTCCCGATCTCAAGCAGCAGGACTGTGAGCCTCCTCCCCACGAGTTCCCTCCCCTCGCATCCTCGGCTCGCTGCCACCTGCAAACACTAAAGAGGCTTCGCGCTGCCTTTGACCTGCATGATGCCCTCCTGTCTCCCTTTGGAGCCTTCCCCTCCACCGCCCGCTGTCAACTAGGCTAGCTCTAGGTGGGATTGAGCCGCCGCCGGTGGAGTCACTCTCGGTTGCCTCTGGCGCCGCGGCCCGTCATCGAGCCACCGCCTAGCCCGAGCACGCTAAATTTGGCCAGGAATGGCCAGGTCTCACCCTTTCCTTTGCTCTCACCCATGCCACCACTGCTCCACCATCACCATTGCTTTCTTGGTTCCGCTTCCTCTGCACTCCCCCACGCTAGGAGGGAGCACGATTGTTCCTGTCAATGACCTGACGCTGATGTTCGCCGATGGTGGAACGAAACGATTTAGGCTAGTCGTCTTCAGTATGGTGGCCCCCGCACTTGCTACTGGGTAGGTGATGACGGGAAAATGGGCGTGAACCTGCCTCTGCGTCATTAGAGATAAGTTGATTAAATTTAATTAAATGTGTGAGACAAAGAAATCAGGTATTGCAGGTCCATCACTTCCAAAATTAATATATTTATAAAAAATTTGTTAATTACATATCTTTGTGAGAAAACCCCTGATTAAAAATTCCAACATAAATATTACAACATATGACGATTACAAAATATAACAGAAATGGTCTTCAATCTTGGTGTCGATGATGGTTGGTTGCTCGGGACGGGTCGAGCATGGCAAAATGACTTTGACATATCGACCATGGCATATCAAGCATGTTGTGTCGACTATGTTGGTTCGACTATGATATTTTGACCACATTGATTTTACCACGATAATTCGATCATGATATGTCGACCGTGTTGTGTTGACCACATTATTTCGACCATGTTGATTTAACCACAGCAAACCGGCCACGGCATATCGACTATGGTAGAACGACCATAGATGGTTGGAGCTACAGTGTATAGTCAATGGTCGTAGCTACAGTATTTGGTCGATGATCATAGCTACAGTGCATACAAATGGTCATAGCTATAGTATTACACAGTGCTCGCTCATATCGAGCGCTTGCTTGTACGTAACCGAAGAGAATGGTTTTTAATACTTGTCTTGCTACTAGCATGCTATAGAATTTAGGCATGTAGTATAACAAAGTTTAAGTATTTCATTATTTTATTTTTATTTTTTTACTCCGCATTGTATTATTACTAGCACTGCATAGCGCTTGTAGGTATTGAGCACTTGCGTGTAGCGTAACCAAGTCGAAGGTTGTATTCTAGTGATTTCCCTATGCATTATACTCTATCATATTTTATTTTATTTTTTGGCAGCATACACCCACCCATAATTCATATCTATTTGAGGGGAACGAATTGAGGAAATAGGATTTTCATGCCTCTTACCCTTGGTTCGTATCCATTTGTAGGAGACCGAACCATGAAAATGAGGTCTTCATGCCTTGTCTTCATTTGTAAACGAGGGATCAAGCACTCATTCTTTGGGTTTATATCCACTGACGGGACCAAACCATGGGGACAAAAGCATAAAACAAATATGAAGCACCTTGATTCATACCACGATGGCCAAATCGAAGAGCAAAGGGGGCCGGATAGAGAGAACGCTCCTTAATTCATACCGCGATGGCCGAACCCAAGATCCAAGGGAGAGAGGAAGAAGAAGAGCAAGAACTTCACCTTCTTACACAGATGGGTTGCTCTCTCTTTCTCTTCTCTCAAGTGTGTTTTGTGTGTCTCCCTTTCTCCTAGAGTTTGCCCAGCATTTTCTTCTCTTGCCAAATGTTCTCCGTCCCCGTTCTTCCTCCCTAGCCCCTTATTTATAGAGTAAGGATGAGATAGAGGTTGCTTTGAGGGAAGCTACAACAACTTCTATGTTTGATTTTTTTTCTCTGCTAATGGCCAGTTCGAGCATTGCAGCCGGCTTCTCTTGCGATCATGCAGGACGTGCACTATTTGGACTCTGTCCTGCTTGCAGGCTATGGTTAAACCGTGGGCCATGCAGGTTCCTCTCTTTCTTCTTTTCTTTTCTTTCCCTTATTTATTTTTTTGATAGTGGTCGGTTACTTGAGTGAACACGCAGTGCTTCAACTATGGTTGCTGAACGTGCAGTATCTGGGAGGTCCAATCATTCTTTTGATTTCCATGCGCTATGGCTAAAATATGGCCCCATTAATGATTGCTATTAATCAATATTAATCATTTAGTTGGAGAGTGCTTAACTTCTGCATGCATGCAGTTATGGCGTCACTTTCCCTTTTTTTATTACTTGCACTTATACATATATAGTCCAGGCTTTTGACTAAGATGAGAGATGCCACAAAAAATTTGGTGTGTTACGCAGCACTTCCTCAAATTGACGTCGAAGAAAAGATTGTGGTCAAACCAATATGGTCGAACCATCATGGTCGAAATATCATGGTCGAACCATCATGGTCGAAATATCATGGTTGAAACAGTGTGGTCTAAATATCATGGTTAAACCATCATGGTGATTGACCACTGTGGTCGAAATATCATGGTTGAATCAATATGGTCAAAATATCATAGTTGAACCAACATGGTCGATACAATATGATCAAATCAACATGGTTGAAACAACGTAGTCGAACCATCGTGGTTAAACCAACGTGATCGAAATACCATAGTCAAACTAACATGGTCGACACAACATAGTTAACACATCGTGGTCGAATCAACGTGGTCAAAATATCATAGTCTAACCAACATGGTCAACATATCGTGATCAAAACAACGTGGTCGACACAACGTAGTTGACACAACATGGTTATTTATTGCCGGTGGAGTATTAGCCAATTTCGTGGCAATTTTCATTTAAACTTTAGTTATTTTATATTGTAACGGATTTTAGCCATCAACATAATTATTAATTTGATGATTATATATATATATATATATATATATATATATATATATATATATATATATATATATATATATATATATATATTAGATATATTTATTCATGTTTTAAGTTTAGAACAAATTCGGTGTTAATAGATGCCTTCTCTAGGTTTGGGTGTGAAAAATATTTGTTTTTGGATCTAGAGCTCGACCTGTATATATGCATGGTGTGTCTATATATATTTATATATTGGTATATTTTGGGTACATCTGGTATATGTAGTTGGATGCGGATGTGCTCAAGCCATTGAGCTATATATGAAAATTTTTCAGGAACGAGCATAAATATACATGCAAACATACGGGTGTTGGTTTTAGCTTTCTTTCAGTTCATCTTTCGTGTGACTCTCGATGAAGTATATATGGCCCCCATGTCATTGGTGATTATTGCTAATTAAACAACTTTCATTAGTTAAAAAGCCAATATTTAAGAGATGTGGATCTTTTTTTTGTCCCATAGCTTAATTAATGCCATTTTTTATGAGACCACTTTTTTTAAACACCCGTGAATCTTACGGCCAAACAGAACATTCACATGATTAACTTTTGTCCTCCGTGGTCATCCGAAAGCTCCAGCTCTTTATTATTATTCTACTATTATCGTCAATTTATACTCCTGCTGCTATAGAGTTTCATTTCTTATTATTTATCATTTGTTTACATACATGGAACTAATGGCTTTTTACATACAAGGCGTTCCAGCTATGCTAACCTTTTTTTTTTGTGCTTCCAGTTTAAACTCCTAAAGCGTTGGAGTGTAATTCTTTATATCATAGTATAGGCTCATACGGTTTGAAGTTTTTTTTTTGGTACCACAGTTTAGGCTTGTAAGGCTTTAGAGCAATTGTTTTTTTTGCACCATAGTTTATTAGGCTCGTAAGAGTTTGGAGCTATTATTTCTTTGCACCATAATTTAGGTTTGTAAGGCTTTGGAGCTATTATTTTTTTGCACCATAGTTTAGGTTCGTAAGGCTTTGGAGCTATTATTTTTTTCCATCACAGTTTAGGCTCGTAAGGTTTTTAGGCTATCTTATTTTATACACCATAGTTTAGGCTCTTGAGATTTTGGAGCATTTTTTTGCACCACAGTTTAGACTCATAAGGTTTTGGAGCGATCATTATTTTTTAAAAATAGGAAAAGCAATTTATTTGGGCCATAGTTTAGAGCTCGTAAGGTTTTTGGAGCTATTTTTTTGCACCACAGTTTAGGCTTGCAAGGTTTTGGAGCATTTTTTTGCACCACAGTTTAGGCTCATAAGTCTTTAGAGCTCTTTTTTTATTTTAGGTGTAATAACACTTTAGAAATTTTCTATTTATCAGCGGCAGAGAATATTCACCATCTAGGGAAATAATTTTACACACGCCACTAGGATAAACTTCTTTTATGATGTAAGGACCTTCCCATTTAAGCCCTTACATCCGATGTGCAATATTCATGGGGTGAATAACAACGAGAACTAAATCTCCCTCTTTGAATGACCTTCTTTTGAGGCGCTTATCAAAAGCTCGTGACATTCTAGCTTGGTACGCTTCTAGGTTTTGTAATACTTGAAGTTGTTTCCCTTCAATATGTTCTAATTCCTCTAATCGTAATTTAGCGGCCTCTTCTTTTAAGAGTTTCTCATGCATAGCGACTCTCAAAGACTTAATTTGTACTTCCAACGGTAAGACAACCACTCCTCCATACACCAGGGAGTAAGGAGTCATTCCAGTTGGTGTGCGTATCGTGGTTCTATATGCCCGCAAGGCTTCGAGTAACTTTTTATGCCAATCTCGCTTGCTTTTTGAGACCACCTTCTTCAGTAATTTGCACAGGGTTTTATTAAACACCTCAGCTTGTTCGTTGGCTACTGCATTGTATGATATAGAAAAATGGTGCTTTATTTTAAATTTTGTGCACAACTTTTCCATTTGTCTATTTTTGAATGGTGATCCGTTATCGGATATAATTCGCGAAGGGACGCTAAAGTGATATATAAGATGAGTTCTTATAAAATTCTCTGTATTTTTTTTGCCTTAACGTCTCTTAATGGTATGACTTCTGACCATTTCGAGAAATTACCGGTTGTTGTGAGAATGAATTTATGCCCTTTGGATGATGGTAGTTGAATTAGTCTGACTATATCCATTCTCTATATTTCAAAGGGTCAGGACATGCTGGTGGGATGCAGTGGCTCATGTCGTTGATGGATGAAGCCAGTATGTACCTGATATTCATGACACCTTTTTTTTGCAAATTTCACAACATCCTCAAACATTGTAGGCTAATAATAACCTAAATGCTTTAATTGATACTGTAGTTTGAGACCAGATTGTTGTGCATCGCAAACTCCAACATGCACTTCCCTCAATACTTCCATCACCTCATTTCCAGCAAGGCAACATAGCAGGATGCCATCATATGAACGTCGATAAAGTGTATTGTTTATACATGCGTAATGGACTGGCCTTCTTCGGATTCTAGTCCTTTCACAGGAATCAAGAGGTAGATAACCGTAGAGTAAATAATCTAGAAATAGAGCCTGCCAATCTCCTATTGCAATTTAACAAATATCCACTGTCAGTGCTATAGAGAATGTTGATTCCTCTTCCTCAACGAGTACTAGCAGGACTCTCCACTCCTATATACGCACGTCCATTGTTTCATAAGAATTTAATAATATGCTAGCTGCCAAACTTGCTAGCACATTAGCCTTTTCATTTTGGATTCTAACAATATGTTGCATACTTAAGTTAGTGAACATAGATATAAGCTTTTTTGCTCTCATGAAATATGGCATTAATTCCTTTTCTTTACCATGTAAGTCCCTAAAAGTTGGTTAATGAGTAATTGGGAATCAGCATGCACCGACAGTGTGTTCAATCCCATATTTAAAGCTATTTCCATCCCAATAATTAAAGCTTCATACTCAGCAGAATTATTGGAAACTGCCAAGGTTAAAGTGAATGAGTATGGAATTATTCCTCCACTAGGCATAACAAAGATGATGCCTGCACCTACTCCTGATTTTCGACAAGCACCATCAAAATATATTTGCCATGTTGAATTGGTGACAGATGTGACAAATACTTCTTCATCTGGTAAATCATCATTGATAGAAAAATCATCCGGAATAGGATGTGCAGCTAGAAAGTCTTCCAAAGCTTGTCCTTTCATAGCTTTTTGAGGCACAAATACAATATCGAATTGTGACAGGAACATTGCCCATTTAGCCAGTTTGTGTGCTGCAAATACCAGTGCTAGACATATTTTTTCCACGTCTAGATAATTGCATTCCACCCCCCACATGGATGTGACAGATATAATATAAGGACTTTCTTTTTCTTCATCATTATTTTGTGCTAAAAGAGCACCTAATGATGTTGGCATGGCTGCCACATAAAGAATTAGTGATCATCCTTTAATTGGTGCATTCAAGATAGGCCACTCATCAAGTGTTGCGTGACGGAACCTTGACTATGATTCATGGCTTGCAGAGTTGGTACGTGCTGTTTTGGAAAAGCCCATAGGAACCAAGTCAAAAGAACTAGCCTCACATACTTTGAAATGTTGATTATGTGAGGTGGCTCTTGAAGCTTTTGCAACAACCTTCCTCCTCTTTGCTGACTTGGACAGGACAGGAATGAACCCCTCCTAACGTGTAGAAGTCACTTCATGCTCATGGTTTACTACAACCAGGGACGCAGTCGTGGTTTGCAACGAACTTGCACTAGTAGTAGCCTGAAAAGGTCCTACCAGCATGTCTAGCCATAGTGACCCAAAGTGCAACATGACGAATCATTGAACTCGCCCTTCCATCCATTCATATAAAGAAAACCATATATTATCTTTCTTGTATACACACATGTATATATTTCAGCGACATGATTAATTTAAATGTCATATGTCGCACTTTGATGCTGGAATTCAAAGATTTGGGAAAAAGTATGTCTCACCGAGAGTGCTAGAATCTGATGATGGGAAAATGGGCATGAACCCACCTCCACATCATTAGAGACAAGTTGATTAAATTTAATTGAAAATTTGAGACAAAGAAATCAGGTATTGCAGGTCCATTACTTCCAGAATTAATACATTTTTAAAAACTCTATTAATTACATCTCTTTGCGAGAAAACCCCTAATTAAGAATTCCAACATAAACATTACAACAAAATACAACATATAATGCTTACAAAAATATAACATAAATGGTATTCAATCTTGGTGTCGCTAATGGCTGCTTGCTCTAGGCAGGTCGAGCATAGCAAAATGACTTCCACATATCGACCATGGCATATTGAGTATGTTGTATCGACCATGTTATGTTGATCACATTGTTTCGACAATGTTGATTCGACCACGATATGTTAATCACATTGTGTCGACCATGTTGGTTTGACTATGATATTTCGACCACATTAGTTCGACCACAATGGTTCGACCACGATGTGTCGACCATGTTGTGTTGACCACGTTATTTTGATCATGCTGATATAACCACGGCAGACCGGCCACGGCATATCGACTATGGTAGAACAACCATGGATGGTCGGAACTACAGTGCATAGTTGATTGTCGTAGCTATAGTATTTGGTCGAGGGTCATAGCTACAGTGCATGTAGATGGTCGTAGCTATAGTATTTGGTCGATGGTTGTAGCTACAGTGCATGCAGATGGTCGTAGCTATAGTATTATATAGTGCTCATGAATATCGAGCACTTGCTTGTACGTAACCAAAGCGAAGGGTTTTTTAATACTTGTATTGCTCCTAGCCTACTACAGATTTTAGACATGTAGTGTAATAGAAGTTTAAGTATTTTATTATTTTATTTTTTATTGTTTTACTCCGTCTTGTATTATTACTAGCACTGCTTAGTGCTTGAAGGTATTGAGCGCTTGTGTGTAGCGTAACTAAGGCGAAGATTGTATTCTAGTGATTTCCCTTGTGGATTACACTCTGTCATGTTTTTTTGAAAGCATACACCCACCCCTAATTCATATCCATTTGAGGGGATCGAATTGTGGAAATAGGGTCTTCATGCCTCTTAACCTTGGTTCGTATCTATTTGTAGGGGATCGAACTAAGCAAATGAGGTCTTCATGCATTGCCCTGATTTGTATCCTTTTGTAGAGAGCCAAACCTAAGAAATGAGGGATCAAGCACTCATTCTTTGGGTTTGTATCCATTGACGAGACCAAACCATGGGGGGCAAAAGCATAAAACAAAAATGAAGCACCTTGATTCGTACCATGAAGGCTGAACCGAAGGGCAAAAGGGGGCCGGATAAGGAGAACGCTCCTTGATTCATACTATGATGGCTGAACCCAAGATCCAAGGGAGAGAGGGGGAAGAAGAGGAAGAACTTCATCTCCTTACACAGATTGGCTGCTCTCTATTTCTCTTCTCTCAAGTGTGTTTTGTGTGTCTCCCTTTCTCCTAGAGTTTGCCCAGCATTTTCTTCTCTTGCCAAATGTTCTATGTTCCCATTCTTCCTCCCCAGCCCCCCATTTATAGAGCAAGGATGAGAGGGAGGTCGCTTTGAAGGAAGTTACAACAACTTCTATGTTTGATTTTTTTCTCTCTGCTAATAGGTAGTTCGAGCGCCGTAGTTGGCTTTGCTTGTGATCGTGCAGGACGTGCACTATTTGGACTCCATCCCGCCTGTAGGATATGGCTGAACCGTGGGCCATGCAGGTTCCTCTCTTTCTTATTTTCTTTTCTTTTTCTCTTACTTATTTATTTTTTTGATAGTGGTCAATTACTTGAGTGAGCATGCAATGCTTCAGCCACGATTGCGGAACGTGCATTATCTAGGACTTCCAATCATTCTTTTGATTTCCATGTGCTATGGCTGAAACATGGCCTCATTAATGATTGCTATTAATCAATATTAATCATTTAGTTGAAGAGTGCTTAACTTCTACATGAATGCAGTTATGGCTCAACTTTCCCTTTTTTTATTACTTGCACTTATACATATATAGCCCAAGATTTTGACTGAGATGAGAGATGCCACAAACAATTTGGTGTGTTACGCAGCGCCTTCTCAAACTGGTGTTGAAGAAATAATCATGGTTGAATTAACATAGTCGAAACAATGTGGTCGACCAACGTGATCGGACCATCATGGTTGAAATATCATGATCGAACCAATATGGTCGAAATATCATGGTTGAACCATCATAGTTGAAATATCATGGTCCAAACAAAATGGTTGACCAATGTGGTCAAAATATCGTGGTCAAACCATCGTGGTCGAAATACCATAGTCAAACCATCATGGTCGAAATATTATGGTCGAACCATCGTGGTCAAACCAACATGGTCAAAATATCGTGGGCCAACTATCATTGTCGTCAACCAATGTGATCTAAATATCATGGTCGAACCAATATAGTCGAAATATCATAGTTGAACCAACATGGTCAGATATCATGGTCAAATCAACATGGTCGAAACAAATGTGGTTGACATAACCTGGTTGGCACATCGTGATTGAACCATTGTGATCGAACCAACGTGATCAAAATATCATAACCGAACCAGCATGGTCGACACATATATCATAGTTGAACCAACATGGTCGACCCAACGTGGTCGACACAAGGTGGTTATTTATTGCCAGTGAAGTATTAGCCGATTTCCTGGCCCATGTATGTCGTGGTGATTTTCATTTAAACTTTAGTTATTTTATATTGTAACAGATTTTAGTCGTCAGTATAATTTATTAATTTGATGACTATATAGTTTTTAGATATATTTATTCATGTTTTAAATTCAGGATAAAATCGGTGTCAACAGTAGACTTCATCATGCCTACAACCTCCAGAAGTGTATTTGCATCAAAGGGAGGCACAATGGCCTCGATGTGGGGAAGGGTTTGTGATTCTTCACTCGTCATCTTTAGCGCATTTGTATGTTCTTACGTGTAGACAATTGTGAATCTATTTGCAATCGAGAAGTGGATCGGATTGTCATGGCATCGTTTTTTACTGCAGAATTTGGAGTAGTTTTGTAAGCAAAATTACATCTTGTTTCTTCTTAAATAAATTAGATAACATTTAATTCTTCCATTCTTTGACTGGAAAATCACAAAGCATATATGCAGGAACAGATAACCCTATGGAGACAATCGAACTGTTCATCCAAACCAAATTGTTGCATAAATCACAACCTATAGAGATCAATTCCTGCTATATTTGTATTACATCACCTGAAACCCACAAGCTTCCACCATAAGAAGAACCCAAATTAGTGCATAAGGTCTAATATTGCTTACCAAACTACTTCTAAATCTGCAGTAAAAAATGATGCCATGACAAACCAATCCACTCCTCAGTTACAAATAGATTCACAAATTGTCTACACATAAGAACATATAGGTGTGATAAAGAAGACAGGGGAGAGAAGAATCACATACCTTTCCCCACATTGAGGCTATTGTGCCTAACATCCAATTCTTCCATTTTTAATTGGAAAATCACAAAGCATAAATGTAGGAATAGATAACCCAACGGAGACAATCATAAGAAAAACCCAATTAGTGAGTTTTAGAGAAGCCGTACGGAGATAGAGATACTCATATGCGATTTTAGCCGATATAAATAAAGTCACTACATTATCTACTACAATCGACTAGTAGACTTCTCTTGAAAAACACTATTTAAAAGTTAAGTAATATAGAATAGCGATTTTTAGACGCCGTCCACTACAATCAACAGAATTGTATCCTTAGCACTAATTACACTGATACATCAATACGGACGAAAAAATTTCCTACATGTGTTTCCTTTTTAAGTTCCCTTCAATTTCTCTTGCTTATGTATGGGAGATCCTGTTTCTACTGCTGACTGCATTATCTCATCATAAAGAGCTAGCTCCTTCCTCGAAACGCCGCAGCCAAGCATCTGTGACACTGTATGCACTGGTGGTGGAATCTTCCAGTTCAGAGTGAACCATGCAACAACAAAGGACCTCCCTGTAGGCGCATTTGTATCATATATCAGATATCTCCGTTGGGGGATGCGATTGCTCCATCCAGTATTATCCCCATGGGGACTCCTCTGGAGATGGAAGAGGTCTGTTTCATTTCGTCCAGATGCAAAAAGAGCCCAAGGATGACGATCCTACTGGACAACAGGGGATTACCTTGCAAGACAGATCCTGCAGGAAGCTCACTGAAAGATGAAATTCCTCAAACCGGAAGCGTCAGCACTGAAATTGAAATCCACCACTACGAAGGAAAAGAAGGTGAGATAGAGGAAGAATGCGTGGTGGATGGCTGCTTTGTGGTCCTGTGTTCCGTGGCCATTGTTAGAGACGCCCCTGCAGCAGTTGGTCCAGTGGAATTGTTGCCACCATCATGTCTAGGCAATGATCTTGGAAACATGTTTGATGCTAAGGAGCTCACAGACGTCTCCTTCATTGTTGATGGAGAAACTTTTGAAGTGCACCGCCTTGTGCTTTCTGCTCGGTCCCCCGTTTTCAGAGTGGAGCTCGTTGGCTCGATGGTTGAGAGCAGGTTACCATCCATAACAATCAATGATATGGGAGCCTCCCTCCACATTCACATATATGCTCCACTACATTTATCCTGACTCGCTGCCTGATGACAAGGAGATTGCTGCTGCTTCCATATTTGAGTTTCAGAACTTGCTTGTCGCTGCACATAGGTATGCGCTGGACAGTCTGAAGATTTTGTGCGAAGATAAGCTATGCAGCCGCGTCTCTATCGTCTCGGTCATCTCAACTCTGGAGTTGGCCATGCAGCACGGTTGCCCCAGGCTCAAAGATACGTGCCTTGATTTCCTCCAGGATGGAGAGAACTTTAAGTTAGTGCGACTACTGGCGAGTACTTGGATCTGATGGCAAGCATGTCGTCTGTGCTAATTGAGCTGCGCAAGAAGTTCAAAAAAGCTCTATCCTCCAATCCTAAGGCCTAGTTCATACACGTCAGAAATACAGTAGAAGGTATTATGGCCATCGAAGTCATCACATTTTGTTTTCCCTGTTTTGAAAAGGAAAGATTGTTGTTTTCGTGTATTTTTCTTGGACTTAAAACATGGTTATTTTCATGGACATGGTATCGCTGCCGCAGTAACGTGGAGATATGCGAAGTAGTTGGAGCCCTTTTGTGATGCCTGTTACTTTTTATTGATGCCTGGCTGCTGGGTGTTGATCCAGTCCTTTCAATTGGTTAAGTAAATTCCTTCAAATCATCAGAATTTGGTGAAGGCATTCAGAAGCTGGACTTGGCTACGTTTGCAGTGAGGGAACGGAAGAGTCTATGAGCTATTCGGATTTGTGGCACTGGTACGAAGGAGCAGTAACCAAACCAGTAATACTTGGAGGCTATGAAGCATCCAGTCAAAAAAGAAAAAGAAAAGAGGGAGGAAGAAATCAGGTAGCCAATCACAGCTATTTGGTGCTTAGGACTGGCAAATTATCAAGAAGAAATTTAAAAGTGGCAAATCCTAAATCAAGGTGCTTAGAAGTGGCAAATAATTAAATTTAGGGTTTGTTTTGTATGCAGCATTAGGTTTTCTTCATATACTACTTAAAAGAAGAACCTATTGGTGAGTGACCATGGTTATGTGTTGCTCTCCTCCGCTTCACTCCCCTACCTTACCCTCACAAAATAAAGCATGGCCACAGGCATGGGTGGGCCCAATGTAATTCAAAGGTATTCGGTTGAATACTTGAATTTTTCCGTGTAATATCTAATATTTAGTACGTATATTACACATATATACTAATAATTAAACAAAATATTTCATATATATACCCTCAATTGATTTTAACCCGCTCCTACACCGCTCCTCCCATAGTTGATTTCAACCCACTCCCACACCTCCTCTCTCCAATTCACCTAAAATAGTGCAGCCTAATAACACATTGGCCCCTCATCAGACTAGCTCATTGGCCCATCCGTAGACCCATCAAACCCTAATCTATCCCCTCCCTCCCCTCTCTCTTTGTGTCTCTCTCAGGCCCTACTAATCCAGACCAAATTTGCCAAACTCGGTGGCACTAACACACGAGAACGATGAACAATTGGCCACCAAGCAACTTGGTGAAGGATTGAGAGTAACTCGTCTCTGGTTTAGCCTCGGTGGTAAAGAGCATAGCCATGTCAAGTGGCAATATGCCTGCAAGGAGCAAACAGACGACAACTGTCACATGAGAGCTGGGGAGGGAGCGTGCCCTCGCCGGCCACCTCCCTGAGCCCGTCGTCGCGGCCGCCTCCCCGAGCCCTTGCCGGCCACCTCGCCGAACCCGTCATCGCGGCGCCCTCGCCAGCCACCTCCCCGAGCCCGTCGTCGCGGCCGCCTCCCCGAGCCCCGCCGGCCACCTCCCCGAGCCCGTCGTCGTCGTGCAAGTTTGTTAATCTTCCATATATTATCTGGCACTGGAAGACATACATTGCCTGTGGGATTTACAGTTGCTCGATCATGATAAATTCATATACTGAGATTGGTTCATTCAGTCTTTGAGCTCTAATAGCTGCCAACTCTTTTGTCATAATTAACTTTAAACCCCAGGAGACAATCTCTAGACATTGATATATTGTTCTTGTTCCTGTCGGTTCATGCATTTTTCAGGTTATAGCATGTTATTAAATTGATCTGTTAGGATTTAATCTTGACAAGTTGAAAGACTGAATTATTGGGCAAAGTTAACTTGTATGGTCTTGATCTGTATGAATACTGCTGTCTGAATATATCCATGCTGAATATATCTTGATCTTGAGATTGTAGAGTTTGTATCTAGAGCTCAAAAGACTGAATTCATTATTTAGCATAACCAATCAAGGAAGAGTATATGATTTAGTAGTGCGACGGCCAAGATTAATCTTGTGCAACCCTACAATTTGAGAGCACAAATTAATCAATTAAAACTTGAGCTTGTTGCTAGTCTTAATTGATACATGCCTTTTACATTGTCATACATATTCATGTTTAGACTGTTATTGATTCTATTATTGATGCTTGTTGCTTCATATTGCTACCATTATATATGTATATATCACATATATTGAGCGAAATAGATAGATATTGCACTTTCTTATCTTATGGTATGGCACCTTCTTATCTTATCCTAATAGACCCACAAATTGAGCAACATGTCATTCGCGCATTCTTCAACACCATCGCCGGAGTTGTCTGCTCCAACATCAAGATGCCAAGGAAGAGGGCTATCGAAGAAGCCTGAGGGCCGATTGACCATCACAACGGTGGATGCATCTGGGGTCCCTCTCCTTCCTCACAAAGCAGTAAACACATTCCGAAGCATGGTCGGAATAGTTGCACGAGAACGAATTGAGATCACATACAATTCGTGGAAGAACGTGCCTGATACTCGAAAACGTGAGCTGTCGACCAAAATTTTGGGATCGTTCGAGATCCCAGAAGAACACCAATACGCTGTGCAACGACAAACCTACCTAGCGGCGTGCAAAGCATGGAAGAACTTCAAGAGCACGCTTGTCAAGAAATACGTGGAGACAGACGAAACGCCTTTTCATAAATACACATTCCTGCAACCACAATGGGAAGAGTTCAAGGTGATGAAAACGACCGAAGATTTCAAAAGTACAAGTGTGGCGCACAAGGCCCTCCAGGCAAAAACCACACACCCCCACAGACTTGGCACAGCTAGGTATGCGGGTAAAATCCCGCAGTGGAGAAAGGAGGATGACCTGGCAACTGCACAGGACATCGCCCTGCCATTTTCCAATATCCCGGATGAGCGCGCTCGAAATTGGATTAGAGCAAGGTCATCTACAACGACATCGGGGGACGTCTCCTTTCGAAACCCTGCAGACCAGCAAGTGTCCCAGCACCTGGTAAGATATTGATCGAACTACGTAGCTTGTAATTACTCCACAACTTCGTACGAATTGAAATGACATGTCGTGCTCTTGCAGGAAGAGCTAAGTTTTGAATCTACCCTGGGATCATTCCAGGGAACAAGGGAGAATGATATGCTATCTGTGGCCCTGGGAAACAAGGAGCACCCGGGTCGTACGAGAGGTCTTGGCCTTTACGTTCCTTGGAAACATGGTTTCCAAGATGACTCCGGAATGTATCGGCGTAGGAAGAGAAACAAAGCCGAGTGTGATGGACAGCTACGAGAAGAGATCAAGGCATCTCTTAGAGAGAAGCTAATAGGTGAGCTGGCTGATGTAATTAGAGATGAGGTGCGGAAACAAACAGAAAGTCAGCAGACCGCTATTGCCGCTCCTGTGCTAGCTAGCCCGCACAACCTTCCGAGTAGCTGCGCGTCCAATCCGACGCAAACCCAGGCCAAATTTCTTGTGGACGACATCCTGGTAATAATTATTATCTCTCGAATGCTTACTCCATTGATAGGCCTATTCGAGTAGCTAATTTTGTATCGTTATGTAGGAGCCTATGAAGTGCAGGCTCCAAGTGAGATATGGCTCCATTCCCTTGTACGCTGCTTGGGCGGGCATATTAAATGCAGTATCGGGGCCATGGTGCATGGTCAAGCTTTAGCGCCAGGCTTCGCAAAAGTTAATGTGGATGGTGTGCATGTCAATTTTGAGGTGGTCCCACTACCGAAGCCCCCCAACGACGAGATCGTGACTCTAGGACAGGCCATTGGAACATTCATCCAGTGGCCCAAAAGCGACATCTCCCTGGAGGCTTCTTCACCGGTGGCAGGACCAGAGCAACATGCACTGGTGCCATCTCCATTACAAGACCAGTCGGTTCCACCACCGGTAACTGCACCGATGCTATCTCCACGGGTGCTATTCTCGCTAGAGCAACTTGCACCGCTGCTACCTTCAAAGTCGACTGCCGTGAAGTCAACCTATAGCCGAGGCAGCAAGGCCAGCAAGGGCAAAGCAAAGAAGACCAATGATGATATACCGTACCTACCTTTGGCCCGCAAATTCGTGCTTGGCGAGCCGTTGCTCGAGCAAAAAGCCCTCCAACCCCTAGCATATAGTTGCATACAATTGCACACGTGGTATATGCAGCAGTCCAATAAGCTAGAGGGAGAACGGACCTCAAGTATCACTGTCAAATTCACGTCGGATGATTTACACCACAGACTTCAAGAGTGTATGTTCGTGGTCGCCTTTGAGGATTTATTTGATCTGTTCACGCTCAACGCTCTTGATGTCTCAATCATTCGATGCTGGACGCTGTAAGTGTGTACAATCACAGTCTCCGTTCATGTCATACCGATAAATGTCATATCTAATTTGTTGCTTTCGTGTGTATATATATAGACACATGCTGACTAAAGCTAGATTATCCAACCCATCGGCTGGTTTCTTGGACCCACACTTGGTCGCCAAGGATACCATCGACAAGGATACATCCCTCGTCGAGAGGTACGTTGCAGCAGGACTATGGGTTGCCTCAAAAAGGAATATGTACTTATGCTACTTATGCCCTTCCATCAGAACTTTCATTGGATTTTAATAGTAATTGTACCAAAATAGAACAAGGTATATTACCTTGATTCCCTAAGTAGGAATAAAATGGACTTCACAGTTGTCAGCCAAGTAATCGATAGGTAAGTACATATTCTCCATACATACCTATATTGTACTCTTTCTTTCCTTCCGAATGACTAAGGTTAACTTTTTCGAATCACGTAGGGCGTTCGCGATGTACATTGAAATGGGAGGTGACTCGAAGCACGGGGCCAAAGGACTGCTGACACATGCTCGAGATTTTAAGGTATTCGCTATTTCACATTAATTAATCCTATGCAACAGTTGGTAGTAATGCCTCTTGAACTAACACATTCCATTTTTGCAGTGCCACCGGCAAACACGGCAACACATGTGGATACTACGTTTGCCATCATATGGAACTACTCCTCGATTCCTCGAGGATCACCAATTCCAAGGTTTGTCAATCTTCCCATAATTACTTCATACTTATCACGTTACATATATACGCACATTGATATTCCTATCGACAGGCTGCGTACATCCCGTCAACTCCATTGAAACAGCTTGATCTTGGACGGATTCGAGCAGAGTTGGCGTACTTTTTGCTGACTCAAGTCATAAAGCCAGAAGGCCGGTTCCACTGCGCACCATAGATACATAATCAACGAACGTGTGAGGCGGCACAAGCTATAGCTCTGCAATACTTGTGCCGCCTGACAAAAGGATACTTGTGCCGCCTGACAAGTTCGTTGATTATGTATCTATTTCTTTGGCGAGCCCTCGATTCCGAAGTGATAGATCTTTTGTAAGTGCAAATGCAATGTAGATCTTTTGTAATTGTGTATTTGTTAATGGATATTTTATTTCAATTCAATTAATTGATTTGCGAAATGGATGCTTTATGTTTGTCAAATGAAGTGCGTTGTCAATTGGATGTTTTATGTCTATGAAATGAATTGAGATGTGAAATGTATCTGAAATGAAATGAGATGTGTGAATTGTATGTTTTATGTCTGTGATTATCTGCTTGTTTCAGAGGGCACGGCTAGCATTTCCTGAGGCTAGCCAATAAACAAAAATAGATTTAGATTTGGGAGAAAGGAATATCACAGACGATTTTTAAGTAAAAACCGTCTGTGATATGTAATAATCACAGACGGTTTTTAGTAAAAAACCATCTGTGATACATATCACAGACGGTTTTTACTTAAAAACTGTCTGTGATATCTGATTATCACTGACGGTTCAAAAACCGTCTGTGATAACCTTCGATTATCACTGACCCATAAATTCAGACGGTTTTCTGATGATGTTTCTGAACCGTCTGTAATGCGGTTTTCTGTAGTAGTGGTAGATCTTTCCTTTTGGTTTCAATGTAAAAGTTCTGGGAACTCGAGAGTGGATGGAACTCTCGAGGATGTGTCCTGGTGGATAGAGCCAGTGCGAGTAGATGGAATCCATAGTCTTGAACCTTGGTGGTTAGAGCCTGTCTAATAGTGTTAGTCGTTGGAACCTTCACTAGATAATTTATCTAGTTTCTGTTATTGCAATTACTTTGTTAAATTGATATTTTCAAAAATATATAATGGTATTTGAAATAAAATATTGCTTTGTGCGAAAAAAAACCATATTATCCTTCCTTTGTTAAGCCCTACATATACTGCATTTTCCCCAAGACTTGTAGAGTACTCTGTGTACTCGCATGCTACACTCAAAAACATCACAAGGATTATGAAGACGTAGAAGCAGGAGACTATGACTACTTCGTGTGTAGCTACGATGAAGGACACCGCAAATCAATGTTATCAGACCCAGACCGGCCAGCAACCCAGCCGAGGTCTCGAGTCACTGACCCGGTAGTCGGACCGATATGTCATCGGTCGAACCGCATGTATTTAAATTAAATTTTCATAAGTGTATACCTCACAAAAATAGGAAAAACAATCAACATTACAATAATAGAAGTATAGAACCATGAGGTCCATAGCCAATAAGCAATACTAAAAACTAAATGACAAATAGCATAGCCATTGATAGTGTGATACCTTGAGCTGAGGTCCATCAGTCCATGACCAATAAGCAATAAAGTCGAGCATAAGTCGGTAAGATGAAATCAAGCAAGAATGTGGTTCAATCACAAGATTAAATATGTTGTTCTAGCTAACAATCTGTAAGCAAATAAGTGAATAACAGGTTTGTAGTTTCTAGCAAGAATGTTGGAAACTATGATGATTTGCATATAAAACTATCAAGTTCACCTTTTTGTTTGTATTATGTCAAATTAACTTCTTATACTTACCAGCCTAGTACCAGCTTATGATGCATATTAGATTGCGATTCATGCAACAGTGACATTCTAAAGCACAAATCACCAAACAGGAAAAGAGAATTCAAATTTGATCAAGTCATGCATGTAGATTTCAGCATCAATCAAGTAGGGCCTAAGAACATGCACTAGCTAGATATTGAACTTGAAATATCTATACCATCAACATCCAAATTCAAAACAAGCATCTTCCTACATGCCTACATATATTGGTCATCTAATTATTTGGGCATTTGCTTCTGTTAATAATTGCATGGATCTTAAAGCAACAGGCCCCATTGAAAGAAGAAATCTACAATGTCGATGCATAGGGAAAATTTAGTCCTGCTGCAGATTTAATTGGTTAATCGAGGATGGAAATAACATTCTAGAATATGAAAGTATACTTATTTACATGGCATTCAAATTTTCAAACTTCATAGGAGCTTTAGGGACTATTTAATTGTTGCATACAATGAATGGAGCTCTATTTATGCAGACACTTTAACAGAGATAACAAGTAGGGCAATCTATACAAACAATGAAAACAGAAAGATACAATTTACCAAACATCAGGCTCCATGTTTGGTTACTAACATCCAAACACACCAAACCAGACCCACATCTTATATTCATCCTCATAACATCATGATTTATATGTCAACTACGAGATGCATTCGAAAATTGGAAGTTCGAGAGGGGAGGGTTCAGATCTGACCAGTTGCGGGGGATGGAAATGGAAGTCTAGTCATGGGCACCGGTAGCAAGCGAAGCACCAAAGGCAGTGGGAGGGTGTGGTGAGTGTGCTAGTCGGACGTCTGGAGGAGCCCTGCTGGGCTCTAGCTGGAGCCTGGAGGTGGAGCGCTGGTGTGGAGCAGAGGAGGTGTGGAGCAAATCAGCAGAGGAGCCCTCACTTGAGTCACTGGCAGTGCATGGCTGGCTATGCTGGGTATTGGGTGAGTCAAAAAAACCCTAGTAGCTCTCCATATTCCAAAAGACAAGTTTGCCCACCATTTTCTCTTGAGTATTTCTTTAATTTGAGGATACTTCTATCTTTTGGCTTCATGAATATAACCCGGCCGAGTCGGTCAAAACCGGTCGGGTAAACCAGGTCACTTAATACCTAGCCGGGTCGACCGGGTTTTCCCGACTTAACTACATTGGCGGTTCTATGAGTGTGACCGGCCCAGTGTAGCCTTTGTTCCAGGTTTTTCCGGTCCAACCATCGGGCAGTCCGGGTCTGATAACCATGCCCGGAATACTAGGTTGTGCTTCCCTAGTCAATTATCTATGGCGTATTGACAGCCGACTGTCGTCAGAGTTTATTTTGCTTCCGCTGTGTTTTGTAAGTTTGAAAGGTCTTGTAACCTCAATTGTAATAAAGTGGCCATAAGGCATGTACACTCTTTTATTATAATATAGAATTATTGGTTATGTAATCATCACTCCTTGACTGTGTGCACTAGATTTGATCTAGGACTAGTGTGAAAATATACAGAGAGTTCGGATTCAAAAATCCAGCCCCGACAATGCTGTAGTGAGTTCATTGCAATTCAGGTCATTATCCCTATTATTGGCAGCATTCATGCAGGATTAATTATTGGTGCTACTACGGGCTACTGCGACAAGATCCGCACATATAGAGTCTAAGGTGGAGTTGCAGGCCTTCAATACAATAAGTTAATTTGGGCTATGCTTGCATTTGGGCTATGTGTTCCAGGTGGAGCATGTAAAAAGTACATGAGATGAGTTCTTCAGTATAGTTATCTAGCGCTACAGGAGAAGCATATGGAGAAGACTTGTAGAGTCTTACTCATTGATTAGTCCTATGGATTTTTAACACACAAGAATCATTGATGGTGAATTTTGATTTTAGAAGATTTGATTTGTTTTGGCTATAGGAGGGGATTCGACTTAAGGTTAAAATTGTTAAGTTTCTGATCCGAATCCTATTCAATTTGCTTTTGTTTTCACCGTAGAGTTCTACTCCTACCTGAAGTACTTTTGTAATCACTATAAATATACCTCTATAGACTATAGAGAAGACAAGAGGCTCATTATAAACATCTTTTCATATAGTAAATTCCATCTTCATGTGTCTGTGGTTTTTCCCAAAAAAAAAGCTTTTGTACATTAAATCTTGTTTTTCTTTTTTAATCATCTATTTTTGTCATGTGTTTTATAATATATTAAAGTCAACGACGATCAAAGCTAAAAAGTTTTATAACATACTGAGAGACCATGTGGTTATGACCCCATGCTTGTGATGAGTAATTGATAAGTATTTTGGAAAGTTTGAGTTTGGTTTGTGCGTTTAGTGCCATGATGGCTTTTGGCTCAATCGGGTTTGGTTAGTCGGACTTGAGGCGTATTGTTCTTCCCGGTTGAGCTTTTGGGCCATTTTATGCTTGAGTATGTTTTATTGATGCTAATCGTGATTACATGTTTCGAGCAGTGCTATGTGATGCGTTTCTTGTCTGTGATGGCTGCAGGACGTCGAGGCGGAGTAGTGGCGAGGCACAGAGGACCGGACTAGGCACAGGTGGTGCCGAGGTCAGAACGGTCGGGGTGTGCCGAAGACGGCGAGGACTCGAGATGGTTGTGAGGCTTGGATGACAAGGAATGCGGAAGCTTCCCGGAAGGTGCAGGAGGGGCGTTTCGGTAAAACCCCAAGGTTCACGAGGAAGCGGTTTGGGTCTTTGGTTAGCGGGTAAAGTGAGGGAGAAACCCGTTAAGCGAAGGCTATAAATAGGAGAGGTGTGTCCAGGTGCATGCATGTCTTGAGAGGGGAGTGCATGGCTTTTAGGGTTTTGCTTTTTGTCAAATGACCTTTGGAGAGGTTGTTTTGCTTTAGGCTTTAGTTGGTGAGAGCAGTAGAGGGGATTTTTGATGGTTGCTTATGTTCTCCCATGTGAGTTTTTGACCCCAGGGTGTTCATTCTCTGTATGAGCTCTTAGGTTGGGGAGGATGAGATGAGTGGCAGTAGAAACCTCATGTAATCATTCCTCTGTAGACAATCATCCATGGGAATGAATTTCTTTGAGTTTTTCAGCTTTGTTTCTCCCTCTCTGTGATAGATTTTAATTTTTGCACTCTCTCTGTGATGGATTTTGTGTTGCTCTTGCCTATGTTCCTTTACCCTCTTGAGTTGAATCCTTGATCAAATGGCTGGCTTTTGATTCCTTGGTTCATGGAAAATATTCAAGGCCCATTGATCTTTCCATTTTCAAGATCAAGTTGAGGATTCAGTGGTTTCTGTAGATTCTCATGCCATCGTCAAATTTTCCTCTGTATTTGCTTTTCTAGGGTTTCTTGACAGAGGAATCCAGCCAGAGCGGTCTGACCAGCCAAGTGTTTTTCCCTTTGAGCAATTTTCTTGCAGTTGCTTGTGTTGATTTATTTGCCTCTGTGTTTTCTTTGCAAGTTGAAGGTTCTAGTAGGTAGTATAACTTCTTCTTCATAGCATTGGTTGCTATCGGAGAAAGCTTTAAGTGGGTACTTTTGGGGGAAATTTTAAATTCGACATTCACCCCCCTCTGTCGCCGATTTCGATCCAACAATTGGTATCAGAGCTGGTTAGCTCTTCCTCATAGATCTTAACCGGTCTATAGAGCCATGGCGATAGACAAGTACTCGACCAAGCCCCCGATTTTTGATGGGATTGATTATCCTTTCTGGAAGAGCCGGATGGAGACTTACATCCAGGCTCAGGGCTACGCCATCTGGCGAAAGGTCAAGAACCGATATGTTGTTCCTGCCGATGAGAACATCAACGCTGGAAACATGCTTGATGTTGAGGCGAACGCTAAGGCGAGGAACATCATAATTCAGGGTCAGAGCAGAAGCGAGTTCGATCGCATCTTTCATCTGACGTCGGCGTTCGACATCTGGGTGACTCTCGATGCATACCATGAGGGCACCATCCAGATCAAGACCATTCGACAGGACCAGTTCAAGCGAGATTACAACAAGTTTGAAATGCTCGTTGGTGAGTCCCTCGATGAGTGCTTTGCGCGTTTTCACAAGATTTTGAGCAACCTTCCAGCGGTCGGTCTCACATGTCCCGACTCGGACAATGCTCGACAGATGCTCGCAGCTCTTGACACCACCATCAAGGACACCACCGATCTCTCGACCTTGACTCTTGACGCGTTGTACTCACGCCTCAAGACTCACGAGATTGACATAGTCTCTCGTAGGTCGAAGTCGCAGTCGATGGCCTTAGTCACTGATCCCAGTCTGGTTTCGGGACCTTCTTTTGAGTTGATTTGCAGATTCTCTCTAGCTACTCTCTGTGACGTAACTGATGATCAGTTAGAGCAGCTACTAGAGGATCAACTAGCCCTTCTAGCCAGAAAGTTTTCACACGCATACAAGAGGGTGAGAGATCGAAAGAGGAGTGGTCCGATAATTTGCTTCGAGTGTGGTGGCCCCAACCACATTCGGGCGAATTGCCCCAAGCTTGGGAAGGGAAAAGGTGACTACAACGGTGTGAGCAAGAACGACTACATTGGCAAGAACCGCAACAAGAAGCCCTCAGCTCATGCCCATGGCAAGAAGAAGTTCCGCGACCTTGGCAAAGCCAAGAAGCTCTTCTACCGCGTCCTCACCGCCTTCGACAACCTCGACCTTAGCGAGGTGGAGGGGTGGAGCGACGACGATGGGACGGACGAGCAAGACCCCAAGGGCGGCGACGACTTCTCCGGCATGTGCTTCATGGCCCTTGAGGGTGAGATCAGCGACAACGAGCTCTATTCCGACTCCGATGAGGTATACCCTTCCTACGATCAGCTTAATGATGTTTTTCTTAAGCAAGGGAAATTCCATGCTAGATCTAGAACTAGGGTTAGCGAGTTGGAGAAGGAAGTAGAGAGCTTGTCACGCGAGCTTACTTCACTTAAATCTGCTCCCTCCCATGATGATTGTGATGTATGTACTGCTTTGCTTGGTGACATGGAGAAATTAAGGACCTCTCGTGATAGTTTGTCTTCTGAGCTTGACATGCTTAAGATGAAGAATGTTAGTCTTTTGGATGAACTAGAGATGAGTAGGATTGTTATTCCTTCATCTACTGTTGTTGAGACTGCATCTTGCACCTCATGTGAGGATAAGGACAATGTTTTTATAGGTCTTTATACCATGCTCCTTGATCTGCCCGAGACTTATGAAAATTGCAATAACTTGAAGATGAACCTAAAAAGGGCAGATCACAAAATTGCTGAATTACAAGCTTTATTTCTTGAGTCTATTGCTTCATACTTGAACCTAAAAAGGCAAGAAGAAGCTAAAACTTATTCTAGACCAATCTAAGACTTGCAAATTTAATCAAGGTCTAGGATACGATTTTTATGAGGACATGAGGAAGCATCCACCTGCTATTCTTAGACCCTTAGTGGTAGGTGTGATCGAGATTGAGCCCAGTACTGAGAAAGTTCAATTCAAGTCAGCGGGCTTTGTCCAAGGGATTTCTGACAGCAAGGTGATTCCACCTGTTGCTTCGGCCTCTCAGAAGGCGAAGCCTCATCATGCTACTTCTACCTCTCAGAAGGTGAAGTATCGTTGCACCTTTTGTCAGAAGGATGGACACTTGATCGAGCGATGCTTCAGGTGCACCAAGATCGCGCGTAGAGACCGTGTTGAGGCTCTTAGGCATATTCAGGGTCAGCCCCAGACCTTGAGTGCACCTAAGACCAACACGAGGTCTAGATTTGTTTTCGATGGGTTTGGGCAGCATCGAGGACATGGTTTTTCTGAGTTTTTTGGTTTTTGTCCTCATGCTCCCTTTGGTCATGAATTCTGCCGTCCTGAGGGTAGATCTCGTTTTTCCCGTCGAGATGACTACCCGCGGCGTGATCAGCATGTTGCCGGTGCTCCGACTCGCTCTCCCATAGCAGTCGGACCTAGCAACAGCTTTAGGTCTGCACATAGACTTTCTGCTTCTTTGAGCGATTGAGAGCGTAGGGTAGTTAGAGGTCAGTCGTGTTTGACTACTTCTGCTGCTCGGCGTGTTACTCAGTATTGGGTGCCAAAATCACTCTTGATCTACCCCAGTACTGAGACTTTACTCTCTCGTTGACTCAGGTTCGCCGGGCGGGGAAGAGAGAGGTTTGGCTCGTAGATTTTGAGTGTTCACGACAAATGACTGGAAACTCTCGTTGGTTCTCTTCCCTAGCCGGTGCTCCAGGTGATGAGACTATCACCTTCGAGACGCAAATGCAGGCGTGTCATCGCCAAAGGTGCGATCTTGCGTTAATGAGTCTTTTATTTTAAAAGATGTTGCCTTGGTTAGTAAGCTACAGTATAATTTGCTTTCTGTGTCTCAGCTTACCGATGACGGCTTTGAGGTGAGCTTTAAGAAAAACGCTTGCAAAATTCTTGATTCTTCGGGTAGTCAAGTTTGCGGGATTTTTCGTTTTGAGAGGATCTTTCGTGCTGATTTTTCTGAGTCTTCTGGTGATTCTCTCCGGTGTTTAGTTGCTTCTGAGTCCCGTGACCTTACTTTCTGGCATAGGAGACTTGGTCATATAGGATTTGACCATTTGACCCGAGTTAGCGGCCACGATCTCATTCGTGGTCTACCGAAACTCAAGACGGTCAAAGATCTAGTTTGTGCTCCTTGCTGGCACGACAAGATGGTTGCCACTTCTCACCCTCCGGTCACAGTGACCATGACCGATGCACCAGGACAGCTGCTCCATATGGACACAATTGGACCAGCTCGAGTGTAGTCAGTAGGAGGGAAGTGGTATGTCCTTGTCGTGGTCGATGATTTCTCGAGGTTCTCTTGTGTGTTTTTCTCAGCCTCGAAGGATGAGACGTTTACACATTTTCGAGGTCTTTTCAGTAGGCTTTCTGTTAAGCTCCCGGGTGCCTTACGAGCGATCCGCAATGACAATGGCACGGAGTTCAAGAATTTCTACTTTGAGAAGTTCTGTGATGAGATAGGTATAGAGCACCAGTTCTCTTCTCCGCACGTCCCACAGCAAAATGGCGTTGTGGAGAGGAAGAACCGTACGTTGGTCGAGATGGCCAGGACGATGCTTGATGAGTATTCTACACCTAGAAAGCCCAGTGTCACTCATTTTTGCGTGTTTGGTTGCAAGTGTTTTATTCTGAAGTCCAGGAATCTAGACAAATTCGAGTCACGATCTTGTGATGGGATCTTTCTAGGTTACTCGACTTCTTCGCGGGCGTATAGGGTCTGGAACTGCGAGTCTAGTAAAATGGTAGAGACCTGTGAGGTGACCTTCGATGAGGCCAGTCCGGGAACTAAGCCCGATATCTCAGGTTCTTTAGAGCAGTCTGAGCCCATCTCTGTGGACGATGAGGAGGATGAAGATGAGGGTTGTCTACCCGATCCAGTTCCTCATCCTCCCCTTGAGGTGCCTTCTTCCACCGCACCTCCAGGCGATCAGCCCATGCCTTCTGCTTCCTCTGGAGGTAGTGGCTCTGTTCCTACCTCATCAGCTCACGAGGTAGAGGCCACTTCTTCCTCTCATCCAGGACCTCCTCGACATATCCAGAAAGACCATCCTTCCGAGCAGATGATTGGAGACCTATTTGAGCGCGTCACTCGCTCAAAGTCTAGCATGTCACATTTCTGTCTCCATTCTGCCTTTGTTGCCTCATTCGAGCCCAAGGACGTTTGTCATGCTCTTTCTGATGAGTCTTGGGTCAATGCCATGCATGAGGAGTTAGAAAATTTCGAGAGAAATAAGGTCTGGTCGCTTGTTGAGCCACCACGAGGTCACAATATCATTGGGACTAAGTGGGTGTTCAAAAACAAGCAGAGTGAGGATGGGGTTGTCATTCGGAATAAGGCTAGACTGGTAGCTCAGGGCTTCTCCCAGGTTAAGGGTCTAGATTTTGAGGAGACTTTTGCCCCTGTAGCTAGACTTGAGGCCATTAGGATCTTGCTTGCATTCGCAGCTTCTAAGGGTTTTAAGCTTTACCAGATAGATGTCAAGAGTGCCTTCCTCAATGGGTTTATTGAGGAAGAAGTCTATGTGAGACAACCTTCAGGTTTTGAGAACCCCAAATACCCAAACCATGTCTACAAGCTTTCCAAAGCCTTATATGGACTTAAGCAGGCCCCTAGAGCTTGGTATGAGAGGCTTAAGTCCTATTTGTTGAGTCATGGTTTTGAGATGGGTAAGGTAGATAAGACCTTGTTCATTCGTAGGCATGGCACTGATCTTCTGCTCGTCCAGATTTATATGGATGACATCATCTTTGGCGGCTCTGCTCATACTCTTGTTTCACAGTTCTCGGATGTCATCAGCACCAAGTTTGAGATGAGCATGATGGGCGAGTTGACCTTCTTTCTTGGCTTCCAGATCAAGCAGACTCGAGAGGGTACCTTCTTGCATCAAGGCAAGTACACTCGTGACCTCCTGAGACGCTTTGACATGAGTGATGGTAAGCCTGTGTCGACTCCCATGGCATCCACAACTTCTCTTGACCCAGATGAGGACGGCGAGCTAGTTGATCAGAAGGAGTATCGCAGCATGATTGGCTCCCTCTTGTACCTCACAGCCTCGAGGTCGGACATACATTTCTCCGTGTGTCTGTGTGCTCGCTTTTAGGCTTCTCCTCGTGTATCTCACCGCCAGGCGGTGAAACGCATCCTTAGGTACCTTCGAGCTACCATTGACTATGGTATCTGGTACTCTTCCTCATCTTGTCTTTCCTTGAGAGCCTACTCGGATGCAGACTTTGCTGGCTGTAGGATAGATAGGAAGAGCACTTCTGGCACCTGCCAATTCATTGGCACTTCTCTTGTTTCTGGTCTTGAAGCGATCCGGTGTTACGATCCACCATAGAGGTGATGCGTTGCTACCGCCGATTCTTTGCGGCCAGTGCTTTGGATGGTCTCGACCCTGCGGGACTTTGGGTTAGTTATAGACAGTGTTCCACTCTTTTGTGATAACACGTCTACGATTAACATTGCCAAGAATCCAGTGCAGCACTCTCGGACCAAGCACATTGATATCAGATATCACTCCCTTCGAGACCATGTGGAGAAGGGTGACATAGTGCTCCAGTTTGTGGAGAGTGACCACCAGTTAGCCGACATCTTTACCAAGCCTTTGGATAGCTCTAGGTTTTCAGCTCTACGGGGAGAGCTTGGGGTGGTTTGTCCTTATGGATTGTTGTGAGGGGGAGTTTTGCGCTTCACACTTTATCATATTTATTATGCTCTTACTCCTTTCTGTTGCAATGCATATGGGTGCATTGGGGTTTGTCCTTCTAACATGGATTAGAGTGTTTCTCTTGTCTAGTTGTTTAGACCTCTTCCTCTCATCTTGTGATTCTAGGATGGTGCTTATTAGCTGTTTCTCTTCTCACTAGGTTGAGCTCACTCACTTCTTATAGGTTCTAGCAAGGGTTTGGCCACCCTTGGGTAGACAAGGTACGTGTTTGCTCCTTAGTCTGTTAGATGATCAATTGATAGTCCTAGAGTCATATGGGGTAGATGAGAGTCTGTCTGAGCCATAGTATCCTCTATATCTTATCTATGCTTTAAGGATTGCCCTTTTCTGTTTCCATTGCCAGCTTCTTGCATTTATTGCTTCGGTTCTGGGGGAGTTCATTTGGGAGCTTCTAGATCTTAATGTTGACATAACTCAACTTGAACTAAAGTTGCATCACATATTGAGGGGGAGCTGGATTTTCTGCATTTCATTCTACATTGTAATATAACTACATGGAGCCTTGATTATTATCCTATTACGACATGTTTACAATGAATTACATCTTGCCATGATCTGTGCTTATTTGGTAGATATATCATGGCTTTATATGTGTAGTCAAGTCTTTGCCATGATAGGTTGCTTAAAATGCTCAACTTGAACTAATTCATGTCATGTTAGCTCTTGAGACTAGTCTCTTTTTAGTTATCCTTTTATGATTCTGCCATGTCAAATAGGCTGAGTTGAATCTTGAATCTATATTGAGCTTTAGATTGAGCTATGTTAGTTCCTTGATGAAGCATGAGTTTGTACAAGTCTTATGTTCATGAAAATGCAAAAAGATCTCTTTTGTGCAAAAAAAATTTGATCTCACCAATTCTTTCTCATGAGACGGCTTGCCATTGCACTAGGCATGAACTCAGGGGGAGTTTTGGTTGACCAAGATCATCTTCTTAAGCTTCTCGCTTGGAGTGGTCGCATAAGGCTTGAGATCTAGCATATGATTAAACAAAAATCTGGTTGGAAATAATCATGAGATTTATAAAGAAAAACATGTCAATTGTGCTTAATTCCACATAGAACAAGTATTTAAATAAATGTCTCATTCTTGAACTTGTAGCACTCCAAATTGACTCAATACTAGCTTCTTGGTTCCACTTAGACTATTGACATGGTTTGCATCATCTTTGGATACCTTTAGCTAGACTAGAATCATGGTTGACTTGACATGCTAAGAATTTCGACTAAATCTCAGATTGTGACTTATTTGGCTTAGCTTCATTACACATGTGTTGTCATGATCTTGATAGCATTCTTATATGTTGTGGCTTGATGTAATACTCTACGGTCATTTTGGATAATCTTCATGGCTCTAAATGCTTAGATTGAATAAACTTCAGCCATTCCATCCATTCTCATGATTGATTCTTTTCCTTGCACCTTGATGATTTTATTGCCAAAAGGGGGAGAATGCGGAGAAAAAGCCATTTTGGAACTTTTTGGAGCTTTGGAGAACAATTTGCTCTTTCTGTTGTTGCTCTAGTGTTCCTTTTGTCGACATGGTCATAAGCTTCCTTAACCTTCTTTAGACCATGTTTGACTTTCTTCTCAAACTCAACTTTTCACTTTTTCTGGGTTTGTCAACATACTCATTAAGGGGGAGATTGAGAGACCATGTGGTTATGACCCCATGCTTGTGATGAGTAATTGACAAGTATTTTGGAAAGCTTGAGTTTGGTTTGTGCGTTTAGTGCCATGATGGCTTTTGGCTCAGTCAGGTTTGGTTAGTCGGACTTGAGGCGTATTCTTCTTCCCGGTTGAGCTTTTGGGCCATTTTATGCTTGAGTATGTTTTATTAATGCTAATCGTGATTACATGTTTCCAGCGGTGCTATGTGATGTGTTTCTTGTCTGTGATGGCTGCAGGACGTCGAGGCGGAGTTGTGGCGAGGCACAGAGGACCGGACTAGGCGCAGGTGGTGCCGATGTCAGAACAGTCGGGGTTTGCCGAAGACGGCGAGGACTCGAGGTGGTTGCGAGGCTTGGACGACAAGGAATGCGGAAGCTTCCCGGAAGGTGCAGGAGGGGCGTTTCGGTAAAAGCGCGAAACTGCACAAGGAAGCGGTTTGGGTCTTTGGTTTGCGGGTAAAGCGAGGGAGAAACCCGTTAAGCGAAGGCTATAAATAGGAGAGGTGTGTCCAGGTGCATGCATGTCTTGAGAGGGGAGTGCATGGCTTTTAGGGTTTGCTTTTAGTCAAATGACCTTTGGAGAGGTTGTTTTGCTTTAGGCTTTAGTTGGTGAGAGCAGTAGAGGGGATTTTTGATGGTTGCTTATGTTCTCCCATGTGAGTTTTTGACCCCAGGGTGTTCATTCTCTGTATGAGCTCTTAGGTTGGGGAGGATGAGATGAGTGGCAGTAGAAACCTCATGTAATCATTCCTCTGTAGACAATCATCCATGGGAATGAATTTCTTTGAGTTTTTCAACTTTGTTTCTCCCTCTCTGTGATAGATTTTAATTTTTGCACTCTCTCTGTGATGGATTTTGTGTTGCTCTTGCCTATGTTCCTTTACCCTCTTGAGTTGAATCCTTGATCAAATGGCTGGCTTTTGATTCCTTGGTTCATGGAAAATATTCAAGGCCCATTGATCTTTCCATTTTCAAGATCAAGTTGAGGATTCAGTGGTTTCTGTAGATTCTCATGCCATCGTCAAATTTTCCTCTGTATTTGCTTTTCTAGGGTTTCTTGACAGAGGAATCTTGGTTCTCTTGAAATCACTTTAGAAGATGACTTGAGTTTTCTGTTTTCAAGTCCTAGGGTCTTTGCTAATCAAACTGCAAAAGATCACAAGCAAAGGATGGATGAATCATGAGTAATCTGAAAAATTGGTTCATCTCTCATTACATTTTCAGATTTTGGGGAAACCCCTTAATTCTTGGCTTTGAGATGGATTCTCTTGGTTCCCTAGGCTCCTTTGGTTATTTAGGATGTTATCTCTCTGTTCTGGGCTGAGAAATCCAGAGAGAAACCTCTAATTTTCTTGCTGTGTGGAAATTTGATTTTGCTATCTGAAAATTTCAGTTTTACTACGCTCTGAAATCGACAGGCGGTCAGACCGGCTATCAGAGGGCGGTCGAACCGGTCAAATGCCGGCGGTCAGACCGGCCAGGTGTTTTTCCCTTTGAGCAATTTTCTTGCAGTTGCTTGTGTTGATTTATTTGCCTCTGTGTTGTCTTTGCAAGTTGAAGTTTCCAGTAGGTAGTATAACTTCTTCTTCTTCATAGCATTGGTTGCTAGCGGTTTGCAAATAAACGCTTCAAATGGGGAATTACAGGAAGATACCACAACACCTTAGCAGGAGGTCCTTACTTCACGTCGATACCCTTCCCATCATCGGAGTCATTTTTACAGTTGTATCGGGATGCTTTGCATATCGGATAAACATGTAAGCTAGCATACTCTTTACGGTACAAGATACAATCATTCGGACATACATGTATTCTTTCTATTTCCATTCCCAATGGGCTAAGAATCTTTTTGGCTTGGTAGGTAGTTCTCAGCAACACATTTCCCTTTGAAAGCATGTCCGCTAGGAGACCTAACAATGTCGTGAAACTCTTGTCAGACCAACCATTGCTTGCCTTCAATTTTACCAGTTCAAGAACAGATGACAACCTCGTATATTGCGGCTTGCAGCCCGGGAACAAAGGTTTCTCGAGTCCTCTATCAAGTCCTCGAATTTACTAAACTTTCTCTCACTATAGTTCCCTTCTGCATCACGTAGCATCTGATCCAAATTGTCATCCTCATGTATTTTATACCATATTAAAGTCAACGACGATCAAAGCTAAAAAGTTTGACTGGCATGGATTTTCGGACAACATACATTTGCAATTGGGGGTAGCAATATAATTACAGTTTTGCTATTGCACATGCGACTGAAATTTTTTTATCTTTCACTCACCTGAAATTGCACTCTCAATCAACTGAAATTGCAGCCCCCCTAAAAAAACAGCTGCAACTTTAGGTGATTCAGAGTGCAACTTCAGGTGACCTGAAATTGCACCCCCTCCAAAAAAACACCTGCAACTTTAGATGATTCAGAGTGCAACTTCAGGTGACTGAAAGATAAAAAAATTTCAGTCGCCTGTGCAAAAGTCACTCCCATTAAATTATGGAGTAATAAACAATTGGTGATGTGTCTCTTTCATCTTGCAGCCCCATAGGACTTGAGAATTTCCATGTACGTCTTGAATGGGTGCATATGACGTAGAAATACGAGGCCGCATATTTTTGTCTCTTTCACAAGGTGGACAATGAGATGGACCATGATATCAAAAAATGATGGAGAGAAATACATCTCTAGGTGACATAGAGTTGTCAACAACTCGGTCTACAGAGCATTTAGTCCATTAGGATCAATGACATTATGAGCAATTGCATTAAAGAAATAACAGAGCCTTATGATTGTCACTCGAACCTTGTTCGGTAAAATACTTCTAATTGCAATGGGTAGCATGTGTGTCATTAGTACATGAAAATCATGAGACTTCATGCCAATTAATTTCAAATATTCCATGGAAACAAGTTTCTTCATGCTGATGGAGTGACCGGACGGAACTTTCACACTATATAAGGACTGGCATAGTTTAGTTCTCTCAGACTTAGACATAGTGTAGCAAGCTGCGGGTAGGTGCGTCCAGCCTTTATCGGTCTCTATCGGTGCTAACTCAGTCCTGATGTTCATAGAGACCAAGTCACGCCTTGCGTTGACACCATCCTTTGTTTTATCAGAAATGTTCAGTAAGAGACCAATCAAACTGTCACATACATTCTTCTCTACATTCATAATATCGATGTAATTGCGAACTTCTAAGTGCTCCTAATAAGGCAAGTCCCAAAATATTGACCTCTTCTTCCACATGTTCTTCCGACAGGTCCTCAATTTACGTCTCTTTCCAAGCACAACATCAATATCCTTGACCATATCATACACCTCTTTCCCGCTAAAAGGCCTTGGTACTGAGTCGTCCTCTTTTTTCTGTCAAATTGTTTCTTCATCTTGCGGTATGAGTGATACTTTGGAAGGAACCTACGGTGACGTATGTACACAGTTTTGCGCGAGTTGTTTAACCACACACTCTCGGTATAATCTAAGCAATGCGGACAGGATTTGGCTCCTTTTGTACTCAACCCCGACATGTTACCAAGGGCAGGAAAATCATTAATGGTACAGAACAACATGGCGCGTAGAGTGAAGTTCCCTCGTTTGTCCGCATCCCATATATGTACCCCTTCGTTCCACAGTATTACAAGATCTTCCACTAAAGGTGCTAGGTACACATCAATATCATTTCTAGGTTGTTTCAGCTCTTGGATAAGTAGTGATATCAAAATATACTTCCACTTCATGCACAGCCAAGGAGGAAGGTTGTACATGCACAGAGTCACGTGCTAGGTGCTTGGTCGGTTGCTCATGTTACCAAAAGCATTCATCCCATCTGTACTGAACCCAAACTTTATAATCCTCGGTTCCATACCGAAATCTACAAACATCCTATTGATGTTTCTCCACTGGGCAGAATCCGCAACATATCTTATCATTCCATCTTCTTACGCTGCTCCCAGTGCCAACGTATCAATCTTGCATCCTTGCGGTTTGCAAATAAACGCTTCAAATGGGGAATTACAGAAAGATACAACAACACCTTAGCAGGAGGTCCTTACTTCACCTCGATGCCCTTCCCATCATCGAGTCATTTTATAGTTGTATCGGGATGCTTTGCACATCGGACAAACATGTAAGCTAGCATACTCTTTACGATACATGATACAATCATTCGGACATACATGTATTCTTTCTATTTTCATTCCCAATGGGCCAAGAATCTTTTTGGCTTGGTAGGTAGTTCTCAGCAACACATTTTCCTTTGGAAGCATGCCCGCTAGGAGACCTAACAATGTCGTGAAACTCTTGTCAGACCAACCATTGCTTGCCTTCAATTTTACCAGTTCAAGAACAGATGACAACCTCGTGTATTGCGGTTTGCAGCCCGGGAACAAAGGTTTCTCGAGTCCTCTATCAAGTCCTCGAATTTACCAAACTCTCTCTCACTATAGTTCCCTTCTGCATCACGTAGCATATGATCTAAATTGTCATCCTCATGTGTTTTATAATATATTGAAGGCAACGACGGTCAAAGCTAAAAAGTTTGACTGGCACGGATTTTCGGACAACATACATTTGCAATTGGGGTAGCAATTTAATTATTATGGAGTAATAAACATTTGGTGATGTGTCTCTTTCATCTTGCAGCCCCATTTTTTTTTAGGACGGATGCCGAGTCTTGACAAATAATTTCAAAAACAAACATGAAAAACATCATTTGTCACACAAATATGTATTGGAGTATTTATTTCAACCTTACAAAATTAACAATGTACAATATTAGAAGTAAATCAGTACATGTTGACAAACAAATTAAGGAACAAACAAATACAATTTATTTTTACAAATTTGATCTTTAAGACGAATTGCACATTTATTAATTGAAGCCAACGTGATTGGTTTGCACTTGACAACAAATCACCAATGGTTGACCATGTTGCAGTTGAGCCTCACCTCCACCGGCATCCCCTTGGGCGGGGGTATGTTCCCCATTTTCACCATCGCCTTGGCGAAGTCCCTTGCGAACGCCTCGCCGTCCGTGCTGTACATCTCCACCAGATCGTCCTGCGGCCCGCCGCTGTAGAGCGCCTGGTCGGAGGTGAGGAGCCCGCGCCGCGCAACCAGGTCCTGGTAGTAGGCGTTATCGAACCTCATCGGCGTCTGCACGTCAAACGGCGCCTTGTCACCGGCGGGGCCTTGCAGTGGGCACTTCTGCCGCATGGTCTCCGCGAAGTAGGGGTCGATGTTGGCGCCGCCGTCGGTGCCGTAGACGCGGTCCCTGTAGTTCTGGCATTTGGCCATCCCGACGGTGTGCGCGCCGGAGAGCGCGGTCATGTCGCGTGCGTCGAGGCCGCGCTCCCTGAACACGGCGACGAGCTTGGTAAGGTCATCGTTCGGGGTAGGCAGGCTGTTGTGGGCGGCGTCCTTTCCGGCGCTGGCGCACGAGTCCTTGCGGCCAAGCAGCACGTTCCAGGATGGGCCCCCGAGCAGGCTGACGGCGTCGCGGGACGCGAGGGCGAGCACGTCGGCGCAGGAGATGGTGGCCGGGCAGTCGTGCTCTAGCAGGTACTTGATCTCGTCGATCACCTGGAAGCCGCGGAGAGACTCGTTCGCCTCCGCGTCCTTCTCGCTGTCGGAACCATCCAGGAGAACGGAACCATCGCATCCCTGTCGTATCGTTAATTAGTTAATTATAATGCATAGGGATTAGCGTAAGAATGGAGGGCATTATTGTAGTATCCTGGTAGGTAATAGTAGCGTACGTTGACGAAGCAGTCGTGGAAGAAGAGGCGGAGGACAGCGGGTGCCAAGCTCGGATCGCCGGCGACCTTGTGCGCCATCACCGCCCGCACGACGTTCTGCACGTTGGGGCACGTCTCGTCGTAGTACCTGGCCGAGAGCTTGCCGCCATTGGCGGTGGACGCGAGCAGCAAGGAGGAGCAGAGCGAGTGAAACCCAGAAGCTCCTGCAGGGCACCATCATGGCTATCGATCGATGTGCCAACGCGCCGGCCAGTAATGTGCAAGGACTGAACGTCGTGTTGTACTTGTGTCTTCTGATGATGAGATTACGAGAAGATAGGCTAGCAAGCAGGCAAGGAGAGTGAGTTGCTTGCTTGCTAGGCTGCAGTGGATGAGTGCGAAGCGTGAAATGGAAGCATGCTTATATAGGGTTTCCCCTTCCGGCGCGTGCGCACTGCTTCTACCCGCGTGCACGTGCGAACGCTAGAGCTGCGCAGCGCTCGGCAGCCTAGCTAGCTCGGTCGACATGGTCTCCGGTCTGCATGCATGGCTCGTGCTTCTTGGCGGGAACTCTGACGAGGTCAGGACCAGAAGAGAGGTGGAGGAGAAGAAATGAAGCGACTTGGCAAACTAACTAAACCACGTACCTACTCTCTAATCAACTTGAATCCTCTGACCGTACGTAGCTGGTTGCGTAGTTGGAACAAACTCTATAATTACTCGAAGCTGGTTTGAGTGTTTTAATTACTGGACCCAATCATTCGCTGACCTCTGATATCATGCATGCATATGGCAGCAAACGTAGTATCCGTATACGTTGCTCTGTAACTACTGGTGGCACTGCAAAATATATACAATTACATACATAGGTATTGTCAATTCTAGAGGCAATATAACAAAGTGTGATAAAGGATTGTTGTGTTGTAGCGGGTACCGGAAATCGCGTCCTGTGTCGCAGCGTGTCACTGGATTCGTTGTCTCCTTCCTAGGGTAACATAAGCGGTAAGTGACCTACGTGATTCCAAAAAAGTTAGCCTCGGCCATTGCAAACGAAGGAAAGATTACAATAGAGTTTGTATGGAGGAAATGAGTTTACCTGTTAATTACTTCTTGCACATGACTAAAGTCGTGGTTGCTCCTAAGTAGGGAATCAATGTATATTACGTTGCTCCATTTTGGTACAATCACAATCAAAATCCAGTGAGACCTAGTCTTGTGTGTCGCCATAGTGATTAATCCTAAGTTCATGTTGTCTATAAAGTACAAATGAAACTTGTGTGGCAACTAGTAAAGCACTTACTCTTGGTTGAAGGGTACCATGATGCACTCCTTATCGTTGTGAGCAATCAATCCCCCCATTATATAATCTTGCATGAAGGATGCATTTTCGTCGATAGATTGCTCTGGGACCAAGTGTGGGTCGAGGAAACCCACTGGTTGTCGCTGACGTCGGAATTTGTTGGATCATGTATCTATACATAAGGAAAGAGTAATGACATTTATCGGTATGACGTGAATGTAGAACTTCACCACAGAAGGGTTAAATCCACCCAGTCCGAAGCTCACTCTTGCGCCATATGAGTACAGTAAATCCCTGTCCCTCACTGTGAATAACTAGTAAATCCCTGGCACCCACTTTCCACTGGTGGCACCTAAACTAAACTATCATGATTTAATCAGCAAGGTCGTACCCATATAGACTCGGGGTTGTACGGTAGTGCTCAGTCTGGACTATCACAAGCGGCGGTCCTTAATCGACTAGGGCGGAACATACACTTTACAAGATCTCGTGCTTGCCGCACCAATCCAAACCAACCATCCGCCCCAGTCTAAACCAACTTTTACATTTTATTTATTTTTTTTAAAAAAAGAACAGTGGGAACACCAGTCACCACTTATTTCTAATTACAACTACCAGTTGAATGAAATATGATTTCTCATTCCAAAGTTCCAAAGGTTAAATAGCATGGCTAAGCATTTTACTACCGTTCTAATATTTATCAAAGATTTAATGATAATCTCATTATTGAGACAAAGGAAATCCTAAGGTTACAAAGGTACATGGCATTCAACTTCAATTGAGGGCATAGCAACGATTAGATTAACTAACTTGCTAAAACAAAATTAAGATTCTATGTAAATAGCGATGCACATAACTTTAAAATAATTTAAAACATTTCACAAACATAGGTTCAAAATGATCAAAGGAGACTTGCCTTCTTGCACGCTCTGGGTCTTCTTGTTATGAGTGGAGAGGTCTTGACAGTGATGGAATCTACGCGCGAAAAGATGGAGCAAACAAAACAAATAAATACAAAAAAAATCCAAATAAAATCAAAAATTCAAATAGAGGGCATATTTAAGTAGTTCATGATTTTCAAAGAATTTAGAAATTTGAACGGCTCAATTTGGAGTTAAAATGAATAAGTTATGCTTATTTAAATATCTCAGTTCAGATAAATCCATAAATTATGAAATTTTTGACAGGTGGGGCCCACTGCAGAATTTACATTTTAATCTTTTTCTTTTATTGATTATTCTCTGTGTCTATGGCCAGTGGGGCCCACATGTCAGTGAGCCTACTACTCAGCTACTGACAAGTGGGACCCTTCTGTCAGTGGCCCCAGGCTGCTCTTGGCCACTGATAGGTGGGACCCTAAGGGCTCTGGACCCACATGCCAGCGAAGGCACTGACAGGCGGGGCCCAGATGTCAGCCGGCCCATAGACCGACAGCGACTGACGAGTGGGGCCTAGATGTCAGAGCAGAAAATAATAGAAATGGCTCAACCTCAGCGTGCGGAGCCGGGGCTCGAACGCGCGCCGAGGGAACTGGGGGGAGGGAGAGATAACGTTGTTAACCAACTGAGCTCACGGGTGTTTCTTACCCATAAAGGGTAAGTATACATTTTGAGGTATCTGCCGGAGGGGTTCGGGTAGAGGCGGATGGAGGCGACGGCGAGGGGTGGCCAGAGGGGTTCGGGTGCTCCGGTGCGGTGGCGTTCTGGTGGCGGGGAGGCTCGGCCGAGGGGTTGGGGAGCTTCGCACCGACGCGGGGAATCCGAAGGAGGCAACAGCGTGGTGCGAGAGGCTTCGGGGCGGTGGCGATTCCTCGCCGGAGGGCTCGCCGGGGTGCGCACGGGGAACTCGTGGTGCGGGGCACTCGGGGCTCGGGAAGGGGAGCTGGAGTGCGGCGGGAGGTTGTGCGGAGGGAGGCGGAGCCGAGGAGGCTTTTATAGGGGCGGAGGGGGGCACAGGCGCAGCAATTGCTCGCCGGTGATGGTGGCCGGAAAAAGGAAGGGAGAGGGGAAGGAAGGAAAGAGGGGGCGCGGAAGGAAAGGGGACGCGGCATTAGGGGGATCCGGTCGCGGCGGTGCCCGGAGTTTTCAAAACTGGAGAGAGCCGGGGAAGGAAAGGTGGGGTCCGTGGGGAGTCAGTCGCCGGCGCAAGGAAGGAAAGAGGGGGAGAAAAGAAGGAAGGTGGTACGGGGTAGACGACGGGTCTGACAGCTGGGGCCCGCGTGCAGCGAGAGAGGAGGGGAGAGAACGGGCGGCTCGGATGAAGCCACGTGGCTCGGAGGGAGGATCGGGCGGCGGGTGCGGTTAAGTGGGAGGGAACGGACGGATGGGTGAGCGGGGTGGTGTGGTGCGATCGGGCGGCCACGCGCGTCGGCTTTGAGGAGGAAGGTGGAGCCACCGTGGGCGGGCCCGCAGCGGAGGAGAGAGGGGAACGGCCGAGATTAGGCCGGGCAGCGATGTGGCGGATCTGGGCCGTCCACGCGTCGGCCAGAGGGAGAGGAGTTGGGATTTTATTTTTAGAATTTGGTTTTGATTTTCTAGAAAAGGCTATGAAATTATTTAAGCCTCAGAAAAATATGAAAATACCTCCAAAAATTCCAGAAAAATTCACAGAAACTCCTTGAGATATTTTGGACTTAATAAAATATTTCCAACTAATGTTGGTATTTAATTTTAATAATTTAAAATACTTTTTAAATTTTAAAAATATGTTTTAAACTCCAAAAAACTCAAAAAACCAAATAAAAATCCAAATAACTCCAGATGAAATTCAAATACTTTAAAATATTTAATTTAAAATTAAATTTTTCAGAAATAGGATTTTTGGGATTTTACACGATGTCCCTCTTGGGCCACTGGATGTGGAGATCGTGGCACGGACGGTCTTAAAAACATCATTAATCATGTTCACCTTTATGAAAACCGGTCTCTACTTGTACACCGTGCACCAGCGTCCCTAACAGCCATGGATACGCGATCCCCCGCCTAGCGTCAACAAAAATAAAGCCAACAAGCCTGACTCTGAGGATGCAAGGTGTGGACTCCTACATAATGATACAATTTAAGCTAAGATGTCCACCAGAGAGATCTGTGTAGCATTCTAAAGAGATACATTACCTGGATGTCGTCGATAGGTAAGTGGGCATCGCTATGTTCAGTAATTAGTATGGGCGCGTAGCTACCGCGAGGTTGAGAGGGACAGGGTACCATAGTAACAGGGGTGAGTTGTGATTAGTTGCGGACTTGTCTCAGTTCTTCCCTCAATGAATCTATCTCTCCTCGAAGTGAGGTAGTCTGCTCTTGAAGTGAGGTAGATAGTTGTTCCTCAAGTTGAGCACGAAGCTTCTGTTTTATTTGTTCGTTACGGTAGGCCTTGGATCTCTCCCTACTCCTATATGTCTCGGTGTCATTTGGAAATCCGTACCTCCAAGATACGTAAACCCCTAAGCCTCGTGTGCGATCTAGGTGCTCCTTGTTTTCCAATGCCTGTGATAGTACATCTCTCTCCCTGTATTCTTGAAAGGAGCCTCGAGAAGATTTGGTAGTCAATGATTGTTACAAGAGGCAATCATGTTATTTTTAAACCCATGAAGTTCAAGAGGTATTAACAACTATGTAGTTTAACAAATCTTACCAAGCGTGGGACACTTCCTCGTTTGCGGGGTTTTTGAAAGAGACACCCGAAGATGTGGTTGATGACCTCGCTCTTAACCAGTTTCGTGCGCACTCGTTTACGATCCCAGCAAATGGCGGCGAGGCCTCCGATCGAATTGTAACCTCGTCCTGCATCCTCCACAGCAGTGCCAAGTCTGTGAGGGTAAGTGTTTTGTGACTGGAGAGCCTTGTGCGCCGCACTTTGTTATTCAAATTCGGTCGTTGTCTTCATCTGCACAAAGGTTTCCCATCTTTCCGGTGACACGAAAGGATACCTCGTGAAAGGCGTGAGATCCTTAGCCATGTACTGCATGACAAGAGTGCTCTTAAAATTCTTTCATGCTTTTTGAATGCGAGGAGCGCCTGTCGTTGCACGAGTCCCTGTACTTCTGCTGGGATATCGAATAAATTTGTAATTTCCTCCCATAGCTGATCTTTCTGATCCTTTGCCAAATCTTTCCAGCTTGCTATGGTGATGGGGACCCGTTGCCTTCCAATTATCCCGCAGGTAGTCCGAAATGATGCTACTGCTTCCTTCGGTTGCAGAGGGACCCCATCCGGAGAGATCATCGTGATGGTCATTCGGCTCTCTGGCCTTTTCGATACTCCTTGACCATGCTTAGTTATCCTAATCTTGGGAGTGTGAGACCCAGATGACGACGACGACTGTGTGGACGCCATCTCTCTTTTAAGAAAAAACTAACTGTAGTGAGCTATGGGCCTAAATAAAGTTCTATTAAGCAAGTGATACACACCAGTGTATCAAGTTCATTGAACCGGATACACTAGAGTGTGTCACTTGCTTCATGCCCTTTGAAGGTCTATGTGGTATATATTGTTACTACAAGGTCCCTTTGGAACAGTAACATGCCATTCCAAATAGATCTTGTAGCTAACAAATACAGCACATATCATGAAGTTTTAAAGGTCATAAAACAATTTAGCCAACTATTGAGACAGACCACAAGATTGGCAAATGACAGTAATAGTAAAAACTTAGAGCTCAAGCTTGAATATTCAATTTTAGTATTAGATCTTGTAGCTAACAAGTGAAGCATATATCATAAAAGTGCTAAAGGTCATAAAATAATTTAGCCAACTATTGAGATAGACCACAAGATTGATAAATGACAGTAATAGTAAAAATTTAGAGGTCAAGCTTGAATATTCAATTTTAGTATTAGATCTTGTAGCTGACAAGTGAAGCATATATCATAAAGTACTAAAGGTCATAAAACAATTTAGCCAACTATTAAGATGGACCACAAGATTGACAAATGATAGTAATAGTAAAAATTTAGAACTCAAGCTTGAATATTTAATTTTAGTAGTAGGTCCTGTAGCTAACAAGTGAAGTATATATCATAAAGTACTAAAGGTCATAAAGCAATTTAGCCATCCACTTAAGATAACAAAACAAATTAGCCAACTATTGAGACAGAGGCGAACGGTGTAGGAAGGAGCGGCGGTGGCGTGAGGTTGAGGCGGCGCGTCGGGAGGAGTGGCGGCATCGTCGGGAGGAGTGGCGGACGGTGTTGGGAGGAGTGGCGGATGGCGGCGGAGGAGAGGCGGCATCATGAGAGGTGGCGTCGTGAGGGAGAGGTGGCCAGCGTCGGGAAGAAGCAGCGACGTCGGGATGGAGCGGCGGCGTCGGGAGGGAGTGGCGGCGTCATGCGCGAGTGAGCAGTTAGATCTAGCAAAACCTAGCACGGGCGGTGGAGACGGAGAGAGTGAGTGAGAACTCTGCGAGCAGAACCTATTGTGAATATTTATGGGGGAAACTATCACAGGCGATTCTTTTATGGAACCGTCTGTGATAGTTATATCACAGACGGTTTCTTCCGATAAAACGCCTGTGATAGTTCGCTGCATCTAGAAATCATGCTGGCCATACAATATATGAAAACGCAAGCATAATCATAAATATAACTACATGCCGAGTTTCCTAATTATGATTATATTGTAACAATTTCCAAATCGGTGCTTGCTTTGTGGGATCATTTATTACACTTAGCTATTTCCTTTTAAATAAAGCCCTTCATGATGATCGACACGCATATAGCTTGCTTCATCCGCTTGTTCTTCCTCGAGCCTGATGTTGTCTCCGAATGGAGGCAATTCATCAAATTGATAGTTCTCTTCCTCATCTACAACATTCTCAACTCCAACAATCCTTCTTTTTCCCTAAAGAACTACATAGCGCTTCTTATTTGCCGGGTTGGTTACATAAAATACTTGAAGAACTTGCCTCACGAGTATGAATGGTTCATCTTCGTATCCTACACATTCAATGTCCACGATAGTGATGACGTACTTGTCGACCTTTACACCCCGTGGTAGTTAGACCCAACGGCACTGAAATAGAGGAATCTTGAAAATTATGTAGTCAAGCTCCCAAATCTCCTCTACAAGCCCGTAGTACGAGCTTGGGCCAGCGATACTAACGTGACCATCATAGGCATCTATGCGGACACCTAAGTTCGGCACTATACTCTTTCTATCCTGATCTGTTGTATAAAATATGTAGCCGTTAATATCGTATCCTTGCTATGTCAGAATTGTACATTTTGGCCATTTTGCCAACCATTGTAGTGTTTCACTTGACGACCTCCTAGTCAATCGCACCTTCAACCATTCGTTGAACTGACGGTTGTGTTGTCTCGTGATCCAAACTTCTGACTGGCCTGCATTCTCTTGGCATAGCATGTCCTTGTGCTCTTCAATATATGGGGTCACTTCAGTCATGTGTTGTAAAAACGTGAAATAGGCTTGAGCATACGTATTTTGATCCTAAGTTATTGCTTTCCTTCCGATAGTCCCAATACTCTCTAGCCTCCCCTCGTGACGAGATAGAGGTACACTTATCGGCTCGACCTGAGCCATGTAGTCGATGCAGAATTCGATGACCTCTTTCGTTGTATAACCTTCAATAATGCTATCCTCCGGCCGAGATTGATTGCGTACATAGGACTTGAGAATTTCCATGTACGTCTTGAATGGGTGCATATGACGTAGAAATACGAGGCCGCATATTTTGTCTCTTTCACAAGGTGGACAATGAGATGGACCATGATATCAAAAAATGATGGAGAGAAATACATCTCTAGGTGACATAGAGTTGTCAACAACTCGGTCTACAGAGCATTTAGTCCATTAGGATCAATGACATTATGAGCAATTGCATTAAAGAAATAACAGAGCCTTATGATTGTCACTCGAACCTTGTTCGGTAAAATACTTCTAATTGCAATGGGTAGCATGTGTGTCATTAGTACATGAAAATCATGAGACTTCATGCCAATTAATTTCAAATATTCCATGGAAACAAGTTTCTTCATGCTGATGGAGTGACCGGACGGAACTTTCACACTATATAAGGACTGGCATAGTTTAGTTCTCTCAGACTTAGACATAGTGTAGCAAGCTGCGGGTAGGTGCGTCCAGCCTTTATCGGTCTCTATCGGTGCTAACTCAGTCCGATGTTCATAGAGACCAAGTCACGCCTTGCGTTGACACCATCCTTTGTTTTATCAGAAATGTTCAGTAAGAGACCAATCAAACTGTCACATACATTCTTCTCTACATTCATAATATCGATGTAATTGCGAACTTCTAAGTGCTCCTAATAAGGCAAGTCCCAAAATATTGACCTCTTCTTCCACATGTTCTTCCGACAGGTCCTCAATTTACGTCTCTTTCCAAGCACAACATCAATATCCTTGACCATATCATACACCTCTTTCCCGCTAAAAGGCCTTGGTACTGAGTCGTCCTCTTTTTTCTGTCAAATTGTTTCTTCATCTTGCGGTATGAGTGATACTTTGGAAGGAACCTACGGTGACGTATGTGTACGATTTTTGCGAGTTGTTTAACCACACACTCTCGGTATAATCTAAGCAATGCGGACAGGATTTGGCTCCTTTTGTACTCAACCCGACATGTTACCAAGGGCAGGAAAATCATTAATGGTACAGAACAACATGGCGCGTAGAGTGAAGTTCCCTCGTTTGTCCGCATCCCATATATGTACCCTTCGTTCCACAATATTACAAGATCTTCCACTAAAGGTGCTAGGTACACATCAATATCATTTCTAGGTTGTTTCAGCTCTTGGATAAGTAGTGATATCAAAATATACTTCCACTTCATGCACAGCCAAGGAGGAAGGTTGTACATGCACAGAGTCACGTGCTAGGTGCTTGGTCGGTTGCTCATGTTACCAAAAGCATTCATCCCATCTGTCTGAACCCAAACTTTATAATCCTCGGTTCCATACCGAAATCTACAAACATCCTATTGATGTTTCTCCTTTGGCAGAATCCGCAACATATCTTATCATTCCATCTTCTTACGCTGCTCCCGGTGCCAACGTATCAATCTTGCATCCTTGCGGTTTGCAAATAAACGCTTCAAATGGGGAATTACAGAAAGATACAACAACACCTTAGCAGGAGGTCCTTACTTCACCTCGATGCCCTTCCCATCATCGAGTCATTTTATAGTTGTATCGGGATGCTTTGCACATCGGACAAACATGTAAGCTAGCATACTCTTTACGATACATGATACAATCATTCGGACATACATGTATTCTTTCTATTTTCATTCCCAATGGGCCAAGAATCTTTTTGGCTTGGTAGGTAGTTCTCAGCAACACATTTTCCTTTGGAAGCATGCCCGCTAGGAGACCTAACAATGTCGTGAAACTCTTGTCAGACCAACCATTGCTTGCCTTCAATTTTACCAGTTCAAGAACAGATGACAACCTCGTGTATTGCGGTTTGCAGCCCGGGAACAAAGGTTTCTCGAGTCCTCTATCAAGTCCTCGAATTTACCAAACTCTCTCTCTCACTATAGTTCCCTTCTGCATCACGTAGCATATGATCTAAATTGTCATCCTCATGTGTTTTATAATATATTGAAGGCAACGACGGTCAAAGCTAAAAAGTTTGACTGGCACGGATTTTCGGACAACATACATTTGCAATTGGGGTAGCAATTTAATTATTATGGAGTAATAAACATTTGGTGATGTGTCTCTTTCATCTTGCAGCCCCATTTTTTTTTAGGACGGATGCCGAGTCTTGACAAATAATTTCAAAAACAAACATGAAAAACATCATTTGTCACACAAATATGTATTGGAGTATTTATTTCAACCTTACAAAATTAACAATGTACAATATTAGAAGTAAATCAGTACATGTTGACAAACAAATTAAGGAACAAACAAATACAATTTATTTTTACAAATTTGATCTTTAAGACGAATTGCACATTTATTAATTGAAGCCAACGTGATTGGTTTGCACTTGACAACAAATCACCAATGGTTGACCATGTTGCAGTTGAGCCTCACCTCCACCGGCATCCCCTTGGGCGGGGGTATGTTCCCCATTTTCACCATCGCCTTGGCGAAGTCCCTTGCGAACGCCTCGCCGTCCGTGCTGTACATCTCCACCAGATCGTCCTGCGGCCCGCCGCTGTAGAGCGCCTGGTCGGAGGTGAGGAGCCCGCGCCGCGCAACCAGGTCCTGGTAGTAGGCGTTATCGAACCTCATCGGCGTCTGCACGTCAAACGGCGCCTTGTCACCGGCGGGGCCTTGCAGTGGGCACTTCTGCCGCATGGTCTCCGCGAAGTAGGGGTCGATGTTGGCGCCGCCGTCGGTGCCGTAGACGCGGTCCCTGTAGTTCTGGCATTTGGCCATCCCGACGGTGTGCGCGCCGGAGAGCGCGGTCATGTCGCGTGCGTCGAGGCCGCGCTCCCTGAACACGGCGACGAGCTTGGTAAGGTCATCGTTCGGGGTAGGGAGGCTGTTGTGGGCGGCGTCCTTTCCGGCGCTGGCGCACGAGTCCTTGCGGCCAAGCAGCACGTTCCAGGATGGGCCCCCGAGCAGGCTGACGGCGTCGCGGGACGCGAGGGCGAGCACGTCGGCGCAGGAGATGGTGGCCGGGCAGTCGTGCTCTAGCAGGTACTTGATCTCGTCGATCACCTGGAAGCCGCGGAGAGACTCGTTCGCCTCCGCGTCCTTCTCGCTGTCGGAACCATCCAGGAGAACGGAACCATCGCATCCCTGTCGTATCGTTAATTAGTTAATTATAATGCATAGGGATTAGCGTAAGAATGGAGGGCATTATTGTAGTATCCTGGTAGGTAATAGTAGCGTACGTTGACGAAGCAGTCGTGGAAGAAGAGGCGGAGGACAGCGGGTGCCAAGCTCGGATCGCCGGCGACCTTGTGCGCCATCACCGCCCGCACGACGTTCTGCACGTTGGGGCACGTCTCGTCGTAGTACCTGGCCGAGAGCTTGCCGCCATTGGCAGTGGACGCGAGAGCAGCAAGGAGGAGCAGAGCGAGTGAAACCCAGAAGCTCCTGCAGGGCACCATCATGGCTATCGATCGATGTGCCAACGCGCCGGCCAGTAATGTGCAAGGACTGAACGTCGTGTTGTACTTGTGTCTTCTGATGATGAGATTACGAGAAGATAGGCTAGCAAGCAGGCAAGGAGAGTGAGTTGCTTGCTTGCTAGGCTGCAGTGGATGAGTGCGAAGCGTGAAATGGAAGCATGCTTATATAGGGTTTCCCCTTCCGGCGCGTGCGCACTGCTTCTACCCGCGTGCACGTGCGAACGCTAGAGCTGCGCAGCGCTCGGCAGCCTAGCTAGCTCGGTCGACATGGTCTCCGGTCTGCATGCATGGCTCGTGCTTCTTGGCGGGAACTCTGACGAGGTCAGGACCAGAAGAGAGGTGGAGGAGAAGAAATGAAGCGACTTGGCAAACTAACTAAACCACGTACCTACTCTCTAATCAACTTGAATCCTCTGACCGTACGTAGCTGGTTGCGTAGTTGGAACAAACTCTATAATTACTCGAAGCTGGTTTGAGTGTTTTAATTACTGGACCCAATCATTCGCTGACCTCTGATATCATGCATGCATATGGCAGCAAACGTAGTATCCGTATACGTTGCTCTGTAACTACTGGTGGCACTGCAAAATATATACAATTACATACATAGGTATTGTCAATTCTAGAGGCAATATAACAAAGTGTGATAAAGGATTGTTGTGTTGTAGCGGGTACCGGAAATCGCGTCCTGTGTCGCAGCGTGTCACTGGATTCGTTGTCTCCTTCCTAGGGTAACATAAGCGGTAAGTGACCCACGTGATTCCAAAAAGTTAGCCTCGCCATTGCAAACGAAGGAAAGATTACAATAGAGTTTGTATGGAGGAAATGAGTTTACTGTTAATTACTTCTTGCACATGACTAAAGTCGTGGTTGCTCCTAAGTAGGGAATCAATGTATATTACGTTGCTCCATTTTGGTACAATCACAATCAAAATCCAGTGAGACCTAGTCTTGTGTGTCGCCATAGTGATTAATCCTAAGTTCATGTTGTCTATAAAGTACAAATGAAACTTGTGTGGCAACTAGTAAAGCACTTACTCTTGGTTGAAGGGTACCATGATGCACTCCTTATCGTTGTGAGCAATCAATCCCCCCATTATATAATCTTGCATGAAGGATGCATTTTCGTCGATAGATTGCTCTGGGACCAAGTGTGGGTCGAGGAAACCCACTGGTTGTCGCTGACGTCGGAATTTGTTGGATCATGTATCTATACATAAGGAAAGAGTAATGACATTTATCGGTATGACGTGAATGTAGAACTTCATTGTACAGTACACTTACAGTTTCCAGCATCGTAGAAGTGAGGCATTGAGCTCGTCGAGATTGAATAGTAAGAATAAGTCTTCAAATGTCACATCAAATTAGCCCGAGTCATGGAGGAAATGTGCCTCCGTATATCGCACAGTGAATCCACTGTGCCGGTTTGGCTTCATGTTGGACCTCTGCATGTACCAGGTATGCAATGTATTGCAAATCAGACCAAGTCGGGGTAATTGTGACTCGGGGACCAATGACACTCCTAGAGTGAACTTCCATGGCCCGGTGCGTGCCTTAATTTTCTTCGCTTGAGTCTTAGAGCATCGCTTATGATACATTTTCAGCGGCGTCTGCACGGGAGATGATGCAACAGGCTTCGGAACTGGAGCTGGAGGAGCCACCGGAGCCGATGTGACAGGTCCAAGGCGATGTGTCGGGACCCCGGATTTCCGAACCCGGACCGTCTGTGTATTACAGCACTAGTCCCAGATCAAAGCTAGTGCACACAGTCAAGCAGAAATGATTACATCACCAAGTACGCTTTATTACAATAATAGAGTACTGACCGAAAGGTCTCATTATTACAAATGAGGTTTTAAGACCTCGCACACACGAAACACAGCGGAAGCAGAAGATAAATCCGACAAAGTCCCATCAATACGCCACAGGCAATTGACTGGCGAAGCGCGATCTAGTACTCCGGGAATCCTTCATCGAATCCACAAGCGAAGTAGTCGTAGTCTTCTTCTTGAGCTTCATATTCTTCTGAGTTGATTTTAAGTGCAGCATGTGAGTACATAAAGTACTCTGCAAGTCTTGGGGAAAATGCAATAGATGCAAGGCTTGACAAAGGAAGGCTATATGGTTCTTTTGCACAAAGCAATGTTTTATTTCAATTACTACTAAATATTTTCGAAGGCATTAATTTGACAAAGTAATTGCTTTAATTGAAACTATTAAGCAGTTTATAGTGAAGGTTCTAACCACCAACACTAATTAACAAATTCCAATCGATAAAGTTTAGAATTACGAGTTACATCCAACCACACCGGCTCCAACTGCCAAGATCCCTTCCAAGAGTTCCCTCCACTCCCGAAATACCAAAATTTTGTTTTAAAACCAAAACCAGAAATCTACCATGTGAATGCATTCCTTGCCCGCCCTTGACCGTGGGCACGGCTATTCGAATAGTTTGACACTTTGCGAGAGGTTGTACAACTTTACCCCCAAGAGATAATTTATCTTAATAGTCACCACACTTCCTTTGACATGAGACACAGATAAAATATCACAAAGTCTTTATATCACTCTAGTCTAGCTAGACACCACCCGCTGAGGTTTCACCACAGAAGGGTTAAATCCACCAGTCCAAGCTCCTCTTGCGCCATATGAGTCTGATGAAATCCTGTCCCTCACTGTGAATAACTAGTAAATCCCTGGCACCCACTTTCCACTGGTGGCACCTAAACTAAACTATCATGATTTAATCAGCAAGGTCGTACCCATATAGACTCGGGGTTGTACGGTAGTGCTCATGCCGACTATCTGGCGGTCCTTAATCGACTAGGGCGGAACATACACTTTACAAGATCTCGTGCTTGCCGCACCAATCCAAACCAACCATCCGCCCCAGTCTAAACCAACTTTTACATTTTATTTATTTTTTTTAAAAAAAGAACAGTGGCAACACAGTCACCACTTATTTCTAATTACAACTACCAGTTGAATGAAATATGATTTCTCATTCCAAAGTTCCAAAGGTTAAATAGCATGGCTAAGCATTTTACTACCGTTCTAATATTTATCAAAGATTTAATGATAATCTCATTATTGAGACAAAGGAAATCCTAAGGTTACAAAGGTACATGGCATTCAACTTCAATTGAGGGCATAGCAACGATTAGATTAACTAACTTGCTAAAACAAAATTAAGATTCTATGTAAATAGCGATGCACATAACTTTAAAATAATTTAAAACATTTCACAAACATAGGTTCAAAATGATCAAAGGAGACTTGCCTTCTTGCACGCTCTCTGGGTCTTCTTGTTGCGGAGTGGAGAGGTCTTCGGCAACAGTGGAATCTACGCGCGAAAAGATGGAGCAAACAAAACAAATAAATACAAAAAAATCCAAATAAAATCAAAAATTCAAATAGAGGGCATATTTAAGTAGTTCATGATTTTCAAAGAATTTAGAAATTTGAACGGCTCAATTTGGAGTTAAAATGAATAAGTTATGCTTATTTAAATATCTCAGTTCAGATAAATCCATAAATTATGAAATTTTTGACAGGTGGGGCCCACTGCAGAATTTACATTTTAATCTTTTTCTTTTATTGATTATTCTCTGTGTCTATGGCCAGTGGGGCCCACATGTCAGTGAGCCTACTACTCAGCTACTGACAAGTGGGACCCTTCGTCGATGGCCCAGTCGCTCTTGGCCACCGATAGGTGGGACCCTAAGGGCTCTGGACCCACATGCAGTGAAGGCACCGACAAAGCGGGCCAGATGTCAGCCGGCCCATAGACCGACAGCGACTGACGAGTGGGGCCTAGATGTCAGAGCAGAAAATAATAGAAATGGCTCAACCTCAGCGTGCGGAGCCGGGGCTCGAACGCGCGCCAAGGGAACTGGGGGGAGGGAGAGATAACGTTGTTAACCAACTGAGCTCACGGGTGTTTCTTACCCATAAAGGGTAAGTATACATTTTGAGGTATCTACCGGAGGGGTTCGGGTAGAGGCGGACGGAGGCGACGGCGAGGGGTGGCCAGAGGGGTTTGGGTGCTCCGGTGCGGTGGCGTTCTGGTGGCGGGGAGGCTCGGCCGAGGGGTTGGGGAGCTTCGCACCGACGCGGGGAAGCCGAAGGAGACAACAGCGTGGTGCGAGAGGCTTCGGGGCGGTGGCGATTCCTCGCCGGAGGGCTCGCCGGGGTGCGCACGGGGAACTCGTGGTGCGGGGCACTCGGGGCTCGGGAAGGGGAGCTGGAGTGCGGCGGGAGGTTGTGCGGAGGGAGGCGAAGCCGAGGGGGCTTTTATAGGGGCGGAGGGGGGCACAGGCGCAGCAATTGCTCGCCGGTGATGGTGGCCGGAAAAAGGAAGGGAGAGGGGAAGGAAGGAAAGAGGGGGCGCGGAAGGAAAGGGGACGCGGCATTAGGGGGATCCGGTCGCGGCGGTGCCCGGAGTTTTCAAAACCGGAGAGAGCCGGGGAAGGAAAGGTGGGGTCCGTGGGGAGTCAGTCGCCGGCGCAAGGAAGGAAAGAGGGGGGAGAAAAGAAGGAAGGTGGTACGGGGTAGACGACGGGTCTGACAGCTGGGGCCCGCGTGCAGCGAGAGAGGAGGGGAGAGAACGGGCGGCTCGGATGAAGCCACGTGGCTCGGAGGGAGGATCGGGCGGCGGGTGCGGTTAAGTGGGAGGGAACGGACGGATGGGTGAGCAGGGTGGTGTGGTGCGCATCGGGCCGGCTACGCGTCGGCCCGAGGGGAGGGGAAGGTGGAGCCGGCTGACGGGCCGGGCCCGCTTGGCGGAGGGAGAGGGGGAACGGCCGAGATTAGGCCGGGCAGCGATGTGGCGGATCTGGGCCGTCCACGCGTCGGCCAGGGGGAGAGGAGTTGGGATTTTATTTTTAGAATTTGGTTTTGATTTTCTAGAAAAGGCTATGAAATTATTTAAGCCTCAGAAAAATATGAAAATACCTCCAAAAATTCCAGAAAAATTCACAGAAACTCCTTGAGATATTTTGGACTTAATAAAATATTTCCAACTAATGTTGGTATTTAATTTTAATAATTTAAAATACTTTTTAAATTTTAAAAATATGTTTTAAACTCCAAAAAACTCAAAAAACCAAATAAAAAAATCCAAATAACTCCAGATGAAATTCAAATACTTTAAAATATTTAATTTAAAATTAAATTTTTCAGAAATAGGATTTTTGGGATTTTACACGATGTCCCTCTTGGGCCACTGGATGTGGAGATCGTGGCACGGACGGTCTTAAAAACATCATTAATCATGTTCACCTTTATGAAAACCGGTCTCTACTTGTACACCGTGCACCAGCGTCCCTAACAGCCATGGATACGCGATCCCCCGCCTAGCGTCAACAAGAATAAAGCCAACAAGCTTGACTCTGAGGATGCAAGGTGTGGACTCCTACATAATGATACAATTTAAGCTAAGATGTCCACCAGAGAGATCTGTGTAGCATTCTAAAGAGATACATTACCTGGATGTCATCGATAGGTAAGTGGGCATCGCTATGTTCAGTAATTAGTATGGGCGCGTAGCTACCGCGAGGTTGAGAGGGACAGGGTACCATAGTAACAGGGGTGAGTTGTGATTAGTTGCGGACTTGTCTCAGTTCTTCCCTCAATGAATCTATCTCTCCTCGAAGTGAGGTAGTCTGCTCTTGAAGTGAGGTAGATAGTTGTTCCTCAAGTTGAGCACGAAACTTCTGTTTTATTTGTTCGTTACAGTAGGCCTTGGATCTCTCCCTACTCCTATATGTCTCGGTGTCATTTGGAAATCCGTACCTCCAAGATACGTAAACCCCTAAGCCTCGTGTGCGATCTAGGTGCTCCTTGTTTTTCAATGCCTGTGATAGTACATCTCTCTCCCTGTATTCTTGAAAGGAGCCTCGAGAAGATTTGGTAGTCAATGATTGTTACAAGAGGCAATCATGTTATTTTTAAACCCATGAAGTTCAAGAGGTATTAACAACTATGTAGTTTAACAAATCTTACCAAGCGTGGGACACTTCCTCGCTTTGGGTTTTTGAAAGAGACACCGAAGATGTGGTTGATGACCTCGCTCTTAACCAGTTTAAATGCGCACTCGTTTACGATCCCAGCAAATGGCGGCGAGGCCTCCGATCGAATTGTAACCTCGTCCTGCATCCTCCACAGCAGTGCCAAGTCTGTGAGGGTAAGTGTTTTGTGACTGGAGAGCCTTGTGCGCCGCACTTTGTTATTCAAATTCGGTCGTTGTCTTCATCTGCACAAAGGTTTCCCATCTTTCCGGTGACACGAAAGGATACCTCGTGAAAGGCGTGAGATCCTTAGCCATGTACTGCATGACAAGAGTGCTCTTAAAATTCTTTCATGCTTTTGAATGCGAGAGCGCTGTCGTTGCACGAGTCCTGTGATTGCTGGGATATCGAATAAATTTGTAATTTCCTCCCATAGCTGATCTTTCGATCCTTTGCCAAATCTTTCCAGCTTGCTATGGTGATGGGGACCCGTTGCCTTCCAATTATCCCGCAGTAGTCCGAAATGATGCTACCGCTTCCTTCGGTTTGAGAGGACCCCATCCGAGAGATCATCGTGATGGTCATTCGGCTCTCTGCCTTTTCGATACTCCTTGACCATGCTTAGTTATCCTAATCTTGGGAGTGTGAGACCCGGATGACGACGACGCACGTGTGGACGCCATCTCTCTTTTAAGAAAAACTAAGCGTAGTGAGCTATGGGCCTAAATAAAGTTCTATTAAGCAAGTGATACACACCGGTGTATCAAGTTCATTGAACCGGATACACTAGAGTGTGTCACTTGCTTCATGCCCTTTGAAGGTCTATGTGGTATATATTGTTACTACAAGGTCCCTTTGGAACAAGAAATGCCATTCCAAATAGATCTTGTAGCTAACAAATACAGCACATATCATGAAGTTTTAAAGGTCATAAAACAATTTAGCCAACTATTGAGACAGACCACAAGATTGGCAAATGACAGTAATAGTAAAAACTTAGAGCTCAAGCTTGAATATTCAATTTTAGTATTAGATCTTGTAGCTAACAAGTGAAGCATATATCATAAAAGTGCTAAAGGTCATAAAATAATTTAGCCAACTATTGAGATAGACCACAAGATTGATAAATGACAAGTAATAGTAAAAATTTAGAGGTCAAGCTTGAATATTCAATTTTAGTATTAGATCTTGTAGCTGACAAGTGAAGCATATATCATAAAGTACTAAAGGTCATAAAACAATTTAGCCAACTATTAAGATGGACCACAAGATTGACAAATGATAGTAATAGTAAAAATTTAGAACTCAAGCTTGAATATTTAATTTTAGTAGTAGGTCCTGTAGCTAACAAGTGAAGTATATATCATAAAGTACTAAAGGTCATAAAGCAATTTAGCCATCCACTTAAGATAACAAAACAAATTAGCCAACTATTGAGACAGAGGCGAACGGTGTAGGAAGGAGCGGCGGTGGCGTGAGGTTGAGGCGGCCGGCGTCGGGAGGGAGTGGCAGCATCGTCGGGAGGGAGTGGCGGACGGTGTTGGGAGGGAGTGGCGGATGGCGACAGGAGGGAGAGGCGGCATCATGAGAGGTGGCGTCGTGAGGGAGAGGTGGCCAGCGTCGGGAAGAAGCAGCGACGTCGGGATGGAGCGGCGGCGTCGGGAGGGAGTGGCGGCGTCATGCGCGAGTGAGCAGTTAGATCTAGCAAAACCTAGCACGGGCGGTGGAGACGGAGAGAGTGAGTGAGAACTCTGCGAGCAGAACCTATTGTGAATATTTATGGGGGAAACTATCACAGGCGATTCTTTTATGGAACCGTCTGTGATAGTTATATCACAGACGGTTTCTTCCGATAAAACGCTCGTGATAGTTCATTGCATCTAGAAATCATGCTGGCCATACAATATATGAAAACGCAAGCATAATCATAAATATAACTACATGCCGAGTTTCCTAATTATGATTATATTGTAACAATTTCCAAATCGGTGCTTGCTTTGTGGGATCATTTATTACACTTAGCTATTTCCTTTTAAATAAAGCCCTTCATGATGATCGACACGCATATAGCTTGCTTCATCCGCTTGTTCTTCCTCGAGCCTGATGTTGTCTCCGAATGGAGGCAATTCATCAAATTGATAGTTCTCTTCCTCATCTACAACATTCTCAACTCCAACAATCCTTCTTTTTCCCTAAAGAACTACATAGCGCTTCTTATTTGCCGGGTTGGTTACATAAAATACTTGAAGAACTTGCCTCACGAGTATGAATGGTTCATCTTCGTATCCTACACATTCAATGTCCACGATAGTGATGACGTACTTGTCGACCTTTACACCCCGTGGTAGTTAGACCCAACGGCACTGAAATAGAGGAATCTTGAAAATTATGTAGTCAAGCTCCCAAATCTCCTCTACAAGCCCGTAGTACGAGCTTGGGCCAGCGATACTAACGTGACCATCATAGGCATCTATGCGGACACCTAAGTTCGGCACTATACTCTTTCTATCCTGATCTATTGTATAAAATATGTAGCCGTTAATATCGTATCCTTGCTATGTCAGAATTGTACATTTTGGCCATTTTGCCAACCATTGTAGTGTTTCACTTGACGACCTCCTAGTCAATCGCACCTTCAACCATTCGTTGAACTGACGGTTGTGTTGTCTCGTGATCCAAACTTCTGACTGGCCTGCATTCTCTTGGCATAGCATGTCCTTGTGCTCTTCAATATATGGGGTCACTTCAGTCATGTGTTGTAAAAACGTGAAATAGGCTTGAGCATACGTATTTTGATCCTAAGTTATTGCTTTCCTTCCGATAGTCCCAATACTCTCTAGCCTCCCCTCGTGACGAGATAGAGGTACACTTATCGGCTCGACCTGAGCCATGTAGTCGATGCAGAGTCGATGACCTCTTTCGTTGTATAACCTTCAATAATGCTATCCTCCGGCCGAGATTGATTGCGTACATAGGACTTGAGAATTTCCATGTACGTCTTGAATGGGTGCATATGACGTAGAAATACGAGGCCGCATATTTTTGTCTCTTTCACAAGGTGGACAATGAGATGGACCATGATATCAAAAAATGATGGAGAGAAATACATCTCTAGGTGACATAGAGTTGTCAACAACTCGGTCTACAGAGCATTTAGTCCATTAGGATCAATGACATTATGAGCAATTGCATTAAAGAAATAACAGAGCCTTATGATTGTCACTCGAACCTTGTTCGGTAAAATACTTCTAATTGCAATGGGTAGCATGTGTGTCATTAGTACATGAAAATCATGAGACTTCATGCCAATTAATTTCAAATATTCCATGGAAACAAGTTTCTTCATGCTGATGGAGTGACCGGACGGAACTTTCACACTATATAAGGACTGGCATAGTTTAGTTCTCTCAGACTTAGACATAGTGTAGCAAGCTGCGGGTAGGTGCGTCCAGCCTTTATCGGTCTCTATCGGTGCTAACTCAGTCCTGATGTTCATAGAGACCAAGTCACGCCTTGCGTTGACACCATCCTTTGTTTTATCAGAAATGTTCAGTAAGAGACCAATCAAACTGTCACATACATTCTTCTCTACATTCATAATATCGATGTAATTGCGAACTTCTAAGTGCTCCTAATAAGGCAAGTCCCAAAATATTGACCTCTTCTTCCACATGTTCTTCCGACAGGTCCTCAATTTACGTCTCTTTCCAAGCACAACATCAATATCCTTGACCATATCATACACCTCTTTCCCGCTAAAAGGCCTTGGTACTGAGTCGTCCTCTTTTTTCTGTCAAATTGTTTCTTCATCTTGCGGTATGAGTGATACTTTGGAAGGAACCTACGGTGACGTATGTACACAGTTTTGCGCGAGTTGTTTAACCACACACTCTCGGTATAATCTAAGCAATGCGGACAGGATTTGGCTCCTTTTGTACTCAACCCCGACATGTTACCAAGGGCAGGAAAATCATTAATGGTACAGAACAACATGGCGCGTAGAGTGAAGTTCCCTCGTTTGTCCGCATCCCATATATGTACCCCTTCGTTCCACAGTATTACAAGATCTTCCACTAAAGGTGCTAGGTACACATCAATATCATTTCTAGGTTGTTTCAGCTCTTGGATAAGTAGTGATATCAAAATATACTTCCACTTCATGCACAGCCAAGGAGGAAGGTTGTACATGCACAGAGTCACGTGCTAGGTGCTTGGTCGGTTGCTCATGTTACCAAAAGCATTCATCCCATCTGTACTGAACCCAAACTTTATAATCCTCGGTTCCATACCGAAATCTACAAACATCCTATTGATGTTTCTCCACTGGGCAGAATCCGCAACATATCTTATCATTCCATCTTCTTACGCTGCTCCCAGTGCCAACGTATCAATCTTGCATCCTTGCGGTTTGCAAATAAACGCTTCAAATGGGGAATTACAGAAAGATACAACAACACCTTAGCAGGAGGTCCTTACTTCACCTCGATGCCCTTCCCATCATCGGAGTCATTTTTATAGTTGTATCGGGATGCTTTGCACATCGGACAAACATGTAAGCTAGCATACTCTTTACGATACATGATACAATCATTCGGACATACATGTATTCTTTCTATTTTCATTCCCAATGGGCCAAGAATCTTTTTGGCTTGGTAGGTAGTTCTCAAGAACACATTTTCCTTTGGAAGCATGCCCGCTAGGAGACCTAACAATGTCGTGAAACTCTTGTCGACCAACCATTGCTTGCCTTCAATTTTACAGTTCAAGAACAGATGACAACCTCGTGTATTGCGGTTTGCAGCCGGGAACAAGGTTTCTCGAGTCCTCTATCAAGTCCTCGAATTTACCAAACTCTCTCTCTCACTATAGTTCCTTCGCATCACGTAGCATATGATCTAAATTGTCATCCTCATGTGTTTTATAATATATTGAAGGCAACGACGGTCAAAGCTAAAAGTTTGACTGCACGGATTTTGGACAACATACATTTGCAATTGGGGTAGCAATTTAATTATTATGGAGTAATAAACATTTGGTGATGTGTCTCTTTCATCTTGCAGCCCCATTTTTTTTTAGGACGGATGCCGAGTCTTGACAAATAATTTCAAAAACAAACATGAAAAACATCATTTGTCACACAAATATGTATTGGAGTATTTATTTCAACCTTACAAAATTAACAATGTACAATATTAGAAGTAAATCAGTACATGTTGACAAACAAATTAAGGAACAAACAAATACAATTTATTTTTACAAATTTGATCTTTAAGACGAATTGCACATTTATTAATTGAAGCCAACGTGATTGGTTTGCACTTGACAACAAATCACCAATGGTTGACCATGTTGCAGTTGAGCCTCACCTCCACCGGCATCCCCTTGGGCGGGGGTATGTTCCCCATTTTCACCATCGCCTTGGCGAAGTCCCTTGCGAACGCCTCGCCGTCCGTGCTGTACATCTCCACCAGATCGTCCTGCGGCCCGCCGCTGTAGAGCGCCTGGTCGGAGGTGAGGAGCCCGCGCCGCGCAACCAGGTCCTGGTAGTAGGCGTTATCGAACCTCATCGGCGTCTGCACGTCAAACGGCGCCTTGTCACCGGCGGGCCTTGCAGTGGGCACTTCTGCCGCATGGTCTCCGCGAAGTAGGGGTCGATGTTGGCGCCGCCGTCGGTGCCGTAGACGCGGTCCCTGTAGTTCTGGCATTTGGCCATCCCGACGGTGTGCGCGCCGGAGAGCGCGGTCATGTCGCGTGCGTCGAGGCCGCGCTCCCTGAACACGGCGACGAGCTTGGTAAGGTCATCGTTCGGGGTAGGGAGGCTGTTGTGGGCGGCGTCCTTTCCGGCGCTGGCGCACGAGTCCTTGCGGCCAAGCAGCACGTTCCAGGATGGGCCCCCGAGCAGGCTGACGGCGTCGCGGGACGCGAGGGCGAGCACGTCGGCGCAGGAGATGGTGGCCGGGCAGTCGTGCTCTAGCAGGTACTTGATCTCGTCGATCACCTGGAAGCCGCGGAGAGACTCGTTCGCCTCCGCGTCCTTCTCGCTGTCGGAACCATCCAGGAGAACGGAACCATCGCATCCCTGTCGTATCGTTAATTAGTTAATTATAATGCATAGGGATTAGCGTAAGAATGGAGGGCATTATTGTAGTATCCTGGTAGGTAATAGTAGCGTACGTTGACGAAGCAGTCGTGGAAGAAGAGGCGGAGGACAGCGGGTGCCAAGCTCGGATCGCCGGCGACCTTGTGCGCCATCACCGCCCGCACGACGTTCTGCACGTTGGGGCACGTCTCGTCGTAGTACCTGGCCGAGAGCTTGCCGCCATTGGCAGTGGACGCGAGAGCAGCAAGGAGGAGCAGAGCGAGTGAAACCCAGAAGCTCCTGCAGGGCACCATCATGGCTATCGATCGATGTGCCAACGCGCCGGCCAGTAATGTGCAAGGACTGAACGTCGTGTTGTACTTGTGTCTTCTGATGATGAGATTACGAGAAGATAGGCTAGCAAGCAGGCAAGGAGAGTGAGTTGCTTGCTTGCTAGGCTGCAGTGGATGAGTGCGAAGCGTGAAATGGAAGCATGCTTATATAGGGTTTCCCCTTCCGGCGCGTGCGCACTGCTTCTACCCGCGTGCACGTGCGAACGCTAGAGCTGCGCAGCGCTCGGCAGCCTAGCTAGCTCGGTCGACATGGTCTCCGGTCTGCATGCATGGCTCGTGCTTCTTGGCGGAACTCTGACGAGGTCAGGACCAGAAGAGAGGTGGAGGAGAAGAAATGAAGCGACTTGGCAAACTAACTAAACCACGTACCTACTCTCTAATCAACTTGAATCCTCTGACCGTACGTAGCTGGTTGCGTAGTTGGAACAAACTCTATAATTACTCGAAGCTGGTTTGAGTGTTTTAATTACTGGACCCAATCATTCGCTGACCTCTGATATCATGCATGCATATGGCAGCAAACGTAGTATCCGTATACGTTGCTCTGTAACTACTGGTGGCACTGCAAAATATATACAATTACATACATAGGTATTGTCAATTCTAGAGGCAATATAACAAAGTGTGATAAAGGATTGTTGTGTTGTAGCGGGTACCGGAAATCGCGTCCTGTGTCGCAGCGTGTCACTGGATTCGTTGTCTCCTTCCTAGGGTAACATAAGCGGTAAGTGACCTACGTGATTCCAAAAAAGTTAGCCTCGGCCATTGCAAACGAAGGAAAGATTACAATAGAGTTTGTATGGAGGAAATGAGTTTACTGTTAATTACTTCTTGCACATGACTAAAGTCGTGGTTGCTCCTAAGTAGGGAATCAATGTATATTACGTTGCTCCATTTTGGTACAATCACAATCAAAATCCAGTGAGACCTAGTCTTGTGTGTCGCCATAGTGATTAATCCTAAGTTCATGTTGTCTATAAAGTACAAATGAAACTTGTGTGGCAACTAGTAAAGCACTTACTCTTGGTTGAAGGGTACCATGATGCACTCCTTATCGTTGTGAGCAATCAATCCCCCCATTATATAATCTTGCATGAAGGATGCATTTTCGTCGATAGATTGCTCTGGGACCAAGTGTGGGTCGAGGAAACCCACTGGTTGTCGCTGACGTCGGAATTTGTTGGATCATGTATCTATACATAAGGAAAGAGTAATGACATTTATCGGTATGACGTGAATGTAGAACTTCATTGTACAGTACACTTACGTTTCAAAGATCGTAGAAGTGAGGCATTGAGCTCGTCGAGATTGAATAGTAAGAATAAGTCTTCAAATGTCACATCAAATTAGCCCGAGTCATGGAGGAAATGTGCCTCCGTATATCGCACAGTGAATCCACTGTGCCGGTTTGGCTTCATGTTGGACCTCTGCATGTACCAGGTATGCAATGTATTGCAAATCAGACCAAGTCGGGTAATTGTGACTGGGACCAATGACACTCCTAGAGTGAACTTCCATGGCCCGGTGCGTGCCTTAATTTTCTTCGCTTGAGTCTTAGAGCATCGCTTATGATACATTTTCAGCGGCGTCTGCACGGGAGATGATGCAACAGGCTTCGGAACTGGAGCTGGAGGAGCCACCGGAGCCGATGTGACAGGTCCAAGGCGATGTGTCGGGACCCCGGATTTCCGAACCCGGACCGCTCATGTATTACAGCACTAGTCCCGATCAAAGCTAGTGCACACAGTCAAGCAGAAATGATTACATCACCAAGTACGCTTTATTACAATAATAGAGTATTGACCGAAAGGTCTCATTATTACAAATGAGGTTTTAAGACCTCGCACACACGAAACACAGCGGAAGCAGAAGATAAATCCGACAAAGTCCCATCAATACGCCACAGGCAATTGACTGGCGAAGCGCGATCTAGTACTCCGGGAATCCTTCATCGAATCCACAAGCGAAGTAGTCGTAGTCTTCTTCTTGAGCTTCATATTCTTCTGAGTTGATTTTAAGTGCAGCATGTGAGTACATAAAGTACTCTGCAAGTCTTGGGGAAAATGCAATAGATGCAAGGCTTGACAAAGGAAGGCTATATGGTTCTTTTGCACAAAGCAATGTTTTATTTCAATTACTACTAAATATTTTCGAAGGCATTAATTTGACAAAGTAATTGCTTTAATTGAAACTATTAAGCAGTTTATAGTGAAGGTTCTAACCACCAACACTAATTAACAAATTCCAATCGATAAAGTTTAGAATTACGAGTTACATCCAACCACACCGGCTCCAACTGCCAAGATCCCTTCCAAGAGTTCCCTCCACTCCCGAAATACCAAAATTTTGTTTTTAAAACCAAAACCAGAAATCTACCATGTGAATGCATTCCTTGCCCGCCCTTGACCGTGGGCACAGCTATTCGAATAGTTTGACACTTTGCAGAGGTTGTACAACTTTACCCCCAAGAGATAATTTATCTTAATAGTCACCACACTTCCTTTGACATGAGACACAGATAAAATATCACAAAGTCTTTATATCACTCTAGTCTAGCTAGACACCACCCGCTGAGGTTTCACCACAGAAGGGTTAAATCCACCCAGTCCGAAGCTCCCTCTTGCGCCATATGAGTACAGTAAATCCCTGTCCCTCACTGTGAATAACTAGTAAATCCCTGGCACCCACTTTCCACTGGTGGCACCTAAACTAAACTATCATGATTTAATCAGCAAGGTCGTACCCATATAGACTCGGGGTTGTACGGTAGTGCTCAGTCTGGACTATCACAAGCGGCGGTCCTTAATCGACTAGGGCGGAACATACACTTTACAAGATCTCGTGCTTGCCGCACCAATCCAAACCAACCATCCGCCCCAGTCTAAACCAACTTTTACATTTTATTTATTTTTTTTAAAAAAAGAACAGTGGCAACACCAGTCACCACTTATTTCTAATTACAACTACCAGTTGAATGAAATATGATTTCTCATTCCAAAGTTCCAAAGGTTAAATAGCATGGCTAAGCATTTTACTACCGTTCTAATATTTATCAAAGATTTAATGATAATCTCATTATTGAGACAAAGGAAATCCTAAGGTTACAAAGGTACATGGCATTCAACTTCAATTGAGGGCATAGCAACGATTAGATTAACTAACTTGCTAAAACAAAATTAAGATTCTATGTAAATAGCGATGCACATAACTTTAAAATAATTTAAAACATTTCACAAACATAGGCTCAAAATGATCAAAGGAGACTTGCCTTCTTGCACGCTCTCTGGGTCTTCTTGTTGCGGAGTGGAGAGGTCTTCGGCAACAGTGGAATCTACGCGCGAAAAGATGGAGCAAACAAAACAAATAAATACAAAAAAAATCCAAATAAAATCAAAAATTCAAATAGAGGGCATATTTAAGTAGTTCATGATTTTCAAAGAATTTAGAAATTTGAACGGCTCAATTTGGAGTTAAAATGAATAAGTTATGCTTATTTAAATATCTCAGTTCAGATAAATCCATAAATTATGAAATTTTTGACAGGTGGGGCCCACTGCAGAATTTACATTTTAATCTTTTTCTTTTATTGATTATTCTCTGTGTCTATGGCCAGTGGGGCCCACATGTCAGTGAGCCTACTACTCAGCTACTGACAAGTGGGACCCTTCTGTCAGTGGCCCCAGGCTGCTCTTGGCCACTGATAGGTGGGACCCTAAGGGCTCTGGACCCACATGCCAGCGAAGGCACTGACAGGCGGGGCCCAGATGTCAGCCGGCCCATAGACCGACAGCGACTGACGAGTGGGGCCTAGATGTCAGAGCAGAAAATAATAGAAATGGCTCAACCTCAGCGTGCGGAGCCGGGGCTCGAACGCGCGCCAAGGGAACTGGGGGGAGGGAGAGATAACGTTGTTAACCAACTGAGCTCACGGGTGTTTCTTACCCATAAAGGGTAAGTATACATTTTGAGGTATCTACCGGAGGGGTTCGGGTAGAGGCGGACGGAGGCGACGCGCGAGGTGGCGAGAGGGTTTGGGTGCTCGGTGCGGTGGCGTTCGGTGGCGGGAGGCTCGGCCGAGGGGTTGGGAGCCGCACCGACGCGGGAAGCCAAGGAGACAACAGCGTGGTGCGAGAGGCTTCGGGCGGTGGCGATTCCTCGCCGGAGGGCTCGCCGGGGTGCGCACGGGGAACTCGTGGTGCGGGGCACTCGGGGCTCGGGAAGGGGAGCTGGAGTGCGGCGGGAGGTTGTGCGGAGGGAGGCGGCCGAGGGGCTTTATAGGGCGGAGGGGGCACAGCGCAGCAATTGCTCGCCGGTGATGGTGGCCGGAAAAAGGAAGGGAGAGGGAAGGAAGGAAGAGAGGCGCGGAAGGAAAGGGGACGCGGCATTAGGGGGATCCGGTCGCGGCGGTGCCCGGAGTTTTCAAAACCGGAGAGAGCCGGGGAAGGAAAGGTGGGGTCCGTGGGGAGTCAGTCGCCGGCGCAAGGAAGGAAAGAGGGGGGAGAAAAGAAGGAAGGTGGTACGGGGTAGACGACGGAGTCGGCAGTGGGGCCGCGTGCATGCGAGAGGAGGGGAGAGAACAGGCGGCTCGGATGAAGCCACGTGGCTCGGAGGAGGATCGGGCGGCGGAGTGCGGTTAAGTGGGAGGAACGGACGGATGGGTGAGCAGGGTGGTGTAGTGCGATCGGGCGGCACTGCGCGTCGCCCGAGGGGAGGAAGGTGGAGCCGGTGACGGCCGGGCCCGCAGCGGAGGAGAGGGGAACGGCCGAGATTAGGCGGGCAGCGATGTGGCGGATCTGGGCCGCCCACGCGTCGGCGGGGAGAGGAGTTGGGATTTTATTTTTAGAATTTGGTTTTGATTTTCTAGAAAAGGCTATGAAATTATTTAAGCCTCGAAAAATATGAAAATACCTCCAAAAATTCCAGAAAAATTCACAGAAACTCCTTGAGATATTTTGGACTTAATAAAATATTTCCAACTAATGTTGGTATTTAATTTTAATAATTTAAAATACTTTTTAAATTTTAAAAATATGTTTTAAACTCCAAAAAACTCAAAAAACCAAATAAAAAAATCCAAATAACTCCAGATGAAATTCAAATACTTTAAAATATTTAATTTAAAATTAAATTTTTCAGAAATAGGATTTTTGGGATTTTACACGATGTCCCTCTTGGGCCACTGGATGTGGAGATCGTGGCACGGACGGTCTTAAAAACATCATTAATCATGTTCACCTTTATGAAAACCGGTCTCTACTTGTACACCGTGCACCAGCGTCCCTAACAGCCATGGATACGCGATCCCCCGCCTAGCGTCAACAAGAATAAAGCCAACAAGCTTGACTCTGAGGATGCAAGGTGTGGACTCCTACATAATGATACAATTTAAGCTAAGATGTCCACCAGAGAGATCTGTGTAGCATTCTAAAGAGATACATTACCTGGATGTCATCGATAGGTAAGTGGGCATCGCTATGTTCGAGAATTAGTATGGGCGTAGCTACCGCGAGGTTGAGAGGGACAGGTACCATAGTAACGAGGTGAGTTGTGATTAGTTGCGGACTTGTCTCAGTTCTTCCTCAATGAATCTATCTCTCCTCGAAGTGAGGTAGTCTGCTCTTGAAGTGAGGTAGATAGTTGTTCCTCAAGTTGAGCACGAAACTTCTGTTTTATTTGTTCGTTACAGTAGGCCTTGGATCTCTCCCTACTCCTATATGTCTCGGTGTCATTTGGAAATCCGTACCTCCAAGATACGTAAACCCCTAAGCCTCGTGTGCGATCTAGGTGCTCCTTGTTTTTCAATGCCTGTGATAGTACATCTCTCTCCCTGTATTCTTGAAAGGAGCCTCGAGAAGATTTGGTAGTCAATGATTGTTACAAGAGGCAATCATGTTATTTTTAAACCCATGAAGTTCAAGAGGTATTAACAACTATGTAGTTTAACAAATCTTACCAAGCGTGGGACACTTCCTCGTTTGCGGGGTTTTTGAAAGAGACACCCGAAGATGTGGTTGATGACCTCGCTCTTAACCAGTTTCGTGCGCACTCGTTTACGATCCCAGCAAATGGCGGCGAGGCCTCCGATCGAATTGTAACCTCGTCCTGCATCCTCCACAGCAGTGCCAAGTCTGTGAGGGTAAGTGTTTTGTGACTGGAGAGCCTTGTGCGCCGCACTTTGTTATTCAAATTCGGTCGTTGTCTTCATCTGCACAAAGGTTTCCCATCTTTCCGGTGACACGAAAGGATACCTCGTGAAAGGCGTGAGATCCTTAGCCATGTACTGCATGACAAGAGTGCTCTTAAAATTCTTTCATGCTTTTTGAATGCGAGGAGCGCCTGTCGTTGCACGAGTCCCTGTACTTCTGCTGGGATATCGAATAAATTTGTAATTTCCTCCCATAGCTGATCTTTCTGATCCTTTGCCAAATCTTTCCAGCTTGCTATGGTGATGGGGACCCGTTGCCTTCCAATTATCCCGCAGGTAGTCCGAAATGATGCTACTGCTTCCTTCGGTTGCAGAGGGACCCCATCCGGAGAGATCATCGTGATGGTCATTCGGCTCTCTGGCCTTTTCGATACTCCTTGACCATGCTTAGTTATCCTAATCTTGGGAGTGTGAGACCCAGATGACGACGACGACTGTGTGGACGCCATCTCTCTTTTAAGAAAAAACTAACTGTAGTGAGCTATGGGCCTAAATAAAGTTCTATTAAGCAAGTGATACACACCAGTGTATCAAGTTCATTGAACCGGATACACTAGAGTGTGTCACTTGCTTCATGCCCTTTGAAGGTCTATGTGGTATATATTGTTACTACAAGGTCCCTTTGGAACAAGAAATGCCATTCCAAATAGATCTTGTAGCTAACAAATACAGCACATATCATGAAGTTTTAAAGGTCATAAAACAATTTAGCCAACTATTGAGACAGACCACAAGATTGGCAAATGACAGTAATAGTAAAAACTTAGAGCTCAAGCTTGAATATTCAATTTTAGTATTAGATCTTGTAGCTAACAAGTGAAGCATATATCATAAAAGTGCTAAAGGTCATAAAATAATTTAGCCAACTATTGAGATAGACCACAAGATTGATAAATGACAATAATAGTAAAAATTTAGAGGTCAAGCTTGAATATTCAATTTTAGTATTAGATCTTGTAGCTGACAAGTGAAGCATATATCATAAAGTACTAAAGGTCATAAAACAATTTAGCCAACTATTAAGATGGACCACAAGATTGACAAATGATAGTAATAGTAAAAATTTAGAACTCAAGCTTGAATATTTAATTTTAGTAGTAGGTCCTGTAGCTAACAAGTGAAGTATATATCATAAAGTACTAAAGGTCATAAAGCAATTTAGCCATCCACTTAAGATAACAAAACAAATTAGCCAACTATTGAGACAGAGGCGAACGGTGTAGGAAGGAGCGGCGGTGGCGTGAGGTTGAGGCGGCCGGCGTCGGGAGGGAGTGGCAGCATCGTCGGGAGGGAGTGGCGGACGGTGTTGGGAGGGAGTGGCGGATGGCGACAGGAGGGAGAGGCGGCATCATGAGAGGTGGCGTCGTGAGGGAGAGGTGGCTAGCGTCGGGAAGAAGCAGCGACGTCGGGATGGAGCGGCGGCGTCGGGAGGAGTGGCGGCGTCATGCGCGAGTGAGCAGTTAGATCTAGCAAAACCTAGCACGGGCGGTGGAGACGGAGAGAGTGAGTGAGAACTCTGCGAGCAGAACCTATTGTGAATATTTATGGGGGAAACTATCACAGGCGATTCTTTTATGGAACCGTCAGTGATAGTTATATCACGACGGTTTCTTCCGATAAAACGCTCTGTGATAGTTATTTGCATCTAGAAATCATGCTGGCCATACAATATATGAAAACGCAAGCATAATCATAAATATAACTACATGCCGAGTTTCCTAATTATGATTATATTGTAACAATTTCCAAATCGGTGCTTGCTTTGTGGGATCATTTATTACACTTAGCTATTTCCTTTTAAATAAAGCCCTTCATGATGATCGACACGCATATAGCTTGCTTCATCCGCTTGTTCTTCCTCGAGCCTGATGTTGTCTCCGAATGGAGGCAATTCATCAAATTGATAGTTCTCTTCCTCATCTACAACATTCTCAACTCCAACAATCCTTCTTTTTCCCTAAAGAACTACATAGCGCTTCTTATTTGCCGGGTTGGTTACATAAAATACTTGAAGAACTTGCCTCACGAGTATGAATGGTTCATCTTCGTATCCTACACATTCAATGTCCACGATAGTGATGACGTACTTGTCGACCTTTACACCCCGTGGTAGTTAGACCCAACGGCACTGAAATAGAGGAATCTTGAAAATTATGTAGTCAAGCTCCCAAATCTCCTCTACAAGCCCGTAGTACGAGCTTGGGCCAGCGATACTAACGTGACCATCATAGGCATCTATGCGGACACCTAAGTTCGGCACTATACTCTTTCTATCCCGACCGTTGTATAAAATATGTAGCCGTTAATATCGTATCCTTGCTATGTCGAATTGTACATTTTGGCCATTTGCCAACCATTGTAGTGTTTCACTTGACGACCTCCTAGTCAATCGCACCTTCAACCATTCGTTGAACTGACGGTTGTGTTGTCTCGTGATCCAAACTTCTGACTGGCCTGCATTCTCTTGGCATAGCATGTCCTTGTGCTCTTCAATATATGGGGTCACTTCAGTCATGTGTTGTAAAAACGTGAAATAGGCTTGAGCATACGTATTTTGATCCTAAGTTATTGCTTTCCTTCCGATAGTCCCAATACTCTCTAGCCTCCCCTCGTGACGAGATAGAGGTACACTTATCGGCTCGACCTGAGCCATGTAGTCGATGCAGAATTCGATGACCTCTTTCGTTGTATAACCTTCAATAATGCTATCCTCCGGCCGAGATTGATTGCGTACATAGGACTTGAGAATTTCCATGTACGTCTTGAATGGGTGCATATGACGTAGAAATACGAGGCCGCATATTTTTGTCTCTTTCACAAGGTGGACAATGAGATGGACCATGATATCAAAAAATGATGGAGAGAAATACATCTCTAGGTGACATAGAGTTGTCAACAACTCGGTCTACAGAGCATTTAGTCCATTAGGATCAATGACATTATGAGCAATTGCATTAAAGAAATAACAGAGCCTTATGATTGTCACTCGAACCTTGTTCGGTAAAATACTTCTAATTGCAATGGGTAGCATGTGTGTCATTAGTACATGAAAATCATGAGACTTCATGCCAATTAATTTCAAATATTCCATGAAAACAAGTTTCTTCATGCTGATGGAGTGACCGGACGGAACTTTCACACTATATAAGGACTGGCATAGTTTAGTTCTCTCAGACTTAGACATAGTGTAGCAAGCTGCGGGTAGGTGCGTCCAGCCTTTATCGGTCTCTATCGGTGCTAACTCAGTCCTGATGTTCATAGAGACCAAGTCACGCCTTGCGTTGACACCATCCTTTGTTTTATCAGAAATGTTCAGTAAGAGACCAATCAAACTGTCACATACATTCTTCTCTACATTCATAATATCGATGTAATTGCGAACTTCTAAGTGCTCCTAATAAGGCAAGTCCCAAAATATTGACCTCTTCTTCCACATGTTCTTCCGACAGGTCCTCAATTTACGTCTCTTTCCAAGCACAACATCAATATCCTTGACCATATCATACACCTCTTTCCGCTAAAAGGCCTTGGTACTGAGTCGTCCTCTTTTTCTGTCAAATTGTTTCTTCATCTTGCGGTATGAGTGATACTTTGGAAGGAACCTACGGTGACGTATGTACACGATTTCTTGCGAGTTGTTTAACCACACACTCTCGGTATAATCTAAGCAATGCGGACAGGATTTGGCTCCTTTTGTACTCAACCCGACATGTTACCAAGGGCAGGAAAATCATTAATGGTACAGAACAACATGGCGCGTAGAGTGAAGTTCCTCGTTTGTCCGCATCCCATATATGTACCCCTTCGTTCCACAAGATTACAAGATCTTCCACTAAAGGTGCTAGGTACACATCAATATCATTTCTAGGTTGTTTCAGCTCTTGGATAAGTAGTGATATCAAAATATACTTCCACTTCATGCACAGCCAAGGAGGAAGGTTGTACATGCATGAGTCACGTGCTAGGTGCACAGTCGGTTGCTCATGTTACCAAAAGCATTCATTCCATCTGTACTGAACCCAAACTTTATAATCCTCGGTTCCATACCGAAATCTACAAACATCCTATTGATGTTTCTCCACTGGGCAGAATCCGCAACATATCTTATCATTCCATCTTCTTACGCTGCTCCCAGTGCCAACGTATCAATCTTGCATCCTTGCGGTTTGCAAATAAACGCTTCAAATGGGGAATTACAGAAAGATACAACAACACCTTAGCAGGAGGTCCTTACTTCACCTCGATGCCCTTCCCATCATCGGAGTCATTTTTATAGTTGTATCGGGATGCTTTGCACATCGGACAAACATGTAAGCTAGCATACTCTTTACGATACATGATACAATCATTCGGACATACATGTATTCTTTCTATTTTCATTCCCAATGGGCCAAGAATCTTTTTGGCTTGGTAGGTAGTTCTCAGCAACACATTTTCCTTTGGAAGCATGCCCGCTAGGAGACCTAACAATGTCGTGAAACTCTTGTCAGACCAACCATTGCTTGCCTTCAATTTTACCAGTTCAAGAACAGATGACAACCTCGTGTATTGCGGTTTGCAGCCCGGGAACAAAGGTTTCTCGAGTCCTCTATCAAGTCCTCGAATTTACCAAACTCTCTCTCTCACTATAGTTCCCTTCTGCATCACGTAGCATATGATCTAAATTGTCATCCTCATGTGTTTTATAATATATTGAAGGCAACGACGGTCAAAGCTAAAAGTTTGACTGCACGGATTTTCGGACAACATACATTTGCAATTGGGGTAGCAATTTAATTATTATGGAGTAATAAACATTTGGTGATGTGTCTCTTTCATCTTGCAGCCCCATTTTTTTAGGACGGATGCGAGTCTTGACAAATAATTTCAAAAACAAACATGAAAAACATCATTTGTCACACAAATATGTATTGGAGTATTTATTTCAACCTTACAAAATTAACAATGTACAATATTAGAAGTAAATCAGTACATGTTGACAAACAAATTAAGGAACAAACAAATACAATTTATTTTTACAAATTTGATCTTTAAGACGAATTGCACATTTATTAATTGAAGCCAACGTGATTGGTTTGCACTTGACAACAAATCACCAATGGTTGACCATGTTGCAGTTGAGCCTCACCTCCACCGGCATCCCCTTGGGCGGGGGTATGTTCCCCATTTTCACCATCGCCTTGGCGAAGTCCCTTGCGAACGCCTCGCCGTCCGTGCTGTACATCTCCACCAGATCGTCCTGCGGCCCGCCGCTGTAGAGCGCCTGGTCGGAGGTGAGGAGCCCGCGCCGCGCAACCAGGTCCTGGTAGTAGGCGTTATCGAACCTCATCGGCGTCTGCACGTCAAACGGCGCCTTGTCACCGGCGGGGCCTTGCAGTGGGCACTTCTGCCGCATGGTCTCCGCGAAGTAGGGGTCGATGTTGGCGCCGCCGTCGGTGCCGTAGACGCGGTCCCTGTAGTTCTGGCATTTGGCCATCCCGACGGTGTGCGCGCCGGAGAGCGCGGTCATGTCGCGTGCGTCGAGGCCGCGCTCCCTGAACACGGCGACGAGCTTGGTAAGGTCATCGTTCGGGGTAGGGAGGCTGTTGTGGGCGGCGTCCTTTCCGGCGCTGGCGCACGAGTCCTTGCGGCCAAGCAGCACGTTCCAGGATGGGCCCCCGAGCAGGCTGACGGCGTCGCGGGACGCGAGGGCGAGCACGTCGGCGCAGGAGATGGTGGCCGGGCAGTCGTGCTCTAGCAGGTACTTGATCTCGTCGATCACCTGGAAGCCGCGGAGAGACTCGTTCGCCTCCGCGTCCTTCTCGCTGTCGGAACCATCCAGGAGAACGGAACCATCGCATCCCTGTCGTATCGTTAATTAGTTAATTATAATGCATAGGGATTAGCGTAAGAATGGAGGGCATTATTGTAGTATCCTGGTAGGTAATAGTAGCGTACGTTGACGAAGCAGTCGTGGAAGAAGAGGCGGAGGACAGCGGGTGCCAAGCTCGGATCGCCGGCGACCTTGTGCGCCATCACCGCCCGCACGACGTTCTGCACGTTGGGGCACGTCTCGTCGTAGTACCTGGCCGAGAGCTTGCCGCCATTGGCAGTGGACGCGAGAGCAGCAAGGAGGAGCAGAGCGAGTGAAACCCAGAAGCTCCTGCAGGGCACCATCATGGCTATCGATCGATGTGCCAACGCGCCGGCCAGTAATGTGCAAGGACTGAACGTCGTGTTGTACTTGTGTCTTCTGATGATGAGATTACGAGAAGATAGGCTAGCAAGCAGGCAAGGAGAGTGAGTTGCTTGCTTGCTAGGCTGCAGTGGATGAGTGCGAAGCGTGAAATGGAAGCATGCTTATATAGGGTTTCCCCTTCCGGCGCGTGCGCACTGCTTCTACCCGCGTGCACGTGCGAACGCTAGAGCTGCGCAGCGCTCGGCAGCCTAGCTAGCTCGGTCGACATGGTCTCCGGTCTGCATGCATGGCTCGTGCTTCTTGGCGGGAACTCTGACGAGGTCAGGACCAGAAGAGAGGTGGAGGAGAAGAAATGAAGCGACTTGGCAAACTAACTAAACCACGTACCTACTCTCTAATCAACTTGAATCCTCTGACCGTACGTCAAAGCATCGATCGCCACTGGCTAGCTGGTTGCGTAGTTGGAACAAACTCTATAATTACTCGAAGCTGGTTTGAGTGTTTTAATTACTGGACCCAATCATTCGCTGACCTCTGATATCATGCATGCATATGGCAGCAAACGTAGTATCCGTATACGTTGCTCTGTAACTACTGGTGGCACTGCAAAATATATACAATTACATACATAGGTATTGTCAATTCTAGAGGCAATATAACAAAGTGTGATATAGGATTGTTGTGTTGTAGCGGGTACCGGAAATCGCGTCCTGTGTCGCAGCGTGTCACTGGATTCGTTGTCTCCTTTAGTGTAGTCATCTTTAAGTCTACAACTCACAGATAATAGGTATTATTGTATACCCGAGTAATAAACCGCATATACTGCCATATAGAAGTAAGAAAATCATGATTTTGTTTTATGACAAACAAAAGACAAGAATTTTTAGTATATTGTCAAACTCCCTGTTTAAAATCACAAGTATATTTTATTGGAATTGTCGTTTAGAATTTTCTGTCTATGGAGGAAATCTAGAATATAAGATTGCACCATGCACGCCTATTGCCATCATTTTGAAGTTGACTGTCAGACAAGATTTAGTGGTTGCAGTATTCCATTCAACAGAGGTAATAAGTATTTTCCAATAAATGGAGTAATATATGTAGATGTAATAAGAATATTGCAAAACGAAAGGAACATTTGAGAGTCAAATTTAGTCGAGCAGCTCAAAAGAGGCTATGACCTGAGTGTGCGACAAAAAGAATATATATAGCATGTATAATTGTTGAAATGGTACATGGAACTCAGTTTTGTTTTCAGGATAGTTGTGTTATGTCTTATGTGTTATGTCTTCCTTATTTTTGTTTCCAGAGAGATATACAAACCAAAGTAGCTTCATCATATTTTTTTGTTGTTGCTCTCCAATAATTCAATATTAACTTGTTTGCACCGGAACTAGCTTAATTAGCAGAACAAAATATCAGAGGATGCCATGTTAGTACAAATTGTGCATGTCTTTGCTTGCATTGCATGGTTAGTACAGATTATATAGTTCAACTTCAAATGGTACTTTTCAACTGTAGATGCTTTTTGAGAAGATGGGTGAACAACCACCACCAGAGATGCTACGCCGTGGAACACCTACACAAGCCAGGTAATATCATTTAATACTTACAATTATTGCCTTGTGTACAAACAAAATTCCCTACGAACTATTATTTTGCCTTGTTGTACATTTCAACTTCCATCTGTCACCTTTGTCATACGGAGGACCATTTGTACCATGCAACTAATCTTTTTTGGTATGTCAGACTGTCAACAAGCAGTATAGCAGTGAGCAAGTGGACTCATGTTGAATGTTCTAAATATGGGCATAACTTGAATCTCATTTACTTATAGTTGATGGTAAGGTGGCAAATGACTTTTCTACTAGTTAGTACACCCATACTTGTGAGTTGTTTACGAGGCTAAACTAATCTTGAGTATATGCCAACCTGCTACCGTGCATGTTGTACGAGGCGAACACTTAGATCCTTTTTTTGTTGCTATGGTCTTTTGTGTAGTTATGAAAACTAGCTGCCGTGCATGTTGTACAAGACATGATATTGTGGGATGTGTATTTAATATAGGACTGTGATAATTCAAACAACATTACAAGCCATTACGGCCTCTTCAACTCAAGTTGACATAATGTTTTCACCTTGCAGCAAGGGACTGGGACTGGGCTTGGGACTGGATCCTCTCATGTGGGCTTAGGCTCACAATCGGATGACGGTGCTGTCGATGGTAACGTTGATGTAAATGACAGGGACAACTGCAGTGGCGACATTGATGGCGACAACAACATGCTGCCATGTGATTTTCAGTGATTTCTTATAGTTCTTTTGACTAGCTGAACTTGAATGTAATGGAAATAGAGACTTTTGTGTGTGGTACTTGATTTTAGATGTCTTTTGGATGGATGAACCAATATGGAGGTGAAGTTTATGAATTGGTATGCTTGTGTGAATATGAATCAATCTATGGATTGTTTATGAAATCCGAACTTTTTATATGCTTGTTCAATTATATGTTCCTTGATTGATGCAAGGATGGTGTTGTGATTAATTTGATTATATGATGCACGGATGTGTAAGATTTAGATATCAATGTTTATCTTGTAAGTTATTTGCTAATTTATTGTGGCTGAAAAAAATATGTTATAACTACTACAATGCAAAATTTTCTGCCATAGGAAATCAATTTTGCTCACGGTTAACCGTCAGGAAATTTTTTTTTTCTTGGCCGGTCTGATTGATTTTCCTGATAGCTTAGCCCCTAAGAAAAATCCATTTTGTTGACAGTTTGGCCCGTGAGGAAAATTTGTTTTTCCTTCACGGGTAGCACCATCAGGTTAAATGATGTATTTTGCTGACAGTTTGGCCCGTCAGGTTAAATTATTTCCCTCACGGTTTCGCCCCTCAGGAAAATTCATTTTTCCCTCACGGGTAAAACCGTCAGGTTAAATTTCCCTAACGGGCACCCGTCAGCCAAATTTAATTTTCCTTTCCAGCCAGCCCTGAGGGGTTTTGCCTGACGGGAACCTGTCAGGAAAATTAAACCTGACGGTTTTTTGTATTTTCCTGACGGTTTTGAAACATGAGGGATGATCCGTTTCCTAGTAGTGTATGTACTTGTGTAGTATATTACCTACGTACGGATGTATACATATTTCCTGTAAGGCTAGCTATATTTGGCATTGGTAGGTTTTAAAGTGCAATTTTGAAACTTGAAGTGTATTTTGTGAAATCCATCGAAACCCTCCTAAAACATGTTGTTTTACTTCTCAAACATGAAACTCATGTTTGTGGCTTGATGTTTCAGTTTTGAAACTCTCTGAAACTTGAAGTTTATTTTGTGAAATCATGTCGAAAACTTATTGTTTTACTTTTGAAACATGGAACGTAATCCACATTGTATTTGTAGCTTGAAGTTTCAGTTTTCAAATTCGAGTTTCAGTTTTGAAAACTCTCCAAAACTTGAAGTTTATTTTTTGAAACTTTGTGAAAACCTTCTGAAACTTGTTATTTTACTTCTCAAACATGAAACTTGCATTTGTAGCTTGATGTTTTAGTTTTCAAATTTGAGTTTCATTTTTGAAACTCTCTGAAACTTGAAGTTTATTTTATGAAACTCTATCAAAACCCTTCTGAAACTTGTTGTTTTACTTTCAAAATGTGAAACTCACAGTTGAAGCTTGATGTTTCTATTTTCAAAATTGAGCCTATGAAACTTGATTGAAACTCTATGAACTTGGGTGAACTTTAAGTGAAACTTGAAACTTGGCTCAAACTTGCTAAGATGCTTTAATGTGGAAAACTTCATTGTAATCTAAAACTTTGATATGTTTCAACTTCTTTTTTAAATCTGAAATTTTGATATGTTTTAGGTTCTGCAACTTTTGATAGGCCAGAGGGGAGGAGAACGATCGGCTCCCTAACATGCAAAAGAGGACATTGACAGGTCTTGTGCTCATGGATGGCGATGGGTTCGTGTGAGCAAAGGAGAATGATGATGGGCATCGTGTTTGTGGACAACAATAGGGCTTCGTGCTCGTGGATGACATTGGGCTCCTACACATTCATGCGTAAGTGGACGTGCAAAATCGTCCGATTAGAATGGATCGGATGATCAAGACCTATTCCGTTGAGAGACCATGTGATTGTGATCCCATGTTTGTGATGAGTAATTGACGCGTGATTGGGAAAGTTTGAGTTTGGTTTGAGTGGATCGAGCCAAGTCATTGCGTGGTGCAGTCGGTTTCGGTCGGACCCTGTCGAACTAGGTCGAACGTGCTTAAGTCGTTTATTTTTTGTTTCGATCGGTTTGGACTTTGAGTATTTCTTCTGATGTTATTGTATGGTTACAATATTTCGAGCGGTGCTATGTGATTTGTTTCTTGTCTGTGATGGCTGCAGGACGTTGAGGCTAAGTCGTGGCGAGGCACGGGATGACCGGACTAGGGACAGGCGGTGCTGAGGTCGGAGCGGACGGGATGTGCCGAAGACGGCGAGGACTCGAGGTGGTTGCGAGGCTTGGGCGGCAAGAAATGAGGAAGCTTCCCGGAAGGTGCAGGAGGGGCGTTTTGGTAAAAGCGCAGGGCTGTACGAAAGGAAGCGGATGTGGTTCGTGTTAATGGATAAAGCGCAGAGTTGGTGGAGTTATCGGGAAAAGCAAGATGTTGAACCCGGTAGTGAAGGCTATATATAGAGAGGTGCTCTCTAGTGCTAGTGTGTGATTTAGAGAGGTGATTTTAGAGAGAATGGGTGTAAGAGTTTCCTGGTTGTTTTCTCTCCATGTCTATGTGAGTTGTGAGTAGAAGAGTATGCAGTAGTGATCTTGTTTACTTTTGTGTGTGTTCTTCTCTCTTGAGGTTTTGGGTTGAGAAGGCTGTAGAACAACTCTTTGTAATCGTGTATGTCTCCGTATCAATTTAAGAAAACCAGTGTTTGAGTTATTCCTGCTCATGATCTTCTCTTTGTTTCTCTTGTGTTGTGCTTTCGGGTACTTTTCTTGTTCTGGTTATTTTGTTCGGCCAGTGTAGCACTTGAGGATCCCTCTCAGTTCTTCTCTTTTGCATTTGTTCCATCCAATGCAGTTCTGATGTTTTTGGCAGCTAACAATGATCATTGTTTTAAGCTAGGATAGGGTGCAGTTGGCTGATTTTCTTTTGTTTCTTGTAAATAGTCTTGAGAAGGAGATCAAACAAAGCACGTTTCTCTGCTGCAGCTATGATTCATAAAGCTTTCTTTATTTCCTTTACTGCTTTCAGCCAAGCCAGGAGACAGCTTTAGCTCAAGTTTGTTGACAAATACTCGGTAGTTCTTTGGTGGTTCTTCTCTGCAGCCAATGTCTTTTTTTTTGCGGCAGCCGGTCATTGTTTACAGCCTAGTACTTGAAGTGTTTGGCCAGCAAGATAGCTTATATTCTGCTTTCTTTCAATCGGATTTCTTTTTGTGCTTCCAGTCCTTTCTTTCTCCTCTTGTCTGCAGTTTTTATGTTCTCTTTTTCAGTTTTGATCGGCTATTACTTTCCTTAAAGTCTCCTTTCTTTTTGGCTCATTTTCTTTGCAGTAATTTGAGCTTTCGGCAGCAGCTGCAGTCTGCACTGCCTCTATCTCCATGCTCTCCTGTTTTTGGTCTTGTGGTCTCGGCTAGTAATTAGTTCCATGCTCTTTCAATCAGGACTTTCTTTTCTGATTTTTCTTTGCCCATTTGAATGATTTTCTTGCTTTCTGTCCTGAAGGAGAATAGATTTTGGGTGATCTTTTCCTTGTTTCTTGTTTTCAGAAGTGTGTCTCAAATGAGCAATTTTAAGTATGTCTGGTCTCTAGTTTTTGAGTTCCTCGGTTTTTAGAGCAAAGATTATTTCTGAAGAATAGTGAGAATACTCGGGGGACAATTTTTTAAGGCACCATTCACCCCCCCTCTACTGCCAATCTCGATCCAACATCCGTCGAGATACCTATTTACGGTATACCATACACTAGTCACACTCTTTTCTAAAATGGATTGACTATCTGTTTGGCCCATTGTTGACAATTTCTTAAATTGTTTAGGTGTAAATTTTACTTTGGTTACAATTGTGTGTAGATGGAAGTGGAACCCACAGACGCGCTCTTCTTCACCTCTTTCAATTTGAAAGAAAAAGAGGAAAAACTTTCAACTTTCTATTTGAAATCTTTGAAATGATTCAAACATTTGATTTCAAAGAATTTCCAAATGATTTGAAATAATTTCAATTATTTGAAAAAAGAACCTTCAATTGATTGAAAAAAGAAATTTCAATTGGCATTTGATGATTTCATCTTAGATTTCATCCTCTTCAGCCAGCGAGCATATCGTCTGGTGGCACTCAGAGGAGGGGAACACTATAACGCCCCTGTTTCCAGGGGCGCCTGGACTAGGAATTCCGCAACTACCCAAGCTTGGCCAGTTACGGAGCGTCAAGCAAGAGAATATCATTACAGAACATGCTTACAACAAAAGAGCCAACTTAGATTACAATGTATGGTTTAACAACTAGGTTTTACTGCAGCGGGCGTGCAAGCCCGAAATATATTACAATACACAAAAGCACATGAAGCTCGAGTGCGACTGAGACCTAAAACCACTAATCCTCGTCGAAGAACGGCTCTTCTGGAGCTTCCTCGACTGGCAGACCTTCACCGGATTCTTGATACTCTGAAGGGTTTTGCAAGCCGTGAGGCGAACAGCTCAGCAAGTCACAAAGGAAAGCCCTACCTTAGCTAATTGCATGGATCACCAAAGGATGGGAGTATACTTGTTTTATTAACTTGGGTGGATGCACTTTTATTTGTAAACATTTTTGAAAACCCAAAACCAAAGACTACTCCTTAAGATTATGGGGGGGGGGGGGTTCTTTCAAAGTTGATTAACCATCTACTCAGTCTAAAACACTTGTGGAAACTACTTATGCCTCGTTGCTGGAATCATCCAATAGACACAGCTCCATTAACCAGGAGCACGGCGTATTCGAATACCTTTTTGTTGACTCTACAGAGTTTCCCAACTTTACCCACAAGCATTCTTAACCCTCATGACTGAGTTAAGGAATCGGGTCATTTCACTTCTCAATTCTCGATATACACTCTACCCGATAGGTTAGGGGCTCGCACAACTTTGGTATCCGCTGGCCAGCACGGAACGCCAAGCCTAAGTTGTGGAGACCTATCGTTGTCTAGTGTGGATCTGCCAATCCACACCAACTCCCAATGTAGGGTTTCACTTGAGTTGAGCAGCTACTAAACCAGAGTTGACAAGTGACAAGTCAACACCTGTGGTTGAGCAGTCATTATGTCATCTGCTCGACGTAAAGGTCTAGTCCTTATATTTTCCTGAGGCAACCAACCTCCACCTTAGGGTAAAGTGGTGGGCGAAGACTATCTCGCGGTGCCCCACAGCTCCTCTACCCTAAATCCCAACTTTTTAAACCTACCGGCCCGCGGCCATTATCTTAGTAGTGTAAAACTTGCATGAAATATATATTGCAGGTATTTATACAATATTTAAATGATTCTAGGGCTATCAAAGGCATGGCTAGAATTTTAACATGGCATTTATCGGTGCTAGGAAATATCTAATTAACAAGTCATTCTAAACATTTTATTTTAAGCAATTAACATTTCACAAATAACAATAATGCAAATACCATAAATACATAATTTAAATGGCATGGGATTCAATATGATCAAGGATTTGCAACTTGCCTTGATACTCGACTAGCTCAGCGACCTCGTAAACTGCGCTTCCTTGATCTTGCCCTTGCACTGTCGCCTCCGAGAACTCCAAAGCTAGCGTAAACACATAAAATAATATAAGTCCGGCTAGAGCCTAATCAAGCGACAAAAAATAAATCTATTAAAAAGGAGTAAAATGCATTAAAACTCAAATAAGGGATTTTCGAATTTTTCGGGAGGAATTTGGTGGGTTGGAGGTCAAAAATGGGTTCAGAGCATCAAAACAAGCAAAATGGTGCAATTTGGGAATATTTGGGATTTTATTTGATTTTCTAGATTTTTCGAACTTGGAAAATCCCTGGAAATTCGGTGAACAGTGTTGGGCCGACCCTTTTGCTACAATCCGGCCCGGGGCAAGAATCGGCCTGCGCGGCCCACATGCGAGGCAGCCGGTGCAGCCGAGCAGGCCGCGCGGCTTCGGCCCAAGCGTGCGCACGCCCACCCGAGATGGATGGTCAACACGTGGCCCAAACGAGTGGCGACGATGTTGGAGCTGTGAACAGATCGGATTAACCGGGTTAAGAGAGATCGAACGGCTACAGAGTGAGGCCATCCGAAGGCTGAGGTTAGACGGCAACGAAAACGTGGACGGTGAGGAAGCGTCCACGTCGTCGTCTACCTCTAGCCCGTCGTTCTCACCAGGAGGCAGAGAACGACGACGTGAGCGGAACGGCACGGGTGGCGCCTTCTGGAGGGATCCGAGGGTGGCACGAGGTGCATTGGAAGATGAGGAATCCATTTCAGGGCTTTGGGAGGGATAAGGAGGTTCAACGGCGGTGAACGACCGGAAAGAAGACGGCAGTGATTTTCTGGCACCAAAGGCCATCGGTGGCACTCCGGGCAAATTGGTGGTGTCAGGAGTATCTCTGGGGCGAGGGGATCGCAATGGTGGCGATGGTTTGAGCTGAGAAGCTCTCTGTCGAGCTATCCACGGTGGCCCCTTTCGATTGACGGCGAGCTCCGCCGCCAGGGCAGGAGAGGGACGCTCTCGGCCAACGGAGTCCACCAGCGTGATCAGCAAGCAAAGGGGAGCATGTCAGCGAATGCAATCGGATTTTAAAGAAGAAATGAAGGAATGAGGCTCGGGAGATCACCGGTGCTAGTGAAGCTCGCCGGCTGCGATGTAGGAGCTTATACTTCAATCTTTTGCTCTGGGAGAGACTTGGGAATGAGGTGAAGCTTCTGGCGGGGTTGGCTGGGCTTTTAAGGAAGCAGGGAGAGCTGGCGACGAGGGTGGTTCGGCGCTGCCCGAGGAGGGGGATGGGTGCGGGATTTGGCGAGCTACTGCTCTGGCAGCGGCATGGACGAGTTGATGGAGTTGGTGCGGCGTCGAGTCCGAGCGACGGGGCTATGACAGAGCGCCAGGGAAGTAAATGCGCGCGGGAGCAGTTGAGCAACCGGGGATGGACGGCGGCGCAAAGTGCGGGCAGGAGAGGGAAGCGGTGGCTGACGGGTTGGGCCAAGGGGACAGAGGGAAAAGACGAGGTGGTCTGGCGTGGTCGGGAGTGGGCGACGATGGCGAGGAGGGGCAGCGCGCGCGGCGCGGGCGTGACTGAGAGGAGACGGCAGAAATGGAGGAATGCGCCAACGAGCTAAGAAAGCGAAAGACCGAGAAAGGAAAGCGGTTTTCGCTAGGAATTTTTGAATTGGGAAAGGATTCAAAATTCACTTAAAAATTCAGAAAAAATCACAAAATTGCTTGAAATTTTTGGGGGCATTTCAAACACCAAGAAGGGGTAGGACGAGGACGCGACAGAGGTGGCCCTCACCCACGGTGGAGGCATCGCCGGCATGCGGTGGCACAAAGTTAGGATTTGGGAAGGGGAAGAAGAAAGGAATGAGATCCGCCGACGATGACTCCTCTGGTGGCACAAAAGGCTAGAGACGGAGGCAAAGGCAGGGGGCAGCCAACAAGAGGAGAAACCGATGGTGCGAGCTAGGCAATGGAATGCTTGAAGGGGATCGAAAGGGAACGGGGGACAGTGCGACGACTCTACTCGTGGCCTCAAGCTGCACACATCCCATTGTCGACTAGGTCTCTCATCGGGTGGCCCAGATTGCCTACCGTGCGGAAGTAATTAACGGCTAATATGAGCGCCCGTGGGATGAATTTCCTACGGACATTCGTAAAAATAGCAACATTTTCTTAATGCTTATAGAAGATACGGTACATGAAAGGTATTGTACAGTGCTTTATGGATATGTTTTTATGGCAAATTAAATTGTCTTAAATAGATTATTATTTTAGCATTTTACAAGATTTATTTTGGCAATCCTACCTCCAATTATATTTTGTCACAAAACTCATTGCACGGAGCATGTAAACCGCTCAACATGACATAAGAGAGCAGCATGAGTGACGGATTCAAGTTGCCCGGTCACCAGTTTTGCCACGATATACAAAAATTCCGCCATAAGGTACTTTTTGTGACACATGCATGATGATTGATCTTTGACTCCTTCACAAAACATCAAATTTATTGTAGTGTTTAATTATGGATATAATAACAACTACCTAAAATCACGTACCGTGTACTTTTCAAATCATAAAAAAAAATCTTATATGCACAAAAAAATTCCCATTGTCGACGGCAAACTGGCCCTAAACCTTCACGTGAGAAATGATTATCGTCCCTCTTGCAAACGCTGCCATCATCCAACTTGAAAGCAGATATTGCCAAGGCACATGAAGCTTATTTACTCGATAATCTTGGTCCATTATTCCCTCTCCCACTTTTTTTTTTAGATAAATCCCTCTCCCACTTAGACAGATAGCGATCGAGTTTCCAATAATTGATAATTAATTAACCTATTCTAAGGCCAGTTTAATTTGGAACCAAACACGTCATCTCATTGTCACATATGGACCGGGTTAGTTGGACGAACAACGTGCATTTAGATTTAGAAGCAGAGAGTCGTCTACGTACGTCCCAAAAGTTCGAGTTTTGACCTCTTCAGAATTTCAATTCTTCTTTTTTTGCGAAGAAGAATCTCTCTTATATTCAATTCATGGTTTCATGCAGATGCATGCATGAGTTTCAACATTCGCATGCGTTGGATCCCATGACTATAGATGGTTCATGCACCTGTAGTTACTCGCACGTATGAACGAGCCAGGCTAACGTAATATTGCAAGAGTCGTCCCATTTTATTATTTATTATTTTTATTGTTCTGAGAATTAATGGGTACATTTTGAGGAAGAAGTACTAAGTGCATCACTATTTATTGTCGCACAAATATTAAAATATGAACGAAGGATGGATGATGGTTACTTACCCACTTCTTTGCTTTAAGATTTGTACAACTTGTATTAAGAGAGTAATGCAAAGAAGCATTAAGAGGCCATTTGGATTGGGGGAAATATAGGATGTCAATACATTACTATAAAAAAAGGTACATCCTAAATATCTCATCATAGACGATTCAATATAAACAGTCAGTGATAAAGTTACTACAGATGGTTTTATAAGATATACTATCTAAGTTTACCATGATGGAAAAAACCGTTTATGATGATTTAATTATCATAGATGGTTTTTGTTCCGAATAATCTGTGATACATCACAAACGGTTCAGAAGAAAAATCGTCTGTGATATTTGTACTTATCACAGACGACTTTTGTTTCAAACCGTCTGTCACTACCACAGAAAGGGTCATCACAGACATTTCAAAACCGTCATCACAAACGGTTTTCTGACTCGTCTGAATTTATGTGTTTGTGATAACAGGTGGTTATCATAGACAGCTCTCAAACTGTCTGTGATAAGTTACAACATAGATGGTTTTAGTTAAGAACTGTCTATGATAGTCTAATATCATAGAAGATTCTAGTTAAGAAACGTCTGTGATTGCATTCTCATGTCCTTATAAATAGGCCTACTTCAGTTCATAACATTCTCTGATTGCGCTATAATGCAGATAAACCAAAGCAGACCTATTTATGATTAGCATCATGTCTTTGGTGGCTCATTGTTTATGTTGTAGGTGTTGTTATTTTGTTGCTTTGGTATGCTGTGGTCATGAGCCATGGTTGTAGATGCGCAGTCATAAGCCATGGTCATATGCACCTAATCTATTAGCAGCCACGCCACATCAGCAAATTCTGTTAGCTAACAGAGGAAACGACCTATGGTGCAAACGGGGACAAGTTTAGGGAGCCGAGAAAATAAAATGCAAGTTCTTGGAGTAAAGTGGTGGAGGATATATCACCGGCGATGCAAGTTTAGGAAGACAAGATTTACATGACTGAAACCCTAGTCATCCAACAATTTCGTAATTTCATATCCATGCATCAAGGAAGAGAGAGGAAGGGTGAGGGATATATCACCAGCGATGAAGGAGAGGCCAACAGCTGTAGTCACTACTACAGAAAACCACATTACAGACGGTTCAGAAACGTCATCACAGACGGTTTTCAACCGCTCAAATTATGGTCGATGATAATTCAGTTATCACGAGCGGTTTTGAACAAATCGTGATTATGCGATATCACGAGCGGTTTTCATTAAAACCGTCGTGATTATCGATATCACGACGGTTTTGTACTAAAAACCGTATGTGATTATCGATATCACGAGCGATTTTTAAAAAAATCGTCTGTGATATCGGATAATCACAGACGGTTTTTAGTACAAAACCGTCTGTGATATCGGATAATCACAGACGGTTTTTAATGAAAAACTGTCTGTGATATCGCATAATCACAAACGGTTTTTAATGAAAAACCGTCTGTGATACTCCTCCCCCCAGCAGAATCTATTTCTGTTTATAGCTAGCCTCAGGAAATGCTAGCCATGCCCTCTGAAACAAGCAGATAATCACAGACATAAACATATACAATTCACACATCTCATTTCATTTCAGATACATTTCACATCTCAATTCATTTCACAGACATAAATCATCCAATTGACAACGCACTTCATTTCACAAACATAAAGCATCCATTTCGCAAATCAATTCATTGAGTTGAAATAAAATATCCATTAACAAATACACAATTGTAAAAGATCTACACTGTATTTGCACTTAGAATTACAATAAAAAATCATTCTGGGCAGTGGAACTCTCCATCTGATCTTACGACTTTTGACCACAAAAACCAAATGAGCTCTCCTCGAATTTTTGCAAAATCCGGCTGTGTCAATGCAGATGTAGAGATGGACGCAGCCTGTCAATAGGAATATCAACGCGCGCATATATAAAACTGACATGTATGAAATAAATGTGGGAAGATTAACAAATCTTAGAATTAGTGATCTTGGTGGAATCGAGGAGTAGTCTCATATGGTGGTACACGTAGTATCAACACGTGTTGCCCGGCTCCTGCTGGTGGCACTGCAAAAAATATAATGTGTTAAATCAAGTGGCATTACTACTATGTGTTGTATATGATTAATTAATGTGTAGCTAGCGAATACCCGAAACTTGCGATCATGTTTCAAGGCCTTGGCCCCTGTCGTCGAGTCACGTGTTTGTTGAACGTATGTGGTGAACGACCTTCGTTATTCGAAAAAGTTAGATTAGTTATTCGGAAGGAAAGAAAGAGTACAATGTACAATGTACGTACCTATTGAGTATTCGGGCGATAGATGTGTACTTGGATTTGTTCTTACTTAGAGAATCAAGGTATATAGCCTTGTTCCATTTTGGTATAATTACAATTAAAATCCAATGGAAATTCTCATTGTATGGCATAAGAACAAATTCCTTATCTTGGTGAGCCAGCAGTGCTTTTGTAATATAGTCCTCGACGAAGGATGCATTCTCGATGATGGTATCAATGGCGACCAAGCGTGGGTCCAGGAAACCAATTTGTGATTTTGATGATCTAGCTTCGATCAGCATGAATCTATATATAACATAGGAAAGCAACAAATTGTGACATATATCGGTATTACGTGAACAGAGACTTTGATTGTACAGACTTACAGCGTCCAGCATCGAACGAGTGAGGCGTCGAGAGCGTTGAGCGTGAAAAGTTCAAATATATCGTCAAAGGTCACCGTGAAGACACGATCCCGAGCCGTGCAAGAAATGTTCGGCTTGAATTTGATAGCTATACCGAGCGCCGTTACGCCTCGCTTATTGGACTCTTCCATATACCAAAGGTGGAATCTTTGGCAACCAAGTCCTAGTTTTGGAGCTCTTCTGGACTACCATCGGCTGAGCTAGCACAATTTGCGGGCCAATGGCATGGACGGAAATCGTCATCATCCTTCGTCTTTGATTTGCCACGCCATCGCCTCGATTGTGGGTCGACTTTATGCTAGTCGATCTGTAATGGTATAGACGGTGCAAGTTGCTCGCGAGAATAGCACCGTGGAGATAGCACCGTGCGGTAGTGTGGTTCGATCGCCGTGTGGAGATGGCACCGGTGCAAGTTGCTCGCGCGAGAATAGCACCGTGGAGATAGCACCGTGCAGGTAGTGTGGTTTGCACCGCCGTGTGGAGATGGCACCATGCAAGTTGTTGTGGTTCGCACCGCACTTCAGTCCTGCCACTGTGAAGAAGCCTCCAGGAGATGTCGGTTTGGGCCCCGGATGAATGTTCCAATGGCCTGTCCTAGATTCACGATCTCGTCGTTGGGGGGCTTCGGTAGCGGGACCACCTCAAAATTGGCATACACACCATCCACATTAACTTTTGCGAAGCCTGGCGCTAAAGCTTGACCGTGCACCATGGCCCCGATACCAGATGAATATGCCTGGCCCCAAGCAGCGTACAAGGGAATGGAGCCATATCTCACTTGGAGCACTGCATGTCGAGGCTCCTACATAACGATACAAAATTAGCTACTCAAATAGGCCTACCAATGGAGCAAGCATTCGAGAGGTAATAATTATTACCGGATGTCGTCCACAGGAAATTTGGGTGGGTTTGCGTCGGATTGGACGCGCAGCTACTCGGATGGTTGTGCGGGCTAGCTAGCACGAGGCGGCGGTGGTGGCTCGCGACTTTCTGTCTGCTTCGCACCTCATCTCTGATTATATCAGCCATCGAACCCAGTAGCTCCTCTTTAAGAGATGCCTTGAGCTCTTCTCGTAGGTGTGCGTCACGCTCGGCTTTGTTTCTTTTCTGCGCCGATACATGTCGGAGTCATCTTGAAACCATGTTTCCAAGGAACGTAAAGCCCAAGGCCTCTCGTGCGGCCGGTGCTCCTTGTTTCCAGGGCCACGGAGAGCATATCATTCTCCTTGTTCCTGGAATGATCGCAGGTAGATTGAAAACTCAGCTCTTCCCGCAAGAGCACGATATGTCATTTCAATTAAATGCAGTTGTGGAGTAATTACAAGCTACGTAGTTCGATCGATATCTTACCAGCGCTCGGTCACTTGCTGTCGAAGGGTTTCAAAGGTGATGTCCCCGATGTCGTTGTAGATGACCTTGCTCTAATCCAATTTCGAGCGCGGTCGTCCGGGATATTGGAAACGGCGGGCGATGTCATGTGCAGCTGCCACTCATCCTCCTTCATCCATCATGCGATTTTACCCGCATACCCAGTGTGCCAAGTGCAGTGAGGGTGTGTATTTTTGCACTGGAGGGCCTTGTGCGCCACACTTGTACTTTTGAAATCTTGGTCGTTTTCATCGCCTTGAACTCTTCCCATTGTGGTTCCAGGAATGGGTATTTATGAACAGGCGTTTCGTCCGTCTCCACGTATTTCTTGACAAGCGTGCTCTTGAAGTTCTTCCATGCTTTGCACGCCGCTTTGTAGGTTTGTTGTTGCACAGCGTCCAGGTGTTCTTCTGGGAACTCGAACGATGCCAAAATTTCGGTCCACAGCTCACGTTTCCGAGTGTCAGGCAATACAGAGTCACAATATGTGTGTGCTTATGCAACTTTTTTAACTTGTGCAAATGAGGCCAGATCTTCTGAACCTATGGATTGTAAGTAGGAGGAATGTAAAGCTATGAAGCTGCAGAAGAAGAGTGGACAAAGTAATAGCAAGGTGAGGATACCTATGCTTTTGACTACTACAGTTTGCCACTCTTTAATGAGACCTTAGAATGAAATACTAATAGACATTTTATCTAATTTAATCTAGTTTTGAGTTGATGCAATATTTCATTTATCTCCATATTATTGTACAACAATATAGGTAACATTATCTGATATGTTATCATAGAACTCGAGATAGAAAAAGTTTATCTAGAACACCATATAACTTGAAATCTTCTATATTTTCTTGGCAAAAGGTTAAGTACTTTGTTCTATTATATGTTAATGTGACAAGGTTTCTAGAATTCTTTTAATAGCGATAATCATCCCAATAGACATGTACTGAATGTTGATCAAGAGAGAATCTTATAATAACCAAATGAATTCCTTATTCATGGAACTCCTGATAGCTAGCTGCTCTTTGAAGATGACACTATACTACTATCATGGCTATCATATGACTAGTTCATGACAATAGGCAAACATATATGGTTGATGTGCTGGATTTTCTGATAAAGTTGCCACCTAAGGACCACTGCTTGTCATTGGGAATCCCACAATTTTAACAATATTGGTTGTATGGAATCTCTAGTTCTCCACCTTGAGGAGCTCAGAGAGTTTGGTGTATGTTAGGCTTTTCCTTTAGAATATGCATTTGTCACATTGTTGCTGAGCAACCCCAACAAAATTGCTTTTTCAATATTGTCAATTTTCTTTACTATATAATTTGATACTTACAAGTAAATGTTGTCCTTGTAGGTAAAAAGGATCAGTTGAAGATTTATTATATTTGGATATTCACCTAAGGGAAGATGAAGCGTTATATTATTTTATAGATGGGTGGTAGTAACTACAATTTTACAACTTCGCAGATTGACGGAAGTAGCTAGAATTTTAAATTTTGAGGCTACATGTGTGCATTCTTTGTGTGACTTCTGTACAGAACATATTTTGTAATCATGAATGATTTAGAATAAATTGGAAGTTGTGTTCTTCATACAATGGATTGAAATCTATTTATTTTTACTATGTCATTATTTTATCTTTGTCTGTTTGAATAATTGAGCAATGGTTACAAGCTTTGTAAAATGAATTGTGAAAGTGATTTCTTGGCCACAAATTACAACACATAAAACCATTGCTATATCCAAACTATATACATTTCTACCTTGCAATGCCTTTTTCTACTAGTCACCAACACTTGTATATGCATTGGTACAGACCCTCACTATGGCGGCTATGGCAATGCATACTAAATGTGTTGGTGTAGACCCAAGCAATACTTATTTCGACATTTAGCAACACATATATGCATTGCCAGAGGGGTGTTCATGATTGTGACAACCCAAAAATGTGCCATCTTTAAAAATTAATTCCAAATTAATTATTTAAAATTTTTGGTATTTTGATTGGATTTTATTTGGATTATTTGTATAATACTGAAAGAAAATATCAAAATCTTGATTCCAATCTGAATTCCTAAATTCAAATTCCAATTCCAAAAATTCAAATCTCTAAAAATATCCGAATCTCCAGAAAAATGTCCGTTCTAATTTTTTGGATCTAATCTATTTTTCTTAGCACTTCTCTCTTTTTCAAAAATAATAAAATCCCGATTCCAATATGAACTCCTAATTTCAAATTCCAATTCCAAATATTCAAATATCTAAAAATATCCAATGTCCGAAAAATGTCAGTTCTAATTTTTTCGGATCCAATCTATGTTTTAGCACTTATCCCTTTTCAAAAAAATAAAAATAATAACAAAGGGGTTTTAACATCATCCATCATCCAAGCCCCCACCTTGCTTAACATCAATTCTAACCGCGTGAGCACTAGATTTTCCCTCCTTTCTTTTCCCGGTGCTCATGACGCGCTACGGAACCTCCACCGATCTAGCGGCATAGGAGCCAACTCAGGTCAGCGGCTTCGTACCGCACTAGAGTGATCCAATATGTGGTTCTGCATGTTCCACCACTTCTCCTCTCTTTATTCCTTAAGCCTTGGGTCTTGTTCATATCCCTCAACTAAACCTAACTGCTTGTCTCTCTTCTGTTATTCAACCGAGCCACCAAATGCAAATGCCATTTAAGCCAAAATCAATTTCCCGCCCACTAAAGAAATTAAAGGCAACAAAGAACGTTCACATTCACCACCATCAATTCTTTTCAGTTTCTTAGCTATTAATTCATATGTTTTTCAGTTCTAAGCCTTTAAACAAGAAATCGACATTGCTTTAATATAGTCAAATAAATTATGTTCCTCTCATTATTGCCCTATAAAATAGAACAATGTGATAGCATTCTACCCCTTCACACCCTCCCCAAACCCCAAAACAATTCGTGCAACTTCATAGCCGCAAGCAACGTCTTCCCGAGCAATGGCCGACATCCTAACCTTGCCATCTTTCACTCTGGTGATCTTTTTTGAAATCCTTTCACGTCATATTGTGTTCCTAAGTTTCATCAACTCTCATACCAATTTAATTTGGTTTTTGTGCAGAGAATAGCCCGAAATGGAGTTTTTCCCAAAGTTGCTAAAAATTACTTCATGTCGTCGATTCGCTGTCTCCGGTGAACTTTAGCCCATATCATCACCTATCTTAGATTTGTCAAGGATTGAAGAAAACACCACTGAATAGATGGGAACGCGAGATTGCCTACTGTTCACTGTGAGTATTGTTCACTAAGAGTACTAGTCACTCCAAATACTGTTCATCTGAGTACTATAGCAGTCGAAGTCTTCTGAGTACTCAAGGCAGTCGAAGAAGTCTTCTGAGTACTCAAAACTCATGACCACATGAAGCAAATCCAATACAGGTGTAATACCCCAAAAGTGATTCGAAAGTTAATCGATTAATTGGAGGGAAGGACCATATAGAAAAGAGTTAAATAGGGATTTTTAGAGGGGGAATTTCTGAAAATCCTGTCAACCTGGGCCTGGGCCTGGGCCTTGGCCCAAGAGGTGGCTGGCCAAAAAAGGGGGAAGGCACCCCTCCCCCAAACCCTAGCTGCCACCCCCTTCTCCCCTCTCCTCTCCCCTTGTGGTCGCCTCCTCCCTGCCCTTGCGCCCCCTCCAGCAGCCCCTCTCCCTCCCCTCTCCTCCATTGAAGCCCCTACCGGTGAAAAAGATCTCCATTCACTGCCGGTCGTGCGGAGGAAGGAGATCCATCGCAGCAAGGCAATTGGATTCGGAGGAAGGGAAGAGGAAGGGGAAAAGGGGAAAAGGAGAAGAGAAGGAGTTCGTGGGGCGTTCATTGTAATCTACATCGGTTCGTCAAGGGTAATCCCCGTTGTTCCCCAAGTAGATGCATTTTTTTAATAGTTGTTGCAATATCGGCATTCTGGGCTGTCTGGACAGTTTGTGTTAGACGGCTGTTTTGGAGGTAGTTTCGTGGGGATTCAGATCTGGACTTCTCCTAGAGAGTTGTAGAGGACGTCGTTATCTTTCCGTGAAGTGCTATAATGCGTCATTCAGACCTTTGTAGCAGAAGTTATGATGTTTTTCTAGTAGGACTGTTCCGCAGATCGGGAGTTTTCTGTCAGGTTTTGGTAGATTGGATTGGGCAATTAGAAAACGGGAGAATCAGAGGATCTCCATATTATGAAAGTTGTAGATAATTGTCTTAGAATTCCAGGAAGGAAATCATGATTCGGACACTCGTGCTGAAAGTTATGGCATTTTTAGTGCTCTGTCCAGAGGACCCGACGTGAAATTGATGTTTTAGAAAATTGGATGGTGCGGGTGGAAGATGGCCGAATCAGGGAAGCTCACCAACTAGGTTTAGTTAGTTAATTTAATTATATTTCCAGCAAGTCTAAGAACACCCTATTCGAACTCCTGTACCAATAGATATGAATTTTTGAAGTTGACTTTCCACAGAGGTAGGCGGGATGACCTGTAGGATTTGGGAATTGGAAAAGTTAGACGAATTTATTAGTTCGTGATTGTTTGTATTTGGGCAAAGGTCCACTACTGTTATCTTAGCAAATATTATAATTACTATTCAGGTGGAGGACGGATCCCAGGCGCAGCACCTTCTGCACGTCCCTCGTTTTCTCGCGGTTAAGGCAAGTATAATGATGGTTTAAAAATTGATAGTGTGGAATGCCGATGTTTGATCTATAATATGAATATATGTGTTCATGGTTGTGGTAAGGATGTATTGGTGCTGTTTATGAGTTATTGCAATTTACAGTGTTCATGAGTATTTCTGGTGCATGGATAATGTGAATGCAAGATTTATTTATTTGAGACATTCACGCATATGCATCATGTTGATCTATTGAAGTCTTGGTCACGAGATGACTAAGCGCCGAGGTCCCCGTCATGTTAATGACATGACGGGCTAAAGGTCCCTATACTTGTGGAGTATAGGCAATTGGTCCCTGTACCAGATGGTACAGGCATGGGTGTGCATCGACGGATACACACTTTGCATTACTGGTAAAATGCAAATGAGAAAGAGATAAAGAGATTTTTGATCATCTTGCATAGCATGGATTATTGATATGGTTGATGGATAAATGTGTGAAGTGATGTTCATGAATGTTCTTGTTACTATCTATTATATTTGCTGAGTCGTTGGACTCACTCTTGTTGTTGTTGTTTTTTTAGGTACCGTTATGAGGTCGGCATGCATGGGGAGGGGAAGGAATAAACTTGTTGCACTTGCACGTTCCACCCATAATGGAAATAAAGGAAGAAAAATTAAATATAAGACGCAAGGACTGTTTAAGTACCATTTGACTATTACCCTTGGATTTTAATTGTAATAAGAGTTTAGAATAGTTATGATGCTCATGTTCTCCCTCTAGGTATTATATCCATGAATGGTTTAGTAATCTTTAATCTATTTTCTTAGCATTGAACTTATTACCTGAGGATTGTCTATTATAATTGATACTGCTTGTGAAATCTCCGATTTAGATAGATAAACAAAGGAGGCTCTGCCGAAATTTTGTATAACGGAATTAGTTAACATTGCTTTACTTCTAGTTGGGTAGCATTCCAGGTCATTGTTTAGCTGGGGTGTTACAGTTGGTATCAGAGCGGGCTGTAGGTCCGTGGTTAACGAAATATTAATTTTGACACACTAAGCACTGTAGGTGGGAATGGGGTTTGCATTGCATCTACGTTTCCGTCGGTTATCATAGTTGAATGTGTGCTTAATGTTTGACTTTGTACGTGTTATGAGATGATCTTTTGTGCCTATGATTTGATTATATGATTGTTATGTGTGGTGATAGTTGATGTCGAGAAATAGAGATCGCGATGTGGCCATTGGCATGGCCAGGTTATATCACTATTCGTGGTATTGAAATGGTGAAGGATTTTTCCTTGAGCAACTTAGTTTTAGAGGTTAGGAATGAGTTCTTTAGAAAAATTTCTCTCTTCCTTGAGTTGAGTTTGGTCAATTCTTATCCTGTGGTGGTGGATGAATTTATCTTGGGCTCGTGGTTCATTGCAGTTGAGGGTTTTCAATTGGTTTCTACCTGTTCTTTGAAGCAATTATTGTTTTCGGACTATTGAGACACTTTTGCTACCTGTGAGCATTATGGATTTGCATTGTTGGTCCCTTCGCGGGAGTTTTGTCTTGTTGTGAAACATGTCTCATTTGTTCGCTTGGTATTCTTGTTAATGAAAGTTTTATGTTGCAAATTCTTTAACATGTGAAAGCTTTGGCTTTATGTAGTTCTTTTGGATTATTCTAAGTGTTGAAGTTTAGTACCTCTCTTTTCTGAAGGGAGGTGTTAAAATCCTTTTGTGATGTCTTGGGTTATGGTTAAGTCAGAGATTGTAATCAAATGAATTGATATGGTATGAGTATCCTTGGAAGTGAAACCGAATAAGTTGATGTTGTCTTCTTGTAGTTGTTCATGAACTGTGTTTATGAATAGGGTTATTCCTAATGGAATCAATAGAGTTACTAAGAAGCGTGGAACTTTGATGAACTGGTTGATCAATAAGAGAGACAATATTAGTACACTTTTTGGATAAATTGGATCAACAGGTCTCACGACCCCACGACCGGCGCCGCCTTCGGCCATCTCTTCCTTGGCACCACGAGATTCTGTTTTGCCCCTTGGCCAGCCTCCTTGGTGTCGGGCCCCCGGATTTCCAAACCAGGACCCTCTGTGTATTACTGCACTAGTCCCAGATCAAAGCTAGTGCACACAGTTAAACAGAATGGGAAACATCACCATCAACGATTTATTACAATAAATAAGAGTACGGACCGAAAGGTCTCTTTATTACATCTGAGGTTTCAACCTCGCACATGAGAAATAAGCGGAAGCAAAATAAACTTGACGACGACCCATCAATACGCCACGGGCAATTGGTGGGAAACGCGACCTATTCCTCCGGAAGAAACCATCACGACCACAAGCGATGCAAGATGTCGTAGTCCCCTTCTTGAGCTTCAACTTCCTCTGAGATTTATTTTTGAGTGTAGCATGTGAGTACATAAAGTACTCCGCAAGTCTTGGGAAAAATGCATAGATGCAAGGCTTAACAAAGGAAGGCTATATGGTTCTTTTGCACAAAGCAACATTTTAAAATTCAATTACTACTAATTATTTTCGAAGGCATCAATTTAATAAAGTAACTGCTTTAGCAGAAACTATCAATAATTCTCTAGTGAAGGTTCCAACTACCAACACTAGCTTAAACAACTTGAACAAGTTTAATATTGCGGGTTAAATCCACCCTCTCTGCTCCAATCGCCAGATACCCTTCCGAGAGTTCCCTCCACTCTCGGAATTCCAAAACTTTGATTTTAAAACCAAAACCGGAAATCTACCATGTGAATGCATTCCTTGCCCGCCCTTGACCGTGGGCACGGCTATTCGAATAGTTTTACACTCTGCAGAGGTTGTACAACTTTACCCACAAGAGATAAATTATCCTAAAAGTCAACACGCTTCCTTTGGCATGAGACCCGGATAAAATATCACAAAGCCTTTACCTTACTCTAATCTAGCTAGATACCACCCACCGAGGTTTCACCGCAGTAGGCTAACCGCCCGAACCGAAGCCCCTCTTGCGCCGTATGAGTACTGATGAAATCCTGTCCCTCACTGTGGATAACGGTCCATCCACGGCACCCACTTTCCATGGTGGCACCTAAACTAGACTATCATAAGTTAGTCACTAGGTCGTACCCATATAGACTTGTGGTTGTACGGTTAATGCTCAGTCTGGACAAACACAAGCGTCGGTCCTTAATTGACTAGGGTGGAACATACGCTTAACAAGATCTCGTGCTAACTGCACCAAGCCAAACCAACCATCCACCCTAATCTAAACCATCTTTCACATTTTTATTTTATTTAAAGGAAAACATGGTAACTCCAATCACCACAACTTTGTAAACACAAGGGTTTCAACGAGAAATCATAATTTCCAGTTTCAAAGTTCCAAGGGTATATATTTAGCATGACTAAGCATTATACTACCATACTATCATTGTCAAAGAATAAATAATAATCTCATTAATGAGACAAAGGAAGTTCTAGGGTGACAAGGGTACATGACAATCAATTCCAATGGAGGGCATAACAAGGTTGGATTAACTACTACCTTAAGATTTGAATTATCATTTTATGTAAATAGCAATGCATAACATTTAAAATAATTAAAACATTTCAAAATCATAGGTTCAAGATGATCAAAGGAGACTTGCCTTCTTGCAGGGTTTCGGGTCTTCTTCTGCTGTGAAGAGGATCGTCGACAACGTTGGAATCTCGCGAGAAAAGACGAAGCAACAAAGCAAATAAATACAAATAAAATTCAAATAAAATCCAAAAATTCAATAGAGGTCATATTTGAATAGATCATGATTTTAGATGAATTTAGAAATTTGAATGGCTGAAATTGGAGTTAAAATGAGAAAGTTATGATCATTTGAAATTCTCGATTTGAATAAATCCAGAAATTCGAAAATTTCTGACAGGTGGGGCCCATGGGATATTTAATTTTAATCTTTTATTTTATTCCGAGAAATCGACAGATGGGACCCAGCGACCAGTGTCAGCGACTGTGGGACCCTGCGCGCTGACCTCATCGCCTCGGTCAGCGGCGGTGGGACCCATGGGATCTGGACCCACTTGTCGAGGTCGGCGCAGCAGATGGGACCCAGCGGCGTGGCCCGCACGCAGGCGGCCGCCGCCGACGGTGGGACCCACTTGTCGCGGAAAATAAACGAAAAACTCAACCCGGTAGCGGAGCCGAAGGCTCGAACGCGCACCGGGGAGTTGAAATCGCGCGCTGCTAACCAGAGGGGAGGGGGAGGCTTTGCCTACCCATAAAGGGCAGCAAATCCCTTTGAGGGATACCTTCGGGTGGCCCGGGCAGCGATGGTCGGAGGCGACGGCGCCGGCGGCGAGGATGGGCCGGAGAGGTTCAGGCGGTGCGTAGATTGTAATCTGCGTGCGAAGGGGGTTCGGTTGGAGGAGTTGGTGAGGTCCGGGATGAGCGGAGACGGCCGGCGGCGAGGAGCGGAGGCGGCTCGGGTGCCCGGTGCGGCGGCGCTCGGCGACGAGAAGAGGTGGCCGAGGTGCCCAGGAGATCCGCCGATGCTCGGAGAATCTGCAGGTGGCGGCTACGGGCTCCGGGGAGGTCTGAGGCGACGGGGAGAGCTCGTCGGAGTTGGGCGGGGCTCGCGGAGAGAGAAGCTCGGCTGCGGGGCGTCTCAGGGCTCCGGAGAAGAGGTGGAGGGTGCGGGAGGTGGTGCGGGGAGAGGCGAAGGCCGAGGGGCTATTTATAGGGCTCGGGGAGGGGTGAGGCAGCGGGAATTCCTCACCGAAGTCGACGGCCGAGGTCGATTCAATTTTGGGGATAAGCCGTCGGAGGCAACGCGGAGCTCCGGGCTTTTAGGGGATAAGACGCTTATCCCCCCGGTAGTTCGAATCCGCGTTCAACTCGAAGAAAGAGGCCGAGTTCGAGTGGGATTCGGTCGCCGGATTCTTCGGGAGAGAGAAAGAAGGAGGAGTCCGGCGTCGCGCGAGAGCGAGGAATCGACCAGCGGGGCCGCGATCGGCGAGAGCAAGGTGCGTGGTGCGGATGGCGGCCACGTAACCCGATGCAGATCGTGCGGCGGCGCGCTAAGTGGGAGGGAGCGGTGGATTGAGGCGGCGCGAAGACACGGCTCATCCGAGCCGCCCACGCGTCGAGTGAGGAGGAGGAAGGCGGGCCGACGGGCGGGCCCATGGCGGCGAGGGAGAGGGAGGTGCGGCCTAGATGGGCCGAGCGGCGACGTGGCGGTATCCACCGCCCACGTGGCGGCGGAGGAGGTTGGGATTTTTATTTTTAGAATTTGATTTAGATTTTCAGAAAAGGCTAGAAAATTAATTAGGCCTCAGAAAAATATGAAAATACCTCCAAAAATTCCAGAAAAATTCACAGAGGCTCCTGGACACATTTTGGACTACATAAAATTATTTCCAACTACTGTTGGTATTCTATTTCTATATTTTAAATTACTTTTAGATTTAAAAATAGGTTTTTAAACTCGGAAATTCAGAAAAGCCAAACAAAATCCAATTACTTTAAATCAATTACTTTGAGTTTAAATTTTTCCAAGAAGCAAATTTTGGGGTGTGACAAACCTACCCCCTTAGAAAGAATCTCGACCAGAGATTCGGATGGACTGAAAAGAGGTCGGAAACTCTTCTTTAGATCCTCTTCACGTTCCCAAGTCGCCCGATTCGAATGGTTGCTCCACTGCACTTTACAGAACTTGATGACCTTGTTTCGCGTACGACGTTCTGATTCCTCCAAAATTTTAACTGGATACTCTGGATAGGTGAGGTCCTCCTTCACATTTATTTCATCTAGAGGCATCTGCTCTTCTGGCACTCGGAGACACTTCCTCAGCTGGGATACATGGAAGACGTCATGCACCTTTGACAGCTGAGGCGGAAGCTCCAACTGGTAAGCAACTTCTCCTCGTTTTGCTACCACTGGAAAGGGTCCAATGAATCTAGGAGCAAGCTTTCCACTGACTCCAAAACGTCTCATCCCTTTGAGAGGTGACACCTTAAGGTAAACATGATCCCCGGGTACAAATTCTAATGCCCTTCGACGATTATCCGCATAGCTCTTCTGCCTCGTTTGTGCTGTTTTTAACCTATCCTGAATTAGGCGAACTTGTTCTTCGGCTTGCCTCAACACATCTGGCCCGAATACTTGTCCCTCTCCTGTCTCTTTCCAATACAATGGAGTCCTGCACTTTCTACCGTACAAGGCTTCGAACGGTGACATTTGTAAACTGGATTGATAACTGTTATTGTAAGAGAACTCTGCGTAAGGTAAACTCTGGTCCCAACTATCCTTGTTTGATAGGGCACAAGCTCTCAACATGTCTTCCAGAATCTGATTTACTCTTTCTGTTTGCCCATCCGTCTGGGGATGATAAGCTGTACTGAAATTCAAATTGGTGCCCAGAAGTTCATGTAGCTTCTGCCAAAACCTTGAAGTGAATTGGGTTCCTCGATCTGACACAATCTTCTTTGGGACTCCATGTAAACTCACAATCCTTGACATATACAACTCTGCAAGTCTATCCCCGGAGTATGTGGTCTTTACTGGAATGAAATGGGCAACTTTTGTCAAACGATCCACTATAACCCAAATTGAATCGTGTCCTGTTTTGGTTCTTGGTAATCCAGTTATGAAATCCATACCAATTTCTTCCCATTTCCACTCAGGGATCTGCAATGGTTGCAAAAGTCCAGCAGGTCTCTGGTGTTCAGCTTTAATCCGTTGGCACACATCACACAAAGCCACACACTCTGCAATCTCCCGTTTCATACCTGCCCACCAGTATCTTTCCTTGAGATCTTGATACATCTTGGTACTCCCGGGGTGTATTGAGTATCTGGATTCATGAGCTTCCTTCATGATTAACTCTTTTATTTCTCTCTTCTCAGGCACCATAATTCTTTTTCCAAACCAGACGGTACCTTGTTCATCCTCGGAAAATTCGATGCTTTCCGTTCTTCATATCATCCTTGATCTCTGGACATACTTGTCCTCTTTTGTGCTACTCGATTTGCTCTTCTAAGGTTGGTTGAACTTCCAAAGTGGCTAAGAACCCTTCTTCTACTACTTGTAAGTTGAGCCGCTGAAATTCCTCTTGAAGTTTGGCATACTATCCTTAATCCACAGCTTGGTACAGTAACTTTTTCGACTCAAAGCATCAGCTACCACATTAGCCTGTCCCGGATGATAATGTATCCCAATATCATAATCCTTTATCAACTCAAGCCATCTCCTTTGCCTCATATTGAGATCGGGTTGAGTAAATATATACTTCAAACTTTTGTGGTCTGTATAAATCTCGCAGCGATTACCGATCAGATAATGCCTCCAAATTTTTAGAGCATGCACTACGGCAGCAAGCTCTAAATCATGGGTTGGGTAATTCTCCTCATGCGGCCGCAGTTGCCTTGAAGCATATGCAACTACCCTTCTTTCTTGCATCAGCACGCAGCCTAATCCTTGTCTTGATGCATCACAGAAGACTTCAAAATCCTTCCTAATATCCGGGAGTGTTAACACTGGCGCAGACGTTAACCTCTTCTTCAATTCTTGAAAACTATTCTCACATGACTTACTCCATTCAAACTTCTTCTCCTTCTTTAGCAACTGGGTAAGAGGTCTTGCAAGCTTGGAGAAGCCTTCAATAAAGCGACGATAGTATCCTGCCAGTCCAAGAAAACTTCTGATCTCGGATACTGATTTTGGTTGCATCCAATTAAGCACATCATTTACTTTCTCAGGGTCTACGGATACTCCTCCTGCGGAAATCACATGACCTAAAAAGGCTACTTTCCTCAACGAACTCGCACTTGCTAAACTTGGCGTACAACTGGTGTTCTCTAAGTTTTTCCAAAACTATCCTTAGATGCTCTGTATGCTCTTCCTCATTCTTGGAATAAATCAGAATATCATCGATGAACACCACTACAAACTTATCCAAATATTCCATGAACACTTTATTCATCAGGTTCATAAAATATGCGGGTGCATTTGTCAAGCCAAATGACATCACTGTATACTCATACAATCCATAACGGGTAGCAAATGCTGTCTTTGGTATATCCTCCGGTCTTATCTTCAACTGGTGATAACCTGACCGAAGGTCAATCTTGGAGAAGACACATGAACCTTTCAATTGATCAAACAGATCATCTATCCGGGGCAAAGGATATTTGTTCTTGATCGTCACATCATTCAGAGATCGATAATCCACGCACATGCGAAGACTACCATCTTTCTTCTTTACTAGCAGTACTGGTGCTCCCCAAGGTGACGAGCTTGGTCTCACAAAACCTTTATCTTGCAACTCTTCAATCTGCTTCTTAACTTCAGCCAAATCGTTCGCAGACATTCGATAGGGTCTCTTTGATATAGGAGCTGTCAGGGTATCAGTTGATGACAAATTTAACTTCTGCATGCGCGGCATTCCCAAAGCAAATCTTCGGGAATACATCCGGTACTCACTTACAATGGGTACCTTTTCCAAGGCTACTCCCTTCCACTATTCAATCCACACCTATTTCGGGAAGAGGTGTTTGACTTATATCTTACTTGGATTCCGTCCGAGTTGGTAACCGTAACCGCTCGATCGGCACAATCTATCTGCCCTTTATACTTAGTTAACCAATCCATTCCAAGTATCACATCTAGACTCTTGGAATCTATTATGATAAGATTCGCTAGAAATCTAACTCCATTGATATCCACAGTTGCACTAGGGCAAACTGTGTTAGTCCTCATTTCCTTTCCAGGGGATTGGACTAGCATAGGGGTCTTTAGTTTACGCACATCCCAATTATATTTCTCAACAAAATCTTTTGACACAAAAGAATGCGAAGCTCCAGAATCAAATAATGCTGATGCGGGTACTGAGTTGACAAGGAACTTACCCAAAACTACGTCAGGTGCATCCTGGGCTGCTTCCGCGGTCACATGGTTGAGATGTCCTCTGCTCACCACTTGTGGAGCCCTTGGAGTCTGAGGGGTCCCACGGCCTTGTCCTGCATTTGGAGTTAAATGCTGGTGTCGTTCCCAAATTGAAGCGAATCTGGGTCACTGGTGGCGCTCGGGGACGGTGCTAGCATAATGCCCCATGTTCTTGCGGTTGAAGCCTTGCACTCCTGCTGCTGAAGTCCGGCTCTGCTGGGTTGAACACCATTGCCGTTCGGGAAACTTGTGAGTTTGGGCGAGGTCCAGTGAATGGAGTCCTTGGCACAATTGGTTACGAGGTTCTATGGAACCGAGGTGGGTTAGGCGAATCGGGAACCACTCGCACCTCCGAGCTTGAAATTTTCTCTTCCTACTTTCATACTGATTGACGTTGAGCATCTTCTTGTACAAAGGCCTTGTTCACCATGTGTTGGAAGGTTGGAAAATCATTCGACACTAGCTGCACCTTGAGGTTGGGGTCGAGTCCTTGCATGAACCTCCGGATCTTCGTTGCCTCCGATGTGATCTCTTGGACACATACTGTATAGTTGAGTGAATTTGTTCAGTATTCGAAACGCTAAGGTTCCCTTGCTGCAGCTGGTAGAACTCTCTCTTCTTCATGTCCATTATTCCGTAGGAATATGCGCGGTGCGGAAAGCTTCCTTAAATTCATCCCATGCGATAGCTTGCGTTTTGATGGGCGGCGCGATAATTCTCCCACCAATTAGCGATTCCTTTGAGTTGGTGGGCAGCATATAACACCTTCTCATTGTCATTGCATTGGGCTAGGACCAGCTTCCTTTCCACATCCTTGATCCAATCATCCGCCTCCATTGGATCCTTGAACCAGCAAAAGTAGGAGGCCTTGTTCTCATAAATTCTCCCATCCTAGACCGGGAGCTTGGTTGGGTGCTGCGGAGCTTTGCACTTGGTTTTGAGCTAAAGCTTGAAGAAGCTGCAGTTGCATGGCCATCATCTGCTCCAAGCTGGGGGCTTGAGCAGGGGGTGGTGGAATGTTGTTCTCTGGCTGAGGGTTGGCATCACGGCTATTGTCAGGGTTGCTCCTTGTGTTCACCATCCGAGCGGTTTCAGAGTTAGCGAGAAGGTAAGAGGAAATAGCAAAGGTAAGAGATTTAGGGAGACTAAGTCACATCCCAAGCCAACACACAAGAAAGAAACAATCATTCAACTAAAGCGAAAGAACCTTTATTGAAATCAAACTAGTTTTAAGAATGGCTGTACCACAGTGCACTTAGGCTTGGTACAGTCCCTCTAGCACACCAAGCATAATAAAAGCGTTCTAATAACGTGGGCATTATTTGGGTACTCTGACTCAAAGACTACTAATCCTCCAAAGACGCGCTCCTCAGGGTCCTCCTCGGGTTCTTCTTCCGGTTCTTCCTCTGGTTCTTCTGGTTCTTCTTCTGGTTCTTCTTGCTCATTTACGTGATGTCGTGAGCAATCACAAGCGGTCGAAACACGGGGACGGTTGCGACTGAAGGCAGTCGAGCACGAGCGGGAAGGGGAAGGCTTGCGCTTCGTGAGGGTGATGACGGGTGGCTGACTGGGGCGATGCACCTTCTTGCGTGCTGTGAGCCTGGTACGGAGTCCTGCAGGTCGCAATGGTGCGCGGTTGTTGGGGACGGCAGCTGGCACTGGCGAAGACGGCGTGTAGTCTGGTACAGCTTTGAGACGTCTTAGTCCAAACTCGTCTGTCTGGTCCCGAAGAAGCTGGGCGCGGAGAGTGTCGGAGTGCTGATAACTGGAAGTGAGAAGCATCCGGAGTTGTCCTATTTCCTCTTGAGCTCTAGCATAAGTGACTGCCATCGCCTGGGTGAGCTGCACCTGATGTGACAGTCGAGGGTCGTCAACTGGAATGTCAAAGGATCTCGATACCTCTGTCCGCTCGAGGTTGATGAAGAAGCAAAGGGGGATGATGTACAGCATCCTTGTGCAAATGGCACAACTCGTCAATGGCGAGACGTGCTGCATCCTGGACAGCGTCGAAACAGCGGGACCGAGGGTGCTTGATGGGGTATTTTTGGGAGTTGAATTCCCCATCCCGTGCATACAGGAATACCTCCATCGACCACAAGTCTCGATCCAGGATCCGTGTCTTTCGTCCCCTGAAAATGGGCGGCTGACGATACTCCAAGCACTGCATCAACTGTCGGAGAAGGCTAGCGAAATCTCCAGCATCCTCTCCATGTGAGTAGTAGTCCCACGGGGCAGCGGCCATCTACAAAGTTGAATAAAAGAAAAGATTAGTAAAAAGTTTTCAAAAGGGAGTGTAAAGACAAGAACGGAATACTAAGAAAGAGGAGAGTAGAAGCAAAGAAACTTATGTGTTTTTAACATACTTTTTATAAATACAAATCCTTAGGGTTTTGCCATTCTTAATCTAGGTCACGTCCTACAGTCAAATTGGCTCTGATACCATCTCTGTCGGGCCCCCGGATTTCCAAACCAGACCTCTCGTATTATTCTGCACTAGTCCCAGATCAAAGCTAGTGCACACAGTTAAACAGAATGGGAAACATCACCATCAACGATTTATTACAATAAATAAGAGTACGGACCGAAAGGTCTCTTTATTACATCTGAGGTTTCAACCTCGCACATGAGAAATAAGCGGAAGCAAAATAAACTTGACGACGACCCATCAATACGCCACAGGCAATTGACTGGGGAAACGCGACCTATTCCTCCGGGAAGAAACCATCACAGCCACAAGCGATGCAGTAGTCGTAGTCCCCTTCTTGAGCTTCAACTTCCTCTGAGATTTATTTTTGAGTGTAGCATGTGAGTACATAAAGTACTCCGCAAGTCTTGGGAAAAATGCATAGATGCAAGGCTTAACAAAGGAAGGCTATATGGTTCTTTTGCACAAAGCAACATTTTAAAATTCAATTACTACTAATTATTTTCGAAGGCATCAATTTAATAAAGTAACTGCTTTAGCAGAAACTATCAATAATTCTCTAGTGAAGGTTCCAACTACCAACACTAGCTTAAACAACTTGAACAAGTTTAATATTGCGGGTTAAATCCACCTCTCTGCTCCAATCGCCAGATACCCTTCCGAGAGTTCCTCCACTCGGAATTCCAAAACTTTGATTTTAAAACCAAACCGAAATCTACCATGTGAATGCATTCCTTGCCCGCCCTTGACCGTGGGCACGGCTATTCGAATAGTTTTACACTCTGCAGAGGTTGTACAACTTTACCCACAAGAGATAAATTATCCTAAAAGTCAACACGCTTCCTTTGGCATGAGACCCAGATAAAATATCACAAAGCCTTTACCTTACTCTAATCTAGCTAGATACCACCCCACGAGGTTTCACCGCAGTAGGCTAACCGCCCAACAGAAGCCCCTCTTGCGCCGTATGAGTACTGAGAAATCCTGTCCCTCACTTGTGGATAACCGGTCCATCCACGGCACCCACTTTCCATGGTGGCACCTAAACTAGACTATCATAAGTTAGTCACCTAGGTCGCACCCATATAGACTTGTGGTTGTACGGTTAATGCTCAGTCTGGACAAACACAAGCGTCGGTCCTTAATTGACTAGGGTGGAACATACGCTTAACAAGATCTCGTGCTAACTGCACCAAGCCAAACCAACCATCCACCCTAATCTAAACCATCTTTCACATTTTTATTTTATTTAAAGGAAACAGTGGTAACTCCAATCACCACAACTTTGTAAACACAAGGGTTTCAACAGTAAATCATAATTTCCCAGTTTCAAAGTTCCAAGGGTATATATTTAGCATGACTAAGCATTATACTACCATACTATCATTGTCAAAGAATAAATAATAATCTCATTAATGAGACAAAGGAAGTTCTAGGGTGACAAGGGTACATGACAATCAATTCCAATGGAGGGCATAACAAGGTTGGATTAACTACTACCTTAAGATTTGAATTATCATTTTATGTAAATAGCAATGCATAACATTTAAAATAATTAAAACATTTCAAAATCATAGGTTCAAGATGATCAAAGGAGACTTGCCTTCTTGCAGGGTTTCGGGTCTTCTTCTTTGCTGTGAAGAGGATCGTCGACAACGTTGGAATCTCGCGAGAAAAGACGAAGCAACAAAGCAAATAAATACAAATAAAATTCAAATAAAATCCAAAAATTCAATAGAGGCCATATTTGAATAGATCATGATTTTAGATGAATTTAGAAATTTGAATGGCTGAAATTGGAGTTAAAATGAGAAAGTTATGATCATTTGAAATTCTCAGTTTGAATAAATCCAGAAATTCGAAAATTTCTGACAGGTGGGGCCCACTGGGATATTTAATTTTTAATCTTTTATTTTATTCTGAGAAACTGACAGATGGGACCCACTGACCAGTAGACCCTCTGCGGTCACTGACCTGTGGGACCCCTCTGCCAGTGACCTCATCTGCCTCGGTCACTGACAGGTGGGACCCACTGGGATCTGGACCCACTTGTCAGAGGCTGGCGCAGACAGATGGGACCCAGGCGGCAGTGGCCCGCACAGACGGCTGCCGCTGACGGTGGGACCCACTTGTCAGCGCGGAAAATAAACGAAAAACTCAACCCGGTAGCGAGCCGAAGGCTCGAACGCGCACCGGGAGTTGAAATCGCGTTGCTAACTGAGGGGGGGAGGCTTTGCCTACCCATAAAGGGCAGCAAATCCCTTTGAGGATACCTTGGGTGGCCCGGCAGCGATGGTCGGGCGGCGCGCGCGGCGAGGATGGGCCGAGAGGTTCAGCGGTGCGTAGATTGTGTCTGCGTGCGAAGGGGTTCGGTTGGAGGAGTTGGTGAGGTCCGGGATGAACGGAGACGGCCGGCGGCGAGGAGCAGCGGAGGCGGCTCGGGTGCCCGGTGCGGCGGCGCTCGGCGACGAGAAGAGGTGGCCGAGGTGCCCAGGAGATCCGCCGATGCTCGGAGAATCTGCAGGTGGCGGCTACGGGCTCCGGGGAGGTCTGAGGCGACGGGGAGAGCTCGTCGGAGTTGGGCGGGGCTCGCGGAGAGAAGCTCAGTGCGGGGGCGTCTCGGGCTCGGAGAAGAGGTGGAGGGTCTTTGGGAGGTGGTGCGGGAGAGGCGAAGGCCGAGGGGCTATTTATAGGGCTCGGGGAAGGGTGAGGCAGCGGGAATTCCTCACCGAAGTCGACGGCCGAGGTCGATTCAATTTTGGGGATAAGCCGTCGGAGGCAACGCGGAGCTCCGGGCTTTTAGGGGATAAGACGCTTATCCCCCCGGTAGTTCGAATCCGCGTTCAACTCGAAGAAAGAGGCCGAGTTCGAGTGGGATTCGGTCGCCGGATTCTTCGGGAGAGAGAAAGAAGGAGGAGTCCGCGTCCGCGCGAGACGGCGGGCCCGACCAGCGGGGCCGCGATCGGCGAGAGCAAGGTGCGTGGTGCGGATGGCGGCCACGTAACCCCGATGCAGATCGTGCGGCGGGCGCGCTTAAGTGGGAGGGAGCGGTGGATTGAGGCCAGGCGCGAAGACACGGCTCATCCGAGCCGTCCACGCGTCGAGCGAGGAGGAGGAAGGCGGGCCGACGGGCGGGCCCGCGGCGGCGAGGAGAGGAGGTGCGGCCTAGATGGGCCGAGCGGCGGCGTGGCGGTATCCACCGCCCACGTGGCGGCGGAGGAGGTTGGGATTTTTATTTTTAGAATTTGATTTAGATTTTCAGAAAAGGCTAGAAAATTAATTAGGCCTCAGAAAAATATGAAAATACCTCCAAAAATTCCAGAAAAATTCACAGAGGCTCCTGGACACATTTTGGACTACATAAAATTATTTCCAACTACTGTTGGTATTCTATTTCTATATTTTAAATTACTTTTTAGATTTAAAAATAGGTTTTTTTAAACTCCAGGAAATTCAGAAAAGCCAAACAAAATCCAATTACTTTAAATCAATTACTTTGAGTTTAAATTTTTCCAAGAAGCAAATTTTGGGGTGTGACACTTGGCTTCTCCCTCGCTGGTACCATTCATCTGTAAACCAGCCTACAGGCCACCATTGCTGCTCTATAGAAGTTCATGATGTTGGCTTCATATAAATGGTTGAGTTTACCACATGTTAATGCTTATCCTGGTGGTTAGCTCTTTGGTCTTGGAGAATGGGGTTTTGGGTTCCATCCCATGGACTGCATATGCACTGCGATGATTTCTAAAATTTTTCTTTGAGCCAATGACATGTGGGACCGACCCATCATACTCACAAAATTCCCAAAATTCTAGCAAAAATAAGATTCTAGGAATATTCTCGTTTTTGCATTTTTCTGGATTTTCTAAACTCCAACCCAGTGATTCGAGTTTCTAAATTTATCTAAAATCATAACCTTTCTTCCAATATATATTTTATATTTATTTATTTGTTTGTAATTCTTATTTGCGTGTAGAATCCAACGTCGCCAAAGAAATTCTCGACCTGTAGTAAGAAGGTCCAGACAACGTCCAAGAAGGCAAGTCTCCTTCAATCATTCTGTACCTATGTTTACCAAAATTATTTTAATATTTCATATTTAAATGCATTGTTATGTTACATAAAATGATAACTTTTGTTTTAAGGATATTTGTTAATACAATAATTGTTACACCCTCTTTTGATGTTGACAACCAAGTACCTTTGTTGCCCTAGGCGTCCCTTATTTCAGTATTGAGATTATAATGTTATTTGATAAATTTAGAATGGTAGTAACTGCTTAGACAAGCTATTCAGTCACTATAATCCCTAGGATGGAAAAATTATTATCATATACTTTAATCATTTCATTTAATAACTTAGTAGCAATAGGCATTGCTACTGTTTTTAAAATAAAATAGAATGGTGAAATTATTTTAGACTTGAGCGGATTGTAAGAGTGGGTTGGTGCGGATTTAGCATAAGAACTTTTATTGTGACGATTTCTAAATTTTTCTTTAAGCCAATGACATGTGGGACCCACCTGTCATACTCAGAAATTCCCAAAATTATAACAAGAATAAGATGCTTGGAATATTCCTCATTTTGCATTTTTCTGGATTTTCCATTCCCCGATCTTCTGATCACTCGTTCTCCATCATCCGAACTCTGAATCCAGCGTTAGTTTCTAACTTGATCTAAAATCATAGCCTTTTCTTCAGTATATATTTTATATTTTTACAAGTTTGTATTTATTTATTTGTTTTTATCGTTTATGCGTATAACCCAACGTCGCCGAAGAAATTCTCAACTTGCAGTAAGAAGGCATAGACAACGTCCAAGAAGGCAAGTCCCCTTCAATCATTTTGTATCTATGTTTACCAAAATCATTTTATTATTTCAAATTTAAATACATAGCTATGTTACATAAAATGATAACTTTTGTCTTAAGGATATTAGCTAATCCAATAATACTTATACTCTCTTTTGATGTTGACAACCATGTACCTTTGTCGCCTTAGGCTTCCCTTGTTTCAGTATTGAGATTATAATGTTGTTTTATAATTTTAGAATAATAGTAACTGCTTAGACAAGCTATTCAGTCATTATAACCCTTGGGATGGAAAAATTTTTATCATATGCTTTAATCATTTCATTCAATAACTTAGTAGCAATAGGTATTAAAACTGTTTCTAAAATAAAATAAAATGGCAAAAATTGTTTTAGACTTGAGCGGATGGTAAGATTGGGTTGGTGCCGATTTAGCACAAGAACTTGTATTGTAAAAATACCGTCCTAGTCAATTAAGGACTGGCGCTTGTGATTATTCAAACTAAGCACTACCATACAACCATAAATCTAAATGGGTACAACCTAGCTGAATAACTCACAAAAGTTTAGTTTAGATATCACCAGTGGTAAGTGGGCACCAAGGTTACTGGAGTTACTCATAGTGAGGCACATAGATTTACTGTACTCATACGGCGCAAGAGGGGCCTTCTAACTATGGTGGATTTAACAGCGCATGGTGTCTAGCTAGATCAAAGTGAAGTAAAGGCTTTATGATAAATTATTTGGGTCTCATGCCTAAGGAAGCATGTTGGATATTAAGATAATTTATCTCTTGTGGGTAAAGTTGTACAATTTCTGTAGATATAAAACTATTCGAGTAGCCACGCAATGTGCGCTTTCATGTGGTATATCTTTCCTTTTGGTTTCAAAGTAAAAGTTTTGGAAACTCGAGAGTAGATGGAACTCTCGGGGATGTGTCCTGGTGGATAGAGCCAGTGCGGGTAGATGGAATCCGTAGTCTTGAACCTTGGCGATTAGAGCCTATCTAATAGTGTTGGTGGTTGGAACCTTCACTAGATAATTTATCTAGTTTCTGTTATTGCAATTACTTTGTTAAATTGATGTTTTCAAAAATATATAATGATATTTGAAATAAAATATTGCTTTGTGCAAAAGAACCATATTATCCTTCCTTTGTTAAGCCCTACATATATTGTATTTTTTTCAAGACTTGCAGAGTACTTTATGTACTCACATGTTACACTCAAAAACATCTCGAGGATTATGAAGACGTAGAAGCAGGATGCTATGACTACTTCATGTGCGGCTATGATAAAGGACACCCCCAAATCAATGTTACCAGACCCGGACCGGCTAGCAACCCAGCCGAGGTCTCAGGTCACTGACCCAATAGTCGGACCATGTCATCGATCGAACCGCATGTATTTAAACTAAATTTTCATAAGTATATATCTCACAAAAATAGGAAAAACAATCAACATTACAATAATAGAAATATAGAACCATGAGGTCCATAGCCAATAAGCAATACTAAAAACTAAATGACAAATAGCATAGCCATTGATAGTGTGATACCTTGAGCTGAGGTCCATCAGTCCATGACCAATAAGCTATAAAGTCGAGCATAAGTCGATAAGATAACTTTTTTGTTGTATTCTATCAAATTAACTTCCTATACTTACCAGCCCAGTGCCGGCTTATGATGAAGACTAGATTGCAATTCATGCAACAGTGACATTCTAAAGCACAAATCACCAAACAAGAAAAGAGAATTCAAATTTGATCAAGTCATGCATGTAGATTTCAGCATCAATCAAGCAGGGCCTAAGAACACACACTAGCTAGACACTGAATTTGAAATATCTATACTTTCAACATCCAAATTCAAAACAAGTATCTTCCTACATGCCTACATATATTGGTCATCTAATTATTTGGGTATTTGCTTCTGTTAACAATTGCATGGATCTTAAAGCAACTAGCCCCATTGAAAGCAAAAATCTACAATGTCGATGCATAGAAAAAATTTAGTCCTGCTGCAAAATTAATTGGTCAATCGAGGATGGAAATAACATTTGAGAATATGAAAGTATACTTATTTACATGGCATTCAAATTTTCAAACTTCAGAGGAGCTTTATGGACTATTTAATTGTTGCATACAATGAATGGAGCTCTATTTATGCAGACACTCTAATTGAGATAACAAGCAGGGCCATCTATATAAATAATGAAAACAGAAAGATAAAATTTACCAAACATCGGGCTCCATGTTTGGTTACTAACATCCAAACACACCAAACTAGACCTACATTTTGTATTCATCCTCACAACATCATGATTTATATGTCAATTACCAGATGCATTCAAAAATCAGAAGTTTGAGAGGGGAGGGTTCAGATCTGACCAGTTGCGAGGGATGGAAATGGAAGTCTAGTCGTGGGCACCAGCAGCAAGCGGACACCAAAGGCGGGGGGAGGGCATGGTGAGGGTGCCAGTCGGACCTCTGGAGGAGCCCTGCTGGGCTCTAGCTGGAGCCTGGAGGTGGAGCGCGCTGGTGTGGAACAGAGGAGGTGTGGAGCAGATCAGCAGAGGAGCCCTCACTTGAGTCACTGGCGGTGCACGGCTGGCCATGCAGGGTATTGGGTGAGTCAGAAAACCCTAGTAGCTCTCCATATTCCAAAAGACAAGTTTGCCCCCCATTTTCTCTTGAGTATTTCTTTAATTTGAGGGTACTTATATCTTTTAGCCTCATGAATATAACCCAGCCAGGTCGGTGAAAACCGGTCGGGTAAACCAGGTCACTTAATACCCGGTTGGGTCGACCGGGTTTTCCTGACTTAAGTACATTGACGGTCCTGTGAGTGTGACCAGCCGAGCATAGCCTCTAGGTCTAGGTTTAGGTTTTTCCAGTCCAACCACTGGGCCGATCCGGGTCTGATAACCATGCTTGGAATACTAGGTTGTGCTTCCCCAGTCAATTATCTATGGCGTATTAACGGGCTGTCGTCAGAGTTTCATTTTGCTTCCGCTGTATTTTGTAAGTTTGAAAGGTCTTGTAACCTCAATTATAATAAAGTGGCCATAAGGTATGTACTCTCTTTCATTATAATATAGAATTGTTGGTTATGTAATCATCACTGCTTGACTATGCGCACTAGATTTGATCTAGGACTAGTGTGAAAATATACAAAGTTTGGATTCAAAAATCTGGCCCCGACAATGGTGTAGGGAGTTCATTGCAATTCAGGTCATTATCCCTATTATTGGCAGCATTCATGTAGGATTAATCATTGGTGTTTTCTTTGATGATCCGTTGTTTACTATGGGCTATTGCGACAAGATTTGCACATATAGAGTCTAAGGTGGAGTTGCAGGCCTTCAAACAATAAGTTAATTTGGGATATGTTTGAATTTGGTGTTTTATTCACCGTTTAGATATGTTGAATTTTGGATCACTTGCACGACCATTATGGAGGCTTTGGCAATATTTAATTTCAGAAGTTTGATGACACCCTGATGGCAACTAGCATTATACTTTCTGGAGTTTCTTATGCATTAGTGAAAGTTATACTCTAAATATGAATTCGAGATGAAGAATTCAAAGTGCAAGAATGAGTTAATTATTTGTATAGTACTACAAGGTTTGGCATTGCAGGTAGAATACGTTCTAGCTATCATAACTCAATATGAGGTATCTATTGCAGAGATTGTTTTTGCTCCATTGATGGCATAAGAGTTATTTTCATTCGGATATTCTTCTATAGGAGCAGTTTTCAACTATATCATAGAATTTAGTTGCTGTTACATTCGGCAGTTTGGTGTACATGATAGTCACATGTGCAAGTTGCTCTTCAATGGGCATTGTTTGCCGAATTATGTGTTCCAAGTGTAGCATGTAAAAAGTACATTAGATAAGTTCTTCACTGTAGTTATCCAACGCTACAGGAGAAGCATATAGAGAAGACTGGTAGAGTCTTACTCATTGATTGTCCTAGGGACTTTTAACACACAAGAATCGTGGATTATTATTTTAGAAGATTTGATTTGTTTTGGCTGCAGGAGGGAATTCGACTTAAGGTTGAGATTGTTAAGTTTCTGATCCAAATCCTATTCGATTTGTTTTTTGTTTTCACCATGGAGTTCTACTCCAACCTGAAGTACTTTTGTAATCACTATAAATATACCTCTATAGAATATAGAGAAGACAAGGGGCTCATTGTAAACATCTTCTCATATAGTGAATTCCACCTTTGTGTGTCTAGTTTTTTTTCCCAAAAAAAAGTTTTTTTTACGTTAAATCTTCGTTTTCCTTATTTTGATCATCTATTTTTGTCGTGTGTTTTATAATACATAATGAATATGTAACACCAATTTCGTGTGGTCAATTAATATATTAAAATCAATGACGGTCAAAGCTAAAAAGTTTGATTGGCACGGATTTTCGGACAACTTACATTTGCAATTGGGGGTAGCAATTTAATTATTATGGAGTAATAATCATTTGGTGATGTGTCTCTTTCATCTTGCAGCCCCACTTTTTTAGCACGGATGCTGAGTCTTGACAAATAATTTCGAAAACAAACATGAAAAACATCATTTGTCACACAAATATGTATTGGAGTATTTATTTCAACCTTACAAAATTAACAATGTACAATATTAGAAGTAAATAAGTACATGTTGACAAACAAATTAAGGAACAAACAAATACAATTTATTTTTACAAATTTGATCTTTAAGACGAATTGCACATTTATTAATTGAAGCCAACGTGATTGGTTTGCACTTGACAACAAATCACCAATGGTTGACCATGTTGCAGTTGAGCCTCACCTCCACCGGCATCCCCTTGGGCGGGGGTATGTTCCCCATTTTCACCATCGCCTTGGCGAAGTCCCTTGCGAACGCCTCGCCGTCCGTGCTGTACATCTCCACCAGATCGTCCTGCGGCCCGCCGCTGTAGAGCGCCTGGTCGGAGGTGAGGAGCCCGCGCCGCGCAACCAGGTCCTGGTAGTAGGCGTTATCGAACCTCATCGGCGTCTGCACGTCAAACGGCGCCTTGTCACCGGCGGGGCCTTGCAGTGGGCACTTCTGCCGCATGGTCTCCGCGAAGTAGGGGTCGATGTTGGCGCCGCCGTCGGTGCCGTAGACGCGGTCCCTGTAGTTCTGGCATTTGGCCATCCCGACGGTGTGCGCGCCGGAAAGCGCGGTCATGTCGCGTGCGTCGAGGCCGCGCTCCCTGAACACGGCGACGAGCTTGGTGAGGTCATCGTTCGGGGTAGGGAGGCTGTTGTGGGCGGCGTCCTTTCCGGCGCTGAAGCGCGAGTCCTTGCGGCCAAGCGGCACGTTCCAGGATGGGCCCCCGAGCAGGCTGACGGCGTCGCGGGACGCGAGGGCAAGCACGTCGGCGCAGGAGATGGTGGCCGGGCAGTCGTGCTCTAGCAGGTACTTGATCTCGTCGATCACCTGGAAGCCGCGGAGAGACTCGTTCGCCTCCGCGTCCTTCTCGCTGTCGGAACCATCCAGGAGAACGGAACCATCGCATCCCTGTCGTATCGTTAATTAGTTAATTATAATGCATAGGGATTAGCGTAAGAATGGAGGGCATTATTGTAGTATCCTGGTAGGTAATAGTAGCGTACGTTGACGAAGCAGTCGTGGAAGAAGAGGCGGAGGACAGCGGGTGCCAAGCTCGGATCGCCGGCGACCTTGTGCGCCATCACCGCCCTCACGACGTTCTGCACGTTGGGGCACGTCTCGTCGTAGTACCTGGCCGAGAGCTTGCCGCCATTGGCGGTGGACGCGAGAGCAGCAAGGAGGAGCAGAGCGAGTGAAACCCAGAAGCTCCTGCAGGGCACCATCATGGCTATCGATCGATGTGCCAACGCGCCGGCCAGTAATGTGCAAGGACTGAACGTCGTGTTGTACTTGTGTCTTCTGATGATGAGATTACGAGAAGATAGGCTAGCAAGCAGGCAAGGAGAGTGAGTTGCTTGCTTGCTAGGCTGCAGTGGATGAGTGCGAAGCGTGAAATGGAAGCATGCTTATATAGGGTTTCCCCTTCCGGCGCGTGCGCACTGCTTCTACCCGCGTGCACGTGCGAACGCTAGAGCTGCGCAGCGCTCGGCAGCCTAGCTAGCTCGGTCGACATGGTCTCCGGTCTGCATGCATGGCTCGTGCTTCTTGGCGGGAACTCTGACGAGGTCAGGACCAGAAGAGAGGTGGAGGAGAAGAAATGAAGCGACTTGGCAAACTAACTAAACCACGTACCTACTCTCTAATCAACTTGAATCCTCTGACCGTACGTCACGCGGTACACTTGCAGGCTTTGCAGCTCCAAGGACTTCAAAGCATCGATCGCCACTGGCTAGCTGGTTGCTTAGTTGGAACGAACTCTATAATTACTCAAAGATGGTTTGAGTGTTTTAATTACTGGACCCAACCATTAGCTGACCTCTGATATCATGCATGCATGTATCCCTGCGTATATGTACTTGTGTAGTATATTACCTACGTACGGATGTATACATATTTCCTGTCAGGCTAGCTATGTTTGGCATTGGTAGCTTTTAAAGTGCAATTTTATAATTTTCTAAATAGAAAAAACTAACAGACAGTACACGGTTTGTTTGCCATTCGATGGGATACGATATGATGAGGAGGAGCTTGGTAGTGGTGCAGCAGCAGCGCTTGCCTACGGCAGTGGCAAGAGGCTGCAAGCGCAGGGCCAAAGGGTGAGCTCGCCGTGCACAGGAGCGCCGGCTGTGGGACAGCTCGGCAGCACATGGGAGCATTGGCCCTTCGGCATCCTCGCTGTTGGGGAGCTCTCTGGAGTCTGGTGGCTCCCTGATGGCTTCCTGTGGAAGGTGCCGAGAACCGTAGTACTCTTATTCTCTGACTTTTTTGTTAATTTCTAAGAAATTTGATTGGAACATTTTTTGAAAAAGAAAAAATGCAACCGTTCTACAGCATTTTGATTAGAACTTGTTTGGTATTTTGTGAACCTTGCCTGAATCTCCCGTGTAACTTTCCCAAAATTTTGAAACTTAAGGTGTATTTTGTGAAATCTATCGAAACCCACCTGAAACACGTTATTTTACTTCTCAAACATGATACTCATGTTTGTAGCTTGATGTTTCAGTTTTGAAACTCTCTGAAACTTGAAGTTTATTTTGTGAAACCATGCCGGAAACTTGTTGTTTTACTTTTGAAACATGGAGCGTGACCCACATTTGTAGCTTGATGTTTCAGTTTTGAAAACTATCGGAAACTTGAGGTTTATTTCGTGAAACTTTGTGAAAACCTTCTGAAACTTGTTATTTTACTTCTCAAACATGAAACTCGCATTTGTAGCTTGATGCTTTAGTTTTCAAATTTAAGGTTCATTTTTGAAACTTGAAGTTTATTTTATGGAACTCTATTGAAATCCTTCTGAAACTTGTTGCTTTACTTTCAAAATGTAAAACTCACAGTTGAAGCTTGATGTTTCTATTTTCAAAATTGAGTCTATGAAATTTGATTGAAACACTATAAAACTTGGGTGAACTTTAAGCAAAACTTGAAACCCGGCTCAAACTTGCTAAGATGCTATAATGTGGAAAACTTCTTTGTAATATGAAACTTTGATATGTTTCAACTTCTTTTTTTAAATATGAAACTTTGATATGTTTTAGGTTGTGCTCATGGATGGCGATGGGTTCCTGTGAGCAAAGGAGAATGATGATGGGCATCGCGTTTGTGGACGACAATAGGGCTTCGTGCACACAGACGACATTGGGCTCCCGCACGTTCACACGTAAGTGGACGTGCAAGATCGTTCGATTAGAACGGATCGGATGATCAAGACCTATTCCGTCAAGATGCCTATTTACGGTATACCATGCACTAGTCGCACTCTTTTCTAAAATTGAGTGACTATCTATTGGGCCATTGTTGACAATTTCTTAAATTGTATGGTGTAAATTTTGCTTTGGTTACAATTGTGTGTGGATGGAAGTGGAACCCACAGACGCCCTCTTCTTCACCTCTTTCAATTTGAAAGAAAAAGAGGAAAAACTTTCAACTTTCTATTTGAAAACTTTGAAATGATTCAAAAATTCGATTCAAAGAATTTCCAAATGATTTGAAATAATTTCAATGATTCAAAAAAACTTTCAATTGATTGAAAAAAGAACTTTCAATTGGCATTCAATGATTTCATCGTGGATTTCATCCTCTTCAACCAGCGAGCACATCGTCTGGTGGCACTTAGAGGAGGTGAACACCAAGAAGGGGTAGGACGAGGACGCGACAGAGGTGGCCCTCACCCGCGGTGGAGGCATCGCCGGCATGCAGTGGCACAAAGTTAGGATTTGGGAAGGGTAAGAAGAAAGGAAAGAGATTCGCCGACGATGACTCCTCAGGTGGCACAAAAGGCTAGAGACGGAGGCAAAGGCGTAAAATTTTTGCTTTTTAATCCAAAATTTAAAAGTTTTTTACATATGGACCCCTGGAGAAAAGATTTGCAAAAATGGATCCCTAGCACGGCGCCAACTCACATGGCGCCCTGAGGTACGACACGGCGCCATATTCTTTGGCGCCGTAAATAGACACGTAGGATCCACGGTGGCACAACACGGCGCCAACTCACATGGCGCCGTGACATTCATGAACGGCGCTAACGTTTGTGGCGCCGTTTACTGGGACTTAACACCGAGCGCAGCCCCGCCCCCACCACCTCGGTGCTCTGCTTGAACAGACCGAACAGAGAGCAGCCTCCGCCGCCGCCCCTCTCTCCCCTCCCCAAATACATCCCAATCCAACGAATTTTCCAAACCGAGAAAGCAAGGTGAGCTCCCTCTCCTCCTTTGATTTGTTGCAGTAGATATGGATTATTTGAGATACATTTCGTAGGGCAAAAGTTGAAACCCTAGATGAAATTAGTTGGATTTGGCTTGGTTTTAGGTTCGATTCGCAATAGATTTGCGTAATGTATTAGAAATAATGTGTATAGATCCGTTTTTAGGGTTGAAATTAGTTGGATTAGGGTTTGATTAGGGTAACTAGCTAACCTAGGGTTAGAAACGAGAAAAATTATAAATCTTATTCATTTCGCATTTTAGGTTGTCATGGGCTTCACTCGTTTGCCACCTCCATCCGGTGTTCCCGTGCCGATGTGTTATTGCGGCGATCCTTGCAAAGTGGAAAGGTCGGATGATCCGGATACATATAGGCAGAGGTACTGGATGTGCGCCAACTGGGCGTTCGATCCGCCACGTGCCGCCGTTGTCCTCGGCAAGATGGTATGTTGTATTGTCGATTCATCGAATTGGTATTAATTCTGTTGGTTTAACGAATGCGTACATTTGCAGGAGCCTCCACCGCTTTGTGATTTTGAGCAGTGGATCGACACTGCGATCGCTGAGGATGACAAAAAATATCTTGACACCAATAAGAAGTGGGATGAAGAACGAAAGGAGAGGTGGGAAAGGGAGAAGAAACAGGAGGAGGCCGCGAGGGAACACCGTGAGGAGGAGCGTAGGAGGGCCGCGGCAAAGCGCAAGGGAGAAAGGCAAAAGAAGCTAGAGAGAGTACTCTTTCAACCACATCTTCAATGCCGACATATCCTCAAAGACATGACCCTTCTGAATTATGATACTAGCCCCAGGCCTAGGTACGTCCCTCTCGCATTTGCCCTCCATCCGCAACAGCCCTATGTGCGTTGCTCAGGTCATTATAATCGGACACTAGTGGATCACGGCCAGGAAACATTCTTCTCAACATCTCAATTTCGCTAGACGTCAAACCTGTGACTGGTCTGTCATCATCTGAGTCCACAGCCCTCGCATCCTCATAATCAGCCTCGTCTCCTGCAAGCTGTACATCCACCCTATTAGATGCTACACAAACCATGGGTTCCTCAAACACTGTCTCCTCGTCGAATCCACCAACAAAGCGGTCATCGACATCCTCAGAGTCAGCTTCTACCTGAGTCAATGGAACCTCACATACTTGAGCCGAGGATACAACTTGCACCTCGACCTCTTCATGCTCTGGTGACCCAACCAACGGTAAGTCATTGGGATCCAATGCAGCCCTAGGAGGCGATTGATCTCTCACCACCCTCTGCACAAACAAGTCAGGTGCTCTGACCTCTGAGTCCAAAACAATGGCCACATAATTATCCTATTCACCGTCGCTGCCAATCGAAACCAATCTCTTTATGCGCGGCCCCTTTGACGACCCAACATCAATCAATCCTTGCATAACGACATCACCATGCTCATCTGTCCATCCCAACCTCTCTTTCAAGCGATAAATGACCTCACCATACGACGGACGTGAAGTAAATAGCAATGTGGTCTCTTCCATGCCCTCCAAATCAACACCCCATTGTCATTTCTCTTCACAGTACCACCATGGTGCAAAGTCACAACCTTATCCATCTATAGCACAACAAACAAACATATCTCAGTCATTACGTACAATAATCAAACCCTAGAAACGGATCTATACACATTATTGCTAATACATTACGCAAATCTATTGCGAATCGAACCTAAAACCAAGCCAAATCCAACTAATTTCATCTAGAGTTTCAACTTTTGCCCTAAGAAATGTACCTCAAATAATCCATATCTACTGCAACAAATCAAAGGAGGAGAGGGAGCTCACCTTGCTTGCTCGGTTTGGAAGCAAAATCGCGAAGAAAATCGATGGATTGGGGTGGATTTTGAGGGGGGAGAGAGGGGCGGCGGCGGAGGTTGCTCTCTGCTTGCTCGGTCTGTTCAAACAGAGGAGTGGAGTGAGGGGGCCGGGGGCTGCGCTCGGTGTTAAGTCCCAGTAAACGGCGCCACAAACGTTAGCGCCGTTCATGAATGTCACGGCGCCATGTGAGTTGGCGCCGTGTTGTACCACCGTGGATCCTACGTGTCTATTTACGGCGCCAAAGAATATGGCGCCGTGTCGTGTACCCTGGGCGCCATGTGAGTTGGCGCCGTGCTAGGGGTCCATTTTTGCAAATCTTTTCTCCAGGGGTCCATATGTAAAAAACTTTTAAATTTTGGACTAAAAAGCAAAAATTTTACGGCAAAGACAGGGGGCAGCCAACAAGAGGAGAACCCGATGGTGCGAGCTAGGAAATGGAATGCTTGAAGAACGGAGCTTCCCTGTGCCCACTTCCCTGTCCCCCTCCCTGTTCCTTCAATCTGGAGCGTCCAAAGTTGATCCAACGGCTAAGCTTTTATATTTTCACTATTTGTCCATTTTCATCTCAAAAATAAAAATAAAAATATGTTAAACCATAATAAATAATAAAAAATACAGAAAAAATAAATTTTATTTTTTCTGTAAATAAAATTTATTTTTTCTGTATTTTTTTATTATTTATTATGGTTTAACATATTTTTATTTTTATTTTTGAGATGAAAATGGACAAATAGTGAAAATATAAAAGCTTAGTCGTTGGATCAACTTTGGACGCTCCAGATTGAAGGAACAGGGAGGGGGACAGGGAAGTGGGCACAGGGAAGCTCCGTTCATGCTTGAAGGGGATCGAAAGGGAACGGGGGACAGTGCGACAACTCTACTCGTGGCCTCAAGCTGCACACATCCCATTGCCGACTAGGTCTCTCATCGGGTGGCCCAGATTGCCTACCGTGAGGAACTAACGGCTAATACGAGCGCCAGTGGGATGAATTTCCTACGGACATCCGTAAAATAGCAACATTTTCATAATGCTTATAGAAGATACGGTACATGAAAGGTATTGTACAGTGCTTTATGGATATGATTTTATGGCAAATTAAGTTGTCTTAAATACATTATTATTTTAGCATTTTACAAGATTTATTTTGGCAATCCTACCTCCAATTATATTTTGTCACAAAACTCAGTGCACGGAGCATGTAAACCGCTCAACATGACATAAGAGAGCAGGATGAGTGATAGATTCAAGTTGCGGGTCACCAGTTTTGCCACGATATAAAAAAATTCCGCCATAAGGTACTTTTCGTGACACATGCATGATGATTGATATTTCGACTCCTTCACAAAACATCAAATGTATTGTTGTGTTTAATTATGGATATAATAACAACTACCTAAAATCACGTACCGTGTACTTTTCAAATCATAAAAAAATCTTATATGCACAAAAAAAAATCCCATTGTCGACGGCAAACTGGCACTAAACCTTCACGTGAGAAATGATTATCGTCCCTCTTGCAAACGCTGCCATCGTCCAACTTGAAAGCAGATGCAGCTATGCCAAATAGCCAAGGCACATGAAGCTTATTTACTCGATAATCTTGGTCCATTGTTCCCTCTCCCACTTGGTCAGATAGCGATCGAGTTTCCAATAATTGATAATTAATTAACCTATTCTAAGGCCAGTTTAATTTGGAGCCAAACACGTCATCTCATTGTCACATATGGACCGGATTAGTTGGACGACCAGCCTGCATTTAGATTCAGAAGCAGAGAGCCGTCTACACGTACGTCCCATAAGTTCGAGTTTTGACCTCTTCAGAATATCAATTCTTCTTTTTTTGCGAAGAAGAATATCTCTTATTTTGAATTCATGGTTTCATGCAGATGCATGCATGAGTTTCAACATTCGCATGCGTTGGATACCCTGACTAGGGATGGTTCATGCACCTGTAGTTACTCGCACGTATGAACGAGCCAGGCTAACGTAATATTGCAAGAGTCGTCCTATTTTATTATTTATTATTTTTATTTTTTTGAGAATGGGTACATTTTGAGGAAGAAGTACTAAGTGCATCACTATTTCATTGTCGCACAAATATTAAAATATGAACGAAGGATGGATGATGGTTACTTATCCAATTTTTTGCTTTAAGATTTGTACAACTTGTATTAAGAGAGTAATGCAAAGAAGCATTAAGAGGCCATTTGGATTGGGGCAAATATAGGATGTCAATACATTACTACAAAAAAAGGTACATTCTAAATGTCTCATCATAGACAATTCAATATAAACCATTAGTGATAAAGTTACTACAGATGGTTTTATAAGATGTACTATCTAAGTTCACTACGATGGAAAAAACCGTCTATGATGATCTAATTATCATAGATAGTTTTTATTCCGAATAGTCCGTGATACATCACAAACGGTTCAGAAGAAAAATCGTCTGTGATATTTGTACTTATCACAGACGACTTTTGTTTCAAACCGTCTGTCACTATCACAGAAAGGGTCATCACAGACAGTTCAAAACCGTCACCACAGACGGTTTTCTGACTCGTCTGAATTTATGTGTTTGTGATAACAGATGGTTATCATAGACAGCTCTCAAACTGTCTGTGTTAAGTTACAACATAGATGGTTTTAGTTAAGAACTGTCTATGATAGTCTAATATCATAGAAGGTTCTAGTTAAGAACCGTCTGTGATTGCATTTTCATGTCCTTATAAATAAGCCTACTTCAGTTCATAACATTCTCTAATTGCGCTATAAAATAGCGCAATGAGAGAACGCAGATGAACCAAAGCAGACCTATTTATGATTAGCACCATGTCTTTGGTGGCTCATTGTTTATGTTGTAGGTGTTGTTATTTTGTTGCTTTGGTATGCCATGGTCATGAGCCATGGTTGTAGATGCGTAGTCGTAAGCCATGGTCGCATGCACCTAATCTATTAGCAGCCACGCCACATCAGCATATTATGTTAGCTAACAGAGAAAACGACCTATGGTGCAAACAGAGACAAGTTTAGGGAGCCGAGAAAATAAAATGCAAGTTCTTGGAGTAAAGTGGTGGAGGATATATCACCGGCGATGCAAGTTTAGGAAGACAAGATTTACATGACCGAAACCCTAGTCATCCAACAATTTCGTAATTTCATATCCATGCATCAAGGAAGAGAGGGAGGGGGGGGATATATCACCAGGGATGAAGGAGAGGCCAACGACTGTAGTGTCACCGTTGTGTCACGATGGTGACATTGCACAAAACACTCTTACGACAAGAGAACCTTATGCAATGAACCGTTGCATCACAACTAGAGGCGGAGGAGCTCGTGGAGATAGTCAGCCGAGCCTTTTATTTTTAAGGGAAAATTTGGCGAGGAGAAGTGGAGAAAAAGTGAGAAGAGAGAAGAGGAGATGAGGAGAAGAACAGTTGAGCCTTCCATTTTAAAGAGCAAATCCAGCAAGATGAGCAGGAAATTCAAATTCGGCGAGAGTGGGTAAGTTAAAATATTATCATAGACGGTTCTTTGTAAAGAACAGTCTATGATAATTATGACACATGCATGATGATTGATATTTTGACTCCATCACAAAACATCAAATTTATTGTACCGTTTAATTATGGATATAATAACAACTACCTAAAATCACATACCGTGTATTGAGGGAGTAATGCAATGAAGAATTAAGAGGCCATTTGGATTGTGAGAAATATAGGATGTGAATACACTACTACAAAAGAGTCATCCTAGACACCCCATCATAGACGGTTCAACACAAACCGTCAGTGATAAAGTTACAACTGATGGTTTTATAAGATGGACTGTCTAAGTTCTCCGCAATAGAAAGAATCGTCTATAATGACCTAATTATCACAGATGGTTTTATTCCGAACCATCTGTGATACATCACAGATATTTCAGAACAAAAATCGTTTTCTGAACCGTCTGTCACTACCATAGAAAGAGTCATCACAACGGTTCAAAACCGTCATCACAGACGATTTTCTGACCCGTCTGAATTTATGTGTCTATGATAACAGGTGGTTATCATAGACAGCTTTTAAACTATCTATGACAACTGTCTGTGATAGTCTAATATCATAGAAGGTTCTAGTTAAGAACCGTCTGTGATAATCTATTATCACAAATGGTTCTAATTAAGACCCGTTTGTAATTGCATTCTCGCGTCCTAATAAATAGACCTGCTTCAGTTCATCAACATTCTCTAATTGCGCTGTAAAACAACGCAATCAAAGAATGCAGATGAACCAAAGTATGCTTGGTGCCATGTCTTTGGTGGATCATTGTTTATGTTGTATGTGTTGTTAGTTTGTTGCTTTAGTATGCCGTGGTCATAGGTATGTGGTCGTATGCCATGATAGTAAGCCATGCTCATATGCGCGTGGTCGTAAGCCATGGTCATATGTGCCTAATTTGTTAGCAACCATGTGTGCCACATCAGCAAATTCTATTAGCAAACAGAGGAAATGACTTACGGTGCAAACGGAGACAAGTTTAAGGAGCCGAGAAAATAAAATGCAAGTTCTCAGAGTAAAGTGGTAGGGTATATATCATTGGTGATGTAAGTTAAGGGGACAAGATTTACATGACTGAAACCCTAGCAATCCAATAATTTCATATCTAAGCATCAAGGAAGAGAGAGAAGTGGTGGGGGATATATCACCGGCGATTAAGAAGAGGTCAGCGGTAGCAGCGTCACCATTGTGTCACGATGATGATCCAATAATTTCATAATTTCATATCCAAGCATCAAGGAAGAGAGAGGAAGGGTGGGGGATATATTATCGGCGATTAAGAAGAGGCCGGCGGCGGTAGTGCCACCGTTGTGTCACGACGGTGATCCAATAATTTCGTAATTTCATATCCAAGCATCAAGGAAGAGAGAGGATGGATGGGGGATATTCACCGACGATTAAGAAGAGGCCGGTGCAGCAACGTCACCGTTGTGGCACGACAGTGACACTGCACAAGGCACTCTTATGACAAGAGTGCCTTATGCAGTGAACCATGGTGTCACAAATGGTAGTCGGCCATGCCTTCTATTTTTAAGGGAAAATTTGGTGAGGAGAAGTGGAGAAGTGAGAAGAAAGAAGAGGATGTGAGGAGAAGTGGAGTGGAGGAGAAGTGAGAAGAGAGATGAGGAGAAGAACATGTAGGACCCAGATTTTACAATCTGTAATCCTCTATGATTCCACCGCACTATTCTCTGGATCAGTAGATAGTGCTCACTGATACAGTGTTGGTCATCAAAATACATATCATGCGGAGGCATAAATATAATAATAGACTTACTCATGAGCCGATTAGGTTGAAATCATTAAATTGCAGCAGCGGAAGAACGAAGCACACAGGTGGGACCCTCAGGACATGCCCACAGGCAGCCAACTAGAGGTTCACGACCTAGTTCTTGACATCTTCATTTTCTTTACCATCAGGACCAAGTGGAATGTTGAAGCGTTGCGATCTGACTCCTGGTTCTGGATTAATTGTGAAAGCGAGGGTGAGCACAAACCACCGTGCTCCACGAGCCAATACACAGGATGCAAATAGATATCATGCATGGCTTATGAAAGGAAGGCTCGGGTTGTTTTATTTGCCATAAATTGCATTTGAAATATGATACATAGAAATTTCCTAAGACCTAGCAGTTTTAACTGAAACATATTTTTTTATCATTGTCTGAAAGAATGCAATAATAATATTAATCCAGATTCCATCCACCGTTACATGGCATCCGCACCATATACTAGCTTTCAGCGTTATAGCCGTTTACCTTATCACTAGGATGACACCCAGGGCAATTCAATCTAGGGCTTTCCACTACCCTCCACTTTTCCATTCCACCCATAAAGCATTTTGAAACAGAACTATATCCAGTAAGGTTCCCATGTCCACCCTTGACCGTGGGCACGGCTATTCGAATAGTTTTCTACACTGCAGAGTTTGCACACTTTACCCACAAGAGATAATCTGCTCGTTTCCCCACATGATTCCTTGGCCATGCGGTTGAGTAGATCATCACAAGGCTGTTACAATGCATTTTTCCGAGCAGAGTTACGTCCGCTAAGGTTTCACTCCCTTTGGGGTACGACCACCCTTCCAGGAGCCTCCTCTTGCGCCGTCACGTCGGAGGATGTGGCCATCCTCTGCCCGCCCGTGGTCACACTGGCGCAACCCTTACTTAGTCGATGCAAATTAGTTAGCCCTGCCTATATTTTACCAGCTTGTGGTTGTACTTGTTTTACACAGGAGGTCATGACAAGATTCGGTCCTTAGTGTTATCTGGACGGTTCTACCACTTTCCATTTTGTGCTTCCACTGCACCACTCACACCCCCGAACCATCCGCCCATATATTTAAGCAAGTTGGGGTTTTTGGGAACATAAAATAATAATACCAAATACACCAGTCATTACCACCATGACTGCCTAAACCAGTTTCTCATGAATAAGGTTGGGGCACTTTTGGTACCCCCAGATATCTAGCAGTACTAAGCTCGGCGATATACCGTAGACTTATTTTCGAAAGCTATAATATTATAGTTTTTACTAAGGTGACAAGGCTCAGATATTCAAGGGTTTCAAATGAGAGTAATACTAACAAGTTCATTATTGGATATATAACTAGCAGCATGAAATCGAACATAAAATTTGCACATAAAATAACAGCATGCAACTTGATAATTTAAACAAAAGTAATTTGAAAAAAATGTAGGTTCAACATGATCAAAGTATTGACTCGCCTTGCGCGGTTTACCGCAGTCTTGAGCTCACACAAGCTGTCTCACTCGAGGGGCTGAGCTTCTGGTCTTTATCTTCACTTCGCTCTGGATCTCGCTTGATCCTTTGATTCTTCAAGACTCCAATTTCTAATTACGTGCTAAATGATTGAATACAAATAAAGGCAAATGACTCAAAAGACCCACATAAATCCAAATAAACTCAATTTAGTTTTATTACGGGTGATTCGGGTGATTTGAGGCATGGTCGGTGGTAGAATTCGATGACTCGATCTTTTTATTAATAACTTCCTTTATTATTTTGTATTTATCAAGGAAGTTTCATGAGTCGGGTTAGACCTATGAATTGGTGTACGAGTTTACCGAGTATTATTTTGTCGAGTGCTATTGTTCAGGGCATATACCATATGCAATGTATACAATTTTTAGTTTGTTGGATTAATCTTAGAGTCTGGGTTTATAGCATATTGTGGTACAACACTTCATGTATCCTTAGTTGTCACTAGGCTTAGTTTAATTTGGATTAGGATCTATTTGTATGGCCCTAGCTTGCTATATACAATTATGCCCAACTAATTCTAAAGTTAAGATTTAATTAAATGGCACATTATTATTTTGTCTACACTTTAGTTATTATTAGGCTCAGTTTTATTTTAATTTAAATTTATTTATCTAGCAAGGCTTGTTATATGGTTTCATATTTTAATATTTGCTATTTAGCAAGATCTACCGCTAAGATTTATTTAATGGCGGCATGTTAAATATTGGACATTTAACCAAGGCAACTTTTTATCAATGCCTTAACTAATAAGTAGATTTAAAATAATAATAAAGGCACAATTATTCATATATGATAATTAATCCAATGTTAAATCTTAAATAATTTTATTTACATCCTAATCAATTTCTATTTAGCTTTCATGAATTAATTTTCTAATTTTCCTTGATCACTTAATTGTTTTCATGCATATAATTCTATATTTTGATGTATAGGTAAACTTTATTTGAATCTAAATCAATTATATTAGCTTCCTTAAATTATCACCTAATTATTTTCTAATTGAAATGGTTAAAAGAAAATAAAAACAAAATGTGCTTTAAAGGGGATTCGAACCCTGGACCGGCTATGTGAATCGCTTAGCATGCCGCAGCTAACCAACTGAGCACCCATTCTTCTGTGATGGGAAGGGGAAACAAACTAGAAGAAGCGAGCGGGGAGCTGAGGCTCAGAACAAAGCACCCAGGCGGCGCTCGGCGCTGGCCTTGCCACCGGCGGCAGAGGCGGTGGCTGGAGGTGAGCACCCAAAAAATGGGTTGCTCACGCTCGCCTCCACCCATAGGCAGAGCCTCGTCGGCCAATTTGGCCAGGGCGATGGTCGACAGCCTCCATGGCAGTGGCGGAAATGGGGCCGACGGTGGAGACGGCGCTGGAGGGGACAGGAAGGAGAACGGTGGGAAACATGAGCATGAGGGGGACCATTTGAACTTACCCATGCAACTGGTATGGCCGGAGGGAGGCCGAGGTGGGCCGGCGGCAAAGACCATGGGCGGCGCAAGTGTGCTTACGGCGCCGGCGAGGTGGGGTGGGGAAGGAGCTTCGGCGGCGGCTGGAGGAGGTTCGAGGTGGTGAGAGGGTGCTCCATCGGCGAGTAATCAAAGGGGGATTGACCGAGGAGGCAGCGGCGGTGGATGTCGACACGCGGGAACCCGATTAACTCGGGGGAAAAGGATTGGTGGGGAGTGGAGAGGCGTCGGACGCGGCCGGAGCGGTGGAACTTTGCCGGAGCAGCCAGGGCGGCGCGGAGGTGGCAGTGATCGGCGCTTGGGCAGAAACGGGAGAAGAGACAGGGAGTGGCGCGCGGGGAGCTACTTATGCTCACGGGGGATTGCGGAGACGATGGGCGATGCAAGCAAAACCGGGGGCGATGGCGGGGGGAAACGGTGGGCAGCTCGGTGCATGGGCACCACGGGGAAGGAGGGAGCAGAGCGCAGCAGGGGGAAGAAAGCAGGTGGCGCAGGCGCACGAGAAAAAGAAAGAAGGGAGGAAGGAGTGGCTCGGGCCTAGCTGTCAGTGAGGAAATCGGGGGGGAATCAGGGCGCTTGGCCACGCGGCAGAAATGAGAGAGAGGAAAGAGAGAAGGAGATTGGGCCCACCTGTAAGTGAGAGAAAAAGAGAAAAGGGAAAGAAAAAGGAAGAGAGGCTTAAGCATTTCCTGAATTTTGGATTTTTTATTTAAATTTTAATTTGCATTAGGATTTACTGATTTTTGGAATTTTGCATGTTATTCAAAATTTAGGTTTTTATTTAAACTTTGTATTTAATTTTGGATCTTCAATTCAAGTCTTGGTTCAATTACAAAATCTAATAGTCCACTATTTTCAATTAAATTTTGTAGTGATTTGTTTATACAAATTTTGAATGCCCAACTTTGGGTTTTTGTATGCCATTTATGCTATTATTTCCAAAAATCAGATTTTTATATTTGACTTTTAAAACATAAATTTCTATTATTTTCATAATTCCATCATAATTTATCATTTGTTTAATTCTTCCTAGATTTTCTTCATTTATTAGAACCTCAACCGAAATTTAGAGAAACACCATAAAATCCAAATTCAAATAGAATATGCTACAAAACAATTCAAGAGCTTCACATTTTCAAATTTAAATTTTCGGGATGTTACAGAACAGTTGAGCCTTTTATTTTAAAGAGCAAATCCAGCGAGATGAGCAAGAAATTCAAATTTGGCAAGAGTGGGTAAGTTGAAATATCATCATAAATTGTTCTTGGTAAAGAACCGTCTATGATAATTAGGTCATTACAGATGATTTTTGTTCCAAACCATCTGTGATACATCACAGATAGTTCGAGAAAAAACCCGTCTGTGACAAGTATAGACATCACAAACAGATTTTATTCTGAACCATCTGTAATAAGTAGGTCATCACAGACGGTTCTTTCTATCGCAGTGAACTTAGACAGTCTATCTTGTAAAACCATCTATGATAACTTTATCACCAATGGTTTGTGTTGAATCATCTATGATGAGGCATCAAGGAAGATCCTTTTTATAGTAGTGTGTAATATATCACAGATAGTTCGAAACAAAAATCGTCTATTATGACCTACTTCTCACAGATAGTTCTTTACATAGAATCATATATGATAATATTTCAACTTATTTGCTCTTTAAAATAGAAGGCTCGGTTGTTCTTCTGCTCATCTCCTCTTCTAACTTCTCCACTCCTCTCCTCATCTCCTCTTCTCTCTTCTCACTTCTCCACTTCTCCTTGCCAAATTTTCTCTTAAAAATAAAAGGCTCAGTTGGCTCTTCTTCTCATCTCCTCTTCTCTCTTCTCATTTCTCCACCTCTACTCCTTCTCTACTCCTCTTCTCCTTTCCTCACCTCTTCTTCAATCCCATCCATCCGATTTTGCTATAACTTGGATGCCCAAAAATTTGGCACAATTTGGATTTTTACCGTGGCTTGGATACCCAAAATTTAGCTAAGTCTGGAATTTTACCATGGCTTGAATGCCCAAAATTTGGCTAAATTTGGAATTTTTTTACTTTGATATACCTATCATAGACAGTTTTTTACCAAGAATCATCTATGATAACTGATTATTACAGACAATTCTAGTTTCGAACGGTCTCTGATAACAGACAATCACAGACAATTTTAATTCTAAACCATCTATGATAACGAACGATTACAGATGGTTCTAGTTCTGAACTGTCTGTGACACGATTTTCACAGACTGTTCAAAAACAATCTGTGATAACCCCCATTATTACTGACCCATGAAGTCAGACGGTTCTTGGTAAAGTCTATGATGACGATTCCAAACCATCAATGGTGAACTTTTTATGTGGTAGTGATAGAAATAGAATATAAAGTGGAATAAATTGATTCATCAAAATCACTCGATTTAACAATTAAATTTGGAAGTTACTATGGCACAGTATGCTGTCAGGAAATATCACGACGGTATACCTCCCCTAGCGCCGCCCCTCCCCTCCCTCTCTCTTCTCTTGAAGCGCCGCTGCTCCCCTTCCCCTCTCTTCTCCTGCTCCGGCGTCGGCCGTTGCCCTCCTCTCCCTCTCTCTTCTCTGTGCCTGCCACCCTCAGCTCTGTGCTCTTCCACCTCCCCCCGCCCCTCCACCATCGACAGCCAGGAGCGACCCTGCAGCCTCGCCGCGCTGCCCTCTCCCCCTCCCCTGCCGTCCTTACCCCGCACAACCTGATCACCGCGCCGCCGCCTCATCGTGTCGCTCTCCAGCACCGTCCTCCGCCACAACCCGATGCCCTCCACCGCTAGGCCACCGCCTCCTGGCCTCGCTCTACGTCGGGGGGGGGGCTATTGTGAACCTGTCCAGGAAAGACGATGGCAGCGCCCCCCCCCCCCTCCCTCGCTGGAGCTGAGAGCTTGTGGGAGAGAGAGGAGAAAGCTGCAAGAGATGGAGCTATACTGTCGAATCATAGTAAAACGTTATACAGTTCTCTAGATTTTCCTTTAAATCCCACGTTATATCCCAATCCCATTCCCACCATTATCCAAATAGCGCCTAAGGTGTAAGCAATCCATCTTTGTTGGGCCTATTTGTATATCGTGGGCCGAGCTTTCAACCAATAGGCCGTGCATGGGTTCATCCGCTGAGGATTCGTGGCTAGTTTGTACATACGTACCCATCATTTTTTTTTTGGGGGTTTTGGAGGGAAACACGTACCCAGCATTTGTCACATTATTGACACCAAATCAATTACCACCATAATAACCACGTAATCTACTACTGCTGTTTCAGGTTCCACCACTCATCTCAATTAGACTAACTATTAAGGAGAGATGGTATCTATGAGCATCAAATTAAGGGCCTGTTTGGGACTGCTCTGCTCCGGTTTTTCCAACTCTGCTCCACCAACTCCAGTCTGGAGCGGCTCCACTCTGGAGTTGCTGGAGCAGGTGGCCTGTTTGGCATGCAGCATGACTCTAGCTCCAGAAATAGGAGGTTTTCCTAAGAAAGGTCTAATATGCCCATGGATGATGTTTGGTGTATGTTTTGATGTTTTAAAAGCATATGTGAGTGTTTGTTTGGTTTTACTAATTGAAATATGATGTAAAAATAAATAAATACAAATAATTTAGTAAAAATATTAGCAACGCATGAATAGACCCAAAAGGCTAAAATCCACCCCCACCAATAGATAAAACTTGCTCTTCTGACGTTTGCAAAGTATGCTAAAAATAATTATCAACAATGGACTGAATTAGAAGAGTACTAGCAATCCGGTGGAACGATTACTTTTGTCAATTCATTGATGTCACGATGGAATCTACAGACCAGGAAGTACCGTTGCTCATCATCATCATCGTGTATAAAATAACAAGATCAATCTTGCTCAAAAGATCTGTTGCTGACCAGAAGCAGCATGGCGCGGACGTCGAACTCCGGCAGCGCGCGGGTTGGGTTGCGGCATCAGCGCCGCGAGAGCCGCTGGCGGCAGTGGCCTCGACCGGACCAGGCCGACCCTCGGCGCGGGCAGTGAACCTCACCGGCGCCTTCGGGACATGCTGGTGGCGGCGTTTTTTTCGGACGGGAGAAACAGGCGGACTAGGAAGACGCGCCGTGTGGAAGAAAGAAAGAAAAAAGAACGAAGGGGTATGTTTGTGTAATCAATGGCATAGGTGGGTAATTTTCCCTCAACTCCATGAGGAGGTATGAATCTCTAGTTTCTGGAGTACCCCTTGAGGAGCTCCACAAAAAAACGTAGAGTTGGCTCTCAACTCCACCTTTTTCTTGGAGCAGAGTTCTTGGAGCTGGATCTGTTTGGCTAGACAAACTAGGAGCTAAGCTGAAAAACCTGAAGTAGAGCAGTCTCAAACAGGCCCTAAGCAGCCGAGGTGAAGTAGCCATTAATTTACTGCTATTCTGATTGTGACTATCTTGATCTGTGCTTGAGGAGCAAAAACGACAAGCAATTCAGTGTTACAACAGGCGATGTCCAGGTGAACCGTCAGCTACTTTAAGGAAGCCACACGAAAAGATTGTTGAGTGTTCTCAGGCCTCTCTAAAAGTAGTTTTTTTTGTCTTTCTACGGTAACTACTTTTTAAACAGAGTATTTTGTTAAGACGTAATTTACAAATTAATTATAGTACACAGTATAATAACTTCATTTATATCGGTCAAAATCACATATAAGTTTTTGTTATATAAACAGCCCAAAAACTCTAAACCATAGCTATAAATAATATGCCTCGACTGGCCGCGTTGCGTGCTTGCATGTTGTAGCTAGCACACTTGTTGAACCAAAGGCTTGTCTACACTTTGGTGGCTATAGTGTTATAGAACCGTTTTTACCAAGGACCACCGCGCAGATAGCATCACCGTCGGCCACAGGTCATACCGTCATGGTGACGTACGATCAGCATACAGCAGGTCCCTCTCATTCTCCTTTCTTTTCTTACATATAGTTTGTACAGTTATTAGTTAGCTATCAATGTTAGACAATATAGATCGTCCAATGTGAACAAGTGCATGCACCAATGTAAGTTGATGGATTTGAATAGCTGACCTTTAGTATACAAGAACAACAATGCTTAATTTACATACACATTAGTATATATGTAGTCGAAGTATTTGAATAGTGATGCTCAGTACAAGAATCACAACGCCATAAAAAAATGCACTGGCCACAGGTTGGCCCCGCGCTAACGTAAGCAAGGTGGGGGTTCACTTGAGAGCTGTTAGATGTATATTATACCTGTATATTTTTATTATTATATAAGAGATTATCTATATAAATGCTATACCTGTAGTGTATATATAATGGCTTATTAGTCTCATAATGAATACAAACGCTATTTATAACATGCTATCAGACCGCACCTAGGGTTTTCCTTCGTCAAGCTGCTGCCACTTCCAGTTCATCTTCTCTAGTAGCTACCGTCATCTGGTTCTTGCCTACCACCGTCATTGCTCTTCTCTGCATCGGCTCTACATCCGCTGCCAAGCTGCTCACCGCTGGATCCCCTCGATTTGCCGGCAGCTTTGTCTCTGTCCGTGGTCGTCGTCCTCCCGTCGCCTTGTCCGGCTGCCCACGCCACCAAGCTCAACCACCCGCCGCTGGATCCCCTCGGTTCGCCGACTGCTTCGTCTCTGTCCATAGCCGTCAACCAGCGCACTGGTCAGAGGTTGCCCGTGGTCACCGTTGCCGACTGGAAGCAACCCGTGGTCGCCATTGTCAGCTTGAAGTCACCTGCTCGGTCGCGGTCTTCACAAGGGCCGACTGACCATCCGGCCACTGTTGGTCGTTCGCCCGATGTCTTTGCAAGGCCGGCTGTCGTCCGGCCTTGTGATAATCACTTAGTTACACACCCAACGAAGGGTGCCGGCATGACGAGTTTATTATCTCTTGTGGGTAAAGTTGTGTAACCTCTGTAGAGTCTAAAACTATTCAATAGCAATGTCCCTAGTTAGAAACAATGCTCGATGATTTCACATGAGGGGTAGAGATTTCGTAAAAACCTGGTTGGGTTAAGTATGGGAAGTGAATAGTTAGTTCACTAGTGGTTCATTGCTTAAATGGTTAGTTTACAGATGGTTCATTAGATGAATGGTCGGTTCACTTATGGTTACTCAATTTCTTTGATTATTTATTTATTTATTATTCATTTTTAGAGTTTGCTTTCAATCTATTTATTGTATTTACTTTAAACTATTGCTTTGTGCAAAATAACTACTTAGCCATTCTTTGATAGCCTTGCATCATTATATATTGCATCTTGTTACAAACGACTTTCTGAATACTTTACGTCCTCACGGCTATATCCACATTTGCTCAGTTGTTGAAAAAGAGTTGTATAAGCCAGAGGTACTTGGAGGAGAATTCTTCGATGACTTGTCGGAGTAGGACTTCACTCCCTAGTTGATTGCCTGTGGGCATGTCGAATAGCCATTGCACTTATCTTTCTCTGTTAGTTTTTGCTAAGACCTTTCAAGCTACTATTATAAGCTTGGCCACAAGGTCACTACTCTGATAATTAATAATATTTGAGTATTTCTTAGTTAATCATGATCATGATCGATATTCTATCTATATTTTCACTGTGTGCACTAGTGTGATCCAGAACTAGTGCAGAATACACAAAGAGTTAGAATTTGCTTATTTAGGCCTCGCCACTTCAGGTTTACACTATCCACCTTAATTGCTCTATTAGCTTCTTCGTTAGCCAACTGGTCGAATCCGGATACTAACGTAAAAGAACAAATACAAATAAGTTCTTACTATAAGTACCTAGATTATACAATCCGGATTCCTCTGTGATTTCACCGCACTATTCCCTGGATCAGTAGATAGTGCTCACATATTACAGTTCTGAATATCAAAATACATATCATGCGGAAGCGTAAATATAATAGTAGACTTACTCATGGGCCGGTTAGGCCGAAATCAATAAATTGCAGCAGCGGAAGAACGAATCACATAGGTGGGACATTCAGGACATGCCCACAGGTAGCCAACTGGAGGTTCGCGACCTAGCCCTTGACATCTTCATCTTCTCTACCGTCAGGTCCAATCGTGTTGCTGAGGCGTAGTGATCTGATTCCTGATTCTGGATTTGTTATGAGAGCGAGTATGAGCACAAACTACCGTGCTCCGCGAGCCAATACACAGAATGCAAATAAATAGTATGCATGGCTTATCAAAGGAGAGGCTCGGGATATTTTATTTGCCAGAAATTGCTTTTAGTAGCATTATTATTACTTAAACATAGTGTAATTGTTGTTACCTAAACTCCACACAGCGATTGCCATAATTGACTTATTCATCTTCTACTTAATCCACCAAACACATACTTTCTATATTGAATGCCGTCTAAAACTCCAAACAGCGAATATCATCAATTATACAATCCACCAATCAATTGCTGCCTAAATCTCCAAACAGCTAGTGACATCATTTATCTAATATCACTTAATTAATCTTTTGTATTCTAAATCCCTAACAATCCAATCCTTTAGTTATGGATCCACAACCATAATTTGCTCTTCCAATAATCAACCTTATTTTCCATTATCTATCTTTAACTAATTCACTAGTATACCTCCACCAAAAATATCAATGATCAAGTCTACGACTCACTAGTATACATCCACCGAGAATACGCTTTATCAAGAGTGTAACCCAATAATTGTTATTATTCCTCCAATATTCTCAGAAATTCAATTCATCCATCTAGTATTTGATCCAATCCTATTAATCCCATTATCGCCAACATCTTCCAAGAATTTATATTAGTTATCAGTGTTGTAATCCAGCAATTACCTTTGCACTCACTAATTCTCCGAAAATCATTTAAATCATCTTTCTAGCCTATATATTTATTTAGGCTCCACCAATTTATTTCTCCCAGAATCCGCACTATCATTTTCACCTTTATGAGTGACATGATTCCACCAATAACTTTATACGGTTAACACAATCAACCATCTACTTTTCTTACGAATCTATCAATTCTTCCTGACATTTTACTTTGTGAGATGTATTAACATTATTCAGAAATATAATACATAGAAATTTCCTGAGACCTAGCAGTTTTGAACAAAAACATAATGTGTAAGAGAATGCAATAATAATAGCGATCCAGATTCCATCCACTGTTACATGGCATCCGCACCATATAGCATCTTTCAGCGTTATAGCCGCTTAACTTACCACTGGGATGACACCCAGGACAACTCAAATCAGGGCTTTCCACTGCCCTTCACTTTTCCAAACCCATCCATAAAGCATTTTGAAATAGAATTATATCTAGTTAAGTTCCCATGTCCGCCCTTGACCGTGGGCACGGCTATTCGAATAGTTTTGACTCTGCAGAGTTTGTACACTTTCACCACAAGAGACAATCAACTCGTTGCCCCACAGGATTCCTTAGTCATGTGGTTGAGCAGACCATCATAGTGACTTTTCAAGGTATCTAATCCCTTTTGTCATCTCACCTTATGGGAAACTGCCCACTTACGGTGGGTCCCATCTATGCACGGGATGTTCCCCACAGTTACTAACGCAGCCGGGCTCCACTTCCCGCAACGTTAGAACAGCTGGAAAACTTCACCCTCCACTCGGTGTCCCTTTAGGCCTCCCCTTGCCCTTGCGTATCCACTTCCATCCACTACCAGTGAGATGAGTCTGGGGGTTTTGATAAATTTACTTAGCCAAGTTGTACTTTACAGACTTGTGGTTGTACTGTTTTACACAGGAGGTCATGACAAGATTCAGTCCTTAGTGGTATCTGGGCGGTTCTACCACTACCCACTTTGTGCTTCCACTGCACCACATACATACACACCATCGAACCATCCACCCAGATATTTAAGCAAGTTGGGGTTTTTGGGAATCATAAAATAATCATGTCAAAATATACCAATCATTCTCACCATGACTGTCCAAACCAATTTCTCATGATTAAAAATGATAATGAGGCTTGGGGCATTTCAACGCCCCTGAATATCTATGCAGTATTAAGCATGGCGTATAATTAGGGACTTATTTTCGAAAGGTTACTATTATAGCTTTGTTAGGGCGACAAGGTTCATACATTCAAATATTCCAAAGGAGATGTAATATTACCCAAGTTAAATAATGGGCATATAACTAGAATCTTGAATTAATCATGTATTTGCATATAAAATAACAGCATGCAATTTGATAATTTAAACAAAAGTAATTTGCAGAAAATGTAGGATCAACATGATCAAAGTATTGACTCGCCTGGCGCGGTCTTGAGCTCACACAATGCTTTCTCTTGAGCTTTTGGGTCTCTATCTTCACTTCGGGCTTGATCTCGCTTGATCCACTGATTCTTCACGACTCCCAATTTTTAATTACGGGATAAACAACTGAATTCAAATAAAAGCGAATAACTCAAGAGACCCAAATAAATCCAAACAAATTTATTTTAGATTTATTATAAGTTAATGGGTGATTCGAGTGATCTGAGGCAAGGCCGGTGGTAGAATACGATAACTTGATCTTTTTATTGATAATCTCTTTTTATTATTTTGGTATTTATCAAGGAAGTTCCATGAGTTAGGTTATACCTATGAATCAGCGTACGAGGCTAGTTGGATATCATTTTGTCGAGTTTTAATATTCTGGGCATATGCGATATATAAATGATGTGTACAACTTTTAGCCTAACGAGTTAATCTTATAGTCTGAGTATATAGCATTTTGTGGCACTACATTTTATGTACCTAAATTTGACCTCAATTAACTATTTGGGCTATATTAGTTATTCACTTAATAAGTAATTAGATATTAAATATTAAGTAGCCTTATTTTACCTCCTAATTAAATTTACTATATTTCCTATATTATTCTGAAATTGTCCATAATTTTCACCAAATTTAATATGAGCTCTAAACTTTCTGGTTTTAGTTCCATTGGATAGATCTTGAATTTAGTGAATTTAGGAATTTGTCTCATTTAATTTGGAGTTGAAATGAATAAATTATACCCATTCAAAGTTTTCAATTTATCCTAAAATTATTAAAATCCTGACAGGTGGGTCCCACTTTCTATTTTTAATTCATTCTTTTTCTTTTCTCTTTTGTGCACTGTGTCTATGACAGGTGGGCCCGGCTATTATTTAATTAAATTGAGCATGGCCCACATGTTAGTGAGAGTGTCTTGTGTTAATCTAGCATTTGCATTTATGGGGGCCATTAGTCGATAATTAATTACCATTAGCATTAATACCCTGTCTAAACATTAATTATACTTACTTATATGCTAATAAATTTTACATTAGTTTTAATTGTGTTTCCTTAATTATTCCTTAATCCTACTCTACAGTTATTCTCGGCAAAACCTAACTAATCCGTGCGGTCAGCCGGATTCGAACGCGGCTGAGCGGAGTGAGTCTCAGCGCTGCTAGCCACTCGATTGCACTGTGTTACCTGAAAGCAAGGGGCGGGGGAAATCACTTGAACCAATGGTGTGGGTGCTGGAGCAGAGAAGGCTCGGGGCGGCGGTCGGGCGGCGGTGTTGCCAACGGTGGGCGGCCTGAGGATTGCCGACGGCGGGCAAAACGGATTGACGGAGCCTCGAGGAACCCGATGGCAGGGTCGGTGGAGGCCGGGGAACGCCGGAGATGGGTCGGCGGCGGCGGCTGGTGGTGGCGCGGCGAGGTTGCCGTGGAGGAAGGAGCTCCGGCGACGGGAGGCTCGGCCGATGATTGAAGGGAGTTCCAGGCGGTGAGGAGACGCTCCCCAAGCGAGGAATCGAAGAGAGGCTGTTCGAGGAGGCGGCGGCGGTGGGTATGGTGGTGGCGGCTGGCGTTGGGGAAGATGGCCGTGGCGGTGAGTCTCGTTGCGCGAAAACTCAATTAGCTCGGTGGCGAGGGAGTAGGAAGCTTGGGGAGTCCCGCGGGGCCTTTGGCGGGTCTTAAAGGCGGGCGGACGGGGTCGGCATCGGAAGCTCGCCCGGGCGGTCACGTCTGGGCGGCGGTGGCAGGCGGCGCGACATGGGGCGCAGAGTAGGGGCGGCGCGGAGGGTGGAGGCGGGCAGCGGGTTTCGGGGGGGCCGTGTCGCGCGGCTTTGCCGTGTCGGTCGGCTTTAGCCGGAGCAAAACAGAGGAGAGGGGGCCCCAGGCGCACGGGGAGGAGGAAATGCGGGCGAGGCAGGGGAGAGGAGAAGGAGAAACGCAGCGGGGCGGTGTCGGCGGAAAGCGCGGGAAGCGGGGCCAGTGAGAGGCGAGGTGGAGTTGGGTAGGGCCATTTAGTGCACAGCTTCACCTCTTTTTTTTGTATATATTTACATATGTATATATATATCTATTTATTTCTGTCTTTGTATATGTATATACATATTTATTTTATTTTTATATATATACATATATTTTTATTTATTTATTTGCACATTCATTTTATATACAAGTATATATTTTTGTGTTTATATATATATATATATATATATATATATATATATATATATATATATATATATATAGTTTCCTTTATCTCTTTTCTTGTATATTTTCATTTCCATGTGTTCAATTGTCTAGCCCTTTTTGTATACGTATTTGCATATACTTTATATATTTATTTTTGTTGCCCCTTTATACTATTATTTTCAAAATGAAATTTTATATTTTAGTTCAAGTTTCTCCCACCCTTTTCTAGGTCATCTTTTCATATTCGAATTTTTTAATTTCAATTCTCTATCATTGGCATATTCCTTTTTATGACTTCACTAGTGTTGATTTCTTTCCAATACCTCAAATTTTCTTGGAACCCCAACCAAATTTCCCAAAAAATTACCATAAACTCCAAATTCAAATAAAATATATTGCAAAAATAATTCAAAAGCTTTATATTTTCAGATTTAAATTTTTGGGATGTTACACTTACTTTGCAGAATACAAGCTGTGAACAAAATGCAATAAAATATCCGAAAAGGATATAAAAAAATGGGTTTGGTGAATAGGGTTTAAGAAGTGCTTGGTTGGGTCAAACAGAGTTGAGAATGGTTTAGACGGGTTCGAAGTGGTCGAAAGTGATATACACTTGTCTAACGGGTTTTGGATAAATAGTAATGGGCTGGATGAATAGTACAAGGTTGACACTATTCCTAATGGATCGAGTTTGGTGAATAGTATTGAAACTGTTTACTGTTGGTTGTGGATCGAGCTGAACAATATTGGATCGGTTTAGAGCAGTAACAGGAAAGACTTAATTAGTGATGGGTTTGGCCCACATGTTTTTCTAACCTTGGGCTGGTCGAGTTGGCCCATGTACCTGGGCCACCAGGCTTGAGCCTTCTTCGACTCAGTTCAGCTTGGTGCTATGGCACCCAAGCTAGGGACACAGTGGTGAGTGAAATTGGACTCCGATGATGGTCTTCGGCGGCAAGTGCCAATGCATTTAGGATCATTGGGATCTAGGAGTTCCATTTTTGGCCTTCGCAAGGTTCGGGAAGTACTGGTGGCTGCCCACGGTGGCATGGCTTGGGTGTTGGCTGTGCATGCCATCGGCAACCTAGAGGCTATAGGAGAAGGTCAAGGTTGGGATTGGGAGGTCTAAGCGGGGCCATGGGTGAAGTGAATTTGATTTTGCCTAAGGGTATTGAGAGATTGCAATTTAAGGCTCACCGGCAAGAACACGGTGGCGGCGGTGACGCTTTGGTCAGAGTTGGGAGGGGGTGACTTGGGCATTAAACTAAATGCTAATGGAAGCTAATGGAGAGGTTATTGCAACTTTAAAGGTCATGGGAGGCGATATGAGTAGTGGCTCGCTCACGGCGGTGGCGGCACATGGATGGCAGAGGTGGTGAATAGGAGACTTTGGCAGCACTGGTGACGAGGCTGATGGTCACAGTGTCACCTCGGTCACGACGTACTCCTTTGGCACAAGTGGGCTTGCGAGCGGTGCGGTCAATGCGCGAGCGTGCTCGGCCACGCTATGTGAATTAGACAGCAATGCAGTCAGCAATGGCATGGCATTGTGCGTGGCCAAGCAGCAACGGGATGACTTTAATAGTACAGTCAGCGAGCTAGAGGAGGGCTAAGTGAGCATTGATGACTGACCACGATGAGGTGGTGCACAATCTAGTGGCAGTGGTGAATGGCGTGAGGCTGGGTGGCATTGGGCACAGGGAGAAGGAAAGAAGAGGGAAGGCGCCAATACAAGGAGAAAACAGGAATGACCAAAAGGGGAAAAGCAAAAATAGCTTTGGAATTACCGAATTGGGAAAGAAACTCAAATTCAACAGGAATTCAAGAAAATTCAAAATTTTAAAAAATTTTGAGTTGTCTCAAACTACCCCCCTTAAAAAGAATCTCATCTTCGAGGTTCATCCAGGGCAGAGAATGGGCTGGACAAATAAAATTTGCTGCAATTCTGATTTCCTCTTCTTAAGTCTTGTCCTTTGTTTAGGGTGAACTTCATGTAGTACTTGTCATCAACTGGTAATTCTATCAATACTTGTCCCTTTTTATTACAACTGAGTTTCCACAAGTTATCTTCTATATTGCTTATACCTGTATATCATCCTTGTATGTTCCATATTCGATGTCTTACTACTTTTCCCTATAAATTGTTCAATTTGGCTTGCTGAACTTTTGTAGATACTGATTTTGCATGTCAGTATTTTATTATTTCCTCCAGTAATCCTTAGACATTCTTGGTTTATTTTGTATCAGTGCTTTACTCTAGTTAACCTCTGTCTAGGTTAAGTTGGCTCTTTTGATAATTCTTTCATCTTCTTCATACCCATTTACTTTTCTTGTATCTTGAAGTTGAAAGTAAGTCCACTATGATTATCTTTGGTATGGCACAAACTTCTTATATCTTATATCTTTGTATAGATAGCTTACATATATTTATGTAATCTTACAGCATATCTTAGTTGAAATAACCTTACAAGCAAACTCTTGGCTTTCTAAACTTGCTACACAAAAAGAGTATAAGGTAAATTTTATTCCATATCTTGTTCTTAATTAGTGGTGATGCATAACTCATGCTTTTTATTGTCTCCTTTGTCACTCTTCTTCTTTCTTCATGTCGTTCTTTTTAGAGTAGATCTGTTTTCCTTCTTACCTTAGCTTTCTCCAGGTAATGTCTTTCTTTCTTCATATGTGGTTGCTTGCATTGGTTTGATTGATGTATATTGACTATTGTCTTCTTGTTCGTACCCTTGCCTTTTTCTTAGATAAGTACTTCATTGGACATTGGCTACAATAATGTCCCTCCTATTGGCAATGAAAATAAGTCATGTCTACCAAAAGATCACTTTGTTAATCTTTGAATATTCTAATGTCACTTCTTCTATCCGAAATGCTTGGTAAACTAGAGCTTGTAAGTCTAGAAAATCTATAGTTATAATACAATTCTTCAGACTTGGTCATAGACTTTTAACAAAGTGTTCCATTCTTTTAGTTTTACCATTAACATCTTCTTGAGTATAACGTATAGATGACAAAATTGATGTAGATATTCTGTGATAGACTTTTCCTTCTTGTTGAAGATTAAGAAAATATTGATGCTTCATTGTGATAACTCTAAAGGAAATGTGGGCCTTACGAAATTTTTTTCACAAATTCTTTCCACGTAATATCTTTCTTTTTCAGATGTATCAACTGAATAGCATTCTACCAAGTAGTTGCCAGTTCTAAAAGCTGGTAAATAGCAAAAAGGACTTTTTCCTTATCCATGCACTGGATAATATCCATTCTCCTTTTGATATTTTGTAACCAATTCTCTGCACTTAGTGGGTCTGTTGCAGACGAGAATTTTCGTGCTTGAGTCTTCAAAATGGTTATAAACTTGGATGCAGTTGCACTTGACATTGATGTTGATCCTTCTTGTGACATCTTTATAGTAAACTGTTCTAATAGTTTTGCCTATTGTTCTAGTATATTGGTTTGTTTTTGTTCATGTTCAATCTGATTCCTCTCGATGACGTCTAGAACTTTCTTCATACTGGGCTACTTTTCAAGATTTCTTCTCTCCATCAGTTGTGCCATAAGATTTCTAATTTGTCCAGTGATACTTGCTAGGACATTTCAACATCTCCCAATATTCAATATCAATGAACTAATTTACTCACATACTATTTTCATATATAGGCTTAAAATCTGATGGGCTTATCATTAATTTAATTTGTATTTCTTACTAATTATGTCTATGCTATGATCCTTCATCACTTAGTCATGGTATCATTGCCATCTAAAATTTCAATTAACAGGTATTATCATTTATCCAATCCACCGAACATATGCTTCCCATTGTATCATATATAAATCCTTTAATCAAATCATTGCTACCTAAATCTTACATAAATCTCAACTTCCATCATGAATTTGTAAATCTTATCTTAGATCTGATATCTGCCATTATTCAATCATGCATCCTAGTGATAATTCAACATTCTTACTTTAAGTCCACCATCATCATTTATATCAAGATCTCTTAATAATCCAATCCTTTTGGCCATTAAATCATAATCAAGACCTACTCATTCAGCAATCAACTATGCTTCCCACTATTTTATTTCTAAATTATTTCACAATTGTAAAAATTCATCAAGAATTATAACATTTATCAAGGCCACAATCTAATAATTATTATCGCTTCCCCTATCTCTCCAAAATTTGATTTATCCATCTATCTAGTCAATCCAATAAATTTCACCAATTATCCATCCAAATTTCACACTGCTAATTCCTCCTAATGATCAACATGAATCCAATAATATTTTTGTTTATTCATCATTTCTTATACATATCCCTTATGGGTTTGTCTATTTTCTTTTCTTATGGCTCCGTGGGTATAGATTAATCTACTTGCTGTAATCAGGAATTGGCATTTAATTTCTTTGTGGTTTAGAATCCGATAGGCAAGGAAAGAATAATAATAGAAGTATATAAGTAAGGATCGAGATGAAATAGGGTAGTAGCAAAAATCTTTCAATATAGCCTTTATTTGAAATTAGGAATAGTTTTGCACAAATTGCTTATATAACAACCTAATAGGTTGATAGTGCAATTTGGCTATTAATACAATCAAAAGAACTTTGTTTACTCAAGTGGTTTTACCTGTAGCATCATGGAAATCAAACGAGTATTATTAATTAACTACTCTAATGGTGACTTTATAACTCTTCAAGAGGAAAAGTTTTAGTTAGGGTACTCACATTATTCTTCTCAACACCATCCTTAGCACTACTTCTACTGATATTAGTTTTTGTTCCATCTGGTCAATACTTGCTACAAGAAATTACTCTAAGTGGCTACACAAGTTTTAGAGATTTTGATAAAATCAAAAGGAAAACTTTTAACGCAAGGCTAAGAGAGATGAGATAGATATAGGAAAGATGATATATCAATAATACTTATAGTTTTCGCACTTCTTTTATATGAGAAATTAGAATTTTGTAAAATTTATATTCTTATCGAAACCAAATCTATAGTTAGGGTTACAAGCTATAGTCAACCCTGCTCAGATACTATTCTATAATGACCCCATTTTTTTAGAACAAGGCCAAGAAGTTTACCATTTTTAAAATAGTAAAACAATCTTAATTATCAAGGGGGTTTGTCATCCTCAATTTTCATATCAAAATCCACCAAATTCTACTTATGCATTGTTGCTAGAATCACCCATGAAACACAACTCAATTAACCGGGAGCTCGGCATATTTGAATACCATTTATTATACTCTGTAGAGTTGCCAAACTTTACCATAAGATATCTCAAACTTTTAATGTCAAGCTATAGATATGTAACATGTTAGCTTGCGAGTGAGTTGAGATAACAAGGTTCTTCATTGCTCTCCTCTTTCTAGCTTCTACCTGGTTGGCTCGTGGCCACCAATTGTCAATAATCCACTGGGCAAAGCGGAAATCGTGAACCAATTTTGGGTGGACCGACCATTGTTAAATATGGAAGATACTGCTTCCATACCACCTCGGTGTACGCAAGCCATTCCAACCACTGGAAATGCTAACCATTCTATAGATATTCAATCAAATCAAGTAGCTACTAAATAAGGTTTGATAAGTCAAAACTTGTGGTTGAGTGATTTTGTGTTCTTTACTTAGTATAAGGTTGTAATCCTTATTTTTCACAAGTGAGGCAACTAGTCACAAACCCAGTGTGTTATAGCACTAAACCACCAATTCATACCAAAATCTCCACCCTAGGATAAGATCATGGACTCCAACCAACTAGTGGCTTTCCATGAGTCATCCTTAACTCTAGAACCATTTTAAAATTTATCGGCGAAATGCCGAATCAACTTAGTAGTGTAAAAAAATTTATTATAATCCAATGATGAATAATTATACATTAATTTATTATTATTTAGGCTGTTAAGGTGAATATAGCCTTCACGTAAAATATGGTTTTTCAGTAGTAGGACTTAGCTAATTATCATATTATTCTAAATTATTATTTTAAATAAATAACAATGTGCAAATAACAATAATGAAAGTGATGATAATTAATAAATATGTAGGATCAACATGATCAAAACATGTGACTTGGCTTTTTATCTAAGGTCTTAATCATTTCTTTGTAGGCTTCAAGTTTACACCATCCTCCTTAATTGCTCTAGTAGCATTTCCGATGGCTAGCTAGTCAAATTCGGATGCTAGCACAAAAGAATGAATATAAATAAGTTCTTGCTTTCCAGAATGCAAGTTGTGAATAAATGCAATAAAATATCTAGAAAGGATATAAAAGAAAATAGGTTTGGCGAATAGGGTTTAAGCGGTGCTTGGTTAGGTTGACAGAGTAGAAAATAGTTTAGATAGGTTCAAAGTGGTCGAAATGAATATAAACTTACCTAACGGGTTTTAGATGAACAGTAATGGGCAAGATGAATAGTAATAGGTGGAGACTATTCCTAATGGATCGGGTTTGGTGAACAGTATTGAACTCGATTACTATTGGTTGTGGATCGGCCTGAACAGTATTGGATCGGGTTAGAACAGTAATAGGCTAGACTTGAATAGTGATGTGTTTGGCTTTTGGGTTTGTCCCATGTGTTTTTTGGCCTTAGGCCTATCAAGTTGGCCCATGTGCATGCCCCACTAGGTTGAGCCTGCTTTGGCTCAACTCAGCTTGGCGCCATGGCACATGAGTAAGGGACTTGGCAATGAGCGACATTGGACTCCAGTGATGGTCCTCGGTGGCAAGTGATAGTGTGTTTACGATCAATGGGCTCTAGGAGTTCCAGTTTTGGCTTTGACAAGGTTCGAGAATCATCGTTGAGGTCTAGCGACCGCAGGAGCTCGCCGGAGTATGCCCATGGCATGGTGGCATTCTGTTGAGGTTTTCGTAAGGCTCAAGGGATTCTAAGCATCTATGATGGATAAGGAGGCTGCTGGTGGTTGTGGTTTTGGCTTACTCGGCTAGTAGGTGGCTACCCACTATGGCATGGCTTGGGTGGCAGCGGTACACATCACCGGTGACCTAGAGGCTACAGGAGAGCATGGTGTGGTTGGGATTGGGATTGGGAGGTCTAGGCGGGCGTGGGTGAAGTGAATTTGATTTTGACTAAGGGTATTAAGAGATTGCAATTTGGGGCTCACCGACGAGGTCATGGTGGCGGCGGCGATGCTTTGGCCAAAGCTGGGAGGGGTGACTTGGGCATGGAATTGAGTGCTAATGGAAGCTAATGACGAGTTTCGCGTAGCTTTAAAGGTCACAGGAGGTGGTAGGAGCAGTGGCTCGCTCACAGCGGTGGTGGCATGTGGATGGCAGAGGTGGTGAGTGGAGACTTCAGAGGCACTAGTTGCGAGGCTGATGGTCATGGTGTCGGCTCAGTCACGGCGAACTCCTTTTGTGCAAGTGGGCTTGTGATTGATGTGGCCAAAGTGTGGGTGCGCATCACCCAAGTGGTGCATAAATCGGACAGTAATGTAGTCAGTGGTGGCATGGCATGGCGTGTAGTCGAGCGACGACGGGACAGCTTTAAGGGTGCGGTCAGCAAGCTAGAGGAGGATGAGCAAGCGCTAACGATTGGCGACAGTGAGGTGGTGTGTGGGAGCTGGCAGCGACAACGAACGGTGTGAGGCCAGTGGTGCTGGGCACACAGGAGCAAGCAAGAAGAGGGAAGGTGCCAACACAGGGAGAAAATGGGAATGACCGAAAGGGGAAAGCGGAAATAGCTTGGGAATTATTGATTGGGAAAGAAACTCAAATTCAACCAAAATTTGGGAAAATTCAAAAATTTTGAAATTTTTGGGTTGTCTCACAAGGTATCGAATCGGGTCTCGGTCACGTCCATGGATTCCAACCCCATTAGGCTCGGATGAGCGCACACAGATGGAGCAGGAGTAAATACACCTGGCAGTAGTTATATATATATACACACACACTCTCGGGTGTACATATATGTATGTATATATATGTCCTAAAACACAATTTTGACCAAACATTTTGATTATAATATCAATCAAGCCTAATAAAATTATTACAATGTTATGAAAGTACTTTTTGAGATAAAACTATACATATTACTTTCATGCCTCCAATCTAAATACAAAAATATGTCGATAACTAAAGTTTACAAAGCTTGGCTACACGTATCCAAAAAATCACTCTTTGTAACTAGAGGGGATATAAATTATAAAGAAACGTTGAGGTCTGTTTGATAAGTTCAAGTCAATGGAGATGTAGTTTTGCATGCAAAAAATATACATATAATTTTCTTTTGTATTTTTTCTAGACATATGTTTCTATATTTTGATAAGCATTACATGTAAAAAAAGTAATTGATGAGCGCATCCATAGCACTAGTGCATATTCTCTCTCAAAAGTAATTGATGAGCACATCCATAGCACTAGTGCATATTCTCTCTCACATTGATTTGATCGTGTGATTCAAAATGTTACAAGCTCAATTCGAGATGATAATATAAATGGTGCATATACAGGACCGATGATAAGAGCACGAGCTAAATTAATTAAAGAATAGGTGAATTTTTTCCTCACTTAATTCCCTTTTATTTTTAATGAGAATTTTATACTACCTAATAGCGGGTCGTTACTTGTTAGGTTTCAAGGAGAAGGTTCATAGTGGTACTATTGTTGCATATTGTCTTTTGGCGTGTACTACACTATGATGGGACCAGTGGGAGGCGTGGAAGTGGTGCCACACGAGGTAGCATTGTTCATGTATGAATTATTTGAAACAGTGTGTACAATACATATAAATGAAAAGCTTATCAAATCTACTTTCGAATACATCAAACAACATATGATTTGGAGCGTTCTACACAAAGTTCTAATAATTTGATTAGATGTTGCATGGGCTGTCTAGAGAGATGCGCAAGGGTTGCTAAACATAAGGAGTTTATAGATTACAAGGCACTTATTGGTGATATTCGAACATACCATGGCTTTTCAAAAGTTGAGATGGTTTCCTTTTCTTGTTTTGCATGGATATCAAAGCCACCCAAACAAGGAAAGCAAATAAGGAAAGCAAAGATATGAAGATTTGAAGTTAATACGGATTAGGTTCGGCATAGCCAGCAAGATCAACATTAAAGCGTCCATAATTTTCACAAACAGAGTCCGATTTGAGAGTTTTTGTACTCGTTGAAAAGCTAATTTGAAAGCCTACACAATGAATAGGGTGCTAGCCTTAAAAGCCTCATGATTATGTCGCAGTCTCTAAAACAAACCGATGATTGTAAATTTAGGTCTCCTTTTCTTGTTCATATAGAAGTCCAAGTCTTGTTTAAATGTCTTAGGAATGCTATATAGCTAAGGGGTGCACCTTATTTAATTTTTAGACTACTTTTGATAATATTTTTAGATTGCAAATTGCATCTACTATGTTCTCACTTGTTCTTCTTAGTTGATTTGGCACAGCCACATCTAGAGGGGTAATTGGGTATTTTTCTTCCAAAGATCGTTATGTCTTTTCGCTAGGAATTAAGAGATTGATGTTTTTCACTTGGTGGTCTATGGAGAATATCACAGTATGATTAGGCAAATTAAATAATTGCAAGCTCATTGTATTGGTAGTAGGATATCAACTGTTGTTTATTATTCTTATGCACAAGTTATTATCAATTCTACATCAGAAAGACCGGACACCCTCTATGAGTAGTAGTTAGATTTAAGTTTCCTACTACCATTGGTGTCATCTACTTAGCTTGGCCCCTATGGTCAATACTTGGCTCGACCCCTGATCTTCATTCTTGGCGTCCTTTTCTTCCCCTGCACTTTCCAAGCTGATTACATTGCGTGCATGACTCTAATTTCTGCCTTAGACAGTGTGTCAACAAATTAATCTGTCTTTGTCATGTGCGATCTAGCTGCCCCAATTTCTTCGCAATGTCCTCGTCGTCCTTATACTAATTCCACGTGTTACCTGAGAAAAATAACATAAGAATTACGTGTATAGGTACAAAGTTGGAAACGGTATACCTCAGCAAATGATCAAGTTGTGCGTACCCCAGGGCCGATCGAGTTGACCGCTTCTGTTCCTATGGTTGTTGGCACAAGAAATTGCCATGCAAAACCAAGTTAACTTACGTGTATTCATTCATAAGCACCTGCCGTCGTCCAAACATTACAATATATGGCTGCTCGATCGGAACTGAACACTTTAGGATCATGCATGATAGCCAAACAATGAGAGAACCACGTTAAAACCTGCCAATTCATCACCAGAAACCACTACTGCAGAAAGATCATCACATACGATTTAAAAACATCATCACAGACGGTTTTGTGAGCTATCTGAGTTTATAGGTCAGTAATGACATGAGGCTATCACCGACAGTTTTTTAACCGTATGTGATACATACTATCACAAACGGTTATTAACTCATAACCGTCAATAGTTGACTATCACAGACAGTTTGTAGTAGAAACAGTCTATGATAGCTAATGTATCACAGACGGTAAACTATCATAGATGATCTGTAGTTGAAATCGTCTGTGATATCTAATGTATCGCATACGGTTTGTAGGTTTGTAGATGAAACCGTGTATGATATATGTGTACTACAGATGGTTTGTAGATGAAACAATTCGTGATATTTCTATATATTGCTAAATTTATTTCTGTTTATTGGTTAGCCTTAGGAAATACTAGTCATACCCTCTGAAATAAGCAGAAATACAACAAGTATATGTATACATCCAATTCACATTTAGTTCATAAATATGAACATCCATTTTGCAAATAAATTAACTCAAATGAAATAAATTAGCTATCTATGAACAAATACATATATGTACAATTAAGCTTAATTTTATTCCAATCAAATTCATTCTATATTATGGAACTCCTTATATTTCATGACCTGAGACATCAAGAAGTACTCACACTGTCCTCAAATTTTTTGGAGCTCGGCCTATTCCAACACAGTTATAGCGATAGTCGCAACCTGTCAATAGGAAGATCAAAGTCGTACATACATATAAATTGATAAGTATGAAATAATTATTGCAAGATTGACAAACTTGATGATCATTGATCTTCATGAAATCGAGGAGTATTTCCATGTTATGGCAAATATAGCATCCACAGGTGTTGCCCGGGCGGCTACTAGTGGTACTGCAAAAATAAAATGTGTTAGTTCAAGAGATATTACTATGAAGTGTTATATAGAATTACTCGCAGTCAATGCATGGACAATACATATATTTTACCCCTTATTCAACATATCCTACTTGGCAGTTCTTGTAAAAGCAAACACACCATTAATGTATTCTTCGTTAACACAATTCTCAGTGTACATCCAGCTTCAGTCCTACGCTACGCATATAACAGTTTAGTGTTAAATATTGAATTAATTAATTAGTATACTAGCTATATATATGATCTAATGTTGCTATATGTAGCAAGAATAATTAATTAAATTGAATTAAATACATATAGACTACAATTGGCTAAACCCTAAACCATCTAGATGTAAATAATCTTCCCTCTACATCAAACCAGATCTAAACCATATTTAACTCTCTCTTTACCAAGTTAGATCTAAAATGTAATACAATTAGGAATAAATTACTAACTATAGATAATCAAGAACAAATGAATTTACAATCACTCTTTTCAAATTTATGGTCTCCTTTCACCAAATGGTTTTAAAGCCTTACCTTCTCAAAGAAGCAGACTGTGAGAACATATTTAGAATTTAAGACAGATCTGTAAAGGTCGGATCTACAATTAATAAGTAAAATTATCATAGACAGTTTTTAATACAAACCGTCTGTGATAACTTAATTATCACAAACAATCTTGTAGATGATCTGTAAACCAAAATTATTTATGATTGTATTTAACATTGACGATTTTGCTTACTCTGTAATAAAACATCCAGTATTAACTTTTTTGGTAGCAGTGAACGGTCCTAGCAACAGCAGAGTAAAACATTGTTGCAATTACGACGAAAGCGTACGTGACAACGAGCACAATTCACGGTTGCACATAGATAACAGTTGGATCCGACATCACTCCCAACGAAGAGCACGTAAAGAGATGTTGTTTAATTAAAACAAAGAAAGCATCCGATCTGCGTCGCGTGCCTTCCTTTTTAATGCGTTGCATATGCAGAGATCCGTTGCAACGAAACACCGTGGTGATCCACCGGATTCCACGTCGTATCCGCGAAAAAAAACCCGCAGATACTCCACTAGCGAGCCAGTTGGCAACCGCTCTTTTTGGTTTATGTTTCTTTAAATAAATAAATAGAGTAATATTTTATCATGTTTTTAAAGTAATTTAGCGACATTCGATTTATTTATATAAATATTTATATTAAAGCTAAAAATCACCTTAAAAAAAGTCTCCGGTTACCGGTTGTGTTGTGAAGCTTCTCAGGAGTTTCTTCGAAGCCAAACTGGACGAGTTCATTCAATCCTGATCTGATAGGAAAGTAGGATATATGCAGAACTCTGTCGCCGAGAGGGGAAAAAAATATAGGGGCAAGAAGCTAATCCAAAATCACAGCCGTCGTTGGATCCGATTTAGAACAAACCATAGCCGCTAATGTATAGTATGTTTGCTTAAGCACTCCTAGGTGTTAGACTCTGTTCGTGTTGTAATATATACTAGCCTCATAGGCACGGCGTCACGTCGCGCCATCCACCGTGTGTACCGAAGTAAAAGAGGCGATAATTCGTGAGGGGTTTTTTTAAAAAAAACCGAGGGCGCATGCGTATTTTCGGGAAAGCTGAAGGTCTTTTTCGTAAAAATCCGAGGGCACATGTGTATTTTCGAAAAAGTCGAAGGACTTTTTCGTAAAAAAGGGAGGACCTGTACGTAAGTAAACGAGGACCCGTACGTAATTTAGAAAACCGCGGGGGGCTATCCTGCAAAGTGGAGGGCTAAAAAGCGCAGGACCTTTTCGCGAGGAAAAAGACCTTTACGTAATTTCGAAAAACACAGAACTTTTCGCAAAACCGCTCCCGGCCGTCTGCGAATCGCGGCCACGCGCGCCGAGGGAGCTGGGGCGACGTGGAGGGCTCGCGGCGGGAACCCCGGGTTTAATACCGGTAGGATAACTAGCTACAAAGCGCGACGTCATGTTATACCAGCTATAAGTAAACCAAAGCAAAAAAGAGTGTGCTCCGCTGCGTCGCAAGGGTCTATATGCGAAGAACTGAAAGCAAGAATCTGTACGTAAGAAAAATCGAAAATAAGGACTCGTGTATAATTACGGGATTCATACGTAATTCCAGAAAAAGCGAAGAGCTTTTTCGCAAAAATAGTGATATGGCGCGGTGAGCTCCCAGGGATCCCCCGGCTATAATAGAGGGAGTATATGTTTTCGTAAGCACTCTCAGTTGTTGAAGTTATGTTTGTAGTGGTTTCTAAAAACTACTTTTCTACGGTAAATGGTTTTTATATAGTACTTAACTTTTAAACGGTGTGTTTTTTAAGGCGATGTCTACTAGTTAATTGTAGTATATACTGTAATGACTTTATTTATATCAGCTAAAATCATATGCAAGTATCTCTCTACAAATTTACCTACAAGTACTGTTTTTACTATTTATAAGTTAAAATCAAAAACCAATAATAACGGGCCCTAAAGTGTCTTCCACTCCCTCTCCCTGGGGCCTCGACTTGCCCCATCCATATTGGATCGGACGGTCTAGACAACAACGATACGATACTACGATCACCGTAGACATGCATCGATCAATTGTCTACGCATGCGGTGTCAAATTAGTTGTAGTAAATGGCGTCCTCTGTGCTAGACCGAAACGGAAATCAAGATGGACAAATCCAACACAGAACAGATCGAACGCATGTCAGTGGCCGCGCGATCGCCTCGCAACCATGCTTCCATGCAGCGACAGTCCAGCACGCTGCCACGTACTGTGAGTCAAGTTGGTCGTTTCAGCATGTGGGCCTTAATTAGCACCAGGTGCATAAACCAAACATATCAGAGCATTTACAATATAGGTTGTTAAAGAGATACTTAGTAATTAAAAATTATTTTTTCTTGCTACATACAAACAGATAAGATGTTTATTTTGAAACATCGATGTTTAAATAAGCATCGGTACTTAGCAGATGCTTATGTATATAATTATATCTAATTATACATAATATGACATCTAAGCACCCACGGAAGAGATGTTTGTATTGGAGGAAATAACTTTTACATAGGTGCTTGATGATGTAGTTATATTCTCTCTTTAAGCATTCGTATAGAAACATCTTGCATTGCACATACCCTGCAAGCGGGGCGATTCTTTTTATATTATACTTCTTCTAGGATAGTTTCTCCGTCACGATTTCGAAACGGTTTATAGCAATAGTTTTCTCAAAGTGGCTTATCGGTTTATCAATATTTAGTTTATTTGTGTAAGTACTTTTAATAAAATTAAAATCCATTAGTCACAGTAAAAAAAAAGCACCCACGGACAGATAAGATGCTTCAAGCATTCGTAGAGATGCTCTCATTTTCCATGACGGTCGACGTGCAATATGTTCCCGGTTCCCCAGCCATCTCATTTTTACCGCAATTTTTTTTCTTAGAAAGAGGTGGGTTGGTAAATAGAGTGATTTGAAGGCTTAGCCCGAAGAGACAAGAGTTAATCATCCAATCAAATCATAAAAATTCAAACAAATAACCCACCTAAGAATGGTCGTTAAAGTCAGCATCTTCAGTTTGATCGATTTTCTTCTTGCAGAGTCCAACCATGTTATCGGATAGTAGAATCGTGATTATACCAAAATGGTAAAAATGTTCATATATTTTTTTTATTATCTACACTGAAATAAATCAACTCGTAGTTAGTACCGACAATAAAATATGTTGCCTAAATATGTACCCATGTGAAAACATTTCATATGGGACAACTTATAACATTTTTTGCAATTAAAAGCTAAACACACACACGCACACACACTCCACCACCCACTTACACACACGAGGACATCCCCTAAATACACACTTAGAAATAACGAGACTGGGAATAAATCTGTGTATGCGCAGATGTGGATACTAGGATTTCAATTTTAATGGATAAAATCGTACACCTATAATTCCACTACTTCATTGAGGGATGGTTCTTGAACTTATAACATTGATGTTGGTTTTATATAAAAATTACTTAAATTGATATATATATATATATATGTGTGTGTGTGTGTATACCTATATATATCTATCTATTTAAAACGGGTTTTCTGATGGTTTTTTGCAACGACTGTTGGTTTTTTATTGAATGGACATCGTAGCGGCTGTTAATTTTTTGCTATAACTTCAATTAAGGAAAAATGAAGAAAATAAGAAAAAAATGTTATATCAATTAAGGAAAAATGAAGAAAATAAGAAAAAATGTTATATCTTTATAGAGAATACAAAGGTAAAAAGATAAACAAAAAAGACGGTGTTAAAAAAAATTAGAAGTGAGAAGCCAAAAAACTACTATAAACAGAGCCTTAGATTGACACAACCACCTGTAGAATTGTAGAGTGCTAGGATTCTATGGCTAGCATGCAAGTATGCAACTCATGGTTTTTTTAGTCAATAAACCACATTCCATCTTCATTTGTACGATGAGCTTACTCCGAAACTAATTCGTGATTACCATTCATCGGACATGTACAGCTGCATGCAATGTCAAGTAGACTGTATCATTAGAGTGCAGCGGTACAGTGGTGCTTTTTTTCTTCTGAGAATCTCAGCTGTGCCTATTATTGTTCTGTTGAAAAGATTCAAAAGAAGAAAAAGGAAAGCTAGTCGCTAGCAGTGTGCAGTAACTTTATCCCGCGCCTATTCGACGGTTGCAAGTTGGGCGTGGCGTGCGGCACTGACTGGCAAACAAAAGATCCTGGAGGGGACCCAAGGAAGGATCCCCCGGGGGTTGGGCCCTCCAAGATGTCTGTAAAACCATTCGTGTTATCTAATTTATATAGTTTAGTTTTTGTTTTTTATTAGAGTTTAATTTTGTTTTAGATGTCATAGAAGAACTATATAAACCACTGTATTATGTCTATGTAGCTTAGATCACGTTTACTAATAATTTTAGATTGCTAAATATAATACATCTACTAGCGTTACATACTTGTTCCTTCAAGTTATTCGGCACAGCCAATTCTTAAGGGGAATTGGGTGTTGCTTCTACAAATGATCGATCTTACTTTTCTACTGGGAATCGAGGGTCTGATATCATCTACTCGGTGGTGTTGGTGGATTTATCATCAAGTGTGTGGTGACAAATTCAAAGTAGGTATATAAGACCCTTACAAATGGTTTTTTTGCTATTGTATCTATACCGTCTGCAAAAACTATTAATTTTGTCTACAAAAGATGACATGAAAAGTACTAGGTACAACAACTGCCTATATATTGTAAACATCCCTAGAGACCTTTTTTTGCATGTCACATATCATCTGATTCTCTCATCTATATCATCAGAAGCAAGATTTTCGAACGACTAAAAATGTACATGCCCTAGTAGACCAAAGGCTACCGAGAGACCTAGAGGCTGCCATGACCATCCCTCACTCGGCGTAGGGATCAGGCCCCGCTCCAAAAGATTTCAATTTCTGTTTTTTTTAGTTTTCAACTTATTTAAATCAGAAACCACTTGAAACACATCGATTTTTAATTTCAGTTTATTTGGGATTTTTTTATCTTTTATTTTTTTCACTTTTTTCTTGTATTTCTTTGTATTATTCATAACGATATAATATTTTATTTTTATTTTATTAAAAAACTAACAGCTGCTACATTTAATTTTAATACAAAGCGCCTGCTCCTGGCGGGAGGCTCTTTGAGCACCGGCTCGGATCGCGGAGATCGGGCCCACCAGGGTGTTTCGCGTCAGCAGTGACGTGGCGATTGAACCGCCATGCTCGCCACGACCTAGGGGCCACCGCAGGGCAGGTGCAATTGCGCGAGGGCTTGGGCTAATCCGTCACTGACACGTAGGGATGGGTAGAGCCCTGGCCCTTTTGTCAGTGTGTGGGGCTCGGTAGGACTTGGGTGGTTCGCGGGAGATGCCCATGGTGCCGCCGTTCCAACGTGCGCCGTGTCTTCTTCGCTGTTTCGTCGTCCGTCGCCACCCTCTTGTTTCATGCCATCTTTGCAGACGTAGGAGTATGCGTGCTAGTTTTTTTTCTTTTAGAATAAATTTCTCACCCTTATCTTGGTACATCCTTTACTGCTCGCACTATGGCTCACTGGTCAGTGTTATTGATTATCTTCGTCATTTATTAATGCAGTATATCATGAAACATCGCCAGAGAAAAATAGTTTAAACTAGTAAAGTGTCCGTGCGTTGCAACGGAAAACCAAATAAAAGTGATATATACTATCAAATATGATCTCAAACTAAATAATAAACATCAATTTTATCTTATATCATCATGTATCAAGCAAAACATACATGTTCATACTCGTAAATAAATCAAGCATCATATTAGTGAAACATGATAAAACAAGCACCACATACAACAATATATACAAAAATGATAGTAAACAATATTTTTTCTTAGTATTCTTAATACATAAATAACTGTCAGACCGTCTTAGAGAATAACAAACCAATTGATAAAAAAGACATCATACCATAAACATTAACGGAAATTTTAAAATGAAACTGATGCATTATTCTTCTGGAAGACTTATCTTCATCTCTAGCTTATCAAGGAAAGAGAAAGCAAGTACACACTACAAAATTTTCTTTCTATATTTACTCAATTCATCTCATCTCACTTTGCCACCTGTAGATGCGCAACAAGGATGGGCTCAGCTCACTCAATACTTACTGTATGTACAAATGAATGCCACCACAGCTATGGACAATAATATCGTCATAACCTACTTGAGTCAGGAATTTTCACCTTCCTTGCTACGGCTCCGAGCTAATCAAATGTAATACAACCACATATAACAAACATCTATGTGAATATATGATCACCAACTGATCACCTTGGTCAGAGAGCTCCATGGCTTCAGGCCATGCGAGGATTCGTCATGTGAAATCCATGAATTTTGGAGGCGAAGCTCGACGAGGCAGGACTTTGGTGTGTCAACATTTTGTGATGCCTCCCATTTCTCTCTAGTAGCCTCAACATTGACAAGGAAGAAAGAATCTTGAGAGCATGCCTAAAGAGTAAATTAGATAAAACAAATCAAATTTACGATTGTAGAGATTATTACCATCCGAACACATTGGTGAAATTCCCATCCCAACACTCATCATTAACTTTGCTCAAAATTGAAATTTCTTTTAGTGTACCATTAGGAGAATATAAGATAATATCACCACGTATTTCATATGACTCAATACTACTGAAAATAGCACTTATGTTAAAAAAATCCTATGAAAGAATGGAGCGAGTTGAACATTTAGGAAATTTTCTTGTGCATACTTGATTAAGAGGTTTTGAGAATGGTACTTTTTGCTACCAATGTCACCATAAGGTCCACAAGAATAACTAAAGCTTTAAATGATCATACAAAAAAATTATATCGTGAAGGTCTTCTTACATTCACCATTTCTACTCTGCGCATTTCATTCCGGCATGCGATTACCTCGGACATTCAGGGCGGTGAGATGGGTAGTCTTGTGTGCCTGCAATGAGCCACGAACCATTTCCTCCAGCTCGACCTTGTCGTAGTTGCTACCTAGGTCTTTATCCACCATCATGCTCATTGCTTTTCTTGATGAAGTTTCTTTACGGAACCGATTCAAGTATCGAAAAGTTGTTCATGGTATTCTTTTCCGAAAGAAGCCACGAGAATTTCTCTCGATTATTGTTCAATGCCTTTTTCTAACCATTAAAAGAGACTCAAGGAAGTCATCACGATAGCATCTAACAATACAACCAAATACTCTTATTTTTAGTAAGATACAAAAAGCATCTACCTTTCTAATGAACAAAAAAAGCGATTATAGCTAACAACCATAACTTCCGATTTATTCATCGCAGGACAACATAAGCTTATTGCTTTACTCCACCCATTGATGATATAATTCTTCCTAACATGCAGATGAGTGAAGGAACATGAACAAAGGACGAAACAACTCATGACACCCTATTCCTTGTCTACAAAAGTCGACTCGGCATGATCGATAGCCGAGCTAGAGCTGCGCCTTACTACACAAGCCAACCTGAACAAACTGAACATTATACAAGGCGACGCACAAGGAATTTTGAACATTGTCAATCGAACATTCAACTAATCCTTAGATCCAAAATACAACAGAATAACTCAATGAACTCTAGCTTTGGATGGTATATAATATTGCGGTTTAAAATATCATCAGAGATGATCTAATAAAATGCATCATTTGTTGGTAAGTAGACGGCACTCGGTGTTATGAGTTATGACAACATACACCATCTATGATCCATCACCTACATCATACAAGAAAGGGTCATCTAAGATTAGTGTAGCGTTGATTTAGTTTGCGATATGACAGATTATACAATCATGCCTTGAAAATGGCTGCACAAAATTAACTTGGCATTTGATAAAGGGCCATTTGTATAGGGTTATACAGATGACGGACCATTGGTATAGAAGAATATGGTTGGATATTTGTGGCTATTCCCACCTTACATTCAAAAATAAAACAAATAATAAAATGGCATCCAACTTACTTTCCATATGACAAAAAATTTAATACACCACAGAAATGGTTAGAGGCTTGCTTTCACAAATACGAGATGATTTAATACTAAGGCGCTTGATCTCATGGTTTTGGGATCACGATGGCATAAACTATTGAAAATTTTGTCCATGATTGCAGGATATATTAATACTTTGCAGCACAATATATTACATGGGAATGGAAAAATAATCACACAATGACATGATGGACAAATAAGCACGCACAACCACACAATGACATGATGGGCGAGATAAGCTTCGCACAACCACACAATGACATGATGGACAAATAAGCACGCAATTAACATAGCAAAGTGAATATCTCAAACAGTTAGCGGTACCTCTTTGGAGACGATACAAAGCGGCCATCAGCCATGCCCTGCTCGACGAATGTCTCGCCGCGTACCTCGCGCATTCCCTCCGCCTCACGATCACATACTGCGATCGGGCGATCCATCAACCAGCTCATGAGCATTTCTTGGACATTAACATTACTCGCTCGCTCCGGACCCAACGTTGTAAACTTTGCACAACACAAGGACTCATCTGACATTCCCTTCTACTTTCCTCTCCAAGAACCCAATCAAGAAACGAAACAAACAGTGAAACAGACTCGGATCAAGGAGGAGGAGGCGACAGCGGCGCGGGGTGGGGAGGAGGAGGCGACGGCGGAGCGGCGAAGGAGGAGGGTAGGAGGCGGGCGGAGCAGCGGAGGAGGAGGGGAGGAGGGCGGCGGCGGCGGCGAGGAGGCGAGCGCGAGCGGCAGCGAGAGGAGGAGGGGAGGAGCGGAGAAATGATGCAAGGCGGGCGGCGGAGGGCGAGCGGAGCGAGATGCGAGTGGGGCGGGCGATTTTGCGGAAGACGCAGCGGAGGCGGCGGCGGCGGTGCGGGGTGGGAGGAGGAGGCGTTGTCGGAGCGGAGGAGCGGGAGGCGGCGCAGCGCAGGGTGGGAGGAGGAGGCGTCGGCGGAGCGGGAGGTGGCGGCGGCAGCAGGTGGGGAGGAGGCGTCGGCGGGCGGAGGAGCGGAGGCGGCGGCTGCAGCTGAGGTGGGGAGGAGGAGGCGCGGCGGCGGCGCGCGAGAAGCGGTGTAACAGCCCAAAATTTGAAATTAGAAATGAGGAGCTTTTGAATTGCTTTTGCAATGTATTCCATTTGGATTTGGATTTTTCGATGCTTTTCGAATTTGGTTAAGGTTCGAGAAATTAAAGAATTTATAAAGAGAAAGACAAACAATTGTAAACAAGAATCGAAAAGATGATCCATAAAAGTAAATAGAGAAATTGGGTTTAGGGCATAGAATATTATTTACGGAAAAACAATGGCATGGAAAATAAGGAAGAAAGTAAAATAAATACCAACTTTAGTTGGAAATATTTTATTAAGTCGAGAATATTACCGGGAACCTCTGAGAATTTTTCTGGAATTTTTGGAAGCATTTTCATATTTTTAGGACTTATTGGGATTTTACGGTAATTTCTAAAAGCAAAACTTAAAATCCAAAAGAAATCGAAAATCCACCGCCTCAGTCCGACACTGGATGGGTGGGATTGAGCCACGTCGCGAGCGGATCCGCCTTCCCTTACCCCGCTCGCGGCGTGGGATACCGCGATTTCCCCTCGCGCGCCTCGGCCCATCCGGCCGTCGCCTCGGCATCGCTCTCGGCCGACCGTCGCCTCGGCCGATCTCCTCCGTTCCCCTCACTTAAACCGCACCGCCGCCCGATCGACCCTCTCGCCACGCGGCTTCATCCGCGCCATCGCGCTTTCCCTCCTCTCCGTGGCCGATGGGCCCGCCACGCCGGCCGTCGTCCGCTCCCTTTCTCCCCGCGGCGCGGCACCACTGGCGAGCTTTTGCTCCCGTGGCGCGCATCTGCAACCTCGCCCGCTGCGTCACCCGTTGCGGGTGGAAAGCTGCGCCCTTCCGTCGCCCTTGACTTGGCGCCACCGCCCGAGCTTTTCCATTGCGTCGCCGCGGCCGATCCGCTGCCGTTTCACGCGGGCAAAGGAGGAGGAAGCAGCTACGCGAGGCAACCACCCGGGCGTAGGCGTGCGGTGGGTCTTCACGGACGGACTGCATTAACACCGCTGCGGCCCTACGCCTCGCCACCGGCTCCGTCGACCGCGCGCGGCGCGCCGGTGCCGCTCCCCTCTGGCGGTATATAAGGCCATAAACCCTCCGTTGAGTTCCCACGCCGCTCTCCGTTCATCCAAAGGTAATCGGGTATTCGTGCCTGTAGCGCCGGCGATCTCCTTCTCCCCAACTCCGTGAACTAACTTCCCACTGTTTCTTGTCCCAGAGCCAAATTCCTTGAGCTAGGATCGTCTCGAGCGCCGAAGCTTCCGACCCTCGTCAGAGCTCCTCGTCGCTCGTGGTTCGCCACCGCTGGAGCTTCCCAGTCACCGCTGCCGCTCGGCGCACCCACCTCCGAACCTCCTCGGCCCTTGAAGACCGCGTCCACCGTCTTCACCATAACGCGAGGATCGCGTTTCGACACTCACCCGAAGCTCCCCGACCTTCCCTCACCGCCGGCCACCGTCGTCCCCGACTTCTCTGCCCGACACCACTGCCGACCCACCTCAAGGGGATAAATTGCCCTATAAAGGTAGGCAAAACCTCCCCGCTCACTTGGCTATCAGCGCTCTCTTCTCCTCTCGGCTCCCGGCGCGCGTTCGAGCCTCGGCTCCATGCGGCGGGGTGAGTTTCTTTCTTTTATTTCAGTCGGCAGGTGGGCCCCACTGTCACCACTACATTCTGAGTCACGCCGACATTGGACCCACCGGTCGATGATACATCTAAGCAGGGCCGTCTTGACATGTGGACCCCATGAGCGATGTAGGACCCACATGTCGATAGTACGAGAGAACCGAAAAGTAAATAAAAATGGAAATTAAAATGAATCGAGGGCTGTGATGGGCCCACATGTCAGAATTTGATTATTTTTGGATTTATTGGGCAAGAACTTTGACTGCTTATAATTTCTTCAATTTAGCTCCAAATTGAATGAAACAAATTTCTAAATTCATTTAAATTCAAGATCTATCTAATGGAACCAGAACCATAATTTTTGGAGTTCATTTGAATTTCTGGTGATATTTTGTTGATAGGTTGCTTTTCTTTTATTTGGGTATTTCGCACGATTAAATAGCATACGAGGCTCAGGAAGAGGAGGTTGAGGCAGCTAGCTTGGAAGCTTCGAAGACCAGGACCAAGACCACCGCGAGCAAGGCGAGTTAACACCTTGATCATTTTGAACCTATGATTTTGCAAAGTACTTTCTTTTAAAATATCAACATGCATCTTTGTTATTTCATGTGGCAAAATATGTTCATTTCAGAAATGATAGCTATACACCTCTTGTATTGCTTGCTTATAATGATCCGTTGAAATGTTTGGACATGTGAACCTTGTCGCCTTAGCAAAACTTATCTTGTCATAGCTTTTATCGAGTAAGTCCCAATAAATATTGCGATGCTTAGTAATGCTAGATAAAGCGAGGGTACATAGCTGCCCCAAAACAACAATTGCAAAGTATGAAATGTTTTGGGGCGGTCATGGATGGAATAGTGTAGTAGGTGACACGATATTTTACCTCTGGAAAATCCTAAAATTGCTTAAACACTGGATGGATGGTTTGAAATTTGCGGTGGTGCGGTGGGAGCACAAATCATGAAATGTGGTAGAACCATCCAGGTAACTTTAAGGACCGAATCTTGTCATATCCACCGTGTAAAGCAGTACAACCACAAGTCTATAATGGAGTGCGACCTAGCTGAATAACTTGCAAGGGTCTAGTTCGGATATCACCGAGGAAAGTGGGTGCCGGGTGTCTTGGTTTACTCACGATGAGGCACAGGGTGTCTTGTACTCACACAGCGCAAGAGGGCTTCATTGTGGTGGTGTAACCCTTGGCGGTGAAACCTCGGCGTGGGTGGTGTCTAGCTAGATCGGAGTAAGGTAAAGGCTTTGTGATAAATTATCGGGTCTCATGCCTAAGGAAGCATGTTGGCAAAAGGATAGTTCATCTCTTGTGGTGAAAGTGTACAAACTCTGCAGAGTCAAAACTATTCGAATAGCCGTGCTTACGGTCATGGGCGGACATGGGAACTTAAGCGGATATAGTTCTGTTTCAAAACATTGAAAGCGGGAATGGAAACTTGAAGGGCGAAGGGCGCCTGGTTTGGAATTGTCTGGTGTTGTCGAGTGGTGCGTTAAGCGGCTATAATTTGAAAGATGCTATATGGCGCAGATGCCATGTAATGGTGGATGGAATCATGTCAAGTATATGATCAACTTATTCTATAAACAAAAGTTTTGAGTTTAAAATTGCTAGGTCTCGAGGATTTTTCCTATAATTGTATTCAAAAGCACTCTCATAAAATAAAATGAGCTGACCATCCTTTGATTAAGCCATGCATGTATAATTATTGCATTTTGTGTGTTGGCTTGCTTGAGCACGGGTCGGAGTGCTCATTCTCGCTATTGCGATACAATTGAAACAGGAGTTCGGGAACACTACGCTTATGAGGAGGCCCCCCAGCGTCGACGGAAGCAAAGCGATAATTAAGGCGTAGGCCTCGGTGGTTAGGCATAGACAAGTAGACCCTAGGCGTTGTGTACATTTATGTTACCGGGACCGGGTGGCATATATGGTACACATTACCCTCTTGGCGCTTGCACGTGGATTTGGGTCTGTTTTGCTATAATTTCATTGCGTTGATGTAATGAAGACATGTGGCCTAGCCGGCCCCTTTGTAAACTATCACCCGGCGTGGTGTAATTCAGTTTATGTAATATAATGGTTGATTACGCGATGTATGAAATGATTCACAATGTACTGTGTGCACTAACTGCGATCCAGGATTAGTGCGGTGAAACTGATAAGATTCGGATTTAAAAATCCGGTCCGGCGGCGGGCGAGGTGAGGCGGCGTCGGAGGCGGCGACTCTTTTGTCGGTGAGTCGTGTGGAGATCGGGGTAGTGGCGGCGGTTTACGCGGACCGACGCGCAGATTTTTCGGTGGGCGAGAGCGGAGAGAACGTGATCTGGGAGAAGCGGCGGTGATCGGACGGCCGGACTAAAGGAGAACGGACGGACTGCCACTAACTCAAATTTTTAAGTAGTAGAGATAACGGTATTACGTCATAGAGACATTACTAACCAATTTGTCGACTACAACCTTGGAGGGCAAGTGATGTTATTGTATCATGCTAACTGGCCAACCTAATGGTCCTCGTGCTGCTGTGGCAGGCACCATGCTAAAGCCTCAGACTTCGCCCTCTCAATGCTGCTCCTCTGGCCGTGGCTCTCCCCATTCGGCTATCCTCGGCGCTGTTGACTCTCTAAGCCGACGCCTGGCTCGGCCGTGGCTGTGCCGCCGGATAGCTACCAAGTGTTCCCCTTGGCCATGGCTTTGGCCAAGGCGCGCGAGCTTGGCCCGAGCACCTCTACTCCACTACTTGATCGGATAGTTCATCTAATGCTCTCTTCTTTAGCACATTTTGATTTAGCTTCTAACTTTAGTTGCCCTACTCTTCAATACGCATGGTTGGGGAAGGCAAACCTTACTTGGCTCAGGTTGAGTGGGGATGAGAAGGCGATGACGATGGCCGTGGTGGCTACAACGCTCTCCAAGCGTTTCCGTTGGCCCTTCTCGCCTCCTCTTTATCCCAGTCTGGTTTGGCATGGCTCCGGTAGTCCTAGGCGGCTTGCGGTCACCATGGACTCCACCCTCACGCCGTCGGTTTTCCCCAACTCCTCAGGCTCCTCTCCTCCGCTTCTCTCTCCCTCACCCCCTCTCTCTGCGGTGGCCGTGGAGTTGGGTTTTGGGACTTGGATGAGCTCATCTTGCTCTGTGTTTGGCTAAGTAGAGGAAAGCTAATGGTCCTCTTGCTGGCTTTGCTTTCTGGATGAGCTCATGGTTGAGGGAAGAAACACGAAGTGAAGCTTTGTGTGGCTCTCAGTTGGGATTTGCCTGTACTGTACTAGTTTATAATGGCATGGTTGGACAGCCTTGGATTTTGTGCATTATCAAAACTGCCCCCCTTTTCTCTATATGACTCTCAAGTCACTGTGGGCTTTTAGGACTTTTTGGTCCATTGGGTGGGCTTGCACTGATTGATGGCTTTTCTACTTTGGAGGTAAGTCAGAAAAGGTAAGAATGAAATTTCCGCTGGATGATGAGAACTCAAACATAAGATGATGCCGGCCGGCTCTGGACGGTTTGGGAACCTCAATAAGCGCTTAATTTATTTGGTATTTCTAAAGCCAATGGGTCTGACGAAAAAACTCTACCTTATTTTCTTTATTCTCCCTTGGATTAGTTTAATTCTCGCATTTTTCTCTTTTGCACTTTAGTGGTATTACAGAGTTTCTCCTATTTTCATGTCTGTGGACCGAAAAAACATCCTATGTCTGGCTCTATTAGAGTATTTATCTACGGGCATGTGAATAAATGAGTATAATTGCCATTCCTAGCTGCTACGAATGACTAACATAATTTTAGCCATTTGAAAGAATCCGAATCAAGCCGTACATTAGTTTCTGACTTTGGGAGAGAATCTGCTTCCCCTCCACCCAGATTTGGCTTGTCCCCACGACCATACTTTCTTCTCTCGTCTCGCCTCGACTCCACTTGTCCCTGTCCGCTCCTCGTCGTCCCGCCCCGCCTCTCGCTTTCCCCTCCCCTCGACGAAGCCCTCCGCTACCTGACGACGCCGCCACCTCGGCGCCTCCGCCCGCGCTTACCTCAGGGCAGGTCGGTCTCCTTCTCGCCCGACGCCTCCGCGTTGTTGTTTAATTCCCCCGTTCTTTTGTCTCTTCCTCTGTTCCCTCGCGAGAACCCTCGTCGTGTTCTCGGTGGATCCGTGCGGCCCCTGCGCGGCAGCATAAATATTCCAAGGTTGGTGGCAAGCGGCTTCGTGCTACGCTCCTGATTCTCCTGGTAGCGTTCCCTGTTCGTCGGGGAAAGGCCTGCGCTCTCTTCGGTAAATCGGTTTCGGTTCCCTGTTCTCTGGCTAAAGGTTCTTGATGTGGGAGTACTAGTGCGAATTGGTGCTTTTCCTGCGCGGTCAATTCCGTGGTTTTGGCATGCTTGCTTCCGATTAAGGCTGGGCGCGCCCTGTTGCGCTTGCCGTCTCGCGCGAGTTCGTTCGTCCTAGTTGTGATTTAGATGTGTTTAGGGATGTGCGTAGGTCGAGTCACTCTTGAGTCTCTGGCTACTCGAGTCGGCTGCCTTTTTTTGTTCCACGGAAGCAATAATAAAAATCCTGTGGCGTACAGTGCTCGAGGTTTATGGGGGATCAACTGTTCAAGGCGAACGATCTTCTGTAACAAGCGCTGTTACTTTCTCGTGTGTTTCTTTGATTTCATTTCGTGTTCCCCGTAGTTAGCACTTGGTGAGGTGCGGTGGTAATGTAAGGTCTTAATCTTTTGCCAGTTTGAAGTAATGTTATTAGTTCTATAATACTGCTGATTATGTGGGGTTCAAAGTTCAATCATACAAGATATGAGAAGAATTGGCCTTAATTCATTTTCCAGTGAATCCTCGAGTCTTTGTTCGGTCGTCCTTGTGATGAGGTGGCTGATTTGGTTTATAAATTGGGTGTGACGTGTGCAAGATGCTATTCTTCTTTTTTTCCCCTTCTAGTGCTTACCAGATTCCTTGATCTACCAACAAGTGTGTAAATGTCCTGCTCATAGAGTTTTGATATAGTTGAATCTTGAGACAAAATTATATTTTGCTTGTTGGTGGTGACAAGAATGTAGAACATTCTTGTGATGTTTGATATTATGCCTCCTATGATGTAAAGTTGCTAGTTCTCCAAAAAAAAAAAGATGTGAAGTTGCTGACTATGATACCTATCTGGAGTGCGGTGCTTCTACTTTCGCGGTGATTGATGTGCTGCATGTGCAAATATTCTAGTTCTCCATGTAAAGTTGATAAGTTATGTATGGTCGAGCTTTTCTAGTGCATGCTTCTTTATAAATTGGGAATGGAAGTTCAATTACTTTCTTCTTACAATGGTAATGTACTTATATTTTGCGTACTAACTGTAATCTTGATTGTTTTGATTCATCCTATGAAACTTGATAGTTTTGATTTGGTTTATTTGGATGTTGAAATTAACCTTGTTAAATATTAAAGCTTTTCGTATACCTTTTGCTTTTTCTAATTTATGTCTTTGTTGTCCAATTTACAGAGTGAAGTTCATGGATTTCTGTATCAGCAGCTGGTCTTTTCTTGCCATATAGGCGGGCTGTTGATGTTTCGTCATTCACTGGTACTCATCCCCACATGAAGTGAGCCTCCATAGTTTATACATGCATCCATCTTGTTGCTATGACAAATGGAGTATGTGTGCATTCAATATACTCTATTAACTTGGAATAGGTTTGCTTCTTCACTTAAAATCGTTATGCATGGTCACAACCCTTGGATCATACAATGTTTAAGGGTCACCTTTATTTGCCCCTTCAAAAGCCATGGCCCATGTGAATAGTTGAGTAGTTATATGGATGGACTTACCAGATTTAGTGAATCTCTTTGGCGCCTACTAGTTTGAACTATTTGAGAATTTCGATACTTCCACTTGCATGCAAAAAGATGTGGTATTCTTAAGGCAATGACAAGGTTCTCATAGTGCCGTAGCTGTCTAGATTCCCATTATCAACTTGTAAGAAGATCTTACATATCATACACTTGCTTCCAGCCCGTAGAAAATGAAATTTGGCCTCTTGTTTTCAGAAGCAGCGACCAAACAACAAACTGAGACTTATTTTCAGTTTTCTTAGTTCCAAACACAATTTCGGATATCCAACTGAAGCCATACAGTTCTCGTATGACTTTGCTCATCTAATTAGGTTGTTGGTGTACAATATGATGAGTCCATATTAAAGCTTTTGCTGCAGCAGTGTATGATCTGGTTGTTGCTATAGCATGTGGCAAGAGTCAGTACTAAATTTTGAACAAGAGCATTACAAAATCGAACTCCTAAAAAGGTTTTGAAGCTACTTTCTTTTCAACCATTCTATATGTGTTATTTTTTGTGTGTATTTGTTGTCTGCATGATCCTCTTTTTTAAATCCATGGATGTTTGAATTTTCTTGTATTTTCCACTCATGCAGGACCTCAGTCCATTGATTTAATCTGATGAAAACAGTGTTGGCTGCTTCTCAGTGTAGCCATATTGCTGCTTTCTGAATAAATAGAACCTCTCTTCATACAGCGCTAACAAATGGATCGTCGTGATACTTCTGGGTTTGTTAGTGGATGTTGCAAGGAGACAAAGGGGCTCCTAGCAAGCTTATATTTCTAACTTTTTAGGTCTGATTGCATATTATGTAACCCAGAAGTGAGGCTAACTGTACATTTCCCTAAAGATTGGTGAAATTTGAGTCGTGATATTCTCATCCACCAGTAGCAATGGATCATAGGCTTGGACACTCAGGGTTTACTGGAAAATCTTCGAATCTAAATACCGCCGGAAACTGGGCCACTGTTACGCCAGTAGTCATCCAACCAAGAACTTGTTCTACACAATTTGGTGTGCTTGCTCAAGACAGCATGTACAATCTTGGGTCAAGAGGGATCAAGCGGAAGCGGGTCGACTTGTCATTGAGCTTAGGTAACTCCTCAAGCTCCTCAGACTCCAGCAAGCAGAGCATGGGTACATGCTGCACCATGTCTTCAGCGAAGGATAGGGATGATGGGTCATCTATTGATTTGGACGTAAATTTTGAGTTTAGTCTGTGTAATGAAGGCACTTCAAACCTGGATAGACATGCCTGTAATGGTAAGAGAACTTTGGAGAAGAAGCCTGTGGATCTCGAGCTATCGTTGACTATCGGGCCATCTGAATCTGTTGTTACGGATGTTGACCTTCCTACGGCCACCCAACGTCACACCATGTTTATGCAATCATTCAACATGGCCTCAGTGCCGACAGTTGATGAAGGATCAACATCTGCTCGCTGGAAATCTGGTGGTAAGTTACTTCCTTACCTGTATCAGACTGGGAACAACAATGTGTTTTCTCCTAGGAAAGAGTTGCTAGGTAGCTCCAATTGGTCCCAAGGTCCTGATCCACAGTCAATGACGATACAACTGCTGAAAAGTCCAGTAGCCTGCACTTCCGGGTTTGTCCAACAGCGCTGCAGTAGCACGAAAATCTGTTTACAACCAGGATGTGTAAAAGGTGCTAGAGGTTCTTCAGGGCGCTGCATTGCACATGGTGGGGGTAGAAGGTGCCAGAGAGAGGGTTGCAAGAAAGGAGCTGAGGGAAAAACCATCTTCTGTAAAGCTCATGGAGGGGGTAGGCGCTGCGAACAACTTGGATGTACGAAGAGCGCTGAAGGTCACACCGGTTTCTGCATAGCTCATGGAGGCGGCCGCCGTTGTAGCCATGAAGGGTGCAAAAAGGCAGCAAGAGGAAAATCTGGCCTTTGTATTAAGCATGGTGGGGGAAAGAGATGCCAAAAGCAGAACTGCATAAAGAGTGCAGAGGGGCAGTCGGGCTTTTGCATTGCTCATGGAGGTGGCCGTCGCTGTAAACATGAAGGTTGCACAAAAGGTGCCCAGGGAAGCACCAATTTGTGCAAAGCTCATGGAGGTGGCAAGAGGTGCACTTATCCCGATTGCACCAAGGGTGCTGAGGGAAGCACAGCTTTCTGCAAGGGCCATGGGGGAGGGAAACGTTGTTCAGCTGAAGGTTGCCCAAAGAGTGTCCATGGTGGTACCCAGTTCTGTGTTGCCCATGGGGGCGGGAAGCGATGTGTGGTGCCAGGATGCACCAAAAGTGCAAGGGGACGGACCGACTGCTGTGTTCGTCATGGCGGGGGCAAACGGTGCCAATTTGATGGCTGTAGCAAGAGTGCACAGGGGAGTACCGACTTTTGCAAGGCGCATGGGGGAGGTAAGCGCTGCTTATGGAGCCAACCAGAATTCGACCTTGGAGCTGGTACCGCTCCTTGTGAGCGCTTTGCACGGGGCAAGAAAGGCCTGTGTGTTGCACACAATGCACTGGTGGAAGACAGCCGTGTCCGTGGTGGTCAGACACTTGGAGTTATTGGTGCTGTCAGCAGTGTTATCAGTCATGGGCCCCTTTCTAGAAGCACTGAAGTAGGTGACATGGTCACCAATGCCCTGCATCCTGCAGAGGCTATTCATCACGTGCCAACCCCTGTTCCAGAGGGGAGGGTGCATGGTGGTAACATTGTGGTTATGCTTGCTAACGGTGTGAATTTTAGAAAACAACTCAACTGTGAAGCCGAGGCTAGCACCTCTACTCGCAACTGGCTGTAGCACATACAAACACCGAACACCCTATTTGCTTGGACCTACTTCATTTCAACTGGCAAGTACCTTCTATGTATCCTGATAAATTAGCATCACTGTGTTATAGGGCTTTCGTGTGATTTGTTGTAAGCACATTGTGTGATAAATAATAGGGGAAAGTAATGTAATGTATGTTAGCACCCATTCTAGTGGTTCTTTGAAGATGTAACAGATGATCTTCAAAATTAATATGTTGCATGTTTGTGAATACAAGATTAGCATTATGGGAGATTCCTGTCAATGCATATGGTGGATCCGTTTGAACTCTGGTGTAGCATATCTGCAACACATTTAGGCTGTATTGCTGTCAGATCATGAGGTCTCTAATCAATTAGTGAGTTGTGTTGCCCACTTCTGTTAAATTATTTCACGCCAGATAGCAACAATGATCTGGTTAATGAGTATAATCAATGAAAGTTGATTTCAGTGTAAAATGTCATACCTCATTCTATCTTTAAATGTTCAAACAAACCATGTTTTCTTCTTCCAGCATCTACGTGTGTTGTATGCTCTGTTGTGCACATTAAGAATGTAATTACTTGGTTCTGTCATGCAGGTTATGTTAATGTTCTGCTTCCCTTTTCCTTTTTTGGTTGATATCGGTCAGTGTTGCTGCTGCGTACGTTGGTTAGCATAGCATAGTTTTGTTGTCTAGTTCTCTGTCGGGATAGCATGGATTACGAATGAGATTGACACAAGGAATGCACGGCCATCGATCAGTTATTTTGCGTGGCGTAGCTATAAGTTTGCTCATTTGTCCCAAAAATTTCCACCAGTATATGCTTGGATGCCTAAGTTTCATGGCTATAAATTTGATCAGTTATTAAGTTTGAATTTGCTATTTGCGATCTGATTGAACTTATTTAGTTGTTATAAAAAAAAGGTGTGAATTGGTTTACAGACGGGCTATGGATACCTGCATTGTGTCATTAGCTTAGCACTAAGAGAAGAAAAAAAATCAGTCCTTTCTAATTGTATGGCAGTATCTTGTGTAACTGAAGACTAAGATAGGATTAAGATGGAAATGTGTTGGCTTCTCACCGCCCCAAATAGAATCTGGCCTTTTTACTGCCCATTTCAACAATTGTGCTTTCTAGAGTGCTAAATTATACCGCATTGGTCCGTGGTCTTGCACTTCCTACAACAATGGCGGCTATGCAACTTCAAATCTTGATTTTAGGCCCAGCATTCTAAGGTGGTTATGTTACTCATTTCTACCATCTCCAACACGCAGAAGAACCAAGCTAACAATCAGCATCATGCCAACATCAAATCCTCACTGCATAATCATCCAAAATGTATTTTTCGTGGAGTAGTTGCTTAGTCTCATCTTCTCTGTTGTGCACATTAATCATGTAGATATGTAATTACTTGGTTTTGTCGTCCTAGTCGTGCTAATGTTCGTTCCCCTGTTCTTTGTTGAATTAGGAGTACGAGCTAAACAAATGACGTTGTAAAAGAACTCAAAACTGTGTGATTGCGTCTATGTTCTGATCAACATTTGACAATAGCTCATCTGGATGTCTATCATCTTCTTTTTTTTGAACTTTTGGCAGGCGGACTGCTAAATTTCATTGAAGTAGGGGCAAACAAACTGTACAGAGCTTTACAAGGGAAAACCTAAAGAAAGGAATTTGACGCTAGGGATTACAGATTGAATGCAAAAATCTCTCTGAAGTGATTTGCGCCCGCACGGCTCCATTACTGTGCCTCTCCCTTGAATCAGCTAGCAGGCTGGAGCAGGTTTTGTGCTGGTTGCTGAAGATCCTCCGGTGATTCCAAATTTCCCAGGCGATCAGCATGATGAGGGAGTTTGCTACATCCTTACTTCTTCCTTGGCAGTGCTTGGTGAGCTGCTCCCAATATCGTCCAACATCTTTGTAACATCTCAAAAATTTGATTTCTGATAAATTTAATTTCAAATTAATTATTTTAAAGTATTTGGATTTTGTCTGGATTTATTTGAATTTTATTTGGTTTTCTGAGTTTTTTGGAGTTTAAAACCTATTTTTAAAATTTAAAAAGAATTTTAAGTTTAAAAATTAAAATACCAACATTAGTTGGAAATATTTTTATTAAGTCCAAAATGTCACCAGGAGCTTCTGTGAATTTTCCTGGAATTGTTGGAGGTATTTTCATATTTTTCTGAGGCTTAAATAATTTCCTAGCCTTTTCTGAAAATCTTAAAAACAAAAATAAAAATTAAAACCTCCATCCTCTGGCCGCCACGTGGACGGCCAGATGCTGCCCGCGTCACCCGCTCCACCCCCGCCTTCCCCTCCTCTTTGGGCGACACGTGGCCGCCCATCCCGCCGTCCGCACCCCGCACTCTCGCTCCTCCCACCGCCCATGGTCCCCGCTGTCGGCCGCCCGCGCCCGCTCGTTGCGCCCGGCCCGCTGGTCAAGCCCTTCTTCCCCCTCCCGCGCGCCACCTTCCTTTCTTCTATCTCTCTCTTTCCTTCTTTGCTCCGGCCGACCGTATCCGCGCCAAACTCGGCCTTTCCCCGCCGCCTCCTCACCGGTTTGGAAACTGCATGGACCGCGGGGACCGGATCCCCCCAATCCCGCGACCCTCTTTCCTTCTGCGCCTCCCCCTTTCCTTTCCTCCCCTTCCCTTCCTTTTTCCGGCCGCCATCTCCGGCGAGCAATTAAAGCGCCCCCGCCCCTCTCCGGCCCCTATAAAAAGGCCCCCGAGCAGCCCCGGCCTCCGCATCACCTCGCCCCGTGCTCCCTTGCCCCTCTCGAGCTTCCCACCGCTCTCGCGCCGTGCGCCCGAGCTCCCGAGCGCCAAAGCTCCTCCGGCGAGCAATCGCCGCCGCCCCGGTCCTCCCCAGAGCCCGCCGCCGCTACCCCGAGCATCCCCATGCTCGTGCGAAGCTCCCCGACCCCTTGGCCGAGCCTCCCCGCCATCGGAACGCCGTCGCACCGGAGCACCCGAGCTGCGACGCCGCTCCTCCTCGTCGCCGGCTGCCTCCGCTCGTCGCCAAACCCCACCGACCTCGCCGTCGGCACCTCCTCTGCACCAGGGACGCGTTTTGGACTTCCCCTAAACCCCTCCGGCCACCCCTCGCCGCCGGCACCGCCGTCCCCGTCTACCTCTGCCCGGCCCCCTCCAGCAGGTACCTCAAAAGGTATACCTACCCTATACGGGTAAGCAACACCCGAGCGACCGACTGGCTAGCACTGTTACTCTTTCCCCCTGGCTGCCTCGGCTCGCGTTCGAGCCCCGGCTCCGCACGTTGAGGTTGAGGCAATTCTTTTATTTTCCGCGCTGACAGATGGGCTCCACCCGTCGGCCGCTGTCGGTCTGTGGGCCGCCGACATCCAGGCCCCTTTGTCGATCGCTACCGGCATGTGGGTCCAGAGCCTGATGGGTCCCACCTGTCAGTGACCAACAGCTTGTACGGTCACTGACAGAGGGGTCCCACATGTCAGAGACCGAGCACAGTGGGCTCATGTCATGTAGGTCCCACCTGTCATAGACTCAGAGAAAATAATACAAGAAAAATAATAAAATGTAAATTCTGCAAGTGGGCCCCACCTGTCAGAAATTTAATAATTTATGGATTTATCTGAACTGAGATTTTTAAATGAGCATAACTTTCTCATTTTAACTCCAAATTGAGCCGTTCAAATTTCTAAAGTTTTCTAAAATCATAATCTATCCAAATATACCCTCTTTTAGAATTTTCAAATTTTATTTGAATTTGTCTTGTATTTATTTGCTTTGTTCGTTTATCTTTTCGCGCGTAGATTCCACCGTTGCCGAAGATCTCTCCACTCTGCAGCAAGAAGACCCAGAGAGCGTGCAAGAAGGCAAGTCTCCTTTGATCATTTTGAACCTACGTTTGTGAAATGTTTTAAATTATTTTAAAGTTATGTGCATCGCTATTTACATAGAATCTTAATTTTGTTTTAGCAAATTAGTTAATCCAATCATTGCTATGCCCTCAATTGAAGTTGAATACCATGTACCCTTGTAACCTTAGGAATTTTTTTGTCTCAATAATGAGAGTTATATAATTCTTTGGCAATATTAAAACGGTAGTAAAATGCTTAGTCATGCTATTTAACCTTTGTAACTTTGGAATGGGAAATCATATTTCATTCAACTGGTATTTGTATTTAGAAATAAGTGGTGACTGGTGTTGCCGCTGTTCTTTTAAAAATAAATAAAATGTGAAAGTTGGTTTAGACTGGGGCGGATGGTTGGTTTGGATTGGTGCGGCAAGCACGAGATCTTGTAAAGTGTATGTTCCGCCCTAGTCGATTAAGGACCGACGCTTGTGATTGTCCAAACTGAGCACTACCATACAACCCCAAGTCTATATGGGTACGACCTAACTGATTAAATCATGATAGTTTAGTTTAGGTGCCACTAGTGGAAAGTGGGTACCAGGGAGCTACTGGTTATTCACAGTGAGGGACAGGGATTTACTGTACTCATATGGCGCAAGAGGGGGCTTCGGACGGGGTGGATTTAACCCTTCTGCGGTGAAACCTCAGCGGGTGGTGTATAGCTAGACTAGAGTGAGGAAAAGGCTTTGTGATATTTTATCTGTGTCTCATGCCAAAGGAAGCGTGGTGACTGTTAAGATAATTTATCTCTTGGGGGTAAAGTTGTACAACCTCTGCAGAGTGTCAAACTATTCGAATAGCCGTGCCCACGGTTAAGGGCGGGCAAGGAATGCATTCACATGGTAGATTGCTGATTTTGATTTTAAAAATAAAGTTTTGTATTCCGAAAGTGGAGGGAACTCTTGGAAGGGATCCTGACGGTTGGAGCCAGTGTGGGTGGATGTAACTCGTAATTCTAAACTTTATCGATTAGAATTGGTTAATTAGTGTTGGTGGTTAGAACCTGCACTATAAACTGCTTAATAGTTTGAATTAAAGCAATTACTTTGTCAAATTAATGCATTCGAAAATATTTAGTAATAATTGAAATAAAACATTGCTTTGTGCAAAAGAACCATATAGCATTCCTTTGTCAAGCCTTGCATCTATTGCATCCATACAGAGGGTCTGGGTTCGGAAATCCGGAGTCCCGACAATCTTCACCCTGCACTGGTACTGCAACCGCGTAATTCCTGTGCAAGTCGCCATGCTTCTCCATATGTGCTGGGAGTAGTCGCAGAGGAACAGGAGATGGATCGCCCACTCGGGATGCGAATTGCAGAGAGGGCACCAGTAGTTATTGGGCCAACCTCGTCATCGCCGGTGCCCAGGGACGCCAGAAGAGGTCTTTCAAGTTTACTGTTCGGCTTCCGACACATTGCTTGGCATACGCTGAGGACGCCGAGTAGGTACTGTTTTGAGTTAAATCGCCACTTGATCTGGTTGTCCAAGCCCCTGACTAGCTGTATACTTGTGACTTGTCGCCGTAACTTGACGAAATCATTAACCAGCACCAGCGACATGCCTCTTCTGAGATCGACTATCCATTGTTCGCTTCTGAAACTGCTCTGTTTTTTCTAATGGAAATCTTGTAGAGCTCCCGTGCAGTGTCAATTGGAGCCTGTCCATGTAACCAACGGTCCTTCCAGAAACACTTCATTTTGACTATGGCCTTTTGGTATAAGTTATGCCTTGTTCGCAGCGGGCAATAGCATGGATTGTACATCAGAAAGACATGACAAATAATGGCCGTTCATCACATCTATAGGCCTACTATAAAATTTTCATCTGTTCCAAATTACTGTATATTTATAATAATGTGTGCATCTACCCCGTGGCGAAGCCCGAAATGAAATTGAGGATGGGCTGAACTATTTATATGTCTAAACTAATTTGACACAAAATTAGTCTTTTACTTTTATAAAATTTCAAATTCATATAGAAATTATGAAATGGATGGAGACAAACAATGAAAAATAGAGAAATAGAAAGTAGATATCTTGATAATAGAAAACGCCATGAATACGGAGTAGCGATAAGTCACCTATGTATAAAACATATCAAAATTAGTGATATAATAGAAAATTATGAATGACAATAAAAATTTAGATCATATGAAACATACCAGAATTAAGCTAATTTGAATCATGAGACAATAGAAACAAAAGGTGGCATTCTTTTCCACACTCTATCCAATGTTCTTATCATCTTCACAGCTTGTTTGTTGATGTAAGCAGGGAGCAAGGACTAATTGATTGACATGAACGACTCGAACCTCTTCATGCAGTGGGCAATGAACACGTTACATCAGCACCCCTTGGCTGTCGTTGTCGCTCCCGCATACACTGATAGATAGGGTGCTTCCTTCCCTTGCTACAAGCGCTCCGCAGCGCCTCTCCCAGACCACCGCGGCCGCCGGCGTCCGGGACCTCATGGTACAGGTCGACCACCGGGCCAGCAGCTGGAGCTCTAGTGATAGCCCCAGCGCCGCCATGGACCCCGACATGGCCGCGGGTGGTTCTCCCACACCACCCTCGCCAGGATCGGCGGCAGCGGTGGCAACAGGCTGATGAGATGGAACTTCAGCATCGCGTCGACTTAGCCAACTGATGAGAGTGGCAGTGGCGGCGAGGGCGTTGCATTGCTGGACAGCTGGGAAGAGAGGGGTTAGCATGGCGCCCGCTGCGGCTGGTGGCTCGGCAGTAGTGATGCATTCGGGGCACGTGCAGGACCACATCATCGCAGAGTGACAGTGGGAGGAGAAGATCAACTAGAGCTTCATCGAGCCCTCCAATGTCATCCCCAAACTCAAGAGGTTCATATATATTTCACTTTCTTTCTTTGATTGATTATCTCTTCTTTAATTTTATGATTTTTACTGCTCCTCCTCCTGCTCTTCTTCGTTAATTTTATGATTTACATATATTATTTCATTTTATTTCTTTCTTTGATTGATTGATTAGCTCTTCTTTAATTTTATGATTTTAGCTTTTCCTCCTCCTCGTCGTTGTCTTCTTTAATTTCATACTTGTTGTTAACTTTCTAGGAGAGCTAGCTTCTCTTTGAGTTTGTTAATCTCTCTCTATCTATTTTACTATGTACAAAGTTGCCATTGGGGAGGTGAGGCCCAAGCCTTACTAAGCTCCCCCGGTGGCTACGCCCCTGTATCTACCGATCCGAAAGTTAGTGTTGGACCGGATGGCAACAGAGGGGGTGAATAGTGCTAACTCAAAAAAAATTTCCCAAATATTCAAGATTCTATTCTCAGGCACCTATAAAGGTGTAGAACATATAATTCTCAGCTAAAAATCTAATCAACTAGCTCAAATAAAAAAACTTGGAACCTAACTCTTTCTGGTGGTCTGAACGGCCTCGAAATGGCGGTCTAATCAGCCCGAGCGTTCTGACCTCTGCTACAGTAAAATCAGGGCAATGAATAGTATTTTCAGCCCGATTTCAAAAACAAAAAAATGAGAGAACTTTTGATCTGAAGACCTAAATGATATGAAATTTTAAGGGACCTTCTCTAGGTTATCAAAAACCTATTACAACAAGGGAGATTTGATGATTTGATACATCTTTCTTTGCCACTTGATAAAATGCCCCGTGATGTCTCACTGACATGCGGGACCAGGACCCGTATGTCAGTGAGACATCACTTGCCATTTCAATGAAAGATGGGGCAAATCATCAATTCATCCATTACAACAAACGACCATGAAAATCATGGCCAAATTTGAGACTTTTTTTAGATTGAAGGAAAGGTGCACCGAAACCAAGCCAAAGCCAAAATTTATGAATACAACTTGCTTGTGGGATTATGATAACTAGGAAAGGTTTAAATGTATTCACACGTTATAGCAAGTTTGATCACCACAGAAACCAAGAGAAAAACCCTCGGATCAAAAGATAGAACAAAGAGGCCAAAGATGAGCACAACCGGATTTTCTCGTGAATCTTGCTATCAAAGTGTCTAGACGAGTGGAGATGCATTCTCAAGGATTATCTCTATTGCTTACACGTCCTTGGTACAGCAAGATCACAAGAAGGAAAGAAGAGAGATCAAAACCAACCAAAATTCAAGCACGTCAATCAAAAAATAAGAGAGACTCAAGAGTTACATAAAGATTGATGTATTACTTATTTGAGAAGGTAGGTTTTACAGTCACTTCACCTTGAAGGACAAAGAGCATCTAAGGTACTCACTCTCAAACCCTAACCCTAAACCTAGAGAAGAGAGCACAAAAGATAGGTTGGATGGTTAATCTTACATGTCTCCATCCCAACCCCCCTTTTATAGGTGGGCAACCAGCCACCTACACCCCTTAATATCTATTAGTACGATGGGCAAAACTCGTTAATCCCACACATACGGGTTTAGTCTTATAATTTCACTTATGCACGTTTTTCAAAGTGCATAAGTTTGTGTCCGCTAAATCCTTAGTCTTGATCCAACTAGCTCCACCTTGACCTAAACCGCTCTTCAACGCATCGCCCATGCGCTGCGGTTTTGATCCAAGATGGTTTCTGGTATTTTGGTCAAACTATCAAAATACCTTTCCTTGACCCGATCATCACCGACCACTGCAAGCAATCGCCATGCTTGCTATGTGTCGGTGCACCAAAATAAAAATGCAGTTTGGAGATGAATTTAGAAGAAGAGGAGGAAATTTGCAACAAAGCTCTAAATGGTCAAAAGAAGAGTGCAAAGAGCTGAAAATGACCATTTAAGGCAGAGGTGAAATAAAGCTACTGAAAATAACAGACATTTCACAAAAAAGCTTCAAATTCACCAAATGAGTCAAGAATCTCACTCTAAATCCATATAAAAGAACAATTATTCGATTTGACCTTAGTCATGATGAGAAGAGATCAAATACTCCAACTTACAACATTTTGCCAAATCATGTTGTAGATGTGTATTTTTACCAATTTTTCTCCCCTTTTGACAATGGAGTCATCAAGATGCATAGAAGAAGATAGAACATGAATGAGATAAAGTGGCTATATTTATTCATTTTTTACCATTTAGGAGCTATGAAGATTATCCAACTTGATTTTATAGGTATTACACCAAGTCATAAAAAGTGAATGTGTTATCTATATCATGACAAAATATATATAGCCAAGCTATAGCCACATAAACAATGATCTAAATTAAATGATTGTTAACATGTCTAGGTGCTCAAGTTCATAATTTAGCCAAGAGAATCCAAAAGTCAATATGCTAAATGGAACCAAGAAACTATAATTGAGTCATTTTAGAGTGCTACAAGTTCAAAATCGAAACATTTTATTCAAGCAGCTGATATCACTTATAATTGAGCAAATTTTGCACATTTAGCAAATTTTGCAATTATTTTTGGTTAGCTAAGCTTCAACCATTTTTCACAAAATTTAGTTTCTTTAGCCATGTGTTAGATCTCAAGCCTTATGCGACCATTCCAAGCAAGAAACTTAAGAAAGTAATCTTGTTTATCAAAAACTTGGTCATCAAAAATTTCCCTTGAGTTTATGCCTAGTGTAATGGCAAGCCGTCTCATGAGAAATGATAGGTGAAATCAGTTTTTTCGCACAAAAGATATCTTTTGCATTTTCTTAACTTAGTTTAAGAACAAAGAGTTAATACTAACTCATGCTTCACTAATAAACTATGAACTAGTATAGCTCAATCTAAAGCTCAATGCTGATTCAAGATTCAACTTAGTTTATTTGACATAGCATAAATTATAACAGGATTCTACAAAGCAAGACATGATTTAATTCAAAAATTTCACATTTAAAGAAGCTAGCATGGCAAGAGCTAAGTTACACGTAGAAGGTCATGATAGATCTAGCAATTTAGTACAAGTCATGGCAAGATGTAAAGTAGATATATCATGTCACACAAGGGTAATAATCGGGGCTCTATGAGTGTCACATCCCAAAATTCCTCTTTCTGAAAAATTTAATTTCAAATTAATTATTTTAGAGCATTTGGATTTTATTTGGATTTATCTAGATTTTATTTCAAAAATTCAAAGCAAGAAAATATATTTCAAATATTTTAATAAAGCCAAAAAGAGTTCATTTTATATTTTCCAACCTTCCCTAAATTTTAAAATACATTTTGAGAAATTTTTTGGAATTAAAAACTAATTTTAAAAGTTAAAAAGTATTTTAAGTTTGAAAATTAAACACTAAAATTAGTTGGAAATATTTTTATTAAGTCCAAAATATCTCCAGGGACTTCTGTGAATTTTACTGGAATTTTTGGAAGTATTTTCATATTTTTTCTGAGGCTTAAATAATTTCTCAGGCTTTTCTGAAATTCAAAAAAAAAATCAAAAATCAAAAAAATTTAAAATTTCCTCCCCTCCCCCTCCGGCTGCCATGTGGACGGCCAGGATTGGCCCACGTCGCCCGGCCGATCCCGCCTAGCCCCCTTCCCCGCTTGCCACATGTCCGGCTCGGATCTTCCCGCCCCCGCGCGCCTCGGCCCATCTGGCCGTCCGCCCCGCTCTTCTCTCAGCCGTTCGATCTTCATCGCCGCCACCCGTGCCTCCCTCTCCCCCTCTCTCTCTCTCTGCACCCCCTGGCCCACCTGTCATCCCTTCCCCGCCTTCTCCTACCTCCAGCCGCGCCTCCTCTCTCCTCCCGCACCCGCCTCCGCTCAACCCGCCGCCCATCTCCTCCCGCGCGCACCCACCTCACTCTTTCTTCCCCCGCAAGCTGCGCACCCACCTCCTTCCCCAATCCACGCGCTTCCTTTCCTCCGTCACCCCCCTCACGTTCCTTTTTCCTCTCCGCAATCGCCGCAGCCCGTAATCAACGGCGAGCAATCCCCGCCGATTGCCCCCTCTCCAGCCCCTATAAAAAGCGCCCCGAGCTCCGCCCCAACTCGCCCCACCTCAACTCGCCCCACCTCGCTCCTCCCTCGGCCACTTCTCCCGAGCTCCCCCTCACCCTCGCGCCATGCGCCCTTGCCACCGCCGCCTCCGGCACCCTCGCGCCCGGTCGACGCCGCCATCACCTTCGCGCGCGCAGACGCACCCGGCCGCCGCCGGCGCGCCCCGCCACCGGAACCGCCGCCGCCGCTTGGACCCGAGCGCCGCCGCCTCCTCCCTTGTCGCCGGCCCATCTCCGGCCACCATCGGTAACCGCCGCACCCTCCCTCGGGATACCCTCGCTCTCCTCTCTCCGATTCCGGCCTCGCCGCCGGCAGCCGCACCGCCGTTCGCCGGTGATCTCCCGAGCCCGAGCGCCTCCCTGCCGGCGCCATGCCACGTCAGCACGGTGGTGAGGTGGCTGCCGACGTGGTGGCCCAGTGGCGCCACCTCAATGCCACCTCGGCCCCCTCTGTCCCCGTCAGCCCACCACGCCACCTCGACACCTCCCTCACCCGTGGACTCGGTCCACATGGACCTGTCAGTTGGCTAACCCTGGGGCTGACGTCATATTCCGGGTTTTCCAATTGAAAAATATATCAGCCGAAAAAAGGAAATTCAGTGCTAACGCAATAATTCCAATTTCCTTTAGAAAAATAATTCTCAAAAATCCAGTTTTTCTTTTTCTCTGAATTTAAACTTCCCGGAGCCCGTTCTCCTTCATTTTAACTCCGTTTGAGCCCATTCAAATTTCTAAATTCATTAAAAATTCTAAACTATCCATTTCTTCCATCCTTTCAAATATTTGAAATTTATTTGATATTTCAAAATTTAAATTTCAAATTCCAATACATTGTTTAATTTCAAAGCCTCAGTTCCATTCCAAATTTTCTGTGCACTTTCAAAATTTAAATTCAAATCTTGCAAAATCTCCATAAATTCCATTCTATTTTTCTTGGTCCAAATATTGTCTCAGTAATTTCTTTTCCCAATCGATCTTCCAGATATTCGTTCTCCCTCGTGTGAACCCCAAATCCGCTGAATCTTTCTCCTAAATTCGTATGAAATCATAAATTTCCTTCAAGTATATATATATATATGTATATATATTTTTTTATTTTATTTGTATTTATTTGTTTGTTTGTTTTGTTGTTTCGCGCGTAGAACCCGACGTCGTCGAAGAATTTGTCGAGCCGCAGCAAGAAGGACCAAACAGTGCACAGGAAGGCAAGTCTCCTTTGACCATTTTGAACCCATGTTTGTGAAATATTTTCAAATTATTTTAAATTTATGTGCATCGCTATTTAATTAGAACTCTAATTTTGGTGTTAAGGCATTAGTTAAATCCAACCTTGTTATGCCCTCAATTGAACTTGAATGCCATGTACCCTTGTAACCCTAGTATTACCTTTGTCTCAATAATGAGAATTACATAATCCTTTGGTAATATTAGACGGTAGTATAATGCTTAGTCATGCTATTTAATTCTTTTGTAATCTTGAAATGGGAAATCATATGTCATTCAACTGATAATTGTATTTAGAAATAAGTGGTGACTGGTGTTGCGACTGTTCTTTTAGAAATAAAATAAAATGTGAAAGTTGGTTTAGACTGTGGCGGATGGTTGGTTTGGATTGGTGCGGCAAGCACGAGATCTTGTAAAGTGTATGTTCCGCCCTAGTCGATTAAGGACCAACGCTTGTGATTGTCCAGACTGAGCACTACCGTACAACCTTGAGTCTATATGGGTACGACCTAGCTGATTAAATTATGATAGTTTAGTTTAGGTGCCACCAGTGGAAAGTGGGTGCCAAGGATTTACTGGTTATTCACAGTGAGGGACAGGGATTTACTGTACTCATATGGCGCAAGAGGGGGCTTCGGATTGGGTGAATTTAACCCTTCTGCGGTGAAACCTCAGCGGGTGTGCCTAGCTAGACTAGAGTGAGGAGAAGGCTTTGTGATAATTTATCTGTGTCTCATGCCAAAGGAAGTGTGGTGACTGTTAAGATAATTTATCTCTTGGGGGTAAAGTTGTACAACCTCTGTAGAGTGTCAAACTATTCGAATAGCCGTGCCCACGGTCAAGGGCGGGCAAGGAATGCATTCACATGGTAGATATTTGGTTTCCATTTTAAAAACAAAGTTTTGATATTCCGAGAGTGAAGAGAACTCTCGGAAGGGTATCATGGCGGTCAAAGCCAGAGAGGGTGGATGTAACCCGCAGTTTCAAACTTTATCAATTAAAGTTGGTTAACTAGTGTTGGTGGATAGAACCTTCACTATGAAATGCTTACTAGTTTCAGTTAAAACAATTAATTGGTCAAAATGATGCCTTCGAAATTACTTAATAGTATTTGAAATAAAATATTGATTTGTGCAAAAGAACCATATAACCTTCCTTTGTTAAGCCCTACATCTATTGCATTTTTCCCAAGACTTGCGGAGTACTTTATGTACTCACATGTTGCACTCAAAAATAATACTCAGAGGAATACGAAGCTCAAGAGGGAGACTACGACTACTTCGCGAGTGGATTCGACGAAGGATTCCCGGAGTACTAGGTCGCGTTTCCCCAGTCAATTGCCTATGGCGTATTGATGGGTCTCCGCTAAATTTATTTTGCTTCCGCTGTGTTTCGTGTGTGCGAGGTCCTGAAACCTCATTTGTAATAATGAGACCTTTCGGTTAGTACTCTTTATTATTGTAATAAAGCACTGTTGGTTATGTAATTATTTCTGTTTAACTGTGTGCACTAACTTTGATCTGGAACTAGTGCTGTAATACACAGAGGGTCTAGGTTTGGAAATCCGAGGTCCCGACAATGAGTTTATATTACAATGCATATTGCTAAATTTAAATACGATAATATAAATATTCCAGCTCCCCCTCAGCAAGTGAGTTAGTTTTAGAAACAATTTGGTTCAAATTGAGTTATGTTAGTATTAAGCTCAAGAAAATCTCAAATAAACTCTTTTTAAACCAAAGAAAAAAGCATGAGAGAAAAAGCTTGGAAAAAACGAAGAAATGACAGTCCTTAAAGCATAGACAAGATAGAAGGATTACTATAGCTCAGACTCACTCTCATCTAGACCATATGACTCTAGGACTATTAGCTGGTCATCTAAAAACACAAGGGAGTAAACACATTCCTTGTATACCCAAGGGGGCCCTACCCCTGCTAGACCTAAAAGAAGTAAGTGAACTCAACCTATTGAGAAGAGAAGCAACTAATAAGCAGCATCCTAGAATCACAAGATGAGAAAAAAATTCTAAACAGCTGAGAATGAGAACCATTCTAGTCTATGCTAGAAAGACTAACCCAAATGCACCCAATAAACAAAGTGCAACAGAATGAAAATGCACATATAATACAGAAAGTACATGATGCTCCCTCTCAGATTATATCATAAGGACAGACAACCCCAAGCTCTCCCGCAATGCCATGAACCTCAAGCTATCTAAAGACTTAGTGAAAATATCAGCCAACTGGTGATCACTCTCCACAAACTGAAGCACTATGTCATCCTTCTTTACATGGTTTCTAAGAAAATGATATCTGATATCTATATGCTTGGTCCTGGAGTACTACACTGGATTCTTGGGAATGTTAATGGTAGAAGTTTTATTACAGAAAAGAGTAACACTATCTATGGCTAACCCAAAGTCCCGCAAGGTCAAAACCATCCAAAGCACCTGACTACAGCAACTAGCGACTGCAACATACTCAGACTCTACAGTGGACTGTGCAACACCGGACTACTTTTCAGAATACCAAGAGACAAGACAAGTGCTAATGAATCGGCAAGTGTCAGAAGTGCTCTTCCTATCTATCCTATAGCTAGTAAAGTCAGCGTCGAAGTAGGCACTTAGAGAAAGACAGAAAGAGGAAGAGTACCAGATACCATAGTCTAGAGTAGCCAGAAGGTACCTGAAGATGCGCTTCACCGCTTGATGGCGAGAGGCGCGAGGAGAAGCTTGAAATCGAGTGCACAGACACACGCGAAGTGTATGTCTGGCCTCGAAGCAGTGAGGTATAGGAGGGAGCTAATTATGTTATGGTACTCCTTCTGATCTACAGGCTCGCCATCCTTATCTAGATCGAGTGCAGTTGAGGTCACCATCAGAGTTGACACCAACTTGCCATCACTCATGTCAAAGCGTCTCAAGAGGTCTTGAGTGTACTTGCCTTGATACAAGTAGGTACCCTCTTGAGTTTGCTTGATCTAGAAGCCGAGGAAGAACTTGAACTCGCCCATCATACACATCCCATACTCTATGCTGATGACATCAGAAAACTAAGAAACAAGAGCATGAGGGGAGCCACCGAAGATAATGTCATTCACATAAATCTAGATGAGCAGAAGACCATTGCCATGCCTATAAATGAACAAGGTCTTATCTACCTTACTTATCTCAATCCCATGACTCAACTGAGAGACCATGTGGTTGAGACCCCATGTGTGTGATGAGTAATTGACATCGGTTTAGGACAGTTGAGTTTGGCTTGTGTGGTTCGGACCTTGACGTTGCGTGGTGCAATCGGGATCGGTCGGACTTGGTCAAACCTGGTCAAAGGGCTTAGGATGCATATTCTGATGATTCGACAGGTTTGGACTCTATTATGAGTAAGTATGATTTGTTGATGCTATTACGCTTACATGTATCGAGCGGTGCTATTTGATGTGTTTCTTGTTTGTGATGGCTGCAGGACATCGAGGCGGAGTCGTGGCTAGACACGAGGTGACCGGACTAGGCACGGGTGGTGTCGAGGTTAGAACGGTCGAGATGTGTCGAAGACGGCGGAGACTCGAGGTGGTTGCGAAGCTTGGACGACAAGGAGCGCGGAAGCTTCCCGGATGGTGCAGGAGGGGCAAAATGGTAATTTCGCGAGGTTGCACAAGCGGGAGCGGGCTCCGTTCGGGTTTAGCGGGCGTAACGGGTTGGAGACCCGTTAGCCAAGGGCTATAAATAGGAGGGAGTGGCTGCATGCCCCCTCATGGTTTTGGGAGAGAGTTAGGGTTGCTAGAGTCAAAAGAGGCTTTGTGAGTTTGTTTTGGCTTTAGGTTTTAGTGGTTGGAGAGTTGGTGTAGGCAGCAGGGAGTGTCTCCCACGTTCATCACTTCTCTGTGTTGTGTTCATCTTCTCCTCCAAGCATGTAGTGAGTGTGTTCTTGAGTTGGGAGAGGGAGAGGATGAGTTGAGAATCCATGTAATCATTCCTCTTGTTCTAATGTCCATGCGTATGGGGACTCGTCTTAATCGTTTGATTTGGAATGGAAATCTAAAATTTCTCTCTTGTGCTCCTGTTTTGCCTTCGTTTCTCTCTGTGGTTGATTTCTGAGATTTTCAGTTTTGTGTTGTTTCTTGCTGTGGAGGTGTAAAATGGATTGCTCTATGTTGGGATAGTGTCTCAAGGTCATTTGTCGAATTTAACAAGAGCAAATCAAGTTTATTCTTAGATTTGGTTGTTTGAGCTCCTCTGTTCTTGTTTTACCTTGTAGGGTTTTGATGCAAATCGTGATTCCCTTCTTGAGATGGCATGAAACTTGGCATGCTTAGTCCTAAGGCTATTAATTAGCTATTCTCAAAGTTTCATGTGCAAAGGGTCAAAGGATAACTGGGAATTTGAGATTTGGGGTAGCTCTCTGCAAGTTTACCATGTCTAGGGTTTGGTGTGATTTTCTTGTTTCCCTTCTTGATATGGCTTGAGTCTTGGCATGTTAAGTCCTGAGACTATTGAGGAGTTATTCTCAAAGCATTATGGCCAAATGATCAAGGTTTGGAAGGGAATGTTGATTTTGGTGCTGCACTCTGAATATTTTCTGTTTTTGGGTCAAATCCCGAATTCTTGTTCTTGAGTTGAGTTTACTTGTTTCCCTAGGCATCTTTGGCTATTTTGGTTATAGCCTTGTCTTTCTGGGCAGAGAAATCCAAAGGAAAATTCTAAATTTTGCTGTTGTGTGAAGTTCAGAGTTGCTGTCTGAAAATTTCAGTGTCTGTCTGCTTTTGCCCGACGAGCGGTCTGACCGGTGTCTAATACCCGGTCTGACCGGACCACCAAGGGCGGTCTGACCGGCCCTAATGTACCGGTCTGACCAGCGGTCATTCGGCGTTCTGATCGCCCAGCCCATTGCGGTCAGACCGCCCAGGGATTTTTGCTGCAGGTGTCTCTGGTTCTTTGATATTTCTTGTTGCCTTCTTGTAATTCTTTTGCCATATCTTGTTTCTCTGTCCTGTGAGTCTCTAGTAGCCTAAAAACTATTTGTTCATAGCACCGGTTGCTATTGGAGGAGATCTTTTTAAGTTGATACTTGTGTTGGGGACGAACTTTTTTTTGAGACGACATTCACCCCCCTCTGTCGCCATTTCGATCCAACATCAACATATAGGACTTAAACCTCTCATACCAAGCTCTAGGGGCTTGCTTAAGTTCATACAGGTCTTTGGAAAGTTTGAAGACATGGTTGGGTATTTGGAGTTCTCAAAACTTGGAGGCTATATGTAGACCTCTTTCTCAATATACCCATTGAGGAAGGCACTCTTGATATCCATCTGGTACTGCTTGAAGCCCTTTGACGTTGTGAAGGCAAGTAGAATCCTAATGGCCTCTAGCTTAGCTATAGGGGTGAAGGTCTTCTTAAAATCTAAACCCTCAACCTAAGAGAAATCCTGAGTTAACAGTCTAGTCTTGTTTTAAATGACTACTCCATCCTCACTCTGCTTATTCTTGAAGACCCACTTGGTTCCTATGATATTATGACCACTAGGGGGCTCAACAAGCGATCAGACCTTATTCTTCTCAAAATTTTCTAATTCCTCATGCATGACATTGACCCAAGACTTATCAAAAAGTGCATGATAGATATCCTTGGACTTGAAAGAGGCAACAAAGGCAGAATATAGACAAAAGTGAGATAAGCTAGACTTTGAATGCGTGACACGCTTAAGAAGATCTCCTATGATCTGGTCCGAAAGATGACGACGCTGAATGTGTCGGGGAGGTCCTGGATGAGAAGAAGAAGTGGCCTCTACCTCATGAGCTGTGGAGGTAGGAGTAGAGTCACAAACTCTAGAAGAGCTAGAAGGTAAGAGCTAATCTCCCTGAGGTGCAATAGAAGAAGTAGGCACCTCAGGGATAGATAAGACTAGATCAGGTAAAGAACCTTCATCTTCATCATCCTCATCATCTACAAAGATGGTCTTGGACTACATAACTGGACCTGAGATGTTGGTCCTAGTGCCAGGACTAGCTCATCGAAGGTAATCTCATAGGTCTCTATAATCCTACTAGTTTCGCAATTCTAGACCCTATAACCCTGTGAAGAAGTCGAGTAACCCAAAAAGATACCATCAGATGAGCATTAATCGAACTTATCTAGGTTTTCAGACTTTAGAATAAAACAATTGCAACCAAAAACACGAAAATGCGAGACATTGGGCTTTTGCAGATATTTCAACTCATAAGAAGTGTGATGCAAGTGTACCCCTAGAAAAACTCTATTCGAAACATGGCACGTGGTGGCTATAGCGTCAGCCAAAAACTTCCTAGGTGTAGCTTACTTGTCTAGCATCGTCCTATCCATCTCGACCAAGGTACGGCTGTTCCTCTCCATAACGCCATTTTGTTGAGGAACATGTGGAGAAGAGAATTTGATGCTTTACACCTGTCTCATCACAAAAGCTCTTAAAGTAGGAGTTCTTGAACTTCATACTGTTGTTACTGCGAATCGCTCATAAGGCACTAGGGAGCTCAACAGACAACCTATTGAACAATTCACAAAATGACTGAAGGTCTCATCCTTCGAAGCTAAGAAAAACACCCAAGAGAATCTTGAAAAGTTATCAACTATAACAAGAACGTACCACTTCCCAACGATCGACTACACTCTAGCTGGACTAATAGTGTCCATATGGAGAAGCTGTTCTGGTGTGTCAGTCATAGTCACAGTGACTGAATGGTGAGAAGCAGCAACCATTTTGCCGTACCAGCATGGAGCACAAACTAAGTCTTTGACCATCTTTAGCTTAGGCAAACCACGAATGAGACCATAGCCACTAACTCAGGTCAAGTGATCAGAGCCAATGTGACTAAGTCTCCTATGCCAAAAAGAGAGATCACGGGACTCTGAAGCAACTAAGTACCTGAGAGAATCACCAGAAGACTCGACAAAATCAATGTGAAAGATTCTCCTAAACATAGAAATCCCACAAACTAGACTTCCCAAAGAATCAAGGATTTTACAAGCATTTTTCTTAAAGCTTAGCTCGAAATCATCATCAATAAACCGAGAAATAGATAGAAAATTATAACACAACTTACTCACTAAGGCAACACCTTTAAGAATGAAAGAATAATTAATACGCATAGTACCTTTAGTGATGACTCGACAAGATGAAACAACTCCAAAGGTGATTGTCTCATCACCTAGAGCTCGAACTAGGGAAAAGAACCAACGGGGATCTCAAGTCATGTGATGAGAATTGCCAAAGTCGACAAGCCACACATCTCCCTTCCCAGCCCAACGAACTTGAGTCAGTGAGAAGACAACATCGATGGCTCTGTACTAGGGTAAATAAGAGCAGATTTAGGAACCCAGTACTGAGTCACATGAAAAGCAGAAGAGCTAGTCGCAAAAGCAAAAGACTGACCTCTAGCAACACTACACACTCTGTCTCTCACATAACCAAATGGTCCAGAAGCAGACCTCATGCCTCTACTAGGTTCGACTACTATAGAAGAGCAGGTCTGACTAACAGCAGTATGCTGATCATGCCGTGGATAGCCACCTAGACGAGGAAAATGAGGTCTATCCTCAGGATGGTGGGAACCCTGACCAGAGGCAACTCGAGGAATAAAACTAGAAAATGCCTAAAAACCAAGTCCTTGACACTGCATAACACCAAATAGATCAAAAGAACTGCCTATGACTCTAGACCTTGTGTTGGTCTAGGAGCACTCCGCGAACACAGTTTCTACACGCAATCTTAGCGCATCTGAAGCAGAACTCAACCACATGTCCATACTTCTGACAGAAGGTACAATGATACTTCGCCTTCTGAGAGCGCGAAACAGCAGGATGAAACTTTGCCTTCTAAGAGGTCGAGGCAACAGGTGGAATAACCTTGCTGTCAAAAATCTCCTGAACAAAACCCGCATACTTAAACCCAATTTTCTTAGGCTTAGGCGCTACAGCTCTAACAACAGAAGGTGAATGTTTTCTCACATCCTCCAAGAAATTATATCCCAGACCTTGATTAAACATGCAAATCTTAAATTTGTCTAGAATAAGATTGAGTCTTTTCTTGCCTCCAACAAATTTTTCAATTGTATTCATGAGGTACTCACACTGCCAAAAAAGAGAGGGACATGAAGAATAAGAAGAAGGAGAGGATGAGGAACCAGAAGGAGAGGAAGCAGAACCAAAAAGAGAAGATCGAATAGCATGTGCATATCTCTCCTTGTGTGCCGCCTCAACCTTGAGGGTTTCGCAAGACACACAAGGGGCAGTCCTAATCCTAGCCATCTAGGCCTCGTAACTCTCCTTAAAGGTCTTCTGCATTTCCTCCATTTTCTCCCCTACTTCAATATAGAACAAGCAATTAGATTTTGGCTTCTCTAGTAGATCCTTAGTTAGCTTCACACATTTTTGATCTAATGTAATTAATTCAGATTTTAGTTTTTCATAATTATTGCATGGCGAGCTAATAGGGGCCTTAGAAGCATATTGAGCCATTTTCTTATTATGATCACACATGTCCTGAAATTACTTAGAAACATATTCAAGTTTAGTAGTCAATTTAGGATAGTTGGCACAAGAAGCAACAAGCTCCATCAAAGCAGCCTGCATTTCAGCGATTTTATGATATGCCCTTTTTAAGTTAATACTCAAGTTGTTACAGCAATCATAGGTTTCAAGCAGATCAAGAAACATGGTACTATAAACCTCTAAAACCATTGTCTTTATCCTCGCATGAGGTGCAGAATGTAGTCTCAATAGATTCAGATAAAAGAGGAACAACTCTAGCCATCTCTATCTCAGCTAACAGACTAACATTCTCCACCTTAAGTAAATCCAGCTCAGAAATCACACTATCATGCGAGGCCCTTAGTTTCTCTATGTCTGTAAGCAAGGAAGTACATACATCGCAATCATCACGGGAGGAAGCAGATCTAAGTGAAATAAACTCCCGTGAGAAGCTATCTACCTCCTTCTCTAATTCACCACATATAGTCTTAGACCTAGCATAAAGCTTTCGTAACTTGAGAAAAGCATCATTGAGGAGGGACACACCTCATCGGAGTCACTGTAGAGATTGTCATCGTTGATGACGTTCTCGTCAGCCATGGAGCACATGCCGGTGAAGTCATCACAGTCCTTGGTGTCCTTCTGTGGATCATCCTCGCCGTTGTTGTCACTCCAGCCCTCCATGTCACTGAAGTCAAAGTTGTCGAAGGTGATGAGGACACGGTGGGAGAGCTTCTTGGCCTTGTTCTTGTTCTTGCCTTGATCACGAGCTAGTGGCTTCTTGTTGCGATTCTTGCTGATGTAGTCATTCTTGCCCTTCTCTAGTTTAGGGTAGTTCGCTCTAAGTGGTTGGGGCCACCACATTCGAAGCAAATCACCGGACCTCCTCTCTTCCTCTCTCTAACCCTCTTGTATGTGTGTGAGAATGTTTTTGACTAAGAGGGCTAACTCACACTCTAGAAACTACTCAAACTGGTCCTCGCTCATCTCGCACATAGCAGCCAGAGAGAAACTAAAGGCACCACCAGAAGCTGCTTCGGAAGCAGATGTGGGATCGGTGACTAAGGCCATCGACTGTGACTTCGTCTTGCGAGAGACAATGCCAATCTCATGAGTCTTGCGGCGTGAGTATAGCACATCAAAAGTCAAGGTCGACAAACCAGTCGTGTCTTTGATGGGGGTCACCTTCATCTCCCAAACTCATAGATCTAGTGTAGACAGCATCTGTTGAGTGTCATCCGAGTCTGAGTATGTAAGACCACCAATAGCTCAGAGGTTGCTAAGTATCTAAGGACTCACCAACAAGCATCTCAAATTTTTTGTATTCTCGCTTGTACTGGTCCTTTCAGATGGTCTTGATCTGGGTGGTGCCCTCATGGTAAGCATCGAGGGTCACCCAGGGGTCGAACGCCAATGTGAGATGAGAGATACGATCAAACGCACTCCGACTACGACCTTGAATGGTGATATTTCTTGTCTTACCATTTATCTCCACATCTAGCATATTCATAACCGTGATGTGTTCATCGACAGGAACAACAAATCCGGTCTAAATCTTTCTCTAAATTGCACAGCCTTGAGTCTGTATGTAAGGCTCTGTCCTACTCTTCCAAAAGAGATAGTCGACCTCATCGAAGAGAGGCAGTTTGGTGGGATACTTATCTGTTACTATGGCTCTAAAGACTAGTTAAGATCTATGAAAAGAACTAACCGAGTTTTGATACCACTTGTTGGACCGGATGGCAACAGAGGGGGTGAATGGTGTAAACTCAAAATTTTTCCTCAAGTATTCAAAATTATATTCTCAGACACCTATATAGGTATAGAACATAGAATCCTTAGCTAAAAATCAAACCAACTAGCTCAAGTCAAAAAAAAGCTTGGAACCTAACCCTTCCCGGTGGTCTGACCAGCCTCCAAATGGCGGTTGATTAGCCCATGCAGTCTGATCGTGGCTACAATAAAATCAGGGAAATGAATAGTGTTTTGAGCCCAATTTCAAAAAAGAAAAATGAGAGAACTTTTGATCCGGAAATCCAAATGATATGAAATTTTGCAAGCACGTTCTCTAGGTTATCTGAAGATCCATGCACCACATTTTTGATCTAAAATAGTTTACAGTATTTTAGTCAAACTACTAAAATACCCTTTCTTGACCTGGTTATCACCAACCACTGCAACCAATCGTCATGCTTGCTACGTGTAGATGCACCACTAGCTTGCCACGTGTTGCCAAATCTTTCTTATCCCGGCTCCACCAAACCATAGCTCACTTGACCCGAGCAAGCTACATGGTGACATCCCGTCATTCGGACACGCCTACAACATTACCCGCCTTTCTCGTGCCATGCTTGAACTCACCATCTCATCTGGCATCCTTGATCGTTCTGAGCCTCAGCTCCTCCATGAGCCTAGCCCCGATACTCACCGTTGACCATGGTTGACTCCAAGCGACCATGCACATCTAAAGATAAAGAAATTGTTTCTAGCACAAGTTCTTCACAACTTGACCCACGTTAGCTGTAACATAGCTCATACAACATAAAACCACTGACCATACTCACTATAACCCATTCCTCAACTCAAAATCCACAAATATGAATTCTGGCCAAAAGTCCCCATTTGAACAATTCTCAGCTGGTCAGACCACCAACTCTCGGGCGGTCAAACTGCTGCACCAACTGGTCAGACCGGTAGCATACTACCGGTCTGACTGGCCTTTCCCTGATCGACCAACAACACTGCTAATAAAATTTCCAAATCTCCCAAATTGCAATGGCTCATTATAAATTAGGGCCTTCTCACATGGTCCTTCGGTTAGAATGCCGAAGCTTCATGGCTATTCTTATAGCCTGAAATTAGATAATACCACACAAGTTGAGACATTGGAGGAAACCAAAACGACTATACCGAAGTTGACGATACTAGCTCAAGGACCATCGACTTCTACTTTGACATTGAAGGATATGTTTGTGCAAGTGTTTATCAACTGATCTATGGAGATCTCTGCTTATACTAGAGCAATGGTAAGTGCTAAAGTTTTTATTTGTCCTAATCTAGCCAGTTTAGGATATCAGTTCAAGTGACTTGAGTTAAATCTGGAGAGCAACATCAAAAGAGAGGGAAAAGGAAACAATGTTGATTTTAACAAGGAGGGAATGAGAGCCGAAACTGGGACCTTGATTTCATAATTTTGTTCACCTAATGTTAAAGGATTCCTTTTGTATCTTTTGTTCTCTAATATACATTGTTAAAAAAGGTGCTATAACCTTTTTTTCTCACATTTAAATCATGCATTGATCTCCAACACACTGCAGAATGGCTAGGCCATTCGCAGGTAGCACACTTTGCTGGTTTGTCATAGACGTAAATGGAAAATATGAAGTCAGATCATCTCAGCTTCCAGCCTTCCAATCTCATTTTTAGTACAGAAGTTTGGCTACAGATTTCATCATATTTGTGTTAAGTTACAGTTTAACTTTAGAATTTGTGCAAGTTTGGCTTACGGATATGTGCAGGAAATATTTGCAGTTTTAGTTTGTGGAAGAAAGCCTAGCAGTTAGTAAGCATTGTTTCCACTAGCGACCAAAGAAGTTGTTTCAGTATAATGTCTGCTGGCGACACACCAGATTGTTACAAATGTGGGCAATATTTTAATTCTAAATTTTACTAGGAGACAAATACAACAAACTAGTGATGCAAAACTTACTACTAACAGCAGGCTACTCATCATACTTCAGAATACACTCAAAAAAATATAGTAACAAAGTCGAATGTGCGCACGAACGACTTACTTTTCCGCCTGATGAAGAACAGGAAGCCACACAGGCTTGACGTAGTGCAGAACGTAGATGATGCAGTGCAGTGAGCGGTCGTGCAGATGTGCTACCCAGAAACCTTATTGCCGCCCCGTGCAGGTACTCTCTACAGCAACGGTTCAGAGATAGCCGCTCTCCCTCCTTCCAGGTGCACGCCGGGAAGAAAGGTCGACGAGGTTCAGACATCACAGCACAACAACACAACAGAGCAGAAAGAAGGGGAAGAATGGAGGTGCAAAATTCTCTCTCTTTTCTTGGACGTCTCCAGGCCCTTTTAAGGGCGCTGCAGTTATTCACTAGTAACTGTTGCGTTTTAAACAGAATTATGAACTGGTAACTGCCTCATCAAATCACAAATTAAGCAATGTAAATTCACTTGTAACTACCTCATTCAAATGTTTGAATCTCATTCAAACAGAGAGAGTGAGGTGCATGGTTCAGCAAAAATAAAGATGGATATCAATGCATGGAGAAGTTTTAGAAATCAGCAAACAAAAAAAGGAATAATATATGCGAACTAAAAAACTCATAAACATGTATTCAAAAAATGCAGGAACTATTCATCATTTTTTTTCCTTCGTGTCACGGCCGCCGCGTTCTTTTTCCTCTGCACGCTAAAAGAAAAACTTGCTGCTGCACGTTCTATGCAATTGTACTTTGAAAAGTCACTGTGATGGTCAACTCAACCACATGACTAAGAAATCGTGTGTGGCAACGAGCTGATTGTCTCTTGTGGTGAAAGTGTATAAACTCTACAGAATAGAAACTATTCGAATAGCCATGCCGACGGTCAAGGGCGGACATGGAAATTTAGCTAGATATAATTCTATTTCAAAATGCTTTATGGGTGGGATTGGAAAAGTGGAAGGCAGTGGAAAGCCCTGATTTGTGCTGCCCTGGGCGTCGTCCCAGTGATAATGTAAGCGGTTATAACACTGATAGGTTAGCATATGGTGCAGAAACCATGTAACGGTGGATGGAATCTGGATCGCTATTACTATTGCATTCCTTTACGCACTATGTTTTAGTTCAAACTACTAGGTCTCAAGAAGTTTCTATATATCTTATTTCAAAAGCAACTTATGGCAAATAAAATAACCCGAGCCTTTCCTTGATAAGCCATGCATATTATCTATTTGCATCCTGTGTATTGGCTCGCGGAGCACGATGGGTTGTGCTCACTCTCGCTCTCACAATTAATCCAAAACCAGGAGTCAGGTCTCAACGCTTCAGCATTTCGCTTGGTCATGATGGAGAAGAAAAATGAAGATGTCAAGAAATAGGTCGCGAACCCCCAGTTGGTTGCCCGTGGGCACGTCCTGAGGGTCCCACCTGTGTGTTCCATTTTCGTTGCTGGATTTTAATGTTTTCGGCCTGAGCGACCCATAAGTAAGTCTACTATTATATTTACGCTTCCGTATGATATGTAATTTGATGTTCAGTACTGTATCTGTGAGCACTATCTACTGATCCAGGGAATAGTGCGGTGGAATCATAGAGAATTTCGGATTGTAAAATCTGGGTCCTACATCCACACACCATCCACCTCTGATCTCCATGAGCCCGACCATCTCGTGACATCCTTGACGGTCCAAACCTCAAATGTCCCCATCCTAGTGCCGGTCCACCTCATCACCAAATATGATCGCCTACATGCTCAACCTGCACATGCAAAGACAAAAGAATATTTTTTCGGCATAAATTTGTCCCAACTTGCCAACATCAGTCCACACATGCCACACGTCTCGTATAACATCGATAAGCAATATTATCAAATATTTATCATCATAAATTAACCATTGTCAATTATTTATCAACATGGCCAAAGTTTTTTCTTTCTTTTTCTTTTCTTCTTTTTTTAGCTGTCTTTTTGGGTCAATCTGTGACTTTTTCTGTTATTTCAAAGGCTGAACTAGATTTAATAGTCTCTTTGATTTTGCACAGGTCACAAATATTCAGCAAGGTTTAAAATACTCAAGAGCAGCCCTAGATGTGCAACAGCTAGTCTCAATTGATGAAAAAATATCAGCAAATTTTTTTGGCAACTATAGCTCGACGCGACACTGTTGCAAATTCTGGAATACAGTAGCAGATCGCGCTCTGTAGCAGCGACCTGCTGTAGCAGATCGCATACTGTTGCAGATTGAATTTTTTTTTTTGCATTTTGGATTGGACACAAAGATTAAGCTACACAAATAAACACGAATGATCAGCACCTAAACAAAATTTCTAATGGATCAAGACTTAATAAAACTCACAAAAATAACAGATGCGAAACTAGGGTTTGGATTTTTTCGGTTTATGGACTATAGGACAGAAGTAAAATAATCAAAAAGTAAGGGTAAATAATCCTACCGAGTAAACCGCACTCTGATACCAAGATGATATGGGGTCGCCCAATCTTCTCGACGTAGGATCTGGATACTCACGAGGATTCGACGAACCATAGTGATCTCCCATTACCAATGCAAGAGTTAGCACTCTATAATTTGCCCAACCTCACGTGCCGAACTTCACAACCACCGATGAAGTTCTATCGCGCTCCCAATTTCCAGCGGAAAGGTTGAATGATCTTGATTTCAGCGAACTGCCAATTCCCTCAAATTGGTTCGGCCAACAGAAAGAACAAGAGTATTCTATTATCAAAAGTGGTCTGAATTTTACAGGGGTGGCGGCTATCTTCTAAAGAGATACAAGGGGTGAAGAATTGGCCAAACACTTGGAGGCCGAATAGGACTCGATTACAAAGCCCTAGGCCCACTTTGACTCGGACTGAAAAAGTAATGTAACTTGTTTTATAGTTTTTAATCGACTCATAGGTAATTTAGAGGTGAGGCCAGATCCAGCTGACAGTAGACTTCAAGAACTTTCCATAGAGTACAAGAACACCTCAATCGGACTCCGTTTGTAAAAGTTATGGCCCTTTTAGTAGGTGTATGTTGGGCTGTCTCGAACCGAATCCGAATTGAGTTCTGAGTTGAATCCGAGTTTGAATTCTGTTGTACATGTGGGAGGTCCGAATTGGCTTCAAAATCTTGTCCGAAACATGGGCTTTAAGTTCTTAGGCTTCTCCCCTTTTTCTCTCCCACTGCATGGGTTTCTTTCCTCCTTGATCAGCTATATGGGCCGCTTGGCTTTCTCCTTTCCATTCTCATGGGCTTTGAGCTTTTTGTTCTTGGTACCAAATATGGTTACCCTCCTTGTGCTTCACCATTGCTTTGGCCCCGAAATCATCATAATATTCAAACTAATAATAAACAAGAATTTGGCATAAGGTAGTATATCATTCCCACGAATAGAAAGAAATTCATTAAGAAACAAATTCATCTGACAATATTTAATGCGGCTCAATACTTCTTTCCAGTGAAATAATGTATTTGACTGAAAAGTGCTAAGCATGTGCGTATCCGCATCATCCTCTCTTTTCTTCAAGAAAAGCCGTCCTCAGTTTTTGATAGCCTGAAATTGTACTAAACAAAGAATACAATGTGTATGCATGGTATATGTATTGGTCAGTTACACCCCTTCCGTCTTTCACATTATTATTACCTGGAGGTGTAGTAAGCAAAAAGAACAACACATATGTGTGGTACATGTATGAATCAATTATTGTGTCATTCTCATTATTTTGCACAAACCAATTGATACTATAACAGCTATCAAATGCATACATTGCAATGCTTTCATTCACACCATTCTCCCTCCCATAAGAAAAAGTCATCCTCGACTTTGCGAAGTACGTGGATAAGTCATTAATGGGCAAAACCAGATCAAACGGTTCAAATATGGAAGAGAAAATTTTAAGTGCCTTCCTTACTTCAACTGCGCTACTCTGATTATTTGTACATGATTGTTCATCGAAAGAGGAACAAGTAGGCACAAGAAATCTTTGTAAACAGCAGGCACTATTGTTAAGCCTCATCTCATTGTGATCATGATGTGGTATAAAAGATTGTTTGTCCAAAATATGCAATTTCAATTCAGCAAGCTTATCATATGTAATGCATATTCGGTAAACATAAAACTTGTCATCTACACCATAATCTCCTATCAAATTAAACTTAGAGGTGTATGCATAAACACTAACTAGTGATTTTAAACATGAAATTTCAGCAAGATTCTCAGGCACACTAGATAGCTCTCTAGAGTCATCAAACATGATATAGTACAAAGAATCACTAGGAGATATTCGAGTAAGAACTTCCTTATGTGTAATCAATTCCACATTATGTAAATTGAGTAAAGAAATTTCAGAACATGGAATTTTCGATTGAACATATGAGTTCTCACAATTACTCACCTTTTCACAAATAAATTCAGTACCAATATGGTTACCTTTATCATTCTCTTTAGTTGATGCAGGTGCTATAGGTATCAAATCGTCATGATGTAACAACGGCGCAGCAAGTACTTCATCTTCAGCTGTGGTTATCTTCTCATCGGTTTTCTCTAGGGGTACCGGTTGTGGAACATTCGACTCCTCTTCTTTACTATCAATCTGCACAATATGAGAAGCAACACTAGAAGTAGAGAGTAAGTCGTTAGTATAAAAAGTAATCTCACTTTTCCTATCATCTCTTTCTCTCTTTTCTTTTTGTGTATTCCTCTCACTCTCCATTTGGATGCTCTCAACTTCACGTTTGGTGGAATCACACAACTCACTATTTTTATCACTCTCACGCAATTTGGCTATGTGGCACTCATCCTTACATGGGTTTTGATACATCTCAAGTGTTGTTGTAGCAATGGGACATCACTACATGTCGTCTTGACCGAAGAAAAAGTCCTATGCTCGGTCATCTTCCCATGTGTCACACTTATTGAGGCATAAGAATTGAAGTATGGACTTGGATGAAACTGTGGTGTACGCATATTCATAAATCTCTTCTCCTCCTCAATAGCACAATTCACAAGATCATGCGCGCTACTAAAATATTTATATTGAAGTGCAGCAGCGATCTTACAATTCAAGCCTCCTTTGAAGTATACATGTTCGTTCATTGCACTAGTGACACCGGCACGTCGCAATACACGCTTTAGCTCATAATAGTAACTTGAACAGTGTTACTCCCTTGTGTGATGCTCTCCACATGGTGAAGCAATTCCCGCTCATAAGAGGTTGGCACAAATTCAGTTCTCATGATCACCTTCAAATCTGACCAAGATCTAATGAATCATTTTCCAGATAATTGTTGCCACCAACTATAAGCATAGTCTTTAAACTGCATAGTGGCTCGCATCACTTCTTGGTCTTTGGGAAGCTTCTGAAATCTAAACTCTTTCTCCAATCGCCATTCCCACTCAAGATACTCCTCTGGATCATCACTTCCACAGAATGGAAGAGACAAATTGTTGGGTTTGGAATCACACCTAGAGGAACGGAATACTGAAAATTCCTTTCCATTTGGCTCACACCGAGAGAAACGAATTATTGAATATCCTGTCATTGTTACTTATGCAACATATATATATGTGGAAATCACTCAATCTCACTATTTTCTCTCCCAAGTAAATTTCTTACCCTTCCGAAGTGAATTAAGGCCAATAAAAACTTACACCCGGTAGAAGTGACAACAGCAACGTGATGATTAAGCGAATTCAAGAGTGTTCACTACTTGCACAACAACGGTTATATGGTGGAGCTTGGTATGGAAGTGTATATCCTAGCAATCTAAAATTCTTGATGTTGTAAAGTTAAGTAATAATCCAGGCTAGAATACTTTGCCTAAGTGCTGATCCAAAAGATTTAAGTAAAGTATATGAACGCACACGTAAAGATCAATGTGACTCGATGCAAACAAAGGAATGAGCTAACTAGAGGCAATCTGAAATTAAAGATTAGATAGCTCGTTTTGCACCAAGTACTAGGAGAGACGCTAGCCAATTGCAATGATATGAATGTAAGAGCACAAGATTGCTCAAGAAATTAAATTACACAATCTGAATTTATGGACTAAGAACTCACCCAAATTCGACCAATGTTTTTTGCTTTCTTTTTCTTTTCTTCTTTTTTTTCAGCTGACTTTTTTTGGTCAATCTGTGACTTTTTTCTGTTTTTCTTCAAAGGTCGAACTAGATTTAATAGTCCCTTTGATTTTGCACAGGTCACAAATATTCAGCAAGGTGTAAAATACTCAAGAGCAGCCCCTAGATGTGCAACAGCTAGTCTCAATTGATGAAAAAATATCAGCAAATTTTTTTGGCAACTGTAGCTTGATGCGGCACTATAGCAATTTCTGGAAATATTGTAGCAGATCGTGCTTTGTAGCAGTGAACTACTGTAGCAGATCGCATACTATAGCAGATCGAATTTTTTTTTGAATTTTGGGTTGGACACAAAGATTAAGCTACGCAAATAAACACGAATGATCAGCACCTAAACAAAATTTATAATGGATCAAGACTTAATAAAACTCACGAAAATAACAGATGCGAAACTAGGGTTTGGATTTTTTTCGGTTTGTGGACTATAGGACAGAAGTAAAACAATCTAAAAGTAAGGGTAAATAATCCTACCGAGTAAATCGCGCTCTGATACCAAGATGATACGGGGTCGCCCGATCTTCTCGACGTAGGATCTGGATACTCACGAGGATTCGACGAACCATATGATCTCCCATTGCCAATGCAAGAGTTAGCACTCTATAATTCGCCCAACCTCACGTGTTGAACTTCATGACCACCGATGAAGTTCTATCGCGCTCCCAATTCCCAGCGGAAAGGTTGAACGATATTGATTTCAGCAAACTCCCAATTCCCTCAAGTTGGTTTGGCCAACAGAAAGAACAAGAGTATTCTATTATCAAAAGTGGTCTGAATTTATAGAGATACAATGGGTGGAGAATTGGCCAAACACTTGGAGGCTGAATAGGACTCGATTACAAAGCCTTGGGCCCACTTTGACTCTGACTGAAAAAGTGGTATTACTTGTTTTGTAGTTTTTAATCGACTCATATGGAATTTGGAGGTGAGGCTAGATCTATCTGAAAGTAGACTTCAAGAGCTTTCCATAGAGTACAAGAACACCTCAATCGGACTCCGTTTGTAAAAGTTATGGCCGTTTTAGTAGGTGCCTGTTGGGCTGTCCCGAACCGAATCCGAATTGAGTTCTGAGTTGAATCTGAGTTTGAATTCTGTTGTACATGTGGGAGGTCCGAATTGGCTTCAAAATCTTGTCCAAAATTTGGGCTTTAAATTCTTAGGCTTCTTCCCTTTTTCTCTCCCACTGCATGAGTTTCTTTTCTTCTTGATCAGCTGCATGGGCTGCTTGGCTTTCTCCTTTCCATCCCCATGGGCTTTGAGCTTTTTGTTCTTGGTAGCAAATATGATTACCCTCCTTGTGCTTCACTATTGCTTTGGCCCCGAAATCATCATAATATTCAAACTTAATAATAAACAAGAATTTGGCATAAGGTAGTATATCATTCCCTCGAATAGAAGGAAATTCATTAAGAAATAAATTCACCTGACAATATTTAATGCGGCTCAATATTTCTTTCCAATGAAATAATGTATTTGACTGAAATGTGCTAAGCATGTGCGTATCCGCATCTAATGGTGGAGATGTTGTTGAGGTGTATGGTGGTGCATATTTAGTTGAGGCGGAGGACAACCATGTTGATCCCAGTGAATAGGCGAACAAAGGGGAGGGCGTTGAATTCATAATGGATGACCTAGATCATGAAGATTGGAGGGTGATGTGACGATGGCCCGATCTTCCGAGAGGTACTGATAAGTCGATTGTGGAGATCTCGACGTTGATGATCCAAAGGCTCCGACCAAAACAGATCGAACCCCTCGCAATCACTACACCACTGCTCCGTTGGTTATCAACCGTGCCGAACACGATTGACCTCGCCAAGAAGGCTATCTCCTGCAAGCGAATCGAGAACACAAGCAAGAGAGTAAAAGATGCAATCTGAAATTGCGAATAATGTTTAAGTTCACAAGTTGGGGTTCCTCAAACCGAACATGCGCTAAACTGCTAAGCAGAATAAACTCTTAAGAAAACCCGAGGAAAACTAAAGGGTGCGACCTCCTTAAATAGGAGTGGGGGAGGCCGCACTTATCTAACAAAAGGGGATGTGGTACTATTCACGGGTACTGTTCACGTGAACAGTACACCCATGATTAGTGCAGGCCCAAATAGTCTAAGTGTGATTACAAGGCCCAAGGCCCACTTTGACTCGGACTGGAAAAGTGACGCCACTTGTTTTGCAGTTTCTGATCGGCTCGGATGGAATTTTGAGGTGAGACCAGATTCATCTGAAAGTATACTCCAAGATCTTTCCAACGAGTACTCACGGGCCCTGAGAAGCCTTCTGGATCAAAAGTTATGGCCGTTTGAAGTTGGCTTGTCAAGCTGAACCCGAATTGATCTGGAGGCCGAATTGATTCCAAACCTGTCCAACTTGAACCCTTGCTTCAATTGGTTCCAAAGTGATGTGGTGCTACAAATATATATATTTTCATCATTAGGTAGCATCATATTCTCATTTAAAATATGTTGAAGTTGAAGAAACGAATTCACCTTTAGTTCATTCTTGATATTGGCCGCTATGGTCGTACGTGTTGGTGGCGTGGTCACATCATCCTCCCCTTCTTGATGGAAAACCGTCCTCGGTTTTAACATATGTGTAGTGTCACGTATTGCATGATCTTGATCATAAATCTTGGTGTATGATAACAAACGCAACAAACTCTCATTATGTAATATCATAAGTTCTTTATCAAATAAAGTAAAATCTCTTTGAAACGAGCTCACCTCATAATTTAAGTGATGCGAGGAGCTCTTGTAATTGTAACAACAAGTAGAGCAAATATGGTTGTATCCATAGGGTTCATGTTCTTATCATCCTCCCCTTCTTGCAAACAAAGCCGTCCTCGGCTCTTGATAAGCTGAAAATATGATAACAAAGAAGCCAAGGTGTATGCATGGTATATGTATATGTCATCCATTTTAACAGTTCTTCGTTGTTGCACAATTAAGGTTATAAAACAGCAGCAATCACAAAAGCTAATTGTATTATTAACCCAAGAGTAATCATATAAGTTAATGAGCAATTCAAAATTTGTCACACAGTAATTGTTGCAACTTGTTTTGCAAATGTAAGTGAGGAACAATCCAGTTATATAATCATATCTCAATCGAACAATAGCAAATTCATCTAGCCATGGTGAAAAGATTTGTATGTTCTGCCATAATTCATCATCTTTATTCAGATTGTCTATACTAGATGGTGTAAAAAGAGTTGAATACATAGGCATTGGATTAGTACTAAATTTTACTTCCCTCTCACTTTGAACATGATTCAGCATACAAGAATTGTTGTTCCAAATATCAAGTTTCAATTCATCCATGTGATCGCAAGTTATGCATATTCGATATACAAGAAATTGAGTTCCACATCATAATCTCCAATCAAATTAAACTTATATCTAGGGTATAGGCACTTAACAAGAATTTCGAACATGCAAGTTCGAAACTTTCTCCATAGCATGTGACAATTTCATAGGTAGATCCAACATGATGTAACACAATGAATTAGCGAAGAAATTCTAGTCAAAACTTCTTTATGTGTTATTAATTCGACATGTGCAAAATTATGAGAATTTAGATTAGCACATGGTTCATTTAAGTCAACACAAGGAATATCAAAAGATTGCACTACAGCAGTATATACTCACAAGGTTGCTCTATGTCTTGTTGTAGCACCAAATCAGTACCGTGAGCGATGATAGCTCCATGTTCTTTACCTTTTGGCTCTCCTCGATGATGTAAGTGCATTCATCTCCTTATCTTCATTCTCAACCAATGGGATCAGTGATTCAATCAGCTCATGCTCTTCTTTGGCATGGTTCTCAACTACCGCAAGTTGTTAGTCACGAAAATGGCACAAACACAGTTTGTTCTCATGATCATCACCATTACCCGCAAGGTTAGCTGCAAGAGCATATTCATCCTCAACATCACTAGCACTTACATAACCACCATCTTCTCGTCGTAATGTACGCCACGACTTGTGCAATCTCTCATGACGTGGCCCATCCCTTTACAACGGTGGCACACAATGCCCGTCAGACGCCCGTGGAAGCAACCGATGAAGAGCTCTTTGCTGGTGCTTGCACACTAGTAGATTTGCTCGCCTCGGTGCTCATGATGGTGGTGGCAGTGCTGCTGAACGCGCCTACTCACGAGGGGCAGCAGCTCAAAAACATGAGGTGGGGCTGTCTTGGGTTGCTCTCTGTGTTGGTCTCGATGTAGACGCATCTCCAAAATTGCTCCTTGTCCTTTGTTGTCTACCCTGCAATTCTTTCTCTCGCCAAACAAGCAAGCTGGAACAATCTATTGATATCATTATACTCTTTGTAATCAATTATGTCCTGAATTTCACGCCTTAATCCCCATAAAACGATCCATCTTATCCTCCTCATCTTCTACAACATTACAACGCAACATGCCTATTTGTAGTTCTTGATAATATTCCTCATGCATTTATGACCTTGGTCTAAGCACTGCAATTTCTTATGCATTTCATGTTTAAAAGCAGGAGGAACAAATCTAGCACGCATAGCTACTTTCAATCTATCCCATGTATCAGGTGCTAAACCAGAATTAACTACATGAGTCCACCAAATGATAGCACGATCTTTAAATTCACTAGTAGCTTGTCCGACTCTATGCACTTCAGAACTAGATGGGCATTAAATTTTGTTCAACTGTCATCTCCCAATCTAGATAAGTTTCAGCATCATAAACACCCGCAAATGATGGTATGGTAAATTTAACTTTAGCAAATGGTTCATCATTAGCACGAGCATTGTAGTGCTGAAAATTATTACCTCCCATACCATGACGATTGTGATGTAAGCGGTGTTGTGGGCGTGCATCATGGGCAGCAAATGCAGCGCCAAAGATCTCGGCTTTGTCTCTCATTGATGGAACTGATGGAGCGCTGCAATGTGTCTATCGAGCTTGAAGCTTCCTATCGATGCGCTGCTCATCCAAGAGCATCATGAACTCTCCCTTTAAAACACACTCTTGATCATCGACGACCCACCTATCATGGTTAGTAGAAAATGAAGACAACACAAAGATATTATCCCTATCAACTACTAGGTGGTGGAAGGTGGAATCACACATTCTAAGCGCCTTATCACACTCTTACAAGTGTTCTTACCAATGCAGCAGTGGTACAACCGGTGGCTGGTTCGTGACACCGTGTCGAGCGTGGGTACGATTGCAAGAGGGAACCTGTTCGATCAAGAGTAGGTGTAGCTTGGAAGGCACAATATGGTAGCAATGGAGAACAATCAGTTCATTTCAGAATTGCATAGAATTGAATTATAGTTCGTATCTAGCACTTAGCCTATGTTGCTGATCAACCAAGCATGGAAGACGGCTAAAAATAAGTGTATGGAAAAGTGTAGGAGTGGTAAATAGAAGATAATTCAATCCAATCCAATCTGGAATTGAAGAACACAAGGATTGACCCAAAACTGGAAACTGAAGATTTCTGTCCACTAGACAGCACGTCGGTATTTTGGCCGTAACTTTTTGTCAGTTGCCTTTTTTTCAATGATTTTTTTTCTATGTTTTCTGACGGCTTTTTCTACAACTTTTGTTTTGGGGCCAAGTTCTGGAAACCGACCGAAAAAGTCGCACAAAATTCACAAGTGCCGACTGTTGCAGATTCAATCTGGAATTTTAGATCAACTTCCACCGCAGATATCTCTTAACTGCCTTGCTGGAATGACGTGAAATTTTACAGATAGATGGATAAGGAAATTTTGAATCTAATGGCGGTGGTCCCACTCAAAAATAATCTCGGAATCAAAAGATATGATGTTTTTGGTGGCGGCTGCAGAGGAAGGAAAGATCAGCCGAAATTGGAAATTAGGGTTTGGGGTGGGGAATTTTTTTTTGTTTGGATTTTCAATGGAACAAAGATATGACCAGCAACTAGACAATACTATGACGGACACAAATTCAATTTAGCAAACCAAAACTAACAGATTGAAAGGCACAACGGGGTTTGGACAGCGGAAATTAACTCTTTTTGTGGGGCAATTTTTTTTTCTGGACTATAGGAAATAAAAACCAATCTACTAACTAGGGATACAAGAATTACCTCACGGCAACCGTTGCTCTGATACCAACTGATGTGACGATGGCCCGATCTTCCGAGAGGTACTGATAAGTCGATTGTGGAGATCTCGACGTTGATGATCCAAAGGCTCACCAAAACAGATCGAACCCTCGCAATCACTACACCACTGCTCTGTTGGTTATCAACCGTGCCGAACACGATTGACCTCGCCAAGAAGGCTATCTCCTGCAAGCGAATCGAGAACACAAGCAAGAGAGTAAAAGATGCAATCTGAAATTGTGAATAATGTTTAAGTTCACAAGTTGGGGTTCTCAAACCGAACATGCGCTAAACTGCTAAGCAGAATAAACTCTAAGAAAAACCCGAGGAAAACTAAAGGTGCGACCTCCTTAAATAGGAGTGGGGGAGGCCGCACTTATCTAACAAAAGGGGATGTGGTACTATTCATGGGTACTGTTCACGTGAACAGTACACCCATGATTAGTGCAGGCCCAAATAGTCTAAGTGTGATTACAAGGCCCAAGGCCCACTTTGACTCGGACTGGAAAAGTGACGCCACTTGTTTTGCAGTTTCTGATCGGCTCGGATGGAATTTTGAGGTGAGACCAGATTCATCTGAAAGTATACTCCAAGATCTTTCCAACGAGTACTCACGGGCCCCGAGAAGCCTTCTGGATCAAAAGTTATGGCCGTTTGAAGTTGGCTTGTCAAGCTGAACCCGAATTGATCTGGAGGCCGAATTGGATTCCAAAACCTGTCCAACTTGAACCCTTGCTTCAATTGGTTCCAAAGTGATGTGGTGCTACAAATATATATATTTTTATCATTAGGTAGCATCATATTCTCATTTAAAATATGTTGAAGTTGAAGAAACGAATTCACCTTTAGTTCATTCTTGATATTGGCCGCTATGGTCGTACGTGTTGGTGGCGTGGTCACATCAGAGGGCCATGGCCGAAGAACAAGCATTGGAAGAGGACGGCGATGTCGACGATGATTCAGATGATGATGTTGTCCTTGAGGTGCTAGTACCCAATGCTTGGAACATGCATGACCCAAGGGGCCTAGATGTGAATGACAGCCATGATTCCCCATGAACGTATGGGGCAGAACATGGTTTGTGTTAACGGCCTATATATAGATAAGTCAGCTTTGCAGGATGATATCAAATTGTGGGTGATGTCAATGCATAGGATGTTTAGGGTTGTGAAATGAAACCCTGAGCAGTACACTATGAAGTGTGAGAGAGCTAGGTGCCTATGGCATGCTCACGCCTACAAGCTAAAGTACGAAATGCACTGGGTCATGTTGAAGATGGAGGCCCACTACTGCCAATGCACCGCAACCTTACTTCTTTTATTGCAAATGTCATGTATGGGGAGATTGTGGAGAAGAAGGTCATATTGAGTAGAGGTACATGTACAAAATCAGTTGCGTGAAGGTATGGAGGGCAAAGCAGAAGAAAATGGAAAGAAGGTTCAACACCTTTGAGCCAGTCTATGACGATCTCCCTCATCTATTTGAGGTACTACAAGACAGAATCCAAGAGACATATATTGCTATGAAGGAAAAGGTTTCAACAATCCAGAGGGGTACATAGTAATGCAATGGGCTTTCCTTGCATTTGGTTCCTGCATTGATGTCCTCCATTATTGCCGCCTGCTCATGTGCGTGGATGGGATATTCTTGACCGGGAAGTACAAGGGCCAAATTCTGATAGCAATTGGCATGGATCCTAACAATCTGAGAGACCATGTGGAGGTCACCTCATGGTTGTGATGAGTAATTGACTCTTGTTCTTGGAAGAGTGAGTTTGGTTTTTGAGGTTTGAGCTGCCTCTGCAAAGTCGTAAGCCTTGAGAATGGCTCTTTCTGTTGGGTAGGCTTGAGACCCTGTGGTAAAAAGGGGTTTTACGACTTGGTAGTCGTAGTCAAGCTTACATCTTTGTGTTCAGCAGAGTGTCAAGCTTTATCGAGTGGTTATAGATTGCCTTCGACCTCGGTGTGTTGTCTCTGTGAGGTCGCAAGTTCCTTCGGGTGGTCGCCAGAATGTTTACGACCATGCTGTGACTATTGAGTGGTCGTGCACCGGCTTTGCCATGGTCGGAAGTCACCAGGAGGGCGTACGACCGATTTTAGCTGTGGTCGAAGGCCATCTGGCAAGTTTACGACCACTTGTTGGAAGTCGAAGGCCACCAGAAAGTTTACGGCCATCGTTGAGTAGGTTCTGTGCAGTCGTAGCATCTAGGAGAGGTCGGAATCCTTTTATCGACTTTGTTGTTCCTGGTCGGAACCTGGTAAACTTGTTGATCGAGTGGTCGAAAGGCTTTACGAGCACGTTGGTCGTGGTCGGAAGCTGTGCACACTGTTTATGACCACTTTGGGCGTGGACGAAGGTCACTCGAGAGGTTTACGACCACTCTGGCCGTGGTCGAAGGGCACCAGAAGGAAGTACGACCATTTTTGCCGTGGTCAAAAGCCAGCCGAGCTGGTTACGACCACTTTGGCCGTGGTCGAAAGCCACTACGACCACATTGGCCGTGGTTGGAGGTTGCCAAACAGCTTTACGACCACGTTAGCGCGAGAGAAAATTGGAGGTCAAGGCTTTGACCGCTGCAATCGATAGTCGGCAGACTCGACCACGCACCACGCGGGAAGTCGGTGGACTTTGACCACGTTGTGAGTCGACCAAACATGGTCGGATCGCACTCGACGAGGTCCGATGCGGTCGAACGTGATCGTAGCGCGCTTGGCTCAATCGTTGCGGTCATATGTGGTCGTAATGGCTTGGGACTCGGTCGCGTTGTGGTCCAAAGGCTTCACTACGTGAAACAAGTCGCATATGATCGGAAAGGGCTTCACCATGGTGAAAAGCGATGAACGTGGCGGAAGGTCGCTCAATCACGCGATAAGCGGTCGTAGCTTCGTTAACCGGTCGATGGTCTCTAAAAGCGTCGCAAGACCGAATCATCGAACGACTTGGGATAAAGTCGTAGGCTTTGGGCGTGCTCGATGGGCTCGAGTGCCTCTTATTGTGTCTAGACTTTGAGCGATAAAGTCGTAGCAATGTTGTGTGCGGTCGAGGCTCTGCACGACTTGGTGATCCGCTTACGACTCGGTAGTCGTAGCCGCGTGTGGTAATCGCTGCAAGCTTACATTGGTCGTAGCTTGTGTCTTGGCGTCGAGCGCCTCAGTGAGTGGTCATAGGTCGCAGGAAGGCTCTTGTGAGCTGGAGGGTTTCTCCGCTCGTGCAAATGAGTGGTCGATGGGGTATGGTCCTTATGCGATAATATCGTAGCGCTAGCAATGGTTGTGGCATGTGTCCGCATGGTCGAGTGAGTCGTGAGACGGTCGTAACGACATGTTGTGTGGTCGAAGGAAGCAGGAAGTGTTCCGTGGCTTCACCATTTCTTGAGTTGTGCATTCGAGTGGTCGAGGGGTTTACGATCGTTGTGTGCCGTGACACCGTTGGTTGTACCGATGGTTTGTCTCGTTGTCCGTGCGGTGCTATGTGATGGTTTGCTTGTCCGTGATGGTTGCGTGACTTGAGCTATTTCATGGTGAGGCGTGGGAGGACCGACTAGGCACAGGAGGTGTTGAGGTCCGACGGCCGAGACGCCAAGATGATCGAGGCCGGTGAAGTGGTTGCAAGCCGGGAGACGAGGAACCGAGCAGAGCCGCGAGGTGGACACGACGGCAATGGTGAGGTGAACCAGACTAGGCTCGTGAAGGAGCCGAGGTCCAAACGGCCGGACGCCTAGTCCGTGGCGGTCGGATGCGGCAGATCTTGGAGACAAGTCTTGATGAGGCTCGGAGTGGTCGGGACGAGACATGTGTGGTGTCGGGGTCCGTAACGACCGAGTGAGGCCGAAGAGGACTTGGTCTTGTGAGATGGTTGCAGGACCTTGGAGACAAGTCTTGATGAGGCTCGGAGTGGTCGGGACTAGACATGGGAGATGTTGAGGTCCGTAACGACCGGGTGAAGCCAAGAAGACTTGGGACTCAAGGTGAGGTCGTGCGCAGTGGAACGGATCGACTAGGCTCGAGGAGTTGAGGTCCGATCGGTCCGGAGGAGTTTATGACTAGGATCTTGAGACAAGTCTTGGTGAGGCTTGGAGTGGTCGGGACTAGACATGGGAGATGTTGAGGTCCGTAACGACCGGGTGAAGCCAAGAAGACTAGGGGCTCAAGGTGGTTGCAAGCGTGATCGGCAAGGCGTGAGGAAGCTTCCGGAAGGCAGCGGAGTGGCATTTTGGAGAAATGCGAAAGCTACAAAGGAAGCCGTGTGTCTCGCCAATGCACAGAGTTGTTGGCGCTAACGGGTAAAGCGAGTGGTAAAACCCGGTGTTAGGTGGGGTTTACTGGTTAGCTCAAGATGGACTAATGGATGGATCCATTAGGTTAGTCTCGGTGTGAGGCTATAAAAGGGAGAGGGAGGCACGAGTGTGAGTGAGTTGGCCTGGCTGGGCCTTGAGGCACCGCCTCCTCCCATGGGAGTCCTGTGAGTGTGTTCTTGGGATTGTGAGAGAGAGGATGAGTGGAGAATCCATGTATGAATAATCGAGAAAGAGAGAAAGAGAGGAGGTGTGAGCTACTCTCTATGCTCTCCCGCGATCGGACTCCTTGTACTCCTTGATGGTTGGAATGAAAACTCGAGTTGTGTTCTTTGTTTATTGCTTGGATGTCCCGATTGCGATTTCTCTTGCTCTCTTTTCTTGTTCTTGGTTTGAGGAAGCTTGGTCTTGATTTGCTCTGAATGGGGAATTAGTCTCAAGACCATTTGGTCAGCTTCACTCCTAAGAGCAAATGTTTGAATCAAAGAGTGTTTGCGCCTCACGGTCACGCACATCGAGTTCCTCTGCTTCTTGTTCGACCTTGCCGTTCTTCTCTGTTGTAGCAGAGACTTCGATCGTCTGTAATTTCATGACCGAGGTCGCTTTAGTCTATGGTCGGAATCTCCGGTCGATTGACGCAGTGTAAAGAGTTTCACAAGTTCTCGTGCTTGCGGTCGCGCGATATTTCTCTGTTATCAGCCTAGTCTATTGCTCTTGCCGCTTGCTTTCGCTGTCGCCGGTTTCTCTCCGCTGATCTCAACCGCTCAAACTTTGGTCACTTTGACTACAGCAGAGTTGAGTCATCTCACGTTGATGCTTCGATCGCTCCGACTTCGCCGAGCATCTACCTTGATCTATTGATGTTTTGTCTCTTGTCCGATCCGCAGAGTTTGTTCTTCTTCCGCTGCTTCGATCTCTCATTTCCGGTGATCATCTTGCTTCGTAGCTCTTGTAGCTATCGGAGAAGAAGATTATGTGAATTCTTGGAGAGGTTTGAAGGCACCATTCACCCCCCCTCTGTTGCCTCATTCGGTCCTACACAATCAGATTCTGCCTGTGCTTGTTGCATTTATGGAGAGTGAGAACTTCGATAGTTAGTTGTTGTTCTTTAGGAACCTCAAGGTTAGTGCTGTTAGTGAATGACCAGACCTTTGCATAATACATGACCGACATGCTGGGTTGATGAAGACTATCAAGAAGCTACAGCAAGATCCAGATAAGCCTTTTCCTTAGCGTGACCTACTAAAATGTTGGTACATGTGACACCTGGTGATGCGGCCAAGATACCATCTACTAATTTTGAATATGTTTCTTCTAATTCGTCTACCTAGATTGAGGACATCTACTAATTTTGAATGTGCTTCTTCTAATTCTTCTACACATATTGAGGACAAAGGTATGTATGTGACCATGGTGGAAGGAGAAATTCAATGCAGCTTGTGTGCATGCAGTCTGGTGCGTGGGTGCAAAATGCGCATGAGATGGATATGTTCATGTGCAAAGATCAGGAGCCATCAAACCAGTAGGACAAACTGATTTGTTTCCCATCTGAAGCCAACAAAGAGGCCTACATCTACACGTCTTCAAGAAGGCAATGATTTGTTTCTATTTGTGCACGTCTATGGATTTACACCCCCATGCATGTTTTCCTTTGGTTGGGTGCTTTCCTTTCTTTACACGATCTAGGGTGGGGCCACCTGGCATTAGCTGATACAACAAGAAGGATGCAGAGCACCAGTCAGAATTATTTAGTTGAGTCAAGTTCTAAGTTGGTTAGTTTTATTTGCAAGTTCTTTAGCATTGTAGTTCTAAGATGTAAAATTCTAGTTAATTGTTATTGTTTTAGCCTGGGTTCAGTTGGTCGATTAATTAGAAGAGAATCTAGGTCCAAGGCAGCTCTAAGCTAGATGTGTGCATGTGCATGTAAGCCCATAAAAGGCCAAGGGTGCATTCATGTAATCCAGAGACTAGAGTTTAGATTATGAATTAAAGACACTGTGTGTGTTGGCCTTTGGTTGTTAGGGTGTATCCCTATACCGTAGTGTGTTCTTGAGGAATTCATCGAGAGTTCTTCTTTGGGCATGTGGGATTTTACTATGGTGTCGATTTTTGTCCACTGGATCAATTGATCCTATCCTTTGGCTAGGTTCTAGGGGTGAAGGCGATTCAAGAAAGGTGTGGCTCAGGGACCAATGGTCACCAAAGTGGTGGTGGCAATGACCTCTGCAGTAGCACCATGGATGGCAATGGAGGAAATGACATAAACTACTCACTCAAACCAATAATGAAGGTCATTTGACATCACTGTCTTACCACAAGCTCGATGGTGAGGTTAGAGATGTTGGGGAAAGTCAAAGGTAGCTAGTCGGTGGTGAGCAGGGATAGCGGCGATTAGACATGGTAGCAATAAAGGGGAAACTCACTGATAGGGAGATAGCTATGAAGCATGCTCACCAGTGTCAAGGAAGACGGTGTTATTGCCAGCAAACCTTGGAGGAAAGATTCGGAATGGAAAGCTGAGGAAAGTGACATGAGCAACTTGGCTTATAAAGAAAGGAGAAGGACGGAAGAAGTAGTGAGAAGCTTGGAGCGCGGGGGGAGAAAAAGGGGCGCTCCTCCGCCATAAATCTCATGGATGCTCAATGAGCGAAGGAGGACAATGGAGGGGTATCGAGAATTGCAGACAATGGGATGGAATGAGCTTGCGGGGGTGTCAATTCTGGTCAAAACAACAAGATATAGTCGGGACGATGTCGGCAACACTAGCGCAGCATGTACTTGCGCAGGGGTTGGCGGAGAGAGGTAGTGGTGAGTTGAGGTGGCATGTGGGCTGGGAGTGGGCCAGAACAGGAACAGGCCATGCTGAGAGGGAAGGATTCAGCCCACAGACGGAGTCAGATTTTGAAATAGTTTTCTAATTAATTTAATTGTACAAATTAAGTTTAAAGTTTTAAAATTAGCAAACCAACTCTGAAAATTATGAAAATTTTTGAAAAGGTAATTTTTAGGGCCCAAATAAATTATTTGCAAGATCTATTCATGTTTTAATTAATTTTAGAAATTAATTTTTAGCTGCATGAAATTTAAGAAAACATTTTAAATAAATTTCAAGAATTTTGAAACAGCCCAAAAATGCATAAATGATGATTTTGAAAATAATTATACTGGTTTTGAGAATTTTGGAATGTTACACAGGCTAGACTCAATTCAGCCTGCTTCCACTTTATTGGGTTGGATTAGATCCAGTCCATTGCCTTATGCGGGTTGGATTGAATCTAGCCCATTTTCGTTCGGCAAAAAAGCGAGGACAACACCCTGTTGCACTCGGTGCTAGGCGGAAGAGCGATTGGGTGGCAACGGAACTCATGGGCCATGCAGCAACGATGCAAGAGATGCAGCGGCATGGCATACTGAAGGACTATGTGAGAAGGTCTAGGTTTTATTGCGATGAACCATTGCCAAATTAGATGAGATGGAATTTGGATTTTATAAATTTAGGAGTTTTTTGGTTTTCCTGCAGACCTAGCGGTCTAACCAACCAGAGGTGGTGGTCAGAAGAGCCACCATCAGCAGTCTGACCAGTTAGGTTCAACGATTAGACTGGCTGGGGAGTGGCCTAACTGGCAGGTGATCTTATTTCAATTGGAAATTATGATTTTGGGAATTTTAGTCATGGGGTGATTTAGTTTGACCTAGATTAGTGTATATGTATTGCATGAAATATGTCTTTACTAACGTGGGCCATATTTGAAGAACTTATGCCTGAAAATGATTTTTTGTCTTGGCATGTGCAGTGAGGCATGGAGTCAACCATAGTCAATGACGGGGATCGGGGCCCAGAATGATTAATGATGCCAGATGAGGTGGTTGAGCTCAAGCATGGCACAAGGAAGATGGAAAATGTTAAAGGGAAGGTTCAAACGACGGATTGCACCATGTAGTTTGGTTGATCCAAGTGAGGCGTGGTCTGGTGGCAAGCATGCTGATTACTTGCAAGGAAGGTGAAGACCAGGTTAAGAAAGAGTATTTTGCTAAGATGACCAAAATACTAAAAACTATCTTAGATCAAAACTGTGGCGCTTAAGCAATGATTCCAGCCAAGTTAACCATCCAATCTTTCTCATTCCAGCCAAGTGTTCTAGGGTTAGAGTTTGAGAAGTGTAAGTGTTGTGTTGTGCTCTCTTATCCTCTAAGTGGAATGGCTATAAAATCTCCATTCTCAAGGAGCAAACACGTACCCTGTCTACCCGAGAGTGGCCCAACCATTGCTAGAACCTACAAGCAGTGAGTAAGCTCAACCTAGTAAGAAGAGAACCAGCTAATAACCAGCATCCTAGAATCATAAGATAAGAGCAAGAAGTCTAAGCAGCTAGACAAGAGAACCACTCTAGCCTATGCTAGAAGGACTAAACCCATGCACCCATATGCTCGGAGATGACTCATGGAGATTATATCACATCTATCTAGACATCAGATTTTACAAGTTCTTGAAATTACATGGTTTTGCATGGATTTGTCCTCTTGTGAGATTTCTTTTTGTCTCAAATCTCTGTGAGTTCTTACTTGCTGTAATATGTAGAAATACATCTAGAGCTATCTTGGCCATCCTCCTCACACGAGCAAGTCATACTCGAAGTTTTTTATTTTTGCCCGATTTTAGTGCATATTTTCCTAATCTTGAAAAAGGTCCAAACTTTGACATGGATTCAATTGATCCTTAGTTGGAATAGGTTCTCAAGACCATAATCAAGGTTTGTGCAAAGTTTCATCTCTTTTGGACTTAGATTTTTAGAGTTGCACCAAAAGTTGCCTTGGCACGGGCTGGTTTTTCAGTTCAGGAATAGGAGAGCAGTCAGATCACCACTCACCGGTTAAATCGCCAAGAGGCTAGTCAGACAAGCCTGTAATCGGTGGTCAAACCACTAGGCACCGGTTAGATCACCCCTTGGTAGCCGATCTGACTGACAGTGCCTCGGTTCTCTGTTTCTTCAGTTTTTGAGCTGGTATCATTAGTCTTGGCTTCCATTCATGATCAGTAGCTACTAGAGTGAAGGATTGATGAATGTTTGAAAATTTTTTGAAGGCACCATTTACCCCACCTCCTCTGTTGTGATCTGGTCCTACACATATGGGCCAAAGCTGCATGCGACAAAGTGGGAAGCGGTGGTGGCACATGTAGGCGTTGTAGCTTCAATGTCGCGTGCGGGCGACAGCGCGATGGGCATGGAAGCTATGGTGCATATGTATTACCACTCCATCTGTGCACATGGGGCAATGGCGTGTACGTGTGGGAGTTCTTGAAAGCGCAGATTGGGATAATGCAAAGAAGATATCCGAGTTTTTTGGACACTTATATGATGTGACAGCTAACATTCTTTCATGAGATTGATGATGTTTTACTTTTGATGCGAGAACGGTGTCATAGCGAAAACTTTGATCCAGGATAAATTGCACACATCGCAAATAAACGGAGAGAACACAGGAGAATTTCTGAATTTGTCTATTCTCTTATTTGCTCCCTCTCTTTCTTTACTTTTTGTTACAAAACTGGCTACAAGCCTCATCAATATATAGACTAATAATCTCCTACTAGCATACGTATTCGGACTTTAAGTTGGACACAACTTCAACTTGAGGTACACACAGAGATAGACTCTACTACGTCTTGAACTCTAAGTCAAGATTATTTCTAACAATCTCCCCCTTAATCTTGCCTTGATATACTCTAGTTTTAGTCTCAATGCATTATGAATTACCAGCCACGCCTCCACATAAAGCGTTCTACATGCAATCTACATGTAGGAACTCAACTTAACTGGTATAGGTCCATTCAGATGCAAAGATTCTAAAATATTGAGGCAGTCGATCTCAACTACGACTTACTAAACCCATACTTGATACAAAACGATGACACATCTCCTTAGAGTTCCGATTTCTTTTCACCTTACTTGAGTTTGGACGGCGACACATATTCTCGACGTCCCTGACTCAACTCATCATCAGAGCACTGTTAATTTATCATCACTGAGCGCTTTAGTAAGAAACGCTTTTTTCATCTTGATTGCCCGGGCTGCATAATTGCTCGTCATGAGCATCAGATAATGCAGCAAGACAGCGAAACTCTCCTTCGCCATCATATTGGATGATGCCTTGTCACCGGTGACACTACTTCCCAAAGAACGCAACATGATCTTGAGCACGGATCAAGATCTCGGGCTACTTTGAAGTGGCTCTTGGACCGAGGGAACGGAAGACATGCCACGCACGTCTTTTTCCGAGAGAGCTGCATGAAGACAAACGACGTGCGCCTCAGTAGCGCCGTGTGATACGCGCTGGAAACGGAATCACCGAGACGATTTTTTTTCATCGACTCGATTCTTGCCTAGGCTCTGATACCACTTGTTAAAACTTTGATCTAGGAGAAAAACGAACACATCGCAAATAAACAGAGAGAACACAAGAGAATTTCTGAATTTCTCTATTCTCTTATTTGCTCCCCCTCTTTCTTTACTTTTTCTTACAAAACTGGCTACAAGCCTCATCAATATATAGACTAATAATCTCCTACTAGCAAACGTATTCGAACTTTAAGTTAGGCACAACTTTAACTTGAGTTATACACGGAGACAGACTTTACTACGTCTTGAACTCTAAGTCAAGATTATTTCTAACACTATTCATAAGAAAGTGGGCAAAAGAATGCTACAGAAGTTTTGCAAGTGTGCTCAAAGCTTTGCTGTTCGATGTTGGGCCTATTGGCTGTGCAAGGACTAAGGAGTTTGGACTAATCAGTGATGATGTTTATTTGAACTCCTGTCATCGTTTGGCACTAGCTGCAGTCTGTTGGACCGAAATGGCGACAGAGGGGGGTGAATGTCGACTTTAAAAAAACTCTTCTCCTATAGCAACAATGCTATGAAGAAAAGACTCACTGGATACTCAAAAACTCAGAGAAGGAGGACAAAACAAATAAACTGAGAAGAGGAACCAGGAGGAGCCAGCCAACAAAAATCAGCAGCCAAACCCTACTGGCCGGTCAGACCGGTGTGTAGAGGCCGATCAGACCGCCCGCATACCGTCGGTCTGACCGGTCCACTGAAACCGGTCTGACCGCCTCCCCTTCGCCGGTCTGACCACCATCAAATGGCCGGTCTGACCGCCCCTCGAGCAAAACAGCCCAGCAAACCTGAATTTCAGACAGCTAAATTGCAACTTCGAATCAGGGCAATCGCAGAGAAATTGAGATTTTTGAAGGATTTATTAGCCCAGAACAGTAGAGAAACAACCAAAATAGCAAGTGGAACTCAAGGGACCAAGAGAATCCAACTCAAAACCACAAATTTCAGAATTGGACAAAAAACCTGAAACCTTACAGAGGCATCGACAAAAACTTAGATTCCCACCAAGTCTTTGATCCTATGGTCAAGATACTTTGCAGATATATTAGCAATAGCCATAGGACTCTCCAAACCAAATCTCACACCATCACACGAAGGGAATCAAGAACAGGACCAAAACCCTAGAAAGGCTTGAAAATCTTTAGAGATGAGCACAGAAAACCAAATTACTCAAGATTCACAAGTCCTTTGCACATGAGATTTTGCAAGAAGATTAGCAATAGCCTAAGGACCTGAGAGTCCAAATCTTAGAGCATCTCATGAAGAAAAACACAAACCACCTCAAACCCTAGAAACAAGAACAAAACAGAGGAGCTCAAAAAGGAAATCTGAGATTAAAAGAGATTTGCTCTTGGAAAAATCGATCAAATGATCTTGGGGCATCATCCCAACATAGAGCAACCCATTTTGCACCTCTACAGCAAGAAACAACAAGAAATTGAAAATCTCAAGAATCAGGCACAGAGGGCATCGAAGAGGAAAACGAACAGAGAGACAAGAACTGAATCAAACTCAAACAACACCATCTCATATTGATAAAGAGGAAAGGAAATACATGATTGATACAAGAGGAATGATTACAAGCTCATCAATCCATTCTCTCCCTCTCACAATTCCAAGAACACACACCCTACATGCTTGGAGAGGGATGAACACACACAGAGAGCTCTCACATAGGGGACATCGAAGGAGACACAGCCTGTGCTCCACACCCACTCTCACCAACTAAAGACTAAAGCCAAAACAAACTCACAAAGCCTCTTTTGACTCTAGCAAACCCTAATTCTCTCCCAAAGCCATAAGAGGACATGCAGCCACTTGCTCCTATTTATAGCCTTTGGCTAACGGGTCTCCACCCCGTTACGCCTGCTAAATCCAACGGAACCCACTTCCGCTTGTGCAGCCTCGCGAAATTACCAATTCACCCCTCCTGCACCTTCCGGGAAGCTTCTGCGTCTCTTGTCGTCCGAGCCTCGCAACCACCTCGAGTCTCCGCCGTCTTCGACACATCTCGACCGTTCTGACCTCGACACCGCCTGTGTCTAGTCTGGTCACCTCGTGTCTCGCCACGACTCCGCCTCGACGTCCTACAGCCATCACAAACAAGAAACACATCAAATAGCACCGCTTGATACATGAAAACATAAATAGCATCAGTAAGTCATACTTATGCATAATAAAGTCCAACCGGTCGAAACAGCAAAATATGCAACCTAAGCACCTTAACTAGGTTTGACCAAATCCGACCGAGCCCGATTGCACCACGCAACGTCAAGGTCTGAACCAACCAAACCAAACTCGACTCTCCTAAACCGATGTCAATTACTCATCATACACATGGGGTCTCAACCACATGGTCTCTCACAGTCCTACTCGGCTACTATTCCGGACCTGTTTGTATGCCTGTAAGTCTGTAACACACAACTGCAACTAGAACAGTTTTGGTGATTGTCGTTTGTTGTACAGATGGAGTGGTAATACATATCCCGGTATAAACTGAACTACCAAAATACCGAACCGAATTATTTCAGCTTATTAGATTCGGTTTTTAATTTTCCTACGGTAATTTCGGTTGGCAATGCTAGCAAACTGAATTAATTTTATACTGAATAAACTGCACTGACAAAAAAAAAACCCCGAATGCGCACCACTACTCTTAAGGGTCTGTTTTGATGTTACAGCATTTATATACTGTACAAACCACAGTTTTATATGCACAGCCTATAAAATACTATAGTTTTCACAGTTTTAACAAAAATTTGGAAATTTACTTTCTTGCACCATTTTGTTAAAAAAAAAGTAGTCATTAGGCTGAGTAGTAATTATTAAGAAAAACAAACCGTACGTGTGAACTCGCCAGCCTTACGATAATCAAAACTCAAATCAGCTTTTCCCAAGAAGCTCTGGAGTACTTGTATGAGAAATTTTTGTCTCAACAAATTTTTATTCAGTGTCAATGCTTCGGCTAATAGATTTGAACGCCCACCGTGAAAGATTGGAACCCTGGCTCGACACCCTGAAAAATCAACGAATCCAATCCATCTCATGGAAAGGTTCCAAATATAATTGGTAGATTCTAACGAGCATGATTCCAACGATCTACTAGGTGATGATGATGATATAGCATTAATCATTGCGTAGTCCAACTCCACGGCGGCATCAGATTATGATTTATTAGTCTAATAAATAGTAATAACTAAAATAAGTTAACTCTAAAATTTGGTTGAAAAGACAAAAAAAAACAGAATCAAGGGTCGGATTTGGTTGCTTGGCTGTGAGATTCGTTTCATGACGTGTCAAAATCCTAAGGGCCTCACGTAATGAGGCCCCGTCCCGTTCCTGTAGAATATTTTTCCGCTGTGCGTCTGCATTCAGCGGGCACTGGCCAGGAGCCAATAATGGTACGTGAGTCGATGACGTCAAATGCATTCGCTAATAGGAACCCACACATAAATAAAAACTAGAGAACCCACAGATGTGGCGAGAGCAGGGCTTTCAGTACCGGTATAGATTTATTATAGGAGGTGGCCGGTACAAACGATAATCAGAAGTTTTTAGAGAATTTTAGACCGAAATTTTGAAACAAAATTTGAAATTGAAATTAAATTTGACCAAAAATCATTGATAATTGGATGGAAATATCAGCTAAAATTCTTGAAAACAAATTTCATAAACAATTTCTTCTATATTTGATAAAATTCATGAAAACCAAGTTTTTCAGAACTAGTTTGCAATTTTACCAGAGGACCGATAATACCGATATTTTTTTATAACCGGTCAATTATCAGAACTGTGGGCAAGAGACAGCGCTCAGTTTTAGACAAAAGAGGGTCAAGGGTAGATTTTTTAAATTCCCATAATACCATGGTTTTAAAAACCAAAGTAAGGATTGCTTTCAAACACCTTGTCGTATCTGATACTACTCTAGAAATCATAATATTTCCTCAAAACTCCAAAAAATACTTTGTATCTAAATAAGGACTCATTAGTCTAAGTTTATCTAGGAGTTTCTAGTATCCTAAATTATTTGAGCCTCCTTCTTTTGACCTTATTTGTTTAGACTTAAACTTCGGCTTAAAAACAAAAAAAAGCTGAAACTTAAACAAACAGTGACTTTTCAACCAGGCTTTCAGAAAGATACCCATATATCTATAAGCCAAAAGCTTAAGAGGAGTGCTCTTTTAGCTTTTCAGGATGAAGCCACCCTTTGCCACTAAACTTCAAAGAAATTACCTACCAAATATCACGTATATAAGTCAACCCTTCAGATTTCTCCTCTTCCCTCTATTCCTCCCTCACAGAATGACCTTCGCCAGCCTACTCGCTTGTCCGTGACCTCTGTCGGCCGTTGTGCCCGCTGTCCGCCTTGTCTCCCCTGACCACGACGCCGGCCACAACGACCTCCGCCCTTTCGTCCACGACCCCCACCGACCACCGCTCCCGCCGTCCGTATTGTCCTCCCTAACCACAATGCCAGCCATAGTGACCTCCGCCCGCTTGTCCGTGACCTCCACGGCCACCGCACCCGTCATCTGCCTTGTCCTCCCCGCGCACAACACCGGCCGTCGTGACCTCCTCTTAGCTGCCCTAACCTTGTTGTGTCGCACAACCACCGCTCGCCCGACAAACTCCCCATCCAACCGCACCTTCAATGACCTCCTTGTCAGATCTGCAAGTTTTTAGTGATTTGTGTCTTCCATTCTTCCAAACATTTCTTGGCCCTGGTCAAAAGAGCTTTTTTCAGTGGCTTATGGTTAAAAAACACTATAGCTGGCTGAAAAAACACTGTAGCTGACTGAGGCTTATTTAGCATAATTAAATTTAAAAAAATTAAAAATAGAAAAAAAAACATGTTAACCCATTACGTATAATGCAAACAAATATGAAAAAAAAGAATCAGCAAAAAAGCTCAAAAAAGCCAAAAGTATAGAAAAAGGCAAAACTTATGAATATTGCAAAATAAACCAAAAGCCAGAAGCTCAAGTCGAAACGAGCGGGCCTTAATGGATTGGATTTGCTATCTCCTGCAATTTTTTACTTCGTTGTTGCCTGCGTGTTAAGAGTCCAAAAAAAGACCTTAGCCAAATCAGCCCGGTCGGAGCCTAGGTTTAGGACCTTCTGTGCTTAGGAAATGAGGCCCGTCCTGATTTCGTAATTTGCGGCCTGTAACTGGGCTAACCGTAGCGCAATCAGCCCAACAAGGCTATCCGACTAGCCAAGGCCAGGTAGCCCAAAATAATTTGGAACTTTAGCTTAAAACTTATGGAACGAAGGATTTCCTACTGGATCTCCCTAGGTTTGGTCCTAGACAGGAAAAGTACATATACACATGGGTCAAATCACACATGCTCGTGCTCGGTGAAGTCGAAGCATTCGTTTCAGTTAGATGTGTGCCAGTAGACGCACCCACGTTTATGTGAGTTGGGGCGAGTGAAGAGTGTGTGCCCTCCTTTGTACTCTGAAAAAACATTATGCTTTTCCTATGTTCTGGAAGATGCAGCTTTGATTATTGATTGTCATCCTAAGGTAATTATACATTTCTGTAAAAAAAAAATATAACATCACAAAAGTATTTTTCACACCAGGTTCAAACCAATAAGTTGAATTTGGAGTTTGGCCAAACAAACAGCATGCTCTCCTTACTTTAGAGCTTCTTCCCGATCAACCACAGAACTAAACTACTAAGTTGAATTTGGAGTTTGGCCAATCAAACAGCATGCTCTCCTTAGAGCTTCTTCCTGGTCAACCAGGGAACTTCTGAAGGTAACATCCCATCTCGGCAAAAGAAACTTGAATCCTTCAAAAACAAATAAAACAAAAACAATCAAAACTTGAATCACACAAGCTTCACCAAGATCACAAACCGTACAATAATTCAGCTACGATCATAATCTTCAGAGCTTTCCCGGCGCAGCCGATGGATGGCCAGTAGAACCAAATCATTGGCCCTCGCAATAATGCACTGAAAGCAGCCAGCGACTTGCCTGACAAGAGCCTGTTGATTCCCGTATGTCAGAGAAGAAGTCTTGGTAATTCTCATGAGTTGAAAAGATACTGAGAGAAGAAAGGAGTATGTCTCCGTCAGTAGTTCGCGGCCTGCTATGAGATGATCTGTTCGCCTCCAACTCGCAGGTGGCCTTGAAGAGGGAGAGTGCGGTGACATTATCGTACCTGCAACTCACTCGGACGAACTACACTATCTGGGCGATGAAGATGCAGGTGGCGCTTCAGGCTCAGAACGTATGGGAAGCAGTCAAACCTGGTGCCGCCGAGTACCAGAAAGATTAGATGGCGCTCTTTGCCATCTACCAGTCAATGCCAGAGGAGGTCATGTCTTCTCTCGCCAAGAAGGACACGGCCAAGTCGGCATGGGAGACAATCAAGACAGCGCACATGGAACACGAGTGTATGCGTGAAGCCAAGCTGCAGTCCCTCAAGAGAGACTTCGAATGGTTGAAGAAGGAGGAAAAGGAGTCCGTCGAAAACTTCACCGGTCGGGTGACATTGGTCGTCACTGGCATCAGAGTGTTGGGCGACACCACTATAGATGAAATTGCCATTGTTCGTAGGTTTCTTCGGGCTGTCCCGGCGCGCTACATGCAGCTTGTCACGTCCATCAAGTAGTATATAGACTTGAAGACCCTCACAGTCGAAGACCTCATCGAGCGGTACAAAGCCTACGATGAGCACGTTGGAGTCAGCCTCGACGACGCAAAACAGACCGAACATCTATTGCCCACGCACACGTAGTAGCAGACCTTCAACAAGAAGACAAATGGACGGTCACGTAGCAGGCATGAGGAAGAACCGTGATCATGGCAGTGGTCGTAGAGACAACAACGATGACGAGGATGACAACGACTCACAGACCAGTGAGCGGAGGTTCAACAAAAAGAAGGTGAAGTGTTACAACTGTGGTATACATGGACACTTTGCCAGCAAGTGCCGCAAGACGAAGGAGGAGGTGCATCTCGTTACGGCTACTGCCGATGATGAACCGACACTGCTCTGAAGTCCAACGATAAGGTACTCAAGAATAATGGCAATAAGATTAGGGGTGATTATTGGAACTAATCTTGTTGTATTGTTGTCATAGTCGGTGTTGAGTACTCGGTGTGTTTGAGTACTGAGAAGTCATGTGTTGAGTACTCGGTGAGTTCGAGTACTGTGTTGTTGTAATCGAGTCGGAGACCAGTCATAACAGTCACAATCATAAGTCAAGTTGCGTAGTGTTTGTAGCTACATAGTGATCGTAGCTACATAGTGGCTGATGGTCAGTACTCATAAGCTACAGTATCCTGATCGTGCTCGAAGACTGGTAATACCATTCACACAGACGCTGGACGGTGAAGCGGTCAATAAAGCTGTGGTCGCCGTAATTGATGAAGCGGTCAAAGGCACTGTGGTTGAAGCAGCCATAGTCATGAGGCATGATTGTGGCACCGTGGTCAACAAGACATGGTTGAGAAAGGACTTGAAGGAGAACCCAACGAAGGTCAGGTCTATGTGTAGTCGTAGACCAGACCAGGTAGCAGTTAGTTTGCATGTAACCGGTCGTATCTACTAAGCTGTGTGAGATGGCTAGTGGAACGAGTCGTTCAGGTAGTGCGAGCCGTGGAGATCGTGCCGGATGACTCGGGTAGTTTATTAGCGTGTGTACATGTAATATGTGAGTATAAGTAAGAGGAGAAAATGGAAAAGCTATGAGCGGATTGACGCAGTGCAAAAGCTTTTGTGTATGCGGAGTAGATTAGAGTGTTCGTGTGTGAGTTTACAACCACTGAGTGTGTGCGTACTGTTCCTGGGCCAACACATACTTCATCCATCTCTGATGAAATAATGCTAAGTTTCAGAATTGACATGATCGCCCGAACCATCAAAAACAGCAATAAATTCCGACGACTCCGTGCTCCGCCTCGCCGGAGAGGTGCCGTAGGCCTCAGGGCAACCCCTCGCCGGCGTCGCTGTCGGAGGCGGCCGAGCACATGATCTTAGGGCCGTGTCACCATCATCTGACATGGTTGATCAGGGATGTGGCTACAATGGGCAGCTCTTCCTGGCTGCATGATTAGGAGGTAATAATTAATTAACCAGTTGAATGGATCTCTTGCACGCAACGGCAGCTGCAGGGTCTGAAGTTTTGGGGATCTTGGGACAGTGATTGATGGGTGACTGTAGGGTTACCTGGCTGGCATGAAACTGTTCCATGTAATGATCGAGTGCAGAGAATTTCTTTGCGAGCCTTTAATTGGGTCGTAGTTTGGTAGTCCGACAGCAAGGTGAAGATCAAATTAAGCTGTTCACTGGTTCATTCCCTCGTATGATTCCCAAGAGTAAACTGTGCCAGGTCACATGTGTTTTTGAGGTTTTCGGAAGGCGCTATTTTTGGTACATTCTTATGATAATAAGAAAGTGGTAATAGAAATTAAATATTACAATTGATATATAAGGGGTATAGATATTTTTTGTAAATCTAATTTTTTTATAGAGGTATTATGGACTTCTTCTCTAAAATATTATTAATCATTTCTGTCATTGATGCCGCCCCTGCATGTGTGTTGTTGCGATGTTTGCAGAAATTACTCTTATGTCATGTGTTCTCTTTATAATGTTATCCCTCTTAGAATTCTTTTGTTAGTACTATCAGTGGATTTAGTGGTAATATAACTAAATCCTAACTAATTTGCTCTTTTGGATCAAAGAGAATTGATGGTTCATATTTATTTTGGTACCTAAAAGAGCCTTTTTTTTTGAAAGAGAATTTCTACGGTGCTTGAAGGATACTCCCAGTCCCTCCACTCAAAAAACACTAGCTGTTGATCAAGGAAAGGGTATTTTGGGTACATAGCTTTTTGTAATTATTAACCTTCTTATAAATCAATCATCCGGCCACCATGTTCTAGTTATTTCTCATCACCATCTTTCGCTTGCGCACGATGATCTCCACATATCTTCGTATTGACGATGGCAACTCATAAATGAGTATAATATTTGGTAAATTAGCTTGAATATAAGTAACTCAATGGGCCCATGTTTTTTTGGCTTTTAAACGGCTTTTAGTTTCACTAAGTAATTATTATTTATTAGACCAATAGGCCGCAGCTAAAAGTTATAAACCACATCCTAAAAAACAGATCCGTAATTTATATGGTTTTCATATTTACTGCTATTAACATTTTCATATACGATGCGATACAGTCGATCTGACAGAGACGTGGTCATGCTAATGCTGCCATTGCCCAGCCTTCAGCCATTGATGTTGCTCTAGTGCTTGATTGTTGGTCCGCTTCTTTGCTAATCTCCCAAATCCTTCGTATCACCTTGAATCCACTGCACAGTTGATTGCTACCGCTACACCCAAGACGAGGAAATATGATATTTTTTTAGAGCGCTTGGCCGTGTAAATAGTTCATATACTACGTATGAGAGATTGCAATATGATATGTCGTACTTGCGGGTGTTTGAAATACAATCCGTTATAGTTGCAAGTTCTATGTTTGGAAAGTTCTCAACCTTCCCACACTAATGCTGCTTGGATTACGGAATGATGATATCCACCTCTGCTAATCTTCCTTTTTTTGCTGGTCGCAACAAATTACATATATGGCCTTCAATTCTATTTTTAAGTTATTACCTGCTCCACAACTTAATTACCTTCTTACAGGTACCTCTAACTCTAGACCATTGGATTACAATGAATGAATGAATGAATGAATGAATGAATGAATGAATGAATGGCCATCGTGACTTCCAAGCACCGTAGGAAGTCTCTTTTGGAAAGGATACTTGTTTCAGAGCTGTCCACAGGTATACATGTGGTTTGTAGTTGGTGCACTTGCCATAGTTTAATTAGTCTTTAGGGCATATGTGGAGCGTGGGGATTTTATTTAATGAGAAACTCGGAGAAATACCGACAAAAACTGTGTAATTCCTAGAGTAATACCGACGAATTTCTGTATTCTAAATAGGACATGGAGTTTCGGTAGTAGTTTTCTTCTAAGATCCTCGGAGTGATGCATTTTGCAACAACTTGTAATGTCCGTGTTCCACACCCACAGAATTAATAGGTGATGATAGGGAGGGAAGATTTGAAAGATAGAGATCAGATTGTTCCCACGGGCGAGTTCTGGCAGATCTGATATTTGCCTGTATGCATGCATCGACGCATCTCTGTTTCTTGTCTGAGGTACAGAGGATGTCCTGTAGATGCCCTCAGACAGAAGGCAATTGCCACATGAATATATGATGTAGCTTGGGCTCATGCAAATCTTCAATTATAAAAATGGCACCACAAGAATTTCTGAAATTTTGTAATTCAGTGAAATTATATTGAGGAGGCTGTGTTCAAAGTTGGCAAAGTTGATCCGGAAGAATTTCAATCAGTGTAAAATGCGCGGCGAAACAAAGAAGATAATCAAGCATACAAGGGACGTAGATTTAACATAGAAAGGTCAAATAGGAAAAAAAATCACTATACGAGGGGAGTTGCAGCCATGGGATATTACTTTTGTTTTGTTATCAATCCCATGCGGCTATTAGGGTTTGGCAACTGGAAATCCGAAACTACTAAGGTCGGTGTATGGGACGGTTTGTGTATGCTTCGGGGCTACCAGCCGTCGGCCCCTATAGACTGTCCTGTCCTACTAGAATTTGGATCATAAAACAACATTGTAGCAGAAAGCTAGCTTCTAGGTGAGATGCCAATATGTGATATTTCTTATAAGCAAAAAAATGCATGTTTTGTTTAATTTGCACTGAAATTGGTGACCTCTAAGATGAATAACCCATAGGACATAAGTGGATGCCTACTAGTCATCCTTGTTGGCCTAGTTCTGTCATGGCTCTTAAAAAAAAGCATGAATACAAGTTTTTTTAGTGGAAATGCATATGTTTTGGAGAGAACAAGTGCATAAAGTACTAATCAAGTGCTCACAACATCACTGAGCACACAACAAGACTGCAAGACACAAATTCGGGTCCATCAACGTACCCAGCTATTGCATGCATAAATCACCAATAGGTGAATTTGTGGATGTTGAAATCAAAAATCTTCCCCAAGAAAACCTTTCAAGATGGAAGTGAGGGATTTAAAATAGCTCTGCATCAATAGACGTACCAGTATGGTTGTTCTGGTGAATGTCACCAGTAGCGGTGAATATTGCAGTAGAATAATTATGTTCAATACATTCTCACAGTAAAAAAAATATTGGGAGAAACGAAGGCGGCAAAAGTCTTCAAATATCAATTATCGGCATTTAATTTAGCTTATATGCTAGTACATGCTTTTAATGTGAAATGCCATCACCATAAGTGTTGGTCCGACATGAAAACGCAACAACCACGCGTGGTGCAATTTTTACAAGCAGTCATCTTTCTTAATTACTCGCGAAACTGACAATTTGGGATAAATCACTTGTAGTCTAGATGTTAAGACACTGGATTAATTCAGTAGAAATCATGCTAGGCCCGTTCGGTTGCGATAGTGTAAGCATTTCTTGACAGAGACCTGATCTTCCATTTCTGGGCTTCGATTTGCTTCGTTGCTCAGTTTCAATCTCGGTGACTAGAAGCCATCTGCCATCAGTACGTTCTTTTGCTGCAATTTTGTTATTTTTCAGTTTGGCAGTAAAATTGACTTGTAGATGAAAAAAAGATAGTGATCATTTAGCTCGACAACCATAGGAAGTTCTTCACATTAATATATTATCCTTGCATAAATGCATGTATACTGCAAGAAACATGCACCTAGATTATGACGATACAACGCAGAAGAGGGAGTTCATGCTAGAATCTAGATGTGCATGCGTGCGAGTACAAAAGCATGCATCTGGGAGTGAATACCCTGATCGATCAGTAAGCTTCCACTTTTCAGTACTGGTCGGGCCAGAGGAAGGCGCCCATGGCGAACCTCCTCTTGGCCTCGAGGTCGCCCGCGACGGGGAGGCCGTACTCCCGGAGCAGGCAGTCGACGCGCCACTCCGGCATCGCCTCGTAGTCCGCCTTCTTGTACCGCGGGTAGTGCAGCGGCATCTGGAAGCCACACCCGCCGCCGCCGCCGCTGCCGCTGCTGCAGTACTTGTGGCCCGCTTGCTGCTGATCACCAAGAGCAACCGCACCATTCTTGCCACCTACGTAGGGAACGGCACTGGTAGTGGTAGTAGTTGCCTTCGCCATGCTCATGCTCACGGTAGCAGTAGGGCCCAAGGAACCCATGGTTTGCGTGTGCGCGCGAGGAGAGAGAGAAGCCACTTGTGTGTTGCTGCGGAGGGTTGTTCAAGCGTGCTGGGCATTTTATAGGGGATGGGAGGAATGATGTGGAAGGTGCTAGAAATCTAGCAAATGGTTTTCAGGGACACAAGGATTTGACACGCTAAAAAATGGGCACTCGTGAATTTGTCACCCGATTTCTTCTCCACATATAATCTAGCAAATATTTGAGAGAGATTTAAAGATTTGCCACCATTAAAAAATATGCATATAAGAATTTGCTACTTATGTTCTCACTGACATGTGTCCGTAGGATCAATATATTAGTGAGACACTAAGTGATAAATACACATATTTATAATGGTAAATCCTCTCTTATTCCGATTTTAAGGGGTTATGCAAGATGGCATGCGTGTTGAGTGCTAATAATTATTTCCTGCAATTGAGATATCGTCCCTGTCATTTTCCCTGGAATTAGATCGAGTACGGTCCTTCCACAGCTGTACATCTGGAACACAAGAAATTTCCTTGAATCCTATAAGAATTGAACTATTTTAATTTCTATGAAATTCAATTCCTATTTATGTATTTCAAATAGGCCTAGACTACAAGGACAATCAAGTGAGTCTTATATATATATATATATATATATATATATATATATATATATATATATATATATATATATATATATATATATATATATATATATATATATATATATATATATATATATATATATATATATATATATATATATATATATATATATATATATATATATATATATATATATATATATATATATATATATATATATATATATATATATATTCGTGTGTGTGTGGGGCAGAAAATTATGGATCTATTTCATTACATGGTGATAGCAATTACCTGCTTTTCACGGTATGTGTTAATTGCCGGTTGGAGTTATTACAAGTTGCAAACTTGCAAGTACAGTACCACGGGTGGTAGAACACTGAGATTTCAGTTGCATAATAGAGCATCAGATATTTTTGGCAAACTCCTTCCAGTGACATGCACCGTCTCAACGAGGAAACTTAACTGCGAGGATAATGGGGAGACCTATGGGGAGGGCAACAACTATTTTACAATCCAACGTCCACTCAACATTCATGTCAACAATTGCGATGTATACCTACTCTCTAATTGGAATGATTTGTTGAGAAACATAAAAGGCCTTATTTTGGAACTTAGCTTCCTTCAGAGAAGCTGTAACCGCCCAAATTTGCTTCAAAATAAAACATACATAATTTTCATGATTTATTAAAATTTTGGTGCATTTTAAAATTTTTTCCAAAGCCTTGCTTGGGTTTTAAGATTTTAAAATAAATTCCTTAGCCCAAAACTGTAATGTCAAAATTTCTAAAAGTTAATTGGGTGCTAATAAATTTTTCCAAAAATTTTTAGTGCAAATACCTCTGAAAATTCAAATTATAAATTCAAACTCAAATCAAATTGTGAACTTGAAGTTTAAACTTTAAATTCTTCCCTTCCTTGCCTTTGAGTCGAATCCTCTTTGCTAGCCAGCCCGTTTCCTCTTTTCGCCCCACCGGCATGCTTTCTTCTCCTCTTTCTCTTTCCCGCCACGGCCAACAGCTCGCTCACGTGCACTCGCTCACCCATAGTCCAGTTGCTCTCTTGCCACCACTATCATGTGAGCCTCGATCCCACCTATCAGCGTTGGTACTATTCTTCTTCTTCCCTTTTCTGCCTCGCTCTCCCGAGCTCACTCTTCCTAGCATGTAGTGTAGCCTGGAGCCTTGCGCACCGCGACCTCGTCCCATCGCCAGCTCGCTCTCTCTCTCACTCTCACACACTCTATCCATTGCTCCTGAAGCCAACTTATGGCATTGCGCCCCCCTTCTCTCTCTTCTCCCCTCTATTTAGGCCAACCCTCGCTCGTCAAAACCATCGCCCTAACTCCTCTCTGTTCCCCCTAAGCTCCCATGCCCCCCTTCGCCCCTAGAGAGGAAGGATTTGGCCTTCTTCCCCAAGTCCAGCCGCAAGGTGCACCATCTAATTCCTCACCATCCGAGTCAAATCGGAGTTAAAATAAAGAAATACGGGCTTTTGGAAGTTTAAATCTAAAGAAAAAGAAAAAGACTGATTTTCTGCATTATTTTTATACTGAAAAATCAACTTTATGACGTCAGCATCTAATTTCATTTCTCGGCAGAATTATTTTTACATTGAAAAAGGTGTGATTTCTTTGACAAGTGGGGCCGGTTCAAGTTGGACTGGGTTCACGGGTCAGCTTGGTCCATCGTGGACTCGGTCCACGGATGACGTGGCCTAGAGGAGGGAGGTGGCGGCTGTGCACTGACGAGGCGAACACGGGGCGCCACGCGGCTACCCGCGGCGCGCGCAGCCGACAAAGCGGCGCGGCGGAGGCGGCGCCGGCGCGCGGCTTGCCGGCGCCCGGCACCCGCGCGGCGGCTGAGATGCGCATTGGCAAGAGGAGAAGGCGGGGAATCGGGCTCACTTGGGCGCAGGGTGCGAGGGGCGCGGAAAGGGGCCGGCGACAAGCACTAGCGGTGGCGGCGCACGGGCGATGACGGCGACGGGTCTCCGATGACGGCTTCGCTCGGCGGAGAAGAGGAGGGTGGTCGCCGGTGCACGGGGAAGATGGCGTGGCGTCGGTGAAGTGCGGGAGAGGCCGGGGCGGCGGCAATTTCTCACCGGAGCTCGCCGGTGCCCAAAAAGGGGGTGCAGTACTCGGGCTCGGAAGAGAGGGCAATGTGGCTCTCGGCGCACGGGGAAGGCAAAAGGAGGGGAGGACGGGCTCGGGGAAGGGCTTTTATAGGGGTAGGGGAGGAGTAACGGCTGGCAGTTTGGCTCGCCGGAGTAAAAGCGGCCAAGAGCATGGTGCAACGGTTATAGGGGTTTAAAGGTGGGAAAAATGGGCGGCGTGAAGGCTGGGTGATGAGGGCACTCTTAAGGCGCAATTACTCGGGACTTAAAGGAGGAGAAACAGCCGAATAAAGAGCTCGGGTGAGGGCGTTAATGGCGTCGGCTGGAGGAGGAAGGAGAGGTAGAAGGAGGAGCTAACGTGTGGGCCCCGCATGTCGGCGAGTAAGAGAGAGGAGAAGGGGAGGGGCAGACGGTTGGATTAGAGTCACGCGCGCGGGGACAAATCAGAGCCGTTAGATTCAAAGTGAAGGGGTAAGTGGGTGGGGACGGCCTAGATTAGATCGGGCGGTGGGGCGGATTCAATCTGAGAGCGCCACGTGTCGGATGGAGGGAATTTCATATTTAAATTTCATTTTTACTTTTCAGAAATGCTAGAAAGCTTTATAAATACTTAGAAAATAATAATTATAGTCTAACAATTCTATGAAAATTCATAAAAATTCCTAGAGACATTTTAGACTGGGGAAAAATATTTCCAACTTCAATTTGATATTTTAATTTTTACAAAAATACTTTTTAGCTCTCAAAATTGATTTTTAAATTCTAGAAAATTCACAAAAAATACTATAAATCAAGGATAACTTAGGCAAAGTAAAAATAAATTCTTTTTGGCTTAATAAAAATTATTAAAAATAATTTTCTTACTTTAGGCTTTGAAATAAAATCCAGATAAATCCAAATAAATTCAGAAAACCCATAAAATGCAAATAAAAGTTTTGGCATGTTACAAACCTCCCCCCTTAAAGAAATCTTGCCCTCGAGATTTGAACTAGCTAGCAAAGAGATGGGGATGGTTGGCTTTCAGATCTTCTTCTCGCTCCCAAGTTGCTTCGTCTTCTGTGTGATTGCTCCACTGAACTCTGTAGAATCTGATAGTCTTTCTTCTGGTCTGACGCTCGGCTATCTCAGGAATCTTGATTGGTTGCTCTTGATAGGTTAGATCCTCCTGAAGATGAAGGGTCTCCAGGTCTGCTTGCTCCGCGGGCACTCTGAGACATTTCTTCAGCTGAGAGACGTGGAAGACGTAGTGCACACCTGACATGCTTGGTGGCAAATTCAACTGGTACGCAACTTCTCCTTTGCGGCTTGAGATCTGGAATGGTCCCACAAATCTTGGTGCAAGCTTTCCCCTGGCTTGGAACCTTTTGACTCCTCTGAGTGGAGATACTCTGAGGTACATGTAGTCCCCAACTTCAAAAGTCAGGTCTCGACGATGATTATCGGCATAACTTTTCTGTCTAGATTGGGCTATCTTCAATCTGTCTTTGATCTTCCTTACTTTTTCTTCAGCATCTTAAAGTAGGGTTGGTCCAGCATCTTGAAACTCTCCGGACTATTCCCAATGCAAAGGTGTTCTGCACTTCCTGCCATACAGTGCTTCAAAAGGTGCCATCTGCAAGTTGGCCTGATAACTGTTGTTGTATGAGAACTCGGCATAGGGCAATGAACGATCCCAACTATTTCCAAAATCCAGAGCACAAGCTCTCAACATATCCTCTAGACTTGATTTACTCGCTTTGTCTGGCCATCTGTTTAGGGATGATAAGCTGTACTGAACTTAAGCTTACTCCCTAACTCTTCAGGAAGTTTTTGCCAAAATTTGGAGGTGAACTGACTACCTCTATCTGACACTATCTTTTTAGGAACTCCATGTAAGCACACAATTCTGGACATATATATTTCAGCTAACTTACTTCCAGAGTAAGTAGTCTTGACTAGTATAAAATGAGCTACCTTAGTCAACCTGTCAATCACCACCCAGATTGAGTCATAGCCGGATTGAGTTCTAGGGAGTCCGGTTATGAAGTCCATACCAATCTCTTCCCACTTCTAATCTGGTATTGGTAAGGGTTGCAAAAGTCCTGCAAGTTTATGATGTTCTGCCTTGACTCTCTGGCAGGTATCACAAGCTTCAACAAACTCTGCAATTTCCCTTTTCATACTGACCCACCAGTATCTTTCCCTAAGGTCCTGGTACATCTTGGTATGACCTGGGTGAATTGAGTATGGAGTTTCATAGGCTTCTTGCAGAATCACTTTCTTAATCTCTTGATTATTGGGCACACAGATGCGGTTTTCAAACCAGATAGTCCCATTCTCATCTTCACTGAATCCTGGGGCTTTGCCTCTTCTCATATTCTTCCTGATTTTCTAGATATCTTCATCAACCTTTTGGGCTTCCTTGATTTGATCAGGTAAAGTAGGTTGAATCTCTAAGGCTAAGAGAAACCCTTGATTCACCAGGTTTATACTTAAACGGGAGATTCCTTCCTGAAGTCAGATCTGATCTTCTTTTGACAAAACACTGTTTGCATAGGACCTTCTACTTAGCGCATCTGCCACAACATTTGCTTTGCTGGGATGATAATGAATTCCAATATTATAATCCTTGATCAACTCTAACCATCTGTGATGCCTTAGGTTGAGTTCTGCTTGAGTGAAAATGTATTTCAAACTCTTGTGATATGTGTATACTTCACAACGATTACCAATGAGGTAATGACACCAGATCTTCAAAGCATGCACTACGGCTGCTAATTCCAAGTCATGAGTAGGATAATTGCACTCATGTGGTCTTAGCTGGCATGATGCATAGGCTACCACTCTGCCTTCTTGCATAAGAACACATCACAAACCTTGACGGGGGCATCACAGAAAACTTCAAAAATCCTTATGCACATCTGGTAGGATAAGCACTGGGGCTGAAACTAGCTTATTCTTGAGAGTCTGAAAACTCTGTTCACAGGCTTTCGTCCATTCAAACTTCTTTTCTTTCTTCAGAAGCTGAGTCATTGGCTTGGCTAACTTTGAAAATCCTGCTATGAAGCGACGATAGTAACCAGCAAGTCCAAGAACCTTCTGACTTTAGTCACCGACTTGGGTGGCTGCCATCCATTACGGCTTGCACTTTGGAGGGATCTACTGCAATTCCTTTGACTGTCACAATATGACCAAGAAAAGCAACCTCCTTTAGCCAAAATTCGCACTTACTGAATTTGGCATAAAGCTGATGCTCTCTAAGCTTTCCCAGGGTTATCCGAAGATGATTCTCATGCTCTTCTTCATTCTTGGAGTAGATAAGAATGTCATCTATGAAAATTACAACAAACTTATCTAAATACTCCATGAATACACTATTCATCATGCTCATGAAGTAAGCAGGTGCATTCGTTAGCCCAAAGGACATGACAGTGAACTCATACTATCCATAACGGGTAAAGAATGCAGTCTTGGGGATGTCTTCCACACGGATCTTCAACTAGTGATATCCTGATCTCAAATCTATCTTGGAGAAGACACTGGCTCCCTTCATCTGATCAAACAGATCATTGATCCTAGGCAACGGGTACTTGTTTTTTATGGTAACCTCATTAAGCACTCTGTAATCCACACATATTCTCATGCTTCCATCCTTTTTCTTGACGAACAAAACAGGTGTACCCTAAGGGGAAGAACTTGGACGAATGTACCCTTTATCCTCCAATTCTTGAATCTATTTCTTCAACTCGGCTAACTCGTTAGTTGGCATACGATACTGTCTCTTGGAAATTGGGGTGGTGCTAGGGACTAGGTCAATCGCAAACTCGATTTCCCTACCGGTGGCATTCCTTGTAAATCCTCTGGAAATACATCAGGGTATTCCTGCACTATTGGTACTTCTTCTAGCACTTGAATATGAGTGAGAACGCATTCTCCTTCTACAGGGATTTCAGGGGAGAAGTTCACTTCTATTCCTTGATCATTGGTGAGGGTTATGGAGCGGGTAGCACAATTGATCTGACCATTGTTCTTGGCTAACTAGTTCATGCCAAGAATTACATCCAATCCCTAAGATTCCAACACCATTAGGTCTGCTAAGAATAGAACTCCATTTATGAGTAACTCTACTGTCAGACACAAGGTCCTTGTTCTCATTTCCGCTCCAAGGGATAGAACTATCATGGGTGTATTAAGAGAAACCATACCCAACCCATTCTTAACCACAAAATCCAAGGAAATAAAAGAATGGGAAACTCCAGAATAAAAAAGAACTGAAGCTGGTACTGAGTTTACAAGGAACATACCAGTACAACGTCTGGTGCAGCCTGAGCTTCTTCGGCGGTGATGTGGTTCACACGTCCTTTAACAAAGTTTTCTGGCTTCTTGAACTGTTGTCCTTGATTCTAACTTCGCGAAGCATTTGCATTAGCTGCAGCTTGGAGCTTCTTGGGGCAAGACTTGGCATAATGCCCTGTTTCTTTACAATAGAAACAGATCACTCCATCAGGTGTAGCAGTACTCGTCTGAACTTGACCACCGGTAGGAGGAACAGAAACTGCCTGATGTTTGGGCGGTTGACTTGGAAAGTTGGCCGGTTAATGGCTGGCCTGAAGCTGCTTGATTGAGGCTTGAAGTTACTGGAGTGCGGTTTGAACTGCCTAATCTAAGGTGGGGTACTGCGGGGCTTGGGAAAACCTCTAGGGTTAACCTTCTGCGTAGCCATCCTTCTCTTCCGGTTTTCCATCTCTATAAACTTGCCTTCTTGGTGAATGGCTTTGCTAACCAACTGATGGAAATCTGCATAGTCACTTGATATCAACTGGACAGAAATATTATCATTCAGGCCCTCCAAAAATCTTTCTTGTTTGGCTTCATCGGTAGCCACATCTTCTGGTGCGTAGTGCGCCAATTGGTTGAACTTTTGCAGGTACTCATTCACTGTGCGGCTTCCTTGATGCAAAGCTCTGAATTCCTTCTTCTTCAGAGTAATGGTGCTCGATGGAATATGAGCCTTGCGGAAACTCTGCACAAACTCATTCCAGGAAATGGCCTGAGGATTGGCATGAGAAGCAATTAAAGTATCCCACCACTCGGATGCAGGTCCATTCAACTGATGAGAAGCAAACAAGGCCCTTTCTCGATCAGTGCATTGCAGAATATCCAACTTCTTGCCAATCGCGCGGAGCCAATCATCGGCATCCATTGGCTCGGCACTGCTTGAGAAGGTCGAAGGCCTTATCGTCAGAAATTCTGACATCCGGTTTTGGGGAGCTTGAGATGGTGGATGAGGAGCATGCTGAGCAGGGTTGTTGATAGTCGAGCTAGAAGTTGAATCAACTGAGTTTGATTTGCCATCAATTGAGCCCAGTCGGGTCCAACTACTGGTGGAGGCGGAGGGATGGGAGCAGGCTGAATTCCCTGTGCTCCGGTGTTGTTGGCATTGTCGTTGACATTCCTCCTTGTGTTCACCAACTGCCAGATTCTTCCAGATTTAGAGGAAAGAAAGAGAGAGGACTAGGAGAAGGTCTATGTAACATTCCCACCATAAAGCAAGAAACACAACGAAAACTCAAGGAACAACCAACCATATTATTTTATTAAATATAACCTTGAGGCTGTTGACAAAGGAATAACAGCTCACAAGTATCGTTCTATAACTTTAAACTCAAGCTATGGTTTCTATGGGCTGGTGCTACTACTAGACAGCTGGCTTTTAAGCTTCTTTGGGGGTGGTCCTGTAACAGAAGAACCCTCATCTTCCATGCAGTACTTGGCCAATTCTTCTTCTGTTGCACGGAGTCACCGCGCCATGACACTCAACTCATTTAAGGTGACTTGGTACACATAGTCCAAAGACTTAGTGTACTGCACCTGCTAACGAGCCAAGGGTTACTCTCAAATTCCGTCGAGGAGAAGAAGCTGCTGGAGCTGGCAGGGTACTTGCTGGGGTAGTATCGAAATGTGGTGTTTCTAATCCTATCCTCCCTAGGGTTCACCGGTCAATGAGGCAGTAGAGGGCCACGGTGGTGTTTCTCAGCTGAGCTCATTGACGAGCTCACTGGCAATGAAGGGAGGGTCGGTGGGGCTGCAACAAAGTCAGGAATAGGTAGAGGAGCTTAAGGGGAGTTCTCTAGAGGGGTTGACAACTAGTGGGGTGGTCAGAGGAGGGTTCTCGGTGGTGAGGGCAGCGATGAAGTCCGACGATCTGTATTGCAAGCGAATGGGCATAATCACAGGGCAATAGGGCACAATTTTAGCTTTCTAGGCTCATTGATGTGCTAAGGGTGGTGGCTCGAGGACCAATGGTCACCAGAGATAGGCCGGCGGTGAGCTTCGTAGCGGCGTGGAACTGGGCTATGGTGGAAACAATAAGAACTACTATTCCGAGCTAAATTAACCAGCGTGTAGGCACCAGTAGCTCACTAACAACACGTAGGAGAGGACAACAATGATAGAGGAGGTCTGGGGTGACCGGACGGCGATGAGGTGTGGCAGCAGTGATGGGGTGCACGGTGAGGGCTCACCACAGCGATGATATTGCTTAGTCTCATTTGGATGAAAAAAATGAAAATCATGGAGTTATGCATTCGATATCATATTCTTATATCTTATTGCATTTCTCAAATCCAATTGAACTCAACCAAAAGTCTAAGATGAATATGTGCATATACTCTCAATTATAAATTCTTGTATGCACACATTTAGAGGAAGTTCACTCTATATTTTTTGGTTTCATTAAGTATTGATCCATGTTACTTTTTCTACATATTAAGGATTTTTACATTGAAATGTATCCTTTGAGTATATATAACTTGTGTAGTTCATATATACTCTTGATTGATTTAAACTCAATCATTTGTCATCGGATTGTCATCTAGTTCCTCCATTATATGTTAGATGATTAATGACAACCAGATGTATAAGCTTTGCTAACAATTAATATCAAAGAAAAACACTCACATTTAAATGAGTTAATTGCTTTGAAAGCTTATTTTAGAGTATATAATTGTTGTGTACATATTGTATACTTACAAATTAATTTTTTTATCTTATTATTTGTTGAGATTATCATGAATTACCAAAACAAATAAAAATTATAGAATCTAGTCCCTTCATTATGAGTTAATGGTGAATTGTTGGTAATTGATTTATGGACTAATATTTTTTATGAGTTGGATGAATATGTTAGGTTCTACAAATGAAAATGACATGGGATGACTTCATGTAGTGAAGATCACCAAGTCAAGATGCAGGATGAAAGATGGCTTCATGAGTTGAAGGCCATCAAGAAGAGGATGCATCATGAGTTTATGCCTGTCCAAGAGAAGATGATTATAAGTTGATCATCAAGTCAAGTGAAGACCTATTATATGTTGATAGAGTTTAAGTAAAGGATACATCATGGGTTGATGTATATCAAGACAATGACCCAGACTTAAAGTAAAGATGTGCATCATTAAGCTTCAAAAGGATGCTTAAGGTAAAAGTATGACTAGGCAGGGCTAAGGATGTATTTCTAGTCTTTTACTGGTCTTGGTGTTCGATTAGAAGACCGGATTGCTAGTATAGCTTGTCGTACTTTTAAGAGAGATCATGTCTATTAGCTTGAGTCTCATCATGTGTTGATAGCTCAACGTCACTTGCTCTAGCTCTCTATAGCATGATGCTATTATTTGTGAATGTGTTTTGCAAATAGTTGAAGCTCACGTGTTGAATCCTTGTAACATGGGACTATACATTGCGAATGTGTTTGCAAGTGTTTGAAGTCCATATTTCCTACTCATTGTGGATGAGACTTATGTTTACAAATGTGTTTTACAAATGGTTGATTCTCATACATAATCCTTGCAACATGTGACTTAGGTTTGCAAATGTGTTTTACAAACATGTTGAGTCCATATACCTATTTCTTGTGTCGTGATTCCAAAGTGTACAAATATGTATTGCTACTTATTGGGAATTCTATTTGATCCTTGTGTGCATGATACTACAACTTGCAAATATATTTTGCAAAATATGTTGAAGTATACGCACTTTTCAGGAAAATCGGAACTACCGTTGTGCGTCGTGTGGTACTACCGTGGGGTAGAACTACCAGCGTTGGGATTATAGTACTACCACGTTTGTTGATGGTTGAAGACCAATGTGATCAAAGACTTATGTAGTTGAAAACCAGAGTGGTCGAACCAATGTGGTTGAAGACCAAAGTGGTCGAACCAACGTGGTCGATGATTAGCGTGGTCGAACCAATATGGTCGAGCTGACGTGGTCGAACCGACTTGGTTGAACCAATGAGGTCGATGTGGTCGATGACCTGTGTGGTCGAAGATCGGCATGGTCGAACCGACTTGGTCAAAGATCGACATGGTCGATAAACTATGTGGTCGAAGATCAACGTGGTTGAACCAGCGTGGTCGAACTAACGTGGTCGAGACCTGTGTGGTTGAAACCAACGTGGTTGAAGATCGACGTGGTGGTCGGAGATCTGTGTGGTCGAAGATTGATGTGGCTAAAGATTGACAAGGTCGATGTGGTTGAGACCTGCGCGGTCGAAACCAACATGGTCGAAGATTGGCGTGGTTGGAGACCTGTTTGGTCGAATGAGACAACGCAGTCAAGGACTAATGTGGTCGACGATCGGTAGTACCGACTCTGTGTGAGCAGTCCTACCTGCTTGTGGTACTATCGGCTCTGTGTGAGTAGTATGATCGGAGTTGCGATACAACAGCTTCTATAGCGATATATTTTTTCTAGAGAGACACCTTTTTGGGAGTCTTGTCCTCCCAGGAAAAATGGTAGTTCCACTTGTGTCAAGCGGTACTACCGCATTGCGGTAGTACCAGACGATGGTCAGTGATAGTACCGATTTCAGTCTGTAACGGCTAGTTTTCTGACCGTTATAGAGGGGAGTGGTAGTACCGGTCTTATAAGGGCGGTACTACCAGATTTGCTAGTTTTATCTTCAATGGCTAGTTTCATTGTGCGGGGTATAAATGCCCCCTTGTGGTTGGTTGGGGCGAAACCTTTGACATTCTATTTTACTCTCTTGAGGTAGTGTGAGGTTCTCCACTCAACTGTGCATGCGTTGCACCTTATGAGCAAGGAGAAAGGCTATAGATTGCATTTGTTATATCTAAAGGTGGATTTCGTATCCATTTCAGGTTGTGCATTCGTTGCACGTGGTGAGAGTCAAGCAAGGAGCATGACTTATTACTTTTGGAGGTTACCGACTCCTAGATAGCGTTGGAGGTGTCGTGCACAATGATCTTCTCAAAAAAGGTTGTGAGAAAACCTGGCAAGTTATAAAGGTCGGAGCTTACCTACCCGGAGCGGAAAAGAGCTACCACTAGTGGATTGAGGTGCTTGGCTTAATTCGTAGAGCTGGTTCAATTAATTTGGTCTTACCTCAACGTGGAATAGGGAAGACCGATAAGTCTCCGAACACCACGATAAAAAGAAATTGTGTGTTGTGGTTTGTTTTTTGTGCTCAATTTACATTAAAGCAATTTATATTTATATAATTAAATTGATTACTTATCATCCTAAGATTGCAAATCTTGTCATAGACTTAGGGTGTTGGTGCACTTAGGTGAATCTAGTTGATTTAGGTTTTATTTATGCTAAACCAAATTGATTTATACTTCCGCACTATAAACTTGGTTTAGCCTAAAAGAAGATTTTTAAAACCGCATATTCACCCCCTTTTAGTCAGCCTTCTCGATCTTACAGCGGAGCATGGTGGCATCACGCACCAGAGTTGGAGACGACGAGGGCATTCCGGGCGCTCTAGTGGAGGAAAAGCTTTGCCATATGGCAAAATGGAGACGGTGTTGTATGATGAAGAGAAGGATGAGCTCGGGTAGAGTGCAAGAATTTGCTCGGTGATTCTCTCCGGTCGGCGATATGAGCTTGGCATTGGCGAGTGCTGTAGCTGATGGGACAGCTTGGGCAGGTGCAATAGAGGATAGGGATGCTACAGAGACTCTACTGGCTCAGCGTTAGAGTTAGTGGCTTTGCAGATGGTTTGTCGTGGCATGCTCAGCACGGTGTGGGCACTATGGTGCGGGCGCGAGGTGGAAGACAATTGCTAACAGGTGTTCCTAGGCTTGCAAGTCACACAGAGAGAAGGATTCGGTGAGAGAGAAATGGTTCGATGATAATACACTTTTGTGCGGATAAAATGGAAAGGTGATGGCGGCTTGGGAAAAAAGATTTAAAATTTGATTTTCCTATTTGATTTAATTGCAAAATTCAAGTTTGAATTTCTAAAATTAGCAAATGGACACCACAATTCATGAAAATTTTGTAGAGGCACTTTAGAATATGAAGAGCTTAGATAAGTTATTTCTAGGCTCTTTTTAGGTTTTACTAATTTTTAGAAATTCCTTTCTGGCTGCCAAAAATGGAAAAAACAACCAATTCAAAAAGTTTAAAAATCTGGAAAAAAATTTTTCAAGAATGCATAAATAATGATTTTAAAGTGAATATATAAGTTTAAAAAATTTGGGCTATTACATACATCTATGCCTCCAGATATGACATAGAAGACGATGGTCCGGGCTAGATTTAGCCCTGGTTGATTGCCAGTGGCAGATCATGGAGGTATTTTTGGTTTACTTACTTTTCACTGCTTTACTATGAACAATTTCATTTGGTCTGCTGATCCATTCTATAAAACTCGATCGTAAAATATATTTATGGATGGCTATGTAATATTAAGCACCCTTTTATTTATACATATGTATGGGTGTGATATTTACCATGTTATATTACGTGGGCTAGCTACTAATCAAGGGATTAGCTCAGAATACATAGAAATTTGGATTGCCAAATCCAGATCACTACAAAAGCTAGTGGAGTAGGGCTTTAGCTTCTATGTATAAAATCGTATCGGCTTCTCTGAAAAGCCCAAGAAGTCACACGTTCTATTTGAGACTCCTCGCTTCAAACAGTTTCAGTTTTTGGAATTTTTTTTACTTTCAGCTTATTTAAACCAGAAATCACTTGGAACACGTCGGCTTCTAATTTCGGCTTATTTTGATTTTTTGGCTTTTTTGGTTTTTCTTATTCCTTTGCATTTTTTTTAACTTCCGGTAACTTTAAGCTAAATTTGAAGCTCCCAAACAGGGGGGAAACGTCTCAAGAATAATAATTTTTTGTTTTCTTTTTTATGAATAGCGGACAATCAACCTTAAGTGTTGTCTTTATACTTTTCAGTTTTTGTATTTTTCAGTTATGTCTATGATCCTGGCGGGTTCTTTTAAATTCCGTCAACTTAAAGATTTCCTGGAATAACTGGAAATTAATAAACCCGCTATCTGGCCTGCTTCTTTCTCCAAATCCAATTGCGATGCTCAACAAAATAGTCGAGGAACGAATTGCAACTGGCCTAGGTTTTTTTTTTTTTGAGAACTGAATTAATGGTAAATGGTAATCAACTGTAAAAGCACTGAGCATACAAGTAGTTTGCACTTGCAAATAGTTCAGAAACACAAGCAGAGAGACGATACAACAGTATCCATGCTTGAAACAAAGTTCAGAAATGCATAGTAAAACGTACACAGAACCCATCGCATTACAGCTGATATCTGACAAGGCAACGCCCACAACTTGTAAGAACAACACCTCCTTCCATATCTATACCGCAAGAAACATACATTCTCATATGGCCATTACAAGTAGATGACAGATTAACATGAACTCAGAGTAAAATTAAATATAGGGAGCGCTGCTAATTAGCTTGATCATGATGTTAATTACTGACACTGCGTGCTTGGCCTCTGAATATTAAGGTAAGGTATGAGTAAGTTCAGTACTGGTTAGGCCAGAGGAAGGCGCCCATGGCGAACCTCCTCTTGGCCTCGAGGTCGCCGGTGACAGGGAGGCCGTACTCCCGGAGCAGGCAGTCGACGCACCACTCCGGCATCGCCTCGTAGTCCGCCTTGCTGTACCGCGGGTAGTGAAGCGGCATCTGGAAGCCGCAGCTGAACATGCCACACGTCATCTCCTTCCTCTCCGGCTGCTGTTGGCCATCACCGACGGCCACCGTGCCGTTGGACTTGGCCATGCTCACGCTCACGGTAGGCCCCAGGGATCCCATGTCTGCCTGTGTATGTGTTGGTGGTGGTGCTGCTGCTGCCCTGAAGACTTGGAAACTTGCAAGCTACTTGCTTTGTTGCTGCAAAGGGATTGCTCTAGTGTGGAGGGGCTTTTATAGGGGGAGGGGGTGAGAGGAATAATGTGGAGAGTGCTAGACTAATGGTGAAGTTCATGGAAGCCGCTAATGGTTGGGAAGTAGTAGGTCCTCACCTCCAAACCATCGTCGTGTTTGATCTCTCAAACGTGGATGGTTCAGGGGCGTAGGCTTTGCAAGTCGTCATGTTGATGTCGATTTAACCCTGATTGGCGCTCGCATTTAAGAGACTCTATGCCGCGTAACCTCTCCTAATTTCTCCTCTTTTGTGGAAGCTTGCTGATCCATCCATCCACATTTCACTTAGTTAACGAATTGGATTAGATCCTCTGTTGTTGGAAATACGATTGAAGAGAGAATTTTAAGGCTCTGTTCTAAAGTGGTGTGCCTTTTATTTTTTGGCTGAAATGATGATGGTTGTTAGCTTTTTCTGAGATATTTAATTAAAAAATGAAAAATATTATTATACCCTCACAGGTAATGCAAAAGAAAAAGAAAAATAAGAAGAAATGACTGTGTTAAGAAGCCAACGAGTTCGAAACAGCTTTTGGCTTATGAAAATCAGCCTAAGGCTCCGCTCGGTTAGGTTGAAAAATTGTGACTTATGACTGAAATTGCATTGTAACGACTGAAATTTCACTGTAACTGAAGGTGGCTTATTTGGCGCAATTAAATATAAAAAAAATTAAAAATAAATAAAATATGTTAGCTCAACACGGACAATGCAAACGAATACAGGAAAAAAGAACTGGCAAAAAAGTTCAAAAAAGTTAAAAGTTCATAAAAAGACGAAATTTATAAATAGTGAAAAATATGCTAGAAGCTGAAGTTGAAATGAGCGGGCCTAAGTGTGCTATGGATGAACATGCATGAGTGGTATGCAACGCAAACAAGCTTGCAGTAGAAGCATTTCTGTTTCAAGGATGTGACTTGCTACTGAACACTCACTCGGATTTTGTGGGCAAGGTGCTGATACTATGGGCGACATGAGCAATGACTTGCGCAGAACTCGAAGACGCGCGTATCACATAGAAAGAAACACAGATGGACGTGTAGAAAACGAGCAATCCTTTTCGCTTGGTGCCATGTACCACATGGAATGGGTGTACATGGTGAGTTTTGATTTGCCTTTCCTTCTACTCAAGATGAGGAGGAAACCAGTGAATAAGGAAACAAGAGGTGATTACCACCTCAAGAAATATTCGTTTCAAGTCATCATCAGCAGCAGTGATTGATGACTAGTTCCATTTTGTACAGAACACTTGACGCCTTCATGGTTTCACTAGCGTGCATAGTATGAACTTGCATCGCCGAACAACAAATCAAAGTGTTTCAAATCAAAGTGTTTATAAGCCTTGTAATGATTTGTATGTAAAAAAACCTCGAGAGCTAGTGGAAAGTTTTCCAATGTTTCACACATAGCATTAGAGCCTGGCTGGTTGCCACTTGCCTCCATGAGGCTACTCTTCTAAGACAAAGTTCAGTGCACACACAAAACAAGAAATATCTCCTCAGGTCATGCACTAGATGAAGCTCTCCATTGCTACAAATTATCAGAATGCACGCAAATGGAAATCTGAAGGCAATGCTGACTTTACAAGCTAGCTTGCCCACCTTTCTTTTTCCTCCCAATAACTCCAAGAGGGAGTTCCTATCTGGAATCAGTGGAAAATATAATCTTGAAAACCGATTGCGCATCAAGAAATCACCAGAGAAATATATAATACAGATCTTGATGCAAGAAAATTCTATCTACTTGATGGATTTACCATGTTAGAGAGAACGTGCACTGAAATCATGAGTCTCTTGTCCAATGGAAAAATGCCATGAAAATCACTTTCTTCCCCTAGAGATACAGTTGGACATGGTATTGAGCTCAGGTAGAAATAGCACTCCTATCTTCTGTCAAGCTTGCATAGGAAGTGAACATTTTATCGTACAGGGAAAACGACTTCAGTTTGACAACTCTCACACATGTAATTGATGAAGTAAACATTTTATTATACTCGCAAAACTAAACATGAATAAATCAATTTAATTTTAGAAAATGTTAGAGTAATATTTATGACTTTATGTTTCTGGGCAGGCAAGTCATCCCCTGACCCACACACTAGCAAGAAAGTAGCATGTCCACTGTTCATATGGGAAAATGGTTAAGCCTTTAGAACCCTAGAAAGCAGAGTAGAGCCAGCTCACTTGGAGGCTATAGTTTTCCTGAGGGAGGGGGAAGAGTCCAAAAATTCAATGCTGCCACTCATAGTTTGCCTGGAGAAAGTGGTGAGCTCGAGCACAGAGAGCGAAAAGGTGAAGTGTAGAGCTCCTTGGACCATGTCAAACAGACCAAATTAACAATGCATATTGAGAGATAGAACAAGTGACATAATACAATGAAGCGCATCTGATTTGGTCCAAGAAATTACTACACCTTGGGCTTATTTCTGAAACAGATCCTAATAGTCACCCTAATATATCCCAAGTTTCCAAAGGCCTCCGTACAGTGCCAGGCCCATTGGCAGAGAATTTAGTACACCTGGCCAAGAACCCAAGCTGGTGCTGCAGTACAGAAGAAAAAAGCTGTTACTTAGTTATGCAGGGAGGCTAACGAGGAATAATTCTATTTCAGATCAGGCACACTATTCAAGGGATTATGGGCAGAACTAGAATTAACAAAAACAGGGGGCGGCCAATAAACCTAGCATCAATTTTCAAGCACACTTATACCAACTACCATTGTTTTTCGATGAACAACAATAATCATCTGACAGTTGCCCAAGATATTTCAATAAGCATTATGCTTGCCACTGGTGCGCAAACCAAGCAACATCCTACCTCCATTCCCAACTAGAGCTGGGAGGCACGGCACGGCTCAGGTCTATCGTGCTTCGTGCCATGCCGGCTCGGCTCAGTCATTTCACTGAGCCGTACCGTACCAGCCCGCCTTATTTCCGGCCAAGCCCAAGCACGGCCCAAAGCCCGTCGTACCAGCGTTCGTGCCGTGCCGTACCAGCGTTCGTGCCGTGCCAGCCCAAACCTAACCCGAAGTAACTATACATGACGACGGCGGCGGCGACGATGGTGACAATGGTCGTCATTTTTCTCTCTCGTACCCGTCTCGTTAAAACTAGTTGAAATTGAATTAGTTACATAAAAACATGGGCACGCAATGACGTAAATATTTCGAGAAAAGTGAAATTTCTTTGATATTTTAAAAATACAATATTACTGCCTCGTTAAAAACCTTACGCCCCAGAGTAGGGTTCCACGAGTAAGGAAAAGAGTATAATAACAATATATGTACATACTAACTATAACAATATGCATATATAGTATTTACTCATCAATGCCTATACGATTTCGAGATCCTCTAATTGATGTTGTTGCCGCTCTTTGGCTAATTCCCAGTCTTTGGCGTATATGATTGCCTCCATCATCTTGGGTGTAAGGGATGAACTTCTCTCTTTGATTATTCTCCCTGCCATGCAAAACGTCGCTTCTGAAGAAACGGTGGACACTGGCACTAGAAGAACATCCTATGCGAAATGTGATAGCACAGGAAATATCTGCTTATTGTTCTTCCAACACTCGAGCAAGTTTATCTTGCCTCCACTAGTAAGATCAAGATCAATATTTGCAAAATCATGCTCCAAATAGTGGTTCAACTCCGAGACAGAATTCGACTTGGAGGCCGCTTGAGACTGAGAGGACGAAGAAGTAGACTTGCCCTTTAACTTCTTCCAAGTGTGATGAAGCTTGTCTTTCTTTGTTGCGTTTGCTGTGAGGCCTCTTATCTTCCGCTGCTGCCAAACTTATCATGATACATACAGAGAACACGAAAAAGCTCCTCTTTGACATGTGCGAAAGCTTCTGAATAATTAAGGCTAAGGCATTCACTTATTCCCTCTATGCCAACCTGTAACCTACTAACTTTTTTGTAGGATCGAAAATAATAACAAAGCAATACAAGTGTTAAATAGAACCAAAATATTTAATAAATTTTCCTCCATTGCTACAACAGCATGGCCTAAAAGAGGATCCTCCCTAGATTTGGCAATTTTGTCTGCAATTAACCAAATAAATTCTATAACTAAGTAAGAGGTAGGATAATAAATACCAGAGAAAACCTTTGTTGCTTTATAAAAAGGTCTTAAAAACTCTTGAAAATGACTATCAATCTGCTAATCTGAATTAGTAAACTACCAATTCATTATTTTGAGAGTTAGCATTGACAAAAATGGATATAACTTGTTCGTACCCTTGTATCTTCTTTAACATGATATATGTGGAATTCCACCTCACCTTCATGTCAAGACCAAATTTTTTTGGCTCTTTTCTATTGGCTGCGCAGTACTCCGCAAACCTGCCTACCACTTGTGGGGAACTTGTGAGGTAATGAATGACATCACGGATACTATTCAAATATGGACCAATTGTTTGCATACCATCTTGAACAACAAGATTCAAGATGTGGCATACACATCTCTGGTGGAGGATATAACCAACAATATAAATTTGCAATCTTGGGGTGAGGATGTTCATAGTCATTATGTTTGCCGATGCGTTATCAAGAGTTATAGAAGCAATTTTATTATCTATCTTAAAATTATTAAGTACGTGTAGCATACGCTCGGCAATGGCCTCTCCCATGTGTAATTCATTTATTACTTTAAATCCTATAACTCTCTTGTTTAGCTTATAATTATCATCTAAATAATAGGCTACAAATATTTGAGGTTTTGGCAAAAGAATACTGAACTTGTTGGAATAGTTCTTTCAACTCTACCAGTTCCTTTTGATACATCCATAAAATATCAAATGTAGTAGTTCTTCTACTAAAATGTTGGTACTGTGAGTAAAAGCCGCGTTGGATCATTCTTTCGAACGCGCGACTTTCACCCATCTTAATTAGTTGATCTTCTAAAATAATATATCTAGCAATTTCCTCACGGGCAGAAAGCGATTTGTATACCCAAGTACTTACAGAGCCATCGGCCTCGAAGTTTAGCTGTGTTTGTACTCCTCCTCCCCTCGGCCCTGTGCTGCTATCTTGCGTAAGCATGTTTGTAGTGCCGGTTCAAGTGCCCTGTCCGTACAGCTGTACAAGCACTTAATTTAGCATTGCAATAATTATAAGTTGCGATGTCTACCGTTTCACCATCTCGGATTTTCTGGCTTCAGGTCATGTGCTTCCAGCAATTTGCCCTTCATTCAGACCCGTCAATGTTGGCGTCCGTGGACAGGGGAGAGAATTCTATTGCCCCCGTTGGCTCTGGACCACCTTGGTACTCTTCGTAACCCTCCGTACCATCCATATGATGGTCATCCATGCCGTAGTCTCTCATACTTGGCGAGAGCCGATGAGCATCAATGGGAGTCAGAGCTAGAGAAGGACTAGGGGAGCGACGGTGAGAGCTTACACTAAGTCATCCTGCCGCCCTTTTCGAGCTTCGACTCCTCTGCATACTGCTTGAGAGCTCCTTGGTACTGTGACTCCTTGGTAACATGGTGGATGGATGGTGATTAGTGAATAAATAAGGAGTACAAACATAGGAAATGGGCCTGTGAAATAAGAAGTAAGAAATGAGATGTATGAGCTTGTCAAATGACTTGGGAGTGCAAAAATGTTGGAGGAAGAAATGAGAAGTGTGAGGTTATGAAGAAATGGGAAGTCTTAGCTTACAAATTTATATGCATCAGAAGAGAGCCGTTGCTCTTCTGAACAACCTCTGAAATCTAAACGTTGTTGCGTGACTATTGTCTCTCAATCTACTCTCAGAACAAAAATCAACATACCCTGGCTCACATTTCCCAACTCCCAATGCCTAGCCCAGCCCCTATGCCTACCTACCCTACCCACGCGGGCATGGCCACGCCTGATTCCCCCAGTCCCACACAACCACGCCCGCCCCTCCCCTTATCACTTCCTCGGTTCCTCCTCCCACGCCCGACGCCCGACGCCCACCCCCTTTACGTCTTCACCCGCCCCCTCCCACGCCCGCCTCCTCCTCCCCCACCACCGCCTCCTACTCCCTCGTCACCACGTCCTCCTTCCCCCCACCTCCCCAGCCCCCAGGCCCCTCCCTTCTTCCCCACCTCCCCCCCCCCCGCCCGCCACCTCCTCCTCCTTCCCCACCTCCCCCACTGCCTCCTCCCCCACTTCCCTCGCCGCCGCCTCCTTCTCCCCCCACCTCCTCAGGCCCCTCCCACCTTCCCCCACCTCCCCTGTCGCTGCCTCCTCCTCTCCCCACCTCCCCCGCCACCACTACCTCATCCCCTACCTCCCTTGCCGCCTCCTCCTCTCCCTACCTCCCTGGCCCCTCCCTCTTCCCCCACCTCCCAAGCCGCCGCCTCCTCCTCTCCCCACCTCCCTGCCACTGCCACCCTGCGTTCCCACGGTGGCCGCCAACCTCAGGGGTCGAGCCGTCGAGGTACACTCCTTCCCTTCTACTCCCTCCCTCGCTTTGCTCTGTGCTTGTGTTGTGGGACGACCGAGAGATTTGTGCTTATGTTGTGGGATGACTGTGGGACGATGGGAGGGCGATGGGAGGCCGAAGGCCATTCGGCCAGCCAAATCAGCCGCATGGGAGGATAAAGAGGGGTAGGAACCGCCGCCGCCGCCTCCCCCACCTCCCCCACCGCCTCCTCCTCCTCCCCCTACCTCCCCGGGCTGGCTTCGTCAGGGCTGTGCGCGATGCTGGCGCCGTTCGTGCTCGCGGACCCCGCGCTCCCACGGTGGCCACCGAGCTCAGGGGTCAAGGTACACTCCTTCCCCTCTACTCCCTCCCTCTCTCTGCTCTATGCTTGTGTTGTGGGATGATCGAGAGATCTGTGCTTGTGTTGTGGGATGACCATGGGACGGTGGAAGGGCGTCGGTTGTTCATGGCCGGCGACCAAGGCAGTGCGGGTGGCACACCACGCTGCCATGGGAGATGATCAAGGTGACCAAGAGAGGGGCCAGCTGCATGAGCCCCCACCAGAAGCCACCACAGTGGGTGTATGTGCCAAGCCTAAGCAAGGTAAGTTTGGTCCCCCGCCTTCCCCTCTTGCTTTCTTCTTCATTTCTTGGTTTGCACGGCACGGCTGAATACGTAGGGTGCACGGTCAATGGGAGGCCAAAGTCATGGCTACCATTGGCGCTGGCCGTGCCCCCCCCGGTGCCGACCATGCTCACTGGGCTGGGCGTGCCCCCGTGCCGACCATGCTCACTAGGCTGGGCCGACCCGAGCACGGCATGCCACGTTGGGTGGTGCCATGCCGCCCATCGTGCCAGCTATCTAGGCCTATCCTGGATCACCATTCGTGCTGGGCCGGCCATGCTTCGGGCTGGCCCAAAAAAGCATGGCCCGTCTCCCACCTCTATTCCCAACAATGCATTTCCATCAATTTCTAAGTATGTCACTATAGGGCGGCCTCCATTTTCCATATGAAATTTTATATGCATATCATGTCATGCTAATCTTGCAATGCATGAGGTGCAGATAAGGGAGGAGCTACTGTAGAAGTACAACAGGAGAATAGGTCCTAACACAATATAATTGGTTTGTAAACAACTAGAGAAGTTAAATAGTTTAACAATGCTGTGACATTTATAAATTGAATGAATTTGACAATGCTATGCCTTATTTTAAGCTTAGAGAACTAACGCCTGCGGGCAGGGAATACCCTATGTCTAGTTGTTGATAATCCAAAATCAGGGTAATAGTAAAATGCTAGATACATTTCCTGGTAGAATATACGATCTGACAGGACGTCAACCACATTATCTGATTTTGATGTTAAACAAGTATTATCAAAACCTTCATTAATCTTGAAAAGTAATGTATGAGATCTGCTCAACAAGCACATTCAAGTCCAATTTTTCCTCCTGGACTGAAGTGCGTCATATTTGCATATATTTTCCAGTATTTTTTGCATTATGGACCATTATTTATCATTTACACGCTTTTCTATAATTAATTGCTTGAAATAGATCATTTTACATTTTTTTCTATATTTTTCTACAGGCCGATGCAATCAAGATGCATAAACGACAAATCTGGACCACCATGTTAGTTCCGTATAGATTTACACATCATCACGGACACGTAGGATCAAACCGCGAAGAAATCAGACTTTCCAAGGGCCAAAACAGAAGAAAATAGTAATGGAGAAGGACCATTTTTGATTCACAAGAAATTTGAGGACTAAATCACAAATTTGCCAAATCCCTAATTCCTCCATAACCTAGTCGTTGGCCATTGAAGAAGCTTGAGCTCGGTTCGTTCTTTCTTCTCCCATGAGCCTACTTGCTTCAACTCCCCTCAATCTCTTCCACATTTGACCATCAACAAGCACCGGGCCGCAGCTCGTCGGCACACCACCATACTCCTCCACCGGACACCCACCTTCTTAGCTCCTCCGGCCTTTACCGCTCATCCATGACGCTGCCGGCACTACCCTTTGCTGCTTCCCCCAACTCCTCCTCCTACTCCTCCACCACCGACGTTGTCGGCTGTCCCCTTTATTTCACCAACCACCGGCCACCACTACCTCCCTTTGCACATTGTAGGAACCTTAGTTTGATCCTTATGTTGACACCGAATGCAAAGGTACATAAAAACACTGGACATGGAAGAGACCAACTTAAATATTTTGAAATAATTGAATCCTTGATATATCTAACTAGTGCAACAAGGCCAGACACCTCATATGCTATAAGACGATTGAGTCATTATATGTCCAATCCAGGATATGATCCTTGGATAGCACTAGAGAGGGTACTCAGATACCTAAAAGGAACCTCAAGCCTGGGAATAAATTTTCTGGCCATCCGGTAGTCTTAGAAGGATTCAATTATTCTAACTAGTTTTGTGACTCGGATGATATGAAGGCTGCGAGTGGCTATGTGTTCACTCTAGCAGGTTGGGTCGTTTTATGGAAGTCTTCTAAAGAAACTATCCTTACACAGTCTACCATGGAGGCTGAGTTAATAGCACTTGATTCGGTGGTTGTAGAGGCAGAATGGATTAGAGAACTCCTTTCTAATCTACATGTGTTGGAAAGGCCAATTTCAGCAACATTAATCTACTGTAGTAACCAAACCGTTCTGGTTAAGGCGAAGAGTAGGAATGACATGTAAAATCCTCAAAACATATAAAGAGATGACTTAAGTCGGTAAGACATGCAAAAGAGACGGGTGTTATTTCCATATAATACATTCAGTTTGAAAGGAACTTAGCAGATCCTTTCACTAAAGGATTGGTGCGGAAGGCTATCCTTGCAGCATCTAAGAGAATGGGGTTTATACCCATGTAAAGGCTCACATTGGTGGTAACCTATCCTAGAAGATCAGAGATCCTGTGAACTAGACTGTAGGACAACAAACTGTGTGGGATTAGAGAGCACATCTAGCGGGTCCCATTAGCTGCAGTGCTCTTTTTTGTATGGGAGGTTGAGCTACAGCTCTTAATGAATTTGATGTCTATATGACTTCGAAAATCGTCCTACAGGATTCCTAAAAAAATTCACCTACTTGAGTATGATCATGAGGTCACGATTAAAGGAAGATAAGGGTATACTTTCTTAAGTACTCATGAGCTAGATATAGGGGCATGACTGTAACGTCCCAACCCGAGATGGAAAGGAAAGGGCAGGCCGCCCAGTACATAATGTGGCTTGGATGAAAGTTCTCACACCAAGGTATTAGATCAAGGTGAAGCCCTCCTTTGTCTGTGTAGTGTCGTAATCTTATTGCTAGGCTTTGGATTTAAACCCGCAAGGTACCTATCATCAAACAGTTGTATATTAAACAAGACGTATGAACATCTTTATCAAATTGATTAATTGGTGGGGACTGTTAGACTCTTGAGGGCAAATGGGTAATTTCCCATTTGATAGAAAGGAAAAAAGGAAGGGGTCCCACCTATTAGTGGTACAATAAGGCCAAAGCCTTCTCGGACGTGCACAATTGGGGAGACGCTTGGCTATCCAGTTCTCCCAGCCAACTGGGTCTAGTGGAGGCGGGGGCAGCGACGGAGGTGCCACCGGCCTGGGCGCTTCGACGCTGGCCATGGTAGTAGCCCGCCGGCCTCCTCCCCGCTCCCCTTTAAGAGGCGGCCTTCCTCTCCTTTCTTGAGCACCAATCTCCTATCCATCTCTCAGCTGTGTCTCGATCTTGAGCTTGGAGGGCAGTTAGCCGAGTTCTTCCTTGTTGTCAACAGTTGTGTAGCCTGAATCGCTGTTCTTTGGGTTTTCTCATATGGTTTCCTTGTGCCTTTTCTTTGGATTTGGCAGTGAGGGAATATTTGGAAATTTACCTCTAGAAGGTTGATTCAGCTGGGTATTGTGCTGACTGTTTGGAGGAGAATCCGTGGCTTGTTCTTGGTGTTCGTGTGTGCTTTTGGCCGGAGGTCTCATCGCTCTTATGCAGCGTTCATCCTAACACTCGATTTCTGCCTTCGGCACTCAAGGTTTGGAGTGTGGCATTGTATCTCTGTCTACCTTCGTCTCCTTCATGGCACAGTGAGGTGATTGGTGTTTTGGAACAGCGCTACGTGCGTGCCTTGCCTTGTGTGGTTCCTTCTCGGTGATTTTGAGTACAATCGGTGTTGTGAGTATTTCGGCTTCTTACTCTTTGTGCTTTCCTTCATATACTTGTCCTGTGAGTAATTCTATCTATCATTGATTGGAAATTGCTAAGAGATATATGTGGGTCCGGTTGTTGGCTCGATGATGATACTGGTCTAATACTGAAATTGGATGTTCAAACTTGAGGTCTAAATCATTATGATTTCTGTCATTTGTTTGTCAATCTTACAGTCTGTCACTTTCGGAATAGTTGGCTAATTAATTATATGATCTTTAGTACTTCATGATATATACTTCATTTGTTAGCTGATTCGGTTTGCTATAAACCTTGTTGAATCTGTGATTGTGTTACTGGGAGTATATTAAGTTGAAGTAATGTCCTGTTGTCACCTACTTTGCCTTCCTGCTAGCTGAAAGTATAAAGTGATGATTTTAAGTTTGGCAGATAAGTAATTTGTCATTAAGAGCTCAAGGTTTGAATCTCTTTTGACATATCCAATTGGTGAAGAGCACAGACCATAGTAGCGGGAAGGCCAAGATTACATCTTGTGTAACCCTATATCTGAGAGCAATAATGAATAATTTAAAAACTTGAGCTTTATGCTAGTTTTAATTATTCCCTGGTTCATGAATATGCTTTACATGCTCATTTCGGCTGTGTTCTTGTTACATATTTTGGATATATGCTCTTGTTTAAATGATATGGTAGAATTACATGTTTATATGTAATTTTTGTCATTTATGTATTACTAGAAATGTGTTTTAATCACGCTTAATTATGTTGGAATTAAATTTGAATATTTGCTTATACCGCATTATTTACAACACTTATGCAGCTCGATAACTAGATGGTATATTTACAAAATCGAATTTACTGTGCATCATTCGACAGAGAGATTTTGGGGATTATACTTTGATTTCTAACATTTAGATGTGCTTGAAGATTCTTGCGTTTACCTTTCTCTTTGGCTCTAATGGGCGCCGCTATCTCCGGCGAAGTGGGCTTGTCCCTATTTACCAAATCCCCCCTCTTCATCCTTAGATTTAGTTTTGCTTTTTTAAAGTTGTCATGGCACCGATGGCAGTTATTAGATGGGTTCTTTTGGGCTGTGACTTATGACTTATAGTTTAAATTTTTGAATTTTGCCTGATCATGAGAGGCAGTACACAGAGTGAAATAGTTGTATGCGATTTTGATTGGTACAACTGAACTCAGTACACTTTTTACTATAATCTTTCTATTGATCTATTTTAAAAATACATCGTTTAAAAGTTAATTACTATAGCATGTACAAGTGAAAGCTAGGCCCAACGGAAGGCACCCAATATTGTTTTTGTCATATGACGTTGGAGGAGACGACGGAGGTGGGGAGTTGGCAGGCTCGAGGCAGATGCGGCAGCGATGGCACAAGTTAGGGTTGGGTCGAGCCGGTGAGAGGTAACAGCAACGAATGAAGGCTACGATGGTGGTACGTAAAAATGGTCTAATCTACAGTCAAAACTGTTTTGCAGAAACGTCCCTTTACAAATAACAAAGCGGTGAACGTCACATGCAGTTTGATGAGAAAGGAACATCACCACAGTGATGTCGTACAGCGCCGACTAGTGCCACAGACTGTTTCTGACGTGACATATGGTTGTGAACTGTGATAGATACGTAGGACATGACACCGTTCGTGGCGTTTTGCAGTGGGCAGAGGTGGAACACGTGGCCGATTACCTCGTGCAGTGCCATGGCAGCGCGTGGAGCAGAGCAATGCAGGGTAGGATTGGGACAGTTTACGGCTGCAAGCCTGCAACGTTGGAGGTTGTAAAAGAGCCGACGAAACAAGTTGCGAGCAGCAGCCGGAGCAACAGTCACGACGTCTGGAGCAAAGAGCCGGTCAGGAAAGAGAGGCAGCGTCGTCTTCCTCCCTGCGCCTCGCTGCCTCAAGATTCTCTGGAGCTGCTGGACCAACCTCTGCTCTTCGGAGCTCACGGCCACACCCAGTGGAGCAGTGTGCTCTCCGGTATATGTACACGCATCTAGGGTATCAATTGTCACTGTCTCAATGAGGTGCAAAAATAGAGTTGTACAATAGCTCAACAACTCGAGATGATCAGTCCGAGTCTAAGCAAAGAAGGGTGACCAACGGTGGGATTTACTCCGTCAGAACCATATTTTGCAAAAAAAAAGGAAAAAAAATGAGTATGCGTGAGATAGAGTTACATATCCTTTTTTAATTTGAATAACCATGAGTGAAGGATCAGAATTTTATTATGAACCATTGTCATTTTGAAGAAAGCCAAAATGGATGATTTTAGAAAAGTGAGTCATATATTGATTTGGCTTCATCCACATTAGTGTATATGTGTTACATGAAGCATGTTTTGATTAACGTGCGTCAAGTTAGGAAGAATTTATACCAAAAACGATTTCTTGGTCTTTGAATATGTACGGTCGGTTGGAGTCAACCATGATTAACAGCGAGAATCGAAGCTACACTCAACAAGGAGTTGAGGCGCAGAATGATCAAGAATACCGGATGAGATGGTTGAGCTCAAGCATGACACAAGGAAGACAAAAAATGTTGAAGAGAAGTTCAAGCAACGGGTTGCAATATGTGGCTTGGTTGGTCTAAGTGAGGCGTGGTCTGGTGAAACCGGAGCGAGAGAGACTTATTGACGCGTGACAAGTCAATGTTGCATCTACACGTGCCAAGTATGACGATTGCTTGTAAGGGAAAATGAAGACCAGGTCAAGAAAGTGTATTTTGGTAAGTTAATCATAATACCAGAAACTATCTTAAATCAAAATTATGGCACTTTGAAGGCGGTTTAGGTTAAGGAGGAGCTGAGATGACCAACGGATAAAAGGTTGAGGACTTAGCGGATTCGAGCTTATATACTTTAAAAAGCGTGTATAAGTGTAGTGTGTTAGTAAGACCCATGTTATGTGTAGTTAACGGGTTTCTCCCATTTGTGCTAAGTAGATAGTATCTATAAGGGTTAGATGGGGTTGGTTGTCTTTTCTATTTAACGGGTTGGGATGAAGATTTGCAGGTTAACCATCCAACTATTCTAACTTTACTCATTGAAGCCAAGTGTTTTAGGGTTAGGGTTTAAGAAGTATGAGTGCTATGGTGGTTTGAGAATTGTGAGTGCTATGGTGTGCTCTCTTATCCTCTAGGTAGAGTGGCTACAAAGTCTTCATCCTCAAGTTGCAATATACCAACTTTATTTATCACTCATGGATCTCTCTTGTTTTGGTTTATTTGCTCTTATTTTCGTTGGTTTTGATCTTGTCTCTCCTTTTTCTTGATCTTGTTAGATGCCAAGGATGAGTAAAGTGATGGAGATATACCTTAAAAATCAATTCCAATCTATCTAGGCAACATGTTTGGCAAATTCTGAAAGGTGCCCAGTTTTTGCTTAGTTTGGCATCTCCGAGTGATTTCTTGATCCAGTTATTTTTGCCCTCGATTCCTTAGGTGTTATAGCTGCTATGATATATGAGAATATACCTAGAGCCATCTTGGCCATCATTCTCCCACGAACAAGCCATATTCACCGTTTTTAGTTTTTGTCCAATTTTAGTGCAACCTTTCTTCGAACAAAAAAAATGTGAGAACTTTGACAATGATTTTCTTGATCGTTAATTATAATAGGTTCTTGTTTTGGCCCATGGCCCATTACTGTTCATCTTCTCCTTCCTTGCGCTGGCTACTGTAGCGATCGAGAGTAGGGCAAAATGGCGATGGCCAATGGTTTGGCTATGGTGAATTGAGACAGGGTCTGAGGATACGGTTAGGTTCCTAGGGCTACGGGGAGTCTATTTTTGGGCACGGCATGGTTCGGAAGGCTTACTATAGGGCCGGTGGTGAGTGGTGGTTCTCGGCGGTTGGTCATGGCACCTAAGCTACAGTGTGGTTCATCAGTGAAATTGCTAGTGGTTTAACCATCTTGGGGTGGTCACCGTGGCTCAGGTGGTGGTGATTTGGGTTGCGGAGGCTCGTAGTGAGCTGTCCACGGTGAGGCCTCTCGGCCGGGCAGTGGCTCAAGGTACCGGAGAAACTTTGCAAGATTATATTCCTTCGTTGTTAGTACACAACCTAGCAGAGGTAAATTTATGTCTAAATCACAAGATAGCAAGAGAAGAACTTCCAGTGGTTCTAGCTTTCATAATTCAGTTGGCAAGAAAGAGAATATTACTCCAATTGCAAAGAAAAGCTTATATCCAGCAGCTAGTGGCACATTTTCGGTGGGTTCCATGGTGAAGATTAATGTCATACAATACTTCAAATGCTTTAGACATGGTCATATACAAAGGGATTGTCCAAATAACAAGGTAATGCTGATGATGGAGAATGGAGAATATAATTCTACAAGTAAAGAAGAAGATGAGCGCTTTGCTGATTTGGAGAAGTATAGAGATGCACATGATGAGGAAAGAGAGGAGGAAGCACATAAGACTATCATTTGTGATCCTGGGGTTGGTCCTATTCTTGTGTGCATACCGAAGGTGTTGAGTGTGCAACTAAGGACCAATCATGAACAATGCTGCAATCTCTTTCAAATAAAAGATCAAGTTGGCAACAATGGCAAATATTGTAAGGTAATCATTGAGGGCGGGAGTTGTCATAATTTGACTAGTAAAGAGCTTTGCACTAAGCTTGATTTGATACACAAGAAGCATCCACATCTATATCAGATTCAATGGTTGAATGATAGAAGATCAATGAATATTGGCTACACCGTGTATGTTAATTTTTAGATTGGCACTTATCGAGACACCATGGAGTGTGATGTGGTGCCTATGAAGGTTTGTCACTTGCTACTTGGGAGGCCATGGCAATATAATTGTGTCGTGATTCATAATGGTAGAACTAATCAATACAAGTTTATGTAGAACAACAAAGAAGTGTTGTTGCGACCATTGACTCCTTTTCAAATTGTAAATGATACTATGCAAAAGATTGAGAAGCATGTAGAGAGTGAGAAAGGAAGAGAGTAAAAGAGTGTGATTCTACAATCGGTGAGTTAGAGTCACAAGCCAAAATTGAGTGAAAAAAGACATAATGAGGGAGATAATAAATTAGTTATGTTAGCCACCAAATGTGAGTTGAGAGAGATGATCAAAATTTGATAACGTGTTTCCGGAGGAGATACTCACCGGTCTACCCCCAATTAGTGGTATTAAATATCAAATTGACTTGGTATAAGGAGCTTCTCTTTCAAATCGTCCATCATACTGCACAAATCCTAAGGAGACAAAGAAAATTCAGTGGCAAGTGCAAGCGCTTCTTGACAAAGGGTATGTACATGAAAGTGTTAGTTCTTATGCCGTTCCTATTATTCTTGTTCCTAAGAAAGATGGTACATGGAGAATGTGTGTAGATTATAAATCTATCAAAAACATTACTATTAGATATCGCCATCCTATTCCTAGGCTAGATGATATGATTGATGAATTGAGTGGCTCTACTATCTTTTCTTAGATTGATTTGTATAGTGGTTGTCATCAAATTAGAATAAAACATGGTGATAAATGGAAAACAACATTTAAAATAAAACTTAGATTATATGAATGGTTATTAATGCCTTTTGGGGGTGTCTAATGCTCCTAGTACATTCATGTACTTAATGAACCATGTTTGAGAACTTTAATTGGAAAATTCATGGTAGTATATTTTGATGAAATTTTGATATATAGCTGAACCTTGGATTAATATATTGAACACCTTAGGCAAGTGCTAGAATTTCTTAGAACTAAAAAATTTTGTGCAAATGTTGAGAAGTGTACCTTTTGCACTAGTAAAGTGGTGTTCTTAAACTATGTCTTTCCAACATACGAAATAGAGGTTAATGAATCTAAAATTGGAGCTATATGAAATTGGCCTACCCCTGTTAATGTTAGTCAAATTGAAAGCTTCAATACGCTTGCTAGTTTTTACCATCGTTTTGTTAAAGATTTCAACGCTATTGCTGTCCTATTAAATGAATTAACTAAAAAGGCAGTTGCTTTTGAATGGCGAGAATCACAAGATAAAGCTTTTGCTAAATTAATGAAGTGTTGAATGAAAGCACAATTGCTTGTTTTACCTGTTTTCACTAAAACTTTTGAGATTGAATGTGATGCTGGTGGAATAGGTATTAGTAGTGTTTTGATGCAAGAATGAAAACCCGTAGTATACTTTAGTGAGGTACTTAGTAGTGTTCAATTGAACTATTTTATTTATGATAAAAAATTGTATGCTCTTGTGCGTGTCTTAAAAACATGACAACATTATCTTTGGCCCAAAAAATTTATCATACATTTTGATCATGAAGCTTTAAAACACTTGAAAGGTCAAGCTAAGTTGAATTGTAGACATGCCAAATAGGTTAAATTCATTGAAACCTTTTCATATGTTGTTAAATACAAGAAAGGAAAAGTGAATGTGGTAGCTGATGTATTGTCTAAAAAGAATGTGCTTTTAACTCAATTGGAAGTAAAGTTCCAAGTTTAGAGAGTTAGAAAGAATTATATGCTTTCGATCATGAATTTTTATAACCATATTCTAAATGTAAAGATATGAAAAGTTTAGCCAAGTATAATGTACATGATGGGTTTTTATTTCGTGCTAACAAGTTATGCATTTCAGATGCGTTGTGTGTTTGCTATTGTTGCAGGAATCTTATACAGAGGGATTGATGGGACACTTTGAAAGTGAAAAAACCTACATGATGTTGGCCGATCACTTCTATTAGCCAAGAATGAGACATGACATCGAAAGGTTTATTCAGCGATGTATCACGTGCCATAAACTAAATCGAAACTTAATCCTCATGGTTTGTATATTCCACTTTCAGTTCCTAGTGCACATTGGAAAGATATTAGCATGGGTTTTGTTTTAGGATTGCGTAGAATTAAGAGGGGGAGGGATTCTGTTTTTGTTGTAGTGGATAAGTTTTCAAAGATTACGCACTTTTATTCCTTGTCATAAGAACGACGATGCATCACATGTGGCTGACTTGTTTTTTAGGAAAATTATGAGATTTCATGGTATGCCAAGAACGATCATTTCAGATCATGACATCAAGTTTATAATCTACTTTTGAAACTCTTTGTGGGCCAAGCTTAAGACTAAGTTGTTGTTTTTAACAACTTGTCACCCACAAACCGATGGACAAATGGAGGTGGTGGATTGTACACTCTCTTTGCTGCTGTAGACAATGATAAAAAAGAACCCAAAAGAGTGGGAAGATTGTTTACCGCATGTAGAATTTACATACAATAGGGTGATGCACTTTACTGCTGAATTGTGTCCATCTGAGGTGGTATATGGCTTCAAACCAATCAAGCCACTTGATTTTCTGCCATTTCCATTACAAGAACGCTAATATAGAGTCTTCCAAGCATGCTGATTTTTTGAAGAAGCTCCAATTTTAGAGTCTTCCAATTTTAGCCTTAAGTCTGAGTTGGTTGTGATATGTGTGAGTCTAAGCAATTGGGAAGGATTGAAGTCGGTCACAAGTCCAAGTTACAGTTTGGTTTGGCTTCTTTGGTCAAACAAGAAAGGAAATGGCCTTAAGCCCTAGTGCGTGCATGCGTGAGGGGGATGGGTGCCCTTAAATACATGTCACCCTCCTCTTTGTTTCCTTAGACCACTTTTATTCAAAAATAACATATTTCTTTGCATCTACTCTTGTTCTTCCTAGTGATGGCCGAATTCACTTGAGGGGGAATTGGGAGTTCTTCTAAGATCGTTTAATCTTTCTACTAGAAATTGAGAGTATGATTGTGAGAGACCATGTGGTGGTCATCCCGTGTGTGTGATGAGTAATTGACATCGGTTTAGGAGAGTCGAGTTTGGTTTGTGTGGTCGGACCATGTCGTTGCGTGGTGCAATGGGTTTGGTCGGACTTGGTCAAACCTAGTCAAAGTGGTTAGAATGCAGATTATGTCGATTTGACAGGTTTGGGCTATTTCTCGCATAATGAGGTTCATTGATGCTTTTATGCTTTCGTGTATCGAGCGGTGCTATTTGATGTGTTTCTTGTTTGTGATGACTGCAGGATGTCGAAGCGGAGTCGTGGCGAGACACGAGGTGACTGGACTAGACACAGGCGGTGTCGAGGTCAGAACGGTCGGATGTGTCGAAGACGGCGGAGATTCGATGTGGTTGCGAGTCGTGGACGACAAGGAGCGCGGAAGCTTCCCGGAAGGTGCAGGAGGGGCGAATTGGGAATTTCGCGAGGCTGCACAGGCGGGAGACGGTTCCGTTCGGGTTTAGCCGGCGTAACGGGTTGGAGACCCGTTAGCAAAGGGCTATAAATAGGATTGGAGAGGCTGCATGCCTCGTAAATGGCTTTAGGAGAGAGTTAGGGTTTTAGTGGGTCAAAAGAGGCTTTGAGAGGTGGTTTTGATTTGCTCTTTAGTGGTTGAGGGCAGCAGCACCTTGTCTCTGACGATCATCTCCCTTCTGTGTGTGTGTTCCTCCCAAAAAGCATGTGAAGCTCTTGGTGATCTTGAGGATGGAGAGGGAGAGTGAGGAGATGGATTTAGAGTCTTGTAATCATTCCTCTTGTTCTAATGTCCATGCGTATCGGGACTCCTCTGCAATCCTTTTTCTTCAATGAATGGAAATCTGAAGTTTTCTCCCGTGCTCTCTGTTCTTCCTTCGTTCTCCTTTTTGGCTTGATTTTGAGTTTCGTGATTTCTTGTTGTTTGTTGTTGGAGAGTGCCAAAATGGGTTGCTATGACATGGGGGATGCTCAAAAGTCATTTGGCTATTTAATCCCAAGAGCAAACCGAGTTTGATTCCAGATTTAGTTCTTGAGCCCTCTCTGTTCTTCTTTTCTTCCTCCTAGGGTTTAATGCAAATCTTGTTTCCCTTCGCAAGATGGCTTGAAATTTGGCATGGAGAGTCCAGAGGCTATTGAGTAGCTATCCTCAAAGTTTCATAGCCAAAGGATCAAAGGTTGAAGAGTAATTTGGTTTTTAGCTCGGTTCTTGCAAGATTTCAGATTTTTACTCAAAATCTGAAATTCTTCTTTCTTGGAGTGGTTTCTCGAAATTGGCTCTTGGCTTATTCTTTTGGGAGTGTTCCCTAGCTATCCTCAAAGTTTCCCGAGCCAAGAATCCAAGAATCTTTGCGATTTTCTCAGATTTCTGAAAATCCTGTTTGCTAATTTTCTCGAGAGGTAGTACCGCTCGGCTCAGCGGTACTACCGCTCGTCCCAGCGGTACTACCGCTTGCAGTCAGATTTGCTCTGAATTTATTTTTCTTGACTGTTTCTTTCTGGATCTGGTTTAGCCTTGTTGTTATGACTTCCAGTAGTGCCTTTCTTCTTTCTTCATAGCTTCCATAGCTATTGGAGACGAAGCATAAGCGTGGATACTTGAGGGGCGAATTTAATTTTTGAAGGCGCCATTCACCCCCCTCTGTTGCCATTTCGGTCCAACAGATTGGCCTTAACTTTGGTGGTCGGTGAGATCAATACATGGTGACTTGTGAATTATAGAGTGCTAGTCCTTGCATTGGCAATGGAGGATCGCTACAATGCAGCAAGCCTTCATGTGAGTGTCCTTGATTCTACGTCAAGAAGATTGGATGATCCTATATCATGATGGCTCAACTCGGGAAGGTATGTGGAATGCTGGCGATGGTGACTGTGGGTGACGAGGCGATGGCACATAGCGGCGGCAAGGCTAGGTGGAAAGCTAGGGAATATCTTTGCGGTGATAAGGAGTTGCTAAGGATGTGAGTAATTGGATTGGAAAGGAGGCGGTGGTGAGGAATCAGATTTGGGGCTTGTTGTAGCATGGCTATAACAGTGGGTACAACGTACCCTTCTCCATAGGAGATAGCTAAGAGAGCTAGGGAGAGAGAGAGAGAGCTGGTGATCAAATGAGTGGATCCCCCTCCTCATGCCCCTCTTGTGGGTTTATATACATGAGTAGGGTAGGATGGAAATTTTTCATCCTACCCCTTAATAATTACAAAAGGTAGGGGTACATTAGTACATTCTTTTATACTACTAGGCATATTACATATTGGGCCAATTACAAGGCTCAGTCACCAGGGTTGGGCCACCCCTACAACAGGACTCCCTCGATAGCAAGTGTGGAGGTCCCGATGGGCGAGTTGATGTGACCAACTATCCCAGCCTTCCATCCCCTGACAGCAAGCGCGTGGGTGCCGATTGGTGAGCCGATTTAACTGGTAGCTTGCAGCCCCAGAAGAGGGTTCTTCTTTTACTGATCATAACAAATCATGGAAGTAGAACAAGGGTGGTGTTGTCCCTCTGAGGCGATGCTTACGAGGAGGTTAGCAAAGTCGTGTCGCCCCGTCGAGGCGATGCCTCCAAGGCGGGCAGTGAAGTCTCCTGGCAAAGGCGTGTCATCCCGTTGAGGCATGTCTACGTGGTGGACAGTGAAGTCGTGCTGTCGTCGATGGGCAGTGAAGTTCAAACCGTGAGTCAATCAGCCGAAACGTCTACGACCATGAGGTAGCCAGATGAAATCACGACCATAAGACGGTCGGACGAGGTCCCGACCATGATTTGGTTGGACGAAGTGTCTATGAGCGCCCTATGGTTGGTCGAAGCGTCTATGAACACAAAGCAGTCGAACAAAGAGTCTACGACCACGATATGGTCAGATGAAGTGTCTACAACCATGAAGTGTTAGATGACATCACAATCGCGAGGCGGTCGGATGCAATGTCTACGACCATGAGGCGGTTGGACGAAGTCGCGAGGCGAACTCCCTGGTGTGCGCGTGGGCTGTCCCCCACCTTTCAGACTTAACATCAATAAAGTCGGCGGCGAGACGAATCCTTGCATGCGTGGCCCATCCCCCACCTTCAGACTCGTGTTCAACGAAGATGGCAGCGAGGTGAAGCTCTGAGGCATGCGTTCCGTCCCGCACCCTTCGGACTCGAGGTCGACGAAGGAGGTGGCGAGACGAAGGTATGACGCGCGCGTGCTATCCCCGCTCTTCGGACTAGGCATCGATGAAGGCAGTGGTGAGACGAAGCTATAGTGCGCGCGTTCCGTCCCCACCGCTCAGACTAGTCGTCGACGAAGTCGACTGGTGAGGGAAATCTGACGTGCGCATGGCCCGTCCCCCACCCTTCGGACTCGGGGTGAACGTAGTCAGCGGGACATGGAGACTCGATGCGGAGACCTTGTGTGAAGGCTTCGTGATGTGGAAGCTTGGCACAGAGGCTCGGTGCGATGAAGCACATACTCCGTCCCCCACCCTTTAGACTAGGGTTGACGAGCTGACTGCGGGATGAAGTTTGTCACGTGTGCTCCGTCCCCTGTATGTCCCGTCCTCTTCGAACTCTTGGTCGACGGAGGCAGTAGCGAGATGAAGACTTGTGCGCCGAGGAATGTCTACGACCACGAGGTGGTCGAACAAATCATCCAGGACCACGAGGTGATCAGACGATGCATCTATGACCACAAGGTGGTCGAACGACATCTACGACCATGATGTAGTTGGACGAAGCATCTACAATCACGACGTGGTCGGACAAAGAGTGTACAACCACGAAGCGGTCAGATGAAGTCGCGATCGTGAGATGGTGGGACAAGGTCTCAACCACGATGTGGTCTAGCGAAGTCATGACCACGAGACAGTCAGACGAGGTCCCGACCACGAAGTGGTCGGACTAATTCGCGACTGTGAGACGGTCGAACGAGGTCTCGACCACAAAGTGGTAGTACGAAGTCGCGACCGCGAGACGGTGGGGCGAGGTCTTGACCACAATGTGGTCGGATGAAGTCGTGACCATGAGACAGTGGGAGATCATGCACAGCCCAACGAAGACAATGCGAGATCCAGCGGGGACCCGTGGAAGCCAAGCGAGGTCTGGCGGTAGTAAATTCCATGTGGAGTTCGGCGGAGTTTGCGCGATGTCCGTCGAAGATTGGGCGAAGTCATGCGAGGGCCAGAGGAGGTTAGACGAAGTTCGGTGGAGGTGATGTCCTCGCGGGGTTTGGTAGAGATTGCGCGAAGTCCCACAAAGGTCATGTGCAGTATCTGCATGGATATCATGCAAAAACCTCAGTGAAGACCTCTTCGATGTGGAGTAGCCCTCGTGGCATGTGGCCTGGAGGCCATGGACACCTCGGTGAAGATCCCTCCCTTGTGGGTAGCCTTCGCATGATGTGGACTACTTCGGAGACAGAGCCAACAACTCACAAACGTGGCACCAAGGCCTAGAGACTTTGGCCAATGGCTAGTCTAAAGCGAAGGCGAGACTTTGGTGAAGCCACCAGCGTGTCCACATGGAGGCCTGCGAGGTATCACATAGAGGTCGACGGGGAGAGCAAAGCCTTCGGCGAGGCTATCGGCGTGTCCGTGCAGAGGCTTGGGGCACATCGGCTAGAGAGGTCCTTTCAAAGTCGAGTGAAGGCCATCAGAGGTGTGCACGGAGCCTGAGGCGTGAAGGCCAGTGGAGGTGTGCACAGAGCTCGAGGCGTAAAGGCTAGTAGAGGGACGCGTGGAGCCTATGGCGCAAAGGCCAGGAGGTCCTTCTGGAGTTGAGCGAAGGCTAGCGGAGGGGCGCGCGGGAGAAGGCTCAACAAAGTCCAAAGGCATGGGCTGGAAGCTAGTTGTGCAATGCGGAATGGCATCGATGAAGACGATGGTGAGACAAAACTGCATCGCATGCGGTTCGTACCCACCCTTTGGACTAGTCGTGGATGAAGTCAGCGGTGAGATGAATCTGGCGCGCGCAGCCTATCCCGTCAGACAAAGAGTGTACGACCATGAAGCGTTGGATGAAGCGTCTACGACCACCATGGGGTTGGACGAAGTGTCTACGACCATGAAGCGATCAGACAAAGAGTCTTCGATCACGATGTGGTTGGATGAAGCATCTATGAACATGAAGTTGTTGGACGAAGCATCGGACAAAATGTCTACAACCACGATGTGGTCAGACGAAATCACCACCGCGAGGCGGTCGGACGCAACGTATACGACCACGAGGTGGTCGGACGAAGTCATGACCGTGAGGCGGTTGGATGAAACGTCCACAACAGCGAGGTGGTCCGATGAAGTCTCGCGCCCTTCGGACTCGAGGTCGACAAAGGCGACGGTGAAATGAAGCTATGTCGCATGCGCTCCATCTCTTCATCCTCTTGTGGGTAGTTGGATGAGTTAACGACTGCGCTATAGTTGAACAAAACATCTACGGCCACGAGACTCAATGAAGGCCGAAGGCGTGGGCTGGAAGTGTGTGCTCCATCCCCCACCTTCGGATTGGGGTTGACGAAGCTGGCAGTGGGATAAAGCCTTGACACGCGCACTCCGTCGCCCACCCTTTGGACTTGCATCGATGAAGGCGATGGCGAGACAAAGATACAGCGCACGCAGTCCGTGCCCACCCTTTGAACTAGCCGTGCATGAAATCGGCGGTGAGATGAATCTGGCGCATGCAGCCCGTCAACTATCGGACGAAGAGTGTACGACCACGAAGTGATCGATCGAAGCGTCTACGACCACCGTGAGGTCGGATATAGCGTCTACGACCACGGAGTGGTTGAACGAAGAGTTTACGACCACAATGTGGTCAGACAAAGCATCTACGAACATAAAGGTTGTCAGACAAAGCATCTACAACCACAAAGTGTCGGATAAAACATCTATGACCACAGTGTGGTAGGATGAAATCATGGCCGCGAGGCGGTCAAATGCAATGTTTATGATCACGAGGTGGTTCGACAAAGTCACAACTACAAGGCGGTCGGACCAATTGTCAACAACAACAACGCGGTCCGATGAAGTCCCATACCCTTCGGACTCGAGGTCGATGAAGGTGGCGGTGAGATGAAGTTATGTCATGCGCACTCTGTCTCTTCGTCCAACCACGGGTGGTCAAACGAGGTAACGACCATGCTATGGTCGGACAAAATGTCTACGACTATGAGGTGGTCAGACGATGAGTCAACCACAAGGTGGTCAGATGAATTGTCTGCGACCACTACATGGTCAGACAAAGAGTCGACTGTGAGGTGGTCAAACGAATTGTCTATGACCACCACGTGGTCGGACTGTAGAGTTGCCCAAGACGCCTGTGGTTCCCAGTGGTGCGAGGCCATCCCTCATCCTTCGGACTGGCGTCAACAAAGCCGGTAGCAGGACGAAGTCTTGAAGCGCATGCTCCGTCCCCCACCCTTCGGACTGGCATCAACGAAGCCGGCGGTGGGACGAAGCCTCGGTGCTCCGACCACGAGGTGGTAGGACGAAGTCACGACCAGGATGTGGTCAGGTGGGGTCGCGACCGCGAGATGGTCAGATGAAGCATCGACCATGATGCGGTCGAGGTCACGACCGTGATGCGATCAGGTAAAACGTCTGTGACCATGGGGTGATTGGGCGGGTGCCGACGGAGTTGGTAGAGTCAGGACCACTAAGCGATCGGACGAAGCGTCCACGACTACCATGTGGTCGGGCGAATCGTCTATGACCACGAAGTGGTCAGATGAAGTTGAGAGATGAACGCCATGGTGCACACACGGGCTTCCCCCACCTTTCAGACTTGACGTCGATGAAGTCGGCGGAGCGCGGAGACTCGATGTGGAGACCTCACGTGAAGACTTCACGATGTGAAAGCTCAATGCGGAGGAGATCTCACGGTGCGGAGGCTCAGTTTGAAGACCTTGCTACATGGAGGCTCGGCGCGGATTAGGCGCGGAGACCTCGTGACCTGGAAGCTCGATGCGAAGACCTCATGCGAAGGCTTCGCGATGTGGAAGCTCAGCACGAAGGAGATCTCACGGCGTGGAGGCTCTATCGGCGAAGAGCTAGCCACGACGCTGTCGTAGATGAAGCCTTAGGTGTCTATGACCACGAAATGGTCGAACGAACATCTACGACCATGAGGGGGGTTAGAGTTATGCAAAGTCGTGATCACGAAGTGGTCATCCGACAATCGAAACCTATGTACACCGCACACGGAGGCCGCCTCCTTGGTACCGTGATGGCGACCTGTGCTGGTGCAGTGGGGCAGCCATCGATAGCATCCAGCACAATAGACTGCCACCGACGGCATCATCACTTCTGAAAAACAGCAGAAGCTGGCTGATCCAGGGTGCTCGCAACACGAGTGCTACGATGGTAGCCCCTCTCTAGCCCCTTCTGTTGCGCAGCTTCTTGCGTGAGTCTCTACGGATGGTGCCAACTATTGTAGTATGGCTACAACAGTGGGTACAAGGTACCCTTCTTCATAGGAGACAACCAAGAGTTCTAGGGAGAGAGAGCTAGTGATTAAATGAGCGAATCCCCCCACCTCATGCCCCTTTGGGGGTTTATATACATGAGTTGGGTAGGATGAAAATTTCCCATCCGACCCATTAATAATTACATAAGGTAGGGGTACATTGGTACATTCCTCTACACTATTAGGTTAATTACATATTGGGCTAGTTGCAAGGCCCTATTACAAGGGTGTTGCCACCCCTACAACAGGGCTCATCAACGAAGAATTGGACATCAGTGGTTACGACACGGTGTGCCGGAGCGGAGGAAGGAGGGGTGGCAGTGGGCGTGAAGTGGTGCGGAAAGAGATGTAGATAGCTGAGGGGCGTAGTTAAAAAGGCAGCGAGAGGCGACGGTATAGGAGTGGTGCGGCAGCGTGCTCGGCACTGGGATCGATGAAGTGGTAGCATCGGAGTCGTTGCTCCTCCTTGGAGCGAGGTGAGGTGGCAGTGTGAATTGATGGCAAGGACGGTGTGGCACTGGCGTGGGTTGCGTTCAATGCCGGACTGAGGTGGCGTGCATGCTGGCATAGCTTGGCGTGAGTGAAGGTGATGGTGGATCGAGGCGGCTTAGGCGTGCACGAACGGTGGCATGACGCGCAGCAATGGGAACACGGGAGAAAACGGTTCGCATGAATACATTTCCTTAAGGTGGAAAGCGTATTTCTGATATAGGAAAGCAAAATTTTGGTGGGGTTTTACGAATTTTGTTAAAACCTCAAATTTAGTACAATTTGCTCAAAATCAAAAAATTCAAAATTTTGGGTTGTTTCAATTATGCTCTGTATGCCTGTCTTTTTTTGGTTGAATCTTAAGTCATTTTTGGCCTCCCAAATATACCAGAGCTGTTGAAAGACAAATTCTCTGTTTTGTCGATTAACTAGTTCAGCAAGAATGCGGTGCAATATATCAGTGCGGCTCTTATGTTAAAAATGAAGGAATGCGCGTAGGCTACGAAAGCAGAAAATAAAACTTTTCTACCGCGCACACAAGGACATCATGCTTAAGAAGGGATCATGGATCGTTACCACTAGGCCTTGTGCGTGAAGAAGAGTTGGAGAAGCCGATCCAACCCCGCGTGTCGAGGTAGTAGTGGAAGTAGCCGATCGTCCCGAACAGATCGTCTCCTCCACGCGATCAACCACACCATGAGCAGATCCAATCTGTAGGTTGTTGATGCCGATCAACGCCGCAACGAGCAGCGCCTCCACCGGTATACACACGTCCGGGTGGAGCGCCGATCGCGAGTGTACCCGGCACTCGTGGCGGCTAGGGTTTGGCTCGGGAGGTGGCGGCTAGGGTTTGGCTCGGGATTATGAAGCATCCCCTCAGCCCCTCGCCTCCATATATAGACCTCCTCACTTGGGCCTCGTGGACCGAGGCCCAATAGGAGTCTATCGGATCTCTATCCGAATTGAGCCCACATCCGAATCACATTCGAATTAGTGTTCCAACCCGTTAAGTGTGCGACCACAGCAGGTTCACGTATACTTGGTCGCGACTCGGAAATGCCTTCCGGTCACCACATTAATAGCGGCCTCTAGCAAGACATATTAACCCCAAAGTATACGTAAAGATCATATCATTTGAACTGTAATGTTCTCATGTACGAATCCCTTTGTCTCACGATATAGATTGAGCTCAAGGCGAGACTGTGTCATCATCTTAATAGCTCAATCACTCTCTCGATTCCGTGATGGATTATAAACTCGTGATTGACTCCTCAATCACCTTGGCATGGCCATGCACTTTCATAATCCATTACATCGAGGGCTCGAGAGATATCTCTCCCATAAGGAGGGCAAATTCTATCTTGATCATTCAGATCCCACTACATGTTTCATAGCAAACCCGAAGACTACTTTTATAACTACCGATTCTGAGTAGTGGTTAGTAGTCCCAAAATAGGCTACTACGCATGTTGGGAACCATGATGATCTCAAGTCTAAGGATTCTACATAAACACTACTTGAGACCAGCGATGACACATGGAATCTCTGCGGTGTCTCATGGCGGGTCTATCCAACATATGTTCACTAACACATGTCCATATTATTGATTTGGTATCTCCATACCATGATCCATGAGACATGATCATCAATCAATACATATGCTGATCTTTGAATCATATATGTTCCTCATATGATATATAATCAGGGATCATTTAGAAATAGCAACATTTTGGCATTAAGAGTCTCATGAATAAGTCACATACTCATTGATCAATAATGATAATGTCTATTTCAAGGAACAAAGCAATGTATCATAAACATAGTATGTGATATATTCAACATCTCCATGTTGCCTCTAGGGCATATCACCAACAAAAAATAGGGACAATCAATTCTAATAGCTAAATGAGTATTAAACCAGATGGTTCTAGCAAAAGGACAATGCAAAAAGAGATGTTCCTTTGTTTCTAACACACTACATCTAGTTGAAGAGTATGTTTTTTGGCTTTAGCTTATGGCTGCAGTGTATGGCTTTTGCGCTGTTCATGAGAACGAGTACAGATTAACAGGATCTCGTGTGTAGTTTTGGTCGATATAAATGAAGTCTAGTGTATACTACAACTAATTTATAGACTCCGCATTAAAAGACACCCCGTTTTAAAACTAATTATTGTACAAAAGCTGAAAAACGGTTTTTAGAAGATGAAAAGAAGAGGTCCGAAAGCTACCGCAGTGCCAAGTGAAGTCTTAGACATTAAGTATTTCCCGAAGGACACATTCCAGCACAAATTTACTTAAAATAGTAAAATACTACTCTTTCTGTCTAAATTTATAGGACATATTTTTTGAATGGTCTTGTCTATAAATATAAAGTATATTTTATATTTCAATGTAAAATTAATAGCATGTTACCTCTATACCCCTAATAAATATCTAGCTTTACTTTATATTCTCTACATTTATGTATTGAATATAGTATTTAAAGATAATATTTATAGATAATCTAGTCATTTTTAGTATCTTATTGGTCTATATACCAATGAAAATGGGTCTTGTAAACTTGGACGGAGGGAATATTACGTGAAGCATTTATGCAAAATAGACAGCGACATTGAGGGAGAGAAAACTGGCCCTGCTCATTAGAGCTTCTGCTTCTTACTTTCGTCTTTCTCTAGTGACATGGCTTTTTTGGCCTTTTTTGTCTTTTTTTCCTTATTCCTTTTTATTGTCCGTGATAATATATTTTTTATTTTTAAAATTTAATTACATTGAAAAGCTATCAGCAGCTACAGTACATTTTCAATCGCTACAGTACAAAATAAGGCATATGTCAGGGTTTTTAAACCCAATGAGCAACATCTAAACAAGACAGAAGCACGATGAAAACGGAGGATTAGCATATTATTACTAGGAGTAACCTGTGGTTGAACAACTTATCCTTTTCCATTAAAGAATGATCTCGGCTCTCTTTTTTAGACTTATGACTTGCTTTATACAGTAACTAGCTTTTAAACAGTGTGTCTTTTTAAGACAATGTCTATAAGTCAATTACAGTAAATATTATTTTAACTTTATCTATATCAGTTAAAATCATACGTAAATATCTCTCTATATTCTCTCCGACAAAATTTAAACCAAAAACCATGTCTCAAAAGAGATACCCCTTATTTTTTTTTCTCTAAATTCTTGCCCGCCACTCCACTGTGCGGCTCTGCATGCCTCTGGTTGAGGGGAGCGACAGACGAAAGCCGCAGCGAGCAAAAGCTGAGCATGAGTCACAGGCCGAGATGGCCTCGTGACGGATTATAAATTTGCACCTACCTGACCTTTTCTCTCTACACCTTTTTTCCTTCCCACCTCAACCAGCCCGCCTTTTCTCCTCTCTCCTCCCTCCAACGCCGCAATGGCCTCATAAGGCTCCTTCTGTTTCTAGTTTCCTTCGTTCTCAGCTGCTTGCAGCTCTTGCTCGGTCAGGCTGCAGTTCTTGGTTGACAATGAGAAAGAATTCTAGTTGCTCTTGGTGTTCTTGATTTGTGGGGGTTCTTTCTTGGTTCGTACAAGGGAAGTCCGGTGCTCCTTGGAGTTTCTTGGGGATTCTTGAGCTATTTGTCTCTTGGTTTGACGCGGCGGCGGTGCTTGTGACGGGGACGCCGCCGAGGAGGAGGAAGAAGCTGTTTTCAGTGAGGGGGAAAGTCGGGAATGGAAGGGGACGAGGCGGCTGCGGCGGCGGCGCGGATAAGGGTGGTGCGGTGCCCCAGGTGCGACAAGTTCTTGCCGGAGCTGCCCGTTTACTCCGTCTACGTCTGCGGCGGATGCGGCGCCACCCTCCAAGGTGCGCATCTCCCCTCGTTTCACGTTGTCACTTCATTTATTGTTTTTGCGGTGCGTTCTCCATTATTCACAGGTGAAGAAGGCATGAAGATAAGGTTGGATATCTGGGCATTTTTTTGTTTGCTCGTCGATTGCATTCTTGTTAGTAGTAAATGTTGTTCTTTTCCTAATTGGTTTCAAAATTTTGTTTTTCCTTCCATTTCCATTGGCATCAACTAGCGTGGATTTGGGAATTGGTACATCCCAATCCCAATCCCTGCACCTTGTCAGTTTGTCTTAGTGACAATGAGACTTGCTGCGGAGAATATTTGGGTTTTGTGAACTAGTCCTCATGTTCTGCTGCAAATTTGGGGAGATATTTCATTTCTGTAGAGACAAATTTGACTTCCATTTTTTTTGCTTTGCAGGGTTTAATTGTTAACCACTTTAAGATTCAAAGTGAATTTTGAACTTTGCCTCTTTGAAATGAAAAAAAGTTCTATTTGCTGCTAATTTAGCCTCATTTTTGCCTTTTCTTGGGAACACATGTAAATTTGTGGATTTCATCCAAGTTATTTTATGATTCTTTTTTTGTCCCCTCTGAGAAGCATATGGGGATTTGATTTGGGAGGATCATGCCTCAATTTTCTTGGCGTTTCTTGCAAGACAAAACTTAGAAGAGCTGTCATTTCTTAAACTGAAGCTGAAAGCTCTAGTTTATGGCTAGTTCTTACTGGAGAAACGCTTGTCACCAGTGCAGAAGCTTTGGTTTTGATCTTGGCGTTAATTTTATTATATCACATTGGGCTTAAGAAAACAAAAGATATGTTGAATTTGACCTTCATATTTTAAATTACTAGATGATGATTCAGTAATTTTATATGCATTATATGTCCTGTCGTTTGCCATAGTTTAGTATCCTTTTAGCGTTTTAGTCTCCCGTTGTGCTTTTCAAGGTTGCTTTTGGGGTCAATGGGAGCCAAACGCAATGTCATTGGCGCGAGTCTAGGAGAATCGGTCGTGTTTTGCACACCCTTCTGAGATCCTTGTTAATATCATAATATGGTCGTCATAATATGACTTGTATTCTTAAGCCTTCTTTTTATATGACATCGTTCCTCTGCTGAAAATTTTGCAGCAAAGAAAAAGAATTCAGCCCATGCTTCGGATACCTCTGATAATGGAAATGTGAAATACCTCCAAGTACTGGAGAGTGTGCCAGTGGCATCTGAAGCAATATCTGGAGCTATCACTGATGATAGATCAGTACCCAACAGGATGTCAGCGTTGCACAGTAAATCAGTTTACAGCCGTGATGATAATCGGATTACAAGAGGGCCAAGTACCTCAAATGTCGAAGCTACCATTCGAGATGATGGCAGGGAGGCTAAGTACAGGCGCATTCGTAATGGGGAGAATGGAGAAATGGTGCAACCAGTAAGAGTAAGAGGTATATCTGACATATCTCCAAGGTCCCCAATCGACGGCATTCCACCCAATGCTTACCAAGGAGAAGGCCCTGTCGACTACCATTTAACTTCAAGGTACAAATATTCCAACAGGGAGCACGCCAATGATAGGGACTTGGATGGTCCAAGCAGAGTCAGGGGCCTTGAGAAAGACCGCGCTGAGCTCTTGGGGATGCTTGACGAGATGAGAGACCAGGTGCAGCAATCCTGTGAGGTAACTGATGGGCCGGGTAGAAGTGCTACAGCCAATAGAGCAGCGGATGCCTCAAGTTCGTTTGGTACTCATGAACGGTTGAGTCAATTGAGGCATGATCCATCTCAATTTCATCGGAACGGTTCTCATCACTCTCCATCCCTAAATGTGCAAAGTCCTAGCATTCCGCATGTTTATGCTACGTTGCCCACACAGCAAAATCTTCATGGATATGCGGGGCCTATTGCACATGCAAGAGCCTCTAGCTATCCTGCTGGTCTCTACCCATGGAGAAATTTCGATAACTATTTCTTTGGACAACATGATCCTGATCCTCTCCTGTCTTGTCACCACGAAGGTTTTTACCATCAGACTGCCTGTTCTTGCTTGCATTGCTACCACCGAGAGTTCTTGCCTGTACAGGGAGCTCCAGTGGGTTTCAATGATCAAAGGGCACCGTATCTTTTAAACAGTTGTGGGGCTTATCCTGTGGATGGTCCCTTCTTTGGTCAGCAAAGATACAATTCAAGACGCACTAATACTTCATTGCAGAGGAATCACCCACGGGCCAATGTAAGCAAGAAGCCTGCACAAACTTGTGAGCCGATTGCAGGTGGTGCTCCTTTCACCATATGCTACAATTGCTATGAAGTGCTGCAGCTACCAAACAAACATTCCTTTTTGGGGAAGGAGTATAAATTGCGGTGTGGATCATGCTCACATGCAATTGTAGTCAAGCTTGATGCAAGCAGGCTCGATGTATCAGAACTTGCGCCAAGTACACATTTATCTGCTGCACCGCCAAATAGCATCGGTGATAACACGGAAAAGAACGACCATGCTACTGCTGATGAGAGGTTGCTTCCACCATATTGTTTTTCTATAGGAAGCCATGAATCCCAAGAAAAAGATCTGCACTCAAATTTAAGTGAATCCGAGAACAAACATACCCCTCTAGGGACTAATTCTGAGGACAGTCCTGAATCCAGGGATCTTCCTCCTGAAGCCAATGCGGTTTCCCACACACCAAGTTTACCACATCGTGATCATTGTGGATTCTTACCATCTGAAGGTTCTGGAATAGGAAGTAGAAGTACCCATTCTGAGCATGAAAAGGTTATACTATTAACTGAAAGTTGCAAGCAGAACTCAATTAAAGATGAATGTGTAGCAAATGAGATGCAGTCACCAGATAATGAGTTTGATGATCCTGAATACACACAAGATACATTAAATGTGCCACAAGATTCTGGCCACACTAGAGCGACAAAGGCGGGTGATTCTTTTCTCACCAATCTCATAAAAAGGAGCTTCAAAATTAACAACGGAATGCTCAATGGAAGAGCAAGGGTTTTTGTAAATGGCTTTCCTATATGTGATCGAGCGGTCAGAAAGGCTGAGAAGCTAGCTGGAGCAATCTGTCCTGGTGATTACTGGTAATTCCTCATGCGGCAATCTATATTTGGTTTTACCTTATTTTTAAATTTCAGCTATGCTTCACTAACCTAGAAAAGAGATACTTCAGTTGCCTATATTCATATGACAAATATATGTACTAAATAGTTCTCTTTCTCGAATTGAATACTCAAAATTCTGTCTGATATTTTGTTACATAGGTATGACTACCGTGCTGGGTTCTGGGGTGTCATGGGGTGGCCCTGCCTTGGCATGATACCTGTAAGTGCAGCTGTCATGGATTTTGTGCATTTCCTTATTCCACACTGTGTTGATCAAAGCTCTAAGTGGCACTTTTGCTTGCAGCCATATATTCCAGAGTTTAATTACCCTATGCCCAAGAATTGTGCTGGTGGAAACACTGGCATATTTGTTAACGGCAGAGAACTTCAGCAGAAAGATTTGGATTTACTTGTGGCTCGAGGACTCTCTGATTCCCCTGACAGATCTTATATAGTTGAAAATTCTGGGAAAGTTTCAGATGAAGCATCTGGTGAAGAGCTTTATGGCCTTGGCAAGCTTGCACCAACGTAAGTATCTTGTTAATTATTTTAGATTCAGTGGAAGCAAATTACTCCAGATTCTTTCCATTAGTCGCTCAAGTTTGTCACTCGTATAAGTTTCTGCCAGATTGGTCACCTAATGCTGTTAATTAAATAAAATAATCTTGCTGAGATACCTCTTCCTGTAGTGGTATAGCTTGAATCTAGGATTTTTTTTGTGAAAAACATTCTAGGGTCATATCGAATCTATTGCCAAGGAAATCTTATTATATGAATTCAAGAACCTAAACTTATTAGCAAATTTGTTAATGTATTACAATTACAGTGTTGAGAAATTGAGGCGTGGATTTGGCATGCGAGTACCAAGAGTCATCCAGTCAGTGACAGGTCAACACAGTACAATCACAAGCTGTGGAGAAGGTCGGGGATAAATCAATGACATAGCTGCATCTCATAACAGGGAGATTTCTAGTCTAGTGTAGATCTCCAGATTTCCTTTTCTACTTGAGCATGTGAGGTAGTTCTCATCCGTCTTCTTGGTTTTTGATTGACCTGCCTCTTGATATGAGGCCTTCTATATATTCAGTCATATGGAGGCATTCTTGTAATTTTCTATTGCATTTGTTCTACCTGGTAAAATGTTTTAGGTGGAAAAAAAATAGTCAATAGAACATTTCTTTTTTTACTTGCATGCAATGTTCTAAAACCAGGTCTACTCAGCCTGGTACTTATACCCTGATCAACTTGGCTTCGGCTTCTGGCTTATTTTTCACTCTTCATAAGTTTCGTCTTTTTTGAACTTTTGGCTTTTTGTTAAGCTTTGCTGCCGGTTCTTTTTTTCCCGTATTTGTTTGTATTATACGTAATGGGCTAACATATTTTTTTATATTTTTAAATTTTTTTAAATTTAATTATGCTAAATAAGCCTCTGTCACTCTGATGCTTTTTTGATCATTCTGATGTTTTCAACCATAAGCCATGAGCTTTTCAGCCGAACCGATCACCACCTTAGTAATAGGTTCTCATCGAGTTAGAAAAAATGAGTAGTTAAGAGGTTTAACAGGCATAACCAGACTAGTACTCGGATTATTGGGTTAACCTATTCTTTTGGCCGTGTTTTGTAGTTTTTTGTTACGGTTGATGACTTTTGTCTGTATTTTTTGAGACGATAGAGATGTAGGCAATGTATATGATTTTGGGTTCGGAAAGTCGTTTAGAGAAGTGGTTTCGAAAAATCGTTTGGAGAAACCGTCTTATTTATTTTGGTTTCTAGAGAAGTTATTTCGCCAAAGCCAAAAATAAGAAAACAAAAGTCCAAAAAGAAACAGTCTCTATGCACTCCGACGCTCAATTCGGCCCATGGCCCACCAGAAACTCCACCCACGCACGCACCAGAAAACTCACGCGACGCGGTCGAGGAGAACGCGGGCATTCACATGAGAACGCGCGAAGAGGAAAGGTCGTTTTTGCGAGGGCGGCGACGGCGTCTGCTGCTGTATCTTCTCTCTCCGGCGGCACCTGTTACTGTTGCGTCTCCTCACTTTGGTTTGGAGAATTTGATGTATCTATTAAGATTTTCAAGATCGCGATTTTAAATATAGTCATTTTTGTTTGATAGGATCGGATGGTAGAATCATGATTCTATTAAATTATTAAAAATGTATATATATTTTATCTAAAAATTGAATTATATTTCTAAATACGCAAGTTTATAGTAGATTTTTAAATGTAATTTTATAATTTGAGTACACTTATTCATGTTATATAGAATTATGGTGATTTTTAAAGCTTATTTAATTATTTTTAATAAACTAATAATATAAAAATGTAATATGCCAAAGATAATATTCTTTTACTTTAGAACAACATGTAAACATCAAAACAAAAATAAATTAAACTAGTATAACTTAAATTAGCAATAGGTAATATCAAATTTTATATGCTAATATAGTTTGTTGTTAGGATCACGATCCCACTACGATCCTAACGATTCTACAAGCAGGATCGCGATCCCACTGCGATACTATCTGATTCTGATTAATATTACGATCTGTATCATATACCTCTGGTAGGATCGTATGATACTACGATACATGTCGTAATACTGACAACCTTGATCCTGTTGCTACTGCTAGCATGCTACTCCCTCTACACCCGTAATATAAGTCCAAAGCCCATAATATGTATAAACTAAGAAGATATTAAATTTAAGAAAAAGTTAATACTATTAGACCATATATACCTTTATTAAATGACATAATATAAATATTAACTTATTTTTTCAGTATTAAAGTAGAGATATATAAGAAAAATATTATAATAACTATATCATTGATCTTTATAATAAATTTATATTATGGGACAACGTTTCCTAAAAATGAGGTCTTATATTTTAGGACGAAGGGAGTATTAGGCAGTGGATGATTGGCTTGTTTATGACTTGTTTGTTCATGCCCCAATGGCACTAGGCTTGTTGAATTTCTATTCCAAGTTCATGAGTTGTTCACTTGTTGTTGACCTGTTCTTCCTATTTTTAAATTGTTGTAACTACTAGGCAGTAGCTTCCTCCCCCTCCCTCCCTCATATTTGTTGTTGTTGTTGTTGTTGTTGTTTTTTGTTTTTTTTTTTGGTGAAGGCTCTGTCTTCTTTGCCTCGCCGTCTAGTCGCCGGTCGCCGCTGAAGCTCGACACCACCGACCTCGGATCCCTTCACCGCCGTTCTCATCACTATCGTCCCCTAGCTCCTCTCGTTTTTTCGTTGTCGGAGCTCGCTAGATCCAGACGTCCGCCGCTCGGGCACCTTGCCGCCGGATCTGACCCGAGGCTCTGCTTTCAAGCCAGAGCTGCCAGGGCGACTGCGAGGCATAGCCGTCGGCACCGACCCCCTTGCTCATTGTGGACCCCGTCGTCCGCCTCTCAGAAGGAGGGGGAGGGGGTTTCGGTTTCTGGAGCGTGGTGTCGCTGTCCCAATGCATGCAGAGGTGGAGAGGGGGAGCCGTCGCTCATGGAGGTGGTGCTTGTGCTCCGCTACCTTCACCAGTCCTCTACTGTCCACCCGCCTGCTGGCGTGCTTGCGGAGAAGACCTAGCCATGCTGCGTTGTTGAGTCGTCGTCCTAAGGTGCAGACCGGCCGTTGGTGTAGCAGCTGGTCCATGCCTTGAGGCCACCGTCGGTGGGTCCTGTGGATGAGGGGGGAGGCGTTGGAGCCTTGGAGGTGTCGACTTGTTCGTGTCACGGTGAGAGCGGAGAGGCCGCGTCCTTACCAACTTCAAATATGTAGTCTTGCTGGTTGGTTGGTTGTCATGTTGGTATTTTGTGCCTGCTGTGATTCCTCTGGCTTTTTACTGTGACTTGTCGTGATGGTGTTGCCATTCGTGTTAGTGCAGCACTGCAGTGTTGGTGCCGATGCAACTTTTATGTTGTTGTCGCCGTCGTGAGCACTTTGGTGTGGATGGCTGCGCTCGCCCTTGCAAGAGTGGTTCTTTAGTATCGTGCGGTGCCTTTTGAAAGCCAGTAGGGTTTTTGATTGTCAGCTGGGTCTAGCGTTAGGCTCCTCTTGGCTTCTCAGCGAGGGCGGTAGGTAAAAACTAAGGTTGTGCTTTAGTGTTGCTCCACGAGGGTCTTACCTTATTGGTGGTTGTGTTTTAGTAGGAGTTTCAGTTTGGGGTTACTTCCCCAATGTTATCTCCTCTATTGAGATTGGTGTTGGTGTCTTTCGTGTTTTCACTTTGTGGGCGATGTTTTAGTTTTCATTACTATTATTATAAAAGAATAAGTTGGTAGTTATATACCCATTCTCTTTCAACCGCTCTATTATCTTAATTTCTTACCATTCTCTACTTTCCAACCGATCAGAGCAACTCTCTTCTATAACAGAATTCTCTATACATTTAATGAGTTCCGTTGCAACGCACGAATACGTAACTAGAAAAGAAATAAGTAGAACAAAGTGTGATCAATCATACACATCGTACACAACATAGAACATGTAGCAGAAAGCAAACATGTCCAAGAATTAACACAGATGCTTTGAGAAAAAGTAAGGGTTTATTATCATCATAATTCATCATTCGTATGTAATAAAAAGCTCGGAACTCGTGAGCTACTCGAGTTTGATTTGTTCTAGGCTCGATTCGAGTTCGGCTCGAACTTTACACGAGTCGAAGTCGAACTTGATCTCGAGCTCGCGAGCTTCACCGAGCTGAACTTGAATAGTTCACGAGTCTTGATTCGAATTTAAATAGTGATACATATTAACTCTTACCGAGTTTACTTGAACTCGACCTTTTTTCATTGTTGAAAATTAGTGTATGTTTGAATTATTTTGACTGTTATTGAGTTTATTAGAGCTGAGCTCGAATTCAAAATTTTCTTATTATTGAAAAATAGTGCATAATAAATTATTTTAATTATTTTTGAGCTTCAATGAGCCGAGCTCGAGCCTACTCGAGCTTAGGCCGAGCCGAGCTCGAGCCTACTCGAGCTTAGGCCAAGCCAAGCTCGAGCGCAAGTCTAGGCTCGGACCACAACTCGATCTTAGCTCGAGCTTCTACCGAGCTCGAGTCTGGAAGGCCAAGCTCGCTCGAGCTCGGCTCATTTACAGCCCTATCCATATAACTAGTTTTCAAGATTAAGCATAGGGACATGTTGTAGGGGTGGCCCCCACCTAAACCCAGCAGGCCTGTTAGGAAGAATGTAAGGCCCAGAATAGGACATGTGTAATGACATAAGTACCCTTGTAGGGTATATTCGGATGTGAGGGTATAACTGTAAAAGCACTCCCCATGTGGATACATATATGCAACACAGGCCATGGGGAGGAGGCCCCAAGCCATTCACTCACCTCACTCTCCACTACCATACTCTCTCTCTCTCTCTGTTTGGTCTGTAACCACAACAGTTGGCGCCGTCCGTGGGGAGGACAAGAGCAAGCCTCTGGATCCGAAGGAGGATGACACCAAGGAAAGCTTCACCATCGGCGGCGAAGAAAAAGAAGGCGGAAGCGGCGAAATCTCATATCAATACCAGGGCTTCGGCTTTAGCAGCTGCAGGTACGGGCGGCGATGCAGGTGTGGCGACTGTGAGCACCGGCGTTCACGACGCGACGCCCAACCCCACCACCGACAACGCGACGCCTAACCCCGCCACCGGCGACGCGACGAACAACCCCGCCACCAGCGACACAATGTCCGACCCCGCCACTGTCGCCGCGCCGCCAGATCCCGCTGCCACCGCCCCGACGACCAACCCCGACGGTGGCAACCCCGGCACATCCACTTTCCCACCCGGCGCAGGAGCGATGAGCGGTCCCGGCGACGACGTGGGTCTCGTCACCAGCCCTAGGGTCCTCCAGGGCAACGCGGCGGGCAGCCTGGGCGCGCAGGCCGTGGTCACCGCCGTGCCGATTGCGCCGCCGGGTGCACCGACGGCCCGACCACGCCGCGGTGGAGACCGCCTGCTGGCGGCCCTCGGTAGCGTTCGGCGGGAGCCGACAGACCTCGCATGGCGCGTGCGCGACATGCAAGAGGCCCGAGCCAAACGCCCCCTCGGCGGTGGCATCGGAACCCGCTCCAGAGAGGGCGGACAGCCGCGATGCCCCCACGTCTAGTCGCGTCCCATTACAGCGCGTAGTCCCGGAGTCCCCGCTCTCCGCGGGCTTGCAGCAGGCGGCATGGCTTGAGGACTTCAAGTTCCCGAGCGTCATCGAGGCGTACAAGGGTGACTCAGACCGCGAATTCGTGCGTGTGTATGAGATCGCATCGAAGCGTGGCGAGACGACACCACGAAGGCAAAAGGACTCCCCCTCGCGTTACAAGGGTGGCGCTATCCTGGTTCTTCACCATCGAACCACAGTCCATCTACGCGTGGGAACATATCCACGATCGACTCTACAACAATTTCCAGCGAAACTACGTCGAGCGTGTCGATGTGGACCAGCTCTTCGCAGTCAAGCAAAAACCTGAGGAGAGGCTACGGGATTACTTCAAACGCTTCGCGAAAGTACGTTGCCAAGTCAAGGACATCAACGAAACAACCGTCATTAACGCAATGATACAAGGCCTCCGCCCAGGACCGATGGCCGAGTACAACGCGCGCAAGCCCATTAAGACGGTCGCGAAGCTCTTCGACAAGATGGAAGAATACGCCAGAGCGGAAGAGGACGCGCGGCGGCGACACGGCGATGACTCCGACACCAACAAGGTGGAAGGCTCGGCAAAGAGCGAAGGCTCGCCGAAGCAGGGCTCCTCGAAAGGCAAACGAAAGCAGGAGCAGTCGAAGGGCGCCTCCGAACGCAAAGATTCCCAACACAATGACTCGTCAGGCGTTAGGCCCAAGCGCAACCAGCGCAAGTCCAGGAAACCTCATTACGTCTTTGCCATCGAGGGCGGTTCCGAAGATAACGCCTCTGTAAGTCACGGAGGCAGAGGGCGTCGGGGCCGCGGACGGGGACGTGGGCGGGGTCGCGACGACAGAACCCACGAAGAGTACAACGACCAGCACCACGGGCAGTGGTGCGAAGTCCACGGCTGAGGCAACCATGACACGCGCGCTTCCGCCACTATTGCAGCGCTACGGCAGAGCGTCGCCAGGGACAAAAACCCCGAGGCACGCGCGCCCGTCGTGGCCCATGTCCAACACCCCCAAGACCAAGGAATGCAGCCCCAAGAAGGCCTCCTACGAATTCAGGCCCATGTGCAGCAATCTCGGGAGAGCCTCCTGCAATTACAAGCCCGGGAAGGAGCCCAGCGCAGGGTCATAAACGTCATTTCCGGAGACTCCTCGTTGGAGTTCGCCTCGGCGCGACAACGGAAGGCCTACGCGAGGAGGCTGCACCACGTCGCGGCATACCCAGCGCAGGCGCCGCTAGAGTGGGCACAACACAAAGTCACATTCACACCTGCTGACACGGAAGGCGTGGGGTTCCCCCACCAAGACCCCCTGGTCGTCCGGGTCCTCGTAGCAGGATGCGAGGTCAGGCACGTCCTGGTCGATGGAGGAAGCTCTGCGAACATCCTATTCACCGCGGCTTTCGACCAAATGGGGATCCCTCGGAGTCGGTTGGGCCCTTCAGGCATCCCGTTGCAAGGCTTTGGAGGGCAACCTTTGCGCGCTTTGGGCCAGATATGCCTCCAAGTCTCCTTTGGCCAAAACGACAATGTGAGGAGCGAAGACGCCATCTTCGACGTGGTCGACATTGCATACCCCTACAATGCCATATTGGGGCGGCCGCTCCTAAACAGTCTCGGGGCAGTTCCACACCACGGTTTCCTATGCATGAAGCTTCCCGGACCGCGGGCCATCATCACCATCCATGGTGACCAGGACATGGCTCGGTGCATAGAGCTTGGCGCCAGGGGTCCATGCCACGTGGCTCGCCAAGGCACATAGGCCGGGTGTGCAGATGCGGAGCCCCTGGGCGCCCCCGGAGAGCGTCTCGCACTCTCCGGGCACGAGTTGTCCCACCAGCAGCGGCTCGTCAGCGGTCGCCCCCGTCCTAAAAGCGGTTAGTGGTCGATATCTCCCCTTTTTGTAACCGCTCACCCACGCAAACGGGAATTTAATAAAGTTCACCGTTTGCACAAATTTTTCTGGTTTCCCGCAAGAAAGACACGCGTTCGCGCGCGCACTCTCCGTCAGAGATACGGGTATGAGTATAAATAAAGACACGCGTTCACGCGCGCACACTCTGTCAGAGATACGGGTATGATTATAAACAAAGACACGCGTTCGCGTGCGCACTCTCCGTCAGAGATACGGGTATGAGTATAAACAAAGACACGCGTTCGCGCGCGCACTCTCCGTCAGAGATACGGGTATGAGTATAAACAAAGACACGCGTTCGCGCGCGCACTCTCCGTCAGAGATACGGGTATGAGTATAAACAAAGACACGCGTTCGCGCGCGCACTCTCCATTAGAGATACGAGTATGAGTATAAACAAATACACGTATTCGTGCGCGCACTCTCCGTCAAAGACAAGGGCATGAGTATAAACAAAGACACACGTCCGCGCGCGCACTCTCTGTCAAAGACACGGGTATGAGTATAAACAAACACGAGCGGAGGGACGCCTCCGCACGCACTCTACGGAGTATAAATAAGACGTAGCGTTGAGGTCCGCCACCGCACGCACCTCACCGCCCGCAACGCGTAGAGGCTTGCCTCCGCGCGCAGTCCACGGACTCTAAATAAGACGTAGTGTTGAGGTCTGCCTCCGCACGCACCTCACCGCCCGCAACGCGCAGAGGCTTGCCTCGCGCGCGATCCACTGAACTCTAAATAAGACGAGCGTTGAGGTCGCCTCCGCACGCACTCACCGCCGCGCGCGCAGAGGCTTGCCTCCGCGCACAGTCCACGGACTCTAAATAAGACGTAGCGTTGAGGTTTGCCTCCGCACGCACTCTCTGGAGTATAAACAAGACGCGGATGCTATCCCTGCGCACTCTACGGAGTATAAACAAGACGCGAACCCCGCGCACGCATGGGCGTTGCTCCTATGCGTACTCTTCGGAGTATAAATTAGACGTGGATGTCGATCCCGCGCACTCTCCGGAGTATAAAAAAGACGCGGATGCTAACCCTGCGCACTCTACGGAGTATAAACAAGCCGCGAACCCCGCGCACGCATGGGCGTTGCTCCTATGCGTACTCTTCGGAGTATAAAAAAAGACGCGGATGTCGATCCCGGCGTACTCTACAGCGTGCAAAGCGCACCACGGGGGCCCACTCCTATGCGCATCTCGCGAAGTGCCAAGGTAACGCACCAGAGGCTAGCTCCCGCGCGAGCGCACCCATGGGCAAAAGGCACCAGAGGCTGTCCTTGCGCAATCCTAAGGGACGGACCGCTCGCTCTCGCCGACTAAGCGCCAGCTCGCCGCCACCACCGAAGGGTAGGGGCGGACGCTCGCGCCTCTGCCGACTAAGGCGCGGCTCGCCGCCACCACCGAAGGATAGGTACGGCGCTCGCGCGTCTACTTTGACTAGGCACCAGCTCGCCGCCACCACCGAAGGGTAGGGGACGGCGCCGCGCGTCACTTTGACTAGGGCGCCAACTCCGCGCCACCACCCGAAGGGTAGGGATGAACCGCCGCGCTTCTCGCCGACTAAGGCGCCACCCACCGCCACCACTTGAAGGGTAGGGGACGGGCGCTCGCGCGTCTCGCCGACCAGGCGCGGCTCCGCCGCCACCACCGAGGGTAGGGGCGAGCGCCGCGCGTCTCGCCGGCTAGGGCACCAGCTCCGCCGCTACCACCGGCGGGTAGGGGACGGAGCGCCGCGCGTACTTTGACTAGGCGCCGGCTCGCGCCACCACGAAGGTAGGGGACGGAGCGCGCGCGTCTACCGACCAGGCCGCCGGCTCGCCGCCACCACCGAAGGGCGGGGGCGAGCGCCGCGCGCGTCTTCGACTAGGCGCCCGGCTCGCGCCACCGCCGAAGGCGAGGGACGGGCGCTCGCGCGTCTACGCCGACCACGCGCCCGGCTCGCGCCACCACTGGCGCGGGGATGGAGCGCCGCGCGTCGCCGACTAAGCGCGCCACCGCCGCCACCACCGAAGGTAGGGGACGGAGCGCTCGCGCGTCTACACTAGCTCCGTTGATCCCACTTCGAAGGGATAAGGGACGGAGCGCTCGCGCGTCTACGCCAGCTCCGCTGATCCCACTTCAAAGGGATAAGGGACGGAGCGCTTGTGCAGTTACTGCAACTACGCGTCCACCTTGACCACCCTATCCTTGCGAGGCGCAAACCGTCGTGTACGGGCGAATGTAGTAACCTTCCGAGTTTACCTTGGGACAGCGTAGCCGGAGGGGCGGAGATGCACTTCGCAAGTTCCAGTCAAGACTATTCTTTACATTCGCTAAGGATGCTTACAAAGGCGCACAAACACCTCCGGCGCACGAGGCCGCTACTCGACAGGCTCATGCTTAACATGCATCCGTGCCGAGGCTCCGCTCGAGGACGCCCGACCCGCCCAAAAATCCAACGCATCCTCGGCCCTTCATCAGCGCCGAAGACGCCGTCGGGTCGCAAGGTCGGAAATCAGCAGCTGGCCCCGGCTGTGTAGCTGCTCAGGACAAGGGGGCAAGAATCAGAACAGCGGTGAAACAACTTCGTACTTTATTCAAAAAAGAAACATCATCGGGTACAACGCACGCCAACACGCGACAACCTCCTGTCACACCTGTGGGTTCGGAGCGTCCTCCGGGGCCGCAGCGCCATCCTCGTCACGCCGCGGGGACCTCGCCCGTAAACCGCCAAGGTTTCTCGCCGTAAGTTATTCCGCAGCTCGACTATGGCTGCGGCCTCCCCGCAGTACTCCCATATCCGCTCATGGAAGAACTTCACAGTGCGGCAAACGGTGCGCACGGCACCGGACATTACCCCGCCTCCGGCGGGCATCTCCAGTCGAGGATCGGCTAGCCCGGCAACATGTTCATAGCCGCGGAGTCGCAGGAGCACGCATATCAGACACGACGCCACGTAGGTGCAGTGGTTGCCGAAGGTCATCGCGGCACTGCGTGCAATGTCGGCCGCGTCTCCGATCCACCGAAGCGATCGCGACAGGTCCTCGGGCGAAGCACGCCGCGCTTCGCGACAAGCCCTTAAGGGTGTCTTCAAGGCGGCGATAGCGTCCCAAGCACTACTGAAGCGTCGCCCAAGGCTCGATCCTGCTCCGCGAGAGAGGCGGCAAGCTCGCTGTTCTCCCTCTCCAACGCAGCGACTTGTTGTACCAGGCCGTCTTGCCCCGCAGCAGCTTCCTGCCGCACCGCTTCGGCAGCCGACTCCCGTGCCACGGCAACAAGCTCCTCGGTGCGCGTCTTCATCTCCGCGCACTCCACTTCCAAGCGGCGTATACGAGCATCCTAGGCAGAGCATACCCCGGCGGCTCCATGCAGCTCCCCTTCAGTAGCCTACAGCCTGCCTCATAGCGCTCCTTGCTCGCGAGCGTGAGCCGCTTGCAGGGCCTGGGCCAGCACGAGTGTCTGCACGGCGGATGGATTAGCAAGCGCTAAACGGCTGTGAGTGGGCCAAAAGACAGGCGCTTACCCTCACTCCCGACACCTCCAATGCGTCCCCAAGGCGCCCTGACCCATAGGTCTGCAACGCCTGCTGGCCAATGCTGGCGGCCGCGTCGTCCGCAATCCCGCGCCATGCCCTCAGGGCATCCGATGGAGGGACGAAGTTTGCCAGGCTTGGGCGCGCGGCATCTGTGTCACTAGTGCCAGGACCCCCACGCTCAAGGGATGGCTCTTCGTCCAAGATAAGTGCCGCTGCGAGACGAAGTATAAGATTGTCGCACAAGACGCGGAAAAAATTGTGTTAAAGGTATGCCGTCCTAGCCTACCCTCGGTGGCAGATGGGGGACCTTGCTGGGATGCCTCCCCAGCCCTGGGCGGGGCCGCAGCGACTTCGGCCCCTACGGATGGCGCTGACCCGCGGGGTTGCGAGACCTCCGAGTTGGGACCCAGCGCCAACTGATCCTGCGCCACGATCGCTGCGGCCCGAGGGGCCGGGAGGTGCGGGGTAGAGGAACTTCGGTGCTCAACGCGGAGTCCCACAAGCTCCCAACACCGGTCGCCACGGCAAACCCTCGCGAGGTCTGCTGAAGGGGGGACCACAGGCGTGGCTGCTTCGCTTGAGGGGAAGACCCCCACCTCGGTAGCCACTACAAAAGGAGCCTCCGTAGCAACAATATTCACCGAAGGGGTCTTCGCAGCTACAACGTCGGCGGCCGGGGACTTCGTCATCACAACCTCTGCGGGGGGCACCTTCGCCTCGGTCGCCACTGTTGGTGAAGACCGCGCTCCGCATACTCCCGCGGAAGGCAGCCCCGCCACGGCCGTGTCTGCGGGCGAAGCCTCTGCACCGGTGCCACCAGTCAACACCAGCTCCGCCTCGGTGACTGACGCGGGCGACGAGACCTCCCTCTCCTAGTAACCCGCGGCGCACTCTTCGCCCGTGGCACCTTCGCCCTCGGTGCTCGCGCCTTCCTCCAAGTCTGAGTCGGCGTACTTCGTGGAATCCGACTCCGGGCTTGCCGCACTGGCGGGAGTAGGGGCAACCACCGTGCAGGGCGTGGCCGCAGTGGTCCGGGTCCTCTTCCGGGATGACACTTTCGTCCTCGTGGCACGGTCACCCTGATGTTGCGGGTCCGGAGGGGAGCGATCCGGCACGGGAAGCCCTAAGGCCTCACAGACGCGGTTTATCTGCTCCAATCCCGCCGTCGCAGTCACGGCTGTGCGTTGCCCGTGCTCTCTGGCGGTGTATGGCCCAAGGAACGCGCGCGCTGCGTGCTCTGCGTCCTCCAGGCGAGTTCCTGCGCAAGGCAGAAAGCACAGTTACACACAAGGCAATACGTACGCACGGAGGGGAGGGCACGGTCGAGGCTTACGAAAACCAGTCGGCACGGGCAGCGAGCAAACGGACGGTTGAACGTTGTCGTCCCGACGTTCCCCGGCCGTGAAGCGCCAATCGTGAGCAAGCAGCGTCGCACCGTACATTATGTACTCCTCGGCGAGGTTGTGCATATTGAAGCGGGCAGTGACCCCCACAAGTCTTCGCGCCCTTCGCCTATCTTCCTGGTCAAGGGTTAGGCCGGGTGTGGTCTTGAATGCAATCGGCCCGCTCGTGCACTCAAGGCCGCTACCACTCGCCACACGGTGATAGAACCACCGCCTCGTCCAGTTGGACTCCCATTTCCCTCATGTCGAGTTCGCGGGGAAGGGCCTTCCGCACGATGCCCACAGAACGAAGTTGATGCTGCAAAACTTTGACATCGTCCCGTCCTTCCGCTCCTTCGGTTGGCACCGGGCTTCGTGCAAGTACGCGAACAATGAGGCGCTGGGCCAACATGCTTCCGAGCGAAGGGCCCAGCTGTACACGGCAAGGCGAGCCACCGCGTTCGAAGTCAGTTGCGACAACTCCAGCTTGAAGGTCCGCAGCACGTCCCCGACAATCGCTGCGGACGGTATGCGAAGGCCGGCTTCGAAGTAGGCGACAAAGACGATCGCCTCCGACTTCTTAGGGCGCGGCTCTGTCTCATCATCGGCGGGCAGCCACACCGCTTGGCGGTCCAATAGCCTCCCCTCACGCAAAAGTGACCGGAACGTGTCCTCCGTCACGAGCGTGCGGCCCAAGTCGCCGGAGTACAGACCTTCCCTCTTCTTCGCCGCCACCACCTGTCTGCCGCCGCCGGATCACGCTCCTCGAGCATGTACTTCACCTCAAGCGGCGAGGACCGCCGGCGGATGGCATAGCCACCCACCTGAGCACGCTCGTCGCAAGTCGCCATCGGCATCCACGGGGTACTCGACGGCAAAAAGGAGCGCAGGAACAGGACGAGCAAATATAGGAGGCGGCGTGAACAACCAAAAAGCGTATGGAGGTGCAGGCACAGCACCGCGGGGGGTACTTAAAGACCCCTCGCCTCCCACCATCGGTAAGCACAAACGGTGGACGACAACCGCTCACCTCCCCACGTGCGAAGCCGAAGCGTCGCAAGAGCACACGTAGCCCACATATGACCATGGTCGTACAGAGTCCTGTCACCGCACGACGCGCCACTAGCGTCCCACCGCGTGTCGGTCAGCGCAGGGAATAAATGCAGGTTATACGACTTGACAGCCTTTGGCGCGCGTCAGCGTGGTTCTTCGGACCCTTTAACCGCAATAGTCCAAACGGGGTCTTCGCCGCCCCGACTTTGGTCGCACCTGTCCGAAGGGACACCGCTGCGAAGGCGCCGGACTGGACCATCTGGGGCGGAGTTTGGGGCTGTGAGGTATCCCCCACTCCGGCTACGGCTCCAGCTTCGCCTCAGCCCCTACACCAATTTGGTCTCCGGCATTGGCTCCGGCCTTGGCGTCGACATCGGCTCCGACCCTATGCCCAGGAGGCAACCTTGCCCCTGATACCGTAGGGCAAGGAGGACTTCGCCATCCTGCACAGGGGACAGCCGCAAATCTCTGTGACAAAGGCAACCGAAGGTCGGCAAAAAAGCACAACCGCTAGCAGCCGGGGACGCGTGTTGGAAGGTGGGCGGCCGGCGGCGCGCCTCTGATGCGCGCCACGTACCTCGCCCCTAGGAAGGGGCTTGACCGACGGCCGTGACACACCAATCATGGCCCGCCGCGTGTGCACCCCGAGTGGACAAGCACGCATCGACTCAAAGAGCCTACTCGTGCGGCCCGTGGGTGGCGCAATTTCGAGCCATTAAGGCGCACTACCGCGGGGTCGCGTTCACCTCAGGGAGTGCCTTGCTTTAAGTGGCGCACCACCGGGATATAACGCCCTCGCGCGCGTGGCACCAGGGAGTGCCCTCGGCCTACGCCGCAAGCGCCCGCTCTCCGCGGGCACTGTTTTTGAAGGTAAGGGAACGGTGGCTCCGCCTCCTTGCCTCCGTGCACGTAGCGCCCCCGGCCTACCCTGCAAGCGCCCGCTCTCCGCGGGCACTGTTTTTGAATGTAGGGGAATGGCGGCTCCGCCTCCTTGCCTCCATGCACGTAGCGCCCTCAGCCTACCCTGCAAGCACCCGCTCTCCGCGGGCACTATTTTTGAAGGTAGGGGAACAGCGGCTTCGGAGCACCGCCTCATCGCCCGCCTTGTAGACATCGCCTCGGTAGGACGGCACGTCGTCAGCGCTCGACCTCACCGTCCGCCTCATAGGCATCGTCTCGGTGGGACGACACGTCCTCGGTGCTTGACGTCGCCTCGTGGGCATTGCCTCGGCAGGACGGCATGGCTCCGGCGCAGGACTTCACCGTCCGCCACCAACACGGCCACGGTCTCGACTTCGGCTTCGGCTTCGAGGAGTGGACTCGCGCAGGGACACGTTTGTCGGCAGTCCCCACATATGGTACAGGCAGGGGTCACGTCATGCCAAGTTTTGGCTTGTTCTCATAAACAGGCCACCTTCAGTAGCTCGATCAGAAACCCCGACTGAAGGTGGGCCTGTCTAGGAGAACAGGGCAAACCTTGCCGTTATATGCAGAGACGCAGCACGAAGGCAGGAAGTGCGACCAGTTACAGATAACAGACGCTAACCAAACTCCCAAGAAAAACAGGCCTCCATCAGTGCATCAATATCCCCCAAGCCGCGTAATGTCACTATGGAATGTGGATGCACTGAAGAGGCCCATTTTAGGGGAGCAGCATCTATCCGAGTGCACAATGCAGGTACAATGCCGCACCAGCACGATATATATACCCCATCAATGGGGGAGCCAACCGGCAGGAGTCCAACCGGCGGAGCCGCGTCACAGCATCGTACCGCCACGATGTTTCAAGACCCGCGCTGCGCCAAGCATGTTTCACCACGTGGACGGCCAGAAGAAGGAACGTCGCAACGTGGTATGGCCACGACCCCTCAAGTCTCGCGCCGCGTCAACCAGGCCTCGCTCGGTAGGCGGGCAGTCGCGTATCGTCAAGGGCACTCGACGTCGGAGTCTGCTGTTACTTGGCGCGCACACGACGACTTAGGAGCCCGCTCCGCCTACCTATGCCGACGCATCTGACTCCGCCAACATCTCCAATCCGCCCCGTACGTCGATGTCGGCCCTCGGTCGCGATGCCAACCTCGACTTCGACCTTCACTCCGGATGGCAACCCCGACCCCGCCACGGCAGGACTCTGTGGATGGCGAAGACGCTGCCAAGCCGCCCGACGCCATACCTTCGCAACAGGGCTAACACTACACTTCGACGAACGTTAAAAAAGCTCACAGGCGCAGGGACGGAGGGGGCCAAAGGGCTCGGCAACATGGCTTCGGCCCGTGAAGCCCTTCACCATGAGAGGCTCCTGTTGTAGGGGTGGCCCCCACCTAAGCCCAGTAGGCCTGTTAGGAAGAATGTAAGGCCCAGAATAGGACATGTGTAATGACATAAGTACCCTTGTAGGGTATATTCGGATGTGAGGGTATAACTGTAAAAGCACTCCCCATGTGGATACATATATGCAGCACAGGCAATGGGGAGGAGGCCCCAAGCCATTCACTCACCTCACTCTCCACTACCATACTCTCTCTCTGTTTGGTCTGTAACCACAACAGGACACTTTCAGCATCCAGATAAGCTAAACAAGAGACCCAATTACCCAACTCTGCCTCCTGATCTCCTCTCATGGCTGACTTGGAGCACTCGAAGCTTCGACTTAGTCATCTCCATTGGCTCCAAGAACCCCTCCGTTCTATCTCCAGTGCCATGGTTGCTACCGCTGCCCTCACCACCACCACTAGCACCACAGCTGGTGCAAGCGCTGGCGCCTTTGGTGTCATAGTTGTGACTCAATGGCATGACCATCACCACCCACGTCAAGATGAATGGGGCATCAACGTGGGTGCTGATCTCTAGCACCTGTAGGATCTTGTCGATGTTGATGGCGAGCACCTCACAAACTAGCCATGTCACCTCCCCCTCACCTCGAGCGACCGATCGATGTGCACCAGTGTGGTGAATGGTGAGATGGCCTTTTTGATGCACTCCTCTGCCTGGAATTGTCACGAGGCCAGCAACATCAGCCACATGTGAATGACCGAAGATGGCAATAGAGAGGGGTGAATGATGCCTTAAAATTTTCTTCAAATATTTACCAATTCTTCACTTCAATAGCTACAGTGCTATGAAGATTAGGATGGAAACCCCCAACAAGAACTAGCGAAACAAGTCACTGAAAACCCACGAAAAATAAGCAAAAAGGAACTACCACCATTGAAATTGCTGTACTACCACATACTACAGTAACTACGGTACTACTGCTGCAGTAATCGTGGTGCTTCCGCTGCTATAGTAAAGCAGGGTGAATAGTATTTTCAGCACGATTTTAAAAACCAAAATAGATGGAACTTTTAACTCATAGATCCAAATGACTTGAAATTTAGCAAGGATCTACTCTAGCATATTGTGAACCTATTCCAATAAACGATTATGAAAATCATGGCTAATTTTGAGATCTTTTCAGTTTATTGAAGGGTTGCACCAAAACTGAGCCAAAACCAAAATAGGTGAATATAGCTTGTTCGTGGGATGATGATGATCAAGAAGGGTCTAGATGTATTTTCACATATCACAGCAAGTTACATCACCACATAAACTAAGCCAAAAACTCTTGTATCAAGAGATGGACCAAAGAGGCCAAAGACAAGCAAAACTGGGTTTTCTCGTGAATCTTACTATCAAAATGCTTAGATGGATGAAGATGTATTCTCAAGAATTATCTCTATCTCTTACACGTTCTTGATATAACAAGATCATAAGAAGGAAAGAAGAGAGATCAAAACCAACCAAAATCACAAGCACATCAAACAAAACAAGAGAGACTTAGGAGTTGCACAATGTTTGATGTATTACTTACTTGAAAAGGTAGGTTTTGCAGCCACTCCACCTTGGAAGACAAAGAGCACCCAAGGTACTCACTCTCAAACCCTAACTCTAGGCCTAGAGAAGAGAGCACAAGAGATGGGTTGGATGGTTAACCTTACATGTCTCCATCCCAACCCCTTTTGTAGTGGGCAACCAACCACCTACACTTCTTAGTGGATCATATCCACTATAACAATGGGGGAAATCTGTTAACCCCATACACACAGGTTTTACTCACACACTTTCACTTATGCACGCTTTTCAAAATGCATGAGTATGCATTCGCTAAATCCTTAGCCTTGATATGTCTTGATCAAACCAGCTCTACCTTGATCTAAACCGCTCTCCAATGCATCGCCCATGCACCACGGTTTTGATCTAAGATGGTTTTCGGTATTTTGGTTAAACTACGAAAATATCCTTCCTTGACCCGGGCAACAGCAACCACTGCAAGCAATCACCATGCTAGCCACACGTAGGTGCACCACTAGCTTGCCACACGTCGCCAAGTCTCTCCTATCCCAGTTCCACTGAACCACATCTCACTTGACCTGTGCAAGCCACATGGCGCCATCCCGCCATTCGAACATGCCTTCGAACATTTTCTGTCTTTCTTGTGCCATGCTTGAGCTCACCGTCTCACTCAGCATCCTTGATCATTCTGGGCCTCAACTCCTTTATGAGCCTAGCCTCGATCATTGCCATTGACTACAGTTGACTCCAAGTGTCCCTGCACATCCAAAGATAAAGAATTTGTTTCCGGGCATAAGTCCTTCACAACTTGACCTATATTAGGCAAAACATGCATCATTAACATGCGGAGGGGGAGTTGTATGAGGTAGACTACACTAGTGCACATTAAAATTTTCTACCATATAAACCTGAAAACCATGCGAGTAAGTGATCATGGATCTTTACCACTAGATGCATAATACAGCGAAAAAAGTGTTGAAGCAGTCGGGTTCAACGTATCATGCATCGATGTAGTAGAAGTAGTTAATCGTCCACGAGTACTGATCGATCTTCACGAGCCTATCGTCTCCTCGCTGTGATCGTTCCAATTAGTGTCGTGGTTGCAGCAGGACCTCTACCGAAGTTTACACGTCCGCTGATGGAACGATGTGCGCCGATATTCTAGCACTAGTATGCACAGCAGGGTCTGTTAGAGGTGGCAACTAGGGTTTCAATGGGTGTGTCTCAGATGCATGCAACCCATAGTCCATGCAGCACTTTATATAAAGACTCCAACTGGATCCATATCTAGTATGAGTAGAAATCATATCTCACTTCGAAAGCCTCTGACCGAATCCTTATCCAATATGATTAGAGATCGTATCTCACTCAGAGTCTATCATCTAGACCCTTACTGTTTCAACTTGTTAAGTGTGTGACCCTGTAGGTTCATATATATTTGGTTTTAACTTTGAAACACCATTTTAATCACTAGTCGATAACGGTCCCTAGTAGGATATATTGACCCAAATATACAAAAAATATTAATCTGGATGAATCTTATGCAATATGATATGTAACCAAGTCCTAGTCACTCACGATCAGCTCATAACTCGTTACAACCAGATCGTCTATGGTCATGACCAGTTTGTGTCCCTATACAACTAGTTCGTAGACCAGCTTGTAATATATACGACCAGCTCACGACTAGTCAATATCTCCATATGATCAAATTCCAGGTGAGAAATATGTCATCGATAGACTGTTCAATCTTTTCCTAATCTAGTGATGGATAACTTTATGTGGTTGACTCTTTAACCACTCATGGCATGGTCATGCACTTTCTTTATTGACCACATCGAGGGACCCAGAGATATCTCTCCTATTATGTAGGAGGGGCAAATCTCATATCCGACCAGTCGCATTCCTTCGCATGTTTCATAACATACCCGAAAGTTACTTTTATAACTACCTAGTTACGGAGTAGCATTTGGCAACCCATAAATGCACTATTACATATGTAGGAAACTATGTTGATCTCAGGTACAAGATTATATATTATCATTGCTTGGGACCAATTGATGACATATAAAATATACTAGTCACATTCCTTTGCATGTTTCATAGCATACCCGAAAGCTACCTTTATAACTACGCTATTACAGAGTAGCGTTTGGCAACCCCTAGGTGCACTATTACACATATAGAAAACTATTATGATCTCAGGTATAAGGATTATGTTGAAACTAATCTTGCTGTTGATAGTTGTTGGTGTTGAGTACTCATGTGCCAAGTACTATGCAGTCATGTGTCGAGTACTTCTGTGTCGAGTACTATGTAGTTGTGTGTGGAGTACTATGTAGTTGGAGTATCTGAGTACATGTAGAAGTGTAAGGATCTGAGTATAGGTAGAAGTCGAAGCATCTGAGTACATGCAGTAGTTAGAGTACACTACTACAAAAAAACTATATTACAGACGTTCAGAAACGTTATCACAGACGGTTTTGTGAGCCGTTTGAATTTATGAGTCAGTAATGATACTAGGTCATCATAGACGGCTTTTGAACCGTCTGTGGTATAAATAATTTTTGTTTATTGGCTAGCCTCAGGAAATGCTAGCCATGCCCTCTGAAACAAGCAGATCAACATGTACATGTATACATCCAATTCACATCTCAATTCATTTCACAAACATAAAACATCCATTTCGCAAATCAATTAATTGAAATGAAATAAAATATCCATTAACAAATACACAATTACAATCAATGTCAATCTTATCCCAAACAAAAAATCATTGTACGTTGTGGAACTCTCCACTTGATTTTATGACTCTAGCCATCAAAAAGTACGCGCACTCTCCTCGAATTTGTGCAAGGTCGGGCTGTTGCAATACGGTTGTAGGGATGGGCGCAGCCTGTCGATAGGAATATCAATGTGCGTACATATATAACCTGATAAGTATAAAATAATTGTGGAAAGATTGACAAACCTTAGAATTGGTGATCTTCGAGGAATCGAGTAGTAGTTTCATATGGTGGCAAACGTAGAATCCACATGTGTTGCCCAGCGGCTGCTGGTGGCACTGCAAGAAATAGAATGTGTTAATTCAAGAGGCATTACTACCAAGTGTTGTATAGGATTAATTAATGTGTACTAGTGAATACCTGAAAATTTTGAACATGTTGCAAGGGCTTGGCCCCTTCCGTTGAGCCACGTGTCTCTGCAATGTACGTGGCGAACGACCTTCGTGATTCGAAAAAGTTAGCTTAGTATTCGGAAGGAAAAGAAGAGTACAATATGTTATGATGGAGAAAATGTACTTACCTATCGAGTAATTGGCCGATAACTGTGTAGTCGGTTTTGTTCTTACTTAGGGAATCAAGGTATATAGCCGGATTATCACAAAACGTTTTTAATAAAAACCGTCCGTGATATTCCAGTATCACAAATGGTTCATCGATGAGAACTATCTGTGATACTCATTTTTTCCGACACCAACATGGCAGATGGTCTCTAAATTAAAACCGTCTGTGATAGTACGTCACAGACGGTTTTGTCAAACCGTCTATGATTTGGTTTCTACTAATAATATTTCTGTAGTAGTGGTATGCGAATACGTGTAGAAGTCGAAGATGCCGAAGTCGAAGACTCTGAAGGACTGTAACTGGTCGTAGCTATAGTAAACCGGTCATAAACTACAGTAGGCCGATCGATAGTCGTAAGCTATAGTACCTTGTCGGTGCTCGGAGGACCTGTATAGTCGAAGATCGGTATTACTGGCTCTGTATGAGTAGTACTACCGGAGTTGTGGTCAAAGTGACGTGGTGGAAGAGTCATGGTCGAGCAGCCATGGTCAAAGTGGCGTGGTCGAGGCACCATGGTTGAGCAGCCGTGATCAAGGCGCAGTGGTCATAAGTCATCGTTGGGCATTCAAGTAATGAGTCAATGAGTTGGTCGAGTTATGCGGATTGTGAAGAAGATCCGGACAGTGGCATGAGAATATGTCCTAGTTGTTAGCTAGTGGACTTAGTAGGTGCGTGGAGTACAGGTCATGTGACTGTATACATGTGAGTGAAGTTTATTTAAGCTATGTACTTCTTGTTAAGAAATTTGAGAAAACGGAGTGAATATCAGAGAAAGAGAAAAGGCGTGTGTTGCCACAAAAGATGTCTCTCCTATGTTTATTTGGTGTAAACTTGTGTGCGTTTATTCCCTTGGCTGGGCCAACAAATTATACATCATCATTACTTGAGAACAACTGTTGACATATAAAATATAACAATCTCAACAGTATCTTAAGGTGGGTCAATCCAATACCATGTTCTTTAACATGTATCCATATTACAAGTTTTATATCCACATATCTATGACTGGTAAAATATGGTCATCAATTAATATATGTGTTGGTCTATAAGTCACTAGTGCTACGACAAGTGACATCCGACTGGAAATCCTTTTAGAATGATACAATATAAAATAAAGAGCTTCACCAACAAGTTACATACTTGTTAACTTTTATAAATGATGATTCATTCAAAAACATAATAACGTTTATTTAAAAGATCATAAATATAGAAGTGATACAATCATTTCTATGATTACGTCTAGGACATGTCACTAACAGGAGGAGTGGTGGGGGAGTGGAGAGAGAGCTGGAAGATATGCCGGCACCGGAGAAAAGAGGGAGGGGGGAGAGAGCGATGGGGGATGGGAGGGAAAGGGAGGGGCTATACCGTCGGAAACTCTCCCGACTGTATAGGCGTATAGCGTTCCCTAGCTGTTCCCAAAATATATATCCTGTGAGCGGGCTGCTCCACATTAAGGTGTTCATGGCTGGTCCAACAAACAGTGGTTTACCATAGTCAAGAGGTTGTCACAGAACCCACAAGCAATCTGAAAAACTAATGCGCTATCATGTCACTTTTTGCCGGCGATAAACCTAGCTTGCTGTTCTCTAACGGATTCAGGGAATTCAGCATCGAATCAAACGGTCCACGCAGAAGTGGAAACAGGCCTTGGCCAGGGTAGTTGCTGATAATTAATGGAGAAATCACCATAATATCTGCCTATTTCCGCAGCTCTACGTGCAGAACCTCATCCCCTATGTTATTCCAGCTAGACCATTCGTCGTCATGGGCGTAAAGAGTGGTGTCACTAGGCAGAGATGATCTATCAAGAAAATAAAATGACGACTAGGTGGCCACAGATCTGACATCCGCCCACTCGGAGAAGCCATGACGAAGGCTCTAAAATTTTGTAGCAGCTACGCTTCCTGAAGCAGCAAGAAGGACCCGAGGCTTACTAGCTTGTGGGGTGTCCAGCATCCACTTTCATGCACTGCTTCTGATGGAGTGGGCACCAGCTCTGCTTGGATCGGTCCACTACACTAGAATTGCAGGAATTCAGAGGGTTTATGCCGGTATAGGGAAATATATAATCCACAGTGCAAAGTCAGGAATGAATTGAAGGAGAAGCAGGGGGGCTAATATTAATTTCAAAGAAGCATAGAGTTTCTTTTGCATTGCTCAGCATATGGTATTTGTGCTAGGAACTACGTTAAGAAGAAGAAAGAGCTTATGCCTCCAGAATTCATATAGGCTCAGATTGGCAGTTTGACAAAGAGTAGACAATGAAGTGATTAACCACAGTGATAATCAGACTGCTGCTGCAACTGCATACTGGAAACATAGCTCACATACTGTATCTTAATAACTATGAAAGCTATAAGTACATGTATTCATGGATTACAGTATAACAATCGTATGACTATTTCCATAATTCCATGCTATGGCAACATAAATTCAGTGGTTTCATATTTCAGCAGGGCCGAAACATCAGGGAAAACAAGAACCTGTCAGTAGCATTAATTTGCCGGAAAACAAATACATGCTAGATGGATAACAAGATCACTAGGCAGCACGAAACAAGCCCGCAAGTGGAGTACTGCACCGATATTGTTAGTCGCTGGATTCTTGCTCTTGGTGATAGCAAGATCCTTACTCTCATCGAGAGGATGACACTTGGAGATGTGGCAATTTTCTAGGTTTATTTCTTACACAATGCCATGCCAACCTGAGGGGTTGGGGATACAGATTTATAGGCTGTTAACCAGCCAAACATATGCTAAGATGCTAGTCTAAGATGCTGTCCTAGATGCTAGTCAAGATGCTGTCCTAAAGCTAGTCTAAGATGTTGTCCTAGATGCTAGTCAAGATGCTGTCCTATAGTCTAAGATGCTGTCCTAGATGCTAGTCAAGATGCTGTCCTAAAGCTAGTCTAAGATGCTGTCCTAGAAGGGCAGCAAAAACACCATGTGCTGCAGCCCCACAAGCACCAGCCAACATTGAGACTTATCCATCACTCTCCCCCTAAGTCTTGTGTGTCTCCTTGTGAGGAATATGAGCCATCCCGATCCTGGCGCGAAGTTCCTGGAACTTGATCCGCCCAAGAGACTTGGTCAGGAAGTCGGCGAGCTGGTCTTGGGTGTTGATGTAGTTGGCCCAGACACTCCCTTCATCCAGGCAGCTTCTGATGAAGTGATACCTCACCCGGATGTGCTTGCTGCACTCATGGAAGACAGGGTTCTTCGCCAAGGCCAAGGCGGACTTGCTGTCCACCCTGAGCTCCACTGCCTCCGCGTCTCTGCCAAAGAGATCGCCAAGCAGCCGAGCCAGCCACAGAGCCTGAGTAGAAGCGGTAGTGGCTGCAATGTACTCTGCCTCGCAGCTAGACAAAGCCACCACCTGCTGTTTGATCGACTGCCAGCTGATCGGACATTTGCCGAGGAAGTACAGCGTCCCGCTGGTGCTCTTGTTCGTGTCGATGTCGCCGGTGTGGTCGCTGTCGCTGTATTCGGCGAGGTGTGCCGCGCCGGCACCTTGGGTAGTGCAAGCCGTGGTCGGAGGTGCCCGCGACGAGCGGAGGATCCTTTCACGGCTCTTTGGTGCTCCGTCGTCGGTCATTGCATGAACCGGCCGACGAGCCGACGGCGACCGCCAAGTCCGGCGTGTGGACAAGGTAGCGAAGGCTGCCCACAATGCGCCGCAGATCGCGTCGCGTCCACCTCCTCCGCCGTACTCTCACGACTCGGCTTCGCCTCTCCTCCATAGGAGTGTGGGTGGGTTGCGCGGTGAGGCCGCCCACTCCACGATGCGCTTGGCGTAGGCAGTCTGGCGAAGAGAGATGCCGGAGTTGTCCTGGTGGACCTCGATCCCGAGGTAGAAGGAGAGGGGCCCAAGGTCGCTCATCTGGAAGGTGGCCTTCATCTCCGCCTTGAATGCCTCGATCTCCTCCTCCTTGGTACCGGTGATCACAAGGTCGTCGACGTAGACGCCTATCAACAGGGCATTGCCTCCCTTGCCCCACCGGTAGACCGCGGCCTCGTGAGCGCTCTGCTGGAATCCCATTTGCTTAAGGGTGCAGTCCAGCTTGGCGTTCCAAGCTCGCGGTGCCTGCCGCAAGCCGTAGAGGGCCTTGCGCAGGCGGAGAACCTTGCTCTCCTTGCCGGGGATGATGAATCCCGGCGGCTGGCGGACGTAGATCTCCTCCTTCAAGTCGCCGTTGAGGAAAGCAGACTTGACGTCCATGTGATGGATGCACCAGCCCTCCTGGGCTACGAGGGCAAGGAGGAGACGCACGGACTCCATCCGTGCAACAGGCGCGAAGGCATCGTCGAAGTCGACTCCCTCCTGCTGGACGAAGCCACGTGCCATGAGACGCGCCTTGTGCTTTATCACCTCTCCAACCTCGTCTTTCTTGAGCTTGAAGACCCACTTGAGAGAGATGGCGTGGTGGCCGGCTGGAAGATCGGCCAGCTCCCACGTCTTGTTTCACTCGGCGGCGTCCATCTCCTCTGCATCGCGCACGCCATGCCGCGTCTCTCTCCGCCTCGGCGGCGAGCGAGGCTCGCCGCCGCCCGGCGCAGTGCAGCGCCTCGAAGCGGCGCTGCGCGGTGCCAGGACCGCCGCCGCCGAGGAGGTCGTCCACGGTACGGTAGCGCAGAGGCTCGCCGCCGTGGTAGGCGTCGATGCGATCCTCGTCGTTGGACAGCGGAGTGGCGAACTCCACCGTGCGCTGCTCGTCGTGGGCCGAAGCTGCCGGTGCCGAGCCTGAAGGAGTAGGCGCCGGTGTAGGAGAGCGAGGCGTGGCCGGCGGTGCTGGCGGTGGACTCGCCGGAGCCTGTGGGCTTGCCGGAGCTGGTGGTGGCGGTGGTGAAGGACTCGCCGGAGGTGGTGGCGAACGAGGTGGTGGGGTAGGCGAGCTCGGTGAAGACGAGCTGCTGGCTCCCCCCGCCTCCTCGAAGTGGACGTGGTCGATGACGAAATCGCTGGTCGTCGGAGTCGAGCCGTCGTCCACCATCTTGCCCCACGCCGGCCGCCGCCGTCGAACACGACGCCACGCGTGATGCGCACGCGCCGTGTCGCAGGGTCGAGAACGCGGTAGGCCTTGGCGCCCGCGTAGCCGGCGAAGACCGGCGTGCTCGGTCGTCGAGCTTGCCGACGTGGTTAAGCTCCTTGACGAAGGCCAGGCAGCCGAAGACACGGAGGTGGCTCACCGCGGGCTTGCGCCCGTGCCAGGCCTCGTATGGCGTCTTGCCGTTGAGGGCCTTGGTGGGGGAGCGGTTGAGCAAGTGGACGGCAGTCATCACCGCCTCACCCCAGTAGAATGCCGGCATCCCTCTCTGCTTGAGGAGGGCGCGGGCGGTGGCCACCACCGTCTGGTTGCGGCGCTCGACGACGCCGTTCTGCTGCGGGGTGTACGGCGCGGAGAAGTGACGATGGATCCCCTCGTCGGCGCAGTACGCCGCGAACTCGGCCGCCGTGAACTCACCGCTGTTGTCCATGCGTAGGACCCGAAGCTTGCGGCTGCACTCCGCCTCCGTAGCAGCTTGAAGGCGCTTGATGGCGTCCGCCGCGGCTGCCTTGACGCCGAGCAGGACAGCCCACATGTAGCGGGACACGTCATCGACGAGGAGGAGGAAGTAGCGCCGGCCTCCAGGTTTAGCCGGTGTCACGGGGCCACAGAGGTCACCGTGTACGAGCTCTAGCTTCTCCTTGGCGCGGAAGCTCGCCTGGCGAGGGAAGGGGAGCCGCCGCAGCTTGGTGAGAACGCAGGTGTCGCAGAACTGCTCCACGTGGTCGACGTGCGGCATGCCCCGCACCATCTCCTTGCTGCCGAGCTGCCTCAGGGCCTCAAAGTTGAGCTGCCCAAAGCGCTCGTGTCACCTCCAAGCGTCGTCGTCGCGGCGGGCTGCAAGACACAGAGGTTGCGCCACCTGCGCGTGAAGGACGTAGAGGCGGTTGCTCCTGTTGACCTTGACGAGGAGCCGGCGGCGATGATCCCAGATGCGCAGCACCCCGTGCTCGATCTCCACGTGCGATCCGTTCTCATCTAGCTATCCCAAGCTGGTGATGGAGTTTCTCAACGCGGGGATGTAGTAGACACCGGTGAGCAGCCGGTGCTCGCCAGTCTTGGTGACGAAGACGACAGAGCCGACGCCCTTGATCTCCACGGCGGAGGCGTTGCCAAACTTGACGGTGCCTCGAACGCCTGAGTCGAGCTCGGAGAAGAACTCCCACCGCCCGGTCATGTGGTGGGTGGCGCCGGTGTCGAGGCACCACCCGTCGGTCTTGTCGTTGCCGGAACTGTCGCCGAGGAGGGCGTGTGCTTTTGGGTCGTCAAGGTGGAGGAGAGCCGCTGCGGCGCGGCCGCCGAGGTAGTTCGATGCTCGCATGAGCAATGAACGAGCCGGCTGCTCCTCCTCCTCGCGCGCGACGTGGGATTGGCGCGTCGTGGTCGCTGACAATCCTTGGCCCAATGACCGGGCTTGCCGCATTGTGGCAAGAGTCGTCTCGTGTCGGCTTTTACTTGCCGGCCGCGCCGCCTGGCGCCCCACGGTCATCACCTAAGACGCGTCCTCGCGCCTGCTGCTGGCGTCTTTGCGCGCTTGCGCGCTTGCCACGCTGCGTCGCTCTGTCGTGGAAGAAGGCTCCCCCTTCTTCCTGTCACCTTGGCCGCAGCCCACCGCCCCGAGTGAGGAGGAGCTTCCGCCAATGGTGACGGGTCCCGAGAGACAGCGTGGCTCATCGCCATCAACGACCTTGAGGCGACCAACGCCTCCTCGATCGTCATCGTGGAGAGGTCCAGCAGAGACTCGATCGAGCGAGCCATCTGCTTGTACTTCTCGGGGACGCAGCGGAAGAGCTTCTCCACAGCTCTCTCCTCGCCGTAGGTGTCGTCGTCGAACTGCATCATCTTCGCAGCGAGTGTTGAGACGAGAGCAAAGTCATCAACGTCCTCACCGGCTTGAAGGCCAGGTTCTCCCACTCCTTGCGTAGTGCCTGCAATGTAGACTTGCGGGCGCGGTCACTGCCGATGCGTGCTGCAGCGATGGCGTCCCGAGCCTCTTTGGCAGTCCGCTTGTTGGTAAGTGAGAACTGCATCTCGGGCGGGACTGCAGCGATGAGAGCATCCAGTGCCCGTCAATCCTGGTCGTAGTCGGCGTCGCCGCATCGGATCGCATCCCACATATGCCGCACCGAGCTTTACCTCATCACCGCAGCCCACTCGACGTAGTTGGTCTTGGTGAGGGTAGGCCACCCGCCGCCAGGGCCGACGTCCCTGACGACAGCCTGGTACTCATGGTGACCACGGTACCGAACCGGGGAGAGAGAGCCGCGTCGCCTGTGAAGGCCGCGCTCTCCGTCGACCCGCACTGTTGCGCGCCGTGCATGCCTCCTCCAGAGCGCCACCGCCGCGGCGCGCCTCCAGAGCGCCGCGCGCGCGCCCGCGCCGTTCGATCGCCGCGCTCGTGGGCATGCGGCTGCCCACTGCGTCGCCGCCCTCGCCGCCTCCTCTCTAGCAGCTCAAGGTCCGCGTCGGCGCTGTCATCAGCAGAGATGGAGCTGCTGTTGCTGCCGCGCAGAACCTCGACCTCCGCTGCTGCCGCACGCGCTGCATCTGCCGCCGCCGCTGCTTCCACCTTTGCTCTGGCTGCTGCCAGCTCCGCCGCTGCCAGCCTTGACGCCCTTTCCGCCGCCGCAGCGGCCTATCCCGCCGCTCGCTCGCGTTCCTCTGCCACAGCGAGTTCGGCTTCCTGCCGCCGCCGCGTGCTCGAGGCGACCGAACGCTGAGACTGTCCTGCGGACATGGCGCGCCACCGGGGGACTGCTGCGTGGAGAGAGAGCTGCCTCTGATGAGCTGCTGCTCGTCTGAACAGGGGGGAGGAGTGAGCAGAGGCATCCGGAGATGCTGCTGCTGCTAGTTGGTGCTGCTGCGAGGCTGGAGGAGGGATTGAGCAGGAGATGCTCAGGCTACAGGATAATACGGCTCTGATACCACTTGTTAGTCGCTGGATTCTTACTCTTGGTGATAGCAAGATCCTTACTCTCATCGAGAGGATGGGGCAATTTTCTGGGTTTATTTCTTACACAATGCCATGCTAACCTAAGGGGTTGGGGATACAAATTTATAGGCTGTTAACCAGCCAAACATATGCTAAGATGCTGTCCTAGATGCTAGTCAAGATGCTGTCCTAAAGCTAGTCTAAGATACTGTCCTAGATGCTAGTCAAGATGCTGTCCTATAGTCTAAGATGCTGTCCTAAAGCTAGTCTAAAATGCTGTCCTAGAAGGGCAACAAAAATATCATATGCTGCAACCCCACAAACACCAGCTAACACAGAGACTTATCCATCAGATATAACAGATGGGCGCATTCGCACTAAATGAAACAAATCTGTGTTATCGTCCAGTGTCCCAGTTCTAGTGCCTTCTAGAGTTTCATTTACTTCTCTGAAAACAATTAACCGAAAGTTGTAGTGCAGTGCTCGCAGCTCAAGTGCTCAACTGAACACACCAAAGCTCTCAGAGCTCGCTGCAGGGAAGGCACACCAAACATGGCGGCGCGGCCGAATCTGGTTAAATTCCTGATGGATCGTGCCTCCGACGAACGCAACCAATCAAGCGTGCGATGTCTGCTTGATGTGCACCGCGCAACCGAAGTTCTGTTCGTGTGGGGTTGCCGCAACCAACGTTCTGTTCCTGCCCCCATCTTGCTTCCCCTTTTGTTGTGGGCCGTAAAACTGAGAGTGTTAGATTTAATCTTGACTTAAGAGTCCTAGTCGTAAATTGAGTTCGTTTTCGGGTGTAATTCGAGTTGAAGTAATGTCCAATTCGAAATCCTAGTCGTGTGCTATTAGGAGTTATAGGCATATAAATTGAGATGCTTGTAACCAGTTTATGCAATGCAATATTTGCAAGAAATAAAGATTAGAATTCGAGGGTTAGATTTGTAACAATTGGTATCAGAGCCTAAACCTTGAGTTCTTCCGCTTGCCTCAGGGGTGATCTTTGCTCCCGGGCGCCACCGATATGCGTCATCGCCGATCGCTGAAATTGAGGAGTGCGCCTTTGAGCCGGAGTTTCCGATCAGCATGTGCGCCCAAAGAAGAAGAATCAAAGCAAGCCAACTTCATGCGGTCAAGTTAATATGAAGAAGCCCGATCACAACTAGCAATTAATGATCGGGAGGTTGAAGTGGTTGTAATCACTCTCCACCAACACGCCAAAGATGAGTGGCGTTCTTTAGATGGATGGGGCGGTCCTCGATTGACATCTCTCGGTGAGGATTTCCAAGAATTACGAGGAGCACCGAGGCGAACGAGGAGCTCCTCCACGCGAAGTTCCCACCGATCCGATCCAAGGCGTTGCGCGCGGCCGAGCTTGTTTGCGTCGGCAATCTTCAGCCTCTTCTGCCGGGGCGTGGTCCACGGTGGTCGCCACGCCGCGCGAAGGAGCTGCTCGTGGTCACCTGACTGCTGGCGCGGCGTCTTGCTCTGACGCGGCACGCGCGACGCCATGGGCGCAGAATCGATTCTCCATTGCTGCAACCAGGAGTGGAGTTCGTCGTACGGAGGAAAAGAGCAGATACCGGCCGACTCAAGCCGAAGTGCATGTCCGTGTCCGTATTCGAGCCGAACCGCTTTAGTTCTCCGTCTCCGAGATCACATCAGCGAGCACAAATAAAAGGCACCAAACACAGAGCGACAAGCGAGATCAAGTTGCGACAAGAGCAAAATTCAAGAAAAGAGAAAAAGGAAAACAACAATTTTTCCTTCCGCTTTCTCGGTCTAAGAGCCTTCAAAGTAGCGAAATTTTTGATCCGTGCCCAAGATCATGTCGCGTGCTTCGGGAAGCGGTGTCGACGGCAACGAGGCATCATCCGGTGCGATGGCGAAGGAGAGTTCCGCTATCTCGCTGCATTATCCGATGCTCACGGAGAGCAATTATGCAGCATGGGCAATCAAGATGAAGGTGTACATGAAGGCTCAAGGAGTGTGGGATGCGATCGAGAACGGTAACGTTGATATGCGCAAGGATCAGATGGCATTGGCGGCCATCTATCAGGGCATCCCAGAGGAGACGCTCTTCCTACTGGCCGAAAAGGAGACGGCCAAAGCCGCATAGGAGACGTTGAAAGCGATGCATCTTGGCGCAGATCGTGTGAAGGAAGTAAAGGTACAAACTCTCAAAACCGAGTTCGAGGTGCTGCGTATGAAGGAAACGGAGTCGATCAATGACTTTGCCGTCCGGTTGATGGTCATCGTCAACAAGATACGGGCCCTTGGCGAGAAGGTGGAAGAGTTGTACGTGGTGAAGAAATTCCTTCGTGCTATTCCCTCACAGTTTCTCCCGATTGCTTCAGTCATAGAGCAATTTGGAGACCTAAAGGCAATGATCATGGATGAGGTCATCGGTCGTCTTAAGGCGTATGAGGAACGCATCCATGACACTAGCAACAAAGGTGAAGGACAGCTCTTGTTGACTCGCGCCGAGTGGAAGGCTCAATCATCGAAGCGTGAAGGCAAGAACACTTCAGGTGATGGCCAAGGCCGTAAAGGTCGGACGCTTGATAAGGCAAAAGTGAGGTGTTATAATCTGTAATGATTATGGACACTTTCCTTCAGAATGCCCAAAGCCAAGACGAAGAAAGCGTTTGTTGCCGAAGCACTCAGCGAAGATGAAGTGCTCTGAAGATGAGTTGAGTCAGGGACGTTTGAGATGTGTCGCCGTCCAAACTCAAACAAGATGGAAAGGAGTTAGAAAGTCAAGATTAAGGGGGAGATTGTTAGATTTAATCTTGACTTAAGAGTCCTAGTCGTAAATTGAGTTCGTTTTCGGGTGTAATTCGAGTTGAAGTAATGTCCAATTCGAAATCCTAGTCGTGTGCTATTAGGAGTTATAGGCATATAAATTGAGATGCTTGTAACCAGTTTATGCAATGCAATATTTGCAAGAAATAAAGATTAGAATTCGAGGGTTAGATTTGTAACAGAGAGAAAGACAAGTTCGTTTTTGCCCTTTTGTATCTCACCCTGTTCCATCTTCACAACCAAAGACAAGTTCGTTTTTTCCCTTTTGTATCTCACCCTGTTCCATCTTCACAACCAGTTGAAAGTTGCAAGGGTGTCATGGCGACGCCGGTTGCCGGAGCAGGCAAAAGATTTGCTTTCACAAGAGAGGCCAGGCCATGTTTGCTAGTTCAGATCATATTATCACGAGAGGTGCTTCGATGATGTCTCAGTAAGTGAAACACACAAATTTTAAAGCGCGTTAGGGGGTCCGATTTGCAACCATATACTACTTCACTGTTAACTGTGCTGCTTCAGGATATTCTTTTCCGAAAATTTATATGATGACTTCTTTAAGATATTCGTAGTCCTAGGCATCCGATTTGCAACCATCTACTACTTCGGCTAGGCATCTTAAATGCTCATGCGATAGTAATAACAAATCTCCACAGCATAAACATGAATCTTGGTATTCACCGAGACAAGTAGATGATGATCGTCTAAGGGCATGTTCTTTTTGGTTGCGGTTTGTGGCTTTTAGGCTATACCTTGTGACTTTTAGGCTATTTGTACGAGAGATTACAGAGTAACAGAAACTTATGTACAGTTTTTGCCGATATAAATAAAGTCAGTAAAGTATGTACTATAATTAATTAGTAGACCCTATCTTGAAAAAATACTCCGTTTAAATGTTAATTACTGTAGAAAAATCGAAAAACAGCTTTTAAAAGCTGAAAAGAACATGGCCTAAATAAGGGTATGCTTCGAGTTAATTTAACAGGTACAGGTAACTTTATAATCTGGACATGTGTGCAGTTCAGCATACCAGCACTAGTTCAGTACACAAAAAAAAAAAGGAACTAGTTTTGACACCTTTTTTTAATCTTCATGTGAAGCATGTGGTTTTACGGTTTCCCAAAATTTCAAGCAAATTCAACTCTATATCTGGGGAAGGCAAAAACAAAATGTTTCGGTAATCAGCATGTGTATCGCAATCGAGTTATACAACTTGAATTTCACACCTTAACGTCACGAGCCCTCTGGATTTCTAGGTTGGCAATCTGCGCTCTTGTGCTGGCCTTCTTATTTCAGCATTATTTTGTTGTTGTTTATCAAATAGACATTAATTAGACCCTATCTTTTTTTTTTAGAAAAAAGAGAGACATTAGGCCCTCAATTCACTTAAAAAATATCCTATTCATTTTTTTAGTAGTACTGGGTTTTGTTTTTTTCGAAGAACACACGCAAGGGAAGATTTCTGGTTTAGGTAAACCGGGCAAAAAAGGCCAGATATATTTTAGACTAGGTGCAGGTTGGGCTGGCTAATTCTTCTGTCCCAGGTTTTGCTAAGCAAACCGACCTAAACCCAAAATAGATTAGTTAGCCACCCAAATCCCCATTAATGAATTATTACCGGGAAATACAAGCACTGCAAGAACTTAAACCAAGGCTCAGCACCCAGGTACTCATTAATCAATGCACCTAAAGAGTGGATTCAACTGTATGGAAGCATCAGTCATGCATACCTATTTTTTGCGACTACAAGATAGACATACATGAACATACACCACCATGTACATACATATACTAGTGTATCTCCTTAGCACACACCCTGACATACAGAGGCCAGGGATAAATCATTAACATCACAAAGTTTTTACTAAAGTGTATTCGTGTGTGCGTAAAGATAGACATCAAAATTTAAACATAAGTCGATAAATCATTTTTAAAAGATTGTTCCAATAAACTGCGTCGAAACAACGACGAGAAAAATCATTTTATTTATTTATTTTAAAAAATCATAAATTATAAGTCGAAAGAAAGCCTGCTGAGAAAATCCTTGTTGGGCCCTGCCCCCGGTACGTCTTGGAGAAGCACTGATTCCTAACAACCGATCTCCGAAATCTGAACGTACAAAGGTAGCGTTAGAATGTAATGCCATATAAATAGCGTACTCTGTCACTACGTAGCAATATGATTTTTTTATGAGATACATGTATATCGTCAGGGTAACACATGCGAATTTTTTACTAAAAGAATGGATTTATAAAATATTTTAATACAAATAGCAATTTCCAGTGTAAACTAAGAATCCTGTATAACGACAGTAGTTTATTCAATAAAACAATTTACCACCTTAATATCGGTGCAATTTTGTTTCTCAAAAAGCAGGAAGCACACCGTGATGTTCAGGGCTGATTTGGAATACATGAATTTTTACAAGAAATAGTTCATTTCTAGTATAAATCGGAAAAAATTGTCACGTTGCAAATAGGGCCTTAAACTAAAAACAAGTGTAACAAAATTGTCTTTCTTCAAAAAAAAGAAAGGAAGGTACAAGATGGTCGCCCTAGAGAATTCAAATTGTTTGTTTTGAACTTTTCATCTAGCCCATTAAAACAACAACTCATCTGAAGACTTTGGACTCATAAACTGTAACGCCCCTGTTTCCAGGGCGCGTACGGACACGGCATTCCGTAACTATTCACGCATGAACAGTTATGGAACGTCGCGCAAGAGTATACCATTACATGCTTACAACAAAAGTCCAGCATATATTTCACATAAGGATTAACATCCAGCTTTTGACAGCGGGGCGTGCAAGCCCAAAGTATAATTACATTACAAAAGACTTCCAGAATCCGCTTGAGCGCGGCGAAGACCTAAAACCACGGGTCCTCGTCGAAGAAGAGATCCTCCGGGACTTCCTCAACAGGGAGACTTTCACCTTCGTCTTGATCCTCTAAAGAGTGAATTAAGCCGTGAGCCAAACAACCGGCTCAGCAAGCCCCAAAGGGACTCTATCTTACTACATGCACGGAGTAACAATGGAAGGGAGTATACTTGGTTTATTAGCTTTGGTGGATGCAGTTTTATTTGCAAACATTTTAATAAAACGGACCCAAAACTACTTCTTACGATCTCAGGGGTTTTTCATGAAGAGTTAATTAACCAACTAATCAAGTTAAAATATGTAAAAAACTACTTAAGCTTTGCTGCTGGAATCACCCAAGTGACACAGCTCCATTAACCGGGAGCACGGCGTATTCGAATACCATTTATTTGACTCTGCAGAGTTGCCCAACTTCACCCACACGCATCCTTAACCCTCATGACTGAGTTAAGGAACCGGGTCTTTTCGCTGCTCAACCCTTGGTATACACTCCACCCGATAGATAAGAAACCCGCACATCCTCGAGCGTTCGCTGGCCATCGCGGAACGCCGGACCCGAGTTGTGGGGACCTATCGTTGTCTTGTTCCGACTCCCAAAGTGGGGTTTCACTTAAGTTGAGCAGGTACTAAACCGGGGTTGACAAGTCAACACCTGTGGTTGAGCGGTCACTATGTCATTTGCTCAGCGTAAGGGTCTAAACCTTACATTTTCCACGAGGTCCGCGACCTCCAACCTAGGGTAGGCGGTGGGCGAATGATCCGTCCTGCGGCGCACCACCACCCTTACCCTACCTTGTGCATGCAGGCACTCTCCGTTCTAGGGCACGGTGTCCCATACCACCCTACCCTAGAGTCGGGTTTGCAAATTCTATTGGCCCGCAGCCACAACCTTATTAGTCGAAGACTTTGCATGATAATAATATCCTACAGTTATCTAGATTAACAGATAATTACTTCTAGGGTTACAAAGGCATAGCTACAAGTTTAACAGGGCATTTGCCGGTGGTAGGTTTATCTACATAACATGTCATTCTAGACATTTTATTTTACTTTTGAACTTAACATTTCAGAACTAGCTCAATGCAAGTAGCATAGTAACGTAATTAAACATCATGGGATACAACATGATCAAAGGATTTGAGACTTGCCGTCAATCCGGATGATATCAGCTAGCTCGAACGAAGAAACACCTGGATCCTGAGCCTGCACTTGAACCTCCGAGATTTCCGACACTAGTGCAAACACATAAAATAATTAAATCCAGCTTGAGACTAATCAAGCGAGGGAAAATAAACTAATTAAAAAGGAGTAAAATGCATAAATCCTTCAAATGGGATTTTGAGGAATTTATCTGGAATGAATTTGTGGAAGTGGGGGCCAAAAATGGGTCCAGGATATTATTTGGAGCAAAGTGCTGAAATTTGGGAATTTTTGGGATTTTCTGTGATTTTTCTAGGATTTATTTGGATTTTCTGGGATTTTAGAAAAGATTAAATCGGGGAAATTGCTATGGACAGTAGAGGTCCGGCCTCTTTGCTACAGTGTGGCCTCTTTGCACGCGCGGGAGAAGAGTGGGCCGAGGGGAGCGGCCCACACGCCGCGCGCCGCCGGGACGGATGCGGCACGCGTCCCAGGCGAGCAGCGCCGATGCGGGAGGCGCGGCGGTACGGTGAATCGAACGGACGAAGGGAGGCGTGGTTATGAGGATCGGACGGCGGTGGGAAACGACTATCCGACGCTTGGGGACAGACGACACCGATCGGGGTAGACGGCTGAGATGCGGCCACGTAGCGGGGGAGGGGGTCTTCTTCCTCCTCCAGCTGCTACAGTGCGCCCGGGGCAGAGGTATGGCGGCGGCCTGGGCGCCAGGGGGCTCGCGGCGGCAGAGGAGGGCACCTACGGGTAGCTCTTGACGCAGGCAACCCGTTTTGGGGCTTTGGAGAGGGAGGGAAACAACGGAGGGACCGGGAGACAGATGGGAGAGGTTCGGTCCTTTGGTGGCGGAGGGGGTCACCGGCGGCGAGAGAGCTCAATCGGCCGCGGTCACACGGATAGGGGGTCAAGAGGCTCACGTTGGTGGCGGAGATGGGAGCTGGGAAGCTGCAGAGGAGTCTGGCCACGGAGAGGGTGATTCGGCCGGCGGGGAGCTTCGGCGTTAGCGCTCCTCAGGGTTCCTTCTGGCCAGAGACAAACACCAATGCGATTAGGGAGGAAAGGAGATGCTCCTGGAGAATGTAATCGGAAAATGGGGAAGGAGAGGAGGAGATCCGTTATACGGGGTTACCGGCGCAGGGGAGGACCGCGGCGGCGCTACGGGCGGTGGAACTCCAATCGGCTGCTTAGAGAGGTCCTCTGGGGTGGCAGGAAGGGAGAGGAGGCAGTGGGAGCACTGAGAGAGCAAAGGAGGAGAAGGGAGCCGAGGGAGTGGCTTTTATGCCCGGGCGGAGGGAGGGGATTCTTCTGGGAGAAGGCAACGGGTGGCTCCAGGGTCAATAGGAGGGGACGGGGAGTGGGTGGAGCGTCTCCTCCGCACAGGGGGGTGACGCACGGCCCTGCACAGTGCACTAGTGACGCGACGGGAGCAGGTGGGGCGCGGCATGGACGGAGGCGCGTCCGCGCGCGGGAGAGGAAGCTCCGGCGGCTGACAGGTGGGGCCGGAGCAGAGGTGGCGACGCGGTGCGAGGGCGTCCACTCCTTCGGACCGAAGCTGTCGGGATGGCGCGGCGGTCCCAAGCCAGGGGCGGCGCGGGGAGGATCCGAGGGCGGCGCAGATGGTCCGGGCGCGGGCGCAGGGCGCAGCGCACACGCGTGCGCGAGGAGAAGGCGGGGGGGTGTGGCGCCAGCGGGAGAGGGAGAACAGGGAGGGAGGCGGCGTCCACGGGCTGGCGCGGGCGCAGGGGCGCACGAGGGAGAGCAAAGGCGGAAAGAGGTAGGGCGCCGACGGAGGGGAGCGGCGCCCGGCCGGAAAGGGAAAACGGGATTTCGGGCGACATTCCAAAAAGGGAAAGTTTCCAGATTTCACTCAAAAAAATTCAGCAAAAATCAAACAAAAATCTGGTTTGAAATTTTGGGGTTTTTCAACCTACCCTCCTTAAAAGAATCTCGACTCTGAGATTAACTTGGTCCAGGGAGTAAGTTGGGGAAATCCCGCTGCAAGTCTGACTCTCTTTCCCAAGTGGACTCATCCGCTGCGTGATTCTTCCACTGTACTCTGCAAAATCTAACATTCTTGTTTCTGAGCCGCCTTTCTGACATCTCAAGTATTTGTAGTGGTTCTTCAGCATATGTGCAGTCATCTTGCAATTCAATATCTGACAAAGGCACTTCATCTGTCGGCTGACGTAGACACTTTCGAAGCTGAGATATGTGGAACACATTGTGTATTCTTGACAAGTTGGGTGGAAGCTGTACTTGATAAGCAACCTCACCAACTCTTCCGATGATTTGAAACAGTCCCACATATCTTGGTGCTAATTTGCCTTTCACTTGAAACCTCTTGACTATTTTGAATGGGGTAACCTTGATGTAGACAAAGTCCCCAATTTCAAAGCTCAAATCCTTTCTGCGGTTATCTGCATAGCTCTTCTGTCGGTCTTGTGCCATTTTGAGTCTGTCTCTGATAATTTTGACACGTGCTTCTGCATCTTGAACAATCTGGGGACCAACAAGTTGTCGCTCCCCTGTTTCTGTCCAATTCAGTGGGGTCCTGCATTTTCTGCCATAAAGTGCTTCAAATGGTGCCATTTGGATGCTAGCTTGGTAACTATTGTTATATGAGAACTGAGCAAACGGGAGACAAGTATTCCACGCTAGTCCATACACAATAGCACAAGCTCTTAGCATATCTTCCAAGATCTGGTTGGTTCTCTCTGTTTGTCCATCCGTTTGAGGGTGATATGCTGAACTGAAGTTCAAATCAGTGCCCATGGCTTCATGTAATTTCTCCCAGAACTTGGACGTAAACTGTGCTCCTCTATCTGAGACAATTTTCTTTGGGACTCCATGCAATGTCACTATCCTTGTCAAATATAGCTCGGCAAGCTTGTCTTTCCCGTAGGTTTGTTTGATCGGAAGGAAATGAGCCACCTTGGTCAATCTATCGACAATGACCCAGATAGCATCATAACCCTCACGAGTCTTAGGAAGTCCAGTAATGAAGTCCATGCCGATACTATCCCATTTCCATTCGGGAATTGGCAAAGGCTACAACAATCCCGATGGTTTCTGGTGGTCTATCTTGATCTGCTGGCAGACATCACATTTAGCCACATACTCTGCCACTTCTTTCTTCATCTGGTTCCACCAATACTTCTTCTTCAAGTCTTGGTACATCTTGGTACCTCCTGGGTGAATTGAGAATTGGGACAAATGAGCTTCAGATAATATTAACTCCCTTAACTCTTTCTTGTCGGGTATGCAATAGCGACCACGGAAGGTAAGGATCCCATGTTCCTCTATCGCATACTCTGACGAATCTCCTTCTTCAATGTCCTTTTTCAGCTTTTGAATCTCTTCATCTTCATCTTGTGCTGCGTTAATCTGATCTGTCAGTAAAGGTTGAAGCTCTAATGCTGTCATACTGCCTTGTTCGGTGATTACCAAATTCAGTTGTAGTATATCCCTTTTCAACTCTGGTGGGTACTCTGTCATGCTGACTTTGCTTGGGCGAGCCTTGCGGCTAAGGGCATCGGCAACTACATTCGCCTTGCCCGGGTGATATTGAAGCTCAATATCATAATCTTTTATCAACTCTAGCCATCTTCGCTGTCTCATGTTTAACTCTGGCTGTGTGAACAAATACTTCAAACTCTTGTGATCTGAGAATACCTCGCAACGATTCCCTAGCAGGTAGTGCCGTCAAATTTTGAGTGCATGCACCACGGCTGCTAGTTCCAAATCGTGTTTTGGGTAGTTTTCCTCATGTGGTTTCAACTATCTTGATGCATAGGCAACTACTTTTCCGTCTTGCATAAGCACACAACCCAAACCTTGTTTTGAGGCGTCGCAATAAATTTGAAATTCCTTCTCTGGATTGGGTAGGATTAAAATTGGCGTTGTCGTCAACTTGGTCTTCAACATTTGAAAACTTTCTTCGCATGCATCAGTCCAGGTGAAAGGCTTGTCCTTCTTCAACAGTTGAGTGAGTGGACGAGAAATCTTCGAGAACCCTTCTATGAATCGGCGATAATAACCCGCCAATCCAAGGAAGCTTCTCACTTCAGTCACTGTCTTGGGCTGTTTCCACTCCATGACTGCTGAAATCTTTTCTGGATCGACTTTGACTCCAGCTTCAGATATAATGTGACCCAAGAAATCAACTTCCTTTAGCCAAAAACTGCATTTGTCAAACTTTGCATATAGTTGATGTTCTCTCAATCTTGTCAATACCATGTGTAAGTGCTGTTTGTGCTCTTCTTCGTTCTTGGAGTATATCAAAATATCATCAATGAAGACAATCACGAATCGATCCAATTGGTCCATATGCACCAGATTCATAAGGTTCATGAAATAGGCTGGCGCATTGGTTAAACCAAAGGGAACGACTGTGAACTCGAATAATCCATATCGAGTGATGAAGGCTGTCTTCTCTCGATCTTGCTCTCGGATTTTGAGTTGATGATAACCTGAGCGCAAATCGATCTTGGAGAATACTTTGGCATCCTTAAGCTGGTCAAACAGATCATCAATTCTGGGCAATGGATACTTGTTTTTGATTGTGACAGCATTCAAACCTCTGTAATCAACACACATTCTGAGCTCGCCATTCTTCTTCTTTACAAACAAAACTGGGGCCAACAAGGTGAAACACTTGGTCGTATAAATTCTTTTTCGTGTAATTCATCTAATTGCTTTTTTCAGTTCCTTCAGTTCACTGGCTGACATTCTGTACTGGTGCTTGGCAATTGGCTTGGTGCCTGGAACCAATTCTATGGCAAGTTTCACTTGTCTGTCAGGGGGTCTGCCTGGCAATTCTTCCGGAAACACATCCGGATATTCTTGTACCACTGGCACTTGATCAGGTGTAACTGCTATCATGTTGATCATACGCTTTCTGGCATCTTTCAGCACCTTTTGGTCTGTTTCCACTACCACTCTCTGACCTTCAGGATTCACCAAGGATACTGTTTTGATTTCATAATCTACCTTGCCTTTGTTCTTGGCTAGCCAGTTCATGCCCAAAATGGCATCTAATCCTGACATGTCTAATTGCAACAAATCTGCTCTGAAGTCTACCCCTTGGATTTTTATATTGAGCCCACTACACCCTCTGTGGGACTCCATTCTAATCCCAGAGGTTTCAACCACATAAGGTCTTGGCAATGAAACAGAAGGCAACTGATTTATTTAAGCAAAACTCTTCGAAATAAATGAATGCGTTGCACCAGGGTCAAATAAAATCAATGCAGGTATGGTGTTGATTGGGAACATACCGGCAATGATGTCACTAGCTTCAGCTGCATCTTCTGCGGACACATGATTTACTCTTGCATAGAATGTGGGTCTGGTACGACCTTTGTTTCTGCCTGCAAACATGAAGTTCGCGGTGCCTGCCGGTGATTGAGGTCCGGCTGTCTTGATCTGCAGATAGTCTCCTTCGGGGGTGCTAGGGCCTGACTGTGACTTTGTTTCCTACTGCTGCTGGTTTTGGGCTTGGAGTTTAGCTGCATCTGATGGTAAACTCCTCCTGAGACACTGATGCTTGTAGTGTCTAATCTCTCCACAATGGAAACAAGCATCTGACCTTCGCGGGCAGCTGCTAGCAAGATGATTCCCACCACAGGTGGGGCATTTGGTGGCCAAGGGTAAAGGAGAGCTGTACTGTTGAGATTGTCTAGATTGGTTCTTCGGTAGCATCACATACTGTCGGGAAGATGGGGATCGAAATGAGGATGATCCCGTAGTCTTACTCCGCTGAGCACTGTGCGAAGAAGACTGGGACTTATGTGCTGCCTTGCGCTTCCTGTAATCTTCCATTTCACCTCTGGCCTCTTCTGAAATAATCAAGCTATCCACCATATCGTGCAGGTCTTTGAACTTCATGGCTGAGATATGGAACTTCAATGACTGTTGCAGTCCTGCTCGGAACTTGCTCATTTTCTTATCCTCACTGTCAACATCCTCCGGAGCAAACCTGGATAAGTGGTTAAATTGATGTAAGTATTCCATAACAGTGCATCCGCCTTATTTAAGCGCTAGGAATTCTCGGCGCTTAGCCTCCATGATACCATCTGGTATGTGTGCCTTGCGGAAGGCCTTTGAAAAATCTTCCCAACTGATTTCTCTGTTTTGCAGTGTGCGTTGATAGTTGATCCACCACGTGGCTGCAGCACCCTGTAACTGGTGGGATGCGTATAACACCTTCTCTTTGTCATCGCATTGTGCTGTATGAAGCTTCCTTTCCACGTCCATAAGCCAATCCTCAGCTACCATAGGGTCAGCTGAGGTGGAGAAGACTGGTGGGCGTGTCTTCAGAAAGTCTGCCCATCGGGTGGAAATTGGAGAACCATCCCGAGGAGCAAAACCTCCACCTTGTATGCCTGGAGATCTGGCTACTATTTGTTCAAGTAGACGGGCCTGCCGATCTAGCACTTGCAAGATGTTCTGTTCTCCCTGGTAACGATTCTGCTCCAACATTGCTATCACACTGGCGAGTGTCGCTTGATCTGTGGCAGGTGCACCCTGCCTGTTGGTCTGACCACTCTGCTGATCTGGTCCATCTGCCAATTGGTAATTTGAAATTGGCTTTGCAGCGGCTTTGGAGAATAAGAGGGGATAAGTAAGACTTCGAATTTTTAAGGTAAGTATAGGGCGAACAAGGGTAAGAACAAGAACGAAAGGGGACAGGAGAAAGCTTTGAACGCAGAGGAATTACTGATAATTAGACAGACAAATTAGAAAGATAATGAACATAAATTTACAATATGCAAGTGGTACACAAACCACTTAGGGTTCATGATTGCACCTGCTTTACATTACAAAAGTACTGCTACTACTCAAGGTCAGTCTAGTCTAGCGAACAACGGCTACTCCTCTAGCTGCCGAGAAACGAAATTTTGAAGCTAGACAAGTAAAGCAGCAAACATTTTGCAAAGGCAAAACTTAAGCAGAAGTAAACTAAGATAGATAAGGTAGCAACGAGAGAGGAAAAAGACAGCAATAATACTTATATTTTTCATAAACCCTTTTTATGGCTTAAATTAAGTTTTGCGATAAAATCGCTTCCTAGTTTGCCTTAGGTCTCAACCTACGGTCAAGAGCCTGCTCTGATACCACTTCTTGTAACGCCCCCGTTTCCAGGGCGCGTACGGACACGGCATTCCACAACTATTCACGCATGAACAGTTATGGAACGTCGCGCAAGAGTATACCATTGCATGCTTACAACAAAAGTCCAGCATATATTTCACATAAGGATTAACATCCAGCTTTTGACAACGGGGCGTGCAAGCCCAAAGTATAATTACATCACAAAAGACTTCCAGAATCCGCTTGAGCGCGGCGAAGACCTAAAGCCACGGGTCCTCGTCGAAGAAGAGATCCTCCGGGACTTCCTCAACGGGGAGACTTTCACCTTCGTCTTGATCCTCTAAAGAGTGAATTAAGCAAGCCGTGAGCCAAACAACCGGCTCAGCAAGCCCCAAAGGGACTCTATCTTACTACATGCACGGAGTTACAATGGAAGGGAGTATACTTGGTTTATTAGCTTTGGTGGATGCAGTTTTATTTGCAAACATTTTAATAAAACAGACCCAAAACTACTTCTTACGATCTCAGGGGTTTTTCATGAAGAGTTAATTAACCAACTAATCAAGTTAAAACATGTACAAAACTACTTAAGCTTTGCTGCTGGAATCACCCAAGTGACACAGCTCCATTAACCGGGAGCACGGCGTATTCGAATACCATTTATTTGACTCTGCAGAGTTGCCCAACTTCACCCACATGCATCCTTAACCCTCATGACTGAGTTAAGGAACCGGGTCTTTTCGCTGCTCAACCCTTGGTATACACTCCACCCGATAGATAAGAAACCCGCACATCCTCGAGCGTTCGCTGGCCATCGCGGAACGCCGGACCCGAGTTGTGGGGACCTATCGTTGTCTTGTTCCGACTCCCAAAGTGGGGTTTCACTTAAGTTGAGCAGGTACTAAACCGGGGTTGACAAGTCAACACCTGTGGTTGAGCGGTCACTATGTCATTTGCTCAGCGTAAGGGTCTAAACCTTACATTTTCCACGAGGTCCGCGACCTCCAACCTAGGGTAGGCGGTGGGCGAATGATCCGTCCTGCGGCGCACCACCACCCTTACCCTACCTTGTGCACGCAGGCACTCTCCGTTCTAGGGCACGGTGTCCCATACCACCCTACCCTAGAGTCGGGTTTGCAAATTCTATTGACCCGCAGCCACAACCTTATTAGTCGAAGACTTTGCATGATAATAATATCCTACAGTTATCTAGATTAACAGATAATTACTTCTAGGGTTACAAAGGCATGGCTTCAAGTTTAACAGGGCATTTGCCGGTGGTAGGTTTATCTACATAACATGTCATTCTAGACATTTTATTTTACTTTTGAACTTAACATTTCAGAACTAGCTCAATGCAAGTAGCATAGTAACGTAATTAAACATCATGGGATACAACATGATCAAAGGATTTGAGACTTACCGTCAATCCGGATGATCTCAGCTAGCTCGAACGAAGAAACACCTGGATCCTGAGCCTGCACTTGAACCTCCGGGATTTCCGACACTAGCGCAAACACATAAAATAATTAAATCCAGCTTGAGACTAATCAAGCGAGGGAAAATAAACTAATTAAAAAGGAGTAAAATGCATAAATCCTTCAAATGGGATTTTGAGGAATTTATCTAGAATGAATTTGTGGAAGTGGGGGCCAAAAATGGGTCTAGGATATTATTTGGAGCAAAGTGGTGAAATTTGGAAATTTTTGGGATTTTCTGTGATTTTTCTAGGATTTATTTGGATTTTTTGGTATTTTGGAAAAGATTAAATCAGGGAAATTGCTATGGACAGTAGAGGTCCGGCCTCTTTGCTCTGATGTGGCTGGCTCGGGACGGCCCGCTCGCCAAGCGGCCGCGCAACGCTGCGCGCTGAAGACGCTGAGAGAGAAGAGTGGGCGAGGGGCGCGCCCACACGCCAGCGCGCCGCTCGGGACGGATGTGCGACGCGCATCCTGGGACGGACGGCGCCGATGCGGGGAGGCGGCGAAGCGGTACGGTGAATCGAACGGACGAAGGGAGGCGTGGTTATGAGGATCGGACGGCGGTGGGAAACGACTATCCGACGCTCGGGGACAGACGACACCGATCAGGGTAGACGGCTGAGATGCGGCCACGTAGCGGGGGAGAGGGTCTTCTTCCTCCTCCAACCGCTACAGTGCGCCCGGGGCAGAGGTATGGCGGCGGCGGCCTGGGCGCCAGGGGGCTCGCTGGCGGCAGAGGAGGGCACCTACGGGTAGCTCTTGACGCAGGCAACCCGTTTTGGGGCTTTGGAGAGGGAGGGAAACAACGGAGGGACCGGGAGACAGATGGGAGAGGTTCGGTCCTTTGGTGGCGGAGGGGGTCACCGGCGACGAGAGAGCTCAATCGGCCGCGGTCACACGGATAGGGGGTCAAGAGGCTCACGTTGGTGGCGGAGATGGGAGCTGGGAAGCTGCAGAGGAGTCTGGCCACGGAGAGGGTGATTCGGCCATCGGGGAGCTTCGGCGTTAGCGCTCCTCGGGGTTCCTCCTGGCCAGAGACAAACACCAATGCGATTAGGGAGGAAAGGAGATGCTCCTGGAGAATGTAATCGGAAAATGGGGAAGGAGAGGAGGAGATCCGTTATACGGGGTTGCCGGCGCAGGAGAGGACCGCGGCGGCGCTACGGGCGGTGGAACTCCAATCGGCTGCTTAGAGAGGTCCTCTGGGGTGGCAGGAAGGGAGAGGAGGCAGTGGGAGCATTGAGAGAGCAAAGGAGGAGAAGGGAGCCGAGGGAGTGGCTTTTATGCCCGGGCGGAGGGAGGGGATTCTTCAGGGAGAAGGCAACGGGTGGCTCCAGGGTCAACAGGAGGGGACGGGGAGTGGGTGGAGCGTCTCCTCCGCGCAGGGGGGGTGACGCACGGCCCTGCTCAGTGCACTGGTGACGCGACGGGAGCAGGTGGGGCGCGGCATGGACGGAGGCGCGTCCGCACGCGGGAGAGGAAGCTCCGGCGGCTGACAGGTGGGGCCGGAGCAGAGGCGGCGACGCGGCGCGAGGGCGCCCACTCGCCGGACCGGCTGCCGGACGGGCGCGCGGTCCCAAGCCGTGGGTGGGCGGAGCGCGCGCGCGCGGGAGGATCCGAGGCGCGCGCGGCGCAGCGCGCGCGCGCGAGGAGAAAGCGGGGGGTGGCGCCCGGAGAGGGAGAACGGGGAGGGAGGCGGCGTCCACGGGCTGGCGCGGGCGCAGGGGCGCACGAGGGAGAGCGAAGGCGGAAAGAGGGAGGGCGCCGACGGAGGGGAGCGGCGCCCGGCCGGAAAAGGAAAACGGGATTTCGGGCGACATTTAAAAAAGGGAAAGTTTCCAGATTTCACTCAAAGAAATTCAGCAAAAATCAAACAAAAATCTGGTTTGAAATTTTGGTGTTTTTCATAAACCTGGCTAGCAAGAAACCGGAATATATCTTGCTTTTGATTTTAGAAATAAATAGATTGGGCAAGAAACAGTAGGGGGAATACGGAAATTTGTTGGGTTCTGAGTCTTCCAGAGGAGATAAGAGAGAGTGACAGAGTAGGGAATTGAAGTACCAACCCTTGGCTTCCAGACAGACCAGACAGGTCACATGCTGAAAGCTTCCGAGTGCAACCAAACGGCAACTGAGCAAGTACGCAGAAACAGAGAGCAGAGCACGGCGCAGTAACAGTAGCCGCACGCGTCGGCGCGTGATTGAGAGGCGCTCCACCTGTCCAGCCAGAGCCCCTACGACAGATCTCGGTACAATAAAAAAATCTCCTGTTCATGTTACATAGCCCTGCAAATCTGCAATGTCTCTGGTCCTTGGCTCCATGCTGAATTTTTCCTTAAAAGTTTAAACTGGTCAGGTCAAATCTTCTATTGTTCTTGAAAGGAAGGTCATATCTTTGACAGTTCCGTTGAGGAATTCTGAGAAACTGTTTTGATAAAAATTCCTACAAATTTTGATGCTCCAAGCAGGGCCTCGGGGGTGCAAATTTGCAATTATGTACACGTTTGTTCGTGCTTTGTCCATAAAAATCCCGAGTTTGTTTCGAAGCGAGGATGATAGTTAGCGCAGATATTTTAAAGCTCGCAATCTACAAGTTATCGGATTAATCCTAAAAAATAAAAATAAAAAATTCTCACAGATAGCCTACCGAACCGGCGACTCGTGGCTGACGATAATCAAACTCTTGAGCATTGGCGAGGGAGACAAAATACCATGTAGCTGGACTATGAAATGGTTGGCTCCATATGACTGCGAGTTGGTGTGGTGGATCTAAGCACTGCCTAACCCCTTTGATACGGAGGACCATACACGTATTGATAGACCCACTAATGAGGCCGGGAATGACGGACGGATGGATCTCGCTAATTAATAATCCGGGTCGATCTCCAGGTGCTTTCCTAGCTCCCTTCCCTGCTTATTACAAAACTGTCGGTGCCACGTGGGATCTCCGATACGCCTAGTATCCAGGTGGCTATACTAGGCAATCGCTACTTTGATCATCATCCAACTGTTTGCGTACTAGCACCCGTAGCGACTTTTTTTTTCCAAACATGACTGGGAAATTGGTTTTTTTTGCAAATCCAGCCTTCTTTCCGAGTTGGGCGGGCGCAGCAGCGTTGCGCGCAGAGCCGATGGGACTAGGGGTGAAAACGGGTCGGGTTTTTCCCGACCGATCTGGTACCGAATCCGACTGGTAGCAAATTCAGTAAACTGGTATGGTATCCGGTCGGATTCGGTTTCGGATACGGATATATGTTCCCGGATTCGGTATCGAATTCGGTTTTACTGATATCCGACCGAATCCATTCGGTAATCGGATTCTCGGATATTATCCGAATTAAAACCGAATACGTATCCGGTTCTCGCTCTCGCCAGTCGCCAAGATTTCCTCCCTCGGTCCCTCCCCACCCGCGTCAACAAACCCTAGCTCGCTCGCTGCCGCCCAAAACCCCGAATCCCGCCTTCGAAACCGCTGCCTCCGCCGCCTCTTCCATTTCCCTCCCCTCCGCCGGAGACGAGTTCCATTTGGTTGGGACTTGGGAGCTGGGCGAGCGCGGAGGCATCGCACCACCGAGCCGGCGAGCCCTACCCCTCGGCCTCCTCCATCTCCACCGTCCTCCCACCGGAGCGCCCCCATCGCTGAACCGGGTGCTGGTGGAGAAGCTGGTGCAGCCCAAGAAGAGTGCCGGCGGCCTCCTCCTCCCCGAGACCTCCAAGCAGGTACCCTTGTTCCCATCTTGCTGCTGCTGCTCATGGTAGGTTGCTCATGTATGGATTCGGTGTGAGGAGTGTTTAGATCGCGGCCTGAGGCGAGGTGTTTTGCCTGATGACTCTTGCTGAACTGGAGATTGCAGTGGGATTTCTTCCGATTGGGATGTAGTTACTGGTTCGATCGATCGATTCGGATGGCTTTGTTGTGTAGGTTGCAAATAGTTAGGAACGACTTAATTTCAGCACCTGCAAATGGCGGCTCTCTCGGTGCTGCTTCTAGTGGAATTAGGTCGGGTGATTCAAATTGCCTTTGTCTAAGTTGCAAATTGTTAGCTGGAATGGTGTAACTTAAGCTATTGGAATTTGATTCTGCGAGTAGCCGTTGGATCTGCCTCGATAAAGAATCGATTTTGCTATTATTTACGCTTTCGCATTAGCATGCTACTAAACTGCTAGTTGCAGTTTTACAGTCGGTTCTATCCCATAGTCCAATTAGGATGTGTGTTCATCAGTAGAAACGGAGTTGTCTTAGTGGGAATGCTTTAACTGTGGAATCAATTCATGACTTGAAAATGTTCCTGTGAATCGGTTGAACTCGTAAAGTGGTGGTCGTTGTACTGGCGCGCGATAGGGATGGCAAGGCGATCCTGTTGCTCTCAAGGAAGGCGACACTGTTCTCTGCTGATTATGGTGGACTTGAAGTCAAGCTACTGCGACAAAGAGTATGTCAATCATTTCACCATCACATTGCTTTGTTAGTGTAAATGTTGTCTTGTTTCATTTTCTTTATTGGTGCTTGCATGACTCAATATCGTTATGTGTGCCATGCCCTAAATCAGCAGCACAGTCGATATTGCCGTCATTTACAGGAGAAGTCAAAATCCGGTCATCATTTGATTGATTTATCAACTTAGGATAAGAACTGGTACCAGGACACCAGATGTGTTATTTTTGAAGTGTTAACATCATTAACTATTTAACTGAATCATTTGATTCTTTTGCTATTATTAAGGACAAGTGTTTCATTTTGACTTCTGCCTACTGATTTTCCAGTCTTTAACATGCTCTTTGTTACTTGATCGCAACATTTTGCCCTAACTTTTGAGTGGCAGCATAATCTGTTTTGTGTTTTTATCCATCCAAGATATTGCAAATTTTAATGACACTTATATTTTCTACCTTTGGCAGACTGATATAGTTTCTGTATATAATCTAAGTGTTTGTTTGCTCACTTATATTGCAGTTCTAATTATCTTTACTTTGTGGAATTTCAGGTACTTCCTCTTCAGAGAGCATGACATATTGGGTACCCTTGTGGACTGATTTGGATTGTCACGAAATCATCAGTTGCTCTAATGCAAGACATGTTTAGAGTTTTTAATGCTGTGGAACAAAATCCTTCAGATAGAACTCTTGATGAATTTTTGCCTACAACATCATGATATGATTGATGCTTCTGTCATGATGCGATTCAGCGAATCAGTAAACTTGCGCATTTGAAACTCATGCCCCCATCAGTGGATTTTTATATTTCTCTAGACATGTTATTAGGATTTGGGCTACCAAGTATGGGCATGTAACCAAGAAATATACTCAATGAAAAAATTATTTTAATTTGAGTGCAACACTTGTTATTTGAACAAAATAATGCCATGACACTGTTGACATTATTTTTTTAGGAATAAGTGTTATCATCTGTTATCTTTTAATGAGTTCAAGCTGTTTTCTTATTCCGTCCTTTCGCAGCATGTTGATTCTCAGCACTTTCTTCTGTAAGAATATCTAAAATATAGTTATTTCGCATGCATAATCAGTCACTTTGGTTGCAAACTTATCTCGCAGTGAAAGCGCTACAAATCCAAGCATCTAAAGAGACCAGAGAACTGGGCACTAGGTAATATATCTTTTAAGCTCTTGTAACTTTGTAAGCTTTTGGAACTAAAGTATAAACTTTTGGAACTGTAATCATCTGTATTATCCGCATATATTATCCGTTTCCGAGCCGAATCCGTTACATATCCGTCCCGACGGTACCATATTCGAAACTCCGAATATTCTGAATTCGTATTCGTATCCGGTCTTACCGTATTCGACTCCGAATCCGAAGAAAAAATGTGGGTTAGGATACGGTTTAAGCAATATCCGTCCGAATCCGATCCGTTTTCACCCCTAGATGGGACCCACTAATCTCCTAAGCTACCGTGGCTCGATAGCTCCCTGTCGAACTTCTCTAACTCAGCAGGTGCTGATCCAGCTCGACAGCAGCTATCGTAGGTTGGGCGCACCGTTTAGCCCTTTTTTGCTAACTAGCTGACTACGCGTGCTTTACTACGCATAAAAAATTATATTATTTTGACCCGTCAATTTGACATTGTCAGGATTGCCCTGTCCAGCCCACACTATTGGCTTCACATCCGCGCTCAGCCGTGTTGTGCCTTTGTACTGCGGCTCTTTTGTGTTCTCGTATCTTTTTTTTGTTTAATAATTTGTAGAGTGGTGGAATATGTTTTCTCAGTATATTACTCGTTTCTGTTTTTGTTAGAAAGTTTTTAAGAAGATACAAAGGGAGTTCAGAGGGGGCAGAAGAGCCACCATCACTAACTCCCTTTGTTAAATAGTATAAATATATTATTGCAAAAAATTATAGTAATGGACCATGTCTAGTCTGACATAACACTTCGTAATAAAGGTGTGAATTTGCATATGGTTTTATTAGGTGCGCATGTTTGCCTAACAACTCCTACAATACAAATGGCAATATGCACGAACTACAACCCGAACTACAACTAATATACATGTACACCTTTTGGAAGTCATGCTTGCAATCATTCGTCGTATATATTTGGATCCATTAGTGCATTTCCATTGTCTCCCTTGCAGGCTTTAGCCTTCATGACGGCCGCCTGGTACTCAATTTTCACAACTTGTGTAGGATTGTCGTAGTCCGAAATAACCTAACGTTTAGTAGGGGCCTCAGGGACCATCGGCGCCTTTTCCTTGTCTTCCACTCTCTCGGCCTTTCTTTTGTCCTCTGGGGTGTATGGTTTTTAGTGTGTGAAGTTCTCTGACGCCCCCGGGTAGTTGAGCATGTATTTTTTTGCTCGATGAATGCCCTGCCGTACATCTCCAAACCGTCGATTCATTAGAAGAAGTAACAACACTCCATGGTCAGCCATCATAAATGGAGAAGGTTAGCGAATGTGTGAAATGAAACATGTAATGTGATTTATCAATAAGTGGCATTCACTTACATGAATGTCGCCGCACATGTAGTCCACCTGGGCAGCGGTGGCTTGATGTGTGGACTGAATGATGTGTGTCAGACTACCACAACACACTACGCCCATGAAAACTCTGGTGGCACGGGTGCATCCTTATAAGAATTATCAAGGTAGGATCCCTTCTTCTTGCCGCCCACATTCTCTTGTGAAGTATCTCTCTGTAGTTTGACATCCCTAACCGTGGTGCAATGACGTCCTTTACATGTCCTCTCTTCTCCCTCAGCACTTCCCCTATTTTGGAGATCAGCTTGAGTGGAGTATTAGATCCGGTTGTTGAGTCTGGCCAGACTTATGTTCGAGAGTAAATTTTGTTGAATGGTAGTGCACTCATGTCCATGAGAGCAAATGTTGTGGGCACAAGGAAGGTCACATCATTATCAATTCATCGAGAAAAGCTGGTACATGTTGTCAATTCAGTAGGGAAAAGTGGTGTGTGCTGTTAGATCACTGAGAAAAACTGTTGCATGCTGTCAATTAGTTGAGAAAAGTTGATACATGTTATCAACTCATTGAGAAAAGCTATTTCGTGTTGTTAAATCACTAGAGAAAACTGGTGCATGTTGTCAACTTTTTTAGAAAAGATGTTGTGTTGTAACATCCCATTTTGGGAACGCCCAAGTGCATGAAATAAAATTGGAAAGTTGAATTAAAACCAAATTCAACTAAAATAAAATGTGAATTCAATTCAAAATCTGATACCCCAAACCCTAGTGGGGCAAGCCCATCCCGTCCCCCTCTGCCCCACCTGGCCCCTTGGCCTAGCCCATGCTGGTCCACGCCACCCTCTTCTCACCGCCCGCGTGCCTGTCAGCCCCTATGTGCCAACAATGCTCGTCTCCCTCTCATGTGCATGCAATCACTCTGCACCGTCATCGTAGCGGCATCCTCACTGCATTTGCCCCCATAGTCCCCCTTTCCTTCCTCCCCTTTGCACCATGCCGGCCCGTGCCTGCCGCATCTGTGCCATGTGCACCTGACTATTGCCTTCCATACAACTTTGACTCCCCATGCTACATGCTGACTTCGCCCACCCCACGCGTGCCCGCACCATGCGCTGGCGTTACTGCCCTCATCCTCCATGCGGCATTGAAGCTGCCCAATAGCTAACGCCCCTCTCCTTGGCTATAAGAGCCTCCACGCCACTTCTGAACCCCCCAAGTGCCTCCACCTCGCTCCCTCACCACCAAAAGCCTCCTGCACCCTTTCTTCTTCGCCTATTGCCAACCAAGCAGTCGTCGATGCCACCTTCGCTCCACCACACCTCTGGCTGATTCGTCCCTCTAGGATCACCACGTAGACACCCCGAAGCCGTCCCAAACGACGGCGACCTCCCCTTCCCCCCGGCGAGCTACCCTCGCCATCCTCCCTTCCACCATCGTGGTCCACGTTGCCAACTCACCCCACGCCTCCCTGAGCATGGGCATCAACTTCGGTGAGTTTACCTCAGTCCCTAATGCTCGCCTTGCCTTGAATCAGTTTAGTTCGCTGTTGTTTGCCATGGTGACAGGCACCCGAGCACTACCACCGCTTAGCTCACCGCTGGCCACCACGTGCGCCGAATTAGCCCGTGCCGCCTCTCCTAGAGGTATGGCTCGACACGAGCATTCCATTTTTGTACTCCCCGTTAGCCTTTGTGCTCCTCCCCACGGCGACGCACGCGGTAAGCCACCACCCTATTCGACCGAGGAAGAACACTGTTCCCCATGGTTAATTAAGGCACATAATTACTTAGTGCTAACGGACATCATTAAGTTTCGTTAAGTTTCCGCTGGCAAGTGGGCCTCACCCATTTAAAACTCTATTAAAACTGGTTAGAAGAAGTGGAGCCACTGACAAGTGGGCCCCATTACTGTGTCATGCACAGTACTTGGCCTCACCTGTTAGTGTCTGCGTCATTTTCCTTTAGAAAATTATTTCAAAAAGAAATTAAACATGAGGGCCCCACCTGTTAGCCCCTGTTACGTTTTCTAGTATAGAAATAAATCAAAAATGAAATTAAATTCGATGGACCCCACCTGTTAGTGAGAGAGTACTCTCTCTTCTCTCTTTATTTTGGAATAATCTTGATTTAAAATTTAGAGAGCTCGTTCTCGGTCATTTTCACTCCAAATTTAATAAGAATTGCTTCTAAATTCATCTAAATTCATGACCTATCTAATGGTAGTAAAATCATCCAGTTTGGAGTTCATTTGAATTTAGTTGGATCTATTTGGTTGCTTGTGTATTTATTTGATTTCCGTTGCGATTGTCCAAGTAGAGTACGAGGACACAAAAGAGCCGTAGTTCGAGCCAAGTCAAGACTTTCAAGACCAACGTACTTGTGAGCCAGGCAAGTCAATGCTTTGATTGTATTGAACCCACATTTCTATGCAAATTATATTTGTTTAATGTCAAGGCCTGAATATGCAAATCCAGACTCTTTGTATATTCTGCACTAGTCCAGAATCACGCTAGTGCACACAATGAAAATATAGATGGAATATCAACCATGATCATGATTAACTAGAAGAATACTCAAATATTATTAATTATCAGAGTTGTGACCTCATGGCCAAGCTTACAAATTATGCAAATAATAGCCTAGAGGGCTTAAGAAATTAGTAGCGGAAAATAACTAAAAACGAAGTGGCCATTCGACATGCCCACAAATAATCGACTAGGAAACAAAGTCCTAATCCGAGAAGTCATCGAAGTATCCTCCTTCAAGTACCTCTGGTTAATGTGACTCTTCTTCAGCAACTGAGCAAATATGCATATATAGATGTGAGTACATAGAGTGCTCAGCAAGTCATTTGTAATAGGATACAATATAGTTATGCAAGGCTTAACAAATAATAGATAAGTGGTTATTTTATAGAAAGCAATAATTTGAAGTAAATATTGTAAATAGTTTGAAAATGTAGTTGTGGAAAGGATGTAAGTAAATAAATAACAAACCATGGAAAGAGCAAACCACAAGTGAACTGACCATTCACTTTCCCATCCAACTTACTTGCTAGCCAGACCAAAGTTTAGAAAAAACTTAACCCTCTTGTAAAATCACCGAGCATTGTTCATGACTGGGGACACAGCTATTCGAATAGTTTTATACTCTGTAGAGGTTACACAACTTTGCCCACATGCTATGACCATCTTGTAATGTCATCGGTATAACATGTTTCCATAGGCATATCAACCAAGATCACAACAAGTCTTTTATAATGCTCATTCTCAAACTGATCTTGCCTGCTAAGGTTTTGCTGCTGAGTAGGCTAACACCTAGTCGGTAAAAGCCCCCTCGTGCACCAATAAAACATCCCAATGGCAATATCGAGATTGAAACATCACAAATTAATTAGTCAGATCCATCCCATGCTAGACATGTGGTTGCACGATAAGGCTCAGTTCAATGGCACACAAAATTAAGTCCTCATACATTACCTAGGCAAGACTATCACATCCCAAAAAGTGCTAGCCACACTTCCCCCTTTACTGCACGATCACTCACCAAATTAAAAACTATTTTGTAAGACCAACACCAATGACACTATCCATGCCATGGCACTCAAACTTTATAATTGTGGCTAACCACCACCGTTCATTTCGGACCCCGGAGCAACAACTCCCGGATCCTCTGTGTAAATCGCACTAGTCCAAGATCAGCTAGTGCACACAGTAGACAACAAAGATAAATTCAAGCATAATGACATTTATTAACTAAATAAGGGCATAATTGCCAAAGTTTACATTCACAGCACATAAGCCAAATTTAAACATAGCAGCGGAAGAAAAACACCAAAGCAGAAGAAGTCCACTGAGTTTGCCCACAGGAAAACAACAGTAAGACGCAGTCTATACGTTCTGATCCTCACTGAAGTCAAAGTCGTCTTACTCTGTGATGAGATAGCAAGAGTGAGTACAAACTTGTACTCCGCAAGTCACACGGAGAAATGCAACATAATGATAAAGGCAACAAAGGAAGGCATATATGGTTATTTGTCCATAAAATAACATTTAAAGAAATACAATGATAGATTGAAATTACTGAATTTAATACAGTATGTAAAAACAATAATTATAAATACAATTAATACCATTAGTGCAGGTCCATCCCCCACACTAACCTAACCACGGACATCCCACCCAGGCCATCTTTTTCAAAAAAATATCATATAGATTACATCCATCCATACGCTTTCAATCTCTCATGGATTCCATCCATTCATAAGCTTTTCAAAAACCATTTTGAAAAACAAAGTCTAATCCGTGAAAAATCTTTACTCAGCATGCTCATGATCATGTGGTGTGGTGGACGTAACCTCACTAAGATGAAACCTTAGCAGGTGTAACCTATATTGGGTGATGCATAATAAAGGCCTTGTGGTGATCTTCTTGATTCGCATATTTAAGAAAATGTGTGAAACATAACAGTTAATTATCTTTTATGGGTAAAGTATATGAACTATGTAGAGTGTAACTGTTCGAATAGTCATGCACATGGTCATGGGAAAGTATGAGAACTTACTCTAGTTAGTATCTATTTCTAAAACTTTGTGTGTGGAATGAAAACTCGTTGGGTAAATGTGACCCTAAATTTGGTTTGCCCTAGGTGGATATAACCCAGTGATGGTAATGGGTGGTGTAATTCTAGTAACAAAAACTAGCGCATGGTGGATGGAACCTGTACTAGTATTAATATTGCACACTTTTACTCTCTTTAACAAAAATAGGGTTTAGTTAAAATGCTAAGTAATATGAATTTCTATTTATTGTAGTTTTCAACTAATGCCATTAGCAAATAAAAGACCCCGAGCCTACCCTTGTCGAACCTTGCATGTATAATATTGCATCCTATGTGTTGGCTCGCAGAGCACGATTGTTTGTGCTCACCCTCACTCATTAAAAACCTCAGAACCTGCAGATCAAAGTTAGTACGCATGCTACAATGCCCTAGGAGCTAATGAAGAAGAAAATGTAGGAGATTGGGATAGTCTCCAGTAGTCTAGTTCTTACCCTAGTTAGTCACCTGCCTATGGCAAGATGTGGCCTCCTCTTTTGTTGTCACTTTCACTTTTGTATTGTAAACATTTGGCCCCAAGGGCCCTTATTTTAAAGTCAAACCGATGCAGTTTATTTAAATTCTGATCTTTCATATTATTATATGGTATGGTTTACGTTATATATGAAATGATTCAGTAATGTATCTATGAGCAATATCTACTGATTAGAGAATAGTGCAATGGTTTCATAGAGGATTCTGGATTGGCTAAATTCGGGTCTAACATGCGTGTTGTGAACTCACTAAGACAAGCTGGCACGTCTTGTCAACTCAATAAGAAAAAAACTGGTATGTGTTATCAAAACACTAGGGAAACTGGTGTGTATTGTCAACTCATTCGGAAAAGATGTCATGTGCTATCAACTAACTGAGACAAGCTAGCACGTCTAGTGATCTAAATGATAAAATCTTATGCGTGCTGTCAATTCACTGAGAAAACCTTGCTGTTGTAAAATTGCATGACACACATCGACAAATTCCATATCATAGTGGTACAACGGGGACAAAGCATTAACGAGTACGTAGTTAGGTTCGACACTTAGAGCACAAATGCAAGGTCAGTGGAACAATATTTTGAGATGCTCGATGCGAAGTGCTGAAACCGGGCATAATACCGGGTCAAGGGTTGTCCGGTGGCCACTTCCTCGGGTGCCGAAGTTGGTCCGCAGGGAAAGTCAGCCTGTCCAAAGAGCGTCGTATGTTGCGCAAGTTGTATTGTGGTGGTTGAGTTGGAACTAGGGCACTAGACAATTTACTGTGCCCAATCTCTTGAGCACTACACATCTACTGCACCCAGTCATCCACGTAATTGCTGGCGTCCTGTGGAGGGAAATATGTTTCATTAGGCTAACAGAAGGTACAACTACAGTGTGAACTCTAGTTCTGAATAGATGAACCTGTGCTGTGTATTCAATAGAGAATGAACCTGCAGCCCACTCTCGGAACTGTTGCCATGAGACCTTCGGTTAGCTGGAGGAAGAATGATCATGGAACGACAAGGAAACTCATAATTATAGGCATTGGTGTCATGTGTTGAGCAAACAATGAATCTCTGGGGTACTCTTGTCTTGGGTAGTCTACTGTAGCGATGCCCGATGCCGCATAGTCTATGCCATGCTGGTGGACCGTGTAGTTGTCGTATGTCAATCGTACCACTCGTCACGCTGCCAGAGGTGCTGGTGGTCTACGGACTGTCTCTGTGATGAGGATGAACGTGTTGTGCTCTGTCATCCCCCCTCCCCCGATGAGGGAGGTCCAGTGTCAGGCTGCCTCCACGATGAAGATGGAATTAGAGTAGTGTTAGTGTGAACGGCCTGCATAAAGATGACATGTATGAAGAACAACGAAACTAAGGTATCATGCTAATTGTAGAAAAATATGAAATTGTTAAACCTGAGAAGTATGTTGTACGGACAAGGAATGCCTAAGAATAGGATGGTACGTTGAGGAGCTAGGATGCATGGACGAAGCTACGGATGGACGATGGTGCGGCTCGTTGCCTCCCAGGATAAACACGTCGCTAGGACAGCTGCAACTAATGGCCCAGTTCGTGTTTGGTGTCCTCATACATGTTGCAGATGGATGCCAGCAGGCATTCCAAGGTGCTTGAATGTCCACAATGCAGTACGGCACCACCCTCAGATACGATATGGCGAAGCTGGTTGTATTGCAACAATGGACGAAATAAATTAGGTCATGTATACATGATTAGTGCAGTACAAATATGAACTTAAAATATTTTACCATCACACCATATCATGCTTCACTGTGTCAGTCTGGGCCTAGTGCCAACTAGTCTGGGTGCATGGCCTCTGGCGGGGTTGCGCGTTAGTTTGCAACAGGTGTGTGACACGTACCACCGCAAGTATGTGTGGTACGTGTCTGGGTCAAACGGTTGGTGCTCCTACTCGACCTGTGTCCTCGCTGATTGCTCCCAAGCTGTGGTCCATAACAGTTGTGTCATCCTCCAGTCATCGCTCTTTCGTTCCTTCTTCATTAGACTACGAAAAAGGCATGGTATGCATCGGTTATTTGAATGTAGAACTAAAGAAGAAATGTGCTGTACATGACTTAGAAGTTAAAGTAACGGACTATACGAAAAGTGCTAACACTACCAAACCACCGTTATCTAATGAAACACTAATCTTAAGCACATTGCTTGCATGCGAATGAACACACCTTTTCTTGAAGGTCTTCACCGGGTCTACACTCTTCCATCTACGTAATCTCCTAAATCACATCAAAACCACCTCAAAAAATATTTCAAACTCTCTTCCACTCTCTCTTCCTATCTTCTCCCTCGCCTCACTCTCCACGATAGGGAAGAAACCGAGGGGCGTGGCTTTGGATGAGAGGGTAGAGAGCGACATGACCCATTTTATGTGTGCGGGGAGACGTTGAATGTTGACAAGGCCACACAGGTGCAGCGGGCGTGAAAAGCCGCATGAACCCTTGCCAAATACCATAGGAATCACTAAAGAGCCATCGTGTCATGTCGATTGGCCACCTACCACGCCGCTTGGCGCTGCTCGCCCACCTACTGAGCTCCCGTTGCTCGGTAGGAGCTGGCACACCTTTCTAAGCCAGGGGAGCTCGACACGCCAGTGGACCCTGCACGGATCATGTGCGCACCTCTCACCTGCCGCTCTTGTATGCCCTGCCGCGCTGGCCTGGTCCTGCTGAATTCTAGTAGCACAATAAAAGACACGTGTCACCTATTATGCCTGTCGAGCTCAAAGAAATAGCTATATTTGCTGAAAAAGTGCTACCGGACTACATATGTAAACATAAACTTTTTAAATATTTTTAATTTATATAGTGATCGAGAGAGTTTGAGTGTTCCTGACGGGACCGAACGGACTGTCCTCTGCGGTAACAGTTACTTTTAGTGGGGCCTAACTAACACGTACGAATCTTTACGGCGGACAGTAGCAGCAGGATAGGAAACAAGTAATGCATCTAATGATTAAAGTGACCAGGAAAGAAAACGAAGCAAAGCTAACGCTATCACTGCCTACAACTGTAAACGTGCCGATGTCGAGCGAACTCTGGCTTTCTAACTTAAGCTTGGTAAGAAGCTGGAGTCGAGTTTGAACAGTTCTTAGTTAGAGTCAAAGTCTTGACTTGGGCTTATGCTAGAGTAGATTCAAACACGATTCAGTAAACTTAATAATAATCAATAATTTAATATGTATCAATTTTCAATAATAAGAAAAAGCTCAAGTTTAAGTCTGGCTCGAGTAATCTCAACATACATCAATATTCAACAATTAAATAAAAAATTATCACAACTTACAACATAATAACGTGCATTTCTTAAGAGGAACAAATATGGAAGAGAAAGATTTAGAGGTACAGACGGTCTCTTTAAAGCTGACGAGCTTAAAATCAAACTTAAGTAGCTTACGAGTTTCGAGTTTTTTTATAACCCAATCACTGTCCGTACATATGTATAGCGAAAAAAGGATATGTTTCATCTCAGCTTAAATAGACTGTCACGTCACAGGCTGATGAAGTTAATTAGCAGAGTTACAAGATGGCGATCTGCTAGTTTAACTAGCTCCCTCCTGTTCAAAAAGAAAAACAAACCGTTTCAGGATACGTGCAAAATTGTGAAACTTTGACTATCGACATTAAAATTACATATATAGATTCATCTTAAAAATAATTTATAATATTATAATATTATTAAATTTTATAACTATATTATAATAGTAACTAGTGATCAGAATTATATTACAATATGATATGTTTAAAAAGACTTTTTTAACCGGAAGGGTAGTAGTACTGCACTACTACCATGTTAATGGGTGGAGAAAAAACTTACGCACGGTATACCTCTAAGCCAAAATCAAGAAGATCCATTGGTGCCGCCCTCCCCTCCTCCTTCACCTCCGACTTCAGATCTGCATAGCCCCCCTCCCCCCTACATTGAGGGAGGCTGGGGAGACAGTCATCCGGCAGAGGGCGGTAGTGGAGGGCGTCAGGCGGCGGCGGAGGACGGTGGGTGGCAACGAAGGGAGGCATGGCTACGGTGGCATATTGAACATTAGGTTAGGCAGGGTGGTAGCGGCGAGGGAGGGGGAGATGGCGGCACGGCTAGGCGATGAGGTCATCGCCGGTCGCCGGTGGTAAAGGAGGGAGCATGGGAGGCAGAGGAGGGGTGCGAAGCTGGTCCGACACCGAAGAAGAGAGGGGAGGGGAGCGGTAGTGCCAATTCGAGAAAAGAGAGAGGGAGGGGAGGTGGAGCAATGGCAAGGAGAGGTATATATCGAGATGCCTCCTAATGGCATACCGTGTGGCAGTAGTTCTCTAATGGTTGATCCTTGACAAGAAATGAAAAATATGATCAGTACACAGATAGTGCGTGTGGATTGTATAAGATCGATCTTGCAACGTATTCGAGTGATCCAATGATGTGTGCAACTTTTTAGCATATCTGGCACTGTTTATAACCATATTTACAAAAAAATGGTCGTACGTCTGGTATATTGATAAAAATGGTGTTTTGCCGCCTAGTGGCTGGGCGGCAACACTCGTCGGCTGACGTGTAGCCACTGCCGCCCCACGAGCGAACGGTAGGCAGCTTGTCATCCCACCACTAGACGATAGGGGCCTGCTACCCCATAGCCAGACAGTAGGTGATTAAGCTGACTGATTAGTCAGCTTAATTACCTGGCCTAATTTATTTTTTCTAACTATTTGTTTAAATTTTCAAATATATTAAATGAGATTAAAAAATTACAAAATTTTATGAGCAGCCTTCCAACACAATGTACTTAATTGTGTAATTTTTTTGCAAATTTTATCTACTGTGAATATTGCTAAAAATTTGTACGATTTTGATATTTGTAGGAGTTGTTACATATATCAAATGAGCTAGGTGTTCTAATATAGTCTTAGTAAGTTTCTAATTTTTTGAGAATTTTATGTGCTCTAAATTTACCACGACAATTCATATTAATTTAATCATAAAATTAGCAATGCTTAAGCATCTTTTGTAATGTCTTACCTCTATTTTTTTTAGAATTTCATACATTATGAATATTTGTAGAAGTACATGTAATAGTGCAAAAAACGCATCTCACGGGATGTGATATGGCTCACCCATCTGAGCCACTGCTATCTCCTCGCCGCGTTTGCCTCCCTATGTGTGGCCTTGCTTTCCGTTGAGCACGAACATGTCCCGTGGGGTACGTCAGCCGGTCTGGAGGTTGCGTCTCGGTTTGGAGGATGTATGGATATTGTTCCATTTGCTCAATGGCCGACGGTGGTCCAGTTGGCTCAGGTATAGCAGGCTGGGTCCACTAAGGGGCGATGTCCTCCAACTGAGACATGCTGACTTGTGAGCGGCCAACAATAATGTCATGAACAAAGAACTCTAGAAATCCTCCTTGTGGTGCGAAGGAGTTTTCACCTTGACTGTACGACGTGGCAGTGAAGCCGGAGGAACTCTGCCCACCGAAGTCTCTAAACCCTAGGTATGGTGTGAATGCTGAGCTTTGCCTTGTGTACGCTGCAAACCCTGGTGCTATGTACCACTCTCTGGAAGCATTTGGGAGGCCTGTATCATCATCAATGGATTCAACATCACCCCCACGTTAAAATTGGAGGCTGTAAGATGAAATGATATTAGTCATAATAAATATTTCGGATGTACAATATGAATCTCATACCTTCCAAATGTGTAGCGAAGATGAATGATGGGGAGCGGTAGTCTGTGTAGGTGTTGCGGACATCAAAAATAATGCATCTCGACAATGGACCTATGGCGGAAGAACACCATGATGTTAGTGGAATGTAAGGCCTAACAGGAAAACAAAATATAGGTTTGTACTTAAGTTACCTCCTCATCGATACGGCCCACGAATGATCGGCGGTTAGTACTACAACGCTGGGCAGACTCGGTAGATTACGATGGCTGGCCAGACTCACTAGGTCGCGATGACCTGGCGGGTGAGCATGGCACCCCCACTAGGTGCCCGATGTGCACGGCGTGATCTATCGAACAGCCGCAACTCAGGTTGTGCACTATTTTTTTGCCTGCCTTAGGATGTACTTCAAAGTATTCTGCACGGCCAGTGGGATGTCTAGGTTGGTGAGGGCAATCTCGGATGTGCTTGCGATACGTTGCACCCACTTCAACTAAAATGACATATGAAACTGGTTCAGTAACAACCAGTATGAATTTCGTAAATAAAACAATCAAAAATTGCAACTGTCTTACGCTATCAAGCTATCGCGAAGCACTGTGGCAATCGATCGAGCATTGTAGACTATCGTCACGTGTGATCTGCTCGAGGCAATCTAGTGGACGAATGGTGAGTCTGCTGTGTGACTGGGGTACGTACCACTCCAAGTACTCATCGTACATCCGGACATCATACGGATGCTACTCCATGATGACATCCAGGTGTGACCTATCCATCCATGCCGTCATCCACTCATGCTGCATTGACTGCCAGTCCGTACCATGCCAACCAACCATCGATTGCCTGCATTTTCAGAATCACCGATGTTATAGAGTAAGACATACAAAGTGTAAACATTACTTAGATAGAGTTTGACTCACCAGTTTACGGCTCACAGTAGGAACCTACTATCCAGAGGGAGCACGACCTGGTGGAAACCAAACTGTCGCATTACGCGCTGCGGCACATAAGCCTCCACCATATACGAGAACACTAGATGGTGTGTCGTCGCCCATAGCGCCGCGTCTAGCATGCATTGCAGGGACAACCTGTATGGCAGTACATGCTCCACCAAGTCTATAGTCCAGGACCCCAGATGGTGTCGCTGTCGTGCAATGACTTGAACTCGTTGTACCACAGCAAGTAGCACCTCAACAATTTGCCCTTGCCCCAGCACAGACGGGCACCAGTCCACCGGAAGCCCATAGTGGGCTCGTCTATCAGGTTGGTGAACTCGCCAAATGGGTGCACTAGCGTCATGATGGTCAGACACCCGACATGGAAGAGCTCTCAACTCCACAGCTGTAGGAGCACGTAGTAGACGCACAGGTTGGGGTTATCAGCAGTGCCACGCTGGCAAGTGCTGCACAACCCTCTATATGTGGTGCACAGGACGGCTGATCCCCAGCTATACTGAGGCATCGCCTCAAACTCTATGTTAACAAAAGACTTGACGAGGTGAACTCAGTGTTGCAAATATCGCCATGTGTGGTTGGAAACATGCTCCAACCAAAGAGCTGAATAAGGTATGCGACGAGGTGCGTCCTGATGACCTCGAGCGGTGCATTCTACGGGCACACAATGAAATTCTTCAACCAAGCATGGTGGATACCACGAGCACCCTCTGAGATAGGCAAGTCGAACCAGTCCGCCAGCCTCTCCTTCCAGTCCGTCGGTACAGGGGCTGATCACCCTAGAGAGGAAGACCGGTCAAGAACGCGATGTCCTGTAGAGTGATTGTCATCTCACCCCACCGAAAGTGGAATATGTGTGTCTCAGGTCTCTACCTGTCTACCAGTGCCGCAAGTAGGCTGTTATCGATGGTGAACTGGCGTCCAATGGAAACCAGCCTCGCAAGTGGCAACAAGCCCGTGGCTTGTAGGATTGGGACGTAGCGCTCGTCCATCTCCCAATGATCCCTCCCTCCCCGTAGCTTCAAGGGAAGAGTGCTAGTCGTGTCACTCATCATCCATGAGTAGCACCCGTGGTTCTCATCGTAGAACTGTTCAAGAAGCTCCTGTAAAGCCATACCTTCCAACAAATGGGATAGATGAAATATTAGTGCGAAGATTGATAATGATAGTAAAATACTATAAGTTAGTGATTACATGCATGTAATTTCATACGAATAATTCCTTAATTACTGATAGTCTGATTACCCATTTGAAAAATTACGAGTGATTCATTACTATCATCCTTAGCACTTAATTACTTAGCACTAACTCATTACTTAACTCTAACTAATTGCAACTACAGTAATTACGACTGCTTAATTATACACTACCATACAATAACAAATTATGGGTACCATACATACACAAAAAAGTACAAACTATGTCTAAATTACTATGACCAGTTTACTTCATAACACAAACTACATTAATTATGACTAAATAAATAACACTAATTAACTAGGACTACAGGAATAACGTCGAAAGCATGCGATAAAAAATTTACTATCTTTTGGGATAAGCAATCAGCATTGTCACGTCCTCGTACCGTGTCCTTAATGAGTTATGCACTGGCTTCTCAAAATAATTAGATATGCACTCATAATTTTGAGAGTGCCTTACAACAAATGGGATAGATGAAATATTAGTACGAAGATTGATAATGACAATAAAATACCGCAAGTTAGTGATTACATGCATGTAACTATATACGAATAATTCATTAATTACCGACAATTTAATTACCCGTCCGAAAAAATTACGAGTGATTCATTACCCTCGTCCTTAGCACTTAATTACTTAACACTAACTCATTACTTAACCCTAATTAATTGCCACTACAGTAATTACAAATGCTTAATTGCATACTTCCATGCAATAACAAATTATGGGTACCGTACGTACACAAAAATAGTAAAAACTATGTCTAAATTACTATGACCTACTTACTTTGTAATACAAACTATATTAATTATGACTAACTAAATAACACTAATTAACTAGGACTACGGGAATAACGTTGAACGCATGCGATAAAAAATTACCTACCTTTCAGGAGAAGCAATCAGCACTGTTGCGTCCTCCTGCCGCGTCCTTAATAAGCTATGCATTGCCTTCTCAAAATAATGAGCTACGCACTCTTAATTTTGAGTGACGATTATGAGAATGAGCTTCTGTAATGAGCGATTGAGATGAGTAATGACGAACTGTGAGAGGTTCGTATTTATGGTCGAGCGAAAAGGGAACCCGGTGCACTCACCCTGCAAATTAAGGACTCCTTGTTGATGACCAGCACTTCGGGTGGGGGCACGGCATGGTAACACTGACAAATTTGCAGACAAAGGAGCGAGCGAGGGGGGATGGATCGGACATAACGACATTAGTGCGGACGAGGTAGCCTGTGAGGGGGACGACATGGATAGAGTGATAATTGTGTGACAGATGCAGCGAAAAAGAAAAGATAGCATCAATGGACCGACATATATGCGAACGACAGAGGTCTGGCACTACAAAAGATGACTGAGCATCGCTAATTTCATGATTAAATTAACATGACAAATTTGGAGCACATAAAATTTTCAAAAATTACACAATTACTAGGACTATGTCAGGAGGCTTCACATAAAATTTTATAATTTTCAGAGCTCGTTTGCTATATGTAATAACTCCTACAAATATTAAAATCATATAAATTTTTGAGCAACATTCACAATGGATAAAATTACAAAAAAAATTACACACTTAAGTACGTTGTGTCAAGAGACTGTATATAAATTTTTGTAATTTTTTCATCTCATTTAATTAAGTCGGCTAACCAGTTGGCTCAATCACCTGTCGTCTGGCCAGGGATGGCAGGCTATTTGGTGGGACAGATGGCAGGGTGGCAGGCTTGTCGTCTGGTGGCACGGCGGCAAGCTGCCTGCCGTCTGCTAGTAGGACGGTAGGCTACCTAACGCCGGCAGTAGCCGCACGCGTCAGCTTTGCAACGTTGCTATCTAGTCACCGGACGGCAAACACGCTATTTTTGTCTATACGGTTCGTATACTGCCATTTTCGTAAAAATAGATGCAAAGAATGCTATATATACCAAAAAATCGATTTGTGGCCGTCGTGGAGGTCAAACCATCGGTGGCATACTGCCATTTTTAATTTTATAGTGGTGATATAATTAATTACCAGATATGGAGTCCTATACAGGACTATTGGTATCTTTAACCCAACGTGATTCTCCTCATAGGTGATTAAGAAACTAAAAACAAAGCATGAACTTTAAACAATACAAGACTATTAATGGTATCTCTAATAATACCACTTTAATCTCTCTTAGTTATACCACGTCAGCAAATTTCTATGTAGAGGAGAGAGGAGGTGAGTAAAGAGAATGTACTATCTTGTATGCAAAGAGACAACCTAAGCATACAAATCAAGACAAATGGTAATAAAATGTGAGGAGAGAAATGTGATGAAAACAATATAAATTAATTAGATAAATTATTATTAGAGATAAATTGTTAGAGATATTATCTTTAATATTGTCTTTAGATAAGGTAAAGACGATGGAGGCCGTAGGCCGCACCGCATCAACTCGAACCAAAAAAGAATGTGAGGAGATAAGTAGAGTTACTAGGGCGTGACTCTGCTTCCTCCCCGTTAAACGTAGCAACTAACTAATCCCCTCACTTTTGATGCGAGCAGTATTAACATATGACAGTGTGCAGCATGATGCGGGTGGTTCGGTGCTGGTGGTTACCACGAGGACAAGGTTGAAATTTTGCTAGTGACTCCACGTGCGCCATGCGTGCATCTTTCTCCATTACCCTTGGTGTCTCCACACTTACATATTATTACTCTCCCTCAAATAGTATAGAACGTATTTTGTCTTATACATGGATCAAAGAGACTAAAGATAACTATACTATCCGTAATTATTATCTTTAAGTATTTTATTCAATATATATACACCCGGGAGTAAAATGTATTTTTCATATATATATATATATATATATATATATATATATATATATATATATATATATATATATATATATATATAGGGATACAAAGTAAAAATATACATTTATTAGTGGTATAGAAGGAAACAACCTATTTAATTTGCATTGGAATATGAAAAGTGCTCTATATTTGTAAACAAAACTATTTAAAAAAACACATCCCATATTTGTTGGACGGAGGGAGTACCGATTTTTCTCGCTCTTAAACTTATTGCAAGAGGATGACACAAGTATTAAACTGATGCTTATCATTAATCATTCTGATTATGTACATTGCTTTATAGATGATGATGGGGTGGTAAGAAAGGTGTCTGTTTGGAACAGACATCTGTACATTGTGTAACTGCACATTGGTTACTTTCTGGTTTGTAACACTCCCCCTTGACCAATGTGTCTTCATATGATCACCTTGATTCATCATCTTGGAAAAACTCCTCCAAAACCCTATAGGAAAAATATGAGGAGAACCGATAGAGTAGATATGCCATGAAAAACTCCTTTAAAACCCGGTGGGAAAATTTAAGGAGAAAATGATATGGCATATATTTGATTATATCTCTTTAAAAACCCTTGTAGGAAAATAGAGATATATTTATGATTACGTTGTTATATTGTCTCATTAAAAACCTTGATGAGAAACCTTAGAGGAAAAACTCATAAAGGAAAAGAGTACAATATTTGTATTGAACGGGTTAAGTCTTAGGAGATTTCTCCCCCTGACATATGCAAATCACGTAGTCTTCGCATACCAATTCCATGAACACATTTTTGGAATGTGGAGGTCGGTAATGACTTGGTGAATAAGTCTGCGAGATTATCACAAGACTTAGTTTGCAGAATATTTATTTCCCCACTCTCTTGCAATTCATGTGGGTAAAATAGTTTAGGTGCAATATATTTTGTGATATTGCTCTTTATGTAACCCGTTTGCATTTGAACAACGCAAGCAGCATTATCTTCGTAGATAATGGTAGGTGCTGTAATAGTATCTATACCACATAATTGTTGTATGTGGTTAATCATTCTGCGAAGCCATACACATTCACGTGATGCTTCATATAATGAAATTATTTCAGAATGATTAGTGGATGTAGCAGTGGCGGATTTAGGATTCTACCAAAGGGTATGCCGCACCAAAATTTTCATATGCAATTTGGTAAAATCATTTGCCAATTCGGTAAATAATTGTAAAATTTGCACCGTAATTCGGTATACAGGCACTAAATAGTATGATAAGTCTTAAATTTATGGATTAAGTTGGAAACTTGCACAAATTACAATATAAATAGTTCAAAAACCATACTAATAGTCTCAAATATACATAAAAGAGACTTACAATACTATTTGTCTGACTTTTTTGGCCTACGCTTTCCAAAGGACATGAAAGTCTCGATTATATCATCTTCATCCACTTCAAAGAAAATATCCCACTCAATGAATGTGACTAGACAATCATCCAAAAGACTATCACACATCTTATTTCTTAACTTTGTTTTCACTAAAACCATTGCAGAAAATGCCCTTTCAACACTTGTTGTTGCCACTGGTAGAGCAAACCAATTTGAGAAGCATGTAAACCATATCATACACTTTTATGCCTCTTTGTTTCAACAAGCTTAACTGAGAGATCAACAAGAAGCAGACGATGCACAAGGTAGCGCTCAATCAACGCCGACGATGGTGGGCTTAAAGACACCCAGCTCATGCGCTGCATTAGGGCGAGAAGGCCTAGGCATAGAGGATCTTTGCTTTTCTCTGTTCTTGTTGTGTTAGCTAGATGGGCAATCTGTTTGTTGTTTTGGGATATTGTAATGGTAAGTTCTAATCTTAATAAAAATAAAATGTGTACTGTGTTTCATACTATATTTGCTTGTTTTCATTTCAATTAATTGATTTGCGAAATGGATGTTTTTTGTTTGTGAAATAAATTGAGATTTGAATTGGATGTATACATGTACATGTTGATCTGCTTGTTTCAGAGGGCATGGCTAGCATTTCCTGAGGCTAGCCAATAAACAGAAATAGATTTAGGGGTAGAAGAGAATAGCATAGACGGTTTTTAACTAGAATAGTCAGTGATATTTACACCACAGACGGTTCGAAAGCGTCTGTGATGAACTCGTATCATTATTGACCCATAAATTCAGATGGCTTACAAAACCGTCTGTGATGACGTTCTAAACCGTCTGTAATACGGTTTTGTGTAGTAGTGAGCTACTGTCAAAATCTGACCATGGAGGACATATTCATATAATATTCTAAAAATAGCTCTCTTAATGATCTACGTGTAAATAGCAAAAAACGAGTATATAGAAAAACGGTATAGAAAAATAGGATGATTGAAATTTTAGAGTTGGAGTTGTACGAAAGAAATTAGAGATCGAATCAATATCTGCTGTAAACAAAAAGGGGCACAGGAGCATCTAAACCCTAGCCACTTTCACTTTTTCCGGACGCCATACACCATCTGCTGTTGGCAGCACTCCATCAGAACGCGCCGCCGGTTTTTGCCATCGCCAGTGCCCGGTACTGCGGCTTGGGCCCCGGATGTAGCCACTAGAGTCTGTTTTGAAGACTTCCAAGAGATGGCCGTTCCACCGTGTAAAAATACAAAGCCTGTTTGAGATCTGGCATTATGGGGATCTGATAAATAGCCAGTATCTGTATATCCTATAAAATCCACATTTTTATTCTTCTGGAAGAATAGACCAAGATCGTTAGTGCCTTGAAGATATCTAAGGATATTCTTCACTCCTACCCAATGTCTTTTGGTTGGAGCAACGCTATATCTAGCAAGTAGATTTACTGCAAATGCAATATCCGACCGGGTGCAATTTGCAACGTACATAAGCGCTCCAATGGCACTGAGATATGGAACCTCGGGTCCCAATAACTCTTCATTGTCATCTCGGGGTCTAAATGGATCTTTATCCCTGTCTAGAGATCGAACAACCATGGGGGTTTTCGATGGATATGCTTTGTCTATATTGAATTTCTCCAATATTTTCTGGACCTATCGATGCACTAGGATGCCTGAATGAAGGTGCTCAAGTTGTATACCTAAGCAAAATTTGGTTTACCCAAATCCTTCATTTCAAATTCCGTCATAAGATGATTACATGCTTCATCTATATCCTGTGTGTTACCAATGATATTAAGATCATCAACATACACAGATATAATACAAAATCCTGTTGAGAATCTTTTGATGAATACGCATGGGCAATCATCATTGTTAGAGTATCCCTTTTTGGTTAGAAACTCACTTAGTCGGTTGTACCACATTCTACCCGATTGTTTCAAGCCGTATAAAGACTTGTTCAATTTTACACAATACATATTGCGATTTGCGTTCGGATTCAGAATTAAAATTCCATCGGGAACTTTCATATATATTTCCGAATCAAGTGACCCATAAAGATATGTAGTCACTACATCCATCAACTGAAAAGATAGATGATTTTTAACTGCCAATGATATTAAGTATCGAATGTTATTCCACTCATTCTTGGAGAATAAGTTTCATTGAAATCAATGCCGGTCTCTGCGTGAACCCTTGTGCTACAAGCCTTGCTTTGTATCTCACCACCTCATTGTTTTCATTCCGTTTATGACAAAACCCATTTGAAACCGACAGGGAATACTTTGGGAGGTGTATGTATCACATTGGTGAATACATTTCTTTTCTTGAGCGAGGCTAACTCCGCTTGAATTGCATCCTTCCATTGATTCCAGTATGAGCGCTGTTTGCACTCTACCATGGTCTTGGGATCTGGATCATTTTGAAGGTTATTTGCAATTGTTGTGAAGAAATAAATGTCGACAAGTGTAGTCTTACGATCATATGATTCTCCAGAATTAGTATAGTTAGTGGAAATTTCTTGGACCCCTTGTGACTCAATGTTATTCCCCAAAACATTTGAGTCGGGGTATTCGGATGTCCCAGGATCAGTATTTGAGTGCACTGTTGATCTGGGTTCAAGGATCCTTTAGTGTCTATCAACTTGAGGTTGATCTGCATTTACATTCTTTTGTTTCCTTTGTCGCTTGTTAGAAGCTGTATCCGCCATTTGTACCGTACTTCTCCCCCTCTTATTTTGAACTGGGAGTTGAGTGGTATTTTGCGGTACCTCCACTCTTTCAGGTACATTTTTGGCAGGATTATAGGATTTTGTGACACCCTTATAATCAGTAAATGCATCTGGCAGATTATTTGCAATATTTTGCAAATGAATGATTTTCTGAACTTGAAGTTCAGTCTCTCTGGTACGTGGGTCTGAGGCAGGAATGACTTGTACATTCCAATCAATTTCCTGGCATTTAATTTGGTACTTGTTGTCTCCCCCTAATACCGGGAAATGTTCCTCATTGAATATGCAATCAGCGTACCGGGCCGTAAACAGATCCCCTGTGAGGGGCTCGAGGTATTTAATAATTGACGGAGATTTATACCCAACATAGATCCCAAGTTTCCTGTGCGGTCCCATGGAGGTGAAGGACTACGGGCAGGCTACACTAGCGCAAATTAAAATTTTCTACCCGTAAACCAAGATCACTGCAGTTATAGATCACGGTCTTACCACTAGACGCGCAGGTGCGGAATGATGCAGCACGTCGGGCGCAGTAGTCGTACTAAGTTGATGCAAGACGCCGGAGCGAGTAGTCGTACTACTTCCTCGCCCACGCCGCGGCCCCACGCACAACTCCTCTCTTGCGGTTCGCCCAACGCTACGATGCAGCGCCGCCAAAAGTATCCACACGCACGGGAGGAAACGACGCACGCCGGATTACTAGATCCACGCGAGCGACCAGGGCGTGGGAGGGGTGGCGGCCAGGGTTTGAGGAGGTCACGGAATTCACCCTTTAACCCTGTGCGCCCTTGCCCTCCTTTTATAGACGTCCTTACAATGGACTTCTACGAATGGAGGCCCATTAGGACTCAATACCCGCCTAACTCGGATCCAATCCGAATTAGGCTTCAGCCCTTAAGTGTGTGACCTATAGGTTCACGTATGTTTAGACATGACGCGAGTATACCTACTCGGTCAATAGTTGGTAGCGCCTCTAGCAAGACGTGCCAACTCCTAAACATACACAAAGATCATATCGACGAACCATCACAACTTTATGTACATGCCAATCCCTTTGCCTCACGATATTTGATCGAGCTTCAAGCTGACCACTCTTTCTCGATCCCGTGATCCGAATCCCTTACTAGGTTAACTCTTAACCTTAAGTAGCATGGCCATGCATTTCTGGATCCGATCACTCGAGGCCCAGAGATATCTCTCGGTAGAGAGGGCAAATCCCATCTCGACCGACCATGCCTCGCAGCATGCTTCATGACAAACCCGAAAGCTATCTTTATAACTACCCGATTCACGGAGTAGCGTTTGATAGCCCCTAAGTAGGTCGATTCACATCTCAAGTACATGCGGCAATCTCAGGTCTAAGGACAAGGCGTACACATTGTGTAGAGAGAGAACCATAAGTATAATTGTTATGTCTCATGTTGGGTCGGTCCAACCCCATGTTCTAAACATGTGTCCACATTATTGGTTTGACATCTCCATGTCTATGACCTGTGAAACATGGTCATCAACCGATACATGTGCTAATCCATTATTCACGTGTGTCCTCACATGAACTTCGACTAGGGACAACTTTAGAATAACCATACAAGTAAAGAGTTTCACAAACAAGTCACATACTTGTTAATCAACACAAAGGCAATATTCAAGGAACATTTATTAAATCATGGATACAACGAAATATCATCATCTCTATGATTGCCTCTAGGGCATATTTCTAACAGGAGGTACGCTGCGGTGGTGAGATCGGTACGTATGTAGCGCAACTGAACTTTCGCCGATGGGAAATATCTGGTGGATTTCCACGTACTAATTGTAGCGGGGAAGTGCTATGATATGCAATTGGACGCAATTGGATTAAGTCAGCAGCGTGTAAAACTGCATGACCTCAACATGATGTTGGTAAGTTGCAATTCTGTAGTAATGGTCTGGCAATGAGCTTGATCCTCTTGATAAGAGATTCTGTTAAACCATTTTGTGTATGGACATATGGAACAGAGTGTTGAACTTGTATCCCAAGAGCCATACAATAGTCATTGAAGGCATGGGATGAAATTTTAACAGCATTGTCCATTCGAATTGATTGAATTCGATATTCAGGATAATGTGCTCGTAATTGGATAATTTGACCAATTAACTTAGCAAATGCATGGCTTCGTGTGGATAAAAGACACACATGTGACCATCTAGTAGATGCGTCAATGAGAACCATGAAGTATCTGAACGGTCCACAGAATGGTTGTATAGGACCACATATATCTCCTTGAATGCGTTCAAGGAATTTAAGTGGTTCAGCTCTGATTTTAAGATAAGAGGGTCTTAAAATCAATTTTCCGGTGGCACATGAAGTACACACAAAATCTGAGGATTCCGAAAATTTTGTTTTATGGTATGTATGACCAATTGAATTGCGAATAATTTTCCTCATCATTCCAATGTCTGGGTGGCCAAGGCGATCATGCCATGTTTGAAATGTGTTAGTGTTTTGGAAAATTACTTTGTATGCAATATGTTGAACGGGTTTAATGTATGTATAGTACAATCTGGAGTCTAAAGATGGAATTTCTTCTAGTATTTGTTTGTCATATCTGTTGTTTTTGGTTAAGAGGAGATATTCCTCTTTGTTGTCATTTTGGGTTTCAACATGGAAACCATTCTGACGGATATCTCTATAACTAAGTAGGGTACGTGTTGAATCGGGATACAAAAGTGCATCCTCAATTTGCAATTGTGTACCCATAGAGAGAGTGATAGAGGCGCGACCAGAGCCTACTATTGTTGCATCGCGTCCAGCGATGGTTAAAATATTTCCTTTCTTCCTAGTAAGAGTTAGGAAATATTTTGTGTCCCTAAGTATAGAGTTTGTGGTACCACTATCCACAAGGCATAATTCCTCCTCCATTGGATTGACTCCAAAAATCTATATACACAAAAGAAAATTTTAATAAAATTCTTATAGTATATATAGAATACATACAAACTTTATTTTACAATGCCGAATATGTTCGATATATGATTGTAGCATACAAGCTTACAATATAGATGACAACATTATTTATATTACAACACTATAGTACTTATTAGCTATGGAACGAGGAGTCTAACTGAGATCTCCAAACATGTCTTGAGAATGAAATTCTTCAAGGGTGTCCTCGGTGCACATGATATCATCCTTCTTTGTAGAAGCACATGTGTCTTTGAGTTCTTGAAGGAACTGTTGAGAGCATCCGGCTTCATCATTGTTGGATGTGAGATTGAAGTGTGCTTCAAATCTCTTCTCTTGAGCATTCTTGCCGTGAGCCAAACACTTAAGGTAGAGGTTCACAAGATGCTTCGGGCTGCGGCATTTCTTGGTAGGATGGTTGTAGCAACCACATTTTTGACAAATTTCAGTTTTATCAATTCTCTTACCAGAATTGCCTTTACCTTTCTTGAATCCACTTGGTTTTTGCTTCTTGTTGCGTTTGTGTTTACCTTTAAAGTTCTTTGAGTGGTCTTTTGAACCACTGAACTTGTTGTTATTTTGATTAGCATAAACTTCAGGAAGTGGAGCAGCCCCAATGGGACGTTGCTGATTGTTCTTTAAAAGAAGTTCAGCATGCTTTTTTGCCTGAAGCATAGTATGCGTAAGATCAAAATAAGTTTGGTAATTTGCAGCACGCCATTGCTGCTGTAGCACCCTGTCAGATGGGGAGCCATAGTCGAGAGAGTCTTCTCTATTTTGTCCGCATCTGTTGGTTTCTTTTCGCAAAATCGCAATTTGGAGCAAATTGTATGAAGGGCATGGTTATATTCTCCAACAGATTTGAAATCTTGGAGTCTAAGATGTGCCCATTCATGATTAGCCTCAGGTAAGATAACAGCTCGCTGCTGTTCATATCTATTTTTGAGGGCTAACCATAATGTAAGTGGATTCTCCTCATACAAATATTCAGCCTTCAAATCCGGATGTATGTGATTCCGTATTATATTCAAAACGGAATATTTCACAATATCCGGAGGAATTTGATCAGCTGGAGGATCAAATATCACACGTTGCAACCCACGTGTGGTTAGGTTGATTTTGAGGTCATAGCCCATGTAGGTTAGTTGGTACCATCGAGAGCGAGGGGCTCAAAATCTTTGGTAGCCATTTAAAACCTACATGAAAAGTACACCATAAATAATTAATTTACATGAGGTAAATTAATGTGTATTGTAATGTTGTAATAAAATGCAAAATATGAGGAAAACAATATGAGTATTGTAATCCAAATGAATATATATACCCAAATTAAATATAACATATGGTTATATTTATAATACCGTGTAATCACAATATTGGTGGTGAACACCAATTTATTGTATGGCATAGTGTACAAATAAATGTAGCAAGGTGCCACAAATTGTAATTATGGTATTTATTGTAGGTATAATATTTTGCAAAAATTCCAATTTATTAGGTACAATGGTACTCACTAAATGGGAATTTTAATTTTAAATTTGCTAACATTGCAAATTTAAATATGGTCGCTGTTAATATTGTAAGTAAATTGCAATAAATTAATAATTCTATATATGTAAAAATTATATAAATGTGATTGCACATTTATTTAAATATTTACATAATTTTCAGGTCCTGTAGGGACTGAAATGCTAATTTATACTAGTAAAAACTGACGAGTACAATTATAAATAAGCATAAGGACTATACTGCAAATACTACAATAGAAATTTATTTAAAATAAAAATTCTGTATTTTCCATGAAATCTAGGGGGGAAATGCAAAATTTAGAAAACCTGGGCTAAAGCCCGTTCGGCCTTTTGGCCCATGTGGGGATGGTGGGATTTTATGGGCCAAAGCCCATTTCTTTTGGGCAACTATATATATGAGGGAAGGGGTGAAATTAGGGTTTTCCCCCCAAACCCTAATGCAGCCGCCGCCCATGCCCCTTGATGTGCCGCCGCCGCCTCCATCGCCCGGCGCCACCGCCATGCTGCGCGCGCTCCTCGAGCTCGCGCCATCGTGCCGGGCTGCACCGCCGCGCCGCCACCGCCGCGGCGGCCGCGCCTCGCGCTTCATCATCTTCGGCCGAAGGGCGCGCGCGCGCAGCCGCCGCCGCCGCGCGCCGGCCGCGACGCTTGCCGCGCCGCCGCCGCTGAGCCGTGGAGCCGCCGTGGGAGCCGCCCGCCGCCGGGCTTTGGGCGCCACCGCAGCCGTGGAGAGCGCCGCCGCCGCAGGACGCCCAGCGCCGCTTCCATCGCGCGGCGTCGCCGCTGCGCCGCCACCACGCCGCACCGCCGCACCGCGCCGCGCCGCAGGTCGGGCCATGCCGGTCGCGAGGCTGTGCCGACCGCGCCAAGTCGCGCCGCGCCGCCACGCCGGCCGCGCCGCGCGCTGCGCGTGGTGCGAGCCACGCGCGGCGGTCTCGCCGCGCCCACGCCGTGGAGCCGCGCGCCGCGCCGTGATGACGCGCCGCCGCTGGGCCGGCTGTGCCGGACCAGATACTGGCGTTCATGCGGTCGCACCGCGTGATGGTGCGTGGGCACAACATCTTCTGGGAGAACCAGGTCGCGACACCGGGGTGGGTGAAGGGCCTGCCGGCGGACGACCTTCGGTCGGCCGTGAACGCGCGCATCCAGAACCTAATGAAGCGGTACCGCGGCGAGTTCGCACACTGGGATGTGAACAACGAGATGCTGCACTACAACTTCTACGAGCAACGGCAGGGACCAAAGCGTCTGTGGAGTTCTTCAGTGTCGCGCAGGACGTCGACCCGCTCGCCACGCTCTGCATGAACGAGTACAACGTCATCGAGACCCAGTACATAGTGCCATTACCTTTGTTCTTCTCTATTTGCACTTGTATAGTTGTGTGTGTGCTGATAACGTATTGCAAGAGGATGACACAAGTTTTAAACTGATGCTTATCATTAATCATTCTGATTATGTACATTGCTTTATAGATGATGATGGGGTGGCAAGAAAGATGTCTGTTTGGAACAGACATCTGTACATTGTGTAACTGCACATTGGTTACTTTTTGGTTTGTAACAAAACTGATACGGTGAAACCTAGTTCACAAATTCACAAGTCATAAAAGGGCGTTTCCGACGCTCCAGCTTAGTCGTCCCTTTCCTTTAGTAAAACATGCCGATCCTAGTCGCTTTCCAGATAGTCTCGCATGCATGACGTTCGGTTTCACATATGTGTATTCAGTGTTTGTTTCAATATGGTACATAGCTAGGAGGTCAGGCCAATTCTGACGGTGGAAGCTTTGCCTTGAGTCTAAGGCTGAGACCTCGGCTCTCGCATTTAGTCTCGGTCATTTACTATCAACCGCTATTATTCTTTAAGCTATATATATATATATATATATATATATATATATATATATATATATATATATATATATATATATATATATATATATATATATATATATATATATATATATATATATATATATATATATATATATATATATATATATATATATATATAGTAGGAAGCCTCTTTTCTACTCCCGGGTGTAATTACACCCTATGTCGTATCTCATAATGTAGAGAGTATCTCGCGTAATGAGGAGTATGTACATGTAGTATACGAGTATTTAAGACTATATAGGTGGTATGAACAATTTTTCAGATGTGGTATGTACATTTTTTTGAACATACTCCTTTTTATGTACGTATATAAAGGTATTTACAAAATACGCTAAAAACTATGGACTCGCTTACAATTTTTTCATGTAGTTCACGTTAGAATATCTTATAATTAGTATATAAGTATACCTAAAGTGATAAAAGAAGTATTTCAAATTTATTTAGGTGGTATATTAGAGGTGGGTGTAATTACACCCGGGAGTAAAAAGTATTTTTCCTATATATATATATACATATATATATACATATATATATATACATATATATACATATATATATATACATATATATATATAAAGACCAAATAACTATATCAACTATAAGTTCTATGTGTTTGACTCATGTTAGTCAAAATACTATATCATGCAACTTAATACAACCAAACACCAGCACCTATACCGTGTTCAACCTCAAACCAACTTAATACCCATTTTCACCAACACACCAGACACGTGTGGCCTCTCTAGAAATTTTCTAGACATCCTAAACATGTCTAGAATACCTTAGATATGTCTGCCCTTGAGAAATCGATCTGACCGCTCTTCCCATGACGGTCGAATCGTCTCGATCAACTGCTAATTAACCACTGGTCGGTTTTACTATACGTGCCCAACTCTAAAATATGCTTTCTGAAAAAAACAACCGCCAACTAGAATCCGATCACCGACGGTCAGACCGTCAACCAGATCCAATCACACTGGATAGACCGGTCAGACCACGACTCTTAAGCTGGTCTAACTAGTTACAATTAAAATTTAACTTAACAAATATCTAATTATTCACCACCAATTGGTCATAGATCTCCTCGCATGCATGATCCTTCGGTGGCACAACAATATCCGATACTAAGAGCAACTCCAACACTTAGGCAAACATCACTTGGCAAATCTCTAGTTTTGCCAAGTCTAAAACCCAAATGCCAAGTGAAAAAATAGCCTTTCTCCAACAGTTTGGCAAAATGGGCTTGGCAAATTAAAATATTGTGGCCCACATGTCTCAATTTTTTGCCCTGCTGGCCGGCCGAGGTTAAATATGACGCCCGACCTGGCTCTTCGCGCGCGCGGGAAAGGAAAGCGGGAGGCGTTCGCGCGCGCGGGAGGAGCAGCCGAGTCACCCGAAATCGCCGATGCCAAGCGCCGAGACGCGCGCACATATGCGCCTGGAAGCCCACCTTTTGCCAAGCTTGCTAATTTGCCAAGTGGTTTTGCCAAGTTGTTGGAGGAGCTTTTTTGTGGTTTTGCCAAAAATTAGGATTTGCCAAGTGGTTTTAGGGTAGTGTTGGAGTCGCCCTAACAACTTTTTGGTGCACTCCACGAACGGTGTGCTCTCCAGCCTTACTTTCAGAAACATTTTCCGCGCTATTGAGTAATTTTTCCTCCAACTAGGATACGTCGAAATAGAAAGTAGAGCCTTTGTCCACAACCACCACCTTTGGTGAAAACCTGAGGTGGTTCATGCAAAAAGCACCCGCTCATTGTTGGCAGTTTTCTCCGACGCTACCTAGACCCCACCATTTTCCTTCCTATGCCTATATTGCCCTTCTCCTCCTCCACCCTTAAGTTGCCACGCGACCACACATATATAGCAGACACATATTTAGCAATTCAATTCTGGTCACTGTGGCATCCAAGAGTCCCTACCTGCCAACTACCCCCACCGCCTACGCAACTGAACTGCACTGCACCAAAGCGCGCGCGCGCGGGTGTCGGTGAGAATTCGGAAGGGATGGGGACGGAGTGGGGAGAGCCGTGGACGCCGGCGCCGGCGCCGAGGAAGGTGGTGGGCGGGCGGGTGGCCCTGAAGCTGCTGCTGTCGTTGCTCCTCGCGGGCCTCGCCCTGCGGCTGCTTGTCGACCGCTCCGCCAACCTCCTGGCTCCCACCGCCGCTCCGCAGGAGGCCGCGCTCGTCGTTACCGGGCCGGCGGAGGAAACCGGTGGCGGGGTGCCTCCCAATAGTGAGCGGTTCTTGGACTGTTGTTAATTTGTTCTTTACCCCTTCTTTTCATTTTTTTTGTTTTGTTGTTTCTTGAAACAAGAAAGGCAGCGGAGGCTTCTAATAAAAAATTAGTAGTTAAATTTGGGATTTATTCATCATATACCCTCCTCATAGATGGAAATTCAGGATTTATCTTCCTGGCCTACGTGTCAGTGACTTATGATGACTCCACATGTCATTGAGGTGAGATGGTAAATCTTGAAATCCCCAATTCAAGGGAGGGTATATGATGAAGATCCCCTTAAATTTGGGTTTGGCTTTTATTAATCGAATTATTAGATTTTGCAACATGAAAAGACGTCTCTTTACTAATATGAAAATCTTCCCTAATTTTGTACTCTGTTTCGTATGAATCAATATATATACGAGTTTAAAAAAAAAGAAATGTCAACGCTCCACATTGGTAAATAAAAAAACCTACAAAATGTACAAACTAAATTATTTTGTTGGGTAAAAATATCTAAAATTTCCGAGTTGGAAAGGTTTGCTCTTTGCTTATCATGTTCTGAATTCTCTGCTTAAATATACTAGTTTAGTGTTCAGGGGCTGCGTGGATCTCGTCTCGTTTCTTGAGTTTATTATTTGTTTTGTGTTTGACCCTAGATGCATGTTTTTGCAACAGTAGGTTTATGTGGCGTTTGGTATCTGCATTTATTTTGTGGGAGAGATGCCTCCAGTTGGAAGATTGCGATTGATTTCTTTCGTTAGTTTAGTGAAACAAACAAATGAACAATGTAGTTATATCCACTTTGAACTTTTGGTGTGGGCTTTAGAGCGAGTGTTACAGTGGTAGCTAATTGTGCGAGCTTTTTGCAAAATGGTCTCATTGCGAGCACCCTCGATTTGGGAAGAATGCCCAGTTTCTTGGCCATAGATTTGTTATCAATAACTTAATTAGAGCATGGTTTGGTACTTATAATTGTCTTCGTAATATGGTGCTTGTAATGAGCAGAAACGGGTGATACGTTTGTTGCTGTGAGTGCTTCAATACCTCTAGCAGCTCCAGATAAGAAGGAAGATTCCCAAGAAGGTATGTTTCTTATTCGCATTCATGGCTTCATCAACACCATACAAGATGGGATTACTTGTTATTTTGGGCGGTGAAAAGACAATTCTGTTCCTCGCAAAAAAAGTCAATTTAATTTTTTTTTGGCTTCCAATGCTGTTTCTTTTCCCTTTTGTATGATGGTTTTGTTACCTACTGAACGACAATGCATGGGTGCTTCATTGGCTCTGTGAAAATGGTTTAACAAGGAGAATTCGTCAGTTATTTAACAAGGAGAATTCGTCAGTTATTTAACAAGAAAATGGTTTCTTATCTGCTTAGGAAGTGCATTGTTTGCTTTCGTTTCCATTCTTGATGAGCCGCCAATCTTTTTTTTTTACTTAGTGTTCTTTCCTTTATAATTGACACCACGCAGAAAGGTGTTATCTTTTCCATGGCGAATGGGTCCCTGATTGGTCTGGCCCAGCTTATACTAATGCAAGCTGCCGCTTCATTGAGTCCCCGCAGAACTGCATGACAAATGGAAGGCCTGACAATGGTTATCTTTATTGGAGATGGAAGCCATATGGTTGTGACATACCATTGTTTGACGGCAAGAAGTTCTTGGAGGGCATGCATGGCAAACATTGGGCACTCATTGGTGATTCAATCCTTCGCAATCACGTCCAATCATTGCTTTGCCTTCTTTCTAAGGTATTCCATGAGCTGAAGTGTTTTATGTGATTAACAAATACTCCATAGTATATTTGTTGACCACTGTGTATTTTTAATACTTCATTCAGCTTTTAACTTATATGTACTTTAATTTTAGTAAAACGGATTTAGTTGCCCCTTTTTGTATTGCCCCAAAGTCCATGTTTACAATGAACTTTGTCAATTGCCATAAATATGATGCAATTCATCATTTAATTTAGATTGATTATTTGCTTAGAAGTCACTGCTTGCAAAATTTGTCTGCTGGATCGGATCATTGACTTCTATTACTAAATGTAACCGATGTGTGCCTAATAGTACTCTTTTTGTTCTCTCTCGACTCCAATAGAAGTCTGATAGATCATATCCATTCTTGAGAATGCTTTATACTAGTTGGGATTTAGCTTCAATGCGTCTGCATTACTGTCAACAGAGTCAAGTCCTATTTCTTCTTGCTTGTGTAAATCTGCCTGGTTAATTGTTTTCTCCAACCATCCTGTAGTATGTTTGTATTACTACCTCACTTTCTCCGGTGAGATATTTTCCTTAACTATGCATAGTGGTTTAGCAGGAATCATGGGTCATATGTGCTTCCTTGTTGCAATTTTTTAAAAATCTTTTTTTTTTTGCATTAGTGTGATGACTAATAATACCAAGTGAGAATAGAAGGATACAACATGCCCAAGAATGATGTGTTTTATCGATTATTGTTAATAAAATAAATACTAAATTCTTTCAGTTCTATCGATAAGGAATAGATCTGAGGTGACATATCAACATACTAAGATCCTTAAAGGTGTCCAATCCCACTCTTTGCATTTGTCACTGCAACTTCAGTGGGCCTTGCAGATTGTGAAGTTATCACCTTTTGATCAGACATTTGACTTGTCTTGTTGTCATTTTTTTATACTTGACAAACATCCATCGATATCTCAAGCTATGGAGGTAACAAGTATCATTTAGTTTATGCTAGAGATTAGAGAACAAATGATAAAAGTGCTGTTTTAATACCTAGTAGTTAGTTTCTAATCTCCATCTTGCCCTTTTCCCACATTCAGATTTGTCTAGTACATGTTTCTGTATATGGATGCTATCAGTTGTGCTTGCTTGGATTTTCCATAACAGGATTTATCAAAAACAAAAGTTTTGGTTAGTAAATCATTCCGTTACCTAATTCAGGTAGAAGATCCTACTGAGGTCTACCATGACGAGACTTACAAATCCAGGAAATGGCACTTCCCTTCACACAATTTCACGGTCTCTCTTGTCTGGGCTCCATTCCTGATCAAAGCTGAAATTTTTGAGGATGAGAATGGAGTGTCATCTTCTGAGCTCCAACTACACTTTGGCATTCTTGACACAAACTGGACAAGTCAATGGAACAGCTTTGACTACGTCGTGATGTCGACAGGGCAATGGTTCTTCAAAACTGCAGTCTACTGGGAGAACGGAACGGTGATTGGCTGCCACAATTGCCAGAATAAGAACCTGACGGAGATAGCTTCCGAGAACTCTTTTCGCCAGTCGCTCAGGGAGGCCTTCCAGTTCATCACCTCGTCCCCTCACAAGCCAACCGTCTTCTACAGAACATGGGCACCGTCACATTTTGAGAATGGCGAGTGGTCCAGTGGCGGGACTTGCAACAGGACAGTGCCTTTCAAGCCAGGGGAGGCTGGCAATAGAGAATCGGACAACAAGATGCGGGGGATTGAGGGAGAGGAGTTTGCCAAGGCGGTGGCAGATGACGGGCCAGGCAACGCCGGCCGTCTGAAGCTGCTCGACACATTTGAGCTCTCACTGCTCAGGCCTGATGGGCACTCCGGACCTTACAGAACATATCATCCTTTTGACAAGGGGAGGACAGCCAAAGTCCAGAATGACTGCCTACACTGGTGCTTGCCCGGGCCTATCGATGCGTGGAACGACGTCATCATGCAGATGTTGGCGAAGGACTGAAACTTTCTTGCGCGCAAGCATGATCGGGCCTTCTAATTTTGACGTCTGTGTTCATTCAGACCAGATTGCCGTAGTGTCGAATGGAGTGTCTTCTGCTGGCGCGGATTCATGGTGTCCAGCAGGCACAGTATCGAACGAAGGTAGCTTCAAACTCCTTCGCAAAGGAATTTTCCTAGGGTGTGTAATTAGCTGTGGGGATATGTTGTAAAATGGTGTCATAAGTTACAGCAGCAGTAGTCTGTGACGCATGCGATGTGCTTACTTGGTTTCTGATTGGACTGCAGAATGCTGGTCATTTTATACCACGAGGTTGAAACATGTACCTGTCGTATGCTGCGCTGGACATTTTACAAGTGTATACATTAGAATGATGCGAGAAATCTTACAGTCGGGTTGCTTCTGAATGCAAATAATGGTAAACTGGAAAAATTTTTAGCCCTTGTCATACAGCTGCTGTACGGAGTCTGTATAGTACTAGTTATTTGCACTAGCTTCATATCAATACAGTTTGGGGGCAAGTTGGATGATAACTGTAAAAACGCATTCTCTTGTGGTTTTTCAGCACATCAATTTCTCATGCAAAATATGCATGAAATCACGTTAACAAAGTCTGATGATATCTCTCGCAGAATCATGCACTTTGTCACAAACAATATTTTCATGGAACCATACAATCCTGCCCTTCGTCACAAACAACAGTACAACAAAGAATTCTATCGAAGTACTATACAAGAAACGAAAAATCCCGAAAATGATAATTCTCCAAACAACTCTTTTATGATATGAATTTTTACCAACATCTCGTCCGTATTTACAAGGTACTTCAAAGATTCACTTGGCAGCAGTGCCATGTTCCCTTATTTTGCAGAGACTTAAGCAAATATACAAGCGGAGGAACAGAAAGCAGGTCACCACTGACCTTGAAAAGCCCTGCAAAAAAAAATTCAAAATAAAATTTCCAAATTTCTGCTGCATTTTTGAGTGAAATTCGAAAACTTTCCTTTTTGGGAAAGTTTTCCCGGAATGCGCTTTCCTTTCTCGGCCGTTCCGCTTTCTCCACTCCGTTGGCGCCCCGTCTCCTTTTCCGCTTCCTCCTCCCTCCCACGCCTCGCGCCCGCGCCAGCCCGTTGGCGCCGCCTCCCTTCCGCCTCTCCCTCGCCGGCGCTCTCCCTGCCCTTCTCTCTCCGCCGCGCAAGACGCTGCTGCAGCGCTGCGCGCGCTACGCCGTGCCGCCCGCCGGCGCCCGCGCCGCGCTGTCTCCGCGCGCCCGGGACCACTCGCGCGTAGTCGCCCCGACAACCCCGGCTCGAGCCGTGGACGTCCTCGCGCCACGCCGCCGCCGTGTGCCCAACCCCACCTGCCAGTCGCCTCTTGTCACCTCCGCCGCGCGGGAGCACGCCCTTGCCACGCCCGCAGCTCGCCTGCCCCGTATCCTCGCCATTAATCCGCTACAGCGCCGCGCATCATTCCCCTCCCTTGCGCGGAGGAGGCGCTGACCAGCCCGTCACCCCTGTCGACCCCGGAGCCCGAGCCATCGCCTTCTCCCCGAAGCTTTCGCTCCCCTACGCTCGGGTATAAAACCCACTCCGTGGCTCCCTCTTCCCCCTTTGCTTTCCAAGCTCTCCCACCGTCTTCAATCCCCTCCCAACACTCCCAGCCACCTCCCAGAGCGTCCGATTGAAGCCCTGTCGCCCGAAGCGCCGCCGCTCCCCTCCCCTGCGCCGGCAACCCCGTAAAGCGGATCTTTTTCTCTCCGCCCCCATTCTTTGATTGCATTCGTCCAGAGCTTCTCCTCGGTGTTCTAATCGCATTGGTGGGCTTATTTGGACAGGTGATCACCCGTGCAAGCTTGCCGTCGAAGCCCCCTCCCGGCCGCCGCACCCTCGCCGTGGCCAGCTCACTTGGAAGCGTCTCGCCCCGAACCACCGCCGCCAATGTGAGCTCCCAACTCCCCAGATGGTCTAGCCGCGGCCGATTAGACCCTCTCGCCGCCGATGACCCTCTCCACCGCAAAATACCCGAAACCCCCTTCTGTCCCCCGCTCTCTCCGCTGATCCTCGCCTCCCGGTGCCCAAAATGGACTCCTCACTCGGACCTACCGGTGGTACTCTCTTGCCGTCGGGAACCTTCACCGTGGTCGGAGCGAAGCGCGCCGCCTCTCGTCCCTCGGCGCTGCAGACGGTGGAGGTAGAAGACGATGGCGTGGCGCTTCTCGCCGCCCATCTCCTCCGTGCCTTCTAACGCCGCCGTCGGATGTCGCCTCGCCACCGTCCGATGATCGTAATCGCACCGCCTTGTCCGTCGGATCTCTCCCCGCACTTCTTCGCTCCACCCCATCCGACCGCCCACCCGAGCCATGCGTCGCTCATCCGAGCCGCGTGTGCGCGCTGGCGTGGCGTGGCCGAGTCGGCCGCCCGCCGCCCGAGCGCGCGCTGAAGCCGGGCCGACGCCGCCGCTGCGGGCGCGCCGCCTTCGCCGCACGGCCGCGTTTCCCGGCCGGGCCGCACTGTAGCCCCGGGCCGGCCTTTACTGTTCACCGATTTTCCAGACGATTTCTGAATTTCTAAAATCCCAGAAAATCTAAATAAATCCTAGAAAATCACAAAAAATCCCAAAAATTCCCAAATTTCACCACTTTGCTCCAAATAATATTCTGGACCCATTGTTGGCTTCCATTTCCACAGAATCATTCCCAATAAATTCCTAAAATTCCATTTGAAGGATTTATACAATTTATTCCTTTTTAATTAGTTTAATTTTCTCCTCGCTTGATTATTCTCAAGCTGGATTTAATTTATTTTATGTGTTTGCGCTAGTGTCGGAGATCCCGGAGGTTCAAGAGCAGGCTCAGGATCCAGGCGTTTCTTCGTTCGAGCTAGCTGAGATCATCCGGATTGACGGCAAGTCCCAAATCCTTTGATCATGTTGCAACCCATGTGATTTAATTATGTTAATATGCTATTTGCATTATGCTAGTTGTGAAATGTTAGTTTAAAATAAAATAAAATGTTTAGAATGTCATGTGATATAGTTAGACCTACCACCGATAAATGTCATGTTTGATTTGTTACCATGCCATTGAAACCCTAGAAATAATTATCTGTTAATCTAGATAACTGTAGGATACTATTATCATGCAAAGTGTTACACTAATAAGGCTGTGGCTGCGGGCCAATAGAATTTGGAAAACCCGACTCTAAGGTAGGGTGGTATGGGACACCGTACCTTAGAGCGGAGAGTGCCGGCGTGCACAAGGTAGGGTAAGGGTTGGGGAAGAGCCGCGAGACGGTCTTTGCCCATCTTGTTACCCTAAGGGTTGGAGTAGGGTAAGGGTGAGTGGGAAACCGCGAGACGGTCTACACCCACCGCTTACCTTAGGTTGGGTCGCAGGCCTGGCGAGGTTGCGGATCATGTGAAAATATAAGGACTGAAACCCTTACACTGAGCAAATGTCACAGTGATCGCTCAACCACAGGAGTTGACTTGTCAACACTGGTCTAGTAGCTGCTCAAATCGATTGAAACTCTACAGGAGGGTAGCAGTGAGATTAGGCAGGCCGGGCTGCGGGTGCCTAACAACGGTGGAATTCACTCGAAGTGGACGTTGTCCTCTCTTGTGTGTGCGTGCGTGTGTGTGTGTGGGTGTGAGCCAGACCCGAGTGAATTCTACCGGGTAGAGCCTATATAAAGAGTTGAGCAGTGAAACGACCTGGCTTTCTTAACTCTTTAGCGGGAGTTAAGGGATCGTGTGGGTAAAGTTGAGCAAACTCTGCAGAGTCAAATAAATGGTATTCGAATACACCGTGCTCCCGGTTATTGGAGCTGTGTCACTTGGGTGATCCCAGCAGCGAAGCTTAAGTAGTTTTGTACATGCTTTAACTTGGTTAGTTGGTTAATGAACTCTTCGTGAAAAACCCCTGAGATCTTAAGAAGTAGTTTTGGGCCAGTTTTATAAAATGTTTGCAAATAAAACTGCATCCACCAAAGTTAATAAACCAAATATATTCCCTTCCTTTGAAGTTCCGTGCATGTAATAAGTTAGGGTCCCTTTGAGATTTGCTGAGCCGGTTGATTGGCTCACAGCTTGCTGAATCCACTCTTTAGAGAATCAAGACGAAGGAGAAGGTCTCCCCGTTGAAGAAGTCCCGGAGGATCTTTTCTTCGACGAGGACCCTTGGCTGTAGGTCTTCGCCGCGCAAGCGCATTCTCGAGTCTTTTGTAATGTAATTACACTTTGGGCTTGTACGCCCCGCTGTAAAAATCTGGATATTAATCCTTATGTCAAATATATATATGCTGGACTTTTGTTGTAAGCATGCAATGGTATACTCTTGCGCGACACTCCATAACTGTTCATGCTTGAATAGTTACGGAATACCGTGTCCGTACGCGCCCCTGGAAACGGGGGTGTTACAAGAAGTGGTATCAGAGCAGGCTCTTTGACCGTAGGTTGAGACCTAAGGCAGTCTAGGAAGCGATTTTATCGCAAAACTTAATTTAAGCTGTAAAAAGGGTTTACGAAAAATATAAATATTATTGCTGTCTTTTTCCTCTCTTGTGCTACCTTCTCTATCTTAGTTTGCTCTTGCTTAAGTTTTACTTTATGCAAAATGTTTACTACTTTGCTTGTCTAATCTCAAAATTTCATTTCCGACAGATGGTGCACTACGTTTTCTCCCGCCCCGACCGTATGGATGGATGGCCCCGGAAGCTGTGGGAGATGAGGAGGTACCTCGGATCGAGGGAGCACTGTAGTCCGGTGTTCCGCGCTGTGAGTCGCACCCATGGAGAGCAGCTCTACGAGTGGAAGGCATGGGTGACCCTTACACCCCTGCCTGTCCGCCCCGACCTGGAGCGCAGGTTCATCGCCAGACGGATCAGCAGAGATGACGCAGTCCAGGACGCGGCTCAGAAGGCTGCGCTTTACCTGAGGGACTACTACGACCAGGAGTTCACCGGCTCACCCTTTGACCTGATCCCGCAGCAGCTTCGGGATGGGTTGGCAGTTCCTCGGTTTGGAGAGGGTGACGATGCCCGCCTGGAGGTCATCGCCGTCCTCATGGCAGAGCAGGTGGAGCGCTACGACCGAGCCGTTGCAGAGTCCAGGGCTCTTCAGAGGCAGCTTTGGGACGCTCGCGAGCAGGTTCAGCATCTCCGGGAGTCCCTCCTCCGCTACGAGGCCCTCGAGGCAGGCGAGGCCTCGGACTGCGGAGAGTCGCCCAGCGTCCAGTCCTCTTGCTCTACGGTGCAGTCCAGGCGTAGGCGCAGGATGACTGCGGCGCAGTACCGTGCCCGGTTCCGCTCCGTAGCCCCTCTTGCCCTTCCAGCACCGGGAGATATGGAGGAGTAGATGCTGTTCGCTAGTTTAGCCCGACCTTTTGTATTAGCAGTACTTTTGGCTGTAATGCAAGTGTATTCATGAACCTTAAAGTGGTATGTGTACCGCTTGCTTAATGTAAATTTATGTCCATTAATCTTTTATGTTGTTTGCCTAATTATCAGTATGTTCTTCCTGTGTTCAAAGTTTTCTCCTGTCCCCTTTCGCTCTCGTACTTATCTTGTTCGCCCTATACTTACCTTGTAATTCGATGTCTTACTTATCTATTCTTGGTTGCCAAAGCCGCTGCAAAGCTAACCTCAAGTTCCCAATCAACAGATGGATCCGGCAGAGCAGATGGGTCAGACCAGCCGGCAGGGTGCACCTGCCACCGACCAGAACACGCTTGCCAATGTTATTGCAATGTTAGAACAGAATCGATATCAAGGGGAGCAGAATATATTACGAGTGTTGGATCAACAGGCCAGATTGATTGAACAGATCGCCGCCAGATCTCCAGGAGTACAAGGTGGAGGCAATGTTCCTCGGGATGGTGCTCCAATTTCCACCCGATGGAATGACTTTCTAAAAACACGTCCACCCACTTTCTCCACAACCGCTGATCCTATGGTTGCTGAAGATTGGCTGGCAGATGTAGAGAGAAAACTTCAGACTGTGCAGTGTGACGATAAAGAGAAGGTGTTATATGCATCCCACCGCCATGTGGTGCAGAATGACACAGTGGATCAACTATCAGCGCACACTGCAGGATAGAGAGATTAGTTGGGAAGATTTTTCCAAGGCCTTCCGTAAGGCGCACATCCCTGATGGCATTATGGAAGCAAAGCGCCGGGAATTTTTGGCGCTTAAACAAGGTGGTCGTACAGTAATGGAATATTTACACCAGTTCAACCACCTCTCCAGATTTGCCCTTGAGGATATTGACAATGAAGACAAGAAAATGAGCAAGTTTCGTGCAGGATTGCAGCAATCCTTGAGATTTCATATTTCAGCTTTGAAGTTCAAGGACTTGAATGATATGGTTGACAGCTTGATCAATTCAGAGGAAGCTAGAGGTGAGATGGAAGACTATAGAAAGCGCAAGGCAGCACATAGATCGCAGTCATCTTCACACCATGCACAACGAGCCAAGACATCGGGATCTTCCTCATATCGATCCCCATCCTCCCGACAGTATGTGATGATGCCGAAGAACCAATCCGGCCAGAACCAGCAGTATGCTTCCCCTCTACCATTGGCTCTCAAGTGTCCCACCTGTGGTGGAAATCATCTTGCTAGTAGCTGCCCAAAGAGATCCAATGCTTGTTTCCACTGCGGAGAACTTGGACACTACAGAGACCATTGCCCTCGCAAGAGTCTGCCCTCAGATGCTGCAAAACTTCAAGTCCAGAATCAGCAGCAGCAGGAGACAAGGACACAGGCAACCCCCAGTACCCCCAAAGGAGGATTTTTGCAGATTAAAGCAGCCAGCCCTCAGTCACCTGCAGGCACCGCGAATTTCTCAGCTACAGGCAGAGGCAGAGGCAGAAGCAACGTCAGACCTACCTTTTATGCCAGGGTGAATCATGTGTCTGCTGAAGACGCCGCAGGAGCAAGTGATATCATTGCTGGTATGTTCCCCATCAACTCCATACCTGCATTGATTTTATTTGACCCTGGTGCAACGCATTCATTTATTTCGAAGAGTTTTGCCTCAAGAAATCAGTTGCCTTCTGTTTCACTGCCAAGACCTTATGTGGTTGAAACCCCTGGGGTTAGAATGGAGTCCCACCGTGGGTGTGCGGGACTTAACATAAAAATCCAAGGGGTAGACTTTAGAGCAGACTTATTGCAGTTAGATATGTCCGGATTAGACGCCATCTTGGGCATGAACTGGTTAGCCAGGAACAAAGGCAAGGTAGATTGTGAAGTCAAAACAGTATCCCTAGTCAATCCTGAAGGACAAAGAGTGGTAGTAGAGATAGATCGAAAAGTGCTGAAAGATGCCAAGAGACGTATGATTAACATGCTAGCAGCCACACCCGACCAAGTGCCAATAGTACAAGAGTACCCTGATGTATTCCCAGAAGAATTACCAGGAAGACCCCCTGACAGGCAAGTGGAACTTGCGATAGAATTGGTTCCAGGTACGAAGCCAATTGCCAAACACCAGTATAGAATGTCGGCTAGTGAGTTGAAAGAATTGAAGAAGCAGTTAGATGAATTACAAGAGAAAGAATTCATTCGACCAAGTACTTCACCGTGGTCAGCCCCAGTTCTGTTTGTGAAGAAGAAGAATGGAGATTTAAGAATGTGTGTTGACTACAGAGGTTTGAATGCTGTCACAATCAAGAACAAGTATCCCCTCCCAAGAATTGATGATCTGTTTGATCAACTTAAAGGAGCCAAAGTGTTCTCCAAAATCGACTTGCGCTCGGGTTATCATCAGCTTAAGATCCGAGAGCAAGATCGAGAGAAGACAGCCTTCATTACCAGATATGGATTGTTTGAGTTTACGGTCGTACCTTTTGGTTTGACCAATGCGCCAGCGTATTTCATGAATCTTATGAACCTGGTGCATTGGACCAATTGGATTGATTTGTGATTGTTTTCATCGATGATATTCTAATATACTCCAAGGATGAAGAAGAGCACAAACAACATTTGCATCTGGTATTGACAACATTGAGAGAGCATAAGTTATATGCAAAATTTGATAAATGCAGCTTTTGGTTAAAAGAAGTTGCTTTCTTGGGTCATATTATATCTGAAGATGGAGTGAAGGTCGATCCAGAAAAGATTTCAGCAGTTATGGAATGGAAACAGCCTAAGACAGTGACTGAAGTGAGAAGCTTCCTAGGATTGGCGGGTTATTATCGCCGATTCATAGAAGGTTTCTCAAGAATATCTCGCCCACTCACTCAATTGTTGAAGAAAGACAGACCGTCCACATGGACTGATGCATGCGAGGAAAGCTTTCAGATGTTGAAGACCAAGTTGACAACCACGCCAGTCTTGATTTTACCCAATCCAGAGTAGGAGTTTCAGATTTACTGCGATGCCTCCAAGCAGGGTTTGGGTTGTGTACTTATGCAAGACGGAAAAGTTGTTGCCTATGCATCAAGGCAGTTGAAGCCGCATGAAGAGAATTACCCCACACACGATTTGGAGCTAGCAGCTGTGGTGCATGCCCTCAAAATTTGGCGGCACTACTTGCTAGGGAATGGGTGTGAGATTTTCTCAGATCATAAGAGCTTGAAGTATTTATTCACCCAGCCAGAATTGAATATGAGACAGCGCAGATGGCTAGAATTGATAAAAGATTATGATGTTGATCTCCAGTATCACCCAGGCAAAGCCAATGTAGTTGTCGATGCCCTTAGCCGCAAGGCTCGTCCAAGCAAAGGCAATCGGTCAGAGTACCCACCAGAGTTGCAGAGAGATATATTACAGCTGAACTTGGTGATCACAGAACAAGGTGAAGAAGCAGCATTAGAGATTCAACCGCTACTGACAGATCAGATTAAGGCAGCGCAAGATGAAGATGAGGAGATTCAAAAACTGAAAAAGGATATTCAAGAAAAAATTCATCAGAGTATGCGATGGACGAGCATGAAATCCTTACCTTCCGTGGTCGCTATTGCATACCCGACAAGAAGGAGTTGAGAGAGTTAATCTTATCTGAAGCCCACTCCTCTCAATTCTCAATTCATCCCGGAGGCACAAAGATGTATCAAGATTTGAAGAAGAGGTATTGGTGGAACCAGATGAAGAAAGAAGTCGCAGAATATGTAGCTAAATGTGATGTCTATCAACAGATCAAGATAGACCACCAAAAACCATCGGGATTGTTGCAGCCTTTGCCAATACCCGAATGGAAATGGGACAGTATCGGTATGGACTTCATTACTGGACTTCCCAAGACTCGTGAGGGATATGATGCTATCTGGGTCATTGTTGATAGACTGACCAAGGTGGCTCATTTCCTCCCGATCAAGCAAACATATGGTAAGGACAAGCTTGCTAAGTTGTATTTGACCAGAATAGTGACACTACATGGAGTTCCCAAGAAAATTGTGTCAGATAGAGGAGCGCAGTTTACCTCCAAATTTTGGGAGAAATTACATGAAGCTATGGGCACCGATTTAAACTTTAGCTCAGCGTATCACCCGCAAACAGATGGACAGACAGAAAGAACCAACCAAATTTTGGAAGACATGTTGAGAGCTTGTGCGATAGTGTATGGTGCAGCATGGAACACCTGCTTACCGTTTGCTCAGTTCTCATATAACAACAGCTATCAAGCCAGCATCCAAATGGCACCGTTTGAAGCACTTTATGGCAGAAAATGCAGAACTCCACTGAATTGGACAGAAACAGGAGAACGACAACTTATTGGTCCCCAGATTGCTCAAGATGCAGAAGCACATGTCAGGATTGTCAGAGACAGACTGAAGATGGCACAAGACCGACAGAAGAACTATGCAGATAATCACAGGAAAGACTTGAGTTTCGAAGTTGGAGATTATGTCTACATCAAAGTCACCCCATTCAAAATAGTCAAGAGATTTCAAGTCAAAGGCAAATTAGCACCAAGGTATGTGGGACCGTTTCAGATAATTGGAAGAGTTGGGGAAGTAGCTTATCAAGTGCAGCTCCCACCCAACTTGTCAAGAATGCACAATGTATTCCACGTATCTCAGCTTCGAAAGTGTCTGCGGCAGCCGACAGAAGAAGTACCCTTGTCAGATATTGAATTGCAGGATGACTGCACATATGCTGAAGAACCACTACAAATACTTGAAACGACAGAGAGGCAGTTCAGAAACAAGAACGTCAGGTTTTGCAGAGTACAATGGAAGAATCATACACCTGAAGAGTCAACTTGGGAACGAGAGTCAGACTTGCAGCGAGATTTCCCCAACTTACTCCCTGGACCAAGTTAATCTCGGGGTCGAGATTCTTTTAAGGGGGGTAGGTTGAAAAGCCCTGCAAAAAAATTCAAAATAAAATTTCCAAATTTTTCCTGCATTTTTGAGTGAAATTCGAAAACTTTCCTTTTTGGGAAAGTTTTCCCGGAATGCGCTTTCCTTTCTCGGCCGTTCCGCTTTCTCCACTCCGTTGGCGCCCCGTCTCCTTTTCCGCTTCCTCCTCCCTCCCGCGCCTCGCGCCCGCGCCAGCCCGTTGGCGCCGCCTCCCCTTCCGCCTCTCCCCTCGCCCCGACGCTCTCCCCGTTCCCTTCTCCCTACCTTCGCCGCGCAGCGCGCAGGCGCTGCGCTGCGCCGCGCCGCCCGCCTTGATGCCGCGGCGCGCTTTGTCTCGCGCCGCCCGGGGACCACCTCGCGCCAGAGTCGTCCCGACAACCCCGGTCTGAGCTGGTGGACGTCCTCGCGCCACGTCGCCGCCCCCCTGTGCCCAACCCCACCTGCCAGTCGCCTCTTGTCACCTCCGCCGCGCGGGAGCACGCCCTCGCCACGCCCGCAGCTCGCCTGCCCCGTATCCTCGCCATTAATCCGCTACAGCGCCGTGCATCATTCCCCTCCCTTGCGCGGAGGAGGCGCTGACCAGCCCGTCACCCCTGTCGACCCCGGAGCCCGAGCCATCGCCTTCTCCCCGAAGCTTTCGCTCCCCTACGCTCGGGTATAAAACCCACTCCGCGGCTCCCTCTTCCGCCTTTGCTTTCCAAGCTCTCCCACCGTCTTCAATCCCCTCCCAACACTCTCTGCCACCTCCCAGAGCGTCCGATTGAAGCCCCGTCGCCCGAAGCGCCGCCGCTCCCCTCCCCTACACCGGCGACCCCGTAAAGCGGATATTTTTCTCTCCGCCCCCATTCTTCGATTGCATTCATCCAGAGCTTCTCCTCGGTGTTCTAATCGCATTGGTGGGCTTATTTGGACAGGGGATCGCCCGTGCAAGCTTGCCGTCGAAGCCCCCTCCCGGCCGCCGCACCCTCGCCGTGGCCAGCTCACTTGGAAGCGTCTCGCCCCGAACCACCGCCGCCAATGTGAGCTCCCAACTCCCCAGATGGTGTAGCCGCGGCCGATTAGACCCTCTCGCCGCCGGTGACCCTCTCCACCGCAAAATACCCGAAACCCCCCTTCTGTCCCCCGCTCTCTCCGCTGATCCCCTCGCCTCCCAGCTGCCCAAAATGGACTCCCCTCACTCAGACCTACCCGGTGGTACTCTCCTTTGCCGTCGGGAACCTTCACCGTGGCCGGAGAGCGAAGGCGCCGCCGTCTCCGTCCCTCGGCTGCGCGCGCACGGCTGGAGGTAGAAGACGATGGCGTGGCCGCTTCTCTGCCGTCCATCTCCTCCCGTGCCTTCTAACGCCAGTCGTCGGATGTCGCCTCCCTCGCCACCGTCCGATGATCGTAACCGCACCGCCCCTTGTCCGTCTGATCTCCTCCCCGTACCCCTTCGCTCCACCCCATCCGACCGTCCACCCGAGCCACGCGTCGCTCATCCGAGCCGCGTGAGCGCGCGCGGGCGTGGGCCGAGTCGGCTGCCTCGCGCCGCGATGCATGCTGCGCCGCATCAGAGCCCGGGCCGGCCTTTACTGTTCACCGATTTTCCAGACGATTTATGAATTTCTAAAATCCCAGAAAATCTAAATAAATCCTAGAAAATCACAGAAAATCCCAAAAATTCCCAAATTTCACCACTTTGCTCCAAATAATATTCTGGACCCATTGTTGGCTTCCATTTCCACAGAATCATTCCCAATAAATTCCTAAAATTCCATTTGAAGGATTTATACAATTTATTCCTTTTTAATTAGTTTAATTTTCTCCTCGCTTGATTAGTCTCAAGCTGGATTTAATTTATTTTATGTGTTTGCGCTAGTGTCGGAGATCCCGGAGGTTCAAGAGCAGGCTCAGGATCCAGGCATTTCTTCGTTCGAGCTAGCTGAGATCATCCGGATTGACGGCAAGTCCCAAATCCTTTGATCATGTTGCAACCCATGTGATTTAATTATGTTAATATGCTATTTGCATTATGCTAGTTGTGAAATGTTAGTTTAAAATAAAATAAAATGTTTAGAATGTCATGTGATATGGTTAGCCCTACCACCGATAAATGCCATGTTTGATTTGTTACCATGCCATTGAAACCCTAGAAATAATTATCTGTTAATCTAGATAACTATAGGATACTATTATCATGCAAAGTGTTACACTAATAAGGCTGTGGCTGCGGGCCAATAGAATTTGGAAAACCCGACTCTAAGGTAGGGTGGTATGAGACACCGTACCTTAGAGCAGAGAGTGCCGGCGTGCACAAGGTATGGTAAGGGTTGGGGAAGAGCCGCGAGACGGTCTTTGCCCATCTTGTTACCCTAAGGGTTGGAGTAGGGTAAGGGTGAGTGGGAAACCGCGAGACGGTCTACGCCCACCGCTTACCTTAGGTTGGGTCGCGGGCCTGGCGAGGTTGCGGATCATGTGAAAATATAAGGACTGAAACCCTTACGCTGAGCAAATGTCACAGTGATCGCTCAACCACAGGAGTTGACTTGTCAACACTGGTCTAGTAGCTGCTCAAATCGATTGAAACTCTACAGGAGGGTAGCAGTGAGGTTAGGCAGGCCGGGCTGCGGGTGCCTAACAACGGTGGAATTCACTCGAAGCGGACGTTGTCCTCTCTTGTGTGTGCGTGCGTGTGTGTGTGGGTGGGTGTGAGCCAGACCCGAGTGAATTCTACCGGGTAGAGCCTATATAAAGAGTTGAGCAGTGAAACGACCTGGCTTTCTTAACTCTTTAGCGGGAGTTAAGGGATCGTGTGGGTAAAGCTGAGCAAACTCTGCAGAGTCAAATAAATGGTATTCGAATACACCGTGCTCCCGGTTATTGGAGCTGTGTCACTTGGGTGATCCCAGCAGCGAAGCTTAAGTAGTTTTGTACATACTTTAACTTGGTTAGTTGGTTAATGAACTCTTCGTGAAAAACCCCTGAGATCTTAAGAAGTAGTTTTGGGCCAGTTTTATTAAATGTTTGCAAATAAAACTGCATCCACCAAAGTTAATAAACCAAATATATTCCCTTCCTTTGAAGTTTCGTGCATGTAATAAGTTAGGGTCCCTTTGGGATTTGCTGAGCCGGTTGATTGGCTCACGGCTTGCTGAATCCACTCTTTAGAGAATCAAGACGAAGGAGAAGGTCTCCCCGTTGAAGAAGTCCCGGAGGATCTTTTCTTCGACGAGGACCCTTGGCTGTAGGTCTTCGCCGCGCTCGAAGCAGATTCTGGAGTCTTTTGTAATGTAATTACACTTTGGGCTTGCACGTCCCGCTGTAAAAATCTGGATATTAATCCTTATGTCAAATATATATATGCTGGACTTTTGTTGTAAGCATGCAATGGTATACTCTTGCGTGACACTCCATAACTGTTCATGCTTGAATAGTTACGGAATGCCGTATTCGTACGCGCCCCTGAAAACGGGGGTGTTACAGACCTGTCCTCGGACTGGTTTCCCTCTTTTGTGTGAATTTCTCTTCCGGCTTGGTCTAGCTTCTCTTTACCAATTACAGGCAGCCATTTGAACTTCGCACAAGTGGGAAGAAAGGATTGCCTGCGAAGCACCTTTATCAAAGACACCTCAATAAAACGCAATTTGCAAGAGAATGTTAAGTGTCAGCGAAATCTTCTTGTTTGTATTATGCGACAGCACACAAAAGCACATTGTTAGTCATGCCATGTATCGATTTCAACTATCCTACACAAAGAACTGATGCATTCTGGGGAAAAAAACTTAGCTGAATGAAGACAGCAGTTTCAATACATGGCAAGAAATTACTAGTACTTATGAAGGGATGATGTACAGAACGTTCACCGAATGATATCATATACAAAACATCAAATACGCATGAAGTGGTTGGTGGACCTTCATAATTTTATAATCAAATTGCTAGCATTTTATTGTATACTAATTGGTCGCACGCAAAACAATTAGCCATTACTACCTTCAATCTAACTTAGATGTTGTTTTAGCTATACGCACATGGAACAAGTTGTTAATGCCTTAATTTGTGGCGTATGTTGCTACTATTGATTGTACACCCCTCTCTCTAAGAGCAAGTCCAATAAACGAGCCAAGTGTTTGGCTATAAGTCAAGTTATAAGAGCTAAGTTATACAATAATTTGTCTTTTATTTGTCTATAAAAGGTTTTTTATTATTATATGGTACCATGTCTCATATTCTCTTTCCTATTCCTCCTCACATACATTTATTATCTTGGCCCACCACTGCATAGACTCCTGTGCCCAGCTTGTTGCTTGCATGAGAGCCAAGCTCTCATCTCTCTCCTCTCTTCTCTCCTCCACATCAGCAAAAATGCTGACTAGCTTGGCTATAAGACCATTATTGTACTTGCTCTAAGGGCAGTCCCAATGGATGGTTTCTTGAGGCAGTTTCCAAGAGAGAAAAAGAGCAATTAATATGCAGTAGAAACTATCCTTTCCAATCCATAGTTTCTACAATAGTTTCTATACAAGAGATAACTTAAATGCAACATAAAAAGGAAATAGATCAAATGTGGCAAGTAACCATATAGCCTGATTGCTTTCTGAAGATCAGATCAAACATCCCACGGCAAAGAACAACACAGGAAACTAGTATTTGCACAAGTCTTCTTCACATGCAAGCACGTTTCAGGGATAAGAAGCTAGCAAGCTTGTCCACGTACGTGCACTAGAAAGAAAGAAGCAAATCAACATGGCCTTTCGGCAGCATGCATGCGCCAGGAATTTGCGATGCGACCGCGGAGGCGCGGAACAATGGATCCAGATGGAAACTAGTAGCGTCTCCCCAACGCGGTTTGGGCAGTTTCTACGAGTCTCGATTCTAGCGAAGACTCGGTTTCGTGAAGAAGAAACCGTTTCTCCAGTTTGTGCTCTCTCTACATTAATTATATTGCCACATCAGCAAAAAGCTGAGCTGTCAAGGTAATTAATAGAGATAGAAACCACCATAAATATCCCATTGGAACTGCCCTAATGCCACTAGTATCAATCAGCATTCGATAGGACTTCCGTAAAAAAAACAACATTTAATAGGGGTATTTGGGGAGGGGGGGGGGGCATTGCCGAGAAAAAACAAAACAACAGGTATTTGCAAACACAAACCACCATGCAAAAATGACTTCTAAATTGGACTGGAGGTAGTAACTTTGTTGACTAATACTGAAAATGCTAAAAAAAATGCTACTCGGTCTTATAGCGAGGGGTTGCCAAAGCTAAATAAATTAATGATCAAATATATCGACTAATTGAATTTGACTTCGGAGTTCAAACCTCTAATTGTGGTCTGCTAATACTTTGTAAATTTCATAGCACACCCCTCATGTCATTTTCACAATATTAAGATTTGTGGTTCACGAGTCACATATATTATTACGTGTGGTTCACCAGTCACAAATATTATTACGTGTTAGGTGATATTTGGAAGATAACTCATGATGGTTCAGTAAAAAGAAAAAAGAAAAGAAAAGAAAAGATGGCAGATACGCTTTGCACTTGTCGACAATTTTCAGCATTGCCTGGAATTCTCTGGTAGCTAATGATGCAACTAAGTTGGTCCACTCATCGATATTCATCAATACTGCTAGCTTGTCAATGCTCAACAGTACCTCAATCATGCATCTCTAAACAGCATGATACAGAAGCCAAGTGTAGAATCCTTTAAATTAGGCACCATTTTAAAAATAGTATCCATTGCATTTGGTCGAATGACATTCTACAAAATGAAAGACTTGAACTCTCAAAATCTAGCTCAACAAAGTTCTGATATGTTAGATCCCTTTAAATGAATGAAGCTGTGTTCTTAATTCGTCGACTAATCGGCGACTAATCTACAATTAATCGTGTCGGTACATAACGGATGACTAGGGAGGCCGACTCGACTGGAGCGACTAGTCGAGCGACCGAACGAATAGTCAGTTACTAGTCACGACTAGCCGGCTATGTCCAGCTGCACGACTAGGAGTCGGCCCATTAGATCAGTAAGTTTGAGGTCCACTAGAGAGGACTTCATCCCTAATTTTTCGTTTCCCATATATGGAGGACGCACATCATCCCCTAAATCGGTCACAACGCTCCTGCGCCGTCCGATCCCCTAAATTCTTTGGTTGGTAGTTTTTGTGGACCCAGATTTTAATTTAGGGGACCATATTTAGAGGACTTGTTGGAAGTTACATATTTTTAATCTTCTATATTCTAAATTGTGTCTTCTAAAAAATGATTTAGGGGATAAAATTTAAAGAACATTGTTGAAGATGCTCTTGTACTGGAAGCACCAAAGCAGATGCGAGAGCGTTGTTTGTCGCCGCCGCCGCTCGCTAAATCCCCAATCCGGTTAGAAATGGCCAAGCTCCTCCTCCCTTCCCGTGGGCGCTTGGCCAGCCTTAGTCACTGCAGCCGGTCGCCGACGGCCCGACGCACGACCAGAGCCTCCTCCCGACATGCGAGCACCTCTTCCTCTCTAAGTCCCGATGCGTGAGCACCTCCTCCCTCTAGTCCTCCTCCTTCACCTCTCCCATCCACTCGCCTGCGAGAGTGTGTGTGTTACTCTTGACTCAAGTAGGGAATTGGTAGACTATTTTGTTAGTATAATAGTGTGTTACACTTACATCTACTAGCCTATAAGTGGACATGCTGAGGCCTGAGGTTCTCTTCTTGTCTTCAACATGCTGATTGCTGAGGCTCTGCTAGTCTACTCTACTCTCTGCTCCAGTACTAGATTTGTGGGTTGGGCTGCTAGGCTAGTAATAGTATCAGTGTATTACTACTTTAGTTGTACACTTGCAGTAGACAGTAGTATAGTAACAATGTAGCATTACTGCATTAGCATTTAACTCTAGCAGTTTAGCATGAAGCATTGCACATTTACTCATTGCTTATCTCATTTTGCACTTGCAGGCACCATGGTAGATCAAGCTCATGGCACCGAGGGTGGGAACCAGCCGGCGTCGTATGATCCATCCAATGCTCCTAGCCGGAAGGCTAAGTCAAAAGATCTAGGATAGAAATACGGGTTTTGGCAGACAAAGACAAGAAGGATGTTGTGCAATGTATGCTTTGCGAGAAGAAAGTACATGCCGGAATAGGCAGATTGAAGCGCCACCTAGCAGGGGGTTTTAGAGATGTGAAGGAATTTCCCAATATGGCCACATCTATTATGAAGAAGATGCATGCCTTCTTGACCAAAAATTCAAGGCGCAAAACCATCAAGGTAGACTCTAAGGATAGACAACTGGTGGGAATCCCAAATGGACCAATAGTTATATGGAGATGTATTGTTCTTGAATCCAAATAGGTTTGATATTTTTTAAAAAACCCTGAGAATAGAAGATTTTGTTCTAGGCTAAGGCATATGTTCAATGAGATGCTGTGGAAGATGGTACGCCATGAGTCAAAGCACAATAAGATTAGTGCTCAAACTAATGACTATGAGAGGACGGAAGGTAAATGCTTCTCATCGAAGCTAGCAATCACCCACTGAACAAAACAAAAATCCTGGTAAGTACTAAATCAGTTCTAATTCTCCCGCCTATCATTTCTACTATTTCTATTTCTAAATTCTTTCCGTTTGTAGTTCTTTGGTGGTGTGCATATGGTGGCCTTGTTTTCGAGCTTTAGTCTTTTGCAAATTGTATCATTAGTCTTTGTTGTTCGGTATTTGGATGTGAGCGTAATTGAAGAACATTTGAGTTTATAAGTACATTTCAATTGGAGCATATTTGACTGGACAAGTTATCATCTTGGAGCAGGCTATGACATGCACTTTTTATTTTGTCCTATTTTCAGATCCACGCAGTAAAAGGGAATCGGTTAGATCACCAAAGATTGAATAAATTGGTGTACATTCAATACAACTAGAAGATGGCAAATATGTTCCAAAGGATACGAGAAGAAGGTTCTAAAGGAAAGATGTGATGACCTGTGTCATTACCAAGGGGTAACCAAGGGGTAATAAATAACACTAGTCAACAGATTATTATTCGTTTAGCCGGTAGAACATTGCTCCAACGAATAACAAGCCCATCAGAGTGTTGCAGCAAAACAATAATAAGTGACGGTACATCTTTATTACAATACCATACCACACATACTTAATATCTCCAATCATGGGGACACAACTAGTTTTATTTATACCTAGAGTGATGTAGCATCCGCTAACTCACATGGGTAAACTACTAGCCTTTTCTAGACATCCCATCCTCCCTTAGAGGTATTAAGATCGTAGATGACGTTTCCTGGGTCCATCACTTCCCAATTATCATAGTAGTAATTATCTAATTATTATCCTTCTCCTGGTTCAGTGGAATCATCAGATTGTCCCAATTGTAACAAAGGAGGGTTAATAACAAGAGTGAGTACAATATACTCAGCAAGCATAGTAGCAAATGCATGTTTATGAATTTTTATGGCATCCAATCTTCTTCCCTAGCTTATTCTCTCCATATAGTTAGCTAGTTTTTTTAGGATCGTGATCGGGGAGAGGCGGCCGCGGTTGGGGATCGGGGGAGATAGCAAGGGCAAGGAAAGGCACAACAAGATCGTAGGCAGGTGGCGGATCAAGCGAACATGATTTACCGATGACGTGGTTTCACCAGAGGGCAGAGAATTCAGCTAATGGGGACTAAGTGTATAGGATAGAAGATGAGCATCTTCTTTTCGGCTTCTATAAACTATTTTTTTAGCTTTTTTATAGTAACTAGTTTTTAAATGGAGTGTCTTATTAAGGCGGGGTCTACAAGTTAATCGTAGTACACATTATAGCGACTTCATTTATATCGACTAAAACCATATATGAGTTTCTCTTACTCTGTACTCTCTTACGAACATCCAAAATCCATAACCCGCAACCCAAAAGAATAAGCCCAACACCCTCGAGGTCATTCCATCCCGATTTTACTTTGACATAACATTGACATGGCAATGGTTTTGACACGTGAGTCAGACCTAGCCAAATGGGTCAGGCCAATTATGTTGGCCCGAGGCATAGTACTATTGGCTCGGCTCAAGTATGGCATGGTGCGAACAATAAACATGTTATGCCGATCCGGCATGATTGAGCATGTTGTGTTTGGGTCGACACCTCGGCACGACACGCACAATAAAATTTTGTGATAGTGTAGTAAAATTATTTGCAGATGATAGTAATATTATTTGTGTTATAGTTATTGCACTCTTTTGAGCTCGGATGAGTAATTTCGTTGTAAAATTACTTATGACTAGCAGTAAAATTACTTGTAACTGACAGTAAAGTTACTTACGATTAACTATAAAATTACTTGTGACCATTAGGCTAAGTATGTCCAAACTGACTCGACGCGGCAAGACCCCTCTCCATGCTGTGCATAGGTTGAAGGGTGGGCACGTGGGCCAATACGGTACAACATGTTAACTTATTTGGGTTAGCCGTGTCAAATCTAATCGAACTTTATCTTATCCGGGCTCATGCCGTGCAGTGCCAAGCGGCGGCCCATTTGGCCAAGCCTAACGTGAGTTGTATTTGATGATATGGTAACCAGTCATTATTATCAGAAAAAAGAAAAGCTTGTTGGACCCACATATCACACTTAGGCCCCCCCTCTCCCCCTCCCCGACTCCTCTCTGATTGAGACCTATGATCTAAAACCATTCTTCTCATGTGTTTATTTGTTGTGAAGTACACATGAAACTAAAAGTCTGTGACTGAGATATGAGAATGTGGGAATATTTCTTTTATTCTTTTGTTGTTATTCACAAAGTTAAATATAACAGTACAAAATGAAATTGCAATATTATTAGTGAGATGGTTCAATAAAACATGACAAGTAAGGATGTATCATTTGTTTTGGTCATATAAGGATCATTTTCTGTACAATGGGTCCGCTAACAATAGTATTGTGTCCAATTGAGTTTGCACAGATACAACAAATGATTTACATCCATAATATAACAAAAAACACATGGTAGAACTGGCAGCCTTTCATAACAAAAACACATGGCAGAGCTTTTAGCTAATTACGGCTAAAGTAAATATGTTGAGCTAGACCGTCTTTGTAGAAGCTACATCTTGGTCTGATGATGCATCGGGTGATCCACTCATCCATTTGCAGGTGAGCTGATATGAATATATTAACATATACGAAGCTAATATGAAAAGCTATTAATATATTAAGGAACTCAGAAGAATACTTAGGGTAGGTAGAATAATCTTATAATCACCTGTCGTACTGTTTACACAGTGCACGCACTGAGAAAAAGTTTGCTCACGATCCATCCGAGCCATTCATCCTAGATCTAAAGGTACGAGCTATTGCAATGACGTGGCACTTTCCTGTCAAGTCGTTTGCACTCAGCCATAGAGGAAAGTATAAGATTTGGAATCCTATCTGTAGATTTAGACTCAACAAGTGCAAAAACACTAAATAATATTAATGGTTAAAGATAAAAAAAAGTTTGACAATTGACCAAACACTTTCCATAATGACCAAGTTTTTGTATCCCATTTGCGCTGATTCCACACCAATTCTAGCTCAACAAGTGCCGCGCTGAACTTTCAAGGAAATGTAGTAGCCACAACAGCACTACTACAGGTTGACTAAAAACACCTTCCAAGAGGAGTGCAGTCAACCAACGTTCAGCAGCAGCAATTGTAAATTCTCAATTTCCCGCATATGATTTACTACCACCAGTTTGTTACAAACGAATGGTTGGGGCACAGATTGACAAGAAAAAATGTACAACTCAAGTAAACTAGGAGGTGAACAGGTAATGTAGTCTGTTTTCTGGCAACCAACATTCTTCTGTGTACCACAGCTGTAAACGTAGCACATGAACAATAGTAATGTTCGGTTCAACGACTATTCAACACTATCCTAACAAATTTTCTATACACGAATCGGATACAGCTCTGATTTTCATGTGGCTTCACCTGTCAGTGATCCAATTCTGACTTCAAAACAAATCCAGGGTAGAAGAATATTGGAACACCGAACTTGTGATTGGGGAATTCCAAATCTTCAAGAATTCTGTTTTGGAGACTGTACATTAGTACCTTTGGCGGAACATCAGAAAATTCCCTCCGTGCAATAGCAATGTAGACAGAATTTGGATGTACACCAGGGAAATCATCAGCATTCAAGGCGAATGATTGGTTTCTGCCAACAAAAAGGGACCAGTTCCCTAAGTTCTCCACCATTGTGACACTGGTCATTTCCTCATTGACCCACACAAGCTTCATTACTTCAACAAAGTGAAGGTCCTCCCAGACTGCCACAATCAGCAATTCATTGCTGAGCTCAGCAAGAAAAATGTGTTCAGGGTCCTTCCTTGGTGCAATTATTTTCCGAATAGCTTCTGAACTCTGCTCAGGTCCGACATATTGCATCATTCCCTCTTTTGCATTCAGTTTGTATAGGCAAAACATCCTATTTAAAGCATAGAAACTATTATCACAGTAAGCAATGTCTTGAATACTTCTGTCGTAGCAGACTACTTCCTTCCAGCTAGATTGATCAGCTGGTCTTCCAAAGGATAAGTTCACCCTTCCACCAGAATAAGCAAATGCATTTGACTTGCCAAAGTCAGAGATTCTTGACATAACTATCTTTTCATAGCTGGGTTGAGGCAACCTAACTTCCAAGCGTTGAGTCAGATTCCACAAAATACTCCCACATGATGATCTGATAATCAGCAAATCAAAAGTAGAGCCACAACAGAACCCATCCGGAATTTTCCCCTGCAACTTCATCCGACGCAAGCCATTCCTCTGTATGCTATGGAACACACACTCGTTTAGGTTGCTTCCCATGATGCAGGGACGTGGTGCCAAGACTGGTAACTCTTGATACCATTCTCTGCAAGCCAATCGGAACCTTATTCTGTCTGAGTCTTTATCAAGTCTTTTCCAGACATACCAAATGCATCCTAGTGGCAATTTGAGCCAATTGACCTGCCTTATATTTTCAAGTCTGCTTAACTTTATATCCTCAGGTTCACTGCATGAAATAAGGACAGGTGAATAAGAAGGAAGGTCATTGAAAAAAACATTGTAAGCAGGTTTGCCTTAACATAAGCTGAACTACTTTGGCACTAAAAGTATACACAAAGGGCAGATTTTGTTTGCCCTTAGTTTTTGGGGGAAATATCGAGAGCTGACTAACAAACAGAATAATGCAAAATGTTCAATTATACAACATGCAGAGAAATGACTCGTAAATAATGGATAGCTGTTGAAACAAATCCACTAAACATTAGTCCATAACTAGCATATTACCTGATATAAGACGGGGAATTCTTAAGAGTAACTTCAATATCATTTGAGCTGAGAACTCCTTGTTTCAGCCCATCCATAAAGGTTTGACATTCATTTGGATGTAAAGTAGCTGAGGGATTAAAATCCCTGATGCAATCCCTCTTTACTTCAAGAGCTTCAAAAATATTACCAGTCAAGTCAACCTCAGATAAAGTTGATCCTACAATCTCAGAACTGGACTTATCTTATGAGCAGTAAACTTACCGATATCTTCAGCAACATAAGTATCAGCTCCAATGTTATTATGCTGACTGGTGTCGTTGGCAGTAACAACTGGCCTCTTTACTCCAAGAGCTTCAAAAATATTAGCAGTCAAGTCAACCTCAGATAAAGTTGATCCTACAATCTCAGAACTGGACTTATCTTATGAGCAGTACACTTACCGATATCTCCAGCAACATAAGCATCATTTCCAATGTTATTATGCTGACTGGTGTCATTGGCAGTAACATCTGGAGGAGGGTCCTCAAAGTCATAGTTTTTGCTTTTCACAGCAGAATATTGACTGGCACTGATAAGAAGATGAGGAGTCTGCAAACACAGATGGTTGATGTTACGTAGTAGTTAAGGCAATTCATGCATTATCACCAGATGACCCTAAAGAAGGAATGCATGAGTCACCAGATGACACACATACAAGTTCTTTCACATATGTAATGCGTAATACCAAAATTTTGCAAAACTACAAAGAACAGCATGCAGCTTTACGTGTGCTTTATTCTATCAAAAGTTCTATCGAAAGAGACATGACCAAAATGGCCACAAAAGTAACCAGTAATGCTCCTAAAGAACCAAAACTTCCCAGTAAGCATGTCCCATAAGCTCTAAAATGTCATATATGGTAATATGGCTAACAGTCTACACAGCTACAAAACCAGGCACCAAGATAGTAAACATTCACTGCAGAAATTCGTAACAAAAATGTAACTACAGGCAAGCTACATAGCAACATAGATGACATAAACCTTGAAGACCACATGCTTGATCCTGTAGCAAACCCAACATCAAGAACCGCCACTCTTGAAGTATTACTGTTAAGTGCTACATTATTGCGATTAATTCCCTAAAATCATCAAAAACCGGCGCAATTGATGCAAGTAAGCTCTAAGTTGTAAAAATGCAACTAACCGAACGACAAGAACCATCAAGAAACCGCACAACGTTACATTGTTTCGCGAATGAACCTTGAGGTGCAGAAGCATCAAGAACCGATACAAGTAGGCTCTAAAATGGTAGAAACAGAGATAAACGAACGCCAAGAAACCGGAATAAACTAGAAAAAGCACAAGATGGAATCTTGAAAAGCACAAGAATGAATCTTGGCAAGAATGGAGAACCGCAAAGTCTCACATCGGAAAACTTGGGCAGCAGCTTCCCACACGGCACCATCTGCGACCGCAACTGCATACTCCTCCACTCCGCCGCCACCGCCGGCAGCGCCTTTGGCACGGTCGGGGGTCCGGTTGCGGGCGCCGCCTCCGCATTCCCCGCTTCTCCATCTGCAGCCACGCATCCAAAGTCGTAAAACTGCCTCCCCAATCCCACCACAAACCCTAGACGAGGCACAACAGTGTGATAAGATCATTACCTCCACACGCCGCTGCCTCTTTCGCCGGCCTCGAGCTGGTCCCCGCCGAAGCCGGCGCCTCCGTCTTCACATTCACCTCCGCCTGCGAAGCTACGTTTAGATCATCCCGAAACATCCAAACCGAGACAGAATTCCCCGGGGAGGGGCTGGGGGGGAGTGGGGTGGCCCTCGAGCTCACCTTGGGGCGCTTGGTCGGAGAGGCGGAGGACAAGGGGGAGGACGACGACGAGCGCTTGCCGCCGCAGCCGTCGGAGCTCCGGCCAGTCTCCACCATTGCGATCGTCGGAGTCGAACTGTCGGAGACGACGGTTTCCTTTCGTTAAAAAGGAAACGAATTCTTTCCTTTCTTTTTTTTTCTTTTTGCGGGGGAGCTCTTTCTTAAGCGAGGAAATAAACGGTCGAGCCGTTGCGAGGTGGAGAAGGAAAGTTTTTATAAATGTTAGCAAACCTGGTACTGGCCGGAAGTCTTGGTCTATGAAGGGCATCTCAACGGTAGACTATAAATAGGGAGCTGTATCGACAGATTTTGTACACATGCAATCAGAAAAGCAATAAAGAAAGACCAGTAGTTCTCTCTACCTCTCTATGTTTTCAATCTATTATTCTGTCATCTGTGATTGCTCTTGTTTCGCATTAAGCGGAGGAATCGATCGGACTGGTCGCCAGTGACGGTTTCTCAACACGTTATCATCACGAATTTGCTCTGGTGAATCGAAGATAATCATCAAAGCTCTAATAGGTTGAATTATCTAGATCGCTCTAAATTCGCAGCTTTCACTTTCTAGATTAATTTTCTACGGTGCAAATCCGCTCTAATCTACCGCGAGCAGATTTGAAATTGCCGGTACAATGTCGATCGGTAGATTGCATCACAGAGTAGATGTTGATTGCACTGTTGATTGCATCACCGAAGCTGCCTGAAGTCGCCCGCATGCCGCCAGTCGCACCGGGCCGCTCGGCTCGAAGCGCCGACGCCACCCATCGGCTTCCTCTCGCTTGCGGGCCCACATGACGTCACCCCACCGCAACCGCGCACCACCTCGCCTCGGCCTCTGGAGTGAAGTTGCCCGCGCCCAACCGCGTCGTCCTGGCCTGTAGCCTCCCGCGGCGCCTCGGCCTCCCCGTACACGCGCGCCACACAAAGTCAGTCGCCGTCGCTCGAGGTTTGCGCCTGGCCGCCGCTGCTCGAGGACCACAGCCACCGGCCGCTTCGGCTCCCGTGCGCACCACCTTGCCGGCCGCCGGCTCGCGCGCACCGCCCGTGACCCTTCGGCTTCGCTCACGCCGACCCGAGCCGCCGTGATTTCCACGCCGCGCCGCCGCCCGAGCCGGCCCTAAGCCCGAAGCTGCTGCGCCGACCGGCCGAGCAGGCCTCTCGGGCCGCTACCGCTGCCGCCACTCGAATGGAGAGGGGTAGGGAAACCCTACCCCTCCACCTGTGAATAAATGTAACATCCCAAAAATTTAAAATTTGAAAATACGAAGCTTTTGAATTATTTTGCAATATATTCCATCTGATTTTGGATTTTTTGGTGTTTCCTAAATTTTGGTTGAAGTTTCAAAAGTTGAAGAAGTTCAAGAAAGACCAAAAACAAGCATTAATAATGCCATAAGAAGAAATATACAATATACTAAACATATATTATGATGAGTGTAGCAATAAAGGAAATAAAGGTATGAAAATAAGGACATCAAATGAAATAAAAAACTATTATATTTTGTATTTAGATAATAGAACAAAGACTTGAATTAAAATTTTAGAAATTAGGATCCATAATCTTAAAGAGAAATTAGAAGTTCAAAATGCAAATTTAAAAATCCAAACTCTAAGCCTTTCTTTTTCTTCCTTCTCTCTATTACATGTGGGCCCCTCATTTTCCTCTCTCCTCCTTTTCTTTTTCCCTCCTACCTCCTCTCTCTGCCCAATGGCCCCCCTAGCGCCGCGCGCCTGCCTCCTTTCTTTTTCTCCTCCTCCTTCTCCCTTCTGTGGCTAGGCCGTCTCCGCATCACCCTCTTCTTTTCTTCTCGTTCTTTTCCTGCGCTCTCTGCTCTACGCCGTCTATTCCCATCCTCTGCATCGTTGCTCATCATCATGCCACCCCGTCTCGTCAACATCACGTCCCCTCCGCTAGGACCTGTCGCGTCGCCGCGCTGCCTTCTGCCCTGCGTTCGCCGCCCGCAATCTGCTACCGCCGCCCCATACCATTGCCTACGCCCCGGCTTCACTCCCCCTCGCGCACGCTCGCCTATAAGGAGCCTGAGCAGCCCCCTTCCACTTCCCCTATGCCTCGTGCTCGACTCTAACACCCGCGCCTCCTTCTGCATTGCCAGCCGCCTGCACCTCCGAGCCATTTCCGCCGGTCCGATCACGCAATCCAAAATCAGTCGCGTTGGAATGCGTCCCTAAGCCTCTTCTAGCATCCCGCCGGTCTAATTGAAATTCGTGGCACCGAGCTCGCCAGGATGGCCTTCTCCCCCGACTCCAGCCAAAGCCACTATTACCGCCGCCCACACCTCTCCGGTGGACCTCCCACCAATTCCTGGCGGTGGGGGTGGCTTTTCACGCCCCGAAGTCATCCCCGCCATGATGTGACCACGCCACCAACACACACGACCATAGCGCCCAATATCAAGATTGAACTAAAGGTGAATTCGTTTCTTCAGTTTCAACATAATTTAAATGAGAATATGATGCTACCTAATGATGAAAATATATATTTTTGTAGCACCACATCACTTTTGCACCAATTCAAGAAAGAGTTCAACTTGGACACGTTTTGGAATCCAATTCGGCCTCCAGATTAATTCGGATTCAGCCTAACGACCCAACTTCAAATGTGCATAACTTTCACATACGGAGTCCGTTTGAGGTCCACGAGTACTCGATGGAAAACTTTTCACGTCCTCTTTCCAATGGATCTAGCCTCATCTCCAAATTCCTCTTATGCTTGCCACAATCACTTAAAGAAGGTGCTGTGTCACCTATTCAGGTCAAATTGGGCCTTGTAATGTTTGGTCTGCACCCTTCTAGTTTTCTTGAATTTCATTTGATTAGTTTTTCCATGGTGAAAACTTTTGTTCTTCGCTTGTGTCGGCTAGACCAACCGTAAAGAACCTTCTGCGGAATCCCACCTTTTGAGCTTAATATAAATATTTGCAATTTCAGATTGCTTGTTATCTTGTTCTTGCGTGTTCTTCGGTTGCATGCAGGAATAGACCTTCGTGGTCAGGTCAACCGCGTTCTTGGCACGGTTGATAACGTCTTGGAGTGTGGTTCAGCGATTGCTAAGACGCAAGCGATGCCGTACGGTTGTAGTCGGGTCGCAAGAGTCACCTCCGCCGAAATCGATAGTTATCATCCTATCGGAAGATCGGGATCCCATCGCCTCATCAGTTGGTATCAGAGCTTCAGTTGACCGGTAGGAATTCTTTGCATCCCTAGTTAGTGGATTGATTTTTATTTCCCATAGTCCAGAAAAATTGCCCCACAAAAAGAGTTAATTTCCGCTGTCCAACCCCCGTTGTGCCTTTCAATCTGTTAGTTTTGGTTTGCTAAATTGAATTTGTGTCCATTTTAGCTTTGTCTAGTTGCTGGTCATATCCTTGATTCTGTAAAAATCCAAACAAAAAAAATCCCCCACCACAAACCCTAATTCCAATTTGGCTGATTTTTTCTTTCTCTGCAGCCGCCACAAAAAAACCATAACTTTTGATTCCTTGATCCTTTTTGAGTGAAACCACTGCCAGTAGATTCATAACTTGATTATCTATCTTCCTGTAAAATTTCGCTTCAATCCAGTATTTCAGTGAAAAGATATCTGCGGTGCAAGTTGACCTAAAATTCCAGATTGAATCTGCAATAGTCGGCACTTGTGAATTTTGTGTGAATTTTTTGGTCGGTTTCCAGATCTTGGCCCCAAAACAAAAGTTGTAGAAAACATCGTCAGGAAACGGAGAAAAAAGAATCATTGTAAAAGAGGCAACTGAAAAAAGTTACGGCCAAAATACCGACGTGTTGTCCAGTGGACAGAATTCTTCAGTTTTCAAGTTTGGGTCAATCCTTGTGTTCTTCAATTCCAGATTGCATTCGATTGAATTATCTTGTATTTACCACTCTCATACATTGCCATACGCTTATTTTAGGTTTCTTCCATCTTTGGTTGATCAGCAACATAGGCTAAGTGCTAGATACGAACTATAATTCAATTCTGTGCAATTTCTGAAATTAATTGATTGTTTTCCTTTGCTACAAAATACATAGCCTATCCAAGCTCCCGTTTTCTACTAACCGAACAAGTCTCGTTGTACCTTGCAATCGCTTTACTCATCACTTGAGTTAGATTTATCACGAACCAGCCATCGGTTGCACCACCTATTTGCTTTGGCAAGAACTTTTAAGAATTTGGTAAGAGCTTGAGAGATACGTGACTTGATTTGAGCCTCCATATCCTAGTAGTTGATAGGAACATTTACTTGTGATTTGTTTCCTTATTTTCTACTAACAATGACAGGCTTGAGAAAATTGGTAGATTACGATGTTATCGCGGGTAGATTTGAACTTGAAGAGAAACAATTACTGGTATATATCTTGCCACTCACCGCTGAGAGTACGTCGTCGACTACTTCTTGTGGGTTACTATGATGGATAGCTACTTTGAAAGACAAGATCTTGATCCTTATGAGAAGATGAGCATGGCAAGGATGGCACTGATTGGTGATGTTCAATATTGGTGGTCGAATCTTGAGTTCACTACATGTACACATGGGAGGAGATGAAGAAGAAATTGCGACATCGTTTTGTACCTCCACCACCCACGGTCACAAGCGAGGTGCAACTTAAGGTAACTGAAAATGCTGACATTGTTTTGGCTCCTACTTCATCTACAGATACCGCTGAGATGCTTGAAGAGATGAAGGATGATCTGGTACATCTTATGCCATTAGAGGAGAAATTTGAGGTACCTACAGTATCTGATGAGCACGATAATGACAAGGTATTGATTTGGTTCTACAACAAGACATAGAGCGACCTTGTGAGTATATACCTGCTGTAGTGTAATGTTTTAATATTCCTTGTGTTCACTTGAACGAACCATATGCTGATCTAAATTCTCATAATTTTGCACATGTCGAATTAATTACACAGAAAGAAGTTTTGACTAGAATTTCTCCTGCTAATTCATTGTGTTACATCATGTTGGATCTACCTATGAAATTGTCACATGCTATGGAGAAAGTTTCTGAACTTGCATGTTCAAAATTCTTGTTTAGTGCCTACACCGCTGGGTATAAGTTTAATTTGATTGGAGATTATGGTGTAGAAAATCAATTTCTTGTATATCGAATATGCATAACTTGCGATCACATGGATGAATTGAAACTTGCTGTTTGAGGCAACAATTCTCGTATGCTGAATTATGTTCAATGTGAGAGGGAAGTAAAATTTAGTTTTCATTCAATGCTTATGTGTTCATCTCTTTTTGCATCATCTAGTATGGACAATATGAATAAAGATGATGAATTATGGAAGAACATACAAATCTCTTCACCCTTGCTGGATAAATTTGCTATTTGTCGGGACCCTGGATTTCCGAACCCGGACCCTCTGTGTAATACAGCACTAGTCCCAGATCAAAGCTAGTGCACACAGTCAAACAGTGATGATTACATAACCAAAAACGATTATTACAATAATACAGAGTACAGACCGGAAGGTCTCTTTATTACAACTGAGGTTTCAAGACCTCACACACACACAAAATACAGCGGAAGCAAAAGATAAATCCAGCGAAGACCCATCAATACGCCATAGGCAATTGACTAGGGAAGCGCGACCTAGTACTCCGGAAAACCTTCGTCGAATCCACACGCGAAATAGTCGTAGTCTCCTTCTTGAGCTTCATATTCCTCTGAGTTGATTTTAGTGCAGCATGTGAGTACATAAAGTACTCTGCAAGTCTTGGGAAAAATGCAATAAATGCAAGGCTTGACAAAGGAAGGTTATATGGTTCTTTTGCGCAAAGCAATGTTTTATTTTAAATAACAGTAAATAATTTCGAAGGCATTAATTTAACAAAGTAATTGTTTTAACTGAAACTAGTAAACATTTTATAGTGAAGGTTCTATCCACCAACACTAATTAACTAGCTCTAACCGATAAAGTTTAAAACCGCGGGTTACATCCACCCACATTGGCTCCAACCACCAGGACAACCTTCTGAGAGTTCCCCCTACTCTCGGGATACCAAAACTTTGCTTTGGAAAACGAAAACCAAAGATCTACCGTGTGAATGCATTCCTTGCTCGCTCTTGACCGTGGGCACGGCTATTCGAATAGTAAATTATCTTAACAGTCACCACGCTTCCTTTGGCATGAGACACAGATAAAATATCACAAAGCCTTCTCCTCACTCTAGTCTAGGTAGACACCACCCGCTGAGGTTTCACCGCAGAAGGGTTAAATCCACCCAGTCCGAAGCCCCCTCTTGTGCCATATGAGTACAGTAAATCCCTGTCCCTCACTATGAATAACCAGTAAATCCCTGGCACCCACTTTCCACTGGTGGCACCTAAACTAGACTATCATGAGTTAATCAGCTAGGTCATACCCATATAGACTCGGGGTTGTATGGTAGTGCTCAGTCTGGACAATCACAAGCGTCGGTCCTTAATCGACTAGGGCAGAACATACACTTTACAAGATCTCGTGCTTGCCGCACCAAGCCAAACCAAACATCCGCCCCAGTCTAAACCAACTTTTACATTTTATTTATTTTTAAAAGAACAGTGGCAATACCAATCACCACTTATTTCTAAATACAAAGATTATTGCAATGAAACATAATTTCCCATTTTCAAGATTTACAAAAGAATTAAATAGCATGACTAAGCATTATACTACCGTTCTAATATTTATCAAAGATTAATAGTAATCTCATTATGGAGACAAAGGCAATCCTAAGGTTACAAAGGTACATGGCATTCAAGTTCAATTGAGGGCATAACAAAGTTGGTTTAACTAATACCCTAAGACCAAATATAGAGTTCTATGTAAATAGCAATGCACATAAATTTAAAATAATTAAAACATTTCACAAACATAGGTTCAAAATGATCAAAGGAGACTTGCCTTCTTGCACATTGTCTGGACCTTCTTGCTGCGGGTCGGGAAAGTCTTCGGCAACGACGGGTTCTACGCGCGAAAAGACCGAACAAACAAAATAAACTCAAATAAAATCCAAATAAAATCTAAAAATTATAAAATATACATTGACGGATAGATTATTATTTTAGATGAATTTAGGAGAAAGAATCAACGGATTCAGAGTTCGTATGAGGGAGATCGAATATCTGGAAGTTTTGGACATCACATGAAATGATAACAAAATACGAGGATTACTTTTTGAATAGTACGGTGTCAGTTGGCTACAAGGTGGCTGGCGAATGGGAAAAATGGAATGCTGGCAATGAGGCGAAGGTGGTGACACAGGTATGGCGGCGAGGAACGGCGGCAATCATCGGCGGTGAGGGAAAAACGGCAGTGACGGCGTGGTAGCGACAACGGCAGGTTGGAGACCGGGTATGGAACATGGAGATGTAAGGTGAGCATGGGGTAGTACATGGCATGGTGAAGTTAGGAAAATTATTGAGTAAGCTGAAAATTAACCGGAGACGATACAATCGACGTTTGAATGACGACAGTGGAGAAATAGGAAAAACTTGATATCTTGGTGCTCGGTAGAGCGAATCCAAAACCATTTGAAAGGTAGCTACCTGGGATGGTTAGGCACGATATGACACGAACGGATTGGGGAAAACACCACCGGATAGATGGGGACACGAGATGCCATTGGCGGCCATGGCGAGGTGTCAGAGGCGAAATTTTGTGGAGGCTTTTTGGGGAAAAGGAAGGAAGCACGGCGTAGAACGCTATGAGGGAAGTCTAAGAAAAATTACGGCATGGGCTAAGGCTTATCGGAGGTGATGAATTGACGTCGGGAAGTCAGCACGGACATTTTCGCGGAAAACTCAATTCCTGACAATTGGCTCCATGAAAAATTAAACAAAGTGGTACAAAAATTTCTTAGAGGCTAGGACACGATATGACGCGAACAAAAATCAAAGCGCTCACCGAAAAAGGGGTGTACGCGTGAATGCACGATTTTTGTGTCTGGCTCGACAAGGTCGATGAGGATTCGGGGAATCTTTTGGTGATGAAGATGGAAGCACGATGTAGAATGCATCGAGGCAAACTCAACGGTGTAAACGGCTCGGCCAAAGGACATCGGATGGTGGTGAAACACGGCGGAGAAGACTTTTGGTGACCATCAGGTTGACATCGGTGTTCCGGGCAAACAGAGAGGAGTTAACGGGTGAGGTTTGCGGCGAAATGAAGAGGGGAACATGGAGAATACAGTGCTCAGGTGGAAGATGCACGGTTGGCCTGCAGCGAGGAGAGAAGCGGCGGCATGGTTTGGCCGCGGTGCTCCGGCGATGCTCCAGCGAAGGCGAGGGGAGCACCATGTAGAACGTGCGAAGGCGAAGCCAATGGTGTGGTCAAATGTGGCGGAACTCGACTGTAGACGGCACAAACGGCCGAAGAACACCGTTTTGTTGGCGAGAGAAAAATACCGATTGCGGCGAGGAGGAAGGGAGAGAGGCCTTGAGATTTTAGAGGCTTGGTGAGGATGAGGAGGGGCACCTGGTGCTCCCTTTTATAGGCACGGAGGTGGACGGGATGGGGAGATCCGCGAGGGAATGTCTTTCGGTGGCATGGCATATTCCCGCGAAATAGACGCATGAAATTGGGGGCTAAGGCCGGGAATGGAAAGCTCTTGATGAGGGGATTCAAATGCATTTTGTTGTGTAAGAAATGGTTGAGAAAATCAAAAGTTATGGAAGCTTCAAATGGCAACAATGGCGCTGGGCGCATGCGCTCAGGAATGGGTCGTCTCGTGAAGACGATCATAGTTGGAGGAGAGAGAAAATAATAAATAACAATAATTTGTTTTCCAAAAAATAAAATAAATTCGGAAAAACTTCAGGAAAATTTCACAAAGATCCTTGGAACCCAAAAATACCAAATAAAATAATTTTGGATTTAATTAAAGTATATTTTAACCATTTAAAATATTTTTACTTTCTAAGCTTTAATTTAATCCAAATAAATTCAAAAACTCCAAAAATTTTAAAAGAGGATAGAAATGAATATATTAGAATTTTAGATGAATTTAGAAATTTGAATGGGCTCAATCAGAATTAAAATGAAGAAATACGATCTTTTCGAAGTTTAAAAGGAGAGAAAAAAATAAACTGATTTTCTGGAATTATTTTTGAGCTGAAATGATATCATCAAGGGAAATGGTTTTCAGAGGAATTATATTTCTATGGAAAAAGGAATTTATGATGTTAGGGTGACGTCCGCAGAGATTTTGATTTTCTGGCCGAATTATTTTTCAACAGGAAAAGGGTTTTATTCACTGATAGGTGGGACCAGCTTTTGTAGACTGGGTCCGTTGACCGGGGAGAAGGTTGAGGTGGCACGCGGCTGGCGTAGCGCTTGCGTGGCTCACGGTTGCTAACGTGGCGCACGGGGACTGAGGGCATCGGTGGATGGCGGCGCTGCGGGGGTCGGTGAGGGGTGCACGAGAGGGAGGAGGACACGGGGAGTTCAATGCACCTTGGCGCGATGCTCAAGAATGCTTGGTGGTGGCCGGCAACGAGGATGCAAGGGCGGTGAATGCGCACACGGGTCTGGCGAAGGTGGAGGCGACGAATGGCTGTTAATTATACCAAAGTTAAGGTCGGCGCAAAGACGAGTAAAGGGGGAGGTAAGTGGGGTTTAAAGTGGGGAAAAGGTGGAGGTTGAATGCGGGAGTGATTAGGCTTTCAATTGTAGCAAATGCTCGGGCTAACGAGAAGAAATGGCCAAATTTAAGAGCTCGGGCAGAGCATCAATGGTGGTGGTGGAAGGTTGAAGAAGGCAAGAAGAAAGAAGAAGCTGACAGGTGGGGTTGGGCTGTCGGCGAGGGGGAAGAGAGAGGAGGAAGGAGTGGACGGTTGGATGAATGCCACGAGGCGAAAGAGAAATTAGGGCCATCAGATTAAAACGAAGGGGTAAACGAAGGCGGGTGGCTGAGATTAAACCGAGCGAGGATGGATTGAATCAGGGAGCGACACGTGATGACCGAGTAGAGAGGTTGAGGATTAAATTTGATTTAGATTTTGAAATAAAATTTAGATAACTCCAAATAAAACTCAGAAAATCACAGAAAATCCAAATAAAATTCAAATACTTTAAATAATTAATTTGAAATTAAATTTTTACAGAAAGCAAATTTTGGGATGTTACACTATTGCTCCATTGATATATGATTATATGGATGAACTTTGCTTAATTCCAAAAGTTGTAGCTTTGCCCATATGTGCCACAACTGCAAGTTTACAACTTCAGATATTTTAATTGCATAAATGCTTCACTTACATTTGCAAATCTAGTTGCAATAATTGCTGTGTGAGAAATTTTAATTTGGTCATTGACATATATGAATATTATTGGGTTAATGATACGATGAGCTTCTATGATTGCTGCTATTTTTTAATATTAATTGTGCAACAACGAATAATTGTTAAAATGGATGACATATGCATATATCATGCATACACCTTGGTTTTTTTGTTACCATACTGTCAACTTATCAAAAGCCGAGGACGGCTTTGTTTTCAAGAAGGGGAGGATGATGAGGACATGACCCCTATGGATACAACCATATTTACTATCCTTGTTGTTCCAATTACAAGAGCTCCTAAGTATAACTTAAATTATAAGGTAAGCTCGTTTCAAAAAGGTTTTACTTTGTTTGATAAAGAACTTATGATATTACATAATGAGAGTTTGTTGCGTTTGTTATTATGTACCGAGATTTATGATGAAGATCATGCAATACGTGAGGCTACACATATGTTAAAATCGAGGATGGTTTTCTATCAAGAAGGGGAGGATGATGTGACCACGCTGCCAACACATACGACCATAGCGCCTAATATGAAGATTGAACTAAAGGTGAATTCGTTTATTCAGTTTCAACATAATTTAAATGAGAATATGATGCTACCTAATGATGAAAATATATATTTTTGTAGCACCACATCACTTTTGCACTAATTCAAGCAAGAGTTCAACTTGGATACGTTTTGGAATCCAATTCGGCCTCCAGATCAATTCGGATTCAGCTTGAAGGCCCAACTTCAAATGTGCATAACTTTCACATACGGAGTCCGTTTGAGGTCCATGAGTACTCGATAAAAATCTTTTCTCGTCCTCTTTCCAATGGATCTAGCCTCATCTCCAAATTCCTCCTATGCTTGCCACAATCACTCAAAGAAGGTGTTGCGTCACCTGTTTAGGTCAAATTGGGCCTTGTAATGTTTGGGCCCAAAGGGGAGGTGCCCCCTCCTAGGCCCATACTGTTCACGGGGTTACTGTTTATGTGAACAGTACTGTGAATAGTACCATCTCTTTTTCCTTAGTTTTGTGCGGCTTTCCCACCCCTATTTAAGGAGGCTGCATCCTTCTAGTTTTCTTGGATTTCGTTTGATTAGTTTTTCCATGGTGAAAACTTTTGTTCTTCGCTTGTGTCTGCTAGACCAACCATAAAGAAACTTCTGTGGAATCCCACCTTTTGAGTTTAATATAAATATTTGTAATTTCAGATTGCTTGTTATCTTGTTCTTGCGTGTTCTCCGGTTGCATGCAGGAATAGACCTTCGTGGTCAGGTCAACTGCGTTCTTGGCACGGTTGATAATAACTTGGAGTGTGGTTCAGCGATTGCTAAGGCGCAAGCGACGTCGTACGGTTGTAGTCGGGTCGCAAGAGTCACCTCCGCCAAAATCGATAGTTATCATCCTATTGGAAGATCGGGACCCTATCGCCTCTTCACGCCACCGGCCGGAGCTGTCGTCCACCCCAGCTCGCCGGCAGAGTGAGCCCTTTTGCGCCACCGCTGGCCAACGTCGCCGGCCCTCTACGACCCCCTTCCCCGCTCAGCCAAACCATGGTGAGCTTCCTCTGACTTTGTCCTTGCTCATGCGCTCGCTGATTCCTCCTTTCCTCCCCGCCGGCACCGCCGCCCCGCTCCATCTCCACCCCCAGCCACTAAACCTCGCCGCCGGCCTGCCTCGGAGATCCCCGACTCACGCTGCAACCTTCCCAGGCCTCCTCACTTCGAGGACAACCCATTTTGCCCACTCGCTGCCCTTCCGGCCGCCAGACGCGTCGGCGAGCCCACTTGCCCTGACCGCCGTGAACCTCCCCTGTTCAGCCGGCTAGGATTTCTGTTCAGCCCCCAGCCCCCACTCGCTTCTTAAGTAAACATGTCCCCTAGCATGTCACGACCGACTGAAGGCTCACTTGGCCAGCTCAGTGTGCGCAACGGTTATCGACCTAAGGTTCTGAGTGCTATTCCAGCCAGACGCATCTCTTTTCCCCATTTTTATTTCAATTCTTGTAACTCATTTTAATTAATAAAAATCAAGGAAAATTAGAGAATAATTTAGAGAATCTAATAAAATTATGTTAGGGTGTTAAGAAAAAAGAGATTATTTACGATTTAATAATTGATTAACTACCACATATGACCCATTAATGTGTCTCTGTTATTTAGTCCAAAACTAATTATTAAGTAAAGGCATTAATAAAATATGGTTCTAAATTCAATAAAGACTCTAATTAAAAGATATACAAGTTGAAGTTAAGGGAATAAATTGGGTATTAGGTTTGGCTATAAAAGCAAGACTTTAAATTATAACCCAATATATGTCATAACATTTAACATATAGCCATAAAATAAATCTTAGCGGTAACATTAATTAAATGACAAATCAAACAGCTTCATAGAATTTATTAAACAATATGTTGTAACCATTGGGAGGATACTTCGAATAACTAGTAAGTAAAACCCCATAAAATATCATAACTCAAGTTGCGAGGAATACATACCCTAAAGATAAAGTTAATACCCCAAATTCTTACACCAGTCTATAAGTCTAACTCGACTCATGGAATTTCCTTGATAGATATAAAAATAATAAAAGAGGTTATTAATAAAAAGGTCGAGTCGTCATATTCTGCCATCAGCTATGCCTAGCTATCCCCGAGTGCTAAACAAAAATAATCTCATGAATATACCTTTGCCATGACCCGTCCTTGATCTCCATCTCGACAAGTTTTCCCCACCATTTCCCACTCACTCCAACCAATCCGACACCGACAATACTCCGCGTCCAATCAACCTTGTCTCTAAGCACCTAATTAATCATAATAAAAGTTAATCAAGCTCAATTAGATTTATTTGGACTCTTGAGTTATTTGCATTTATTTGCATTCAGTTGCTTAGCACGTAATTAGAAATTGGGAGTCGAGAAGATTCAATGGATCAAGCGAGATCAAGATCAAGGTGAAGAAAGGACCCAAAAGCTCAAGACCATCAAACGAGAATGCTTTACGTGAGCTCAAGTCCGCGGTAAACCGCGCCAGGCGAGTCAATACTTTGATCATGTTGAACCTACATTTTCTGCAAATTATTTTTGTTTAAATTATCAAGTTGCATGCTGTTATTTTATATGCAAATACATGTTAAATTTAAGATACTAGTTATATCCCATTGCGTACCTTGATTAATATTACACCTCCTTTGGAATATTTGAATTTGTGAACCTTATCGTCCTAGCAAAAATTAAAATAGTAATCTTCCGAAAATTGGTTGGGCAGTCATGGTGGTAATGACTGGTGTATATTGGATATGGTTATTTTATATTCCCAAAAACCTCAAATTGCTTATTTATCTGGGCGGATGGTTCGGGGGTATGGTGCAGGGGTGCACGAGAGTGTGGTTTGTGGTAGAACCACCCAGATACCACTAAGGACTGAACCTCGTCATGACCTCCTGTGTAAAACAGTACAACCACAAGTCTGTAAAGTACAACTTGGCTTAGTAGATTTACCGGACTCTGAAAGTCATCCTCACAGGTGGAGGAGGTGAGGTCGTGCAAGCGGCTGTCTAGGTGACGGCTTGAATGGGACACTCGCAGAGGGTGAAGTTCTGTTGTGGCGGGCTAGCAGGGGGGTAGCCAGCTGCTAGACGTTCAGAAGGAGAACATCCCGCACAACGTATGGGACCCACCGCAAGTGGGAACGACCCATAGGGTGAAATGATGGAAGGGGCGAGGTACTTTGAATGGTTAATGTGATGGTTTGCTCAACCGCATGACTAAGGAATCATGCGGGGCAACGAGTAAACTATCTTTTGTGGGTAAAGTGTTGTCGGAACCCGAAGCGGCAACTCCAGGATCCTCTGTGTAAATCGCACTAGTCCAGGATCAGCTAGTGCACACAGCGAACAACAAAGATAAATACCAAGCAAATGACATTTATTAACTAAACATGGGCATGGTTGCCAAAGTTTACATCAACGGCACATAAGCCAAAATTAATTATAAGCGGCGGAAGAAAAACACCGAAGCGGAAGAAGCCCACTGAACCTGCCCACAGGCAAACGACAGTAAGACGTGGCCTACTCGTCCAGCTCTTCACCGTAGTCGAAGTCGTCTTTCTCTGTGTGGAGATAGCAAGGTGAGTACAAACTTGTACTCCGCAAGTCACACGGAGAAATGCAATATAATGATAAAGGCAACAAAGGAAGGCTTATAGGGTTAGTTTGCATAAAACGGCATTTAAAGAAATACAGTAAATATATTGAAATTGCTGAATTTAATACAGTAAGTAAAAACAGTAACTGTAATCGAAAATAATACCGTCAGTGCAGGCTCCGACCAAACACCAACCTATCCACGGGCATCCCACCCGGACCATCTTTTCCAAAAGTTCACGTATGGATTCCATCCATCCACACGCTTCCACTGCGCAACTCTGTGGATTCCATCCATCCACCAGGTTTCAATCTCTCACGGATTCCATCCATCCGCAAGGTTTTCATCTCTCGTGGATTCCATCATCCACAAGGTTTTCAAAAACATTTTTGAAAAACAAAGTCTAATCCATGAAAAACTTTTACTCAACATGCCCATGACCATGGGCACGACCATCCAGGATAGATTATACACTCTGCAGAGGTTGTACAGCTTTACCCACAAGACATGATCATCCCGTTTTGCCACGCGAGTTACACACTTCCTTAGGTGTGCGGCGCGGAGATCACGACAAGGCCTTTACAATGCAAAGCCTTCAACCTGGCCAAGCCAACACTAAGGTTTCACCCTAGTAAGGAATCCACCAGACCGGGACCCCCTCTTGAGCCGAGTGAGACTTCTCATGGCCTCTGCCACGCTCACTTTCAACCTACGAAATGGCTCAGGTTGGGACCCGAAAATTATTCTGCGAGGGTTGTCCCATACCAGCCTTGTGGTAGTACGAAAGGGCTTTGCAACATAGCTCACAGACCAGTCCTTAATTGACTTAGGCTCAGCCACATACCCCCTGTGCCCGACAATCAATACTGTGTCTCCGAACAACAGTGCATGCCTGCACCCACCACCTAACCATTAGCCTAAGTCTAAACCAGATTTATATTTTATTTTGAAAATATTCCATAATCCTTCTTGACTCACCGAAGTCAAGAATACAGTTCAAAAGCTTATCATTTTATGTGAAAAGGTATCCCAAAACAAATATTATGTCTAAGCAGGTCTAAGCAATATTTGATATAACACTCTCTAGCCAATACTAGTGTACTAACTAGAGTTTGATCTATCTAGGGTGACAAGGTATAAGGATTTGCAATGTCAAAGGAGGTATTAACAAACAGGTATTAACTAAAGTTAAAACTGAATTGAAATACATTGAATAAAATTATGCATGCAATATAATTTAAATCAACATAATTTTATTTTGAAAACTGGGATCAACATGATCAAGGAGTGTGACTTTCCTTGCTCTTCAACTTGGTTTGAATCTTCGTCGTTGAAATTTCCCGAATCGTCGAAGTCTACACGTGAAAATAACCCACCAAATTCAAATAAATTCAAATTAAATTCAAATTGACTTCAAAAATTTGAATTGAGGCTAGAAATGGATAGAGGGGAATTTTTGATGAATTTAGAAATTTGAACGAGCTCAATCGGAGGTAGGACGAGGGAGAACGGGTTCCGAGAAGTTTAAAACTAAAGAAAAAGGAAAAAAAAGGAGATTTCCTGAATTATCTTTGTACTGAAAAAGGAAGATTATGACGTGGGATCAAATCTGACGGCGTAGATTGAATCCAGGCCGTCGGATGGAGATGGAGTGGATTAAGTGAATATGGAGGGCTGATATTTAATCGGGTGTAGAAGATTGGATCTAGGCGTGACACTTGTCAGCTCGACAAGAGAGAGGGATTTCAAAAACACTTAGAAAAATAAAGTCTAAAAATTCCAGAAAAGTTCACAGAAATTCCTGAAGATGATTTAGACTTAGAAAAATTATTTCCAACTTAAAGTTGGTCTTTTTAATTTTTACAAAAATACTTTTTAGCTTTGAAATTGATTTTTAAAAATCCAAAAAAACACAGGAAATCCAGATAAACACCAAATGCTTCCAAATGATTAATTTGAAATAGGACTTTTACTGAAACTCAAAATATAATTTTATTTAATACTATTTTTATATTTCTACCCAAATTACTTTTCAAATCCGGTGTTTTTTTTAAACAGAAAATCAGGGCAAATCAAAAATAAAATTTAGGCAACCAACACACTTATTTTTTATAAATTATTTTTTTACTATTATTATTTTGTAAAAACCTGGGCTGTTACAAGTGTGCAAACTCTGCAGAGTCAAAACTATTCGAATAGCCGTACCCACGGTTAAGGGCAGACATGGGAACTTAACCAGATATAGTTCTATTTCAAAAAAACTTTGTTGGTGGGAATGGAAATGTGGAAGAGCAGTGGAAAGCCCTGGTTTGAATTGTCCTGGGTGTCAGCCCAGTGGTAAGTTAAGCGGCTATAACGCCGAAAGATGTTATGTGGTGCAGATACCATGTAACGGTGGATGGAATCTGGATCGCTAATATTATTGCATTCTTATACACATTATGTTTTTGTTCAAAACTGCTAGGTCTTAGGAAATTTTTACGTATTGTATTTCAAATAATGACAGTCCTGTTCTTACAAAATCAAATATGGGAGAAATAAACAGAGTCGTGAGTAAAGGAGATGAAAGTTTGTAGTAAACATATAAAGGTATTGGTGGATTCATGTCGATCATAAATAGGAAACAATAGTATGGATTCTCGGAGAAATAAATTGGTGGAGCCTAAATGACTATATAGATTAGATAGATGATTTAAATAATTTTTTGGAGATTTAGGGAGTGCAAAGGTAATAGTTGGATTAATTCTTGGGAGTTGTTGGCGATAATGGGATTAATAGGCTTTGATCAATTACTGGATGGATGAATTGAATTTTTGGGAATTTGGAGGTATGATAACAATTATTGGAGTATAAACTTGATCAATGATATTATTGGTGGATGAATACTAGTGAATCATAAACCTGATTAATGATATTCTTGGTGGATGAATAGTAGGGAATCGTAGACTTGATCAATGATATTTTTGGTGGAGGTACACTAATGAGTTAGTTAGGGATAGATAGTGGGAAAATAAGGTTGATTATTGGAAGAGCAAACTATGGTTGTAGATCAATAACAAAAGGATTGGATTGTTAGGAATTTGGAATACAAAAGATATTGGTGAAATGTATAATCGATGATATTCGCTGTTTGGAGTTTTAGACATCACTCAATATAGAAAGTTTATTTTCTACGATCATTATTTTCTATATTTTTGAATATATTTACTACTTTGGTGATGTGCATCATATTTGAAGTATATTTCCATATCATATTCCTGCTGTTAGTAGCAAATATTGGCCATAATATCACTGGTCTTATATATAATCGCCTCTTCTTTGGACCTTTTACATGGTTTTGTTAATTGTTTGTAGGTCGGCGCGAACCAGGCGCAAACTTCGCAGAGAATCAGAATGGGAAGGAGCAATGGTTGCAAATCAGCAGAAGGAGGAGGACTAGAGTGCAAAAATGTCAGCAAACCCTAACCCCACCGGGCGCCCGTGAACTGAAACCCTAGCCAGCCGCCGCAAGTATATAAGCAGCATTCACCACTGGGGGAGCGGGAGGAGACCACGAATCAAAACCCTAGCCGCAATTGCCCTGGGGCCGAACCCATTTTTCACCCTGCCGTTTCTTCTTCTCCACTAGAATCGACCGCCACCCATCCTCTTCACCTGCAGGACCCAGCCGCACCACTCCATCTCCTCCAGAGCCTCCACGATCTCCACATCTCCACTGAGCTCCAAGAACCCTAGCCGCCCCACTCCTTCCTCTCCATCGCCTCCATACCACAGCTCTTCCATCTTCAACACCCAGCAGCCCCATTCCTTCTCCATAGCCGAAAACCCCAACTCAAAAACACCAGCAAGATCTTCCCCATCTCCACCGATCCACTGACCCCAAACACTCCAACATGCAGCCGTCCTAACCCCAAACCAGATCCCCATCTGCCGCCGCCTCTTCCCAGCTCTCCTCCACCGGCGACTAGCTCCACCAGCCACTCCTACTCCATCTAGCTCCTCCCCCCTCTCCATCCCTCACTGCCAAATCTTGAAATCTGAGGAGGAAGAAACTCAGAGCCAGATCTGCACCCGCTACTCCCCTCTTCGGCTGGAGCTGCTACCACTGCTGCGGGATCTGAACTTCTACGACTTGTTCACCGGATCTGCTCCTTCTACACCATCTGCTCTCCGGATCTTCAACCCCAGCGCAGGATCTACTCCCTCTACGGCTGCAGCTCACGGATCCGCTTCATCCGAACGGCGTCTGCGAACTCTGCTCTTCCCAGGCATCGGATCTGCTTCCTACTACCTGCATCCTCTACGGCGTCTTCTCCAGATCTGCTTCATCTACCTGCATCCACTACGAATCCACTTCGACAACTGATCTGCACATCTTCTGGGTTGTAAAAGTTTCAAGTCTCAGATTTAATATTGCAATACTTTTCTTGAAGATGTTCTTGTGGTGATCTATGATGTATGTGTAGAACTGAGTTGATCTGGTTGCTAAGTTGTGCTTGTCTTGTTCTTGCGTTTCCTGAGATGCTTGTGTGTCGGATTAGTTAAGTGCATGTGCTCTGTATTTCGGATCTGGTACTACAAAGTGCTTTTCATTGTTTTTTTTGCGCACGTAAGATGAGTATCTAGATTTTACCTTTATGTTTAGAGTTATGATTCTTGCTTGAAAGTCAGTAGATATTCTTAAGTTAGATGCATCTGCTTCTAGGTTGATTTTCTTACTGTGATATTGATATCATTTTCTGTGTTAGATAAGATATTCCTGCTAGATCTAATATTTTTACTTGCAGTTATGTTAATTACTGTTAGTAAAAAAATAAAAAAAAGTGTTTAATGTCATGCTGTTGTTATGTCTTTCCAGAGTTAGCTTTACTTTCTAGTCTACTGCACTATCTAAGCATGCATCTTAGTTGCCTGATTTGATCTATCCTTGGTATTTGTCTATTATGTGTGTTTGCTGATTAGGGGTTGGGATCGTAGTTCTGAAGCTTGTCCTCTTCCTTCAGTTAGTCCTCTGCGCTTCCTTCTTCTTACCTCTTATCCTCCTCTGTCTTTTCTTTAGTTCTTCTCTTCTCTCTCAGCATAGGCAGTTCTCTATTTTTCTTTCTTCCCTTCTTTCTTACCTTCTCGTCCCTAATTATCTCTCCTACCTAGTTATTCCTCTCTTCTTTTCTTATCTCAAAGCAAAGCGCTTGTCTTATAGTACTCTGGTTTTCTAGTCTACTAGCTCAACCATCTCCTAAGCCATCTTCTTATCTCGGTTCCTACTCTTTCCCTTAGCCTTGCTTCTTGTCTTTCTAGCTTGTCTTCCTTAGTCCTTGCTGTTCTTCTCGCATTAGAGTTAGCTCATTGGATTCTCTCTCAGAGTTGCCTCTTCACCCTTTTAGTTTACCCTTCTTTCTCAACCCCTTTCCTCCTCCCCATGCAGAGCTGAATTAGTCTTGTCTCTTCTCTTTTCTCTTCTAATCTATTCTCAGTTTTCTTTTGCCCCTATCTTTTCTCAATGCTCTTTCCTTCTCTTCCTTCTCCAGTCTTCTATCTTTTCCTCTAAGGTTCTTTCCTCTAGCTTTCTTCTCTAGCCCCCTTCTGTAGTCCCTGCTTTCTCTCCCCTCTTTTCTTAAAATTCTGTAGTTCTTCCAGTAGTGATCCGACGTCCTCTTCTTCTGCTCTCTTCCACCTCTCCCCTCAGCTCTTCTCTTCTATTACTTCTACTTTTTTGCAGTTTGCTTTCTGGCCTTTAGTTGTTTAGGTTCTGCAGTTAGTGTCAAATCCCCTGTTCTTGCGACTTAGCTTTGGTTAAGGGTAGTATCACGAGTAATTTAGTCCCTGTGGAGAAAACGACTCTCGCTGCTATCTTAGCGGCAGCCCGTACACTTGCGGGTGTGCAGTTTTGCACGATCAAGAAATTGGCGCCGTTGCCGGGGACTAGATATTGGTGATTCACACTAGACCATAGACTAAGTCAATTCTTTAGTTTTCTTCCTCCCTCTTTGGCCCGTGTTCTCAGCTTATGCGTAGGAGTGGAGACCATTCGTTGGCTCCATTTGACCCTGAGATTGAGCGAATTTTCCATAAGCTGTTGAAAGAAAACCAACTCTCCCACAAAGAGAAAATGGGTGATCAGAACCCCCAGCCTCTTCTTCGTGACCTATGGATTCCTAGAGACCAAGGTATAGCCCCTGGAATTGTCCAACCTGCCATTCAGGCAAACAACTTTGAGCTAAAACCTGCACTCATTACCATGGTCCAGCAGACCAGATTTGGAGGTTCTCCCACTGAGGATCCCAATGAACACATTCGCACCTTCTTAGAATATTGCAACACTTTGAAGTGCAATGGAGTCACAACTGATGCCATTAGGCTCTCATTGTTCCCTTTCTCTCTTAGAGATGGTGCTAAGACTTGGTTGCATTCTCTCGCCTCGCATCTTAAGGACACATGGGAACACCCCTCTGCAGCCTTTCTTGAGAGGTATTTTCCTCCCTCCAAGGCAGCAGAAGTGCGTGACCAGATCACTAGGTTTTCTCAGTTTGAGGGTGAGAGTTTGTATGATGCCTGGCAAAGGTATCAAACCTTGCTTAGGATGTGCCCCCACCATGGTCTTGAAAGGTGGTTGGTGCTGCAGATTTTTTACAAGGGTCTTACACACCACACAAGAGCCTTTGTAGATTCTGTAGCAGGTGGAGGCACAATGAACAAAACTTTAGATGAAGCCTTCACATTAATTGAGAGTATGTCCTCCCATCACGTTCAGTGGTCCAGTGAGAGAGCTTCTGCTCCTCCACGTCCTGGTATCTATGAGGTGAGCTCTCAAGATGCATTATCAGCCCAAATCCAAGCTCTCACACGTCAAATGGCTCAGCTCATGCCATCTTCTTCAGCCCACATAGCTACAGGATGTCAGATTTGTGGATCTTAGGGGCATACTCCAGCTGAGTGCCCTTTAACTTCCACAGCTGAATCATCTGAAGTCAATTATGCTCAGTCAAATGGACCATATTCTCAAGTTTATAACCCAGGTTGGCGTCATCCAAACTTGTCTTACAAGAACACCAACCCTAGTGTGTCATCCTCAGCACAAGGCTTTAGACAGCAGCAAGCCCCTTCCCATGCCTCATTCCAGCAGCCAATGATGCATGTTCCTAACCCTCCACCTACTACTCTCAATCAGATCAGTTGACCAGAATTGAACAGCTCCTTGCATCACATGTAGCTAAGATGGAAGCTCAATACAATGATGCAAAGACTCAATTGACTGATTTGGCTAGTCATGTGGAGAGTTTGCAAGCATCACAGCTTCATCCAAGACACTGGAGGCTTCTCGCACACTGAGGTCAATCCTCGTGGCCATTGTGGAGCAATCACTACTAGAAGTGGTAAAACCACATCAGACCCACTTCTTCCCACACCACCCTTGTATGTGCCCCCTGTTTTTAGGTCTGTCCAGCAAGCAAATCCTGACTCACAGCAGCAGAATCTGAACCAACCCAGCTCCATAACACCAGCCAAAACACATGATATCCCCTCATCATCCACTACAGCAGCTGTCCCTTCCACAAAACCCAAATTGCCATTCCCTGAGCGGTTAGAAAAGTCAAATGAGGACAAGCAGTTTGCTAAATTCCTAGAGAGGATGAAGGATGTTCAGATCACCATTCCCATTCTAGATGTTGTCCTACATGTGCCTATGTATGCCAAATTCTTCAAGGAGCTGCTTACCAAGAAGCGGAGTATGGATGAGCTTGAGGTGGTCACTCTAACTAAGGAGTGTAGCGCTATCATACAGAATAAGCTACCTCCTAAGTTAGATGACCCTGGTAGCTTCTGCATACCTTGCATTTTAGGCTCCAAGAACTTTAGAGCTCTTTGTGACTTAGGCTCTAGTGTTAGTGTCCTTCCTCTTTCAGTCTGTGACGTGCTTCCTTTAGGCGATCTGCAGCCAACAACCATGACACTGCAGTTGGCTGATCGTACTTATCGTCACCCAGCTGGTATTTTAGTGGATGTCCCTGTGGTTATTGGCACTTTTGCCTTCCCTGTAGACTTTGTTGTCTTAGAGATGGAGGATAGAAGTGAACCTGTCATCCTTGGGAGACCATTCCTTGCTACTGCAGGTGCTGTCATTGATGTCAAGGATGCTAAGCTTACTCTCCAATTTGGTCAAGAGAAGCTAGCATTTGATATGAGGCACCCCACTCATCTTCCTCACTGTCCAGATCAATGTTTCTCACTTGATTTGGTTGACAAATGTGTTGTTGAGACATATGAAAATGTTGAGGAAGTGACATCAATTGAGGATGAGTGCACTGCTGCAGATTCTCATCATGTGGCACTCATTGATGCTCCTGTAGAGCCTTCTCAAATCCCAGACCTTAGGCAGCCCACAGCCCCAAAGGTAGAGCTGAAACAACTTCCTAATCATCTTAGATATGAATTTCTGGGACCATATCAGACCTGTCCTGTTATTGTTAGTGCCCATTTGACACCTTTAGAGGCTGATCAACTTCTTGAGATCCTTCGTAAATATAGAGCTGTCATTGGATACTCTATAGATGATATGAAGGGCATTGATCCAGCCACCTGCATGCACCGTATTCACCTTGAGGATGATGCTAAACCAACTCGTGAGCACCAGCGTAGGCTTAATCCTCACTTGCAGGAGGTTGTCAAGAAAGAAATTCTTAAGCTTCTTGGTGCCAACATCATTTACCCCATTTCAGATAGTCAGTGGGTCAGCCCCATTCATGTTGTGCCTAAGAAAGGAGGCATGACAGTGGTTGCAAATGAAAAAGGTGATTTAATTCCCACAAGAACAACCACGGGCTGGTGCATGTGTACTGACTATAGAAAACTCAACAAGGCCACACGCAAGGACCACTTCCCTTTGCCTTTCATTGACCAAATGTTAGAGAGACTGGCCCGTCATTCTTACTTCTGTTATCTGGATGGATATTCGGGTTTTCTGCAGATTCCTATACACCCATCAGATCAGGATAAGACTACATTCACTTGCCCCTATGGGACCTTTGCTTACCGTAGGCTGCCATTTGGGCTTTGTAATGCCCCAGGGACTTTCCAGCGATGTGTCATGTCTATTTTCACTGATCTTATTGAGAAAATCATGGAGGTTTTCATGGATGATTTCACTGTCTATGGGCAGACTTTTGAGAGCTGTTTGGCCAATCTTGAAACTGTCCTTCAGCGCTGTCTTGAGGCAAATCTGGTTCTTAATTGGGAAAAATGTCACTTTCTGGTTAGAGAAGGGATAGTTCTTGGTCACTTAGTGTCTTCTAGAGGCATAGAGGTGGATAGAGCAAAAGTAGAAGTGATTGAGCGCCTGCCCCCTCCTCTTAATGTGAAGGGTGTTCGCAGTTTTTTGGGGCATGCTGGTTTTTACCGCAGATTCATTAAGGATTTTTCTAAAATTGCTCGCCCTCTCACTCATCTTTTGGGCTGTGATGTTCCTTTTGTATTTGATGAGTCTTGCATGGATGCTTTTAGTAAGATCAAGGCTGCTCTCATTTCTGCTCCCATTGTGCGGCCTCCTGATTGGGATTTGCCTTTTGAGTTAATGTGTGATGCTAGTGACTTTGCTGTGGGGGCTGTTTTGGGGCAGCGGCATGACAAGGCTTTGCATGTCATTTACTATGCTAGCAGGACTTTAGATGACACCCAGATCAATTACACAACAACTGAAAAAGAACTGCTAGCTGTAGTATTTGCCTTTGACAAATTCAGATCTTACCTAGTTGGCTCAAAATGCATAGTGTACACAGATCATGCAGCCATTAGGTATCTTTTTAGTAAAAAGGATGCTAAACCTCGCCTCATTCGTTGGATTCTTTTGCTGCAAGAGTTTGATGTAGAAATTAGAGATAAAAAGGGGGCTGAGAACTTAGTGGCTGACCATTTATCTAGACTGCCCCATTCAGATTCAGCTTCTATACTTCCTATTGAAGACTCTCTTCCTGGAGACCATCTATTAGAAGTTTCTCTTGTTCAGTCTCGCACCCCTTGGTATGCAGATATAGTTAATTACTTGGTCTGCAACACTATACCTCCTGATCTCTCCTATCAGCAGCGTAGGAAATTCACACATGAGGCACGTAAGTTCTTTTGGGATGACCCATATCTGTATAGGCATTGTGCAGACGGGGTTGTTCGACGTTGCCTACCTCATGAGGAGGTTCAAAATGTGATTTTTCACTGCCATTCTACTCCTTTTGGTGGTCATGCGGGTACTGCCAAGACCCAAGCAAAGGTTCTTCAAGCTGGATTTTATTGGCCTACCATGTTCAAGGATATTCATGCATACATTCAGTCTTGTGATCCCTGTTAGCATGCAAGGAACATGTCAAGACGGCATGAAATGCCTCAGCATGGTATTCTTGAGGTAGAACTCTTTGATGTTTGGGGAATAGATTACATAGGACCTTTACCCTCTTCTCAAGGGTACAAACACATTCTGGTGGCAGTAGACTATGTGTCCAAGTGGGTTGAGGCTATACCCACTGTTCATGCTGATTCAAAATCTGTGTGCAGGTTGTTTAGGCAAATCATCTTTCCTAGGTTTGGAATTCCTAGAGTTGTGATTAGTGATGGAGGTTCTCACTTTAATCACAGCCAATTTGAAGCCCTTTTAGCCAAGTATGGAGTCCATAATCATAGAGTCACCACTCCTTATCATCCTCAAGCTAATGGGCAAGTTGAAGTTTCCTATAGAGAGATAAAGCAAATCCTTGAAAAAGTTGTGTCCAAATCCAGGACAGATTGGTCTCTTAAGCTTTATGATGCATTGTGGGCTTATAGGACAGCATACAAAACACCTATTGGCATGTCCCCCTTTAGGTTGGTTTATGGAAAAGCTTGTCATCTTCCTGTTGAACTTGAGCATAGAGCACATTGGGCAATTAGAAAACTCAACATGGACATGGGTCTAGCTGGGAAACATAGGAAGTTGCAGCTGTGTGAACTTGACGAATCGAGGCTTGATGCTTATGAAAGCTCAAGGATTTACAAAGAGAGAGCTAAAAAGATTCATGACCGTCACATTTTGAGGCGTGATTTCCACCCTGGACAGCTGGTCTTAGTTTTTGACTCTAGGTTTTATTTATTCCCTGGAAAGTTCAAATCTAGGTGGTTTGGGCCTTGTTTAGTCAAGAAAGAGCTAGGAAGTGGAGCTTTTGAGGTTGAGAGTCAATCTGGTGGTGTTTTCAAAGTTAATGGGCAAAGATTGAAACACTATTTTGTTGGGGAACCTATTTCTGAGCTTAATGAGGAATACATTGCTGGAGATCAAGTCAGATCTGACCTTGATCCTCCAATCTCTTTTGAGCCTACGTGATGTTCATTTTGTGGTCAAGCTAAAGACCTAAAACAAGCGCTTCTCAGGAGGCAACCTGAGCTGTTTATTCTTTCTAGTTTTCCTCTTTTATTTTATCTTTTGTCGGTTTATCCTTGCCTTTTTCTTTATTTTTCATTTCAGGTACATGCTGAAACATTGTAGAAGCATGGCAGGAACCAGGGGTGATGTGATGCTGTTTGGTTAACCTTTTGCACCCGGTGAGCTGTTTTCAATACTAAATTGTTATTTTCAGAGTGTATGTTTGACTCAAGCTTGGGGGGAGATCTGTTCTTATATGGATAGCTTGCATATTCTTCTTGTCATACTCATGGGCACTGAAGTTGATGATGTGTAATTGATGATTTATGGCTAGTATCATTCTCATGTTGGGTTATTGCTGATTACATGTGACTGCCCTGATCATTAATATGTGCTGAAAAATTCTGCTGATTGAAATCTGTTTGAAATATGTGGCTGTCTTGGTATAATCAGAGTTATAACATTGACAATTGTTTAAGTGAACTGAAGTGAATAGCAATTCTGTGTGATATCCAGTTATTGAGATCTTCATGGCTTAGAAATCTTGTGATCCTTTAGTTTTTGATTCATTGCAAGTTACACATGTATCTTTACCTTTTGCGAACTGTATTGATTCTAGTTATCACTTCTAGAATAACAATATCCTAGGATTCATGCTTGGGCATAATACTTCATTTTAGACATTGATACTTTTGCTTGAATGAAAGGGTTGTGAAAGTGGTAGTCCTATCTTGAGCCAATAATTTGGTTTATTTACCTAAGTCCATGTCACATGGTACTTAGAGATAATGAAAACCGGTTAATGATGCTTAAAAAGAAAAGAAAAGAAAATATCTTTATCTCTGTTTTGTGTTGCAAAGTGTGAGTTGAATAAGTGACTTTGTCACATGAAAAAAAAATGTTGAATAAGTGGAAGTTTTGCCCAATTGAAGTTTGAAATGTGTGAATAAGTGGCAAGCTTGCCCAAGGGTTGGAATAAGTGGCACTTGTGCCCATGGTGTATTTTAAACTTGTTGAAAATCAGCAAAAGTAAAGTATCATGGCTCAAGTGTGGGCTTTTTCATAAGCTTCATGCAATCATTAGTCTCTTCACCTAAAATAGTAAATGCCTAAGTATGATTCTAGGATATGCTTATTCTTGACTGTGATATCTAGTCTTGATGCTTTTCAATCTTGGTTGGGTTCATGCAAACAATGGGTGCAATTTGACACTTTTGAGTAACTTGATTTGGTCAAAAACTCTAGAATCACTTTGATATCTTTGCTGGAATATTGGTTAAAAATCTGGACAGCTTGTAAACATTAAGTCAGACAGTCTTATTTGAATTATTGAGTACAATTGTCTAGCTGCTAGCATTCATTTATATCCTCTCATGTTTTTCTGGATTCCCTGGGTTCGATATCATTATATCATCTTGCTTGAGGACAATCAAATGTTTAAGCTTGGGGGTATGATGTGCATCATATTTGAAGTATATTTCCATATCATATTCCTGCTGTTAGTAGCAAATATTGGCCATAATATCACTGATCTTATATACAATCGCCTCTTCTTTGGACCTTTTACATGGTTTTGTTAATTGTTTGTAGGTCGGCGCGAACCAGGCGCAAACTTCACAGAGAATCAGAATGGGAAGGAGCAATGGTTGCAAATCAGCAGAAGGAGGAGGACTAGAGTGCAAAAATGTCAGCAAACCCTAACCCCACCGGGCGCCCGTGAACTGAAACCCTAGCCAGCCGCCGCAAGTATATAAGCAGCATTCACCACTGGGGGAGCGGGAGGAGACCACGAATCAAAACCCTAGCCGCAATTGCCCTGGGGCCGAACCCATTTTTCACCCTGCCGTTTCTTCTTCTCCACTAGAACCGACCGCCACCCATCCTCTTCACCTCCAGGACCCAGCCGCACCACTCCATCTCCTCCAGAGCCTCCACGATCTCCACATCTCCACCGAGCTCCAAGAACCCTAGCCGCCCCACTCCTTCCTCTCCATCGCCTCCATACCACAGCTCTTCCATCTCCAACACCCAGCAGCCCCATTCCTTCTCCATAGCCGAAAACCCCAACTCAAAAACACCAGCAAGATCTTCCCCATCTCCACCGATCCACTGACCCCAAACACTCCAACATGCAGCCGTCCTAACCCCAAACTAGATCCCCATCTGCCGCCACCTCTTCCCAGCTCTCCTCCACCGGCGACTAGCTCCACCAGCCACTCCTACTCCATCTAGCTCCTCCCCCCTCTCCATCCCTCACTGCCAAATCTTGAAATCTAAGGAGGAAGAAACTCAGAGCCAGATCTGCACCCGCTACTCCCCTCTTCGGCTGGATCTGCTACCACCGCTGTGGGATCTGAACTTCTACGACTTGTTCACCGGATCTGCTCCTTCTACACCATCTGCTCTCCGGATCTTCAACCCCAGCGCAGGATCTACTCCCTCTACGGCTGCAGCTCACGGATCCGCTTCATCCGAACGGCGTCTGCGAACTCTGCTCTTCCCAGGCGTCGGATCTGCTTCCTACTGCATGCATCCTCTACGGTGTCTTCTCCAGATCTGCTTCATCTACCTGCATCCACTACGAATCCACTTTGACAACTGATCTGCACATCTTCTGGGTTGTAAAAGTTTCAAGTCTCAGATTTAATATTGCAATACTTTTCTTGAAGATGTTCTTGTGGTGATCTGTGATGTATGTGTAGAACTGAGTTGATCTGGTTGCTAAGTTGTGCTTGTCTTGTTCTTGCGTTTCCTGAGATGCTTGTGTGTCAGATTAGTTAAGTGCATGTGCTCAGATTTGGATCCGTACTACAAAGTGCTTTTCATTGTTTTTTTTGCGCACGTAAGATGAGTATCTAGATTTTACCTTTATGTTTAGAGTTATGATTCTTGCTTGAAAGTCAGTAGATATTCTTGAGTTAGATGCATCTGCTTCTAGGTTGATTTTCTTACTGTGATATTGATATCATTTTCTGTGTTAGATAAGATATTCCTGCTAGATCTAATATTTTTACTTGCAGTTATGTTAATTACTATTAGTAAAAAAATAAAAAAAAGTGTTTAATGTCATGCTGTTGTTATGTCTTTCCAGAGTTAGCTTTACTTTCTAGTCTACTGCACTATCTAAGCATGCATCTTAGTTGCCTGATTTGATCTATCCTTGGTATTCGTCTATTATGTGTGTTTGCTGATTAGGGGTTGGGATCGTAGTTCTGAAGCTTGTCCTCTTCCTTCAGTTAGTCCTCTGCGCTTCCTTCTTCTTACCTCTTATCCTCCTCTGTCTTTTCTTTAGTTCTTCTCTTCTCTCTCAGCATAGGCAGTTCTCTATTTTTCTTTCTTCCCTTCTTTCTTACCTTCTCATCCCTAATTATCTCTCCTACCTAGTTATTCCTCTCTTCTTTTCTTATCTCAGGCTAAAGCGCTTGTCTTATAGTACTCTGCTGGTTTTCTAGTCTGCTAGCTCAACCATCTCCTAAGCCATCTTCTTATCTCAGTTCCTACTCTTTCCCCTTAGCCTTGCTTCTTGTCTTTCTAGCTTGTCTTCCTTAGTCCTTGCTGTTCTTCTCGCATTAGAGTTAGCTCGCTAGATTCTCTCTCGGTAGCTGCCTCTTCACCCTTTTAGTTTACCCTTCTTTCTCAACCCCCCTTTCCTCCTCCTGTCTGCAGAGCTGAATTAGTCTTGTCTCTTCTCTTTTCTCTTCTAATCTATTCTCAGTTTTCTTTTGCCCCTATCTTTTCTCAATGCTCTTTCCTTCTCTTCCTTCTCCAGTCTTCTATCTTTTCCTCTAAGGTTCTTTCCTCTAGCTTTCTTCTCTAGCCCCCTTTTGTAGTCCCTGCTTTCTCTCCCCTCTTTTCTTAAAATTCTGTAGTTCTTCCAGTAGTGATCCGACGTCCTCTTCTTCTGCTCTCTTCCACCTCTCCCCTCAGCTCTTCTCTTCTATTACTTCTACTCTTTTGCAGTTTGCTTTCTGGCCTTTAGTTGTTTAGGTTCTGCAGTTAGTGTCAAATCCCCTGTTCTTGCGACTTAGCTTTGGTTAAGGGTAGTATCACGAGTAATTTAGTCCCTGTGGAGAAAACAACTCTCGCTGCTATCTTAGCGGCAGCCCGTACACTTGCGGGTGTGCAGTTTTGCACGATCATTTGGTTAATCGTAATTGTTTAAATTTGTCTTTAATCACCGAAATTAGCAATAAAATTTATAGAAAATTCATAGAAAATTATGGAACATTACGAGAATCTTTTGTACCATTTGTTTACCTATAGTAAATTATACAGTGCACGTTTACCAGCAGTAAACTTACTTATTTCTTTCATGCACATGTAGATGACTGGCATCACAAACAGAGAGTTCGAGGAGCTGGCCAAGCATGGCCAAAACTATCTGACGTGGGCTTCCGATGTCGAGATAGTACTTGGAGCTAAGAAGCTCTGCACAGCTATTGGGATTGGCGGACCGCATGATTATAGGGTCAAGGATACCGACTAGAGGGGGGGGGGTGAATAGGAGGTTTTTAAATTTTTTTTGTCTACTCAATTAATTATTTACAATTCTAATGGCAAGGATGTAAAGCAATTAATCCTACACAAGTCTAGTCAACTAAATAACAATGCTAGCTCTAAAACAAGTAAATGATCACAATAATGTAAACAAGTAAGAGCTAGAAGAAAGCAAGAGAGAGATGTACATAATCGATGTTTTTACCGTGGTGTTCGGAAACTTGCCGGTTTCCCCTAATCCACGTTGAGTTAGCCCGAACGAATCGGATCGGCTCCACGAATTAAGCCAAAGCACCTCGATCACTAGTGGTAACTCTTCCCCGCTCCGGGTAGGTGAGCTCCAACCTTCACACGAACGTCGGGTCTTCTCACAATCGTCTTTGAGAGGATCACTGATCAAGCACCTCGCAATTGTCCAGGTGTCGGCAAACACCAAGAGTAATAGACCTGGGCTTCAATTGATTTGCAAACTAGTGCCAAGGATCAACTAATGAATGCAATGCACTAAATTTGACCAACCACCTCGTATTGAATGCACAAGGGAGAACAAAGGGTGGAATGAATGCTCTATGCTCAAAGAATGCTCAATGGGTCTCTTCTCGCTGTCCTTGAGTAGCGGTATGGGTATTTATACCTTTCACCAACCAAAACTAGCCGTTTGGCACAATTTCCTGAAAAATTCAGGATGAGCGGTACTACCGCCGTTATGGGGCCGGTACTACCGCTCCTATTTCTGGCGTGGCAGAACGGCTATGTCAGAGCTCTGCAGTGACTGTTGGAATGTTGGCGCGGTACTACCGCCGTTGAAACTTGCGGTACTACCGCTCGCTGGCAATTACACAAAGTCGGCGTGGTACTACCGCGTGAGCCGAAATTCCAAAAGTCCCAAGTTTGGCACTCTTTGGAAAAATGGCTCCGCTCTGCCTCCGGAGCTTCCGGGCTCCGGAAGTACCGTTCTTGATAGGAAAACTGCCGCACCTTGCGGTAGTTCCGGTGTTGAAATCACCGGTGCTTCCGCTCCACTAAAACTCAGATTGCATCCGGAGGAGCTCTCTGGAAAAAAGGTTCTGCTCATCCTCCGGAGCTTCCGGGCGCTGGAAGTACCGCTCCAAAATGCGGAACTACCGCTCCCTACGGTAGTTCCGGCGTTGAAAGCGCCGGTACTTTCGATCCCGCAAAATCTAAAATGCATCCGGGGTGCTCTCTGGAAAAAAAGGCTCCGCTTGGAATCCGGAGCTTCCGGTCGCCGGTAGTACCAATTCTGGGCACGGAACTACCACTCTACGGTAGTTTCGACGTTCAAATCTATGGTACGACCGCTCCTCCAGACTGAGCACAATTTCGGTTTTAAATCTGATTTTTCATGAATGCATGCTTCTAATTTGATCCAGATGGCACATAAAATTTGCTATCAAGCTACTTGCCATGATCCCTCTTTATGGTACGATTATCTACATGATAATCCGGTCTTCCACCTTTTCTCCTTAAGACCGGTAAAAATAAAAAGGGATCCTATTCTAAGTATAACTTTGCCGTGAGCCATTTTGGGTCTTCACATTTAACCTTTGGCTTGCATCTTGTCACCAACATATGGACTTAACCTTTGCATACTCATTAAACACGTTAGTCCCACATTCACATAAATTCATTAATTACCAAAACCATTTTTAGGGGCCTAGATGTTTTCAATCTTCCCCTTTTTGGTAATTGATGACAACATAAATTTTTTGTGGGAAATGATGTTTTGAATATACCACTTGTTTTGATAACTAGTTGTATATTCTATTGACTTTAGATGGGAATAATTTTTGCAATAAACTCTCATTTTAGCATTTGTTGAATTATTTCCATTTTATGGTCCAAGAGAGGAGAAACTCCCACTAAACATGTGCATGTATATAAAGAGAATAAAATTATCGCATAAGAGACAAGATGCACAAGACAAAGAGATATCATATTGTGGAAACAAATGAACATTTAAGCAATAAATATGATTAATCATCCATGATCATAAAGTTATTACATCCAAGCATCCAAAAAGATAAACATAGCATAAAGTCATTACAACCAAAGCATAAATAGTTTATTACATATCAAAAGCAAATAAAAATAGATATCCCAACTAGATTGCCCAACTACCCAACTACCCACTCTTCTCCCCCTTTGGCATCAAATAGCAAAAAGAGTCGCTCCTGAGGTCCGGAGGGAGAAGGACCGCGACGGCGGCGACGAGTGTAGCGCTGGGGCGACGGAGGCGGCTGGGACAAGGACTGCTCTAAGGCTGCAACTCTGTCATCCAATGAGCTCATCCTGCCGTCCAGAGTATGCAACCTCCCTTCAACAGTGTCCATCCTGGAGTTCAGGGTGGAGAAACCCTAAAGGATGGCCAAGTAGACTTGGGAGAGGGAAGGCTGGCCTTCCTCCTCGGGCTGCGCTGAAGCTCCTGCACCTGCTGCTCCTGATGAGCCTGCTACTGCCTGATCTGCCTGTCGTGCTCGAGCTGCTGTGGGAATGGGAGGCTCAGGTCTGGGCTTGTAGGGCTTATGGACTCCACCACATCCACCTCGGAACTCAAACTTGGTCCTGATCAAGGCCATGATGTAAGGCGCATAGTTGATGCGCTTAATCCGATCATTCTTGGAAGAGGCTATCTCCCGAATGATCACATCAACCACATCGAACTTCTACCCCTTCATGATGTAGTCTATAAGGTTCCAGGCGTGTGCTCTAATGGCATCGAAGTTACTGCTCTTGGGAAAGATGGTATGGTTAATAATCCTATTAACCAGACTGGGAATGGGCAGCAGACCAACCAACTTCCCTGGGATGAATCTCTTAGCAGTATTATAATAGATGGACATCTCTCCAATGTCGAGGTCGGGCTTGTCATAAACCTTCTCATAAGCACTCAGCTCAGCCCTCAATGCCAACTCAAAATCATGCTTTGTTGCTTCCAGCTTTGTGCACACTGTCATCCAAGTCAGTTGTTGGAAGTCAGGCGTGATGTGTACCATGGCATAGAACTGACGAATGAGCTCCTCATTATAATTACAGGGTAATGCCACCAGCTGATGAAGTCATGCCCTCTAAAATAATCTGTAAGTCCCATCATATTTGTTGATGGAATCCAAATGATCCCAATCAACAAACTTGCGAACAGCGAACAATCTGCTCTTCCCATACAGCTGATCAAAAATCTGCTCTTAGAACTTGGTGTGGAACTTGGGGTTGATAGAATTGCTTGGAAACTCCCAGTCTGGCAACTCATCTGCAGTGATCTTCTTAAGATCAATCTTGGGGCTCTCCCGCTCAGTTAAATCCTCCTCAGATGCTTCCATGGGAGAGCTCACTCACTATTCGGGCCCCGGATTACCAAACCTGGACCCTCTGTGTATAACAACACTAGTCCCAGATCAAAGCTAGTGCACACAGTTAAACAAAAATGATTACATCACCATCAACGATTTATTACAATAATAGAGAGTACTGACCAAAAGGTCTCATTATTACAAATGAGGTTTCAAGACCTCGCACACACAAAACACAGCGGAAGCAAATGAGAAACTCGGTGAAGACCCATCAATACGCCACAGGCAATTGACTGGGGAAGCGCGACCTAGTACTCCGGGAATCCTTCATCGAATCCACAAGCGAAGTAGTCGTAGTCTCCCTCTTGAGCTTCGTATTCTTCTGAGTATTGTTTTTGAGTGCAGCATGTGAGTACATAAAGTACTCCGCAAGTCTTGGAAAAAATGCAATAGATGCAAGGCTTGACAAAGGAAGGCTATATGGTTCTTTTGCACAAAGCAACATTTTAAGTTTCAATTACTACTAATTATTTTTGAAGGCATCAATTTTATAAAGTAAATGTTTTAACAGAAACTATCATTAATTCTTTAGTGAAGGTTCCATCTACCAACACTAGTTTAATCCAGTCTAAATGATCAAGTTTAATACTGCGGGTTACATCCACCCTCTCTGGCTTCAACTGCCAGGATACCCTTCTGAGAGTTCCCTCCACTCTCGGAATACCAAAACTTTGCTTTTAAAACCAAAACCAAAGATCTACCATGTGAATGCATTCCTTGCCCGCCCTTGACCGTGGGCACGGCTATTCGAATAGTTTGACACTCTGCAGAGGTTGTACAACTTTATCCCCAAGAGATAAATTATCTTAACAGTCACCACGCTGATATGCATCATATTAATAGCAAATTTTCACATCTTAATCCTGTTGTTAGTAGCTCAAATTGGCCATAAATTCATTAATTATACACATTTTGCCCTCCTTTTGGACAATTTACAGTGTATTGTAATTTCCTTGCAGATCGGCGCGAACTAGGCGCAAAGATCCACAGAAGATCAGAGTGAAAAGGAGCTAGGGTTGCAAAATAGTGCAAGGGGAGGGACTAAAATGAAAACAGCAGCAAACCCTAACCGAGCCGTGCACTGGAAACCCTAAAACCACCGCAACTATATAAGCCCCAGTTGCTTCTTCCCACGGGGGAGACCCGGTCACCACATGCCAACACCCAGCCGCCTCAGTGAGCCTCCATCCAGATCCCCATTTTGCGCGTCTCCCCTCTCCCGAAACACCTCGACCACCCCATCTGTTCGCCGGCCATCTTCTCCATAGCCTCCACCGATCTCCACCTCTCCACAGCCTGAAAACTCCAACACCCAGCCGCCCTAACTCCCATCCAGATCTGATGGGGACGAGGTCCCGATCTTCCAACAGGTTCTGGATATGTTCGATTTGGTGGAGGCGCGACACAAATCGATCCGGCTTCCGAACGACACGTTCCAAACCCCGCAATCGCAGCACCACGTCTCCTCAGGTTATCAACCGTGCGCGGCCCAGTTGACCTTGCCAAGAAGGCTATTCCTTGCCCGCGAATCGAAGAACACAAGCAAGAACAAGGAAGAACACAACTGAATTGCGGATATATTGATGTAGCACTCGAAAAGTTGGGGTCTCACAAACCGATGAACGGCGAAACTGTTCAAAGATAGAATTAATCTAAGCAAAACCCAAACCCTAATGGTGGGGGTGGTGGCTGGATATAAAGGAGTGAGGGGCGTGCAAAACCCCTGGACACGCCCCTAATGGGCTCCAACACGATACAAAGCCGATCGGCCCAAAAGACGGTGATGCAGCACCCTGACAGATTCTGAACGCCCACTTGTTTTGACAATTCCATTGACTCAGAAGGAATTTTGACATGGGACCAGATCCATTGGAAAGGTAGTCTTCTCAGCTTTCCATACATATGTAGAACGTCCAAAATGGAGTTCGGATGCGATCTGGGCGTCCGTTTTAGTGCGGCCTGGTCCTGGACTCCGAATTGGATTCGAAGTCGGTTTGAGTTGGGCCTCCAACATGATTCGACCGCCCTTGCTGGACTTGTGCGCCTCGTAGTCCTTCTCCAAGTACTTCTAGGTCCTCTCCATGGTTCCTAATCATAATTAAATCATTAGGTAGCAATCGATTCTCAAGTGAACAAAAAGAAGTACTTAGGAACGAGCTCACCTGTAAATTCAATTGTCAGGCGTGAGCTCTAGTGATTGGTCCTTGAATGTCAAGTGGAGGAGTGTTGTGTGTATCTGAAGAAGTGATGTCCTCATCAAGATCCCCATTTTTTTTGCTCATTTCCCCTCTCCAAAATGCCTACACCGAGACCGCATCTCCAAGAACCCTAGCCGCATTTTTTCCTTTAACCCAAGCCATCCACCAACCACTGTAGACCTTCTACCGGGTGGATCTGTTGCTTCCACGATGGGATCTGCAATCTCTTCTTGTGGATCAGCTTCATCATCGGCGGCTGTGCACCGATCTGCTTCACCTTCGGCCAGCTTCGCACCTTCTCCGACAGATCTACTTCCCCTACTACATCTACGGCTGATCAGGTACTGCTACACGGCCACCCCCTCGGCATCTTCACCAGTTCTGCTTCCTTCCTGTTGGCATCTACTACAGAGGCTTCTTCGGCTCAGATATGCATTTTATGGGTTGTTTCTTCTCCAAACATTTGATCTAGTATTATAATGACTTGCTTGAGATGCTACTGTGTCAGATCTGTGATATGCATGTAGTACTGAGTGGATCTGATTACTAAGTTTTGCTTGTCTTGTTCATGCTTTTCCTGAGATGTTTACATAGTAGATCTATGATGTTCATGTGTGTCTTTGTGGATCTGGATGCTAAGAGATGCTATTCCTGTTCTAGCTCATCTGAAATGCTTATGTGGATGTTATTTTCTGGATTATTTTTGATGAATATCACTTGATGCTGGGGTAGATTTCCTCTGCTAGTAGGTTGATATTTTGCCATTATGATGTTAATATCTGTCGTTTTAGATTTAATATCTATGTTAGATTTAATATTGTTCATGCAGTTCTATTAGTTACTGTTAGTAGAAAAAAAAGAACTTGTCTAGTTGTGTTGTCTTGCTGATGATCATGTATTAGATGCACTTTCTTAATTTTTGCAGTAGCTCGTTTTGCTTAGGGTATGCATGGTTATATTCATTTTCTTACAGTGATTTTGTCTTGTGATTGCTATTAAATATTAGCTATAGTAGTAGCACTCTTCTCCCTCTTTTAATCTCTTCGTAGTGTCTTCCTTCTCCCGTAGATCTCTCCTCTCTCAGTATTCTATCTCATCTAGTAATCTCCTCATTCTTAAGTCTATTTATGTCTTCTTTCTCAAGTACTAGTTCTCCAGTCCATTCTCTATTTACTCTCTTCCCTTTTAGCTCTTATACTTCTCTCATTCTTCACTCCCTTATTTCTTACCCTCTTCTTTCAGATTTTCTCTCTTCTCAAGTTTTCTTCTATCTGTCAATCTCCTCTCTAGTCTATTTGTATCCCGTACTCTCCTCTTATCTTTGCCTTCTTTCTTCTCCTCTTCTGCTAGCCTAGCCGATTCCTAGCTCCTTCAACTCTTTCCTTCTCTTATTTCCCCTCTTTTGCAGTTCTGATCTTTAGCTTTTAGTTTGTCTATGTTCCTCAGTTAGTAATTTAATCCCAGTTTGTGCGATTTAGCTTTGGTCAAGTATCATGTCACTAGTAATCTAGTTCCTGTGGAGAACACGACACTCACTGCTAATTTAGCGGCAGCCCGTGCACTTGCGGGTGTGCAGTTTTGCACGATCACACGCTTCCTTTGGCATGAGACACAGATAAAATATCACAAAGCCTTTACCTCACTCTAGACTAGCCACACACCACCCGCTGAGGTTTCACCGCAGAAGGGTTAAATCTGCCCAATCCGAAGCCCCCTCTTGCGCCATATGAGTATAGTAAATCCCTGTCCCTCACGGTGAATAGCCAGTAAATCCCTGGCACCCACTTTCCACTGGTGGCACCTAAACTAGATTATCATGAGTTAATTAGCTAGGTCGTACCCATATAGACTTAGGGTTGTACGGCAGTGCTCAGTCTGGACAATCACAAGCGTCGGTCCTTAATTGACTAGGGTGGAACATACACTTCACAAGATCTCGTGCTTACTGCACCAACCCAAACCAACCATCCACCCTAATCTAAACCAACTTTCACGTTTTATTTTATTTTAAAAGAACAGTGGCAACTCCAATTACCACTAAATTTATAAACACATGGGTATTACAATAAATCATAATTTCCCATTTTCAAGATTTCAAAGGTATTAAATAGCAGGACTAAGCATTGTACTTCCTTTCTACTATTCACAAGTAATTATAATACTCTCATTAATGAGACAAAGGAAATTCTAGGGTGACAAAGGTACATGGTAATCAACTTCAATTGAGGGCATAACAAAGTTGGAGTAACCAATACCTTAAAGTTTGAACTAATGTTTTATGTAACTAGCAATGCACATAATTTTAAAATAATTAAAACATTTCAAAATCATAGGTTCAAGATGATCAAAGGAGACTTGCCTTCATGCACGTTCTCTGGGTCTTCCTGCTGCGGAGTGGAGAGATCTCCGACAACGTTGGATTCTACGCGCGAAAAGACAGAGCAACAAAACAAATAAATACAAACAAAATTCAAATAAAATCAAAAATTCAATAAGATGCCATATTTGGATAGATTACAATTTTAGACGAATTTAGAAATTTGAATGGCTGAATTTGGAGTTAAAATGAGAAAGTTCTGCTCATTTGAAAATCTCAGTTTGAATAAATCCAGAAATTACGAAATTTCTGACAGGTGGGGCCCACTGGCAGTATTTACTGTTTAATCTTTTATTTTTATTTCTTTATTCTGAGTCTATGACAGGTGGGACCCACTGGACAGTGAGCCCACTGGCCCTACCTCTGACATGTGGGGCCCCTCTGGGCTCTGGGCCCAGATGTCAGTGGGGAGCGCAGACGGGTGGGGCCCATACGGCAGTGGCTAGCGCAGACGGCAACCGCTAACGTGTGGGGCCCAGCTGTCAGTGCGGAAAAATAAAGAAATGGCTCAACCTCAGCGTGCGGAGCCGGGGGCTCGAACGCACGCCGAGGGAGCCGGGGGGAAGAAGGGAGAGCGGTGGTAACCAGTCGGGCGGGGAGGCGTTGCCTACCAATAAAGGGTAGGTAAACCCTTTGAGGGGGTACCTGCTGGAGGGCCGGGCAGAGGTGGCCGGAGGCGGTGGCGCCGGCGGCGAGGGGTGGCCGGAGTGGTTCGGCGACGAGCGGGGACGACTGGCGGCGAAGAGGAGCGGTTGCGCAACACGGGTCCTTCGATGCGGCGGTGCTCCGGCGGTGAGGAGGAGCGGCCGAGGTGTAGGGGAGATTCGCCTAGGCACGGGGATGCTCGGAGTGGCGGCCGCGGGCTCTGGAGAGGATCGAGGCGGCGGTGATTGCTCGCTGGATCCGGTTATAAAATCCATACCTATTTCTTCCCATTTCCACTCAGGGATCTGTAATGGTTGCAAAAGTCCAGCAGGTCTCTGGTGTTCAGCCTTAATCCGCTGACATACATCACACAAATCAACATACTCTGCAATCTCTCTTTTCATACCTGCCCACCAATACCTTTCTTTGAGATCTTGGTACATCTTGGTACTCCCAGGTTGAACTGAGTATCTAGATTCGTGAGCTTCTTTCAAGATCAACTCTTTTATTTCCTTCTTCTCAGGTACGATAATTCTTTTTCCAAACCAAACGGTACCTTGTTCATCTTCTGAAAATCCTGGTGCTTTCCCTTTCTTCATATTATCTTGGATCTCCTTGACGTACTTGTCCTCCTTTTGAGCTAACCTGATTTGATCTTCTAAAGTGGGTTGAACCTTCAGAGTAGCTAGGAATCCTTCTTCTACTACTTCTAAATTGAGCTGCTGGAATTCTTCTTGAAGTGCAGGCATACTGTCCTTAATCCACAGCTTGGTGCAGTAACTCTTTCGGCTCAAGGCATCAGCTACCACATTAGCCTTTCCTGGATGGTAATGTATACCAATATCATAATCCTTTATTAACTCAAGCCATCTCCTTTGCCTCATATTAAGATCGGGTTGGGTAAATATGTACTTCAGACTTTTGTGATCCGTGTAAATCTCACAGCGATTACCGATCAAATAATGCTTCCATATTTTTAAAGCATGCACTACGGCAGCAAGCTCTAAATCATGGGTTGGATAATTCTCCTCGTGGGGTCGCAATTGCCTTGAGGCATAGGCTACTACCTTTCTTTCTTGCATCAGAACACAGCCTAGACCTTGCCTGGATGCATCACAGAAGACTTCAAAATCTTTTCTAATATCCGGAAGCGTTAACACCGGTGCAGAAGTTAATCTCTTCTTCAGCTCTTGAAAACTATCCTCACATGATTTACTCCATTCAAACTTCTTTTCCTTCTTTAGCAACTGGGTGAGAGGTCTTGCAAGCTTGGAGAAACCTTCAACAAAACGACAATAGTAACCAGCCAATCGCAGAAAACTTCTGATCTCGGATACCGTCTTTGGTTGTGTCCAATTAAGCACATCATTTACTTTCTCAGGGTCTACGGACACTCCTTCTACAGAAATCACATGACCCAGGAAAGCTACTTCCTTCAGCCAGAACTCACACTTGCTAAACTTGGCATACAACCGGTGTTCTCTAAGCTTTTCCAAAACTATCCTCAGATGTTCTGCATGCTCTTTCTCATTCTTGGAATATATCAAAATATCATCAATGAATACTACTATAGACTTATCCAAGTATTCCATGAATACCGTATTCATCAGATTCATAAAGTATGCGGGCGCATTTGTCAAGCCAAAAGACATCACTGTATACTCATACAATCCATAACGAGTAGCAAATGCTGTCTTTGGTATGTCTTCTGGTCTTATCTTCAATTGGTGATATCCTGACCGAAGATCAATCTTGGAGAAGACACATGAACCTTTCAGCTGATCAAACAGATCATCTATCCGGGGTAAAGGGTATTTGTTCTTGATCGTCACATCGTTCAAGGATCGATAGTCCACACACATGCGAAGACTACGATCTTTCTTCTTCACTAGCAGTACTGGTGCTCTCCAGGGTGACGAGCTTGGTCTTACAAAACCTTTATCTTGCAACTCTTCAATTTGCTTCTTAACTTCAGCCAAATCATTTGCAGACATACGATAAGGTCTCTTGGAAATCGGAGCTGTACCAGGTACCAGGTTGATGACAAATTCAATTTCTCTGTCTGGCGGCATTCTCGGCAAATCTTCAGGGAACACATCTAGGTATTCACTTACTATAGGTACCTTTTCCAGGGTCACTCCCTTCACACTGTTCAACCCACACCTATTCTGAGAAGATGTATTTGACTTATACCTTACTTGGATTCCATCCGAGTTGGTAATAGTGACAGCACGATCAGCACAATCTATCTGTCCTTTATACTTGGTTAACCAATCCATACCAAGTATCACATCTAAACTCTTGGAGTCTATTATAATAAGGTTCGCTAGGAATTTTACTCCATTTATATCCACAGTTGCGCTAGGGCAAACTGTGTTAGTCCTCATTTCCTTTCCAGGAGATCGAACTAGCATAGGGTTCTTTAGTTTACGCATATCCCAATTATATCTTTCAACAAAATCTTTCGACACAAAAGAATGCGAAGCTTCAGAATCAAATAATGCTGATGCAGGTACTGAGTTGACAAGGAACTTACCCAGAACTACGTCGGGTGCATCCTGGGCTGCTTCTGCGGTCACATGATTAAGATGTCCTCTGCTCATGGCCTGCGGAGTCCTTGGAGTTTGAGGTGTCCCACGGCCTTGACCTGCAGTTGGAGCTCGTGCTGGCGTAGTCCCCAAGTTGAAACGAACTGGGGTCACAGTTGGGCGTTTCTGGGGATAGTTGCTAACATAATGCCCCATGTTCTTGTAGTTGAAACACTGCACTCCTGCTGCTGAAGTCCTGTTTTGCTGTGGTTGGCCACGATTGCTTGCTCGAGGAATTTGTGGACTTGGGCGGGGTCCTGTAAATGGAGTCCTTGGCACACTTGACTCTGAGGGCTTATGGATCTGAGGTGGATTCGGTCAAAATCGGGAACTGCTTGCTCCATGCTGGGCTTGAAACTTCCTCTTCCGGGTTTCATACAGTTGACGTTGAGCATCTTCTTGTACGAATGCCTTGTTCACCATATGTTGGAAGGTTGGGTAATCATTGGACACCAGCTGCACCTTGAAGTTGGGATCAAGTCCTTGCATGAACCTCCAAATATTCGTTGCCTCCGATGCGACCTCTTCTGATGCATACCTGGACAGTTGGGTGAACTTGTTCAGGTATTCCGAAACACTGAGGTTTCCTTGCTGCAGTTGGTAAAATCCCCTTTTCTTCATTTCCATTATTCCTGTAGGAATATGCGCAGTGTGGAAAGCCTCAACAAATTCATCCCATGTGATAGCTTGTACATTTTGATGCGCTGCACCGTAATTCTCCCACCAATTAGCAGCAATTCCCTTAAGTTGATGGGCGGCGTACAACACCTTTTCTTGATCATTGCACTGGGCTAAGATCAGCTTCTTCTCCACATCCTTGATCCAGTCATTTGCCTCCAATGGATCCACTGAACCAGCAAAAATAGGAGGTCTTGTTCTCATGAATTCTCCCAACTTAGACTAAGGTGCAGGGTTGGGTGCCTGCAGGGCTTGCTGCACCTGGTTCTGAGCAAGGGCTTGGAGTAGCTGCAGTTGCATGGCCATCATCTGCTCCAAGCTGGGGGCTTGGGCAAGAGGTGGTGGAATGTTGTTGTCTGGCTGGGCATTAGCATCACGGCTATTGCCAGGGTTGCTCCTTGTGTTCACCATCTGAAGCAGTTCCAGGGTTAGCAGAAGGTAAGAGGGAATTAGCATAGGTAAGAGACTTAGGGGGAAAACTAAACCACATCCCAAACCAACACTCAAGAGAGGAGCAAACAATCAACTTAGCAAAAGAACTTATATTGAAATCAAATTAGTTTTAAGAATGGTTGTACCACAAGTGTACGAATGCTTGGTACAGTCCATCTAGCACACCAAAACATAATAAAGCGTTCTAATAACATGGATACTTATTTGGGTACTACTGACTCAACTAACTACTCATCCTCCACAATGATGCGCTCCTCAGGATCCTCCTCTGGGTCCTCCTCCGGGTCCTCCTCGCACTTGTTCACGTGATGTCGTGAACAATCACAAGTGGCTGAGGCACGGGAATGGATACGACTGGAGGCAGTCGAACGAGAGCAGGAACGGGAATGTCTGCGTCTTTTGCTGAGATCGCCGAGGTCGATGACGGGTGGCGGACTGGGACGTCGCACCTTCTTGCGTGCGGTAAGCATGGTACGGAGTCCCGAGCGTCGAGTCGGCGCCTGGTTGTTGGGGACGACGGCTGGTACGGGTGAAGACGGCGTGTAGTCAGCTGCAGCTTTGAGACGTCCCAGCTCGAACTCTGCTGCCTGGCTATGGAGAAGCTGCGCACGAAGGGTGTCGGAGTTCTGATAGCTGGAAGTGAGAAGCATCCGAAGCTGTCCAATCTCCTCCAAAGCTCTAGCATAAGTGACTGCCATCGCCTGCGTGAGCTGCACCTGGTGCGACAGTCGAGGATCGTCAGCTGGAATATCAAAGGGATCACACACTTCCTTTGGCATGAGACACAGATAAAATATCACAAAACCTTTACCTCACTCTAGACTAGCTAGACACCACCCGCTGAGGTTTCACCACAGAAGGGTTAAATCTGCCCAATCCGAAGCCCCCTCTTGCGCCATATGAGTATAGTAAATCCCTGTCCCTCACGGTGAATAGCCAGTAAATCCCTGGCACCCACTTTCCACTGGTGGCACCTAAACTAGATTATCATGAGTTAATTAGCTAGGTCGTACCCATATAGACTTAGGGTTGTACGGCAGGTGCTCGACCGACAATCACAAGCGTCGGTCCTTAATTGACTAGGGTGGAACATACACTTCACAAGATCTCGTGCTTACTGCACCAACCCAAACCAACCATCCACCCTAATCTAAACCAACTTTCACGTTTTATTTTGTTTTAAAAGAATAGTGGCAACTCCAATTACCACTAAATTTATAAACACATGGGTATTACAATAAATCATAATTTCCCATTTTCAAGATTTCAAAGGTATTAAATAGCAGGACTAAGCATTGTACTTCCTTTCTACTATTCACAAGTAATTATAATACTCTCATTAATGAGACAAAGGAAATTCTAGGGTGACAAAGGTACATGGTAATCAACTTCAATTGAGGGCATAACAAAGTTGGAGTAACCAATACCTTAAAGTTTGAACTAATGTTTTATGTAACTAGCAATGCACATAATTTTAAAATAATTAAAACATTTCAAAATCATAGGTTCAAGATGATCAAAGGAGACTTGCCTTCATGCACGTTCTCTGGGTCTTCCTGCTGCGGAGTGGAGAGATCTCCGACAACGTTGGATTCTATGCGCGAAAAGACAGAGCAACAAAACAAATAAATACAAACAAAATTCAAATAAAATCAAAAATTCAAAAAGAGGCCATATTTGGATAGATTACGATTTTAGACGAATTTAGAAATTTGAATGGCTGAATTTGGAGTTAAAATGAGAAAGTTATGCTCATTTGAAAATCTCAGTTTGAATAAATCCAGAAATTACGAAATTTTCGATGGTGGGCCCATCGCAGTATTTACTGTTTAATCTTTTATTTTTATTTCTTTATTCTGAGTCTATGACAGGTGAGACCCACTTGACAGTGAGCCCACTGGCCCTGCCTCTGACATGTGGGGCCCCTCTGGGCTCTGGGCCCAGATGTCAGTGGGAGCCTTGACGGTGGGGCCCATACTGGCGGTGGCAGTGTGACGGCACTGGCGACATGTGGGGCCCAGCTGTAAGTGGGGAAAAACAAAGAAATGGCTCAACCTTAGCGTGCGGAGCCGGGGGCTCGAACGCGCGCCGAGGGAGCCGGGGGGAAGAAGGGAGAGCGGTGGTAACTAGTTGGGCGGGGAGGCGTTGCCTACCCATAAAGGGTATGTAAACCCTTTGAGGGGGTACCTGCTGGAGGGCCGGGCAGAGGTGGCCGGAGGCGAGGGGTGGCCGGAGTGGTTCGGGGGAGTTCAAAAACGGGGTCCTGGCGCGGAGTAGATGCCGACGGCGGGTAGGCGGGGTTCGGCGACGAGCGGGGACGACCGGCGGCGAAGAGGAGCGGTGGCGCAGCACGGGTCCTCCGATGCGGCGGTGCTCCGGCGACGAGGAGGAGCTGTCGAGGTGTCGGGGAGGTTCGCCCCGGCACGGGGATGCTCGGAGTGGCGGCGGCGGGCTTTGGAGAGGATCGAGGCGGCGGCGATTGCTCACCGGAGAGTGGCGGAGCTCGGGGAGAGAGGTGGCACGGTGCTGGGGTGCTACAGAGCTCGAGGGAGAGAGCAGAGGGCAGTGGACAGTTGTGCGGAGGGAGGTGGAGCCGAGAGGGGCTATTTATTGGGACGGAGGGGGGGCACGGCGCGGCAATTGCTCGTCGGAGCTGGCGGCCAGAAAAGGAAGGTTCGGGGGAGGGAAGGAAAGAGGGGGCGCGGAAGGAAGAAGAGGCGCGGAAGCTCGGGGATTTGGTCGCGGCGGTGTCCGGGGTTTCCAAAACCGGAGGGCGGCGAGGAAGGAAAGGTGGAATCCGCGGGGAACGCGGTCGACCGGCGAAGAAAGAAAAGGGGAGGAGAGAAAGGAAGGTCTCTCCACGGGGAAGACGACGGGCCTGACAGGCGGGGCCCGGGTGGCGGCGAGAGCAGGGCGCGGGCGACTGACGGGCGGGGCCCGTGGGTTAGAGAGGAGAGGGGAGCGGGGTGCGGATCAGGCGGTGGGTGCGGTTTAAGTGGGAGGGAACGGCCGGATGGCGAGCGGGGTGACGCGGCGCGCATCGGCCCGGCCACGCGTCGGCCCGAGGGGAGGGGAAGGCGGGGTGGCTGACGGGCCGGGCCCGCTTGGCGGAGGGAGAGGGAGAAGAGCGGCCGTGATTGGGCCGGGCGGCGACGTGGGCGGATCTGGGCCGTCCACGCGTCGGCCGGAGGGACAGGGGATGGATTTTTATTTTGGAATTTGATTTTTATTTTCAGAAAAGGCTTGGAAATTATTTAGGCCTTAGAAAAATATGAAAATACCTCCAAAAATTCCAGAAAAATTCACAGAAGCTCCTGGAGATATTTTGGACTTAATAAAATTATTTCCAACTACTGTTGATATTTAATTTTTATACTTTAAAATACTTTTTAAATTTTAAAAATAGGTTTTAAACTCCAGAAAATTCAGAAAATCAAATAAAAGCCAAATAAAATTCAAATACTTTAAAATAACTTATTTGAAATTAAGTTTTTCCAGAAAGCAAATTTTGGGATGTGACAAAATATCTCCTTTGCTCACATGGTCCCTTAAGAAATGCTTGGTTCTTGAGTGTTGGACCGGGTTATTGGAGATTTTGACCGCACTATCATTATCACACAAAAGAGGCACTTTATCAAAATTAATTTCGTAATCCATCAAGGTTTGCCTCATCCATAATAATTGAGCACAACAACTCCCGGCGAAAACATATTCTGCTTCGGCGGTTGAAAGTGCTACAGAATTTTGTTTCTTTGAGAACCAAGACACTAAGGATCTACCTAAAAATTGACAACTTCCCGAGGTGCTTTTTCTATCCACTTTGCATCCCGCATAATCAGAATCCGAATATCCAATTAATTCAAATTTAACACCTTTAGGATACCAAAGCCCTATGTTATAGGAATGTTTTAAATATCTCAAAATTCTTTTTACGGCTTTTAAATGACACTCTTTTGGAGAAGCTTGGAAGCGAGCACACATGCATACACTAAACATGATATCGGGCCTAAATGCGGTAAGATAAAGCAAACTACCAATCATGAATCTATAAAGCTTTGAATCTACCGACTTATCTCCTTCATCGAGGTCTAGATGCCCGTTTGTTGCCATTAGTGTCTTGATGGGTTTTGCATCTACCATGCCAAACTTCTTGAAAAGGTCTTTAACGTACTTCGTTTGGCTTATGAAAGTCCTATCTTTGAGTTGCTTGATTTGGAGTCCAAGGAAATAACTCAATTCTCCTATCATGCACATCTCAAATTCCCTAGACATCATTTCTCCAAACTCTTCGCAAAAATCTTGGTTAGTAGAACCAAATATAATGTCATCAACATAAATTTGGCATACAAAGAAATCATCACCAATGATTTTTGTGAATAATGTTGTATCTACTTTTCCAATTTTAAACCCTTTTGAAACAAGGAAATTCCTAAGACGTTCATACCATGCTCTAGACCGGAGCTTGTTTTAAACCATATAGCGCCTTTGAAAGTTTATAAACATGATTAGGATATTTAGGATCTTCGAACCCCGGAGGTTAGTCAACAAATACATGTTCGGAGATAGTTCCATTTAAAAAGGCACTTTTAACATGTATTTGAAATAGTTTAATATCAAAGCTAGATGCAAAAGCAAGCAAGATTCTAATTGACTCAAGTCTAGCAACGGGTGCAAATGTCTCATCATAATCTAAACCCTCGACTTGAGTATAACTTTGAGCAACTAACCTTGCCTTGTTTCTTACCACAACTCCATTTTTATCTTGTTTGTTCCGGAAGACCCATTTTGTACCAATAACGTTGTGCTCCTTGGGTCTTTCCACCAAAGTCCAAACTTCATTTTGAGCGAAGTTGTTCAACTCTTCAGGCATGGCATTGACCCAATCCGGGTCATCTAGAGCTTCATCTACACGCTTAGGTTCAAGTGAAGATACAAAAGAATAATTTTCACAAAATGAAGTTACTCTAGAGCGAGTTTGAACACCCTTACTCACGTCACCTAATATTTGATCTATTTGATGATCCTTGGCGATTGCATTGTGAATTTTGAAGGTATTTGGTTGCTGTTCCTTTTCTTTGTCTTCTATGACTTGAACATTGCTTGTTGTAGAAGAGGTGGGTGGTTCCACTTGTCTTGATGAGCTAGGTGATGTTGGATGTTCCTTTGGCTTGATGTCACTAATTTGCATGTTCTCCATTGCCTTGCGTAGTCCTTCATCCCCTACATCATCCAATTTCTCTTGCTCTTCTTGAGAGCCATTAGTTTCATCAAATTGTACATCACATGATTCTTCTACTAAACCCAATTTTTTTATTAAAAACTCTATATGCTTTGCTATTTGAAGAATATCCTAATAAAAATCCTTCATCACATCGACTTTGAAATTTAGAAAGCTGAACACCCTTTCTTAAGATATAGCATGTGCAACCAAATACTCTAGAGTAGGAAATGTTCGGTTTTCTTCCAATGAGAAGCTCATAGGAAGTCTTTTTCAAAAGGCGATACAAATAAAGGCGATTTATGGCATGACAAGCGGTGTTAATAGCTTCCGCCCTAAATTTATCGGAAGTATTATATTCATCAAGCATTGTCCTAGCCATTTCAATTAATGTTCGATTTTTCCTTTCTACAACTCCATTTTGCTCCGGAGTGTAGGTTATGGAAAATTCATGCTTTATTCCAAGTTCATCACAAAAATCTTCAATTTTAGTGTTTTTGAACTCGGAACCATTGTCACTTCTAATTTTCTTTATTTAAAATCAAATTCATTTTGGGCCCTTTTTGCAAAACTTGTGAAAATCCCGGAGGTTTCGCTTTTGTCATTTAAGAAGAATACCCATGTATATCTAGAGTAATCATCTACAATGACTAAACAATAGCTATTAGCCCCAATGCTCTTGTAGGTTGTTGGCCCAAACAAATCCATATGTAAGAGCTCTAATGGCCTAGATGTTGACATGATACTTTTGGAAGGATGAGAATTAGCGACTTGTTTCCCGGCTTGACAAGCACTACAAAGTCTATTTTTCTCAAACTTCACATCTTTCAAGCCAACGACTAAGTCATGTTTGAAAAGTTTTTTAAGTTGCACCATGCCCACATGACCTAATCTCCTATGCCATAACCAACCCAAAGAAATTTTTGCAATTAAACAAGTTTTTAAACATGATTCATTTGAAGTAAAATCTACTAAATAAAGATTTCCAAATCTAAAACATTTGAAAACAAGTTCATTACTATTTTCTTTTGAAATGATTACATTTTCTTTATAGAAGGAGCAAGTTAAGCCTAAATCACACAATTGAGCAACAGATAGCAAATTGAAATTTAATGTTTCTACTAAAGATACATTGGAAATGGAAAGGTCATTTGAGATAGCAATTTTACCCAAACCAAGTACCTTTCCTTTGCTATTATCCCCAAAGGTGATTTTCTCATTGCTCCCGCTCTCAAAGGTGGTGAACATTTTTCGGTCTCTGGTCATGTGTTGAGTACATCCACTATCCAACACCAAATGCCTTCCACCGGTTTTGTAGTTCACCTACAAAAGAAAATCAAGTTCTTTTAGGTACCCAAATTTGTTTGGGTCCTTGGAATTTAGTAACCAAGGTTTTGGGCACCCAAATGGATTTCTTTTTAGCACCCAAAATCGAGGTGCCAATAAAATGAGCAATAACATTTCCATTTTTGGATTTCCTAAGCATGTAACATGAATAATATAAACCAATTGATTGAATTTTATCTTTAGGACAATTATTGTATACATGTCCTACCTCCCGGCACTTTGTGCAATACTTACCATTTTCTTTTACAAACCTTGTGGGATTGTATGCCGGTTTCTTACCTTTCTTGGGTGCATACCCAAGACCCTCTTTGTTGAATGAACATCTTTGATCACTCAACAATTTATCAAGGGTGACCTTTCCCTTGTATGCTCTTTCTAAACTCTTATTTAATTTTAGCACTTGTTCCTTTAAATTTTTATTTTCATTAACAAGTAGATGATCATGAGCAAGAGTTAAAGCAATATTTGAATCAATACTTGAAGAGCATGGCATGGTAAGAAGATCATCGCAAGTTGTAGACATGCTAGATTTTGATTTTTCTATACTAGGCATTTTATTCAAAATATCACATGTAATTCCAATGCTAGTACAAGATTTTTGATTTTCTTGGAGAAGTAAATCATGAGCTTACTTTAACTCCTCAAAAGATTCTTGGAGAGATATGTGTTCTCTCTTCAAGACCTTAAATTTTGATTTTTCTTTTCCAAGAAATTCATTTAGTTCAATTAGCATATCCATTAAATCATCATAAGAGGGCTCATCATCATCAAGCAATTTTACCTTCTCTCCTTTAGCCATGAGGCATGTAGGAGTGGAGAATAGTGATGGAGCCTCCTTGATGGCGATGCCCACGAGCCCCTTCTTCTTGGGAGACTCGTCCTCGCTCGAGTAGGAGTCGGAGTACTCCGCCTCGGAATCCCACTGCCAATGTGGGCTTCGTTCTTGCCATTCTTGTGAAGCTTCTTGAAGAGCTTCTTCTTCCCGTGATAATTCTTCTTCTCCTTGTCATCCTTTTTGGTGGGGCATTGTGAAGCAATGTGCCCCTTCTCGTCGCATTCATAGCAACGAATGTTGTTATACTTCTTGTTGGAGGAGGAGTGCCACTTCTTGGCCTTTTCATGACTTGTGCTTCAGTTTGAGCGCTTTCTCATGAATTTGTTCATCCTTCCCCTAATCCACGTTGAGGTTAGCCCGAACGAATCGGACCGGCTCCACGAATTAAGCCGAAGCACCTCGATCGCTAGTGGCAGCTCTTCCCCACTCCGGGTAGGTGAGCTCCAACCTTCACACGAACGTCAGGTCTTCTCACAATCGTCTTTGAGAGGATCACCGATCAAGCACCTCCCAATCATCCAGGTGTCGGCAAACACCAAGAGTAATAGACCTGGGCTTCAATTGATTTGCAAACTAGTGCCAAGGATCAACTAATGAATGCAATGCACTAAATTTGCCCAACCACCTCAAGTTGAATGCACAAGGGAGAACAAAGGGTGGAATGAATGCTCCATGCTCAAAGAATGCTCAATGAGTCTCTTCTCACTGTCCTTGATTAGCGGTACGGGTATTTATACCCTCCACCAACCAAAACTAGCCGTTTGGCACAATTTCCTGAAAAATTCAGGATGAGCGGTACTACCGTCGTTATGGGGCCAGTACTACCGCTCCTATTTCTGGTGTGGCAGAACGGCTATGTCAGAGCTCTGTAGTGACCATTGGAATGTCGGCGCGGTATTACCGCCGTTGAAACTTGTGGTACTACCTCTCGCTGGTAGTTCCGCAAAGTCAGCGCGGTACTGCCGCGTGAGCCGAAATTCCAAAAGTCCCAAATTTGGCACTCTTTGGAAAAAAGGTTCCGCTCTGCTTCCGGAGCTTCCGGGCTCCGGAAGTACCATTCTGGATAGCAAAACTACCACACCTTGCGGTAGTTCCGGCGTTGAATCACCGGTACTTCCACTCCGCGAAAACTCAGATTGCATCCTTAGGAGCTCTCTGGAAAAAAGGTTCCGCTCATCCTCCGGAGCTTTCGGGCGCCGGAAGTACCACTCCAAAATACGGAACTATGGCTCCCTACGGTAGTTTCGGTGTTGAAAGCGCCGGTACTTCCGATCCCGCAAAATCTAAAATGCATCCGGGGTTGCTCTCTGGAAAAAAAGGCTCCGCTCGGAATCCGGAGCTTCCGGTCGCCGGTAGTACCGATTCTGGCCACGGAACTACCGCTTTACGGTAGTTCCGACGTTCAATTATGTGGTACTACCGCTCTTCCAGACAGAGCACAGTTTCGGTTTTAAATCTGATTTTTGATGAATGCATGCTTCTAATTTGATCCAAATGGCTCATAAAATTAGCTATCAAGCTACTTGCCATGATCCCTCTTTATGGTACGATTATCTACACGATAATCCGGTCTTCCACCTTTTCTCCTTAAGACTGGTAAAAATAAAAAGGGATCCTATTCTAAGTATACCTTTGCCTTGAGCCATTTTGGGTCTTCACATTTAACCTTTGGCTTGCATCTTGTCACCAACATATGGACTTAACCTTTGCATACTCATTAAACACGTTAGTCCCATATCACATAAATTCATTAATTACCAAAACCATTTTTAGGGGCCTAGATGCTTTCAATCTCCCAATTTTTGGTAATTGATGACAATACAAATTTTATATGGAAAATGATGTTTTGAATATATCACTTGTTTTGACAACTAGTTGTATATTCTATTGACTATAGATGGGAATAATTTTTGCAATAAACTCTCATTTGGCATTTGTTGAATTATTTCCATTTTAAGGTCCAAGAGAGGAGAAACTCCCCCTAAACATGTGCATGTATATAAAGAGAATAAAATTATCACATAAGAGACAACATGCACAAGACAAGGAGATATCATATTGTGGGAACAAATGAACATTTAAGAAATAAAATATGATTAATCATTCATGACCATAAAGTTATTACATCCAAGCGTCCAAAAAGATAAACATAGCATAAAGTCATTACAACCAAAGCATAAATAGTTTATTACATCTCAAAAGCAAATAAAAATAGATAGCCCAACTACCCACTCTTCTCCCCTTTGGCATCAAATAGCAAAAAGAGTCACTCCTGAGGTCTGGAGGGAGAAGGACCGTGACGGCGGCGACGAGTGTAGCGCTGGGGCGACGGAGGCGGTTGGGACAAGGACTGCTCTAAGGCTGCAACTTGTCGTCCAGTGAGCTCATCCTGCCGTCGAGAGTATCCAACCTCCCTTCAACAGTGTCCATCCTGGAGTTCTGGGTGGAGAAACCTTGAAGGATGGCCGAGTAGACCTGGGTGAGGGAAGGCTGGTCTGCCTCCTCGGGCTGCGCTGAAGCTCCTGCACCTGCTGCTCCTGCTGTGGCTGCTGCTGCTGATGAGCCTACTGCTGTCGAATCTGCCTGTCGTGCTTTAGCAGCTGTGGGAATGGGAGGCTCAGGTCTGGGCTTGTAGGGCTTATGGACTCCACCACATCCATTTCGGAACTCAAACTTGGTCCTGATCAAGGCCATGATATAAGGCGCATAGTTGATGCGCTTAATCCGATCATTCTTGGGAGAGGCTATCTCCCGAATGATCACATCAACCACATCGAACTTCTGCCCTTCATGATGTAGTCCATAATGGCACATAAAATTTGCTATCAAGCTACTTGCCATGATCTCCTATAATCCAATCTTCCACCTTTTCTCCTTAAGACCGGTAAAAATAAAAAGGGATCCTATTCTAAGTATACCTTTGCCTTGAGCCATTTTGGGTCTTCACATTTAACCTTTGGCTTGCATTTTGTCACCAACATATGGATTTAACCTTGCATACTCATTAAACACGTTAGTCCCATATTCACATAAATTCATTAATTACCAAAACCATTTTTAGGGCCCTAGATGCTTTCAATGACGCCCAACCCACCCCTGAGGAAAATGATCAGGCACTTCATTTTCTCGGACACAACATCTGCCTCACTCTCAAGAATGAGTACATGGCAGAGAAGAGCGCGCTAGCACTCTGGACTGCACTTAAGAAGCGGTTTGAGAGGCTAAAGTACACCATTCTTCCTCAAGCAGAGTAAGAGTGGATCAGACTGAGGTTTGCCGACTTTAAAACGGTCGAGGAATACAATTCTACCTTGCACAAGATTTATACCAATCTTCAACTCTGTGGTAAGCAGATCACAGATGAGTAGAAGATTGAGAAGACCCTATCCACCTTCCACCCCAATGTTGTACAATCCACACGCAACTATCGTCAAGGAGTATGCCGAATTAATTGAATGATGCAGGTTATGGAGGCTCAGGACGAACTTCTTTGCAAGAATTACGTCACTCAGCCACCTGAGAACTCCGCTGGCCGTGAAGCCAATACCGGGAGCTACAAGGTGTGAAAGCCCTTGATGAAGAGAAGGGGAAGGAAGGGTATGGCCGTAGCCTAGAAAGGCAAGTCAGACGCTCCGAGTGAAAATAAGGCAAGCAAGGCAGAGCAGAGTGGCAAGACCTATGGCTAGCAGGACCAAGGCTGCTACAAGTGTAGCAAGTGGGGGCATTGGTCGCGGATCTGTAAAGAGCCACAGTATGTCAGTGATGCCTTCCAAGCCTAAAAGAAGAAGGATGGCAAAGGGTAGCCTGAAGCCCACTTTACATCTGTTGAGGGGGAGAGTTGTGAGCAGCTGCCCGTGCTAATGGTGGTTGAGACCATCCTGGTAGCAGCACCCTCTTTCGACCTGGAGGCAGCCACCGCCATGATTTCTCTCGAAGAGCAGATCTCTCCCGAGAAAATAGCAGAAGAAGTCTCTGATTTTCTAGTAGATTCAGCCTGATGCACAGAATGCATTTAGACTTTAATTGTCATTTATTTTGTGTGAAAAGGACAAGTTAGAACTTGCATAGATGGTACTTTAGCATTAATTTTCTCATGATGGTTGGATGATTTTAAATAATTTATTCATTTATGCAGTTTACAATGGCATGATATGTTCTAATATTGAAGTATTTTCTTTATGTGTTGATTGCCTTCCAATACATGTTAATAAAATACCTTATATTAGAACACATGTGGCGCCCTATGGAGGAAGTGTGCTTAGTCAACAGCGGCACAACGAATACAATCTTAAGAGAGACAAAATATTTTCAGTCGATTCGTAAGAGCACTAGCAGCCTTACGACAATCGCTGGAAGCGATGCATGTATAATTGGTTCAGGAAGAGCCACAATTGTACTCCCAATGGGCACAACTTTGGTCATTGAAGAAGCCTTATTGTACCCAGAATCGACTAGAACTCTCCTAAGTTTAAGGATATTCGTGCCAATGGTTTCCATGTTGAGACTAAAGAAGAGTACGGTAAGGAATACCTGTTCATTACGAAGCGTGAAGAGAATGAAAAAAGGGTATTAGAAAAACTTCCTTCACTAGAAATTGGGCTATACTATACCAACATCAAGGCACCTACAGCCTACACTGCCCTGAAGACGGTGTTTAGAAGCTCTGAACTTTTGTCTCTAGCATGACAGATTAGGTCACCCAGGTCTTAAAAAGATGAAAAATATAATCAACAATTCCCAAGGGCATAATATTAATGTAAAGAATTTCCCGAATCACGAGGATTTTGTGTGCCCTACATGTGCCACCAAAAAATTAATTACCAGACCCTCCACTCTGGAAGTGAAGGATGAAGTCGCTGCATTCCTGGAACGCATCCAAAGAGATATTTGCGGTTCTATTCAGCCTATTTCAGGGCCATTCAAGTATTTTATGGTGCTCATCGATGCTTCCTCGAAATGGTTGCATGTGGGTTGATTGTCCACAACCATGCTTTCGCAAAGCTGATCTCGCTGATCATTCAAATCAGAAATATCTTCCCCGATCATCACATAAAGTCCATCAGAATGGACAACGCCGGAGAATTTACTTCAAAGGCATTTAATGATTATTGCATGGCGATGAGAATTATAGTTGAGCATTCTGTACCACATGTCCATACCCAGAATGGTTTGGCAGAGGCATTAATCAAGAGAATTAAATTTATTGCCCGACCCCTTTTGCATAATTGTAATTTTCCAACTACAGGTTGGGGACACGCAGTACTACATGCAGTGAATCTCATCAACTTTAGACCATTGGCCTACAACATCCATTCACCTATGCAACTAGCACAAGGGTCAGCACCGAAAATTTCTCATCTCAGGAGGTTTGGATGTAAGGTTTATGTACCTATACCCCTTCCATAGCGTACTACAATAGGCCCTCTCCGTAAGACTGGGATATACGTTGGTTATGAGACTGCATCCATAATCAGGTATTTAGAACCCATGACAGGAGATTTGCATACATCCTGCTTCACTGCATTTTTGATGAGGATGATTTCCCAACATTAGGGGGAGAAAATCAACTCCTTGATGAAAAATGTCGGGGAAATTACATGGCAAGCCACGGGAATCCATGCACATGACCGCGCACTAGTGAAGTAAATAAAGACGTCCAGAAGATCATTGACTTGCAAGCATTAGCAAATAAGCTGCCTGATCACTTTGGTGATTTGAAGACCATGACTAAGTCGCATGTGCCCGCACGCAATGCACCGGAGAGGGTTGAAATACCAAAGAAAGCAGAAGGTATCCCTAAATCCCGTCCAGAGGCCTCATAATAAAAGGACGAGAACTTCGGCTCCTTGAATCCCAAGTAACCAGGGACGCTTGGTAAAGAAGGGTAAGAAGGACTTATCACAGCCGATCACTGAAGTCCCCCAGAATGAGAAGGGAAGCCAGTTGAGACCTGGCATGAGTATGACACCTTCAGAAAAGGGCATACTGGATCTGAATATCCCTATGGAAGAAGAAATCGGCATGGATGTGTGCATACACTTCAGAGCCAAAAAACTAAAGGGACTTACCACCACAATTGGAAGAAGCGATGGCAAGGAGAAGCTCCAAAAGAAGCAAACGCTCTAGAAGAAGCAACTCATGAAGAAATAGCTATAAATTATGTGCACACAAGAGGGTCCATGAATAGGACAACAACCAATATTGATATCTACTTCTCAAAGAAAATTGCCACAATCATAAATCTTGATCCCGAGCCTGCATCGCTCGCTGAATGTGAAAAAAATCAAATTGAGAAGATTGGTAGAAGGCAATAGAAACTGAATTATTATCTCTGAACAAAAGTGTAGGATCGAAAACAGCAATAGAGGGGGTGAATGGTGCCTTCAAAACTCCCACTGTATTCTCACAAACTTTCTGCTTCGATAGCTATAAAAACTATGAGGCAAGAAAGTCGGACGCTTACTAGAAGCCAAAAGATTGAACGATACCCGAATGAAAATAGAGCAAAGAAACTCATTGTCAGCAGAACATGACCAAGTGAATAGACTATCTATTGTCACGGATTCGATTACCAACACGTGGTCGATCGAACCATCAGCCTGTAGACAACTTGGTGCAGAACTGAAACAAACCAACTCAGAAGTCGAGGCTGAAATGGATAGATCGAGCGATCGATAAAATCAGCACAGAAAGTACTGTGAGACAGAGCAAAAAAAATCGAAAGAAGAGCGCTTGACAAAAATCCTGGCACTTGAAAACCTGTCACTACGGATAGCAAAACAAAGCAGTGAAACCAGATCGAAAACAGCCACCAACACAATTTTCAGGCCGGTCTAATCGGTGGTGTGATCCCGGTCAGACTGCCAAGATGCTGTCGGTCGAACTGTAGTAATAGCATCGTGACTCTGACCGGAAGAAGGGAAATTGCACTTGAATTCTTAAAACCAAAGACTGTAGAATCTGGAAAGCAGACATAAACTGAAAGCAGGGGAACAAAACTGAAAAAGAAAAGATCAGTGAAACTGCAGAAACCAGAGAAGTCCAAGTGCTAGCTGCCCTTCTCTGATTGGAAAATAGGTCTTCGGTTCACTCTCGGCTGGCATAGAGTAATCCTGAGCAGACAAAAATAGGAAAGCAAGACCAATCCTGAACCAGAGGAACTAAAAGTAAGAAGTGACTAGATGAAACTAAAAAGAAAAAGATCATGCCACAGGGAAAAACTTGTACCGAAAAGATAAGGCACAAGGCAACTAGAAATACTTGAATAGTAGTACTGACTTGCCGGGATGAAGACAGTAGACATTGACAGCAATTTGTTGGCACATTAAATACACAAGCAGGGATGAAAACTGAGATCAAAGTCAATCGGTTGCATCTCTTTTTCAAGTAAATTTTTTGGAACTTTACTCCAAATAACAGAGAGAACTGTGGAAGAAAATTTTAGATCAAGAAGATGGTTCGGCAGTAAACTGACAAAACAATTGCAAGGACTGAGATTTAGAAATTTGTAATATGCAGTTTAGAACTGAGATGCCGAGTAGAGGGAGAACTTAAAATCCAAATACCTTGCTGATCTTGAATCTTTCGAACAAGAAACTTACAATCACAGCAGCAAATGGTCTCAGGACAAGAGAGCACAGATATGAAATCAGCCTTTTGAAAGGAAATTAAGAGCACCCAAGTCCTCTGCCTCTCCACACAGTGAACCCTAGAAACCGCTAAAAACAGAGGAAGGAAGGGAAATAACTGAGAGGCAAGTAAACCCTTGGATTCAACCACTTGCTCTTGGAAATGGACTGATCAAGTGATCTTGAGACTGATTCCCAATATAGAGCAGAAGAACAACAGAGGCGTCTCAAGAAATCCACTCTGATTTGAGAAAGACAGATAGCAGCAATGGAAGAAAAGCAGCAAGAAACACAGACAAAACACATAGAGAAGCTCAAGAGCAGGAACAATTCAAAACATGATTTCTTAACTTGAGACAGAGACATGAATGATTAAATAAGAAGGAGTTTACATCCAGTTCATGCTATCTCTCACAGAGATCAACATACGCAAATCAAAACACAAAAGCTACTGCTGCCTACAACTCTCACTGCAATAAAGGAAAACACACACACAGGGAGAGCAAATGCACAAAAACCCTCACAAATTCTCTCAAGAACTCTGAAGCCTAACCCTCTCCTTTTATAGACTCCACTAACGGGTTTACACCTCACTTTACCCGCTAGCTCCAACAACTCTTGCGCTTTATCCATTAACTCAAAACCGAATCCGCTTCCTCTTTCGCAGCCTTGCGTATTTACCGAAACGCCACTCCTGCACCTTCTCGGAAGCTTTCTCATTTCTTGCCGTCGAAGCCTCGCAACCACCTCGACTCCTCGCTATCTTCGGCATCTCCTGACCGCTTTGACCTCAGCACCACCTGTGCCTAGTCCGGTCATCTCATGCCTCACCACGACTCCGCCTCAAGGTCCTGTAGCCATCACAGACAAGAAAACATCACATAGCACCACTCGAAACAATATAATCAACATTAGCAACAGTGAAACGTGCTCAAGCACGAAATTGCCCAAACAACCGATCGGGAAGAAGAACAAACGTCAAGTACGTCTAACCAAACTCGACTGCATCATGCACCGACTTGACACGAACCAACAAAATCAAACTCAAAATTTCTAGAACATGTGTCAATTACTCATCACAAACATGGGGTCATATCCACATGGTCTCTCAATCTCCCCCTTGATGAGTATATTGACGAACACAGAAAAAGCATAAAGTTGAGTTTTTTTTGAAAGTCATACATGGTCTGAAAGAAGAACAAGGAGACTCAAGACTATGTTGACAGAAGGAGCAAAAACAAAAAGAGCAAAATTTTCTCCAAAGCTCCAGAAAATTTCCTTTGAAATATGGCTTTTTCTCCATTATTCCCTCCCTTTTGGCAATAAAATCATCAAGAGGCGAGGAGGAAAATAAAACATGATTTGCTATTAGGATCATGACAAAACATGTATAATCAAGCTAAACCAAATAAGTCACAATCTGAAAATTAGATGAATTGCTTAGCATATCAAGCCATTCAAGATTATAGTCTAGCTAAAGGTATCTAAAGATGATGCAGGCCATGTCAATATTCTAAGTGGAACCATGAAACTAGTATTGAGTCAATTTAGAGTGCTACAAGTTCAAGAATGAGACATTTGTTCAAGTACTTGGTCTTTGTGTAATTAAGCAAATTTAGCACAATTGTAATGTTTTTTCCTTTTAGAAACTCATGGTTGCTTCCAACCAAAATTTTGTTTAGTTATGTGCTAGATCTCAAACCTTATGCGACCACTTTAAGTGAGAAGTTTAAGAAGATGATCTTGGTCAACTAAAACTCCCCCTGAGTTCATGCCTAGTGCAATGGCAAGCAATCTCATGAGAAAGAATTGGTGAGATCAATTCTTTCGCACAAAAGAGATCTTTTTGCTTTTGCTGACTTTAGTTCAAGAACAAGGAGTTAATAATAACTCATGCATCATAAAGGAACTAGCATAGCTCAATAAAGATTCAAGACTCAACTCAACCTATTTGACATGGCATGAATTATAAATGGATACCTAAAGACAGACTAGTCTCAAGAGCTAACATGACATAATTTAATCCAAGTTGTGCATTTTTAATCAACTTATCATGGCAAAGACCGGACTACACATATAAAGTCATGATAATCTAGCAAGTAAGAACAGATCATGGCAAGATGTAATGCATTGTAAACAGGTCATAAAAGGATAATAATTAAGGCTCCATGTAGTTATATTACAATGCAGAATGCTGAAAAGAAATGCACGAAAATCTAGCTCCCCCTCAACATGTGATGCACTTTTAGTTCAAGTTGAGTTATATCAACATTAAGATCCAGAAAATCCCAAATAAACTCCCCCTGAACCAAAGCAAGAAAAATGAGAAACTAGCAAGAAAATAGAAATGGCAGACCTTAAAGCACAGATAAGATATAGAGGATACCATGGCTGAGACTGACTCTCATCTACCCTATATGACACTAGGACTATCAGCTGATCTGCTAACACACTAGGGTGTAAACATGTTCCCTGTCTACCTAAGGGTGGTCCAACCCTTGCTAAAACCTATAAGAAGTGAGTAAACTCAACCTAGTGAGAAGAGAGATAGCTAATAAGCAGCATCCTAGAATCACAAGATGAGAGGAAGAAGTGTAAGCAACTAGACGCGAGAACTACTCTAATCTATGCTAGAAGGACTAACCCAGATGCACCCGCATGCAATGCAAAGGAAAGGAGCAAAGCATAATAAACAGGATAAACCATGAAGCACAAAGCTCTCTATCACAACAGTCCATAAGGACAAACCACCCCAAGCTCTCCCTGCAAGACTGAAAACCTAGAGCTATCCAAAGGCTTGGTAAAGATATCAGCCAACTGGTGGTCACTCTCCACAAACTGGAGCACTATGTCACCCTTCTCCACATGGTCTCTAAGAAAGTGATATCTGATATCAATGTGCTTGGTCTGAGAGTGCTGCACTGGGTTCTTGGCAATATTAATGGTAGAAGTGTTATCACAAAAGAGTGGAACAGTGTCAATAACTAACCCAAAGTCCCGCAGGGTCGAAGCCATCCAAAGTACCTGGCTGCAGCAACTAGCGGCAGCAACATACTTGGCCTCTACGGTGGATTGTGCAACACTGGACTGCTTTCTAGAAGACCAGGAAACGAGAGAAGTGCCAATGAATTGGAAAGTGTCAGAAGTGCTCTTCCTATCTATCCTACAGCCAGCAAAGTCTGCGTCCGAGTAGGCTCTCAGGGAAAGACAGGACGAGGAAGAGTACCAGATACCATAGTCAATGGTAGCTCGAAGGTACCGAAAGATGCGCTTCACCGCCTGGTGGTGAGATACACGAGGAGAAGCCTGAAATCGAGCACACAGATATACGGAGAACTGTATGTACAATCTCGAGGCAGTGAGGTACAAGAGAGAGCCAATCATGCTACGATATTCCTTTTGATCAACTGGCTCACCATCCTCATCTGGATCGAGTGAAGCTGTTGATGCCATAGGAAAGGACACCGGCTTGCCATCACTCATATCAAAGCGTCTCAAGAGGTCTCGTGTGTACTTACCCTAATGCAAGAAAGTGCCCTCCCGAGTCTGCTTGATCTGAAATCCAAGGAAGTAGCTCAACTCGCCCATCATGCTCATCTCAAATTCTGTGCTCATGACATCGGAGAACTGTGAAACAAGAGCATGAGAGGAGCCGCCAAAGATGATATCATCCACATAAATCTGAACGAGTAGAAGGTCATTGCCATGCCTACGAATGAACAAGATCTTGTCTACCTTACCCACCTCAAACCTATGACTCAATAGATAGGATTTAAGCCTCTCATACCAAATTCTAGGGGCTTGCTTAAGTCCATACAGGGCTTTGGAAAGCTTGTAGACATGGTTTGGGTATTTGGGGTTCTCGAAACCTGAAGGTTGCCTAACATAGACCTCTTCCTCAATAAACCCATTGAGGAAGGCACATGATGAACCATGTGGAGGTGACCCCGAGTGTGTGATGAGTAATTGACATCGGTTTTAGGAAAGTTGAGTTTGGTTTGTGAGGTTCGTGCCGTATCATTGCGTGGTGCAATCAGTTCGGTCGGACTTGGTCAAACTTGGTCGTATGGGCTTAGGATGCTTATTCTCTTCATTCGACAGGTTTGGGCTCTTTCATGAGTAAGTACGATTCATTGATGCTATTTATGCTTTCATGTATCGAGCGGTGCTATGTGATGTGTTTCTTATCTGTGATGGCTGCAGGACGTCGAGGCGGAGTCGTGGCGAGGCACGGGGTGACCGGACTAGGCACAGGCAGTGTCGAGGTCAGAACGGTCGGATGTGTCAAAGACGGTGGAGACTCGAGTTGTCTCCTCCCTGTATGTTGTGCTCATTCTCCTCTGTGTGTTCTTGAGTCTTGAGAGGGATAGGATGATTTGATGTCCATTCAAGCATGTATGGGGTTGTAGGGATGGTATGAGTTGATACCTCTTGTAATCGAGCCATCTCTCTTCCCCAATATCAATCCAAGATGGTTTTGTTTGAGTTTGATTGAGTTCATGAGCTTTCTCTGTTTGTGTTCGTTCTTCGTTCTTCTCTGAGCATTATTTCTTAGTTTCTTGTTTTTGAGTTGTTTCTTGTTGAGGAGTAGCAAAATGGGTTGCTCTATGTTGGGATGATGCCTCAAGATCATTTGATCAGTTATAATCCCAAGAGCCCATTCCTGATTCCAGATTTTGCTTTTGGACTCCACTGTTCATCATTTTCTTCTCTAGGGTTTTGGGGTAGTTCTCGTTTCCCTTCATGAGATGGCATGAAACTTAGTATCTTGAGTCCAGAGGCTATTAATTAGCTATCCTCAAAGTTTCATGTGCAAAGGATCAACGATTGGAGAGGAATTTGGGTTTTGGTTCAGTTCTATGTGTTTTTCAGATTTTGGCTCAAATCCGAAAATATTGTGTTTTTGTTTGAATTGTCTTATCATTTGGAGTCTCTCTGATATTTGGTTTAAGGTCTAGTGCTTGTGGTCTGAAGACAATGGAAGAAATCCATCATTTTCTTTGATTTCCCAAAGTCTGAATATCTTCTCGCTTGATTTGTTTTGGGCTCGTGCTCGCTCCCGATTTCAGTGGCAACCGGTCGACCGTGGCGCCGCCATCGGTCTGACCGGCCTGGCACCGACCGCCCAGTGCGGCGTCCGACCGCCCAAGGCTGGCGATCAGATTGGCCATGCCTAAGCAGTTCCCTTTTTTTACTGCTTTGGTACTTATCTGTTGGGTTTCTGTCTGCTCTTTCTTGTATCTGTCCAGTGAGTTTTTCCAAAGATCTTAAGCTCTTCTCTTCATAGTTTCTAGTAACTATTGGAGAGAGACTTGTTAAGAAAACGTCAGGGGCGAATTTTTAAAATCGCCATTCACCCCCCTCTGTCACCATTTCGGTCCAACAATTGGTATCAGAGCCAGGTTAGCTCTTCTCGATAGATCTTAACCGGTCTCTAGAGCCATGGCGACAGACAAGTACTCGACCAAACCCCCGATTTTTGATGGGATTGATTATCCCTTCTGGAAGAGCCGGATGGAGACTTATATCCAGGCTTAGGGGTACGCCATCTAGCGAAAGGTCAAGGTCCGGTATGCTGTTCCTGCCGATGAGAACATCAATGTCGGGAATATGGTTGATGCTGAGGCGAATGCGAAGGCAAGGAACATCATAATCCAGGGCTTGAGCAGAAGCGAGTTCGATCGCATCTCTCATCTCTCGTCGGCTTTCGACATCTGGGAGACCCTCGACGCATACCATGAGGGCACCACCCAGATCAAGACAGTTCAACAGGACCAGTTCAAGCGAGATTACAACAAGTTTGAAATGCTCGTTGGAGAGTCCCCTGATGAGTGCTTTGCGCGTTTTCACAAGATTCTGAGCAACCTCCGGGCGGTCGGTCTCACATACCCCGACTCGGACAATGCTCGTAGCTCTTGATTTGCGTGTTTGGGAGATGAAGGTGACCACGATTAAAGACACGATCGACCTCTCAACCCTGACTCTTGACGCATTGTATTCACGCCTCAAGACTCACGAGATTGACATAGTCTCTCGTTGGTCGAAGTCGCAGTCGATGGCCTTAGTCACCGATCCCACTTCAGCTTCTGGATCTTCTTCTCACTCGATTTGTGGGTTCTCTCTTACTGCTCTATGTGACGTAACTGATGATCAGTTAGAGCAACTTGCAGACGACTAGTTAGCCCTCCTAGCCAGAAAAGTTTCTCATGCTTACAAGAGGAGGAGGGACAGAAAGAGAGGAGGACTCGTGATCTACTTCGAGTGTGGTGGCCCCAACCACATTCGAGCGAACTGCCCCAAGCTGGGGAAGGGCAAGGACGACTACGGCGGTGTGAGCAAGAACGACTACATCGACAAGAACCACAACAAGAAGCCCTCAACTCATGCCCAAGGCAAGAAGAAGTTCCGCGACCTTGGCAAAGCCAAGAAGCTCTTCCACCACGTCCTCACCGCCTTCGACGACCTCGACCTTAGTGAGGTGGAGGGGTGGAGCGACAACGATGGGATGGACGAGCAAGACCCTAAGGGCGGCGACGACTTCTCCGGCATGTGCTTCATGGCTCTTGAGGGCGAAGTGAGCGACAACGAGCTGTACTCCGACTCCGACGAGGTTCGTCGGGCTGGGAAGGGAGAGGTTTGACTCGTAGACTCCGGTTGTTCTCGTCATATGACCAGAGACTCACTTGGTTCTCTTCCCTAGCCCGCCCTCCAGGTGATGAGACGATCACCTTTGGAGAAGCTTCGTCTGGGCGCGTCATCGCCAAAGGTACAGTGCGTGTTAATGAGTCTTTTATCTTAAAAGATGTTGCCTTGGTTAGTAAGCTGCGATATAATTTGCTTTCAGTCTCTCAGCTTACCGATGATGGTTATGAGGTGAGCTTTAAGAAAAACAAATGCAAAATTCTTGATTCTTCAGGTTGTCTGGTTTGTGGGATTTCTCATTACGGGAGGATCTTTCGTGCTAACTTTTCTGAGTCTTCTGGTGATCCTCTCCGGTGTTTGGTTGCTTCTGAGTCCCGCGACCTTACCTTCTGGAATAGGAGACTTGGTCATATTGGATTTGACCCCATTTGACCCGAGTTAGCGGCCACGATCTCATTCGTGGTCTGCCGAAACTCAAGATGGTCAAAGATCTGGTTTGTGCTCCATGCCGGCACGGCAAGATGGTTGCCGCTTCTCACCCTCCGGTCACAGTGACTATGACCGATGCACCGGGACAGCTGCTCCATATGGACACCGTTGGACCAGCTCGAGTGCAGTCAGCAGGAGGGAAGTGGTATGTCCTTGTCGTGGTTGATGACTTCTCGAGGTATTCTTGCGTGTTTTTCTTAGCCTCGAAGGATGAGATGTTTACACATTTCTTAGGTCTTTTCAGTAGGCTTTCTATTGAGCTCCCGGGTGCCTTACGAGCAATCCACAGTAACAATGGCACGGAGTTCAAGAATTCCTACTTCTAGAGGTTCTGTGATGAGACAGGTGTAGAGCACCAGTTCTCTTCTCCGCACGTCCCACAGCAGAATGGCGTCGTGGACAAAAAGGACCGTATCTTGATCAAGATGGCCAGGACGATGCTCGATGAGTACTCTACTCCTAGGAAGTTTTGGGCTGAGGCTATTGCAACCATGTGCCATGTTTCGAATAGAGTTTTTCTTTGGACACACTTGCATCGCACTTCCTATAAGTTGAGATAGGGGCGAAAGCCCAGTGTCTCTTACTTTCGCGTGTTTGGGTGTAAGTGCTTTATTTTGAAGTCCGGAAACCTAGACAAGTTTGAGTCACGATCTTGTGATAGTATCTTTCTAGGTTACTCGACTTCTTCGCGGGCTTATCGGGTTTGGAACTACGAGTCTAGTAAAATGGTAGAGACCTGTGAGGTGACTTTTGACGAGGCCAGTCTGGGGACTAGGCCCGATATCTTAGGTTTTTTAGTGTAGTCCGAGCCCATCTTTGTGGATGATGAGGATGATGGAGATGAGGGTTGTCTACCCGATCCAGTCCCTCATCCTCCCCTCGAGGTGGCTTCTTCCACCGCACCTCCAGGTGATCAGCCCATGCCTACTACTTCCTCTGGAGCTAGTGGCTCCGTTCCTACCTCGTCAGCTCATGAGGTAGAGGCCACTTCCTCATCTCATCCTGGACCTCCTCCACATATCTAGAAAGACCATCCTTCCGAGCAGATGATTGGAGACCTCTTTGAGTGAGTCACACGCTCAAAGTCTGGCATGTCACATTTCTGTCTCCATTCTGCCTTTGTGGCCACCTTTGAGACTAGAGATGTTAGTCATGCTCTATCTGATGAGTCTTGGGTCAATGCCATGCATGAGGAGTTAGAAAATTTCGAGAGAAACAAGGTTTGGTCGCTTGTTGAGCCCCCTCGAGGTCACAATATCATTGGGACTAAGTGGGTTTTCAAGAACAAGCAGAGTGAGGATGGGGTTGTCATTCGGAACAAGGCTAGACTGGTAGCTTAGGGCTTCTCCCAGGTTGAGGGTCTAGATTTTGAGGAGACCTTTGCCCCCGTAGCTAGACTTGAGGCCATTAGAATCCTGCTTGCTTTTGCGGCTTCTAAGGGTTTCAAGCTTTACCAGATGGATGTCAAGAGTGCCTTCCTCAATGGCTTTATTGAGGAAGAAGTCTATGTGAGACAGCCTCCAGGTTTCGAGAACCCCAAATATCCAAACCATGTCTACAAGCTTTTCAAAGCCTTGTATGGACTTAAGCAGGCCCCTAAAGCTTGGTATGAGAGGCTTATGTCCTATTTGTTTAGTCATGGTTTCGAGATGGGTAAGGTAGATAAGACCTTGTTCATTCGTCGGCATGGCACTGATCTTCTGCTCATCCAGATTTATGTGGATGACATTATCTTTGGCGGCTCTTCTCATGCTCTCGTTTCACAGTTCTCGGATGTCATGAGCACCGAGTTTGAGATGAGCATGATGGGTGAATTGAACTTCTTTCTTGGCTTCCAGATCAAGCAGACTCGGGAGGGTACCTTCTTGCATCAGGGCAAGTACACTCGTGACATCCTGAGACGCTTTGACATGAGTGATGGTAAGCCCGTGTCAACTCCCATGGCGTCCACAGCTTCTCTTGACCCAGACGAGGACAGCGAGCCAGTTGATCAGAAGGAGTATCGTAGCATGATTGGCTCCCTCTTGTACCTCACTGCCTCGAGACCGGGCATACACTTCTCTGTGTGTCTGTGTGCTCGCTTTCAGGCTTCTCCTCGCATATCCCACCGCCAGGCGGTGAAGCGTATTCTTCGGTACCTTCGAGCTACCATAGACTATGGTATCTGGTACTCTTCCTCGTTCTGTCTTTCCTTGAGAGCCTTCTCAGACGCAGACTTTGCTGGCTGTAGGATAGATAGGAAGAGCACTTCTGGCACCTACCAATTCATTGACACTTCTCTTGTTTTCTGGTCTTCGAGGAAGCAGTCCCGTGTTGCACAGTCCACTGTAGAGGCCGTGTATGTTGCTGCAGCCAGCTGCTGTAGTCAAGTGCTTCGGATGGTCTCGACCCTGCGGGACTTTGGGTTAGTTATCGACAGTGTTCCACTCTTTTGTGATAACACTTCTGCGATTAACATTGCTAAGAACCCAGTGCAACATTCTCGGACCAAGTATATCGATATTCGCTATCACTTCCTTAGAAACCATGTAGAGAAGGGTGATATCGTGCTCTAGTTTGTGGAGAGTGACCACCAGTTGGCTGATATCTTTACTAAGCCTTTGGACAACTCTAGGTTTTCAATCTTGCGGGGAGAGCTTGGGGTGGTTTGTCCTTATGGACTATTGTGAGGGGGAGCTTTGTGCTTTACTGCTTTATTATACTTATTATGCTCTTACTCCTTTCTGTTGCATTGCATTTGGGTGCATTTGGGTTAGTCCTTCTAGCATAGATTAGAATGTCTCTCTTGTCTAGCTGTTTAGACTTCTTACTCTTATCTTGTGGTTCTAGGATGCTGCTTATTAGCTGGTTCTCTTCTCACTAGGTTGGGCTCACTCACTACTTATAGGTTCTAGGAGGGTTGGGCCACCCTCGGGTAGACAGGGTACATGTTTGCTCCTTAGTGTGCTGGATGATCAGTTGATAGTCCTAGAGTCATATGGGGTAGATGAGAGTCAGTCTGAGCCATAGCATTCTCTATATCTTGTCTATGCTTTAAGGACTTCCTTTTCTGATTTTCTTGCCAACTTCTCGATTTTATTGCTTTGGTTCAGGGGGAGTTCATTTGGGAGCTTCTAGAGCTTAATATTGACATAACTCAACTTGAACAAAAAGTTGCAACACATGTTGAGAGGGAGCTGGATTTTCTTGCATGTCATTCTGCATTGTAATATAATTACATGGAGCATTGATTATTATCCTGTTATGACATGTTTCCAATGCTTTACATCTTGCCATGATTTGTGCTCACTTGCTAGATTGATCGTGATAGCTTTTGAGATTAGTCTGCTTTTAGTTATCCTTTTATGATTCGTGCCATGTCAAATAGGTTAAGTTGAGTCTTGAATCTTTGTTGAGGTTTAGATTGAGCTATATTAGTTTCTTGATGAAGCATGAGTTATTACAAGTCTTTTGTTCATTGCAAAAAGATCTCTTTTGTGCGAAAAAACTGATCTCACCAATTCTTTCCCATGAGACGGCTTGCCATTGCACTAGGCATGAACTCAGGGGGAGTTTTGGATGACCCAGACTATCTTCTTAAGCTTCTTGCTTGGAGTGGTCTCATAAGGCTTGAGATCTAGCACATGACTAAACAAAAATCTGGTTGGAAACAATCATGAGATTTATAAATAACATGTCAATTGTGCTCAATTTGCTAAAATTACAAAACTTACAAGTACTTGAACAAATGTCTCATTCTTGAACTTATAGCACTCTAAATTGACTCAATATTAGCTTCTTGGTTTCACTTAGATTATTGACATGGCCTGCATCATCCTTGGATACCTTTAGCTAGACTATAATCATGGTTGACTTGACATGCTAAGAAATTTGACTATTTTCAGATTATGACTTATTTGGCTTAGCTTGATTATACATGTCTTGTCATGATTTTGATAGTATACTTATGTATTATGGCTTGATATAACTCTCATATGGTTATTTTGGATAATCTTCATGGCTTTAAATGCTTAGAATAAACAAACCTCAGCCATTTCATCAAATTGCATGACTTATTCTCTCTTTTGCATCCTTGATGTGTTTATTGCCAAAAGGGGGAGAATAGCGGAGAAAAAGCCGCTTGGGAACCTTCTAGAGATTTGGAGAACAATTTGCTCTTTCTTGGTTTGCTCTAGTGTTCCTTCTGTTGACATGGTCATAAGCTTCATTCATTTCTTTTGGACCATGTTTGATTTTCTTTCCTTTCCAAACTCAACTTTGTGCTTTTTCTGGGTTTGTCAATATACTCATCAAGGGGGAGATTGATGAACCATGTGGAGGTGACCCCAAGCGTGTGATGAGTAATTGACATCGGTTTTAGGAAAGTCGAGTTTGGTTTGTGAGGTTCGTGCCGTATCATTGCGTGGTGCAATTGGTTCGGTCGGACTTGGTCAAACTTGGTCGTATGGGGTTAGGATGCTTATTCTCTTCATTCGACAGGTTTGGGCTCTTTCTTGAGTAAGTATGATTCATTGATGTTGTTGTAGCTACGAGCTAAACAGGAATCAAGGGGACTAGTAGAAGGAGAAGAGGAGAGCTAGATCTGTGGGAGAGCTGGTAGAATGAGAGAATGTCCCCCCCTTTGCCCCTCCTGGGGGTTTATATATATGAGTGGGGTAGAATGGGAAATCCCCATTCTACCCCTTAGTATTTACAAAGGGTGAGGGTACATTGGTATATTTACATTGGTATATTCCTCTACACTATTGGGCCTATTACATGTTGAACTAGTTACACGGCCCAGTCACGGGGGGTTGGGCCACCCCTACAACAGTACTCCCTCGACAGCAAGCGCTGCGGTCCCGATGGGCGAGCTGACGCGATCAACCACCCCAGCCCCCCGTTCCCCGACAGCAAGCGCGAGGGTGCTGAGTGGTGAGACACTGCAACTAGTAGCTTGCAGACCCCCGAGGCAATGCCTACGAAGAAATCAGTGAGCTCCTGCGCTGAATCCCGCGCCGTCCCGCCGAGGTGACGCCTATAAGGTGGATGGCGGAGTCGAGCGCCGGAGCCGTGCCGTCCCGCCGAGGCGATGCCTACGCGGGCGGGCGGCCGAAGCGCCGAAGATGTGTCGTCGGCGCCAGGGCGTGCCGCCCGCCCGGCGATGCCTACGAGGCGGACGACGAGGCCGAGCGCCGAAGACGTGTCATCGAGCACCGAGGACGTGCCGTCCCGCCGAGGCGATGTCTACGAGGCGGACGGCGTAGTCGGGCGCCGCAGACGTGTCGTCGAGCGCCGAGGGCGTGCCGTCCCGCCGAGGCCATGCCTACGAGGCGGACGGCGAAGCCGGGCACCGCAGACGTGTCGTCGAGCGCCGAGGACGTGCCGTCCCACCGAGGCGATGCCTACGAGGCGGACGGCGAAGCCGCGCGCCGAAGACGTGTCCTCGAGCGCTGAGGACGTGCCGTCCCGCTGAGGCGATGCCTACGAGGCGGACGGCGAAGCCGAGCGCCGAAGACATGTCTTCGAGCACCGAGGACGTGCCATCCTACCGGCGATGCCTACGACGTGGACGGCGAAGCCAGGCGCCGCAGCGTGTCGTCGAGCGCCGAGGACGTGCCGTCCCGCCGAGGCCATGCCTACAAGGCGGACGGCGAAGCCGACCGCCGAAGACGTGTCGTCGAGCGCTGAGGACGTGCCGTCCCGCCGAGGCGATGCCTACGAGGCAGACGGCGAAGCCGCGCACCGAAGACGTGTCCTCAAGCGCCGAGGACATGCCGTCCCGCCAAGGCGATGCCTACGAGGCGGACGGCGAAGCCGAGCGCCGAAGACGTGTCCTTGAGCGCCGAGGACGTGCCATCCCACCGAGGTAATGCCTACGAGGCGGACAGCGAAGTCGGGCGCCGAAGACGTGTCCTCGAGTGCCGAGGACGTGCCGTCCCGCCGAGGCCACGCCTACAAGGATGACGGCGAAGCTGACCGCCGAAGACGTGTCGTCGAGCGCTGAGGACGTGCCGTCCCGCCAAGGTGATGCCTACGAGGTGGACGGCAAAGCCGCGCGCCGAAGACGTGTCCTCGAGCGCCGAGGACGTGCCGTCCCGTCGAGGCGATGCCTACGAGGCGGACGGCGAAGCCGAGCGCCGAAGACGTGTCCTCGAGCGCCAAGGACGTGCCGTCCCGCCGAGGTAATGCCTACGAGGCGGACGGCGAAGCCGGGCGCCGAAGACGTGTCGTCGAGCGCCGAGGACGTGCCGTCCGCCGAGGCGATGCCTACGAGGCGGACGGCGAAGCCAAGTTCCAAAGACGTGTCGTCGAGCGCCGAGGACGTGCTGTCCCGCCGAGGCGATGCCTACAAGGCGGACGGCGAAGCCGCGTGCTGAAGACGTGTCCTCGAGCGCCGAGGACGTGCCGTCCCGCCGAGGTGATGCCTACGACGCGGACGGCGAAGCCGGGCGCTGCAGACGTGTCGTCGAGCGCCGAGGACGTGCTGTCCCGCCGAGGCAATGCCTACGAGGCGGACGGCGAAGTCGAGCGCTGAAGACGTGTCGTCGAGCGCCGAGGACGTGTCCTCGAGCGCCGAGGTGATGCCTACGAGGCGGACGGCCACCATTCCCCTACTCTAAAAAACGGTACCCGCGGAGAGCGGGCGCTTGCGACGTAGGCCGAGGGCACTACGCGTGCGGAGGCAGGGAGGCGAAGCCACCGTTCCCCTACCTTCAAAAACAGTGCCCGCGGAGAGCGGGCGCTTGCGGCGTAGGCCAAGGGTACTACGCACGCCGAGGTAGAGAGACGAAGGCGCCGTTCCCCTACCTTCAAAAACAGTGCCCGCGGAGAGCGGGCGCTTGCGGTGTAGGCCGAGGGCACTACGCGCACGGAGGCAGGTAAGCGGAGCCGCCGTTCCCCTACCTTCAAAACAGTGCCCGCGGAGAGCGGGCGCTTGCGGCGTAGGCCGAGGGCACTACGCACACCGTGGTAGAGAGGCGAAGGCGCCGTTCCCCTACCTTCAATAACAGTGCCCGCGGAGAGCGGGCGCTTGGGACGTAGGCCGAGGGCGCTACGCGCGCGGAGGCAGGGAGGCGGAGCCGTCGTTCCCCTACCTTCAAAATTAGTGCCCGCGGAAGGCGGGCACTTGCGACGTAGGCCGAGGGCACTACGCGTGGAGGCAGAGAGGCGAAGGCGCCGTTCCCCTACCTTCAATAACAGTGCCCGCGGAGAGCGGGCGCTTGCGACGTAGGCCGAGGGCACTACGCGCGCGGAGGCAGGGAGGCGGAACCACCGTTCCCCTACCTTCAAAAATAGTGCCCGCGGAGAGCAGGCGCTAGCGACGTAGGCCGAGGGCACTACGTGCGCGGAGGTAGGGAGGCGGAACAGCCGTTCCCCTACCTTCAGAAACAGTGCCCGCGGAGAGTGGACGATTGCGGCGTAGGCCGAGGGCACTACGCGCGCGGAGGTAGGGAGGTGGAGCCGCCGTTCCCCTGCCTTCAAAAACAGTGCCCGCGGAGAGCGGGCGCTTGCGGCGTAGGCCGAGGGCACTACGCGCGCGGAGGCAGGGAGGTGGAGGCACCGTTCCCCTACATTCAAAAACTCGTGGTGCACTCCCTAGTAGAACGCGCGCGAGGGCGTGATATCCAAGCGGTGCACCGTTGAAAGCGAGGCACTCCCTAGTGTCTCGGCCATGTAGTAATTTTTTATACTCCGTAGAGTGCATGGGAACTTCAACCACGTCTATTTATACTCCGGAGAGTATGTGCGGGGGGCGACGCCCGCACGTGCGCGGGACACCCGCGTCTTGTTTATACTCAGTAGAGTGCGCAGGGACAACATCCGCGTCTTATTTATACTCCGTAGAGTGCGTGGGAACTTCAACCACATCTATTTATACTCCGGAGAGTACGTGCGGGGGGCGACGCCCACACGTGCGCGGGACATCCGCGTCTTGTTTATACTCAGTAGAGTGCGCAGGGACAACATCCGCGTCTTATTTATACTCCGTAGAGTGCGTGGGAACTTCAACCACGTCTATTTATACTCCGGAGAGTACGTACGGGGGGCGACGCGCACATGTGCGCGGGACATCCGCGTCTTGTTTATACTCAGTAGAGTGCACAGGGACAACATCCGCGTCTTATTTATACTCCGTAGAGTGCGTGCGGAGGCGGACCTCGATGCTACGTCTTATTTAGAGTCCGAGATCGGGTGCGTGCGAGCGCGCCTCGACGCCACGCCTTATTTAGAGTCCGTAGATCGGTGTGCGTGCGGAGGCGTACCTCGACGCTACGTCTTATTTATACTCTGTAGAGTGCGCGCGGAGGTGTCCCCCCGTTGCGTCTTATTTAGAGTCCGTAGACTGGCGCGTGCGGAGGTGGACCTCGATGCTGCGTATTATTTTAGAGTCCGTAGACTGGCGCGTGCGGAGGCAAGCTCACGCTACGTCTTATTTAGAGTCTGTAGACTGGCGCGTGCGGAGGCAAGCTCAACGCTACGTCTTATTTATACTCCGTAGAGTACGCCGAGGCGCAAGGCCGTCGTGCGATTTAAATAAAAAACAAAAACCAAAACAGAGGCATCAAAGAAATGGCCGAAGATGCACAACAATAAAATGCTCTAGAGTGCAATACCAGGAAAGCAAACACGGCCAAATCAAATGCTCTTAGAATGGAACCGTTGCCGCAATAAATGATTTGATGAACAAATATTACTTTAATGCCATGCACATAAGAAATGCAAATTGTAACTAAGCACGTGAACTGCTAGAGCACGTCAACTGCCAGACCTGAACCAGGGTGACCATGGTGCCAGCTGCTAGCATCTCATGGCATAAAATGCTTGCATGTGGATAGCTCATAGCGCCGACTGCCTTCGCATGTCCCTAATAAATGCTGTACCCGCAGCGCGAAGGCTTGACGTAGAGCGAAGGCTCTGCGTTGGCCCAGGGTGAAGACGCATGCGAAGTCCAGGTCGTGGAGGCGAGGTCCTGCACGAAGGCGACGCCAGAGGCCCGACGGGGAATGGAGGCTTGCGCTTGCTCGGCGTAGCGTAGCCTGCAGTGGAGGCCATAGCGCGGCGGCGACCTTGCCACCGTGGAGGCTACTTCGGAGAAGACCTCGCCGGGGCCTCGGTGATGAGCGTTGCCTGCTTCGGAGACGTCGCCGGGAACTTCGCCAAAGCGGAGCGTGACGCGGAGGCATGGGCTGCTTCGGAGACGTCGCCGGGACCTCGCCGAGGAGTGTGGACTGTGGAGAGCCCACGACCCCGCCGAGGATGACGCTTAGTGAAGATGACACTCGCCAGCGCCAGATCACCGCCGATAGCCACCGCTCGCTGACCTCGCAGGCGCGGAGACGGTGGCGCAGACCTTGCAGGCGCGGAGACGGCGGCGCCGACCTCGCAGGCGCGAAAACGGCGGTGTCGACTCGCAGCGCGCGCCGTGGCGAGACCTCAGAGCGGAGCCGGCGACGGAGAGCCTCGCAGCGCGAGACGGCGGCGCCGATCTCGCAGCGCGAGCTCGTGGCGAGACTCGCAGCGCGGCCGGCGACGCAGAGCTCGCAGCGTGGAGACGGCGGCACCGACCGCGGCGTGATGACGGCGGTGCCGACTCGCAGCGCGGCGCCCGATGGCGGAGACTCGCAGCGCGAGCCGGCGATGGAGAGCCTCGCAGGCGCGGAGACGGCGTCCCAGACCGCGCGAGGTCGACGCCTCGCCCACGGAGGCCGCCGTCGTGCCTGCGACGGCGCTGTGCAAGGGAGGTCGTCCCAGGGTCGAGCCGAAGGCAGGCGAAGACTCCCCTGGAGCCGAGGCGTGATCGACGTGGCCTGCCCGGGCTCTGGCAAAGCGACGGCCGGGGTGGGGGCGGAGCAGCTGCGGAGGCCGACTCTTCCTCTGGCGAGGCGGAGTCTGGAGACGAGCAGCTTTGCCGATGCCAGCCGTACGTGCCCTGGCTGCAACCGGAATGGATGCAATAGTGTCTTCTCCTGCATGCATAGTTCGCCAGCGTTCGTTCATGCGACGCTGGCGTTCCTGGAGTCGACGGAACCCAGCAGCGGGGACCTCGCCAACGCGCGGAGCCTACCTTGCAGACCTCGTCAGGACTTCGAGTCTGCTTATATCCTGCGCTTCCTCGTGCACGCACCAGAGCCTTGAATTGCACCTCATCCTTGACGTCGAACGCCAGCAGCGAAGGGTGCACCGGCCGCGGAGTCGGACGTCGGAGTCCTGAGCGAGGTTCGTCCTTCGGCGAGGCAAGGGCCGAGGTCGACGCGAGGCGTGGCCCGTGTACATTCCAACTCCACGCTTGTTGCCTTCGTGGCGAGCCTTCGTAGCAACCACTTTGGGAATGGTAGCCGCCGGCCGTGCTTGACGCTGCACTTGAACTCCCCGACGAGGAGCTTCCGTCGAGCAGGTTCTGCGCCGATGCCGTGGCTCGCCGCCGGACCACTCGCCACCGTAATAGCCACCATCAGAAACGGTAGATGCCACGGCCGTGGCGAAGGCCTGGCGGTCTCGTCGCGTACCGGCCGGCCGCTGCGCGCCTGTGTCTCGATGTCGTCGAGCCGTCGTGACTTGCCCTTGCCGAAGAAGTTGTAGACGGCTCGGCGGACACCTCAGATGCCAATGCGAAGGCCTTGTACACCGTGGCGGAGGCCCCGGCCAACTTGGCGATGGCTGCTCTCCTGCCTTCGGGGGCTCCTTCTCGGTGTAGATTACGGAGGCCTTGGGGCAGGAGAACATGCGTGGTGGCTCGTAGATTGCACGCATGAAGTTTGTGTTTGTGCATGCATGAGTGGATACGTACGCATGGACGGATACACATGCATAGATTGATATTTGAGTGCATGCATACGTAAAACTTGTGTTTGCTACGTGAATGAGCGAATACATATACCGTTAAGCTACTGAGGCATCAAGTAATGCCCGCAGCTGTGAAGCTTGACGTGTTCTTTCACCTGATGTTTGCAGCGCGGGGCTCGGAGCTGCCGAGTCGGGGACCAGCGGAGACCCGGCGTGGACGATGAGCACGCGGAGGCGAGGCCCTGAGGCGCGGAGGCCGAGCGGAGTACCAGGTGACGGCATGCGGAGGCGGACGTAAAGCCATCGGAGAGGCGAGGCGCAGGGCCAGCAGCGCCAGGCGGAGGTCGGACACATGTATACGTGCATGCAGAATGGATGGATACACATGCATTCGCAAATAAGCCTGCAAGCTGCAGCATGCGTACAAGAATTGCCATTCTTGATGATTAGCCTGGATTTTTCTTACCTCGTCTTACTTTTGTGGCGTCTACATTCCAGACTCCAAAGCCAGCCGATACTCCGTATAGGCGGACTTCGACGACGCGGAATCCGCGATTGCGCGGAGACGAGCTGGTGCGAGACGAAGGTGTGCTTGGTGAGGTGCGCGCTTGGCGAGGTGTACCCCGACGCTGCACTTTGCTACCCAGGCAGTGCTCAACAATACTAGTGAGACTCAACTTTGAAGAAACATGCATCAGATCCAGAATCAATGGATCTATCAGATCCGCACAGAGGCTTACTTGCAAGATCGATGGATCTACTAGATCTGCACGAATGCAGAATCAATGGATCTATCAGATCCGCACAGAGGCTTACTTGCAAGATCGATGGATCTACTAGATCTGCACGAATGCAGAATCAATGGATCTATCAGATCCGCACAGAGGCTTACTTGCAAGATCGATGGATCTACTAGATCTGCACGAATGCAGAATCAATGGATCTATCAGATCCGCACAGAGGCTTACTTGTAAGATCGATGGATCTACTAGATGTCTGCATGGACTTCGAGCCGTGGACTTCGCTAAGGACTTCGGGGGGCGCAGGCACTTCGGGCGGGAGACTCCGCGCGTGCATGGAATCTCGCATGTAGACGCCGAGGGTGCGGAGGCCGGAGCTGCAGCGTGGGCTCCGACGGTGCGCGAAGCTAGCCATCTCCACGGCCCAACACATCGCTTCTCTGCATGACCACCTCCAGCAGAGCGGAGCTAGCAGCGACATAAAAATAGGCGATTCGATTAGATCTATTCAGCACTGCATCTAGGCGATGCGACTAGATTTACTCAAAGTTGCATCTACAAAACATGACAAAGCATACGGGTAAGGCCCATGCGCCTCCATAGCTAGGATGGTTAAATTTCTGGCAAGCAGACTACTTATCTCTTGCTGACGCTTCTGGGTTCCGCCGCTTTTTTTGAATATTGGAGAAATCTCCTCCATATTATACGTGACTCCTAGTCGTCCCCACGGACGGCGCCATCTGTTGTAGCTATGGGCTAAACAGGAATCAAGGGGACTAGTAGAAGGAGAAGAGGAGAGCTAGATCTGTGGGAGAGCTGGTAGAATGAGAGGATGTCCCCCCCTTTGCCCCTCCTGGGGGTTTATATATACATGAGTGGGGTAGAATGGGAAATCCTCATTCTACCCCTTAGTATTTACAAAGGGTGAGGGTACATTGGTATATTTACACTGGTATATTCCTCTACACTATTGGGCCTATTACATGTTGAACTAGTTGCACGGCTCAATCATGGGGGGTTGGGCCACCCCTACAACAGATGCTATTTATGCTTTCATGTATCGAGCGGTGCTATGTGATGTGTTTCTTGTCTGTGATGGCTGTAGGACGTCGAGGCGGAGTCGTGGCGAGGCACGGGGTGACCGGACTAGGCACAGACGGTGTCGATGTTAGAACGGTCGGATGTGTCGAAGACGGCGGAGACTCGAGGTGGTTGCAGGCTTGAGCGGCAAGAAAGGAGGAAGCTTCCTGGAAGGTGCAGGAGGGGCGTTTTGGAGAATACGCAAAGCTGCACTAAAGGAAGTGGGTTATGAATAAAGCACTAGAGTTATGGAGGCTTAGTGGGTAAAGAGAGAGGCAAATCCATTGGTGAGAGACTATAAATAGGGGAGTGTCTCCTGCAAGTAGTCTAGGTCTTGGACGAGGGTTTTGCTTTGGGCTTTAGTCTTTATGCTTTAGTTGTTGAGGTTTGGTGTGGATGGCAGTAAGTTGTCTCCTCCCTGTACGTTGTGCTCATTCCCCTCTGTGTGTTCTTGAGTCTTGAGAGGGATAGGATGATTGGATGTCCATTCAAGCATGTATGGGGTTGTAGGGATGATATGAGTTGATACCTCTTGTAATCGTGTCATCTCTCTTCCTCAATATCAATCCAAGATGGTTTTGTTTGAATTTGATTGAGTTCATGAGCTTTCTCTGTTTGTGTTCGTTCTTCGTTCTTCTCTGAGCATGATTTCTTAGTTTCTTGTTTTTGAGTTGTTTCTTGTTGAGGAGTAGCAAAATGGGTTGCTCTATGTTAGGATGATGCCTTAAGATCATTTGATCAGTTATAATCCCAAGAGCCCATTCTTGATTCCAGATTTTGCTTTTGGACTCCTCTGTTCATCATTTTCTTTTATAGGGTTTTGGGGTAGTTCTCGTTTCTCTTCATGAGATGGCATAAAACTTGGTATCTTGAGTCCATAGGCTATTAATTAGCTATCCTCAAAGTTTCATGTTCAAAGGATCAAAGATTGGAGAGGAATTTGGGTTTTGGTTCAGTTCTCTATGTTTTTCAGATTTTGGCTCAAATCTGAAAATATTGAGTTTTTGTTTGAATTGTCTTATCATTTGGAGTCTCTCTAATATTTGGTTTAAGGTCTAGTGCTTGTGGTCTAAAGAGAATGGAAGAAATCCATCATTTTCTTTGATTTCCCGAAGTCTGAATGTCTTCTGCTTCAGTTTGTTTTCGGGCTCCAGGCTCTGCTCCTGATTTCAGCGCAATCGGTCTGACCGGCGCCGCTACAGTCCGACCGCCAGGCATCCCTGCCGGGCAGTGCGGTAGTCCGACCAGCCCAAGGTGGCGGCGCGATCGCCATGCTCGACCGATTCCTTTTTTTGGCTGCTTTGGTACTTATCTGTTGGGTTTCTCTCTGCACTTTCTTGTATCTGTCTAGTGAGTTTTTCCAGAGATCTTGAGCTCTTCTCTTCATAGTTTCTAGTAACTATTGGAGAGAGACTTGTTAAGAAAACGTCAGGGGCGAATTTTTAAAATCGACATTCGCCCCCCCCTCTGTCGCCATTTCGGTCCAACAGCACTCTTGACATCCATCTGGTAAAGCTTGAAGTTCTTAGACGCTGCGAATGCAAGCAAGGTCCTAATGGCCTCTAGCCTGGTTACAGGGGCAAAGGTCTCCTCAAAATCTAGACCCTCAACTTGGGAGGAACCCTGAGCTACCAATCTAGCCTTATTTCAAATGACTACCCCATCCTCACTCTGCTTGTTTCTGAACACCCACTTAGTACCTATAACATTATGACCACTAGGGGCTCAATAAGCGACTAGACCTTGTTCCCCTCAAAGTTTTCTAACTCCTCATGCATGGCATTGACCCAAGACTCATCAGAAAGAGCATGACTAACATCCTTGGGATCGAAAGAGGCAACAAAGGCAGAGTGGAGACAGAAGTGAGACATGCCAGATTTTGAGCGTGTGACGCGCTTAAAGAGATCTCCTATGATCTGCTCTGAAGGATGATCCTTTTGGATATGATGGGGAGGTCCTGGATGAGAGGAAGAAGTGGCCTCTACTTCATGAGCTGACGAGGTAGGAGTAGAGCCACTAGCTCCAGAAGATGCGGAAGGAATGGGCTGATCTCCTCGAGGTGCGGTGGAAGAAGTAGGCACCTCAAGGGGAGAACGAACTGGATCGGGTAGACAATCCTCATCTCCATCCTCCTCATCGTGCACAAAGATGGGCTCGGACTGCTCTACAGAACCTGAGATATCAGGCCTAGTCCCCAGACTAGCCTCATCGAACATCACCTCACAGGTTTCTGCCATTTTGCTAGACTCGCAGTTCCAGACCCTGTACGCCCGCGAAGAAGTCAAGTAACCCAGAAAAATCCCATCACAAGATCGTGACTTGAAGTTATCTAGGTTTCTAGACTTCAGAATAAAACACTTGCAACCAAACACGCAAAAATGAGAGACGCTGGACTTTCGCCCATATCTCAACTCATAAGAAGTGCGATGCAAGTGTGCCCTCAGAAAAACTCCGTTTGAAACATGGCACGCGGTAGCAATCGCCTCAGCCCAAAACTTCCTAGGTGTAGAGTACACATCAAGCATCGTCCTGGCCATTTCGACCAAGGTACGGTTCTTCCTTTCCATGACGCCATTTTGCTGTGGGACGTGCGGAGAAGAGAACTGGTGCTCTACACCTGTCTCATCACAAAACCTCTCAAAGTAGGAATTCTTGAACTCCGCGCCATTGTCACTACGGATCGCTCATAAGGCACCCGGGAGCTCAACAGAAAGCCTACTAAAAAGACCCCGAAAATGGGTAAATGTCTCATCCTTCGAGGCTAAGAAAAACACCCAAGAATACCTCGAGAAGTCATCGACCACGACAAGAACATACCACTTCCCTCCTGCTGATTTCACTCTAGCTGGACCAACTATGTCCATGTGGAGCAGCTGTCCTGGTGCATCGGTCATAGTCAATGTGACCAGAGGATGAGAAGCAGCAACCATCTTGCCGTGCCTGCAAGGAGCACAAACTAAATCTTTAACCATCTTAAGTTTACGCAGACCACGAATGAGATCGTGACAGCTAACTCGAGTCAAATGGTCAAATCCAATATGACCAAGTCTCTTATACTAGAAAGTGAGGTCACGAGACTCAGAAGCAACTAAACACCTGAGAGAATCACCAGAAGACTCAACAAAAATCAGCACGAAAGATCCTCCCATATCTAGAAATCCCGCAAACCAGACTCCCCGAAAAATCAAGAATTTTGCAAGAATTTTGTAAGCTGAGAAACATAAAGCAAATTGTATTGCAGCTTACTCACTAAGGCAACATCTTTTAAAACGAATGAATTATTAACACGCACAGTACCTTTGGCGATGACACACCCAAATGAAGCATCTCCGAAGATGATTGTCTCATCACCTGGAGCTCGGGCTAGGGAAGAGAACCAACGAGAATCTTCGGTCGTGTGTCGAGAACACCCGGAGTCCACAAGCCATACCTCCCGTTTCCCAGCCTGGCGAACCTGAGTCAACGAGAGAGAGATGCCTCAGTACTGGGATAAATTAAAAGAGATTTTGGAATCCAATACTGAGTCACACGACGAGCAGAAGAAGTAGTCACACACGACTGACCTCTAACTACCCTACACTCTTCGTCGCTCAGAAAGCCAGTTGGTCTATGAGTAGACCTGAAGCTGTTGCTGGGTCCGACTGCTATGGAAGAGTGAGCCGATGCACCAGCAACATGTCGATCTCGCCGCGGGTAGCTATCTCGACGGAGAAAATGAGATCTACCCTCAGGACGGTGGATATCACGAGCAGAGGAAAATCGAGGACGAAAATCAGAAGAATAAGAAAAACCAAGTCCTCGATGCTGCCCAAACACATCAACATGTTCAACTATAGACCTCGTGTTGGTCTTAGATGCACTCAAGGTCTGGGCCTAACCCTGAATACGCCTAAGAGCCTGAACACGGTCTCTACGCGCGATCTTGGCACGCCTGAAGCATCTCTCGATCATGTGTCCATCCTTCTGACAGAAGGTACAATAGAACTTCGACTTCTGAGGTTGAAGCAACAGGTGTTACCACCTTACTGTCAGAAATCCCTTGGACAAAGCCCACAGATTTGAACTCCACCTTTTTGGTTCTGGGCTAGACCTCGATCACACCTGCTGCTATGGGTTTGACAACAGTAGGTGGATGCTTCCTAACATCCTCCAGAAAATCATATCCTAGACCTTGATTGAACTTGCAAATATTGGACTAGTCTAGAATCAGATTCAGCTTCTTCTTGCCTCCAACAAATCTCTCAAGAGTGTTCATAAGATACTGACACTCCCAAAAGAGAGATGCAAGAAGAGCAAGTGGAAGAAGAGACAGCAGAAGGAGAGGAAGAAGAACCAACAGCAGAAGAACGGATGGCATGTGCATGCACAGCCGCCTCAACTTTGAGGTCTTCACAAGAACCAGGAGAGACAGTCCTACTTCTAGCCATTTTGTTGGTGTGCCTAAGCGTTTGTAGGATCGGATATGACAATAGAGGGGGGGTGAATGGTGCCTCTTTAAAAATGCCCCCAAGTATCCACTAAAATCTCCGATAGCTATAGAAGCTATGAAGAAAAGATACAAGCTCTCTGGAAAAGCATGCTGACCAGACACGAGAACAAAACAACGAAAAATAAAGCATTGAAATGATGTAGCAAAGAACAGCTGACAATCAGCCAGGGCCCGTCAGACCGCCATTAGTGGCCGGTCTGACCGCCATATAGAGGCCGGTCAGACCACAGGCTGACCGCTGGTCTGACCGCCCTTATGCGGTCGGTCGGACCGCCCTCTCTACACCGGTCTGACCACCCTTGTTAATCCGGTCAGACCGGAGGTATACAGTCGGTCTGACCGCCATGGTCTGATCGGTCTGACCGGCGGTAAAAGTAAGGTCTGACCGGTAGGGTTTCCGATTTGACCAGATGCCTGAAAATAGAGCAATCTGCGAGCGATGAAAATTCAGAAACAGTAAAATCAGAAGTCTGCAGATTGTAGGGAATTGAGGGAATTTTGCTGCTCTCCTCCAGGTTCACTCACAAAGACTTCAAACTAAATACCACAAGGATTTCAGAGGTAAGAGGAAGCAGACAACCACTCAATCACAATTGAAAACCTCATTTTTGCTGAAAGCAGACAGCAACAAGGGAGAAATCAAACTTCTTGAGATTCCTCCATCCATTGCTCATGAAACTTTGAGAATGGCAGGGAGATGATCTCAGAGGAAGGAACTACATCTCAAACTCAGATTAGCATCTAGAAAACCAACTACATCCCCATACGCAATTGGAAAATGATTTACTACATGCTTCTCCTCCAGAGAAGACACACATGCAGGACACACTGGAAGCTCTCTCCAGAACTCACTCCCTTTCTTTCTTACTTGGCTGGATAAGCTCCCTTGCTTCTCATCTTCTCCTTTTAACACCAAGGCTCACACACCAAAGGAGAAAATCAAGAAGTGTCATACCAAACACACTCCATGCCTCACACACACTTGAGGCAAAAGGTCAACACCCAGTTTTGGAGGGAAAAACCAGCCTCCAACACATGGCTTGAGTCAAATCTCCAATTTGCCCCTCAAGCACCTTCTCGGAAGCTTCCCGCAACCGGCACCTTGACCGTCTGGACCTCAACTCCTCCCTGAGTCTAGTCCCGGTCCAATCCACAGTACACGACCGCACCCGACATCCTGACCGTCTGGACCTCTGACTCCTCCCTGAGCCTAGACCCGATCCACTCGCCGCTGCCCGTCATGTCCACCTGACACCGACCGAGACCTCCGACTCCACCTAAGTCTAGTCTTGGTCTGTTCCATCGCACACGACCGCAACCGACACCCAACCGTCTGGACGTCCGAGTCCTCCCTGAGCCTAGTCCTGGTTCTCTCGTTGTTGCCCGTCGTGTCCTCCACCGGTAGCTCCAGCTCTGGTTCCTCATCTCCCGACATGCAACCACCTCGCCAGCCTCGATCATCTTCGACATCACCAACCGTCTAGACCTCAACACCTCCTGTGCCTAGTCCCAGTCCTCCTCACCTCACCATGACCTAGCTCTGAAGTCCTACAGTCACACAGACAAGCAAACCGTCACATAGCACCGCACGAAATAGCATATCAACAATAGCATAAATGAAAGGTACTCAACCCTAGAATACCCAAAAACAAACTCAAACTCTCTAAACCAACCATCAATTAGTCATCACAAACATGGGGATACCTCCACATGGTCTCTTAATCTCCCCCTTGATGAGTATATTGACAAACACAGAAAAAGCATAAGATTGAGTTTGTTTGAAAGTCAAACATGGTCCAAGAGAAAGAAAATGATGCTAATGACCATGTTGACAAAGGAGCAAAAGAAAGAGCAAGTTTTGCTCAAAGCTCCCAAAAAGTGGCTTTTTCTCCAATGTGGCTTTTTCTCCAATATTCTCCCCTTTTTGGCAATAGAATCATCAAGATGCAAAAGAGAGAATATAGCATGATGTGGCTGAAAATTATTCAATGCTAAGCATTAGAGCCATGAAGATTTTTCAAAATGACCATTAAGTATTACACCAAGCCATAATGTATATGAATGCTATCAAGATCATAACAAAATATGGATAATCAAGCCAAGCCACACAAGTAACAATCTGAATATTTAGATGAATTTCTTAGCATGTCAAGCCATTCAGGATTAAAGTCTAGCTAGAGGTATCTAAAGATGATGCAGGCCATGTCAATAATAGCAAACCGTCACATAGCACCGCATGAAACAACATATCAACAATAGCATAAATGAAAGGTACTCAACCCTAGAATACCCAAAAACAAACTCATACTCTCTAAACCAACCGTCAATTACTCATCACAAACATGGGGATACCTCCACATAGTCTCTTAGCGTCTCTACCACTTCCTTAGACTTCTCCCCTACCACAGCACATGCATCACAACAAGATTGTGGCTTCTCTAGTAAGTCCTTAGTTAGCTTCACACATTTATCATCCAAAGCAACGAGTTCAAGTTTTAGTTTTTCACAACTATTGCATGGTGAGCAAACAGGGTCCTTAGTCACATAATGAGCCAATCTGTTGTTGTGGTCAATCATTTCTTGAAACTATTTTGAGACAGATTCAAGTTCAGCAGTTAATTTGGGACAATTGATGCAAGAAACAATAGGTTCTAGCAAGGAAGCATGCAACTCCGCAATCTTATGATCTGCCTTCTTTAGGTTCATTTTCAAGTTATTGCATCTTTCACATGTTTCAGGTAGATCAAGAAGCATAGTGTAAAGACCTCTAAAAGCATTATCCTTATACTCATATGAGGTGCAAGAAGTAGTCTCAGCAGTAGATGAAAGAGCAGCAGTCCTAGTCATCTCTAGCTCAGTAAGAAGACTAACATTCTCCACCTTAATTATGTCAAGCTCAGAAATCATACTATCATGCGAGGTCCTTAGCTTCTCCATATCTCAAAGCAAAGAAGTACACATATCACATTCGTCGCGGGAGGGAGCAGGTATAAGTGAAGTAAACTCCCGTGACAATCTTTCTACTTCCTTCTCAAGATCAACAACCCTAGCTCTAGATCTAGCATAAAATTTTCCTAGCTTCATAAATGCATCATTGAGCTGGTCGTAAGAGGGGCATACCTCATTGGAGTCACTGTAGAGCTCGCTGTCGCTGACATCGCCCTCATGGGCCATGAAGCCCATGCCGATGAAGTCATCGCCGTCCTTGGGATCTTGATCATCCTTGCCGTCATCATCACTCCACCCCTCCACGTCGCTGAAGTTGATGTCGTCGAAGGCGGTGAGGACGCGGTGGAAGAGCTTCTTGGTTTTGCCAAGGTTGTGGTACTTCTTCTCTTTGCCTTGGACGTGAGCTGGAGGCTTCTTGTTGCGGTTCTTGTTGGTGTAGTCGTTCTTGTTCACACCGTCGTAGTCGTTCTTGCCATTCTCCAGCTTGGGGCAATTTGCCCGAATGTGGTTGGGGCCACCACACTCGAAGCAGATTATCGGCCCAGCCCTCTTTCTGTCCCTCACTCTTTTGTATGCATGGGAGAACTTTCTGGCTAGAGGGGCTAACTAGTCTTTTGGTAGCTACTCTAATTGATCATCGGTAACTTCACAGAGAGCAGCTAGGGAAAAACCAGTAGCATTATCAAAGAAAACACCAGAAGCGGGACTGGGATCGGTGACCAATACCATCGACTGCGATTTTGACCTGCGAGAGATAATGTCAATCTCGTGAGTCTTGAGGCATGAATATAGCGCGTCAAGAGTCAGGGTCGAAAGATCGGTCGTGTCCTTGATGGTGGTCTCCTTCATCTCCCAAACATGCAAATCAAGAGCAGAAAGCATATGTCGAGCGTTGTCCGAGTCGGGGTACGTGAGACTGACCACTTGGAGATTACCCAGAATCTTGTGAAACCTCGCAAAACACTCATCCAAGGACTCACCAGTGAGCATTTCAAACTTGTTGCAATCTCGCTTGAACTGGTCCTATCGTACCGTCTTAATCTGGGTGGTGCTCTCATGGTATGCGTCGAGGGTCACCCAGATGTCATAGGCCGACGAGAGATGAGAAATGCGATCGAACTCACTTCTGCTAAGACCTTGAATTATGATGTTCCTCGCCTTAGCATTCCCTCAATATCAGGCATGTTCGCCACACTGATGTTTTCATCGGTAGGAAAAACATAGTGTGTTTTCACTTTTCTCCAGATGGCATAGCCCTGAGCCTGTATGTAGGTCTCCATCCAACTCTTCCAGAAGGAATACTTATCCATTGCCATGGCTCACAGACCGGTTAATATCTATTCAGAAGAGCTAACCGGCTCTGATACTAATTGTAGGATCGAAAACGGCAACAGAGAGGGTGAATGGTGCCTTCAAAACTCCCCCTGTATTCTCACAAACTTTCTGCTTCGATAGCTATAAAAACTATGAGGCGAAAAAGTCGGACGCTTACTGGAAGCCAAAAGATTGAACGACAACCGAATGAAAACAGAGCAAAGAAACTCACTGTCAGTAGAATATGACCGAGTGAATAGACTGTCTATTGTCAAGGATTCGATTACCAACATGTGGTCGAACGAACCATCGTCCTGTAGACAACTTGGTGCTGAACTAAAACAAACCAACTCAGAAGTCAAGGCTGAAATGGACAGATCGAGCGATCGATAAAATCAGCACAGAAAGTACTGTGAGACAGAGCAAAAAATCGAAAGAAGAGCGCTTGATTGCTAAGACAAAAATCCTGGCACTTGAAAACCTGTCACTGCGGACAGCAAAACAAAGCAGTGAAACCAGATCGGAAACAGCCACCAACTCAATTTTCAGGCCGGTCTGACCAGTGGTGTGATCCCGGTCAGACCGCCAAGATGCTGTCGGTCGGACTACAGTAATAGCACCGTGACTCTGACCGGAAGAAGGGAAATTGCACTTGAATTCTTAAAACCAAAGACTGTAGAATCTGGAAAGCGGACAGAAACTGAAAGCAGGGGGAACAAAACTGAAAAAGAAAAGATCAGTGAAACTGCAGAAACCAGAGAAAAGGCCAAGTGCTAGCTGCCCTTCTCTGATCAGAAAAGCAGGTCTTCGGTACACTCTCGGCTGGCATAGAGTAATCCTGAGCAGACAAAAACAGGAAAGCAAGACCAATCCTAAACCAAAGAAACTAAAAATAAGAAGTGACTAGCTGAAACTAAAAAGAAAAAGATCATGCCACAGGGAAGAACTTCTACCGAAAAGATAAGGTACAAAGGCAACTAGAAATACATGAATAGAAGTACTGATTTGCGGGATCAAGACAGTAGACATCGGCTGCAATTTGTTGACACATTAAATACACAAGCAGGGTTGAAAACTGAGATCAAAGTCAATCGGCTGCACCTCTTTTTCAAGTAAATTTTTTGGAACTTTAATCCAAATAACAGAGAGAACTATGGAAGAAAAACTCAGATCAAGAAGATGGTTCCGCAGTAAACTGACAAAACAACTCCAAGGACTGAGATTCAGAAATTTGTACTATGCAGTTTCGAACTGAGATGCCGAGCAGAGGGAGAACTTAAAATCCAAATACCTTGCTGATCTTGAATCTTTTGAACAACAAACTTATAATCAGAGCAGTAAATGGTCTCAGGAAAAGAGAGCACAGATCTGAAATCAGCCTTTTGAAAGGAAATTAAGAGCACCCAAGTCCTTTGCCTCTCCACACAGTGAACCGTAGAAACTGCTGAAAACAAAGGAAGGAAGGGAAATAACTGAGAGGCAAGTAAACCCTTTGATTCAACCTCTTGCTCTTGGAAATGGACTGATCAAGTGATCTTGAGACTGATTCCCAATACAGAGCAGAAGAACAATAGAGGTTTCTCATGAAATCCACTCTAATTCAAGAAAGACAGATAGCAGCAAAGGAAGAAAAGCAGCAAGAAACAAAGACAAAACACACAAAGAAGCTCAAGAGCAGGAACAATTCAAACATAGTATTTCTTAACTCGAGACAGAGACATGAATGATTAAATAAGGAGTTTACATCCAGTTCATGCTATCTCTCACAAAAATCAACATACGCAAATCAAAACACAAAAGCTACTGCTGCCTGCAACTCTCATTGCAATAAAGGAAAACACACACAGACACACAGGGAGAGCAAATGCACAAAAACCCTTACAGATTCTCTCAAGAACTCTGAAGCCTAACCCTCTCCTTTTATAGACTCCACTAACGGGTTTACAGCTCACTTTACCCACTAGCTCCAACAACTCTTGTGCTTTATCCATTAACTCAAAACCGAATCCGCTTCCTCTTTTGCAGCATTGCATATTTACCAAAACACCACTCCTGCATCTTCTCGGAAGCTTCCTCATTTCTTGCCATCCAAGCCTCGCAACCAACTCGAGTCCTCGCCGTCTTCGGCATCTCCCGACCGCTTTGACCTCAGCACTGCCTGTGCCTAGTCCGGTCATCTTATGCCTCGCCACGACTCCGCCTCAAGGTCCTGCAGCCATCACAGACAAGAAAACATCACATAGCACCGCTCGAAACAATATAATGAACATTAGCAACAGTGAAATGTACTCAAGCATGAAATTACCCAAATGATCGATCGGGAAGAAGAACAAACGTCAAGTACATCAAATCAAACTCGACTGCGTCATGCACCGACTTGGCACGAACCAACAAAATCAAACTCAAACTTTCCAGAACACGTGTCAATTACTCATCACAAACATGTTGTCATATCCACATGGTCTCTAAAAAAAGAGAGGTGTTTGGGCCCGTATGCCGCACACCTCCCCATGTGCACCCTGTAAGTCATAAGTGGGTATTTGTTCGAAAGATAAATGAAAGAAACGAAGTAGTGAGATACAAAGCAAGGCTGGTAGCACAAGATTTCACTCAACGTCCAGGAGTTGATATGAAGAAACCTACTCCCCAGTCATGAGTGGAATTACCTTTAGATATTTGATCTCAATGGTAGTGAACTTGAATCTAAAAATGAAATTGATGGATGTGGTAATTGCATACCTTTATGAAAACTTGGATTCAGAGGTTTATATGAAAGTCCCTGAAGGAATCCCAGTCCTGAACCAAGACAGAGCAAATAAAAATCTATACAGTGTAAAGATCAGAAAATCATTGTACGGACTGATGCAATATGGCAGGATGTGGTATAATCGCTTAAGCGACTTTTTATGCAAGAAAGGCTACACGGACAATGAAGATTGTCCCTACGTGTTTATATAGCGATCCCAAATTGGATTTTGTATAATCTCAGTGTATGTAGATGATCTGAATATCATCGGGACAATGGAAGACATAAAAGAAGTAAGTTCTTACCTGGAGTTAGAATTTGAAATGAAAGATTTAGGCAAGACTAAATTCTGCTTAGGCTTGCAGTTCGAGCATGTCTCTAAAGGAATATTAGTACATCACTCGGCCTACACCCAAAATGTGTTAGAAAGGTTTAGCTTTGAGAAGGCATACCCATCAAAAGTACCGATGATCGGGAGGTCTTTATAGCAAGAAAAATATCCTTTCCGACCTAGGGAAGAGGGGGAGGAAGTCCTGGGACCGGAATTCCCATACTTAAGTGCAGTAGGAGTACTTATGTATTTAGGAAATTGCACTAGACCGGACATTGCATTTGCCGTAAACCTGTTAGCAAGGTATAGTGCAGAACCTACCAAAAGGTATTGGCAGGGAATAAAGGACATCTTTCGATATCTCCAAGGAAGCAAGGACCTTGGATTGTTCTACAGAAAGAATCAAGATTTGAACTTAATTGGCTATGCAACGCTGGGTACCTGTCGGACCCGCATACCGCAAGGTCACAAACAGGCTATGCATTTCTGTGTGATGGAACTGCAATTTCCTGGAAATCATCTAAGCAAAATCTTGTAACGACTTCAATGAACCACTCAGAAATTATAGCACTGTATGAAGCCGCACGAGAATGCGCTTGGCTCTGACGAATGATTCACCACATCCAGCAGTCATGTGGGATGAATATTGTGCAAGCCACCATAATTATCTATGAAGATAATGCAGTTTGCGTTGCACAAAGTGTAGACGAGCTGTGTGAAGAGTCATCTCACAAAGCATATCAACCCCAAGTTCTTCTATGCTCATGAATTGCAAAAGATGGACAAAATTAAAGTACTGCATACTAAGTCATGTGAGAATCTAGCAGATTTATTCACTAAGTCACTCCCCGCATCTAACTTTGATAGGTGTGTACGAGGATTTGGAATGATGAGACTTAAAGAAATGTAGAATTCAGGGGGAGAATTCTTCCAGGCCCATTATTAAACCTTGGTCATGAAGACCAGGTACCCAAAAGAATAAGTCCTGAAGATTGAATGAAATTGGGTGGGTTGTACTCTTTTTCCCTAGACGAGTTTTCCTGAAGTTTCTCGACCAAAGTTTTTAATGAGGCAATCCATGCATCGTAGTATAACATGTATCATGTACTCTTTCTCTAAATTTTCCCACTGGGTTTTTATGGAGTTTTGACGAGGCATGAACGTGTTGGATGAGTGCCCAAAGGGGGTGTTAGGAAACCTAGGCCTAGGCCGGAAGTCTTGGCCCATGGTGGGCACCTCATTGGTAGACTATAAATAGGGAGCCGTACCGGTAGATTTTGTACACATGCAATTAGAAAAGCAATAAAGAAAGACTAGTAGTTCTCTCTACCTCTCTGTATTTTCAATCTATTATTCTGTTTTCTATGATTGATCTTTTTTGTATTAAACAGAGGAATCGATCGAACTGGTCGCCAGCGACGGTTTCTCAACAATAAAAGGGGAAGAGATTAGTATTTTGTTTGTTAAATAAAAGCAGTTGAGCACACGCATACGGATATGGTGTCCCTGCCGTGAGTGCCGCCTAGGCATAGAAACGGACCGGATAAGGTGAAATAGTTTTAAATGTAAATACGAATTTATATTTTTAAAATAAATATAAAAATAAATTCAAATATTTTTAAATACGGATATAAATATTCTTGAATACGAATACGAACACGAATATCGGATAAAACGGATTCCCAGTGGTTTTGCCGGTTTTTTACCAGTTACCGGAACGATTACCGGTTTCAAACCGCCCAAACTTAAATTTTGAATCACAAAATTCGTTCGGATTTTTCCCGGGTTTCGAAAATGGATCGAATAGTCTCAAATACGAATACGAATATTCTCGAATACGAACGCAAATACGAATATTCTCAAATATAGATACGAATATTCTCGAATACGAATATGAATATTTTTTAATACGAATTTTTCCTATCATATTCGCGTTTTCTCGGATATAAATATCGGATAAACAGATTATCCGTTACCGTTTTCCATCCTTAGTGCCGTCCCATTTGGCATAGTAATTAAACCGACCGGACCGGTGGTTCGATCAGAAAGATCGAAACCAAAGCTCAGTTGCGCAATCGAACCACTCTAAGAGCAACTCCAGCAGGGCCCTTACTTGAGCCCTCAAAACTCAAATTTGAGGGCTTGAGCCAAAAAACGAGCTCCAGCAGAGCCCCTACTAGAGCCCTCAAATTTGAGGAGGCCCTCAAATCACCCTCCCACCCCTCATTCCTAGGGGCCCCCTACTCCAGCCCTCATTTTTCAGCTTTCCTCGTTTTTTGTGGAACATTTGTGCTTTCAATTTAAATTCGGAACAAATTTGAATTTAAATTTGAATATTCGTATTTGAATTCATATTTGAATTCGGAACAAATTTGAATTTAAATTTGAATGTTATGCGATGAACTTTGTGCTTTCAATTTAAATTCGGAATAAATTTGAATTTAAATTTGAATATTCGTATTTGAATTCGGAACAAATTTGAATTTAAATTTGAATGTTATGTGATGAACTTTGTGCTTTCAATTTAAATTCGGAACAAATTTGAATATTCGTATTTGAATTCGGAACAAATTTGAATTTAAATTTGGATGTTATGTGATGAACTTTGTGCTTTCAATTTAAATTCGGAACAAATTTGAATTTAAATTTGAATATTCGTATTTGAATTCATATTTGTGCTTTCAATTTAAATTCGGAATAAATTTGAATATTCGTATTTGAATTCGAAACAAATTTGAATGTTATGTGATGAACTTTGTGCTTTCAATTTAAATTCGGAACAAATTTGAATTTAAATTTGAATATTCGTATTTGAATTCATATATTTAAATATTGTCTCTCATTGTGAAATCATAAATATTTTATTATGTATTGTGCTTTTGTCCCATACATATGCATATAGTGTGTGAGGAAATAGAGGGAATTGAGAAGTAGGGGCCCTGTTTTGAGGGCTCTTGCTGGAGTGCAGCCCAGAAAACAGGGCCCTCAAAAGTAGGGGGAGCCCTCAAATGAAAAGTAGGGGCCCTGTTTTGAGGGCTACTGCTGGAGTTGCTCTAAACAGGTGATTCCCACGTGAACTAGCCGGTTTGGCACTAAACCGCTTGAAAACGGACGTTGGTTGGATCTGAGGTCAGTAAGTTGTGGGGACACCCTGTGTCACTATTTCCGTAACTGCATTTTTCAGGTGGGCATAGGATTTTTTAAATAATTTAATTTTTATTCTGAATTACAGTAATATACCTGTGCTTTTTTAACACTAATAATTCTCTGTCGCTCCACTGTTGAGCGACTTGGGCTAGTCGTCCAACAGTTGAGTGACATGTGGCCAAGTCGCTCGACCGTTGAGTGACTAGCCCGAGTCGCTCAACTATTGAGCAACTAGTACTAGTCGCTCAATTGGCGAGTGACATGAAACTTGACGTATTTGAATGCTTTTATCTGAAATATTCAAGTAGTACGGTGTATGTGGGTTGAGCGACTAGGGGCTAGTCGTCCAACGGTTTCCTATAAAAAAATCGCTCAACAGTAGAGCGACAGGTGATTATTAGTGTAAAATAAAAAATGTAGGTATATTACTGTAATTCATAATAAAAATAAATTATTTTAAAAAACTCATGGGGATAGTTAGACCTCCTTAAAATAAATTAAAACTAGATATAAGTAACAAAATAAAGTATATCAACCAACTTTTAAGTTATTTGAGAGACGATCAACCCAAACTTATCTTGCATTATAGAAGAACTAATAAACACGATAGGCACGCTCTATCTCATAGTGATATCTTCTCCCTTCGTTGTGCCGTTTGAACAATTAAAGCAAGAGTGAGTGCTTTCATACTCCGCAAAAATCATGATGGAAATCTTCTTAATGCAATGCAAGGAATTTCAAGGTTAATGTCTCTAAAGTAGGGTTTGATTGAACCTATTACTCCTAATACTCAATTTTATTTGACAAAACATTTTGGTTCAAACCGGAAAGTGTTTCAAATGGTTTTAAAAAATATAAGCTATGATTCAGATCATCACCAATTTACCACATCTTTATCCTTTTAAAAGCTACTCACTCCAGTCACAAAAAACATATTTTGGGATATGTCAAGTCAAACTTTTAAAATTTACCTATCGATATCTTTTAAAATATTTAGATTGGTATCAGAACCTGAAATTTGCATTCTAGATCCACATGTGTTTACTATGTTGTTTACTATGTTAGTCTCATAATCAGTGGCTAGCACACATATTCAACAACATCTATATCACATCCATACATGACAAGTAAAATAGATTAGCACAATATAAATAATAATCCAAAATTAAGTCAAAGGTGACTAAGTTTTACAACAAAAGGGCTGACCGGCCAAAAGTTCGCATATCATAAAGTTGCAGCGGAAACAATGATGAAAGAGGCATTAAAACCAGCTAGCATGCCTCAACCTTCCTACATGCAACCGACTAGGTAAACCTTAGTAACTAGCATCATCATCGTCGAAACCTGCTGCGTACATGTATTTGAACGATGGCTCATCATCCACATCCTCTGAATTTTGTTCAACAAGCAATTGTGCATAATATACAGGCTAAGATAAATGCAGTTGTCTATTCTAGTTTCATTTGTACAAAAGCAAATTTACATTCGCAATAAAGAGTACTAGATTGCAATCGACAGTGTAAAAGCATTTGACATCAATAAATAAATAATAGTAAGTCATAAATAGCGTTGTGGCTCAATTATTAGGACAGCGGCAAATCCTTTTGTCGAACAAACTATGTATAGATTCCTTGTCCACACATTACCCAAACTAGTTTTGCAAAACATAAAACTACTAAGGTGGAAGATTTACCAAGTTGTCCATAATCGAGGACACAACTATTAGAATAGATTTACACTCTGCAGAGATTGTACAAATTTACCCACACGACACAAACATCCCACTATGTCAACCATGTCATGCGATACCATTCGGTACTCAATTTGAGAGTTTATAATAAAACTTTTACTTTACCGCTTCTAACAACCAACCGTGTTAAGATACCTTCTTAGGATATGGAGAGCTCTCCAAAATTTTAATAACTCATATGTTGTGTTGACAAGTAAGGTGCTCATACGTTGTAATAGAGTAACGTGATCCAAAATTGTTCTACGAATATTTTGTTTGCCTTACACAAATGCATATATCCACATTTAATAGTGTACGGTATTTCCTGTGCAACATTAGTACAAAGGAAATACATAAGAAATTTAGGATGTAAGAACATCTTTATAAACTGAGCATATGTTCTCTTCTGCGTTTGATTAATTGGTGCCACTGATCGGACATAAATATTGATATGTTAATACTCTAATATCTTTTGTGGTGGCAGGAGCATGCATGTTTTATTGAGTAGGATGATTAGTAGGCAGAGAACACTATGTGCTTTGCTAACAACTCATCTAAGAATGATGGAGATACTACATTTATCTCTACTACTACAATTGTTACATGATAACAACATAGCATTGATATATAAATGTGAAAGACTGAAACCATTCAATATTACATTGAATCTCAGGCATAAAGCAAATCAACAGTAAATAAGCGGAGATATATGCAAATTTTGACGCATTTTAAACATTTATTACCAAAATATGAGTGCTATGTTCTTCCTTAGTTCTATGTTTGTGGTTCTGTTATACGCAAAAGGATGTCCTAGGCAAAATACATATATATCAGCTATGTCTAGGATTTTAATTGACAAATAAAAAGTACATATATATCATGAACATTACAAAAAGTTATGAGAAAGAACCTTAGCTGTAGTAAATACTGATCACTGCCAATGTTATTAACGTGTTGAAAAATATTCTACATAGTAATCGTGCCAAGGACAAAAGTTATTGGGTAATGATATTGCATTCATGTGCTGTGCGATACTCCGCATAATAATTGCGCAATACTTGTGGTAGGGGATGGAAAACCCATTTGGCCCTAATTGCAACAGTAAATATTTAGATTTTTCCTTTTGGAAGAACAAAGGCTGCTCCTTCTTCAATATTCCTGGTTTGATTAGAATTAGCTACGTAAGCGCGGCGTGATGCCGCGCTAGCCACCGTGTGGACCGAAGTAAAAGAGACGATAATTCGTGAGGCGTTTCTTAAAAAAAAATCGAGGATGCATGCGTAATTTCAAAAAAATCAAAGGGCTTTTTCGCAAAAAACCAAGGACCTACAAGGACCTGTACGTAACTAAATAAGGACCTATACATAATTTTGGAAACCACGGGTTGCTATCGGTGAAGTGGAGGGCGCTTTCCAAAAAAACCTGGTAGGGACCTGTTTGCAAGAAGCAGGACCTGTTTGCGAGAACAGAAGACCTCTACGCGATTTCGCAAAACGCAGGGGCTTTTTCGCAAAAAAAACATGACGTGGCATAGCTCCCCGGCCGGGGAGTCCCCCAACTTTAATATACGGAGTATGCTATAGCGCTACCCAACAGAAAATCCAGGTATGATAAGCCTTGATTAGTGGTTTACCCCTATAACTGACATGGAATTTTGCTTTAGCCAGTAGCCCCTACAAGATACAAAATGTTAGGAGAGGAATGGTTCCTGGTATAAAATAAGACTTCTAGGCAAGTGTGAAACTCTCCAGATTGGACATTGATATTGATGTTGGAAATGATCTTAACAAGATTTATGAGCATATGCAAAATTTATGAAATTTCAAAAAAAAAAAGAGAAAATATTGTGCATGATTTTTCATTTTAGTTTTAATTTTTCTTTCTAAACTGACAGATGGGGTCGGGTGAACGGTGATCCGAGTTCATTGGCGCATTTACGGGCTAGTGGGTCCTAGCTGTTAGCGGCTCATGTTTTAATACTGGTTAATATTAAAATTTTGATTAAGTAAACTACTAGTCCCGCATCTCAGCAACTGCTTAATCATAACTAAGGATATTAGTGCCATCAATGTCGCGGCGGTGGACGACGTCATGTACGAGCTTGGCGAGAGGCTCCGCACCAACATGTTCTTCTACGGATGCCGCCACATCACAATGGAGGCCCCACTCTGCGATGGCGCCGGCGGGAAAGGACATGGACTAGGCTGCGTATATCTATAAGATCAAGGGGCCGATTAGAAAAGGTAAATAAATGATTAAAAAAATTTCTTCTAATTATTATCAATCTTTATTTGACTAAAACCAAGTATATAACACGAAAACATAACTCAAATTTGTTTAGCACAAATAAAGCCTAAATCACCTAGATTCACCTAAGTTTACCAGCAATGTAAGACTATACCAAGGTTTGCAAACATATGATGACAAACAATCAATTTAATTCTATGAATGTAAATTGCTTGAATATAAATTGAGCACAACAAATTGCTTGAATGTAAATTGAGTACAAGAGAACAAACCACAAAGACACGGTTGTTTTTTTACCATAGTGTTTGGAGACTTGCTGATCTCCTCTAGTCTATGTTAAGGTTAGCCCAAACGAATTGGATCGGTTCCATGAATTAAGTCAAAACACCTCAATCCACTAGTGGTAGCTCTTCCTGCTCCAGGTAGGTGAGCTCCAACCTTCATACTTTGTTGGGCCTTCTCACAACCTTCTTTGAGAAGATCACCGCGTGCAATGCCTCCAATGCCGTTTAGTAGTCGGTAAACTCCAAGAGTAATAAGTCAAACCCCTCGCTTGACTCTCATCACGTGGAACGAATGCATATACTCAATCCACCTCTAGATGCAACACATGTAATCTAAAGTCTTCCTCCTTGTTCACAAGGTGCAACACATGCACAATTGAGAGGAGGATCTCACACTAGTTCAAGAGAGTGTCAAAGGATTAGCAAGCCATCTTCCAATCAGCTACAAGAGGGTATATATAGCCCACACCACGAAAACGAGCCGTTGGAAGACAAAACCCTAAAAATTAGGATTTCCGGGAGTACCACCGGCTTACAACTAGTACTTCCGCTCCCCTCTGCAACGGTCAGAGAACTAGTCGTTGCAGGCAAATCCGATAGTTCCGACGTGCAAAGTTCGGTACTATCGATTATCAGAAGTATCGCAGTACTCGTGCAGAACTACCGATTTCCTCGGGGACGAGAAGTCTTCACAAAGGTGTCTCTTTAGAAAAAGTGTACCGCTACACAGGTCGGTCATTACGCAAATCGAAAGTACTGCTCACACAGAGTCTGTATCCACTTGCCATTTGGACCGCTCACATAGAGCTTTGACCACGTTGACATCTGACCACATTATCCAATTCGACCACAAAGGTCTTCCGACCACGTTGTCCAATTCAATCACAAAGGTCACCGACCACGTTATTCGGTTCAACCACATAGGTCATCGACTACGTTGGTAACTAACAATGCTGGTCTCTGGCCACGTTGTCCAGATCGACCACACGAGTCTCTGACCATGCTGGTCTTCGACCACATTGTTTCCATCACATAGGTTCAACTATGTAGGTTTCAACCACGTCAGTTCCGACATCCTTGGATCGACCACGTTGGTCTACAATCACACAGATCTCAATCACGTCGGTTCCGACCACCCTGGTTAAACCATGCTGGTCCTCGATCACACAGATCATCGACCCTGCTAGTTTCGATCACACAGATCTCGATCACGTCGGTTCTGACCACGCTAGTTTTGATCACATAGATTTTGACCATGTCAGTTCGACCACGCTGGTTTCAATCACACAGATCTCAACCATGTCAATTCGACCACACTAGTTTTGATCACACAGATCTCGACCACATTAGTTCGACCACTCTGGTTTTGATCACACAGATTTCAACCACGTTAGTTCGACTACTCTAGTTTTGATCACATAGATCTCGACCACGTTGGTTTGACCACGCTGGTTTCAATCACACAGATCTCAACTATGTCAGTTTTGACCATGTTTGTTCGACCACTCTGGTTCGACCACACTGATCTTCAAGTATATTGATCTTCAACCATGCAGGTCATCAACCACATTGATCTTCGACCACTTTGGTTTGACCAAGTCGGTTTGACCACGTTAGCTCTCAACCACAGAGGTCTTCGACCACCAACACGCACGGTAGTACTGTGATCACAACGCTGGTAGTTTCATTCAGCAGTAGTACCGCAGATTACATTGTGATAGTTATGATTTTCCTGATAAGTGTAGATACTTCAACAGAATTTCAAAACACATTTGCCAATTATAGCAACATGCATACAAGGATCAAACATGATTCCCAACAAGGTGTAAACATATTTGCACACTTTTAGAATAATGACACAAAGATTGTACGAGCTTCAATCATTTGCAAAACACATTTGCAAATATGAGCCTCGTAGCACAAGGAAAACGAAACATGGACTTCGAACAGTTGCAAAACATATTCGCAATGTATAATCCCATGCTACAAGAATTCAACATATGAGCCACAACTATTTGCAAAACACATTCGCAAATATAGGCATCATGCTACGGAGAGCTAGAGTAAGTGAGGTTGAGCAATCAACACATGATGAGACTCAAGCTACTAGACATGACCCCCTCTTAATAATACGTCACCTATACTAGCAATCCAGTCTTCCAACCAAACACCAAGACTGGTAAAAAACTAGGAACACATCCTTAGCCCTACCTAGTCATACCGTTACCTTAGCATATTCTTGAAGTGTGATGGCACACATCTTCGCCTCAAGTCCGGGTCCTTATCACTTAAACTCCATCAACACATGATGGTTCTTCTCTTGACTTGATGATCAACCCATAATTATTTCTTCTTGGACATACATCAACTCATGATGCATCCTTCACTTGACCTGATGATCTTCAACATATGAAGCTATCCCAAGTCATTCTCATTTGTGGAACCTAACCTATTCATCCAACTCATAGAAAATATCAATTCATAAATCAATTATCATCAATTACCAAATTTCACCATTAGCTCATAATGGAGGGACTAGATTCAATAATATTTTCTTTTTGGTAATTCATGAAAATCTCAATAAATAATAAGATAGAAATTGAATTGCGAGTATACAATATGTACACAATACTTGTATACTCTAGGATGAGTTTCTTAAGCAAAGCTTACTCATCCAGTTGTCAATAACAATCTAACCATTAACACATAATGGAGGAATTAGATGACAACCAGATTATGAGTATATATAAACTACACAAGCTATATATATATACTTAAAGGATATATTTCAAAGTAAAATATTTATATGTGGAAATGGAACATAGATCAATACTAATAAAACCACAAAACATAAAGTGAACTCCCCCTAAATGTGTGCATACAAGACTGTATAATAGAAAGCGTATGCACTTATTCAAGTTAGATTATTTGGTGAAATTCAATCTATATTTTGGCTCCGAGGAATGAATTAAGATGTAAGAATATGATTGTCTAATGCATATCTCTTATGTTTTCACCTTTTCATCCAAATGAGACTAAACAATATCATAATCAATAAATATGTTAGTCTCACAATTAGATTTTTCATTATCACCAAAACCACCTTAATGGAGCTTGAACTTACAATCTTCCCCTTTTTGGTGATGAATGATAACTCCATTAACAATAATAGCATTTGGATGAATATGAATATATGATAGGGAATTAAAGACTATTCGTGAAATCACTCTTCCTTTTGGCATTATTTGTAACTCCCCCTTTTGATATTGTTTAACTTTAACTTTAAATTTAACAATGCTATTTTACAATCTTCTCCCCCTAACACATTGATTATAGCTCATAGCAAATTCTCTATCTTTTGGCAATTTTAATAATTATTCTCCCCCTTTTTGGTATTATCCACTTGAATAATAATGCTATTATACACAATTCTCTCCCTTTTGGCATTTATCACCAAAAATCAAGGGAAAAGGATTAAGCCAAAGTGGAGACCTTCCAACATATGGAGCTTGATACCAATTAATTTAACTTTTGGTCATAAAGAGTATAAAAATTGAGAGACCATGTGGAGGTGACCACATGCTTGTGATGAGTAATTGACACTTGTTTCGGAAAGATTGAGTTTGTTTTGGGTGTTTTCTGCGAAGTCGTAGCCCTGTTTGAGAGGTTGAAAGACCTATCGACCACTTAGACCGTGGTCAAGAGGCAGCAACAAAGCTTACGACCACGATTGGCTGTGATCGCAGGTTTTCAAGAGGTTTACGACCACTATGGTCGTGGTCAGAGGTCATCCGGGTCATTTACGACTACTCTGTGTGTAATCGGAAGCCAGTCGAATCATTTACGACCACATTGGTCGTGGTCGGGAGCCTACCGGCCAGGTTACGACCACGTTGTTGTCAGTCCGGAGCCAGTCAGGTCATCCGCGACCAAGTTGACCGTGGTCGAACGCTGCTACGACCACGTTGTAGCAAGCTTCGGTCGAAGTCGGAGCTTAGACTTATGACCATGTTGATTAGTCAGAAGCGCTCGACCACGTTATCAAGTACTGCGGTCGGTAGTCGAGGCTTCGACCACTGAGGTAAATAGTCGGTGGGTTCGACTACGACCTTGTGGGAAGTCAGCAGACTACGACCACCTTGTGAAGTCGTCGAATGAGGTCGTGGCTCGGTCAAACGTTGTCGTAGCTAGTCGGATGCAGTTGGACATGCTCAGATGTGGTCGTAAGAGGTCGTATGCGGTCAAATGGGCTCGGGTAGCGGTCGATTGTGGTCGTAACATGGTGAGACCTGGTCGGAAGATCCCGAGAGTCTTGTATGTGGTCGTAGGTCACTTGTAATCGGTCGTATGACCTCCAGAAGTGGTCGTTTCAGCTGGGGATCGGTCGTATGGTCTTGTGTTGCGGTCGTAGACCTTGTGCTCTTATTAGTTTGACATTCCAACCGATCGTATATGGTGTATGACTTTGTGGAGTGTGTTTTGAGCTTTGTTTTCCGATGCAAATGGATGTTATCCTTGTCTAGTACGGTGCTATGTGATGTTTTGTTGTTTGTGATGGTTGCAGGATCTTGAAGATAGGTCTGGTGAGGCTGGGAAGGTTGGGACGAGACACAGGCGGTGTCGGAGTCCAGAACGACCAAGGGAAGCCGAAGGAGACCTAGTCTTGCGAGGGGTTGTAACCTTGGACAGCAAGGCAAAGCAGGAGGAAGCTTCCGGGAAGGCAGCGGAGTGGCATTTTGGAGAAATGCGGAAAGCTGCAAAGGGAAGCTATGTCTCTGCAAAGCACCGGAGTTGTTGGCGCTAACGGGCAAAGCAGTGGAGCCGTTGGGTTTAACGGGTAAAGCACTGGAAGCTCATGGGTAAAGTGATTTGAAAACCCGGTGTTAGGTAGGGGTTTACGGGTTCCCCTTCGTTGGTGTGTGGCTATAAATAGAGAGGGTAGAGCTCGAGAACAGGGGAGATCCTTATCCCCGAGTTGCTCTATTCTTCCTTGTTTTTTTGTGGGTTCTCAGGATGGAGTAAGTGTGCTCATGTATCTCCCAGTTGGAGTGGCTGTAGAAACCTCCATTATCAATCATTCATCTCTCTTCCTCTATGTTGAGTTTTTGTTCTGTGAGTTGTTTGATTGTTTTGTTTGTGCTTTCTCTGCGTTATCTTTTCCCAGGTATGCATGAGAAGCTGGTTCTCAGTTGTGCTCTGGCCCTCTTGATTTGAGAAGAGTTCTAGCTGCCTTGTTTCCTCCTACTCTGAACTGGAAATCATTCTCAAGACCATTTGGTCAAGTTATTTCCGAGAGTAACGAGTGGTCCGAGGAATCTCTGCTTGCAGTCGTGTACCCTTACAGGTTCTCCGTTCTTTGTTTGACCACATCTCTCTGCTCTGATTTCGTTTTGTTAGTCGGTCAAGTCTTCGACTTCATCAGTTGCTCGATCACATGTTGGTCTACGACCACGTATTTTCGACCAGAGAACTAACTTGAGTATTCGATCTCCTTCTTCATAGCACTCTAGCTATCGGAGAACAAGATGTGGTGGGAGTACTAGGGGGAAGTTTGAAGGCACCATTCACCCCCCTCTATTGCCATTTCGGTCCAACAAAAATAGATACATATGTCCATAGAGGGAATTAATAGAAAAGATATTTGAAACACATTCAAATAATCTTACTTTTGAGAGCTCCTTGAAGGCTTTTGAAGTTCTTCCCCTCTTTGACATTTGATACCAATTGTAGCATTTGAAGCATACTCTAATTTGAAGTTGTAGATATTCAGGATTTCGTATTCCAATTGAGCTTCAAAGGCTAGCTGAAAAAATGACTTATAAAGGTACAATAAATCTGATAAAATTTGTCCATATAGATTAGCAATAGGGGATCAAAATTTATTATTATACTTTTATCAGATTATGAGCACACTTAAGGATATAAAAATCATAAATCTGCTCAAAACCACTTGTAAAACTCTGAATTTTTTAGCATTGACACCAACATGCAAAAGAGAATGAAACACATTCATTCACAAGTTTTAATAACATTTTAGGCAAATAGGAAAAATAGTTTTCTAATATTAGTACTTTACCCTTTTTGTTTTAGTAGGCCCAAAATACTATATAGGTTTTTTTTACAAAGAGAAACTCCCCCTAACACAAAGGTTTCTCTTGGCATTTATCTTCTCTTTTGACACATAAAGGATTCTTCCCTTCTTGTTCTTCTTTTTTCACATCTCTCCCTATTTATTTAACCCTTTTTTATGTCATCTAGCACCAAGAATCAAGGATACTATTTGTAAACCTTTTTGTCCATGATTGGTACCACTTGTAAGCCTTTTGTCCACATACTAGGTGATTTTAATCATTTGTGGTTCTTTTGTCTTTTCCATGGAAATCATACACCACTTTAATATTTATACCACTTATGATGACATTAGATACCACTTGTAAAACAAAAATACCACTTGTAATTATAAATGATATCAAATATAATTAATTCTAATTGTAGAGACTTGATACCACTTTGAGATCATACATGACACCAAGTGATTGATTCCACTTGAAAAAGCTTGATGCCGCTAGTATGATCAAGTTGTATCCCACAAGTTCAAATTTGGCACTTCATCTTCAAGGATTTCCATTTGATGTTATTTGAGTGAAGATACTACTTGTAGGTGGATATCACTTGAAATACCACTTGAGATAAGAGAAGGATGATACCATTTGAGAGATACCACTTGAAAGAGTGGATATCACTTGGAAAAAGATGACATCATATATGTGAAAGAGCTTAGTTGAGAGCAGATATTGGTCGGCAAGAGAAGAAAAATGATATCACTTGAAAAGATGATATCTCTTGTAAATATAAGAATAAACTTGTGCCACGGTCAAGATGATCAAAAGTCTACCACTTTTAGAGAGAATGTCGTTTTATGACTGAAGAATCATCAAAGGATCAAAATAACATATGGAGTCAAGAGATTACTTGAGGGTAGCCAACAAGGATAAGAAAGATCAACTTGATTTTGAGGAGCAAAAGGAATGGCTAAGGAAATTGGATACCAAAAAGTTTTGAATCAAATTAGCTACTTTCAGAAAACATTGGAAGTACCGCAGCTAGACTATCGGTAGTTCCGATTTTTCTAGAAACATGCCAAGAATTGCATTTCAGAGGAGAGGAAGGTAATAGTGTTGTAATTTGCTCCAAAGCATTTCACAAAGAAGCATAGACTACTTGTGGAACATTTCCAACTATATGCCAAAATTTAAAACTCTTTTGAATATATGTTTTAGCAAATTAAGCTTTTATTTTCAAGAACAAGCTTATTTTCAATAAAATTTTCAAGATTGTAAGAATGAACATTTGAGGATATATTAAGCATTTCAATTCCATGTATGTATTGTAAATACCCTTGTGAGCCAATATACATGAATAATTTTAGCTCAAATGGTAAAACTCACTTAAGTGCTAGATTGTGACCACTTAGGTCAACGCAAGATTTTGGATGAATTTCAAAACTAAATAACTTTTGATTGGTTGGCTTTCTGAAAAAATTTTGTATACCAATAATGTTTGAAATAGCGAACTCTAGGTTTTTGGTATTGAACTCTTTTTCAAATTCATTTTAGAATTGAGTATGGCCAATTTTTGAGTTCAAAACTAAAACAAGATACTAGATAGTTAGTTTTGGGTTAGAAACTCAATTTACTTGAAATAAGTTTTTCCGAAGCCAAAACCTTTGGAAAGCCTTTGAAATGCATTTGTGTACATTTTCCAACTAGTTTTTTTAAAGATATACTATTAATTTTAAAATTTTGACTTTTGGCTTAAATGGCTCAAAATTTTTTTCAATCAATACTAGCACTTAATTAATTTGGATATACTTTGGGATATGATATACATGGTTATGATTTAGCATTTCCCTTAATGTGCCACAAATATCTTGCTCACGATTACAATAATGAATATTAGAACAAGAGTAAGAGCAACCCTTTTAAATGATTTTCATGCAATGCAACCTACACAAGGCTACAGTCTAAATATTACAAAGTAGATACTTGTTACCGAGATGGCATTGGTTTTTGATATAGCAAGATCATCTTCAAACTTGATTCCACCTTTTGCATATGGTGTAGTTCACCTCTTTGTGTATGATTCAAGCCTCCAATGCTTCTCCATGTACCTATTAAGCATTTAAGCATATTTTGGTACCCAAAACTTGGTTGGGTCCATGAAGGTTAGTCACAATAGATTTGGGCATCCAAATGGCCCTAACATTGAACTTTTATGTACTAATACTCCTAGCAAACACATTGCCATTTCTACCATTCATAAGCAAATAATGTTCATTATAAAGAGATGGCTTAGGAGTGATACATTTAGGACAATCCTTACTAAAATGTCCCTTCTCTTGACTATTGTAGTAAATTTGGCAATTGTTACCTCTTCTTGTCTTGCTTAATGCCGGTTTGCTCAATGTCGCATATCAATTAAGTCATCATAAGATGTGGATATGCTAACCTTAGATGAATTGCAAGGAATAGAAGCTACGCATGGCATATCATCTAGTAAATTGTATACTATGCCTACATCCATATTAGGCTTAGAATATTCCTTTCTTTTAGCCCATCATAATTGTTTTGAAGAGTGATATATTCTTTCTTCAAAATATTAAATTTAGCTTTCTCTTTTCCAAGGAATTCATTAAATTCTTCTAACATATATATCAACTCATCATAAGAAGGTACATCATTGTCATCATCATTATTTACCTTCTTATTATCTTTTGCTATGAAGTATTGAGTTGATGTGGAGGGAATGGCGGATTCTTCATCGTCGGAGCTAGAGGTTGAGCATTCCTCTCCCGACTCCACTCTTGTATGCAATCCTCATCGAATGAGGTGGACATTTTATATTTATCTTGAATTTTTGTCCACATCTTATGTGCGCTCTCAAGATTGCATATAGTGTTGTACACCACTACACTCAAATCACTAAACAGAGCATTAGTTGCTTGAGCATCTACATGTAAGCATTTCTCTTTCTCAATTATTGGAGCAAGAGGATCCAATGGAGGAGAAAACCCCACATCTATAATCTGCCATATTTTTGGGCTTATGGCCTTAAAATAGTATATCATGCGGATTTTCCAACAATCATAACTTATGCCATCAAATAGAGGTGCTTCATCTATGTACAATCTCTAGGCAGTGAAGCCTAATAAAAGAGAGACCAGGCTCTGAGACCACTTGTAATATTGAGGAGGCCGACTAGAGGGGGGTGAATAGGCGGTAAAAAAATCTCTTACAATTATTATCAATTTCTATTTGGCTAAAACAAAATAGATAATGCGAAAGCTTAAATCAAATTGGTTTAGGACAAATAAAGCCTAAATCACTTAGGTTCACCTAAGTGCACCAACAACTTAAGACTATACACCAAGGTTTGCAAACTTAGGATGACAAGCAATCAATTTAATTAGGTTCACCTAAGTGCACCAACAACTTAAGACTATACACCAAGGTTTGCAAACTTAGGATGACAAGCAATCAATTTAATTCTATGAATTTAAATTGCTTTAATGTAAATTGAGCACAAGAGAACAAACCACAAAGACACGGTTGCTTTTTACCGTGGTGTTCAGAGACTTGCTGGTCTTCCCTAGTCTATGTTGTGTTAGCCCAAAAGAATTGGATCGGTCCCCGAATTAAGCCGAAACACCTCAATCCACTAGTGGTAGCTCTTTCCCGCTCTAGGTAGGTGAGCTCCAACCTTCACACTTCATCGGGTCTTCTCATTACCTTCTTTGAGAAGATCACTATGCACGACGTATCCAATGCTGTCTAGGAGTTCTGCTCACCGTTCAGACCACTCACACAAAGCTTTGACCACGTCGGCATTCGACCACATTGTCCGATTCGACCACAAAGGTCTTTTGACCACGTTGTCTGATTCAACCACAAAGGTCTTTCGACCACGTTGTCCAATTTGACCACACAGGTCACTGACCATGTTGGTATTCGACTAGGTTGGACTCTAACCACGTTGTCCAGATCAACCACATAGATCTCCGACCACGTTGTTTCGATGAAATAGGTTTGACCACTAAGGTTTCGGCCACGTCAGTTCTAACATCCTCGGTTTGATCACGCTGGCCTAAAATCACACACACCTTGACCACGTCGGTTCCGCTTACCGTAGTTCGACCATGTTGGTCCTCGATCACATAGATCATCGACCATGTTGGTTCAACCATGCTGGTTTAGATCATATAGATCTTGACCACATCGGTTCTGACCACGCTAGTTTTGATCACATAGATCTCGACCACGTCAGTTTGACCACACTGGTTTTGATCTGTGAATCTCGACCACATCGGTTCTGACCATGCTAGTTTTGATCACACAGATCTCGACCACGTCGGTTCAACCACGCTAGTTTCGATCACACAGATCTCGACCACATCAGTTTTGACCACGTTGGTTCGACCATGCTGGTTTTGATCACACAAATCTCGACCATGTCTTTTCGACCACGCTTGTTTGACCACTCTTGTTTGACCACGTCAATCTTTGACTACATTGATATTTGACCACACAGGTCATTGACCACGTTGATTTTTGACCACATTAATCTTTGACCACTTAGGTCTTCGACCAACTTGGTTTGACCAAGTCGGTTCGACAACGTTAGCTCTTGACTATAGAGGTCTTCGACCACCAACACATGCAGTAGTATCGTGATCACAGCACTACTTGTTCCGTTCAACGGTAGTACCGTAGATTACACTTTGGTTGTTCTGATTTTCCTAACAGGTGCAGATACTTTAACAGATTTTGCAAAACACATTTGCAAACTACAGTATCATAGATACAAGGATCAAACATGATTCACAACAAGATGCAAAACACATTTGCACACATTTAGAATCATGATGTAAATATTACATGAGTTGCAACCATTTGCAAATACATTCCTCATACCACAAGGAAAAAGAAACATAGACTTCAAGTACTTGTAAAATACATTCGTAATGTATAGTTCCATGTTACAAGAATTCAACATATGAGCCACAACAATTTGCAAAATACATTCGCAAATATAGGCATCATGCTACAGAGAGCAAGAGCGAGTGAGTTTGAGCAATCAACACATCATGATACTCAAGCTACTAGACATGACCTCTCTTAATAGTACGACACCTATACTAGCAATCCGGTCTTCCAACCAAACACTTAGACCGGTAAAAGACTAGGAACACATCCTTAACCCTAGCTAGTTATACCTTTGCCTTAACATCTTCTTGAAGCTTGATGACACACATCTTAATTTCAAGTCCAGGTCCTTGTCACTTTAGCTCCATCAGCACTTGATGGTTCTTCTCTTGTCTTGATAATCAACCCATGATCATTTTCTCTTGGGTATGTATCAACTCATGATGCATCCTTCACTTGACCTGATGTTCTTCAACACATGAAGCCATCCCAGGTCATTCTCATTTGTGGAATCTAACCTATTCATCCAACTCATGGAAAATGTTAGTCCACAAATCAACTGTCATCAATTACCAAATTTCACCATTAACTCATAATGGAAGGACTAGATTTAACAATCTTTCCTTTTTAGTAATTCATAACAATCTCAAAAAATAATAAGAGAGAAATTAAATTGCGACTATACAAGATGTACACAACACTTGTATACTCTAGATGAGTTTCTTAAGCTAAGCTTACTCATTCGGTTGTCATTAACAATCCAACCATTAACACATAATGGAGGAACTAGATGACAACCTGATTATGAGTATATATGAACTATACAAGCTATATATATATATACTCAAACGATATGTTTGAAAGTAATGATCCTTAATATGTGGAAATGAAACATGGATTAATACTAATGAAATCATAAAACATAGAGTGAATTTCACTTAAATATATGCATACAAGAATGTATAATGAAAAGCATATGCATATATTCAAGTTAGACTATTTAGTGAAGTTCAATCTATATTTTGGATCTAAGAAATGCATTCGATCCGTAGTACTACTAGATGAGCATTCATGAAAAGTTGTAAATTTGATGCACTCGATCACTAGTTTGATGCATATGTTTGTCTCTTCGATCCGTAGTACTACTAGATGAGCATGCATGAAAAGTTGTAAATTTCAGTATTGGAATCGATCGAACAAACTTGATTAATTTATGTTGAATAACACATGCAATACATCAATATACTTTCTCTTGCAACACACTAATTCAAATCGTGCACGATTAAATCCAAGGTTTGCTATGGGCCATTGCCATCCCATCGATCGAATAAACTTGATTAATTCGAATTCAAGGTTAGCATAATTTTACTGCAATTTGTACTTCCATTTGTTTATTTATATTTGTAGGGTTCACCAAGATTTACTTTACTTTTGTCTAGGTTAGTTTTTTCTTTTGTCTTTGTGTCACACAAGCATTTACAATATTTAAATCTAGCAAAATATTAGTCACTTGATGAGTAGATAATCCCAAATAGATCAGAATTGTTAGAAATCTATCATTTTTTGGGAGATATTAGTTGATTTTCTGACATCAGGATAGCCTAGAAGATTCACGACTACACCCGCTACATTTCCGTCACTGGTAAGGTTGACCATGCCGCCATCATGTCCATTGTGCCTCATCTAGCAAAGCTAAGACCACACACGAGCACCATCGTGGGATCTGGTGTGTTGAGGAACCGTCGCTGGCGACCAGTCCGATCGATTCCTCTACTTATGGAAAACAAGATCAATCAGAGAAGACAAGAATAGTAGATTGAAAACACAGAGCGGTAGAGAGTACTCTTGGTCTTTATTTATTGCTTTCTTTCTGATTTTCGTATACAAAATTGCCAATAGTGTTCCCTATTTATATCCAGGTGGAGAGGTGCCCACGATGGGCCAAGGCTTCAAGGCCAGGCCCAGGTTTCCTAACACTCCTACTTGGGCACTCATCTAACATGCTCATGCCTCATCAAAACTCCATAAAAACCCAATGAAAAAAATTTGGAGAAAGAGTACATGATACATGTTATGCTACATTGCACAAATTGCCTCATTAAAAACCTTGGCCAAGAAACTTCAGGAAAACTTGTCAAGGGAAAAAAGAGTACAATGCACCCCATTACATTCAATCTTCAGGACTTATTCTTTGGGTACTTGATCTTCATGATCAAGGTTTAATAACAGACTTGAGAAAATTCTCCCCCTAAATTCTACACTTCTCTAAGTCTCATCATTCTAATTCCTCGTACACATCTTTCAAAGCTAGATGCAGGGAGTGACTTTGTGAATAAATCTGCCAGATTCTCACATGACATAGTATGCAGTACCTTAATCTCGTCCATCTTTCGCAATTCATGAGCATAGAAGAACTTGAGGTTGATATGCTTTGTGAGATAACTCTTCACATAGCCTGTCTACACTTGTGCAACGTAAGTTGCATTATCTTCATAGATAATTGTGGGAGCTTGCACAATATTCATCCCACATGACTGCTGGATGTGATGAATCATTCGCCAGGGCCAAGCACATTCTCGTGTGCCTTCATACAATGCTATAATTTCTGAGTGGTTCGTTGAAGTCGTTACAAGATTTTGCTTAGACGATTTCCAGGAAATTGTAGTTCCACCACACAGGGTTTATGACCTTGCGGTATGCGGGTCTGATAGATACCCAGTATCTGCATAGCCAATCAAGTTCAAATCTTGATTCCTTTTGAAGAACAATCCATAGTCCTTGCTTCCTTGAAGGTATCGAAAGATGTCCTTTATCCCCTACCAATACCTTTTGGTTGGTTCTGCACTATGCCTTGCCAATAGGTTTACGGCAAATGTGATGTCTGGTTTAGTGCAGTCTGATAAATACATAAGTGCTCCTACTGCACTTAAGTATGGGAATTCTGGTCCCAGGACTTCTTCCCCCTCTTCTCTAGGTCGGTATGGGTCTTTTTCTTGCTGTAAAGACTTCTCGATCATTGATACTTTCGATCGGTATGCCTTCTCAAAGCCAAACCTTTCTAACACCTTCTGGGCATAGGCTGACTGATATACTAATATTTCTTTAGGGACATGCTCAAGCTGTAGGCCTAAGCAATATTTGGTTTTACCCAATCTTTTATTTCAAATTCTGACTCCATGTAAGAACTTGCTTCTTTTATATCTTCCATTGTCCGATGATATTCAGATCATCTACATACACTAAGATTATAAAAAATCTATTCTGGGATCGTCGTAAAATACACAGCGACAATCTTCATTGTTTGTGTAGCCTTTCTTGCACAGAAAGTTGCTTAAACGATTATACCACATCCTGCCAGATTGCTTCAGTCCGTACAGTGATTTCCTGAGCTTCACATTGTATAGATTTCTATTTGCTCTGTCTTGGTTCGGGACGGGGATACATTCAGGTACCTTCATATAAATCTCCGAATCAAAATTTCCATAAAGGTATGCAGTTACCACATCCATCAATTTCATTTCTAGATTCAAGTTTACTGCCATTGAGATCAGATATCTAAAGGCAATTCCACTCATGACTAGGGAGTATGTTTCTTCATAATCAACTCTTAGATGTTGAGTGAAACCTTGTGCTACCAACCTGGCTTTATATCTTACAACTTCATTTCTTTCATTTCTCTTTCGAACAAATACCCACTTTGCCCTACAGGATGCACATGGGGAGATGTGCGGCATACGGGCCCAAACACCTCTCTTTTGTTCAAAGATAATAATTCAGTTTTTATTGCCTTATTCCAATCTTCCCAATCTGATCTTTTCTTACATGCAGCAAGCAATGCAGGCTCTGGATCAAGATCGATGATTGTGGCAATTTTCTTTGCAAAGTAGATATCAATATTGGCTGTTGTCCTATTCATGGACTCTTCCGTGCGCACATAATTTATAGCTATTTCTTCATGAGTTGCTTTTTCTAGAGCGATTGCTTCTTCTAGAGCTTCTCCTTGCTCATCGCTTCTTCCAATTACGGTAGCAAGTCCTTTAGTTTTTTGGCTCCGATGTGTGCGCACACATCCATGTCGATTTCTTCTTCCATGGGGATGTTCAGATTCGATATCCCCTTTTTTGAAGGTGTCATACTAATGCCAGGTCTCAACTGGCTCTCCTTCTGGTTTTAGGGAACATCAGTGATCGGCTGTGGCAAGTCTTTCTTATCCTTCTTCATTAGGCGTCTCCGGTTACTTATGATTCGAGGGGCCAGAGTTTTCATCCTTTTATTTTGAGGCCTCTGGACGGGATTAGGGATATCTTCTACTTTCTTTGGTATTTCAACCCTCTCCAGTGCATTATGTGCAGGCACATGCGACTTGGTCATGCTCTTCAAATCACTAAAGTGGTCAGGTAGTTGATTTGTTAATGCTTGCAAACCAATGATCTTCAGGATTTCTCTATTCGCTTCACTAGTGCGTGGGTCATGTGCATGGGTTCCTATGGCTTGCCACGTAATTTCTCGACATTTTTTATCAAGGGGTTGATTTCCTCCCCTAATGTTGGGAAATTATCCTCATCAAATATGCAATCAACGAAGCGGGCGGTATGCAGATCTCCTGTCATGGGTTCTAAATACCTGATTATGGATGCAATCTCACAACCAACGTATATCCCAATCTTACGGAGGGGTCCCATTGCAGTACGCTGTGGAGGTGGTATAGGTACATAAACCTTGCATCCAATCTCCTGAGATGAGAAATTTTCGGTGCTAACCCTTGCGCTAGTTGCATAGATGAATGGATGTTGTAGGCTGATGTTCTAAAGTTGATGAGATTTGCTGCATGTAGGACTGCGTGTCCCCAACATGTAGCTGGCAAATTACAATGCTGCAAAAGAGGTTGGGCAGTAAATTTAATTCTCTTGATTAATGCCTCTGCTAAACCATTCTGGGTATGGACATGCGGTACATAATGCTGACGTCGGTCTCGTTGGCCATGAAGCACATGCCGATGAAGTCATCGCCGTCCTTGGGGTTTTGATCATCCTTGCCGTCATCATCACTCCACCCTTCCATGCCACTGAAGCTGATGTCGTTGAAGGCGGTGAGGACGCGGTGGAAGAGCTTCTTGGCTTTGCCATGGTTGAGGTACTTCTTCTCTTTGCTTTGAGCGTGAGCTGGAGACTTCTTGTTACGGTTCTTGTTGGTGTAGTCGTTCTTGCTCATACCGCCATAGTCGCTCTTGCCCTTCTCCAGCTTGGGGCAATTTGCCCGAATGTGGTTGGGGCCACCACACTCGAAGCAAATCACAGGCCCTCCTCTCTTCTTGTCCCTCAGTCTCTTGAATTCATGGGAGAATTTTCTAGCTAAGAGAGCAAGTTGGTTTTCTGGGAGTTGGTCTAGTTGATCATCATCTAACTCACAAAGAGCAGCAAGAGAGAATCCAGAAACCACATCAGAAGAAGATCCAGAAGCTGGACTGGGATCGGTGACCACTGCCATCGACTGCGACTTCGACCTACGAGAGACTATGTCAATCTCGTGAGTCTTGAGGCATGAGTACAACGCATCAAGAGTCAAGGTCGAAAGATCGGTCGTGTCCTTGATGGTGATCACTTTCATCTCCCAAACTCGCAAATCCAAGGCCGAAAGCATCTATCGAGCATTATCCGAGTCGGGGTATGTGAGACCAACCACTCGAAGATTGCTCAAAATCTTGTGAAACTTCGCAAAACACTCATCAAGGGACTCTCCAGCAAGCATTTTAAACTTGTTGTAATCTCGCTTGTACTGGTCCTGTTGTACCATCTTGATTTGGGTGGTGCCCTCATGGTAAGCATCGAGGGTCACCCAAATATCACAGGCCGACATAAGATGAGAAATACGATCAAATTTGTTTTGCCTCAGTCCTTGGATTATGATGTTCCTTGCCTTAGCATTTGCCTCAACATCAGGCATGTTTGCCACATTGATGTTCTCATCGGCAGGAACAAGAAAACGAGTTTTGACTTTTCGGCAGATTGCATAGCCCTGAGCCTGTATGTAAGACTCCATCCTACTCTTCTAGAAGGGATAGTCGATTCCATCGAAGATAAGGGGCTTGGTGGAATACTTGTCTGTCGCCATGGCTCACAGACCGGTTAAGATCTATAGAAGAGAGCTAACCGGCTCTGATACCATTTGTAGGACCGAAATGGCAACAGAGGGAGGGGGGTGAATGGTGCCTTCAAACCGCCCCAAATATTCCCCTAAACTTTCTTCTCCAATAGCTATGGAATCTATGAAGCAAGAAGTTGTAAGCTCACTTGAATCTGGAGAAAGGAGCATAAATAGAAGTAAAAACGAGAGACAACAAGGAGGAAATCAGAGAGCAACAACTGAAAAGATTGAGACTGGTCTGGCCGCATGGATGATTGTGGTCTAACCGCCGAGACCCAACCGGTCTAACCTCAAGCTCACAGCCAGTCTAATCATCAAGGAACTATCAGTCCATCTACAAGATCTCTACCGGCTCAGCCGCAAGATCAAAGCCAGACTGACCGCCAACGGATTTGCGGTCTGACCGCCGACAGGATTTCAGACCGAACGGGGAAATAGAAATCGATTCAAAAGGAGCCGAAAAAATCAACTGACTGGAAATTGCAGACTGTAAATAGGGAGAATGGAGAAAACAAAACACAGATCAAAATCCTCCCAGTGATTAAGACCACTGAAAGAAATATCTCATTGAAATGAAGACCTCGAATCTCAACTTCAGAAAGATCGAATTGCATGATTTAGAGGATCTACAGAGCAACTAAAAGCCAACAAAATAGAAAACACTTTTTTTGTCGGAGCCGAGGAAACACAACAGTTGAACTACCCAGAGCTTGTCACCAAACTTGAGTAGAAAAGAAAGCAGAATTCAGACTTTTGTTCAGAGGCTTTGTTCAGAGGCATTCCAAAGCTCCCTAATTGAAAGGTCACAGAAGAAGATACTGCTTTGCCGAAAAGACAAGAAGATGAACATAGCATAACTGCTGAAAGAGTAAAAACTAGAGAACTTCTAATTCGATCAAAGGAATTTAATCAAGGAAAGATCACTCTTTCTAACAAAGGAAATTGAGAGACCATGTGGAGGTGACCACATGTTTGTGACGAGTAATTGACACTTGGTTCAGAAAGATTGAGTTTGATTTAGGTGTTTTTCTGCAAAGTCATAGCTCTGTTTGAGCGTTTGGAAGACCTTACGACCACATTGGGTGTGGTCGTAGGTCACTGGGGTGGTTTACAACCACTAAGACCATGGTCGAAAGGTAGCAGCAAAGATTTATGACCACGTTTGGTCGTGATCACAAGTCTCCGAGAGGTTTATGACCATGTTGGCCATGGTCGAACACTGGTATGACCATGTTGCCCGTGGTCGAACGCTGCTACGACCACGTTGGTCGTGGTCGAAAACTTGGTTCGCAGTTTACGACCATGTTGTGTCGTTTACGACCACTCTGGTCGTGGTCGAGCGCACTTTCGACTACGTTGGTCGTGGTTGGAAGTCGTCAGTCGGAGCTACGATCGCAGTGGTCAAAAGTCGGCGCTCGAACTTATGACCACGTTGAGTAGTCGTGGCCTACGACCACGTTATCGTAGGAAGCGATCGGAAGCACTCGGGTGAAGTCGTAGCACGGTCAGTTGTGGTCGGAAGCCCATTCGATCACATTATAGACTTAGGCTGAAAGTCGTAGCTTCTGTTGTCTGGTCGTATGGCTTCCAGAAGCGGTCGTATCAGCTGGGAATCGGTCGTAAAGACTTATGAGAGGGTCGTAGACCGTGTGCATTAATGTTTAAGTGATTTTGACCGGTCGTAATGTATGTACGACTGTGTGGAGTGTAGTTTGAGCTCTATTTCTCTGATGCAGATATTTGTACACATTGTGTTGTGCGGTGCTATGAATGTTTGCTTGTCTGTGATGGTTTGCAGGACTTTGAGACTAGTCGTGGTGAGGCATGGATGGTCGAGACTAGGCACGGGGGTGCTGAGGTCGTGAGCGGCCGGGAGATGCCAAAGACGACGAGGTCTGTGAGGTGGTTGCAAGCGTGGTCGACAAGGCAGGAGGAAGCTTCCGAGAAGGCAGCGGAGTGGCATTTTGGAGAAATGCGGAAAGCTGCAAAGGGAAGTTGTGTCTCTGCCAATGCACAGGAGTTGTTGGCGCTAACAGGCAAAGTAGTGGAGCCGTCGGGTTTAACAGGTAAAGCACTGGAAGCTTGTTTTTGCTAGTGGGTAAAGCGAGTGGTAAAACCCGGTGTTAGGTGGGGGTTTACGGGTTCCCCCCCGGTAGTAGAAGACTATAAATAGAGAGGGTAGAGCTCAGGTGCTCGGTGAGATTCGGATCCCTGAGTTGCTCTGTTCTTCCTTGGTTATTTGTGAGTGTGTGGGTTCTCGGGATGGAGCAAGTGTGCTCATGTATCTCCCAGTTGGAGTGGCTGTAGAAACCTCCATTATCAATCATTCATCTCTCTTCCTCTATGTTGAGTTTTTGTTCTGTGAATTGTTTGATTGTTTGTTTGTGCTTTCTCAGCTTTATCCTTTCCCATGTATGTCTGAGATGATGGTTCTCATTTGTGCTTTGGCTTTCTTGATCTGAGCAAGTTCTTTGCTCGAGTTACCTTGCTTTCTACTGCTCTGAACTGGGATCCATACTCAAGACCATTTGGTCAGGTTCCTTGTGCAAATGGTCGTGCGTCTCAAGTTACTCTGTTCTTTTTCGACCATGCCTTCTTGTTAGAGCACAGTCATGTTTAGAGTCTCTTGGCGATTTGTCTCGAGACTTTAATGTTATTCGCTTTTGAGTCTTGCCGGTTGTGCGCGCTCTCTCTGTCTTCGGTCGTTCCTGTGTTCTTTGTTTTGTCGATCGACATTTCACTGTGAAGTCTCGACTGCTCTGAAACTGCTTCGGTCACAGTAGGGAGTCGTTCGACTACATAGTAAGGTATCGACCGCTCTGGGTTTTTGCTGACTCCATCATTCTTGATTAGTCTCAGTTGACTTCCTCTCGGTTTCCAGCGAGCATTCAACTTCTGTCTTCGTAGCTTCTGTAGCTATTGGAGAAGAAGTTGGTGAGAATTCTTGGGGAGTTTTTGAAGGCACCATTCACCCCCCCCTCTATTGCCATTTCGGTCCTACAGAAATTCAAGCTACTTTGACATCTTCTTTGCCGAGACAGGAAAAAACAATTTGACTACAAAGACTGAATCTCTAAAGAAAGAGCAGAAAGACCAAGATTCAGGCAAGTGACCAAGCACAGTCTTGAACTGAAATACCGAACAGAGGAAGAACTCAAAAGACAAGAAGCTTGAGATCCTTAAATCTTTAGATCATGAGATTTAAGAACACAAAATGAAAAAGGTCTCAGTTCAAGAGAAACACAAGCTAATACAATTTTCACCAAGACATCAAGGAATCAAGATTCCTCTGCTCATGGTGAACAGTAAACCCTAGAAAAGTGTAAACAGAGGAATTGAGGCGCATGACTAAAAGAATTCTTTGATTCAACCTTTTGCTCTCGGAAATGGACTAGCCAAGGGGCTTTGGGGAGATTTCCAGTTCAGAGCATGTTAATCTTGTAGCTACTCTAACAAGAACTCATCAACAGATAGCAAGAAAGTTCAGAGAGCAGAACATATGAACTCGAAAACTGAAACCAAAACTATTGGACCGAAAACGGTGACAGAGGGGGGGTGAATGGAGGCCTTTAAAAATTACCCCGAGTATCCACGAAATTTTCAACTCTCCGATAGCTATATAAGCTATAAAGAAAGAAAAAGAGCTCACTTGAAAACACACAACAATAACTGAAGGCAGGAGACTTGCTTCAATTGATATTAGAAGGAAGTGCTCAAAAGCAAAGCCCAAATGAAATTTCTGCTGCCTGTCCAATGGTGCACTCTTGGCAAAGAGCAGTATCAAGAGTACATGGCCAAATTAATTTCAGCATGAAGGAAGGATGCAGCATCCACAAAGTAGCAGCCGAGAGACAAAGACTACAAGCTGAAAACTACCAAAAATTGCAGTCCAAAGATGCTCTATTAAACTGCCGAACTAACCAAGAGAAAGAAAATTGTTGTAGTGGTGGCCCCCACCTAAACCCAGCAGGCCTGGTAGGAGGTTATAAGGCCCAGAATAGGCCATGTGTAATGACATAAATGCCCTTGAAGGGGATGATCAACTGTAAGGGTATAATTGTGAAAGCACTCCCCATGTATATATATATATATGGAATACAGGCCGTGGGGAAGGCCCAAGCCATTACTCATCTCCCTCACTCTCCACTACCATCTCTCTCTGTTTGGTCTGTAACCATAACAGTTGGCGCCGTCCGTGGGGAGGACAGGAGCAAGCCTGAAGTTCGTAGGAGGATGGCACCGAAAAAAGCTTCGTCGGCGGCGGCGAAGGGGAAGAAGACGGTTGGGGCGGAGCGTCGCGTGAGTACCAGGGCTTCGGCATCGGCTGCCGCGGGCGCGGCGGTCGAGGATGTTGACGCTCGCGCTGCGACGACAGACCATGCCACCGGCGCTGCGGCAGCCGACCACGTCACCGCGCTGCGCGCGGCCGACCCGCCAAAGACGCAAAGCAACCAACCTCACCGCCGCGCGGCGACGCGCAGCGCGGCCGGGCGATTGAGGTAGCCACAACGGAGCGACCGACGGCTCGGGAGCTCGCGACGCGGTCGTGCCGCGTCGATGCATTCGTTAGGCGTGCGGTGGCCCGCCCACAGTGGTGGAAGCGCCTGGCGCGCCCTCAAAGCGTTCCAACAGGAGCTGGGGGATCTTCGTGGGGCTGTCCGAGACATACAAGAGGCTCGGAGCCAGCAGGCCACGCCGGTGGTCGCGCCAGAGCCCACGCCAGAAAGGACGAACAGCCGCGACGCCCCCACATCCAGCCGCGTCCCGCTACGGCGCATCGATCCGGAGTTCCCGCTTTCGGCAGGACTACAGCAAGCGGCGTGGCCCGAAGACTTCAAGTTCCCCAGTGTCATCGAGCCCTACAAAGGCGACACGAACCCCCGCGAGTTCGTGCGTGTATACGAAACAGCAATCAAGGCCGCGGGCGGAGATGACACCACAAAGGCGAAGGGGCTCCCCCTCGCGCTGCAAGGAGTGGTGCTCTCCTGGTTTTTACCATAGAGCCGAACTCCATCTACGTGTGGGAGTAGATCCGCGACCGTCTTCACAACAACTTTCAAGGAAATTATGTCGAGCGGGTCGACGCGGACCAGCTCTTGCGCCGTAAAGCAGAAACCTTCGGAGAAGCTCCGGGACTACTTCAAATGCTTCGCGAAGATACGTTGTCAAGTCAAAGATGTTAATGAAACCACCGTTGTCAATGCAGCCACACAGGGTCTTCGCCCGGGCCCGATGGTCGAGTACAATGCACGGAAGCCAATCAAGACAGTGACGAAGCTCTTTGACAAAATGGAGGAATACGCCAGGGCGGAAGAGGACGCGCGGTGAAGGCAAGGTGACGACTCCGACACCAACCAGGCCGGTGCCTCGACAAAACCCAAGATCGCGAAGGGCGGTTCTTGAAGAAGCATATAGTGAGTCGTCGAGGATGCGTCCGACCGCAGGACGCCCGCACAAGGAGTCGTCCGATAGGCCCAAGCGTGGCGATGAGAAGTCACGGCGAGGCGATGACGTCCTCCACATCGGCGGTTCCGACGAAGGTGCTCCCGCGGGCCGGGGCGGTCGGGGACGCCGAGGCCGGGGGCACGACGATAAAGGCTGTGGAGATTACGACGACCAACACCAGGGGCGGTGGTGCGCGATCCACGATCGTGGCAACCCGACACCCGCGACGCACCTCTATCGCGGCGCTCGCGGCAGCGTCACCGAGGGCAGAACCCGAAGCACGCCGCCGTGGTGGCCCACGTACAGCACCCATACGAAGCCCCCGTGCACATTCAGGAACAAGGGACGCAGCCCCATGAGGGTCCTCTGTGGATTCAGGCCCACGTACAGTAGCCTCAGGAGGGCTTTCTGCAGCTACAGGCTCCGGAGGCCACCCGTCGAAGGGTTATCAACGTCATCTCCGGAGGCTCCTCGTTGGAGTTTGCCTCGACACGGCAGCGGAAGGCCTACGTGCGGAGGCTACACCACGTGGTGGCACATCCAGCACAGGCACCGCCGGACTGGGCACAGCATGAGGTCACGTTCACCCCCGCCGATGCCGAAGGCGTGGAGCTTCCCCACCACGACCCTCTGGTCGTCCGAGTCGTTATAGTGGGATGCGACGTGGGACGGGCCCTGGTCGATGGCGGCAGTTCCGCGAACATTCTGTTCGTGGTAGCCTTCGACCAGATGGGGATCCCCCGAAGTCGCCTCGGCCCATCGGGAGTTCCGCTACAAGGCTTTGGAGGACAACCTCTACGGGCGCTCGGCCAAATATGCCTGTAGGTCTCCTTCGGCCAGGGCGACAATGAAAGGGTCGAAGACACCACATTCGACGTCGTTGACCTCCCATACCCATACAATGCCATATTGGGGGCGTCCAATCCTCAACTCCTTCGGGGCGGTACCGCATCACAGCTATTTATGCATGAAGCTCCCGGGGCCGCGAGCCATCATTACCGTTCGGGGCGACCAGGATAGGATCGGCGCCGCCGTGCGAGGGCCCACGGTGCCATCCGGGGGTGACTCCGCAAGCCCTGTCGATAGTGAATCTACTAGAGGCTCCGACCGCGCTGAGCACAAACGGTTAGTACCCCCCCATCGTATGTAATCGCTTACCCGCGCAAACGGGAATGTAATAAAGTTCCGTTTGTCGCCAACATATTACCGCTGCGCAGAAGTACGCGGCGAGCACACGCGGAGGCCTCGTCTACGCGTGTGCTCCCGCAGTATAAACCAAAGACGCACATTCGCGTGTGCACTCTCCATAGCCAGGGGTACGGGTATGAGTATAAACCAAAGACGCACATTCGCGTGTGCACTCTCCGTAGTCAGGGGTACGGGTATGAGTATAAACCAAAGACGCGCGTTCGCGTGTGCACTCTCCGCAGCCAGGGGTACGGGTATGAGTATAAACCAAAGACGCACGTTCGTGTGTGCACTCTCCGTAGCCAGGGGTACGGGTATGAGTATAAACCAAAGATGCACGTTCGTGTGTGCACTCTCCGTAGCCAGGGGTACAGGTATGAGTATAAACCAAAGACTCACATTCGCGCGTGCACTCTCCGTAGCCAGGGGTACGGGTATGAGTATAAACCAAAGACGCACGTTCGCGTGTGCACTCTCCGTAGCCAGGGGTACGGGTATGAGTATAAACCAAAGACGCACGTTCGCGTGTGCACTCTCCGTCAAAGACACGGGCATGATTATAAACAAAGACGCACGTTCGTGTGTGCACTCTCCGTCAAAGACACAGGCATGAGTATAAACAAAGACGCACGTTCGCGTGTGCACTCTCCGTCAAAGACACGGGCATGAGTATAAACGAAGACGCACGTTCGCGTGTGCACTCTCCGTCAAAGACACGGGCATGAGTATAAACGAACACGCACGTTCGCGTGTGCACTCTCCGTCAAAGACACGGGCATGAGTATAAATAAAGACGTGTGGGGGGATGCCTCTGCACGCACTCTACGGAGTATAAATAAGACACAGATGTTCTCCCTGCGCACTCTACTGAGTATAAACAAGACGCGAACCCCGCGAACGCCAGGGACTTCATCCTTGTGCGTACTCTACGGAGTATAAATAAGATGCGGATGTTCTCCCCGTGCACTCTACTGAGTATAAACAAGACGCGAACCCCGCACACGCCAGGGACTTCGTCCTTGTGCGTACTCCCCGGAGTATAAATCAGACGTGGACGCTGATCCCACGCGAATCTTGCGCGGCTGCTAATCGCGCACCTTAGCGCATGAAGGCTCGCCTTCGCACATCGCGGGAGGTGTACGCAGGGGGTACCATGGAAACCAATTCTGGGAGTCCCAGCGTACCGACGTTGCGCGCCAAAGGCTAGCCCCAGCGTCGGCGCGCACATAGAATATGCGATACACCAGAGGCTGCCCTCACCTCGGGGTGGGGGCCGAAGGTCCGCCTTCGCACACGACAGTCCACGAGACTCTAAACAGGTCATGATGCGGAGGTCCTCCTTCGCACACGCCAGTCCACGAGACTCTAAACAGGTCGTAGTGTGGAGGTCCGCCTTCGCACGCGCCAGTCCACGAGACTCTAAACAGGTTGTGGTGCGATGGTTCACCTTCGCACGCGCCAGTCTACGGACTCTAAACAGGTCGTAGTGCGGAGGTTCGCCTTCGCACGCGCCAGTCCACGAGACTCTAAACAGGTCGTGGTGCGAAGGTTCGCCTTCGCACGCGCCAGTCTACAGACTCTAAACAGGTCATAGCGCGAAGGTCCACCTTCGCAAGCGCCAGTGTACGGACTTTCAGCAGGTCGTAGTGTCAACAACGGCTTCCGCACGCGCTGGCTCCACGGAGTACTCAACGCGCGAACCCCACGGGCGTATTGGCACCCGGGCGACGAGCAGAGGGCAGCGCTCGCATGGTTCACACTGAACGGCGAACTTGGAATATGGGGAACTCGGCCCCGCACAGCATGACCGCGCATGCCCTAATTATCACAAGATCTATATATCGGGAAAATCTCAAAGTACAGAGGCCCGCCAACATCCCTGCCGCTCTAAGTAGCTATTCGGTAGGCTCGTCCTTAACACGCAATAAGGACGGGGTTCCGCCGGAAGAAAGTCGGGTCGCCCAAAAGTCCAGCGACTCTTCGGCCCTTCGCCAGCGTCGAAGGCGTCGCCGGGTCGCAAGGTCGGCCGCAAGAAGTCGGTCCCAGTAAGGAAGCTGCCCGGGACATAGGCGAAAGTCAGAACTCATGAAGCAAGCACATACTTCATTCACAAAAAGAGGGGACATTACAACGCACGCCTACACCTAGGCACCACGGCGTCACACCTGCGAGTTCCCGGCGCCTTCGGAGGCATCAGCGCCGCCCTCGTCGCGTCGAGGACCCGCCCAGAGGTGGCGAGGCTCCTCCCGTCGCGACGGAGTTCGACCCGCGATGTCCGCCCGGCGTAATCCCAGATCCGTTCATAGAAGGGCTTGATGGCGCGGCGAGCGGAGCGGACGGCGCCGGACATTACTCCGGCCCCACCGGGCATCTCTAGCTGGGGGTCCTCTAGCCCGGCGACGTGCGGGCAACCGCGGTGTTGCAGGAGCACGCACACCAGGCATGCCGATGCGTACACACAGTGGTTGCCGAAGGTCGTCGCAGCGCCGCGCGTGACGTTGGTGGTATCTCCGACCCAGCGGAGGGTCCGCAACAGCTCCTCCGGGCCGAAGGCGTGGTCCGGCACTTTGGCCACAAGCCCTTGGAGATGGCTTTCCAGCGCTTGCATGGCGTCCTGCTCTATAGGCCTGCAGCACTTGCTGGTCGACATTGGTAGCCGCGTCACCCACGATCCCGTGCCACGCCCTCAGCGTCTCCGGGGGAGGCACGAAGTCCGCGGAGCTCACACGCGCGGAGGTCCCGTGTTCCGCCAAGCGCTCCTCCTCCGGAATGAGCGACGCTGCAAACAGGGATGCAGGTGAGCACCGCAACGCATAAAAGAATACATCAGGGTAAGCTAAGCCACCCTACCTTCGGTAGCGAAAGGAGGGCTTCGGGGACCCGCCCCCCTACTCCCAGACGGGGCTGTGGTGGCGTAAGCCCCTGCAGAAAGCATGGTCCCGCAGAGAGCAGAAGCCTCCGCGTTCGGGGCCGGCGATGACCGTTCCTGCACAGCGGGCGGTGTGGCCAGGGGGGCAGAGGGCACGGACGCCTCAGGGTCCTCGGCATCTGCATCGGAGTCCCACAAGCTTCTGATGCCCGTCGCCACGACGAATCCTCGCGGCGTCCAGTGGAGCTCCAGCCGTACACACGGCCGCTTAGCCGGGGCCGGCAGCAGCGACACCGCCCCTACAGCCACGGCTGGTGAGGCCCCCACGGCTGCAGCACCTGGGGGCGAAGGTTCCACACTGGCAGTTTCCGTAGGGGGCACCTCGTCTTCTGCTGCTACAGTCGGGGAAGGCAGCACGGCTCCATGCGCCCCCACAGAGGGCGTCTTCGGCACCACAGCAGCCACGGTCGAAGGCTCCACCTCAACATCGCCGGTCTGCACGGATTCTGTCTCGGCGACTGCGGCGGATGGCGAGACTTCCCCTCTTCGGCTGCTCGCGGCAAGCCCGCCATCCAGGGCACTCACCGAAGATCCCTCGCCTCCGGTGTCCGCGCCATCCAAGCCTGAATCGGCATACTTTGTCGAATCTGACTCTGCGTCTGCTGCGCCCTCGGGAGGACCAGCAGCAGCAGTAGCAGCTGCCGCACCAAGCGCCACAGACGCCCCGCCTCGGCCCCTCTTCCGAGACGGCGCCCTCTTCTTCGCCGCACCATCGTCCGGAGCGGCACGGTCCGGCACGGCAAGGCCCAGGGCCTCGCACACGCGATTTATTCGCCCCAGCCCCGCCTCAGCGGTGGCGGATGCACGCTGATCGTGCTCCCTGCCGGTATACGACCCCAGGAATACGCGCGCGGCCTGCTCCGCCTCCTCCAAGCTAATCCCTGAAGCAAAGGAGATAACGTCAGCATGTAACACACTTCGCGTGAATAGAGGAGAGACATGGTCGAGGCTTACGAAGACCGGAGGGCGCCGGCAATAAGCAGACCGACGGTGAAACGTTGTCATCTCAACGCTTCTCGGCGGCAAGACGCCAGTCGCGGGCAAGCGGCGCCACACCGTACATCACGTACTCTTCGGCGAGGTCGCGCATGTTGAAGCGGGCGGCCACGCCCACGAGCCGTCGGGCCCTCCGCCTGTCCTCATCGTCGAGCGTCCGGCCGGGCGAGGGCTTGAACGCGATTGGTCGGCTCGTGCACTCAAGACCGCTCCCGCTCTCCACATGGAGGTAGAACCACCGCTTCATCCAGTGAGACTCCCACTTCCCGCGAGTAGAGTTCGCAGGGAAGAGCTTGCTGCAAGTCGAACGAAGAATAAAGGTGACGCTGCCGAAGCTCGACAGCGTCCCGTCCTTCCGATCCTTGGGCTGGCACCGTGCCTCGTGCAGGTAGGCGAACAATGAGGTGCTGGGCCAGCACGCTCCCGAGCGCAAGGCCCAGCTGTACACCGCGAGCCGGGCCACGGTGTTTGAGTCGATTGCGCCGACTCGGCTGAAGGTCCGCGAAGACGTCGCCACGATCGCCGCCGCCGGGATGTGGAGCCCCGCGTCGAAAAAGGCAACGAATACGACCGCCTCCGACCCCTCGGGGTGCGGTTCCCTCTCATCGGCGGTGGGCAACCGTACCACCTGGCGCTCCGACAGCTTCCCCACGCGCAGAAGCCCTTGGATCGTCTTCTCGGTCACAAGCGATGGGCCCAACTTGCCGGAGAACGTGCCTTCCTTCTCCGTCGCCAGCCACCGCTTGTCCGCCGCCGCCGGGTCACGCTCTTTGAGCGTGTACTTCACCTCTAGCGGTGAAGATCGTCGGTGAATGCCGCAGCCACTAGCCGCCCGGTCACGCGTGTCGCTAGATGCCATTGCTTCCCGCAAGAGGGGAATAGCGCGAAGAATGTGCTACAGGAGTATGGAAAGCGATGCAAGCAAGAAGGGAGCGTACACCCGCGGGAGCCTGGTCGCGGGGGCTACTTCAAGCCACCTCGCCCCAATACCGATGCGTCGCGACGGTCCGCCTATGGGATGCGACCGCAGACGCACAAAGGCCCGTCCCGCACACTTCCCTATAACTGCAGACGAAGGGCCACGACCACAGAGCCAAGGACCGTCACAGCACGACGCTCCAGTGGCCTCCTGCCGCGTGCCAACCCCGCACGAAATAGCTGAAGGCCAGGTGTCGACGGCTCCAGCCGCCATTAAAGGCACACTAATGGGCCATGGGATCACAACAGCTTCGACACTGCACCATTCATCGACCGCCCCGTGTCCCCCTTCCCTAGGGAAGAGGCGAGTAGCCGCGAGCACGCAACCGTCCACACCCCGCCGCGCGCTAGTTATAAGCCGCCGCGTGTCCTGTGCGCGCCAAGGCGGGTCGCACGGTACGGCAACCTAACCCTGGCAGACCAGGGGCCGGCGCGATTCCAGAAACCTTTACAGTGCAGGACCACCTCGTGAGATCTCGATCACCGCATGCGTGGCGGTGTTCGCTATGCGAGATGCTAGCTCCGCTGCCACCCGTTCGAAGGGTAGGGATGGGCGTGCGGCGCGTCTACGCCGGCTGGCGCGGCTCGCGCCACCGTTCGAAGGGTAGGGGCGGGCGCGCGCGTCTACCGGTGGCGCCGGCTCGCGCCTCCGTTCGAAGGTCGGGGCGGAGCGCGCGTCTACGGCCGGTGGCGCCGGCTCGCCGCCACCGTTCGAGGGTAGCGGACGGAGCGCGCGCGTCTACTCTAACTTGGCACCATTCCTGCTGCGTCAACGTCGGCACCTTGATACCGGCGGCTCCCCGCTCTAGCTAAGGTACTTTGCCGCCCGCCTCGGCCCTGCGCCGGGGAATAACGGCAAGACGCCGCCGGCCAAGCAACCTCGGCGGCAGCCTCGACATGACCTAAACCATCAAGGATTCAGGACTCTGGGTTCTCCATGTTTTGGGAACGCAGCGGCCGGTGTGCGGCAGGTTTTGACAAGTTCTCGTAGGCAGATAAGCTTCAGTACATCAACATTCCTTGACGATGGCCCAGTTGGCACAGTCAGCAGACACAGATGACCTCAAGCATATCTGCCAACGAGAACAAGTCAAGCCGTGCCATCTTCATACGAGAGCGCGGCACGCGCGTAGGAAGCCGTCTTCTCGATCGCCACACCAGCCTGGGCGCGGCCGGCTGGACCTCGCTCGGCGAACGAGCGCGCGAACGGCAAAGGCGAGGGTCATGTCCTGCAAAGTCTGCCTCGTTCTCCTTAACAGGCCACCTACAGTGCATCAGCATTTTTCAAAGTGATGCGGGCGGGCTCCATCAGGAACATCGGCTGTAGGTAGGTCTGCTAAGGAGAACAGGGCAAACCTTGCCATCGTGTGCGGAAAGCATAGCGAGGCGGGACGCTGCTGGCCACCGGTCACCGACGCTGACCAAGCTCCCAAGAAAAATGGATCTCCATCTGTACATCAACATTCCCCAAGCCGCTCAGCGGCGCCAGGGAATGCTGATGCACGGAAGGGGCCCATTTTAGGGGAGCAGCTTCTATCGAAATACATGCAGGAACAACGCCGCGCCAGCGCCATATATATACCCCATCAGCAGGGGGGCCAACCGGCGGAAGTCCAATCAACAGGAGTCCAACCGACGGAAGTCCAACCGCCGGAAGTCCGTCGTTACATAAATGGGCACGATGCCTCAAGGCCCGCACCGCGCCAAGCCCGCTCCACCACGTGGACAGCCAGAAGAAGGAACATCGCAACGCCTCCGATGTATTTCGGCTAGAGGCCAGCTCCGCTGCCACCTGTTCGAAGGGTAGGGGACGGAGCGCGCGCGTCTACTTCAGCTAGGCGCCAGCTCCGCTGCCACCCGTTCGAAGGGTAGGGGACGGAGCGCGCGCGTCTACCGGCTAGGCGCCCGGCTCGCCGCCACCTGTTCGGAGGGTAGGGGACGGAGCGCGCGCGTCTACTTCGGCTAAGCGCCAGCTCCGCTGCCACCCGTTCGAAGGGTAGGGGACGGAGCGCGCGCGCGTCTACTTCGGCTAGATGCCAGCTCCGTGGCCACCCATTCGGAGGGTGGAGGACGGAGCGCGCGCGTCTACTTTGGCTAGGCGCCAGCTCCGCTGCCACCCGTTCGGAGGGTAGAGGGCGGCGCGCTGCCGCCTTCGCCGCGCCCCTGGTCAAGTTCGGAAAAATTCACGAGCCGCGAGGACGGAGGGCCAAAGGACTCGGCAACATGGCCGGCCTGTGAAGCCCTTCTCCATGAGAGGCTCCTGTTGTAGGGGTGGCCCCCACCTAAACCCAGCAGGCCTGGTAGGAGGTTATAAGGCCCAGAATAGGCCATGTGTAATGACATAAATGCCCCTGAAGGGGATGATCAACTGTAAGGGTATAATTGTAAAAGCACTCCCTATGTATATATATATGGAATACAGGCCATGGGGAAGGCCCAAGCCATTACTCATCTCCCTCACTCTCCACTACCATCTTTCTCTGTTTGATCTGTAACCACAACAAAAATCAATTTAAACCTTGGGCTGCTGCTAGGAACAAGACTTTCTTGCTAGCCGAACATATAGAAAGCACTCAATATCTGCAAAACCGAATGCCCACCAAAAATCTACAATTGCTGATCAGCTCTAGTACTTGAGAGATTAAAAAGGGAAACAAAAACTGCAGCTAAACCAAGAGATGAATACTAAGTTTTTTTGCTGGCCATAAGCTGTTGTGCTCCCCAGAAATTAAAGCCGACCAAGATTGCAAACTGTTGGCCGAAACTGCAACCCCAGCCGAAAGCACAACTAAAAGGAACAAGTACTACCCGCATGCTACAAAGCAAAGAAAAAGCTGACTGCATAAAGATGCATACTAGCTGAAACTGCAGTCAACTAATGACCGAAAGTACCAAAAATAGTGAGCAAATCGGCAAGAAACAGTACCAAGTGAACATAGACTAATTGATGCATGTTGGCAGGATGTAGTATCAGCAAAAAACTGCCTGCTGTCCACAGAAGCATCCGAAGGAAATGCAGCTTGAAATCTTTGATAGCACAAAGAGTACTCAAGTAGAGATAAGACTAAGAATAGAGACCAACATGGAACCAATGTAGAAAAATAAAAGAACACTAGAGCAACTCAAGTAAAATCTCTCATATTGAAATCGATACAGAGACATGACACGATTAATAAGAGTTGTTCTCAGCTCATCTCTCTCTCAAAGTCACACTAACTAAGTCCCCATACATGCTTGAAAATCAAGAACTCATAGCACACATGTAGGAGACAAACTCACACCCACTCTCTCAAGCCATCTTTCAAAAAACATGCTCATTTTCATGAAGGCTACTAGAGAACACCCTCTCTATTTATAGCCTTCACTAATGGGTTTACAACACACTTTACCCATTAGCTCTCAACAAATCATGGCGCTTTATCCACAATCCACTTCCTTTAGTGCAGCTTTGCGCATTCACCAAAACGCCCTTCCTGCACCTTCCGAGAAGCTTCCTCATTCCTTGCCGCCCAAGCCTCGCAGCTACCTCGAGCCCTAGCCGTCTTCAGCACTCCTCGACCGCTTTGACCTCGGCACCACCTGTGCCTAGTCCGGTCATCCCATGCCTCACCACGACTCCGCCTCGATGTCCTGCAGCCATCACAGACAAGAAACAAATCACATAGCACCGCACAAAATATTGTAACCATACAATAATATCAGAAGAAATACTCAAAGCCCAACCCGATCGAAACGAAAAATAAACGACTTAAGCACGTTTGACCTAGTTCGATAAGGTCTGACCGAAACCGACTGCACCGTGCAACGACTTGGCTCGAACCACTCAAATCAAACTCAAACTTTCCTAACACCGATGTCAATTACTCATCACACACAGGGTCACTCCACATGGTCTATCAATCTCCCCCTTAATGAGTATATTGACAAACCCAGAAAAAGCGTAAAGAGGAGTTTGAAAATGAAAGAGAGTCAAACATGGTCCAAAAGAGATCAAAGAAACTTATGACCATGTCGACAGAAGGAACACTAGAGCAACAACAGAAAGAGCAAATTGTTCTCCAAAGCTCTAGAAGGATCTCAAAAGGCTTTTTCTCCGCTATTCTCCCCCTTTTGGCAATAAACACTTCAAGGATGCAAAAGAGAGAATAAGGTCACAAAAATGGATGAAATGGCTGAAGTTGGTTTATTCTAAGCATTTTGAGCCATGAAGATTATCCAAAATGACCATATGAGAATTACATCCAGCCATAACACATAAATATGCTATCAAGATCAAGACAAGACATGTACAATCAAGCTAAGCCAAATAAGTCATAATATAAAAATTAGTCGAATTTCTTGGCATATCAAGTCAACCATGATTCTAGTCTAGCTAAAGATATCCAAAGATGATGCAGGCCATATCAATAGTCTAAGTGGAACCAAGAAGCTAGTATTGAGTCAATTTAGAGTACTATAAGTTCAAGAATGAGACATTTGTTCAAGTACTTGTAAGTTTTGTAAATTTAGCAAATTGAGCACATTTGACATGATTTTTCTTTTAAAGCTCATGGTCACTTCCAACCAAAATTTTAGTCATGTGCTAGATCTCAAGCCTTATGCGACTACTCCAAGCGAGAAACTCAAGAAGATAGTCTTGGTCAACCAAAACTCCCCCTGAGTTCATGCCTAGTGCAATGGCAAGCTGTCTCATGAGAAAGAATTGGTGAGATCAGTTTTTTCACACAAAAGAGATCTTTTTGCTTTCTTAAACAGTTGTACTAACTCATGCTTCATCAAGAAACTAGCATAGCTCAATCTAAAGCTCAACAAAGATTCAAAGACTCAACTTAGCCTATTTGACATGGCATGAATCATAAAAGGATAACTAAAGACGGACTAGTCTCAAGTGCTAACATGACATGAATTAATTCAAGTTGTGCATTTTTAATTAACTCATCATGGCAAAGACTAGACTACACATATAAAGTCATGATAAATCTAGCATGTAAACACAGATCATGGCAAGATGTAATTCATTGCAAACATGTCATATCAGGATAATAATCAAGGCTCCATGTAGTTATATTACAATGCAGAATGACATGCAAGAAAATCCAGCTCCCCTTCAAGACGAGATGCAACTTTTAGTTCAAGTTGAGTTATGACAAGATTAAGATCTAGAAGCTCCCAAATGAACTCCCCCTGAACCAAAGCAATAAATGCGAGAAGCTGGCAAGAAAATCAGAAAAGGCAGTCCTTAAAGCATAGACAAGATATAGAGGATACTATGGCTCAGACTGACTCTCATCTACCCCATATGACTCTAGGAGTATTAACTGATCATCTAGCACACTAAGGAGCAAACACGTACGCTGTCTACACAAGGGTGGCCCAACCCTCGCTAGAACCTGTAAGAAGTGAGTGAGCTCAACCTAGTGAGAAGTGAAACAGCAAAAAAGCAGCATCCTAGAATCACAAGATGAGAGGAAGAAGTCTAAGCAAGTAGTCAAGAGAACCACTCTAACCTATGCTAGAAGGACTATCCCAAATGCACCCATATGCAATGCAACAGAAAGGAGTAAGAGCATAATAAACAGGATAAATCAATGAAGCACAAAACTCCCCCTCACAACAGTCCATAAGGACAAACCACCCCAAGCTCTCCCCGCAAGGCTGAAAACCTAGAGCTATCCAAAGGCTTGGTAAAATGTCATAGCGGTGGTCACTCTCCACAAACTGCAGCACTATGTCACCCTTCTCCACATGGTCTCGAAGGAAGTGATATCTGATGTCAATGTGCTTGGTCCGAGAATGTTGCACTGGGTTTTTGGCAATGTTAATCGCAAAAGGGTTATCACAAAGGAGTGGAACACTGTCGATAACTAACCCAAAGTCCCGCAGGGTCGAGACCATCCAAAGCACTGCCGCAGCGACTAGCGGCGACAACGTACTCGACCTCTGCGGTGGGTGTGCAACTCGCATCGCTTCCTAGAAGACCAAGAAACTAGAGAAGTGCCAATGAATTGGCAGGTGCCAGAATTGCTCTTCCTATCTATCCTACAGCTAGCAAAGTCTGTGTCCGGGTAGGCTCTAAGGGAAAGACAGGAAGAGGAAGAGTACCAGATACCATAGTCAATGGTAGCTCGAAGGTACCGAAGAATGCGCTTTACCGCATGGTGGTGAGACACGTGAGGAGAAGCCTGAAAGCGAGCACACAGACACACGGAGAAGTGTATGTCCGGTCTCGAGGCAGTAAGATACAAGAGGGAGCCAATCATGCTGCGATACTCCTTCTGATCAACTGACTCGCTGTCCTCATCTGGGTCAAGTGAAGCTGTGGACGCCATGGGAGTTGACACAGGCTTACCATTACTCATGTCAAAGCGTCTCAGGAGGTCACGAGTGTAATTGCCCTGATGCAAGAAGGTACCCTCCCGAGTCTGCTTGATCTGGAAGCCAAGGAAGAAGGTCAACTCGCCCATCATGCTCATCTCAAACTCGGTGCTCATGACATCCGAGAACTGTGAAACGAGAGAATGGGAAGAGCCGCCAAAGAACGATGTCATCCACATAGATCTGGATGAGCAGAAGGTCAGTGCCATGCCAGCGAATGAATAAGGTCTTATCTACCTTACCCATCTCGAAACCATGACTCAACAAATAGGACATAAGCCTCTCATACCAAGCTCTAGGGGCCTACTTAAGTCCATACAATGCTTTGGAAAGCTTGTAGACATGGTTTGGGTATTTGGGGTTCTCGAAACATGGAGGCTGTCTCACATAGACCTCTTCCTCAATAAACCCATTGAGGAAGGCACTCTTGACATCCATCTGGTAAAGCTTGAAACCCTTAGGAGCCGTAAAAGCAAGCAGGATTCTGATGGCTTCAAGTCTAGCTACAGGGGCAAAGGTCTCCTCAAAATCTAGACCCTCAACCTGGGAGAAGCCCTGAGCTACCAACCTAACCTTGTTCCGAATGACAACCCCATCCTCACTCTATTTGTTCTTGAACACCCACTTAGTTTCAATGATATTGTGACCTCGAGGGGGCTCAACAAGCGACTAGATCTTGTTTCTCTCGAAATTTTCTAACTCCTCATGCATGACATTGACCCAAGACTCATCAGAAAGGGCATGACTAACATCTTTGGGCTCAAAGGTGGCAACGAAGGCAGAATGGAGGCAGAAATATGACATGCCAGACTTTGAGCATGTGACTTGCTCAAAGAGATTTCCAATAATCTGCTCGGAAGGATGGTCTTTTTGGATATGTCGAGGAGGTCCAGGATGAGACGTGGAAGTGGCCACTACCTCATGAGCTGATGAGGTAGGAACAGAGCCACTAGCTCCAGAGGAAGCAGAAGGCATGGGCTGATCACTTGGAGGTGCGGTGGAAGAAGGCACCTCAAGGGGAGGATGAGGAACTGGATTGGGTAGACAACCCTCATCTCCATCCTCCTCATCATCCATAAAGATGGTCTTGGACTGCTCTAAAGAATCTGAGATATCTGGCCTAGTCCCCGGACTGGCCTCGTCGAAGGTCACTTCACAGGTCTCTACCATTTTACTAGACTCGCAGTTCCAGACCCTATACGCCCGCGAAGAAGTCGAGTAATCTAGAAAGATACCATCACAAGAACGTGACTCGAATTTGTCTAGGTTCCGAACTTCAGAATAAAACACTTGCAACCAAACACACGAAAATGAGAGACACTGGGCTTTCGCCCGTATCTCAACTCATAAGAAGTGCGATGCAAGTGTGCCCGAAGAAAAACACGATTGGAAACATGACACGCGGTCGCAATAGCCTCAGCCCAAAACTTCCTCGGTGTAGAGTACTCATCGAGCATCGTCATGGCCATCTCGACCAAGGTACGATTCTTCCTCTCCACGACGCCATTCTGCTGTGGGACGTGCGGAGAAGAGAACTGGTGATTCTTGAACTCCGTGCCATTGTCACTGCGGATCGCTCGTAAGGCACCCGGAAGCTTAACAGAAAGCCTACTGAAAAGACCCTGAAAATGTGTAAACGTCTCATCCTTCGAGGCTAAGAAAAACACCCAAGAAAACCTCGAGAAGTCATTGACCACGACAAGGACATACCACTTCCCTCCTGCTGACTGCACTCGAGCTGGTACAACTGTGTCTATATGGAGCAGCTGTCCCGGTGCATCGGTCAATCACTGTGACTGGAGGATGAGAAGCGGCATCCATCTTGTCGTGCTGGCATGGAGCGCAAACAATAGCTTTGACCATCTTGAGTTTCGGCAAACCACGAATGAGATCATGGCCGCTAACTCGGGTCAAATGATCAAATCCAATATGACCAAGTCTCCTATGCCAGAAGGTAAGGTCACGGGACTTAGAAGCAACCAAACACCGGAGAGGATCACCAGAAGACTCAGAAAAATCAGCACGAAAGAATCTTCCATAACGAGAAATCCCGCAAACCAGACTGCCCGAAGAATCAAGAATTTTGCAATTATTTTTCCTAAAGCTCACCTCAAAACCGTCATCGGTAAGCTGAGAAACAGAAAGCAAATTATACTGCAGCTTACTAACCAAGGCAACATCTTTTAAAATAAAAGACTCATTAACGCGTACTGTACCTTTGGTGTTGACGCGCCCAGACGAAGCGTCTCCGAAGGTGATCGTCTCATCACCTGAAGCGCGGGCTAGGGAAGGGAACCAACATGAGTCTCCGGTCATATGACGAGAACAACCGGAGTCTACGAGCCAAGCCTCTCCCTTCCTAGCCCGGCGAACCTGAGTCAAACAGAGAGTAAAGGCTCAGTACTGGGATAAATCAAGAGTGATTTTGGCACCCAATACTGAGTAACACGTCGAGCACCAGAAGTAGTCAAACATGACTGACCTCTAACTACCCTACGCTCTTTGTCGCTCAAAGAAGCAGAAGGTCTGTGAGCAGACCTGAAGCTGTTGTTGGGTCCGACTACTACGGGAGAGCAAGTCGGAGCACCAGCAACACACTGATCTCGCCGCGGGTAGCCATCTCGACGGTAGAAATGAGATCTACCCTCAGGACGGTGGAAGTCACGACCAAAGGGAGCATGAGGACGAAAACCAGAAAACTCAAAAAAACCAAGTCCTCGTTGCTGCCCAAACCCATCAGGAACAACAGAAGCAAACCTAGACCTTGTGTTGGTCTTAGGTGCACTCAAGGTCTGGGGCTGACCTTGAATACGCCTAAGAGCTGCAACACAGTCTCTACGCGCGATCTTGGCGCGCCTGAAGCATTGCTCGATCAAGTGCCCATCCTTCTAACAGAAGGTGCAATGATACTTTACCTTCTGAGAGGTAGAAGTAGCATGAAGAGGCTTCGCCTTCTGAGACGTCGAAGCAGAAGGTGGAATCACCTTGCTATCAGAAATCCCTTGAACAAAGCCCGCTGACTTGAATTGAACTTTCTCAGTGCTGGGCTCAACCTCGATCACACCTGTGGCTATGGGTTTGAGCATGGCAGGTGGATGCTTCCTCATGTCCTCATAAAAATCGTATCCTAGACCTTGATTAAATTTGCAAATCTTGGACTGGTCTAGAATAAGATTAAGCTTCTTCTTGCCTCCTACAAATCTCTCGAGAGTGTTCATAAGGTACTGACACTCCCGAAAGAGAGAGGTGCAAGAAGAGCAGGGGGAAGAAGAGACAGCAGAAGGTAAGGGAGTAGAAGAAGAAGAACCAACAGCAGAGGAACGAATGACTTGTGCATGCACAGCCGACTCAGAATGGACAATCCTACTGCTAGTCAGGTGGTTCACGTCGCTAGGCGTCTCTACCTTACCCTTGGGCTTCTCCCCCACAGCAGCACACACATTACAAGCAGAAGGTGGCTTCTCTAGAAGGTCCTTAGTCAGCTTCACACATTTTTCATCCAATGCAATCAAGTCAGATTTTAGTTTGTTACAATTAATGCATGGTGAGCTAACAGGGTCCTTAGAAGCATTTTGAGCCAATCTGTTATTATCATCAACTAATTTTTGAAACTGTTTGGAGACAGATTCAAGTTTAGCAGTAAGCTTGGGACAATTCACACATGAAGCAATAGGCTCAAGTAGAAAAGCTTGTAATTAAGCAATTTTATGATCTGCCCGTTTTAGGTTCATCTTCAAATTATTACAACTTTCACAAGTCTCAGGCAGATCGAGCAACATGGTATAAAGACCTCTAAATGCATTGTCCTTATCCTCACATGAGGTGCAAGAAGTACTCTCAACAACAGTGGATGAAAGAGGTGCTACCCTACTCATCTCTAGTTCAGCAAGAAGACTAACATTCTCCACCTTAATCATATCTAGCTCAGAGGACACACTATCATGCAAGGTTCTTAGTTTCTCCATGTCACCAAGTAGAGCAGTACAAACATCACAATCGTCATGGGAGGGAGCAGATCTAAGTGAAGTAAGCTCCCGTGACAAGCTCTCTACTTCCTTCTCCAACTCGCTAACCCTAGCTCTAGATCTAGGATGGAATTTTCCTAGCTTAAGAAAAGCATCATTAAGCTGGTCGTATAAAGGGTATACCTCGTCGAAGTCGGAGTACAACTCGCTGTCGCTCACTTCGCCCTCAAGGGCCATGAAGCACATACCGGAGAAGTCGTCGCCACCCTTGGGTCTTGCTCGTCCTTCCCATCATCATCACTCCACCCCTCCACCTCACTGAGATCGAGGTCGAAGGCGGTGAGGACACGATGGAAGAGATTCTTGGCTTTGCCAAGGTCACAGAACTTCTTCTTGCCTTGGAGATGAGCCGGGGGCTTCTTGTTGCGGTTCTTGTCGATGTAGTTATTCTTTCTCACGCCGCCGTAGTCGCTCTTGCCCTTCTCCAGCTTGGGGCAGTTTGCCCGAATGTGGTTGGGGCCACCACACTCGAAGCAGATCATGGGTCCTCCTCTCTTTCTGTCTCTCCTTCTCTTGTACGCATGGGAAAATTTTCTGGCTAGGAGGGCTAAGCGGTCATCGCAGCTGCAGAATCGATCATCGTTATGTCACAGAGAGCAGCAAGAGAGAAACTGCAAATCGACTCGGAAGAAGATCCAGAAGCTGAAGTGGGATCAGTGACTATGGCCATCGACTGCGACTTCGACTTACGAGAGACAATGTCAATCTCGTGAGTCTTGAGGCGTGAGTACAACGCATCAAGAGTCAAAATTGAAAGATCGGTGGTGTCCTTGATGGTAGTCATCTTCATCTCCCAAACACGCAGATCAAGAGCAGACAGCATCTGACGAGCGTTGTCCGAGTCGGGGTATATGAGACCGACCGCTCGGAGGTTGCTTAGAATCTTGTGAAAACACGCAAAGCACTCATCGAGGGACTCGCCAGCGAGCATTTCAAACTTGTTGTAATCTCGCTTGAACTGGTCCTGTCGAACTGTCTTGATCTGGGTGGTGCCCTCATGGTATGCGTTGAGGGTCACCCAGATGTCGAAAGCCGACGTTAGATGAGAGATGCGATCGAACTCGCTTCTGCTCAGACCCTGGATTATGATGTTCCTTGCCTTCGCATTCGCCTCAACATCAAGCATATTTCCAGCGTTGATGTTCTCATCGGCAGGAACAACATAACAGGGCTTGACCTTTCGCCAGATGGCGTACCCTTGAGCATGGATACAAGTCTCCATCCGGCTCTTCCAGAAGGGATAATCAATCCCATCGAAAATCGGGGGTTTGGTTGAGTACTTGTCTATCGCCATGGCTCTAGAGACCGGTTAAGATATATCGAGAAGAGCTAACCTGGCTCTGATACCAATTGTTGGACCGAAAACAGCGACAGAGAGGGGGGGTGAATGGAGCCCTTTAAAAATTACCCCGAGCATCCACACGAAATTTCCAACTCTCCGATATCTATATAAGCTATAAAGAAAGAAAAAAGAGCTCACTTGAAAACACACAACAATAACTGAAGGCAGGAGACTTGCTTCAATTGATATTAGAAGGAAGTGCTCAAAAGCAAAGCCCAAAAGAAATTTCTGCTGCCTGTCCAATGGTGCACACTCGGCAAAGACCAGTATCAAGAGTACATGGCCAAATTAATTTCAGCATGAAGGAAGGATGCAGCATCCACAAAGTAGCAGCCGAGAGACAAAGACTACAAGCTAAAAACTACCAAAAATGGCAGTCCAAAGATGCTCTATTAAACTGCTGAACTAACCAAGAGAAAGGCAATCAATTTAAACCTTGGGCTGCTACTAGGAACAAGACTTTCTTGCTGGCCGAACATACAGAAAGCACTCAATAACTGCAAAACCGAAAGTCCACCAAAAATCTGCAATTGCTGATCAGCTCTAGTACTTGAGAGATCAAAAAGGGAAACAAAAACTGCAGCTAAACCAAGAGATGAATACTAAGTTTTTCTGCTGGCCATAAGCTGCTGTGCTCCCCAGAAATTAAAGCCGACCAAGACTGCAAAATGCTGGCCGAAACTGCAACCTCAGCCGAAAGCACAACTAAAAGGAACAAGTACTGCCCGCAAGCTACAAAGCAAAGAAAAGGTGACTGCATAAAGATGCATACTAGCTGAAACTGCAATCAAGTAATGACCGAAAGTACCAAAAATAGTGAGCAAATCGGCAAGAAACAGTACCAAGAGAACATATACTAATTGATGCATGTTGGCAGGATGTAGTATCAACAAAAAACAGCCTGCTGTCCACAGAAGCATCCGAAGGAAATGCAGCTTGAAATCTTTGATGGCACAAAGAGTACTCAAGTAGAGATAAGACTAAGAATAGAGACCAACATTGAACCAATGCAGAAAAATAAAAGAACACTAGAGCAACTCAAGTAAAATCTCTCGTATTGAAATCGATACAGAGACATGACATGATTAATAAGAGTTGTTCTCAGCTCATCTCTCTCTCAAAGTCACACTAACTAAGTCCCCATACATGCTTGAAAATCAAGAACTCATAGCACACATGTAGGAGACAAACTCACACCCACTCTCTCAAGCCATCTCTCAAAAAACATGCTCATTTTCATGAAGGCTACTAGAGAACACTCTCTCTATTTATAACCTGCACTAATGGGTTTACAACACACTTTACCCATTAGCTCTTAACAACTCATGGCGCTTTATCCACAATCCACTTCCTTTAGTGCAGCTTTGCGTATTCACCAAAACGCCCCTCCTGCACCACGACTCCGCCTCGATGTCCTGCAGCCATCACAGACAAGAAACAAATCACATAGCACCGCACGAAATATTGTAACCATACAATAATATTAGAAGAAATACTCAAAGCCCAAACCGATCGAAACGAAAAATAAACGACTTAAGCACGTTCGACCTAGTTCGACAAGGTCCGACCGAAACCGACTGCACCATGCAACGACTTGGCTCGAACCACTCAAATCAAACTCAAACTTTCCTAACACCGATGTCAATTACTCGTCACACACACATGGGGTCACCTCCACATGGTCTATCAAAAACACAGAGAGATACAAGAAAATAGACAAACTCAAAACAAAAGACATCTTAAATAGATACAGAGACAGGAATGATTACAAAGAGTTTCTTACAACTATCTCATCCCAGATTTCTCATCCTGAGCAACTCACACCCACTCACGCAGGCAATGGGACAAGAACAGAACCTGCTACTCCGAACTACGTATACAGAAAAAGAGACAAAAGCAAAAACTCCCTGCCACCACCAGGAGACACCCTTCATATTTATAGTCTTCCACTACCAGGTTCAATTTGCTTTGCCCATTTCAACTCAGCGCTTTACCCAATAACTCGAACTGAATCCGCTTCCGCAAGCCTGAGTCAATTTTTACTGAATTGCCCCTCACGCTCCTTCCCGGAAGCTTCCTCTTTTCTTGTTGTCCACACCTCGCAGGCACCTTCATCCCTCGTCGTCTTCGGCATCTCCCGACCGCTTTGACCTCAGCACCGCCTGTGCCTAGTCTGGCCATCCCATGCCTCGCCACGACTTAGCTTCTAGGTCCTGCAACCATCACAGACAAGAAAACATCACATAGCACCGCTCGAAACAGTATAATCATACATTAGCATCAGAAGAAGGTACTCAAGCATGAAATACCCAAAACAATCTCAAGCTCTCTAAAACAAGCGTCAATTACTCATCACAAATATGGGGTTACCTCCACATGGTCTTTCAATATCAGAACATATCATGCCATTATAAACTGAATAAATGAATGAATTATTCAAATATCATCCAACCATCATGTGAAAATAAAATGCTAAAGTACCATCCATGCAAGTTCTAACTTATCCTTTCACACAAAATAAATGACAATTAAAGTCTAAATGCATTCTATGCATTAGACTGAGTCTGCTAAGAAATCAGAGACTTTATCTGCTATTTTCTTGGGGGTGATATGCTCTTCGAGAGAAATCATGGCAGTGGCTACTGCTAGGTCGAAAGGGGATGCTGCTGCTGGGATGGCCTCAACCTCAATCAGCGCGGGCAGTTGCTCAGAACTCTCCCCCTCAATAGATGCAAAGTGGGTTTCATGCTACCCTTTGCCATCCTTCTTCTTTTGGGCTTGGAAGGCATAATTGACATGTTGCGGCTCTTTACAGATACACAACCAATGCCCCCACTTGCCACACTTGAAGCAGGATTGGTCCTGCTGGCCATAGGCCGCCTTGCCATCCCGCTTTGGCTTGCTTGCCTTATTCTTACGTGGAGCATCTAACTTGCCTTTCTGGGCTGCGGCCTTACCCTTCCTTCCCATTCTCTTCATCAAGGGCTTTCGTGCCTTGTAGCTCCCGGCGTTGGCTTCACGGCTAGCAGAGCTCCCAGGTGGCTGAGTGACGTAGTTCTTGCGTAGAACTTCGTCCTGAGCCTCTACAACCTACATCATATCAATCAATGCAGATTGCATTGCATCTGGGTGGAAAGTGGATAGGGTTTTTTGAATCTTCTACTCATCTGTGATCTGCTGCCACAAAGTTAAAAATTGGTACAAATCCTGTGTAAGGCAGAATTTTACTCCCCAACTGTCTTGAAGTCGGCAAACCTCAGTCTGATCCATTCTTGCTTTTCCTGAGGAAGAATGGTGTACTTTGTGCAGTCTAGAGTGCTAGCGCGCTCCTCTGCCATGTACTCATTACTGAGAGTGAGGCAGAGATGATGCCTGAGGAAATGAAGTACCTGATCATTTTTCCTCAGGGGAGGGTTGGGCGTCCTACGATGCACCAATCCCAATAGCAGCGCAGAGCATCTTGGCTCTAAGTACTATCTCGACATCAAAAGCCCAAGTCAGATAGTTTTGGCCATGCTGGGCCAGCTCCTGGAACTCCCGGTTCGTGCTGCCAATCATCTACATGTGCATGAAAGGAATAATAAGTTTATTGCAAGTAAACATGCATGGAATAAGATTTACTTTAGGTAAATACATTTCATAATGGTACAAAAAAATCCTCGTAATGTTTCAAAATTTTCTATGATTTTTCTATAAATTTTACTATTAATTTCGGTGATTAAAGGCAATTTAAACAATTACGATTAACCAAAATAGTAAATAAATACAAAAAATATTAATGACAGAAATAAACATGCTTCAAATGCTAAAAATAATTCAAAATTTGGATTCCCAGGGCCCTTTTATGCCAAAATATGAATTTTCAGCGAATTCTGCAATTTCCAAGGGCCTATACGCAAATTTTTCAGTTCAGAGAAACTTTTCACGTAATTTCTTGACTCCGAGGGGTTTTTGCAAAATTCAAGACCCATCTGAAAAACTGCGGACCTATTCATAATTTTCAAAATTACGAGGGTATTTTTGCAAAATTCGGGACTCATATGCAAAATCTGAGGGCTCTTCGGTAATTTTCATAAATTAGGATGGGTTTCCTGTAAAATTGCCGGTGCCTCCGTCCGGCCGGGCCTTCGGCCTGTTTACGTTCTTCGGCCGACCAGCCCACATGGCCCTGGTGGCCCGCCTGGCCGGCTTAAGTCATGGGGTGTAGGGATTCCCTACCCCCATTCCCTTTGGTGGCAGTGGTGGCGGCCAGCACGGGCGGTTTCGGGCGCGCACAACGGGAAGGCCGGACCAAGCGGCGGGGCTGGTGCGAGCGACTTCGGGCGCATGTGATGCCGACGGCTCATGCAAAGACCGAGGCGATTTCGGGTGCGCTCGGTGGCGCATGGGGAGAAGGGCCGATGCACGGCGGTTGTACGACGCAGACCATGCTTTTTCTTTTTTTCTCAATCTACTGTGCAATCATCATCTACTCTGTGATGTAATCTACCGATCGACATTGTGCTGGTGACTTCATGTCTGCACACGGTAGATTAGAGCAGATTTGTACCATAGAAAAATAATCTAGAAAATGAAAACTACGAATTTAGAGCGGTCTAGATAATTTAATCTACTAGTGCTTCGATGATTACCTTCAATTCACCGGAGCGATTCGTGCTGATAACGTGTTGAGGAACCGTCGCTGACGACCAGTCCGATCGATTCCTCTGGTTATGAAAAACAAAATCAATCACAGAAGATAGGATTGGTAGATTGAAAACACAGAGAGGTAGAGAGAACTCCTGGTCTTTCTTTATTGCTTTCTTTCTGATTTTCATATGCAAAATTTCCAATAGTGTTCCCTATTTATATCCAGGTGGAGAGGTGCCCACCATGGGCCAACGCTTCAAGCCCAGGCCTAGGTTTCCTGAGCTCTGGTGTGAGTGCCACCGAGGAAATCATTTTCGGCTGAATTTCGATGAAATTCACCAAAGTTTGTATTTCTTAGCCCACCCTAAAAAAGTTCTAATCTAGTAAAAATTTTTGGCCTGCTTTTATTTTTTTGGCCCAATCCACCTGCACTGCACCTCCCTCATGGTTCTATCTAGTGCCAGCACCATCATGCTAGGGTTCACCTAGCTCCCTCCAATATTGCGCTAGCCTCATGGAGCTCCTCCAGGGATCCCTGGTGGCCCATCCCAGCGCTTCTCCTCCTTGCTTCCCTCTTACCAGGTGCAGATCCTACTTGGTGCCCCCATCCTCGGCAGCCCTCCCCTGAGCCCTTCTCTTCGTTGCTCCACTCCTACGCCCACTTCACAGTATTGCTACAGGTTCGTTCAGATCCCTCTCCAAATTTTGGTCCTACGCGTAGTTACAGATCCCCTAGGGCATTTAGTATTTGTGTATCTAGTTAATTTAAAGATCCCCTAGGGTATTTGGTATCTGTGTATCTAGTTAATTTAATTTGGCACCAAGTTCACGACATTGAATAAGCAGCAGCAAATTTGGCACCAGGTGCTGCATCTTATTCTAACTTGAATCAGCTATGAAAAGTTCTAAGAAACATGATCATTTCATTATTTTCCCTTGTTTCTTGACTCTTTCAATAGTATTAAACTCAGAATTCAAGTTTAGAAAATCAAACAGTATTTTTGAATATATTTGCATTTCTTGAATTCAAATTGTATTTTTCAATATTTTTGAAAATTCTGAATTTCAGTTTTCTCGGAGGGGGGCCACCACTAGCAAAGAAGGCTCACTATTGCCGCTGCCAAATGCCATCCACTGTCGCATGCTCACTCGAACGCATGCCTACTTTGCTGCACGTGGTGGAGTATGCTGACGGAAGAGTTTGGGGCCGAGCGTTGTCGGTGCTGGCACAGGCAAAGCGGTGGCATGTCAGGTGGTGTGGGAGCGATGCAGGAGCTGGGTGGTGGGCGACTGGTGGTGGTGGATTCGATTGGATCCTAGGGGTGTGGGGGAGATAGTGTTGGAAAGGGCCGGACATGTGTCATCTGTCAGGAAAGCTGGAGAGGTATGGGTTTTATCCAATGGTCCAAAGTTCGATTGAAATCCCTAATATGCCCATATATATTCCTACTTGGCTCCAAATTCACAATATAAAAAAGAAGCAAAATAAGAGTGATTTTAAGACACTACCTAATGTAGTGCTAGTACTACAGAGGCAAAAACATTGGTCAAGTGCAAGATGAAATAAAACTAATGGAATAGCACCGGTCGTCAAAGCAGAAGGGCAAAGCTCTATTCGTTCTGGCAACGTGTTGGCTTCTTAATTTCGGCTTTTTTTTACTTCTTCTTTTTTTTTGCTTTTTCCCCTTTTTCCCTTTGCATTGTCCGTGAAGATATAACAATATTTTTCATATTTTTCTCATTTTTCTTTAATTGAATGGATAAAAAAAAGTTAACAGCTACTACAGCGCAATTTCACTCAAAAACCAACAACCAAAAGTGAGAAGCCACTAAAAAAGTTAAAAGCTTGTAATAATCAAGTAACAACAAAAACTTCAACACACACGAAAAACAAAAGCATATTTAAGTTTCCTCCAAACTAGACCCTCTTTTTCACTATATTGGTAACTGTTCCAAAATATTTATCTATTGAGAGAATCACGATTGTAGTTATTGCAATGTTTCCATTCTAGCCCTTGTTAGAAATAGGCCCATGTGAGTGAGGCTCATTTTCTATAACTCCAAAGCATCCATGGTTTAGTACAATGCTAAGGCAAAGTGGATGACACCAATTTATAAGGTGAAACCCTTGCCACTCCTTGAACCATGTGAAAAGATAGAGAATTCATCCTCCATTCTTCCATCCCCTCTTCGGATAGCTATATTTTAGTATCAAGTTGCTAAACCACGTCAACCTTTCTTCTCGGCATGCACGACAAGAGTGGAGAGCGAGATCTCCGAACCATTGTCACAGAGAAAACCTACACGGGGCAGCAACAAGGTTTCTAGGAAGCGCAAACTACGTGACCGCTTGGCTTCTTCCTCAACGTCGACTACTCCCACGACTGTATCAAGCCTGCACTGCTTCCCATTCTTCATCAAACCCAAGTGTAAGACGTTCAAGCAATCTATCGACTTTGTTATAATATTTTCTTTGTGTATTTTCTGAAGTACAATTGTAAGTTGTTCGCGCAATCGATCGACTTTGTTGACCACTAGTTATTTGCATTATTTGCCACCTAGTAAAATCTGGAATTAAAATATTATCCACTTTTCTAACATTCCAGAAACCTTATTATAAACTTTATTGCAATACAGCAATGGCTGGTGCTTTTGATGCTATGAAACCATGAGGGTTTTTTGGTGAGAACTTTCATAGATGGCAGATTGGAGCCAAGTTTTGGCTCATGTCTTTGGGACTATGGTGGGTTATCCACCCACAGTATCCATTTACAATTGAGCAGTTCGTATTGTTCGAAAATACAAACAACACTGCGCATGGCTACATTCTAACCATTGTGGCAGATCAACTCTATGATGTGTATATGGACTACAAGTCTACCACAGAGTTGTAGGATGCACTAGAGCACAAATATGCAGAGGCAGAGGCAGGTCGCTGCCTATACATGTGCAGCAACCCTTCGAATTTAGCATGGATGGGGCTAGTCCATAGTTGCACAAGCTTATGACCTCCAGCTACTGGTTGGTGAGATTGCGCAACTTGGCTGTGTGTTGCCTCCTAAGTTTGTGGCTACAGGCATTGTTGCCAAACTTCTTGCTAGTTAGCGGATTTTTCCACTGGCTTGAAGCACAAGAGGGAAGAGATTTCTGTTGAGTATCTCATTGATGCCCTCGATATAGAAGAGAATGTCAAAGCAAAAGTTGCACCCACCACTTCTGATCAGAACAATGCCAATATCATAGAGAAAAAGACAATTGAAAAGAAGTACAAATTCAATAAACTGAACAAGATAATTAGCTTTGAGAAGAAGAAAAATGAGAAAAAGGATTAGAGGGACATTATCTGCTTTGTGGGCGGAAAAGACAGTCACATGACGAAGGATTGTCACTTTCGCAAGAGCAGAGATGGTGAACAGCAAACGAAAAAGGCTGTCAACGTGATCATAGGTGAGACCTCGACTTCAGGAGGGTATGATAATTTCCTTGTTGCCTTTTCAGCATGTCAATGCACTGATTATGGGTTGATACCAGTGTTAATGTTCACGTCTATTTTAATATTTCCTTATTTTCTTCTTACCAGGCAGCAGGGGTTTCCTCCGTCCTAATGGGAAACGGGTCGCTTGCTTCTATTCTTGGTATTGGCATAGAAGCTTACTTCAGAGAAGGGCGTTCACTTGAAGAATGTGTAGCATGCCCCTACAATAAACAAGAACCTCATTAGTCCATAAATTTACAACACCATATTCACCCCAATCAAACGGGTAGTTGAGAGAAAAACTGGACACTAACAGACTTGGTTAATGCCGTGTTAGAGAGTGCTGGTATGCCTAAGGCATGGTGTGGAGAATCTATATTTACAGCAACTTTCGTTCTAAACAGAGTAATCATTAAAAAGATTGAGATTGCTCCATACAGGGATAGAGGGGGAGAAAACCTAATGTTAATTTTCAGTGAACTTGGGGATGTTTGGTAAAAGTCAATATACCATTGTAGATAAAGAGAAATCTTAGACCTAAAATAGTCGATTGTATTTGCCTAGAATATCCCCATAATAGCACGACCTATAGATTTTTAGTAGTTAAATCAGAATCTCCTAAGATTATTGCTAATACAATAATAGACTGTAGAGGTGCTTCATTTTTTAACGATATTTTTTTGGTGAGAACTGTAGCAGTACTTCACAAACAAAGAGTATTCAAATTGAAAATATTGAAAGTGAGAATAATCAAACTTCTGAACTTCTCACCATTTCTAAACTAATATGTGATATCCTGAGGAGGATAACAATATAGTTGTACAGGCTCCTCGCGGGAGCAAGAGACAAAGAGTTGAGAAAATCTTTGGTGACGACTTTATTGTATACCTTGTGGATGTTGTGCCAAATACTCTTTCAGAGGCTTTAGCATATTCTGATACTAAGCATTGAAAAAAGACAATCCGTAGCGACATGGACTTTGTCATGGCTAATGGGACTTGAGAGATCACCGATTGTTCTGTCGGGTGCAAAGCTATAGGATGTAAGTGGGTCTTTAAAAAGAATCTAAGGTTTGATGGTACTATTAAGAAGTACAAAGCAAAACTTGTGGCCAAGGGTTACACTCAGAAAGAGGGAGAAGATTTTTTTATACATATTCTCTTGTCGCCAGACTAACTACCATCAGTGTGCTCCTTGCGTTAGCATCTTCCTATGATCTACATGTCCATCAAATGGATATAAAGATATATTTCCTTAATGGAGAAAACAATATGGATCAATTAGACGGTTTTGTGATTTTTAGATAGAAAAATAAGGTAAGCAGATTATTGAGATCCTTGTATGACCTAAAGCAAGCACCTAAATAATGTCACGAGATGTTTGATAAAATTTTGGAATCTGCTGGCTATGTTGTGAATGAAACTGATAAATGTATATATTACCATTGTCGTAGGGGTCAAGGAGTGATCTTATGTCTGTATGTGGATGACATACTTATATTTGGAACAAGCTGCCATATATGACGAAGTCAAATCTTTCTTATATCGATACTTTGATATGAAAGACTTGAGAGTAGATGTCATTTTGAATATTAACTTGATCAAGAACGAGAATGTGATCACTTTAAGTCAATCCCATTATGTTGAGAAAATATTGAGTCGGTTTAGCTTTAAAAACTTCCAAGTTTCTCCAACGCCCTATGACGTGAGCATTAAGCTTCAAAAGAACCAGAGCCTAGAAAAAGATCAATCAAGATGTTCACAAATGATTGGGTCACTCTTGTATTTAACTAGTGTCACAAGACCTAACATTTCATTTGCTATAAGCAAATTAAGTTAGTTTACTTCTAACCCATGAGATGATTATTGGGAGACACTTGAAAGAGTGTTGAGCTATGTGAGAGGCACAATATCTTTTAAAATTCATTATATTGGATACCCTTCTATATTAGAAGGATATAGTGACTCCAGTTAGATCTCTGATGCGGATGAGATCAAAGCTACAAGTGGATATATGTTTACTTCTGTATTAGAAGGATAGAGTGACTCCAGTTGGATCTCCGATGCGGATGAGATCAAAACTACAAGTGGCTATATGTTTACTTTAGCTGGAGCTGCAATTTCATGGAGGTCTTGCAAACAAACCATATTGATGAGGTCAATCATGGAAATAGAACTTGTAGTACTTAACACAGCCACTGTTAAGGCTGAATGACTAAGAGAGTTTCTATTAGAATTGCCATTGCTTAAGAAATCAATACCGGCAATCCTAATGTACTGTGATAATCAAATAGTGTTGGCTAATGTCACAAGTACAAAGGATAAGATGAAGTCCTCTAGACATGTGAAGCATAGGCTAAAATCTATTAGAAAACTGAGAAATTTCAAAGTAATGGTTGTGAATTATATTCACACTAAGAAAAATTTGGCAGACACTTTTACAAAGGGGTTAGCACAAAAAGTTGTTTTCGTTGCATCTATCACTACTACAGAAAGGCTAATAGTAGACGGCAAATCACAGACGGTTTTGTGAAACCGTCTGTAATGTAAACTATTACAGACGGTTTTAATTTGAAGGCCGTCTGTGGTATTTGTGGCCGGAAAAAGGAGTATCACGACGGTTCTTACGCCCGAACCGTCTGTGATATGGAATATCACGACGGTTTTATTAAAACCGTCGCGATAATCTGATTATCACGCACGGTTTTTATAAAAACCGCTCGTGTTGTGTCGACTATCACAGCGGTTGTTGTTAAGAACCGTCAGGAATGTTCATGACGGTTTTTCATAAGAACCATTGTGATGTCCCTTTGTCTGTCATATTCTAGATCAAAGGTTAATATATAAGTACACATTGCTTCTAATAACTTAACTACAGAACTACTAAGACAAGAGATCACAAATTAAAGGCAAATTTATTAATTTCAATTAGAGGCAAATTTATTACAAAAGTCGCACAGGTAAAGAGTTTCCCAGATTGTATTCTTTTGGGCTTCGTAAGCTTCTTCTTCAACTTGGGGACTTGGAGGATCAGCCGCTAAATTCTCGAACGCCGTTAAGATTGCCCTTGTTTTCAGCACTTCCTCGTGCAGCCTGGGCAAATGATCAGCAGCATCCATAATGTCGTAGAGGATAACATGAAAAGATTCCTCAGAATCTGCCGTTTCTGCTTGATCGGCAAGGCTATCCATCAGTCTCTGCAATGCGTGTAGAGCTTTTTCCGCGTTGCGCACATTGTGGAGAAGAACCAGGGTGAGGGCTGTTTCCCTTTCTTGAGCGGCAGCGAGACGCCTCCGTCGACGGCGGAGGATCAGGTCAAGCTGACGGATGCAAGAAAGTCGGGGAAGGAGAGCAGGGCGGGTGCGGAAGGTTCTTTGTCCAAGGAATATAAGGTTTGGACTGAGTACAGATGGAATGAATCCTTTTAGTAGCATGAGCAGCCGACATAGCACATGGCCCGTGACTCTCTGCATCTATAACCTTCCTCCTTGGTTGTGTATGAAGCGAAAGTACATTTTGCTGTCGATACTTATCCAAGGGCCAAAACAACCTGGGAATGATATCGATGTGTTCTAGCACCGTTGGTGGAAGATCTAAAAGTACTGTGGAACGAAGGGGTACTGGTATGGGATGCATACAAACGAGAGAACTTCACTCTGCGCTCCTTATTGTTCTGCACCATAAATGATTATCCTGCCCTTGGTAACCTATCGGGCCATAGTATAAAAGGTGCCAAAGCTTGTACTCACTGTTTAGATGGTACCGAGAGTGTGTGGCTGAGACACTCACGCAAAACCGTCTACATGCGCCACCGCCGGTTCCTTGGAGGGCTCACCCATACCGCAAGATGAAGAAACAATTTGACGGAGAGAAGGAAGACGGTTCAGCTCCAAGGCATTTAAGGGGACGCGAGGTTTATGATATGGTTAAGGATTTAGATGTTGTCCTCGGAAAGGGACGTAAATTGAGGGCTCATGAGAAGAACACCTGGAAGAAGAGATCAATATTTTGGGACTTACCTTATTGGGAGTACCTAGATGTTCGCATCGCATCGACGTCATGCACGTAGAAAAGAATGTGTGCGCAGCTTGATTGGTCTCTTCTGAACATCCGTGATAAAACAAAGGGCGGCGTCAACGCACGGCTTGACTTGGCTGATATGGACATCGGGCCGAGTTAGCACCGACATGCACCGATAATGCACGAACGCACCTTCCCCGCATGTTACACTCTGTCCAAGGCTGAGAAAACGAAGCGTGCGCTGCTTGCATGGTGTCAAAGTTCCGTCTGGTTACTCCGACAACGTGAAGAAACTTGTTTCGATGCAAGATTTGAAGTTAAATGGCATGAAGTCTCATGATTGTCATGTCTTGATGACACGATGCTCCCTATTGCAATTAGAAATATTTTGCCGATCAAAGTCCGAGAGACAATCATGAGGCTATGTTATTTCTTTAACACAATTGCTCAGAAGGTCATCGATCCCGAAGGACTAGATGCTCTGCAGGACGAGGTGATGATGACTCTATGTCACCTTGAAATGTATTTCCCTCCTTCGTGTTTCGATATCATGGTCCATCTCATTGTTCACGTTGTGTGGGAGATAAAAATGTGCGGGCCCGTATTCCTATGTAGCATGTACCCATTTGAGAGGTTCATGGGAATTCTCAAGTCCTACGACGGAATCGTTCTCACGGAGGGCGCATCGTCGAAGGTTATGCAAGCGAAGAGGTCATTGAGTTTTGTGTCGATTATATGGCTCAGATTCAACCGATAGGTGTCCCTCAATCTCGTCATGAGGGGAGGCTGAAGGGTCTCGGAACTATCGGAAGGAAAGCAATCACTCCAAATATGGACATGTATACGCAAGCCCATTTCACGATGTTGCAACACATGACTGAAGTGGCACCTTATGTGGACCAGCACAAGGGTGTGCTTCGGCAACAGAATCCGGAGCGGCCGGATGTTTGGATCATGAGGCAACACAACCGTCGGTTCAACCAATGGTTGAAGGAGCAAATCGCTAGGAGCTCGCCGAGTGAGACGCTGACATGGTTGGCAAAAGGGCCGACATTTACAGTTGTGACATGGCAAGGATATGACATAAATGGGTACACATTCTATACGCAGTCTCAGGATGTCAAGAGCACTAACCAGAACAGCGGTGTCCGCATAGATGCATTCAGTACCGATGGGTCGAGAAACTCGTACTATGGCTTCATAGAAGAGATTTGGGAGCTCGACTATGTGGTTTTCAAGATCCCCTTATTTCGCTGCCGTTGGGTGCATCTCCCACAGGTGAAGGTTGACAAGTACGGTGTCACGACCGTGGACCTCCAACGTGTCGGGTACAAAGACGAACCATTCGTACTCGCCAATCAAGTTATTCAAGTTTTCTATGTAACCGACCCGGCAAATAAGAAACGTCATGTGGTTCTTCATGGAAAAAGGAGAATTGTCGGAGTGGAGAATTGATGTGACGATGGCCCGATCTTCCGAGAGGTACTGATAAGTCGATTGTGGAGATCTCGATGTTGATGATCCAAAGGCTCCGACCAAAACAGATTGAACCCCTCACAATTACTACACCACTGCTCCGTTGGTTATCAACCGTGCCGAACACGATTGACCTCGCCAAGAAGGCTATCTCCTGCAAGCGAATCGAGAACACAAGCAAGAGAGTAGAAGATGCAATCTGAAATTGCGAATAAATATTAAGTTCACAAGTTGGGGTCTCACAAACCGATGAACGGCGAAACTGTTCAAAGACAGATTAATCTAAGCAAAACCCAAGGAAAACTAAAGGGGTGCGGCCTCCTTAAATAGGGGAAGGGGAAGCCACACTTATCTAATGAAAAGGGATGTAGTACTATTCCTAGTTACTATTCATGTGCGTGGTAGTGTTCACATGAACAGTACTGGCCCAAATAGCCCAAGTTACAAGGCCTTCGGCCCACTTTGACTCGGACTGGAAAAGTGACGTGACTTATTTCGCAGTTTCTGATCTGCTCGGGTGGAGTTTGGAGGTGAGACTAGATCCATCTGAAAGTAGACTCCAAGAGTTTTCCAACGAGTACTTACGGGGCCTGACAAACCTTCTAGATCAAAAGTTATGGCCGTTTGAAGTTGGCCTGTCAGGCTGAATCCGAATTGATCTGGAGGCCGAATTGGATTCCAAAACCTGTCCAACTTGAACCCTTGCTTCAATTGGTTCGAAAGTGATGTGGTGCTACAAATATATATATTTTCATCATTAGGTAGCATCATATTCTCATTTAAAATATGTTGAAGTTGAAGAAACGAAATCACCTTTAGTTCATTCTTGATATTAGCCGCTATGGTCGTACGTGTTGGTGGCGTGGTCACATCATCCTCCCCTTCTTGATGGAAAACCGTCCTCGGTTTTAACATATGTGTAGTGTCACGTATTGCATGATATTGATCATAAATCTTGGTGTATGATAACAAACGCAACAAACTCTCATTATGTAATATCATAAGTTCTTTATCAAATAAAGTAAAATCTCTTTGAAACGAGCTCACCTCATAATTTAAGTGATGCGTAGGAGCTCTTGTAATTGTAACAACAAGTAGAGCAAATATGGTTGTATCCATAGGGTTCATGTTCTTATCATCCTCCCCTTCTTGCAAACAAAGCCATCCTCGGCTTTTGATAAGCTGAAAATATGGTAACAAAGAAGCCAAGGTGTATGCATGGTATATGTATATGTCATCCGTTTTAACAGTTCTTCGTTGTTGCACAATTAATGTTATAAAACAGCAATGATCATAAAAGCTCATTGTATTATTAGCCCAAGAGTAATCATATATGTTAATGAGCAATTCAAAATTTCTCACACAGTAATTATTGCAACTTATTTTTGCAAATGTAAGTGTTTACTTCCCTCTCACATTCAACATTATTCAGCATACAAGAATTGTTTTCCCAAACAGCAAGTTTCAATTCATCCATGTGATCACAAGTTATGCATATTCGATATACAAGAAATTGGTTTTCCACACCATAATCTCCAATCAAATTAAACTTATATCCAGGGGTGTAGGTACTAAATAAGAATTTCGAACATGCAAGTTCAGAAACTTTCTCCATAACATGTGACAATTTCATAGGTAGATCCAACATGATGTAACACAATGAATTAGCAGGAGAAATTCTAGTCAAAACTTCTTTATGTGTTATTAATTTAACATGTGCAAAATTATGAGAATTTAGATCAGCACATGGTTTATTTAAGTCAACACAAGGAATATCAAAAGATTGCACTACAGCAGGTATATACTCACAAGGTTGCTCTATGTTTTGTTGTAGCACCAAATCAGTACCGTGAGCGATGATAGCACCATGTTCTTTACCTTTTTGGCTCTCCTCAGATGATGTAAGTGCATCCATCTCCTTATCTTCATTCTCAACCAATGGGGTCAACGATTCCATCAGCTCATGCTCCTCTTCGGCATGGTTCTCAACTACCTGCATGTTGTTAGTCACAGAAAAGGGCACAAACACAGATTTGTTCTCATGATCATCACCATTACCTACAAGGTTAGCTGCAAGAGCATATTCATCCTCAACATCACTAGCACTTACATAACCACCATCTTCTGTCACAATGTACGCCCGCTGACTTGGGCAATCTCTCATGACGTGGCCCATCCATTTACAACGGTTGCACACAATGCCCGTCGTACGGCCCGTGGAAGCAACCGATGAAGAGCTCTTTGCTGGTGTTTGCACACTAGTAGATTTGCTCGTCTCGGATGCGCGTGATGGTGGCGGCGGTGCTGCTGAACGCGCCCTACTCTCAGAGGGGGCAGCAGCTCGACAAATAGGAGGTGGGGCTATCTTGGCTTGCCCAGGCATTGATCTCGATGTAGACGTACCTCCAAAGTTGCTCCTTGTCCTTTGTTGCCTAACCTGCAATTCTTTTTCTGCAAGCATAGCAAGCTGGAACAACTGGTTGACAGTAGTAAAATCTTTATAATAAACAATGTCCTGAATTTCACGCCGTAAACCCCCGTAAAAACGACAAATCTTATCCTCCTCATCTTCTACAACATTACAACGCAACATGCCTATTTGTAGTTCTTGATAATATTTCTCGACAGATTTATTACCTTGGTCTAAGCACTGCAATTTCTTATGCATTTCATGTTTAAAAGCAGGAGGAACAAATCTAGCACGCATAGCTTCTTTTAACCGCTCCCATGTATCAGGTTGTAAGCGCATGGTACCCAGGTCATTCCACCAGATAATAGCAAAGTCCTTAAACTCACTAGTAGCTTGTCTAACTCTATGGTGCTCAGGAACCAAGTGAGAATTAAACTTCTGCTCTACCATCATCTCCCAATCAAGATATATTTCAGCATCATAAATACCAGAAAAAGATGGAATGGTAAACTTGACTTTAGCAAATGGGTCATGATTAGAATGATTATTGTGGTGCTGAAAATTATTACCTCCCATACCGTGACGGTTTTGATGTAGGCGGTGTCGTGGGCGTGTATCTTGGGCAGCAAATGAAGCACTGGCGTCGCGGCTTTGTCTCTCATTATCATCTCCCTCCTCGAGATCTTGGCCTGCATAGTGATCATACTCGTGTCCATTGTTTGGCGGCCGATTCACCATTCTTTCAAGGCGTGTAGTGAGTGTTGCAATACTCTCATTGATGGAATCGATGGAGCGCTGAAATGTATCCGTCGAAGCTTGAAGCTTCCTATCGATGCGTGGTTCATCCAAGAGCTTCATGAACTCTCCCTTTAAAACACACTCTTGATCATCAGACGACTCACCTGTCATGGTTAGTAGAAAACAAAAGACAACACAAAGGTATTATCCCTATCAACTACTAGGTGGTGGAAGGTGGAATCACACATTCTCAAGCGTCTTACCACACTCTTACAAGTGTTCTTACCAATACAGCAGGTGGTACAACCGGTGGCTGGTTCATGATACCATGTCGAGCGTGGGTACAATTGCAAGAGGGAACCTGTTCTGATCAAGAGTAGGTGTAGCTTGGAAGGCACAATATGGTAGCAATGGAGAACAATCAGTTAATTTCAGAATTGCATAGAATTGAATTATAGTTCGTATCTAGCACTTAGCCTATGTTGCTGATCAACCAAGGATGGAAGAAGGCTAAAACCAAGTGTATGGCAATGTGTATGAGTGGTAAATACAAGATAATTCAATCCAATGCAATCTGGAATTGAAGAACACAAGGATTGACCCAAAACTGAAAACTGAAGATTTCTGTCCACTGGACAGCATGTCGGTATTTTGGCCGTAACGTTTTTTCAGATGCCTCTTTTTCACTGATTCTTTTTTTCTCTGTTTTCTGACGGCTTTTTCTAAAGATTTGTTTTTGGGGTAAACTTCCAAAACCCGACGCAGAAATTCGCACAAAAATCACAACTGCTGACTGTTGCAGATTCAAAACAGATAACTGGGTCAACTTTCACCGCATATATCTCTTAACTGCCTTGCTGGAATGATATGAAATTTTACAGATAGATGGATAAGGAATTTTTGAATCTAATGGCGGTGGTATCACTCAAAAATAATCTCGGAATCAAAAGTTATGACGTTGTTGGTGGCGGCTACAGAGAAAGGAAAAATCAGCCGAAATTGGAAATTAGGGTTTGGGGTGGGGAATTTTTCTTTTGTTTGGATTTTTAATGGAACAAAGATATGACCAGCAACTAGACAATGCTAATATGGACACAAATTCAATTTAGCAAACCAAAACTAACAGATTGAAAGGCACAATGGGGTTTGGACAGCGGAAATTAACTCTTTTGTGGGGCAATTTTTTTGGACTATAGGAAATAAAACCAATCTACTAACTAGGGATACAAGAATTACCTCACGGGCAACCGTTGCTCGATACCAACTGATGTGACGATGGCCCGATCTTCCGAGAGGTACTGATAAGTCGATTGTGGAGATCTCGACGTTGATGATCCAAAGGCTCCGACCAAAACAGATCGAACCCCTCGCAATCACTACACCACTGCTCCGTTGGTTATCAACCGTGCCGAACACGATTGACCTCGCCAAGAAGGCTATCTCCTGCAAGCGAATCGAGAACACAAGCAAGAGAGTAGAAGATGCAATCTGAAATTGCGAATAAATATTAAGTTCACAAGTTAGGGTCTCACAAACCGATGAACGGCGAAACTATTCAAAGACAGATTAATCTAAGCAAAACCCAAGGAAAACTAAAAGGGTGCGGCCTCCTTAAATAGGGGAGGGGGAAGCCACACTTATCTAATGAAAAGGGATGTGGTACTATTCCTAGTTACTGTTCACACGCGTAGTACTGTTCACATGAACAGTACCGGCCCAAATAGCCCAAGTTACAAGGCCTTCGGCCCACTTTGACTCGGACTGGAAAAGTGACGTGACTTGTTTCGCAGTTTTTGATCTGCTCGGGTGGAGTTTGGAGGTGAGACCTGATCCATCTGAAAGTAGACTCCAAGAGCTTTCCAACGAGTACTCACGGGGCCTGAGAAACCTTCTAGATCAAAAGTTATGGCCGTTTGAAATTGGCCTATCAGGCTGAATCCGAATTGATCTGGAGGCCGAATTGGATTCCAAAACCTGTCCAACTTGAACCCTTGCTTCAATTGGTTCGAAAGTGATGTGGTGCTACAAATATATATATTTTCATCATTAGGTAGCATCATATTCTCATTTAAAATATGTTGAAGTTGAAGAAACGAATTCACCTTTAGTTCATTCTTGATATTAGCCGCTATGGTCGTACGTGTTGGTGGCGTGGTCACATCAAGAATGTAGTGGACGAGGAGGAATACAATCAATTTGACGAGTTACCTCCTTTTGGAAATGGCATAAGGGTCGACGATGAACAACGTGACGAAACTAGTTACGTACGCATTGATCATGATGAAGGGCTAATTTTTAAAGGAAATAAGCAAGTACAATAAGAATGTATATGTGAAAATGTGTGATGTAGTCAATTTTCAGATGTATATGTGAAAATGTGTGATGTAGTCAATTTTGAGATGTATATGTGAAAATGTATATGTGTGATGTATTTGAGAATGACAAAATGTATTGGCATTTATGTATATGTGATGTATATGTGTGATGTATTTGAGAATGACAAAATGTATCAAGAAATACACTGTGTGAATGCAGCTGGTTGGTGTTGTATATGAATGCAGCTGTTTGGTAGTTGATATAAATGCAGCTGTGTAGTTATTGGTGTTGTCTTAATTGCAACAATAGGCAAAGGCTTATCACGAGACGGTTCTAAATTTAGAACTGTCGTGATAACATATCACGACGGTTCTAAACTTAGAACCGGCTGTGATAGTAAACTATCACAGCGGTTCTAAGTTTAGAACCGTCGTGATATGTTATCACTGCACCGTTCTAAGTTTAGAACCGCTCGTGATAATCTCCTACATATACCCTCTCGCTAGGGTTTTCCGTGTGCACTGCAGTTATTCGATTAGATCTAAATCCCGAGCCCGTCGTCGCCGCCGCCTCCCCGAGCCCTCGCCGGCTGCCTCCCCCAGCCCTCGCCGGCCGCCTCCCCAGACGAAGACGTCGCCGCAGCCTCCTCCTCCTCCGTCGCCGCCTCCCCGAGCCCGTCGCCTCCTCCCCGAGCCCGTCGCCTCCTCCTCCTCCGTCGTCGCCGCCTCCTCCTACGTCGCCGCCTCCTCCTCCTCCGTCGCCTCCCCGAGCCCGTCGCCTCCCCGAGCCCGTCGCCTCCTCCTCCTCTGTCGTCGCCTCCTCCTCCTCCTACGTCGTCGCCGCCGCCGCCTCCTCCTCCTGCGTCCCTAAGGTCACCAAAACCCTAAGGTCATCAAATCCGTCCCCGAGCTTCATGCTTACTGTTAGTGTTTAGGGTTGATGCTTGATGCTTCATACTGTTATGGTTAGTTGCTTAGTATATATTTAGGGTTGATGCTTCATGCTTACTGTTAGTGTTTAGGGTTGATGCTTGATGCTTGGTACATATTACGTTGGTACATTGTTTACTGCAGTAGCTTAATTAGTTTGCTATTTGGTATATATTACATTGGTACATTGTTTATTGCAGTAGCTTAATTAGTTTGCTATTTGGTACATACTACATTGGTACATTGTTTACTGCAGTTGCTTAGTTTACATTGGTACATATTACATTGCTTGTTGTGTTAGTATATAGTATATAGTATATATTATATAGTATATAGTATATAGTACATAGTATATAGTATAGGCACATAACCCCTCTCTGTCCACATCACCCCCTCCCTTCTCCCCCTTCCCTCTACTCCTCTCCTCTCTTCCTAACATTGAGCATCATGTATCACTTTTCTTGCTTCCTCATCTTATCATGTGCAACCCTACAATTTGAGAGGACATCGCCCCGCCGTTTTCCAATATCCCGGATGACCGCGCTCGAAATTGGATTAGAGCAAGGTCATCTACAACGACATTAGGGGACGTCACCTTTCGAAACCCTTCAGACCAGCAAGTGACCGAGCGCCTGGTAAGATATCGATCGAACTACGAGCTTGTAATTACTCCACAACTTCGCATTTAATTGAAATGACATGTCGTGCTCTTGCAGGAAGAGCCGAGTTTTCAATCTACCTCGGATCATTCCAGGAACAAGGGAGAATGATATGCTCTCCGTGGCCCTGGAAACAAGGAGCACCCGGCCGCACGAGAGGCCTTGGCTTTACGTTCCTTGGAAATATGGTTTCAAGATGACCCCACATGTATCGGCGCAGAAGAGAAACAAAACCGAGCGTGATGCACAGCTACGAGAAGAGATCAAGGAATCTCTTAGAGAGGAGCTATTAGCTCGAGATGGCTGATGTAATCAGAGATGAGGTGCAAAAGACGAGAAAGTCGCAGCCGCCACCGCCGCTCTGTGCTAGCTAGCCCGCACAACCATCCGAGTAGCTACGCGTCCAACTGACGCAAACCCACCCAAATTTCCTGTGGACGACATCCGGTAATAATTATTACCTCTCGAATGCTTGCTCCATTGGTAGGCCTATTCGAGTAGCTAATTTTGTATCGTTATGTAGGAGCCTACGACGTGCAGGCTCCAAGTGAGATATGGCTCCATTCCCTTGTACGCTGCTTGGGGCCAGGCATATTCGTCTGGTATCGGGGCCGTGGTGCAAAAGTTAATGTGGATGGTGTGTATGCCAATTTTGAGGTGGTCCCGCCATCAAGCCCCCAACGACGAGATCGTGAATCTAGGACAGGCCATTGGAACATTCATCCGGTGGCCCAAAACCGACATCTCCTCGAGGCTTCTTCACGGTGGCAGCACGAAGTGCGATGCGAACCACAAGAACTTGCACTGGTGCCATCTCCACACGGTAGTGCGAACCACGACTACCGCACGGTGCTATCTCCACGGTGCTATTCTCGCCAGAGCAACTTGCACCGTCTATACCATTACGATCGACTAGCATAAAGTCGACCCACAATCGAGGCAAATGGCTGTGGCAAATCAAAGACGAAGGATGATGACGATTTCGCCCATGCCATTGGCCCACAAATTCGTGCTAGGTCAGCCAATGGTAGTCCAGAAGAGCTCCAAAAACTAGGACTTGGTTGCCAAAGATTCCACCTTTGGTATATGGAAGTGTCCAATAAGCCGCAGGCGTAACGCGCTCGGTATCTTTGTCAAATTCAAGCCGAACATTTCTTGCACGGCTCGGATGTGTCTTCGCGTGACCTTTGACGATATATTTGAACTTTTCACGCCAACGCCTCGACGCCTCACTCGCTCGATGCCGACGCTGTAAGTCCGCACAATCACGTCTCGCTCACGTAATACCGATATATGTCACAATTTGTTGCTTTCCTATGTTATATATAGATTCATGCCGACCAAGCTAGATCATCGAAATCACAAATTGGTTTCGTGGACCCACGCTTGGTCGCCATTGATACCATCATCGAGAATGCATCCTTCGTCGAGGACTATATTACAAAAGCACTCTTGGCTCACCAAGATAAGGAATTTGTTCTTATGCCATACAATGAGCAATTCCATTGGATTTTAATTGAAATTATACCAAAATGGAACAAGGCTATATACCTTGATTCTCTAAGTAAGAACAAATCCAAGTACACAGCTATCGCCGAATACTCGATAGGTGCGTACATTGTACATTGTACTCTTTCTTTCCTTCCGAATAACTAATCTAACTTTTCGAATAACGAAGGTCGCTCGCCACATACGCTCAACAAACACGTGACTCGACAACAGGCCAAGGCCTTGAAACATGATCGCAAGTTTCGTATTCGCTAGCTACACATTAATTAATCATATACAACACATAGTAGTAATGCCACTTGATTTAACACATTATATTTTTGCGGTGCCACCGGCAGGAGCCGGGCAACACGTGTGGATACTACGTGTGCCACCATATGAGACTACTCCTCGATTCCACCAAGATCACTAATTCTAAGGTTTGTCAATCTTCCCACATTTATTTCATACATGTCAAGTTTTATATATGCGCGCGTTGATATTCCTATCGACAGGCTGCATCTATCTCTACATCTGCATTGACACAGCCGGATTTTGCAAAAATTCGAGGAGAGCTCATTTGGTTTTTGTGGTCAAAAGTCGTAAGATCAGATGGAGAGTTCCACTGCCCAGAATGATTTTTTATTGTAATTCTAAGTGCAAATACAGTGTAGATCTTTTACAATTGTGTATTTGTTAATGGATATTTTATTTCAACTCAATGAATTGATTTGCGAAATGGATGCTTTATGTTTGTGAAATGAAGTGTGTTGTCAATTGGATGTTTTTTGTCTGTGAAATGAATTGAGATGTGAAATGTATCTGAAATGAAATGAGATGTGTGAATTGTATATATTTCATGTCTGTGATTATCTGCTTGTTTCAGAGGGCATGGCTAGCATTTCCTGAGGCTAGCCAATAAACAGAAATATATTTAGGGGTTGAAGGGAATATCACAGATGGTTTTTAGTTAAACACCGTCTGTGATAGCTGATAATCACAGACGGTTTTGAGTTAAAAACCGTCTGTGATAGCTGATAATCGCAGATGGTTTTAACTCAAAACCGCTCGTGATTATTAGCTATCACGACGGTTTTCAACTCAAAACCGCTCGTGATTATCAGCTATCACGACGGTTTTCACTCAAAACTGCTCGCGATTATCGATTATCGCGCACGGTTTGTAACTCAAAACCGCTCGTGATATTCGATAATCACGACGGTTCAAAAACCGCTCGTGATGACCGCCGATTATCATCGACCATAAATACGCACGGTTCACAAAACCGTCGTGATGATGATTTCAACCGCCTGCGTGATGACCTTTTTCGTAGTAGTGTATGGACATGGGAATTAGGTCCACTTAAGTTACATCACGGTGGTAATCTTGATCAAGATCCCGTGACTTAGACAATGTGAAAAATAAGTTGATGTTGTAGCAAGAGAGTATATATATCAATTATGTTTGTGTCCTAATGGGAACAATAGTAGCAACAGTAAAGGTGGACGGGATCCTTTGGCTGCCCAACGCTGGAATGGACCAGCAGGAGGTAATGTCCATGTATTCGGTCCTTAATTCGGGATTCTTCATCAAGGTTTGTGGTGGAATTGCTCGGTTCTTCACTTGCACAGTGTACTTATCATGAGGGGTCTGTTGATTTCATCTACACTGGTTCCCACTCGCCAAGGTGGCTTCTTTGATTAAGCTCAAATTCAGCGAGTTCTTCTCTCCTTTTGAGATACCTCGACCACGGGTAGTAAGTTGGCCTGCCCCTATGCAAAGACGGCAAATATTAAGTGCTGATTTCACTGGACTCCGTTCTAAACAGTCTTGGTGCATTGCATTTGGTTTTGCTACCTGGTTTGCCTTCTCTCGTTCCTTGAGTCGGTGGTCTCAAGTGGTAAAGAAGACTACTAGATGACTAGAGTTTGGGAACCCTATTTTGGAGCTCCATAGATTGCTCTTTTATGCTGTGACTTCATCCTCTTCGACAATTCAAATTGAGGAACTGCAATGCTGCGGGCATAAAACTCCTTTGTCCAAATCTCAGCCCTGTCTTTGCCACCTAAGCCTAGACGCAGATCATAAAGCTCGTACCCTATCATGTCGGATCGTATGGCACACTGTGGGGGTGAATGATTGTTTTCTCTTATTAACACCTTAAAACAGATCTCAAACCAACGAAACACAATCCAACTTATAGAGGTATAATTCGACCGCAAGATGATGGTTCGCCGCACGTGCTCAATGGATGCTTCGATCGTCGACCACTCATCGGTGAGCACCCCCGTGACCCACTCCTGCTCACGCTCCTCTCCAATCCCCCTCTCTCCCACCACAGCGGTGCCGCCTCCTTCCACCCTTGCTCCGACCGCCGCACACCGATGTTGGCCGCCGATGGTGCCTTCCGGCCGGAGATGCGGCCTCCACCGGCTCCCACACCCCACAAGCTTTCCATTTTCATGCTCGACGGCACCTCCCCGGTCGCCCCTTGCCGCGATGCCGCCGCTGTCTCGCGCCACCGCCTCCTCGCTACCGACGGGCTTCTTTGTGTTAATTCCCAGGACGCGCTTCTTTGATATTCATTTCCCGCTTAGTCGCGAAGGCCGAGCATCCCATCGTTAGTGAGCGAGCAAAGTGAGTGCAGAGATGTGAGTTTGAATCCCCTCTGAACCTTTTCTTTCATTTTGTTCTTAGTTTATCTACCCATTTTAAATTAGGAAATAAATCCAGAAAAATTAGGAATAATCTAAGGAGTGTAAAAATTTAATTAGGATGTAAAGTAAGATTACTTAACATTTAGTATCGATTATTTATTGCATGAGTAACTAACATAGTTTAAATATTTAATGAAGGTCTAATTAGCAATTAAAGGCATTAATAAAATGTGGTTTAGTGTATAGTCTAAAGTTAATAAAATGCATTCAAGATTAAGATTAAGAAAATGAATAATACGTTTACCTATTAAAAGCAAAATTTTAAATTAAAGATTTTCCCTTAATTATAATTAAAATATATGTCAAATAGATAACACGTTGTCATTTAATAAATCTTAGAGGAAGATCTTGCTAAACAACAAATATTAAGGGTATGACCCTATATAACAAGTTGCTCAAATAGCTAAGTTTAACTAAACTTTGAAATAGAGCTAAGCTTAATAATAACTAAAGTATAGACAAAATACCCATGGTACTATTAATTAAATTTTAACATAGATTTGGTAATAATGATGGACATAACTGAATATAGCAAGTTAGGACCCGAACAAACGGATCCTAATTCAAAACAAGTTATGGCTAGTGGCAACTAAATGCACATAAAATATCACACTATAAAATGCTAAGAACCCGGGCACTAATATTAATTTGTCAAAGCTAAAATTTGTATACCCCGCATATGGTATATGCCCTGAACAATATCACTCAACAAAATAATGCTCAGTAAACTTGCACCCCAATTCATAACCTAACACATGGAACCTCCTTAATAAATAAAAAATAGTAAAAGAAGTTTGTAATAAAAAGATCGAGTCGCCACATTCCATTACCGACCTTGCCTCAAATCACTCGAATCGCCCATTAGCTCATAATAAAACTAAAATTGAGTTTATTCGGATTTATCTGGATCTCTTGAGTTATTTGCTTTCATTTGGATTCAGTCATTTGTTGCATATTTAGAAATTAGGAGTCGTGAAGATTCAGTGGATCCAGTGAGATTAAGCTCAAGAGAAGATAAAGAACAGAAACTCAAGAAAAAGCATCGTGTGAGCTCAAGACCATGTAAAACGCGCCAAAGTAGTCAATACTTTGATCATGTTGAGCATACATTTTTCGCAAATTTACTTTTGTTTAAATTATCAAATTGCATGCTGTTATTTCATGTGCAAATATATGTTTGTTTGAAGATTCTAGTTATATACCCATTAATCGACTTGCTAGTATTATACCTCCTTTGGAAACATTTGAATATTTGAGCCTTGTCACCCTAGCAAAATTATAATGGTAATCTTTCAAAAATAAGTCCATAATTATACGCCATAATTGCTTAGAAAATCGGGGGCTCCAGAATGCCCCAAGCATCACTTTGAATCATGAGAAATTGGTTTGGGCAGTCATGGTGGAAATGACTGGTATTTTTGGTTATGGATATTTTATGCTCCCAGAAACCCCAAGATGCTTAATTATCCGGCGGATGGTTCGAGGTGTGTGTGAGTGGTGCAGTGGAAGCACAAAGTGGTTAGTGGTAGAACGCCCAGATAACCCTAAGGACCGAATCTTGTGATGATCTCCCAGTGTACAATAGTACAACCACAAGCTGGCAAAGTGTAGGCAGGGTTAACTAATTTGTGTGGCTCTAAGGTGGTTACATGAAGGTATGACCACAAGCAAAGGGATGGATGGTCGCATCCCCGCCTTTGCCCGTGATGGCTCACGAGGGACCCTTCCCGAGGTATGTGCGCATACTACAGAAGATAGACCTTAGCGGGCGTAACCACATTAGGACTACGCGTTGTAAAGGCCCTATGATAGTCTACTCAACCGCATGGCTAAGGAATCATGTCGGGCAACGAGTGGATTTATCTCTTGTGGGTAAAGTGTACGAACTCTGCAGAGTCAAAACTATTCGAATAGCCGTGCCCACGGTCAAGGGCGGACATGGGAATTTAACTAGATATAGTTCTATTTCAAAACAAAACTTTGTGGGTGGAATTGGTAAAGTGGAGGGCAGAGAAAGGCCCTGATTTGTGTTGCCCTGGGTGTCGCCCCAGTGATATGTTAAGCGGTTATAAGGCTAAAAGATTAAGCATATGGTACAGAGGCCATGTAACGGTGGATGGAATCTGGATCGCTATTATTGCATTCTTTCACACCTTATGTTTCAGTTCAAACTGCTAGGTCTCAGGGAATTTTTATGTATCATATTTCAAAAGCAATTTATGGCAAATAAAATAACCTGAGCCTTCCTTTGATAAGCCATGCATACTATATATTTGCATCCTGTGTAATGGCTCGCGGAGCACGGTGGTTTGTGCTCACACTCGCTTTCACAACCAATCCAGAATCAGGAATCAAAATACTACGCTTTGAAGATACAACTGGACATGAGGATGACGATGATGAGGTGTCAAGAACTAGGTCGCGGACCTCCAGTTGGCTGCCTGTGGACAGGTCCTGAAGGTCCCACCTGTGTGCTTCGTTCTTCCACTGCTGCAATTTAATGATTTCGGCCTAATCGGCCCATGAGTAAGTCTATTATTTTAATTACGCTTCCGCATGATATGTATTTTGATATTCATTACTGTAACTATGAGCACTATCTACTGATCTAGGGAATAGTGTAGTAAAATCACAGTGGATTCCAGATTGTAAAAATCTGGGTATGACACCGGTCCTCCTTGTCACTGACCATGATCGACTCCATGCTCACCTGCACATGCAAAGACCAAAGAAACTTTCTCTCAGCAAAAGTTCTCCACAACTTGACTGTCATCAGCACACACACTCACACCACCGTTGTCCATCCATAGACAAGAACAAAACCATCCACGACTATCAATCAATTCATTCACGACCACACATTGTATATGTCGTAGGGGTGGCCCCCACCAAAGCCCAATCGGCCTGTTAGAAGGTTGTAAAGTCCAAAATGGGACATGTGTAATGACTTAAATGCCCTTGAGAGGGATACTTGGGTGTAAGGACATAACTGTAAAATACTCCCCACGTGAATATATATAAGCGATCCAGGCCATGGGGAAGCCCCCAAGCATTGCTCACTTAACATCTCCACTACCATACTACCATCTCTCTGTTTGGTCTGTAACCACAACAGTTGGCGTCGTCCGTGGGGAAGATGAAAGTAAGCTCCAAGATCTGAAGGAGGATGGCACCAAAGAAGGCTTCATCATCGGCGGCGGCGAAGAAGAAGAGGAGTGCGAAAGAAGCACTCGGGAACGCTTCGGCGTTGGCTGCTGGTTCGGGCGACAGCGCCAGTGCTGCGGCTGCTGACCTCGACGCTCGTGGCACGATGGTCGCCACAACTGCTGGTGCGGCGGTCGGCGCGGGTACCGATCGGGCCGTCGAGAGTGGTGATACCGATGCCCGCGCCACCACGTCCACTGCTGTCGCACCCGGTGTGGAAGCGGCAGATGGTCTCGGTGGCAACGCCGGTCCCGTCACCGACTCCGGAGACCACTACACCGATGTGCCGAACAGCTCTAGAGCGCAAGCCATGGTTGCCGCCAGCCTGACGGTGCAACCCGCTGCTCCAACTACTGCAGCCACGTCGATGGTGGAGAATGCTCTACTAACAGCCATCGGCACGCTGCAACGGGATGTAGGATCGGAAATGGCAACAGAGGGGGGGTGAATGGTGCCTTAAAAAATTGCACCCAAGTATCCACAAAGATCTCTTCTCTTTGATAGCTATAAAAGCTATGAAGAAGAAGATTCAAGCTCTCTGGAAATCCGTACTAAACAGACAAGAGAACGAAGCAAAGAAAAACAAGGCAGATCAGAGTACTACACCCAAAATAGGCTTAAGGTTGGTCTGACCGCCATGTCTGGGCCGGTCAGACCACCTGGGTATGGCTGATCAGACCATCGGTGTAGCACTGATCAGACTGCCGAGCTGTGGCCGGTCTGACCGCCATGGCCTCCCCGGTCTGACCGGGGACACGAAAACAGAGCTGGCAACAGCTACAACTGAAACTCTGAAACCAAAAACTTCGACACAGTAAGTACTGAAAAGAGGTGAATTCAGGGAAATTTGTCAAATTGCTGCTGTTCTTCTCAGGCCGAATGAGTAAGACTTTAACCTAAACATCATTGAGACCTCAGGGAGGAGAAATTGCAGTCAAGGAGTACATGAAAACTGAAAATTGAAATGTTGAGCAGAAAAGAGATCAGTTGCTGCATTTCTTGAGAATCTCAAATCTATTGATCTTGAGTCTTCTAAATTCAGTAGGGAGTGATCTCACAACATGAAAGCACACACCTAGAACAAACAATTCACTGAGAATCTAAGCAACCAAGGATCCCCTGACTCCAAACCCTAGAATTTTGCAAATAGGGGAAATGATGCGCATGAATGAAAAATGAGAGATTATTTGATTCAACCATTTGGCTCGTGGGAATTAACTGACCAAATGGTCTTGAGACAGATTCCTATCACAGAGCAAAAAATCAGAAGCTACTCTCTCAAGAACTCATCACAGACCAAAAGCAACAAGAAAGTTTAGAGCGCAGAACAGATGAACTTGAAGACTGAAAACCAAAACACAGGGAGAAGATAGAGCTGAAACAAACATAATCATCTCGACACAAGATTTCTCCAAGGGATTCAAAGACATGAATGATTACAATGATATGAATGATTACATAATTTTGCTACAGCCTCTCATCCCATTCTCACATCCTAAGAAACACACACGCAGAGAGAAGACAACCAGAGCAAAGAATACAACACTATTTCCCTACATCTGCTCTACCAACTCCCATTGACTAAATAGAGGAGCTCACATCCTCAAAGAAGAAATTCAAGAAGTGGCAGCCCACATCCACTACTTGACTCTTACACACACAAAAGGCAAGAAGCCAAAACCTTCACAACACGAGGAGAGGAGGGAACCAGATGCATGCCTCCTTCAAACCCTAAACCCTCTCTTCCACTAACGGGTCTCCAACCCGTTATCTTCAACCGGATATGCTTCTATTTTGCAGCCTTACGCATATTACCGAAATGCCCTTGCTGCACCTTCCTGGAAGCTTCCTCTTTTCTTGCTGTCGACACCTCGCAACCACTTTGAGTCCTCACCGTCTTCGGCATCTCCCGACTGCTTTGACCTCAGCACCGCCTGTGCCTAGTCCGGCCATCCATGCCTCACCACGACTTCCACCTCAAAGTCCTGCAGCCATCACAGACAAGAAAACATCACATAGCACCGCTTGAAATAACATAACCAACATTAGCATCAGTGAAATATACTAAAACACGAAATAGCCCCAACGACCAATCGAGAAAAAGAACAAGCGTCCCAAGCACGTTCGACCGTGTTCGACCAAGTCCAAACGAGCTAGACTGCGCCATGCATCGACTTGGCGTGAACCAACCAAATCAAACTCAAACTTTCCAGAACACGAGTCAATTACTCATCACAAACATGGGGACACCTCCACATGGTCTCTCAATCTCCCCATTGATGAGTATATTGACAAACACAGAAAAAGCACATAAAGTTGAGTTTATTTTGAAAGTCATACATGGTCTAAAGGAAGAAACAAGGAGACTCAAGACCATGTTGACAAAGGAGAAACAACAGAAAGAGCAAGTTTTCCTCGAAAGCTCCATAGAATTCCCTTGAAATGGCTTTTTCTCCATTATTCTCCCCCTTTTGGCAATAAAATCATCAAGATGCATGGAGGAAAATAAAACAAGATCTGGATGAAATGACTGAATTTTATTCAATCTAAGCAATTAAAGCCATGAAGATTATCCAAAAAGACCTTTTGAGTATTACACCAAGCCATAACACATATAAATGCTATCAAGATCATGACAAGATATGTATAATCAAGCTAAGCCAAAGAAGTCACAATCTGAAATTTAGTCCAATTTCTTAGCATGTCAAGTTATCCAAAAGTATAGTCTAGCTAAAGGTATCCAAAGATGATGCAAGCCATGTCAATAATCTAAGTGGAACCAAGAAACTAGTATTGAGTCATTTTAGAGTGCTACAAGTTCAAAAATGAATCATTTGTTCAAGTACTTGGCTTTTTTGTGTAATTAAGCAAATGTAGCACAATGGACATGTTTTTCTTTTAGGAACTCATGGTTGTGTCCAACCAAAACTTTGTTTAGTCATGTGCTAGATCTCAAGCCTTATGCGACCACTCTAAGCTCGAAGCTTAAGGAGATGATCTTGGTCATCCAAAACCCCCCTTGAGTTCATGCCTAGTGTAATGGCAAGCAGTCTCATGAGAAAGAATTGGTGAGATCAGTTCTTTCGCACAAAAAAGATCTTTTTGTTAAATTTAGTGCAAGAACAAGAAGGTAATAATAACTCATGCTTCATAAAGAACTAGCATAGCTCAATCTAAAACTCAATGAAGCTTCAAGACTCAACTCAGCCTATTTGACATGGCATGAATCATAAAGGGACAACTAAAGATAGACTAGTCTCAAGAGCTAACATGACATAATTTAATTCAAGTTGTACATTTTAATCAACTTATCATGGCAAAGACTAGACTACACATATAAGTCATGATAAATCTAGCAAGTAAGCACAAATTATGGCAAGATGTAATGCATTGTAAACATGTCATAAAAGGATAATAATCAAGGCTCCATGTAGTTATATTACAATGCTGAATGCTGAAATAAAATGCAAGAAAATCCAGTTCCCCCTCAACATGAGATGCACTTTTAGTTCAAGTTGAGTTATGTCAATGTTAAGATCTAGAAACTCCCAAATGAGCTCCCCCTGAACCAAGGCAATAAAACGAGAAGATGGCAAGAAAAACAGAAAAGACTATCCTTAAAGCATAGATAAGATATAGAGGATACTATGGCTCAGACTGACTCTCATCTAACCTATATGACACTAGGACTACCAGCTGCTCTTCTAACACACTAAGGAGCAAACATGTTCCCTGTCTACCCAAGGGTGGCCCAACCCTTGTTAGAACCTATAAGAAGTGAGTGAGCTTAACCTAGTGAGAAGAGAGATAGCTAATAAGCAGCATCCTAGAACCACAAGATGAGAGGAAGAAATCTAAGCAACTAGACAAGAAAACCACTCTAATATATGCTAGAAGGACTAACCCGAATGCACCCACATGAAATGCAACAAACAGAGACAGAAGCATGTAAACAACATAAAGCATAAAGCACAAAGCTCCCCCTCACAACAGTCCATAACGACGGATCACCCCAAGCTCTCCCCTCAAGGCTGAAAACCTAGAACTATCCAAAGGCTTGGTAAAGATATCAGCCAACTGGTGGTCACTCTCCACAAACTGGAGCACTATGTCACCCTTCTCCACGTGGTCTCTAAGGAAGTGATATCTAATATCAATGTGCTTGGTCCAATAGTGCTGCACTGGGTTCTTGGCAATGTTAATGGTAGAAGTGTTATCACAAAAGAGTGGAACACTATTTATAACTAACTCAAAGTTCCACAGGGTCGAAGCCATCCAAAGTACCTGGCTGCAGCAACTGGCAGCAGCAACATACTTGGCCTCTACGGTGGACTGTGCAACACTGGACTGCTTCCTAGAAGATGAAGAAACAAGAGAAGTGCCAATGAATTAGCAGGTGCCAGAAGTGCTCTTCCTATCTATCCTATAGCTAGCAAAGTCTGCATCTGAGTAGGCTTTGAGGGAAAGACAGGACAAGGAAGAGAACCAGATACCATAGTCTATGGTAGCTCGAAGGTATCGAAGAATGCGCTTCACCGCCTGGTGGTGAGATACATAAGGAGAAGCCTGAAACCAAGCACACAGACACATAGAGAAGTGTATGTCCGGTCTCAAGGCAGTGAGGTACAAGAGGGAGCCAATCATACTTCTGTACTCTTTTTGATCAACCGGCTCACCATCCTCATCTGGATCGAGTGACGCTGAAGATGCCATTGGAGTTGACACTAGCTTGCCATCACTCATGTCAAAGCGTCTTAGGAGGTCTCGAGTGTACTTACCCTGATGCAAGAAGGTACCCTCCCGAGTCTGCTTGATCTGGAATCCAAGAAGCTTAATTCACCCATCATACTCATCTCAAACTCTGTGCTCATGATATTAGAGAACTGTGAGACAAGAGCATGAGAGGAGCCACCAAAGATGATATCATCCACATAAATCTGGACGAGTAGAAGGTCATTGCCATGCCTGCGAATGAACAAGATCTTGTCTATCTTACCCATCTCAAACCCATGACTCAACAGATAGGACTTAAATCTCTCATACCAAGCACTAGGGGCATATAAGGCTTTGGAAAGCATATAGACATGGTTTGGGTATTTGGGGTTCTCGAAATCTAGAGGCTGTCTAACATAGACCTCTTCCTCAATAAACCCATTGAGGAAGGCACTCTTGACATCCATCTGGTAAAGCTTCAAGCCCTTAGACACTGCAAATGCAAACAGAATCCTAATGGCCTCTAGCCTAGCTACAGGGACAAAGGTCTCCTCAAAATCTAGACCCTCAACCTGGGAGAAACCCTGAGCTACCAATCTAGCCTTATTTCGAATGACTACCCCATCCTCACTCTGCTTGTTTTTGAACACCCACTTGGTACCTATGACATTATGACCTCTAGGGGGCTCTACAAGCGACCAGACCTTATTCCTCTCAAAGTATGAGAATCTTGATCAATCTTATTAGAGTATCGTGATTGGGCACTTTGCAATGTTTAGTAGGAGAATTATGGTGGTGTAGTTAATGAGGTTATAATTGTGAAGAAGTCTAACCGTTATGGGAATTTTTGCAATAGTAGGGATTGTTGAATTATTGCCATGTATGACTTGGCTTCAGTGAGTAACCCTCTAGGAGTTAGAATCTTCTTAAAGATAATTAGGTTGAGAATATGTCTTCATGTGGTTGTTGATGATTGAGCATGTTTGATTATGGGAATTTTAGTCACCAAATTCTAGAGTATTCATATCAATTATATCGAAGTGCATATATAGGAGCCCTGGAGATGGAAAATTTTGGTTTGGTGTTCTATGCTAGAACCTTGGAGGCTAATGATGTTGTGTGGGAATATTGGAATAAGTGGATTCTAAATAGTGTGATGCTTCTTGATAGTGTCCTTTGAGTGTGGGAACTGAGGGTGTGTGCTGAGAATTTCAAGTTGATTATCCTTAAAGGATTGTGGTGAAGTGATTGTGGGTGAAAACAATGGTGAGGTACATTGGAAATTATTTATCAAAATAACCCTGTTGGTAGAGGAGTTGGCTAGAGTATGTTATTGTGAGGTCAGTAGAGGCTCTCCACAAAGGTGTGGTCGAAGCACTCGGTTTGAGCATAGTGTTGATGTTGCCAATTTAAGATAAATGAGTTAGTGTGGTGTGTGATGATTTGGAATCTTGTGATTCAAGAGAAAGTTTATTCCTAAAAGAAAAAAACAATATTTTCTCGGTTAGTAAAATGCTCTCTTGATTCTTGTTTGAGCTATGTGATGATAGCAAAAGTCTTTTGTGGTTTGAGTTGACTTTATGCTAGCATGTGTGGTTTTTCGGTTCAGGAAAAAAAGGAAGGGTTTGGCATTGGAGAGATTCTCCTCTAACTTATGTGTTGTTTATTTGCAAATTACCTACTTGGAATGTGGAGAGGTTCTCATGTTGAATCCTTGATTTTTAGATTTGATTCTTCTGGTGGGGTGTTGGTGAAGCGTGGTTGTGATGAGAATCCTTTATTTTTCAGTTGGATTCTGGTTGTAAAAGAGGTTGTTTACAACGAGCTCTGTTGTGCGTTCGGGTTAAAGGAGGTGCTCCTTGTTAAGATAAAGAGATCGATTGAGAGTTGGAACAAGAGTTTCGTTTGATGTGCAGGTTGTGCGTGTTGGTACCAAAGAGACCCGAGGTATATTTAATCGCATGTGTTAGTTGTGAGGATTTGGAGGGTGGTGTAATGCTAGGACTGCCTTGGGTCCTAGAGTGGGGTACACAACGTTTTGTATGACCCGGTGCCGAGGAGGTACCTGCGAGATCCGAAGCTTCATATTTTACTAGAACCATTAATACTTGAATAGGATCTGTCCTTTGAGTCCAAGCCAGTGCGAATTCTGGAAAGATCAGAAGAAGCATTGATGAATAAAACTTTAAAGTATGTCAAGGTGCTTTGGTAGCAGCAGACAAAGAGAGAAGCCACTTGGGAATTAGAGTCTCGCATGCGTAAGCAATATCCAGAATTATTCACATTAGGTGCGTGATAACATGATTAAGTTTTAACTGTGATTAAACCTTGGTGTAAGCGTGGATAGAATTCGGGGTCGAATTCCATTTAAGGGGGGTAGAATGTAATACCCCAAAAGTGATTCGAGAGATAATTGATTAATTGGAGGGAAGGACCATATAGAAAAGAGTTAAACAGGGATTTTTAGTGGGCGGATTTCTAAAAATCCCGGCAACCTGGGCCTGGGCCTTGACCCAAGTGGTGGCCGGCCAAAAGGGGGGGAGGCGCCCCCCAAACCCTAGCCGCCACCCCTACTCCCCCTCCTCTTTCTCCTTGTGGCCGTCGCCTCCCCTGCCCCCCCCCCCCATGCGCCTCCATCTTGTCCAACAGCACTCCATCCTCCATTGAAGCCCCTGCTGTTGGTGAAGAAGATCCCCTTTGCTGCCGGTCGAGCAGAGGAAGGAGATCGATCGCCGGGAGGTGTTTTTGACCCGGAAGAAAAAGAAGAGGAAGGGGAAAGAGACAAGGAAGGGAGACAGAGATCCCTTAGTGTTCATCATGTTCTTCAATGGTTCGTCAAGAGTAATCCCTATTTCCCCCGGTTAGATGCATATTTAATTGTTGTAGCAATGTCAGTATTGTGGTCTGCCCAGGACAGATTGCGTTAGACAGTTATTTTGGGGTAGTTTCGTGGGGATTTAGTTCTGGACGTCTCCTAGAGTAATGTAGAGGACGTCACCATCTTTCCGTGAAGTACTAGAACACATCGTTTCGACCTCTGTAGCAGAAGTTATGATTTTATTAGTGGGACTGTTCTACAGATTGGTGGGTTTTCTGTCAGGTTTTGGTAAATGGTGTTAGGCGATTAGAAGAAGGGAGAATTAGAGAATCTCAGTATAATGAAAGTTGTAGACCATTGTCTCAGAATTCCATAAAGCTCAAGAACTCATGATTCGAACACTCGTACTGAAATTTATGGTATTTTTAGTATTATGTCCAGAGAACCCGACGTGAAATTGATGTTTTAGAAAACTGACTTGTGCGGGTAAAATTTGGCCGATTCAGGGAGGTTCACCAACTAGGTTTAGATGAAGAATTTAATTATCTTTGCAGAAAGTCTAAGAACACCTTATTCGAACTCCTGTACCAATATATATGGATTTTTGAAGTTGACTGTTCACAGAGGGGACAGATAGACCTATAGGAATTGGGGTTGAAGTCGAGTTGGACGTTTTTGCGAGTTCGTGATTGTTTTTTTATATAGTTTTGGCCCACTACTGTTATCTTAGCATGCGTTATAATTATTATTCAGGTGGTGGACTGATCCCAGAGGCAGCACCTTCTGCACGTCCCTTGTTCTCTCACGGTTAAGGCAAGTATAATGATGGTTTTAATGGATATTGTGGAATGCCAATGTTTGTTATATACTTTGAGCAACTGTGTGTTATGATTGTGATGATGACGTAATTGGTGTGAGCTACGTGCTTTCATGGTTGATTGAAAGTTATGAGTCCATGAGGGTGAACAGTGTAGTATGAATAAGTCATTCACGTACAAGGTGGTTGTGGTTGCAAATTTCTATTAAATTGTGACTTTCATGCATATGCATCATGTTGGCTTATTGAAGTATTGATCATAAGATGATCGAGCAGTTGCTAAAGGTCCCCACGCTTGAGGAGCATGGGCTCAGGTCCCCATACTTGCGGAGTATGGGCAATTGGTCCCTGTACCAGATGGTACAGGCATGGGTGTGCATCGACGGATGCACACTTTGCATTACCGGTAAAATGCAAAAGAGAAAGAGAAAAGAGAAAGATCTTGTTGAACATATTGCATAGCATGTGTTTATAAGTAACTGATGGATGTTCTTATGGACGGTGTACTGCATAGCATGTGTTTATAAGTAACTGATGGATGTTCTTATGTAACGGTGTTCATGTATGCTATTGTTACCATTTATTATATTTGCTGAGTCATTGGACTCACCCTTGTTGTTTGTTGTGTTTTAGGTACCCTTATGAGATCGGCGTGCATGGGGGAAAGAAGGATTAGTCTTGTTGCACTTTGCACGATCTACCCATAATGGAAAGAAAGGAAGAAATTAAATAGTAGATGAATGAATTACTTTAAGTAAATTTATGATCATTGCTTGCTAGAATTGAACTGTAATAAATAACTAGTTTTTTTTATGATGCTCCTGTTCTTTATCTAGATGTTAGATCTATGGATGTCCTAGAACATATAGTCAATTTTGATTAGTCATGATCATAATACATGTTGGTTGTCTATTTTTATTAAATCAACTTATTGAAACCACTGACATAGACAACTAAACAAGGGAGGTTCTGCTGAAATTTTGTGAGACGTATTTAGTTTATCCTTGTTACATTACTAGTTTGGTAGCATTCCAGGTCATTGTTTGGCTGGGGTGTTACATGGCATTGGCCCAAGACTCATCAGAAAGAGCATGACTAACATCCTTGGGCTCGAAAGAAGCAACAAAGGCAGAGTGGAGACAGAAGTGAGACATGCCAGATTTTGAGCGTGTGACGCGCTCAAAGAGATCTCCAAACATCTGCTATGAAGGATGATCTTTTCGGATATATCGGGGAGGTCCTGGATGAGAAGAAGAAGTGGCCTCTACCTCATGAGCTGACGAGGTAGGAACAGAGCCACTAACTTCAGAAGATGTGGAAGGCATGGGCTGATCTCCTCGAGGTGCAGTGGAAGAAGTAGGCACCTCAAGGGGAGGAGGAACTGGATCAAATAGACAACCCTCATCTCCATCCTCCTCATCATCCACAAAGATGGTCTCGGACTACTCTATAGAACCTGAGATATTGGGCCTAGTCCCCGGACTGGCCTCATCGAATATCACCTCACAGGTCTCTACCATTTTACTAGACTCGCAGTTCTAGACCCTATATGCCTATGAAGAAGTTGAGTACCCTAGAAAAATCCCATCACAAGATCGTGACTCAAACTTATCTAGGTTCCCGGACTTCAAAATGAAACACTTACAACCAAACACACGAAAATGAGATACACTGGGCTTTCACTTGAAGAATGTGCAGCATGCAACTACAATAAACAAGAGCATCATTAGTAGTTCTCTCATATGCTGAATGGTTATAAGCTGGTCTTTGAATCAAATAAAATTGTAATGTCTAAGTTCAGGAACTTGGTAAAGACTTTGAGAGTAGAGGTTTGTTCTACCTAAGTACATTAGAGTCTTGTTATAATCTGAATATTGAAACTGGTTTAAATAAATATGAGGCTAATATTTGGCAGTCTCATTTCTATCATATTAGCTTTGATAGTATTACTAGAATGGTCCAGATTAGATTTAATTCCAAAATATGATATTTTCAAAAGATAGAAGTGCCAGTCACATGTGCAAGCAAAGCAGTTTTGAAAACCCTTTAAGCAATTAGAGGATGAAATGAACTTCGCACCATTAGATCTCGTTCATTCAGATTTGTGTGAAATGAATAGATTGTTGACAAAATAAAGCAAAAGATGTTTTCAACTTTTATTTATGATGCAACACACTACTGCTATGTGTATTTGCTAAAAAAAACTAAGGATAAATCTTTAAACAACTTCAAGACTAATAAGGCCGAGGATGAGAATCATCTAGCGAAGAAAATAAAAAAATTGAGGTTTCATCATAAAGGAGAGTGCAGCTATCATGAATTCTCCCAATTCTGTTCTGAGTATAGAATAGTCCATAAATTTACAGCACCATATTCACTCCAATCAAACGGGTAACTAAGAGAAAAAACCGGACACTAACAGACTTGGTTAATGCTTGTTAGAGAGTGCCAGTATGCCTAACGCGTGGTGGGGGTGAATCTATATTGATAGCAACTTTTGTCCTAAACAGAGTAATCACTAAAAAGGTTGAGATTACTCCATACAGGGGATGGAAGGGGAGAAAACCTAATATTAACTTTCTACAAACTTGGGGGTGTTCGGCAAAAGTCAATATACCATTGAAGAAAATGAGAAAGCTTGGACTTAAAATAGTGTATTTTCTAGATTTTTAGTAGTTAAATCATAAACTCCTGAGATTATTACTAACACAATAATAGAGTCTAGAGGTGCTTCATTTTTTTTAGGATATTTTTCCTGTTAGAATTGTAAGCAGTACTTCACAAACTAAAAATATTCAAATTAAAAATATTAAAAGTGAGAATAATAAAACTTCTGAACTTCTCACTATTTCTAAACTAATATGAGATATCCTTAAGGAGGATAACAATCTAGTCATAGAGGTTCCTTGTAGGAGCAAGAGACAAAAGGTTGAGAAAATATTTGGTAACGACTTTATTATATACCTCATGGATGATGTGCTAAAACCTCTTTCAAAAGCTTATGCATATTCTGATACTGCAAAGAGACAATCCGTAGCGACATGGACTCTATCATGGCTAAAGGGACTCCGGAGATCACCGATCATCCTATCAAGTGCAAACCTATAGGATATAAATGGGTCTTTAAAAAGAAACTAAGGCCTGATGGTACTATTAAGAAGTACAAGGCAATACTTGTGGCCAAGGGTTACACCCAGAAAGAGGGAGAAGATTTTTTTATAGATATTCTCCTGTCACCATACTAACCACCATCAGAGTGCTCCTTGCATTAGCATCTACCTATGGTCTACATATCCATAAAATTGATGTGAAGACATCTTTCCTTAATAGGGAGTTGGAGGAAAAATCTATATGAATCAACCAGATGGTTTTGCGATTTTTGGATAGAAAAATAAGGTATGTAGATTATTGGGATCCTTGTATGACCTAAAGCAAGCACCTAAATAATGGTACGAGAAGTTTGATAAAATTTTGACATCCGTTGGCTTTGTTGTGATCTTGTGTCTATATTACCATTATGGTAGGGGTCGAAGAGTGATCTTGTGTCTATATGTGGATGACATACTTATATTTGGAATAAATACTGCCATAATTGATGAAGTCAAATCTTTTTTATTTTGATACTTTGATATGAAATACTTGAGAGAAGCATATGTCATTTTGAATACTAACTTGAGCAGGAATGAGAAATATGATCACTTTAAATCAATTCCATTATGTTGAGAAAATATTGAGCCGGTTCAACTTTAAAAACTGCAGGATACACTTCAAAAGATCGATCTGAAGTACAATGGTAGACTGATGTTAGATTTGTTAGTTGCATCACTAATTATTTGCATTATTTTCCTCCTAGTAAAATCTAGAATTAAAATGTTGATTAACTTTTCCAACAACCCTATCAGCATGAGGCATTTACACTTGGGATAGGCAAAATTAGCTATATTATCCCAATCAACTGATTCAAGAACATTTGATAATCAATATCGATGTTGATGGAGATGGGGCCATGGTTCCTCTTGAAGAAGAGATCGACGGGGTTGATGTAGGAGGCCATGAGGTCGCACCGTGTCAGCCAACCGTTGGGTGACTAGAACCTGTCGCCCAACAGCCACGCGACATGAAAGTAGTTGGTGGGCCGTTGGGCAACATAATTGCGGTCGCTGAACGGTCGAATGATAGGATGTTGTCGCCCAACCATTGGGCGATTGTAGCGTACAGTCACGCGACCGTTGGATGACTGGACACGCTATATATTGGCCACTCAGCCGAGCTTGGCTCCAGTGCACTCGTGAGGAGTGGAGAGAAAGATAGGAGAAGAGAAAAGGAGAGAGGAGAGGAGAGGAGAATAAAAGAGAGGGAGAGGGAGAGGAGAGGAGAGGTTTTGCTACTTCTGCGATGTTATTTTTTTATATTTAAGTCAATGTTTTTGTATGAATTAAATAGTTTTTTAGTGTAAAATTAAGATTCATAGAAAATTATAGTTGTAGAACTTTGCTGAAAAGTAAATAGATGTAAAAAAATATAGTCGACACAGTGATGGAAACTTAGCATCTATAGAAAATTATAGTTATAGAAAATTTAGTAAATATTATAGTTGTAAAAAATTTAGTCAATATAGTTATGGAAATTCAGCATCCATATGAAATTTAGTCAATATATTAAAATGTTGATTAACTTTTCCAACAACCCTATCATAATGAGGCGTTTACACTTGTGAGAGACCATGTGGAGGTGACCACATGCTTGTGATGAGTAATTGACACTTGTTTCGGAAAAATTGAGTTTGTTTTGGGTGTTTTCTGCGAAGTCATAGCCCTGTTTGAGAGGTCGAAAGACCTTTCGACCACTTAGACCGTGGTCAAGAGGCAGCAGCAAAGCTTACGACCACGATTGGCCATGATCGCAGGTTTTTGAGAGGTTTACGACCACTCTGGTCGTGGTCGGAGGTCATCCGGGTCATTTACGACTACTCTGTGTGTAATCGGAAGCCAGTCGAGTCATTTATGACCACATTGGTCGTGGTCGGGAGCCTGCCGGGCAGGTTACGACCACGTTGTTGTTAGTCCAGAGCCAGTCGGGTCATCCGCGCCCAAGTTGACTGTGGTCGAACGCCGCTACGACCACGTTGTAGCAAGCTTCAGTCGAAGTCAGAGCTTAGACTTATGACCATGTTGAGTAGTCGGAAGCGCTCGACCACGTTATCAAGTACTGCGGTCGGCTGTCGAGGCTTCGACCACTGAGGCAAATAGTCGGTGGGTTTGACTACGACCTCGTGGGAAGTCAGCAGACTATGACCACATTGTGAAGTCGTCAAATGAGGTCGTGGCTTGGTCAAACGTTGTCGTAGCTAGTCGGATGCAGTTGGACTTGCTCGGATGTGGTCGTAAGAGGTCGTGTGCGGTCGAATGGGCTCTGGTAGCAGTCGGTTGTGGTCGTAACGTGGTGAGACCTGGTCGGAAGATCCCGAGAGTCTTGTATGTGGTCGTAGGTCACTTGTAATCGGTCGTATGACCTCCAGAAGCAGTCGTTTCAGCTGGGGATCGGTCGTATGGTCTTGTGTTGCGGTCGTAGACCTTGTGCTCTTATTAGTTTGGCATTCCGACCGATCGTATATGGTGTATGACTTTGTGGAGTGTGTTTTGAGCTTTCTTTTCCGATGCAAATGGATGTTATCCTTGTCTAGTACGGTGCTATGTGATGTTTTGTTGTTTGTGATGGTTGCAGGATCTTGAAGATAGGTCTGGCGAGGCTGGGAAGGTCGAGACGAGACACGGGCGGTGTCGGAGTCCAGAACGACCAAGGGAAGCCGATGGAGACCTAGTCTTGCGAGGGGTTCTAACCTTGGACAGCAAGGCAAAGTAGGAGGAAGCTTCCGGGAAGGCAGCGGAGTGGCATTTTGGAGAAATGCAGAAAGCTGCAAAGGGAAGCTGAGTCTCTGCAAAGCACCGGAGTTGTTGGCGCTAACGGGCAAAGCAGTGGAGCCGTTGGGTTTAATGGGTAAAGCACTGAAAGCTCGTGGGTAAAGTGAGTTGAAAACCCGGTGTTAGGTAGGGGTTTACAGGTTCCCCTTCATTGGTGTGTGGCTATAAATAGAGAGGGTAGAGCTCGAGAACAGGGGAGATCCTGATCCCCGAGTTGCTCTGTTCTTCCTTGTTTTTATTGTGGGTTCTCGGGTTGGAGCAAGTGTGCTCATGTATCTCCCAGTTGGAGTGGCTATAGAAACCTCCATTATCAATCATTCATCTCTCTTCCTCTATGTTGAGTTTTTGTTCTGTGAGTTGTTTGATGGTTTTGTTTGTGCTTTCTCTGCGTTATCTTTTCCCAGGTATGCATGAGAAGCTGGTTCTCAGTTGTGCTCTGGCCCTCTTGATTTGAGAAGAGTTCTAGCTGCCTTGTTTCCTCCTACTCTGAACTGGAAATCATTCTCAAGACCATTTGGTCAAGTTATTTCCGAGAGTAACGAGTGGTCTGAGGAATCTCTGCTTGCAGTCGTGTACCCTTACAGGTTCTCCGTTCTTTGTTCAACCACATCTCTCTGCTCTGATTTCGTTTTGTTAGTCGGTCAAGTCTTCGACTTCATCGGTTGCTCGATCACATGTTGGTCTACGACCACGTATTTTCGACCAGAGAACTAACTTGAGTATTCGATCTCCTTCTTCATAGCTCTCTAGCTATCGGAGAAGAAGATGTGGTGGGAGTACTAGGGGGAAGTTTGAAGGCACCATTCACCCCCCTTTGTTGCCATTTCGATCCAACAATTGGTATCAGAGCCGGTTAGCTCTAATTCATAGATCTTAACCGATCTCAAGAGCCATGGCGACAGACAAGTACTCAACCAAGCCGCCCGTTTTCGATGGCATCAATTACCCCTTCTGGAAGAGCCAAATGGAGACATACATCCAGGCCCAGGGGTACGCCATCTGGCGCAAGGTCAAGGTCCGGTTTGCTGTTCCTGCCGATGAGAACATCAATGCTGGAAATATGCATGATGTTGAGGCAAATGCGAAGGCAAGGAACATCATTATTCAGGGCCTGAGTCGTAGCGAGTTTGACTGCATCTCTCATCTTTCGTCCGCCTTCGATATCTGGGAGACCCTCGATGCATACCATGAGGGCACCACCCAGATTAAGACGGTGCGACAGGACTAGTTCAAGCGGGACTACAACAAATTTGAGATGCTTGCTGGTGAGTCTTTAGATGAGTGTTTTGCGCGTTTTCACAAGATCTTGAGCAACATCCAAGCGGTCGGTCTCACATACCCCGACTCGGACAACGCTCGTCAGATGCTTGCTACACTCGATTTGCGCGTTTGGGAGATGAAGGTGACTATCATCAAGGACACCACGGACCTCTTGACTTTGACACTTGACGCGCTGTACTGACGCCTCAAGATGCACGAGATTGACATTGTCTCTCGTAAGTCAAAGTCCCAGTTGATGGCTTTAGTCACCGATCCCACTTTGGCTTCTGGTCATTCTTCTGATTCGCTCTGTGGTTTCTCTCTTGCTGCTCTATGTGACGTAACTGATGATCAGTTAGAGCAGCTCGAGGATGAGCAACTGGCCCTCCTAGCTTAGAAGTTTTCCCATGCTTACAAGAGGAGGAGGGACAGAAAGAGGGGAGGACCCGTCATTTGCTTCGAGTATAGTGGCCCCAACCACATTCGGGCAAATTGCCCCAAGCTGGAGAAGGTCAAAGCTGACTACGGCAGTTCAGGCAAGAACGACTACATCAACAAGAACCACAACAAGAAGCCTCCAGTCAATGCCCAAGGAAAGAAGAAGTTCCGCAACTTCGGGAAGGCCAAGAAGCTGTTTCACCGCGTCCTCACCGCGTTCGACGACCTCGACCTCAGAGAGGTGGAGGGATGGAGCGACGACGACGAGACGGGTGACCAAGAACCCAAGAGCGGTGACAACTTCTCCGGCATGTGCTTCATGGCCCTCGAGGGCCAACTGAGCGACAGCGAGCTGTACTCCGACTCGGACGAGGTATGCCCCACCTACGACCAGCTCAATTATGCTTTTCTTCAGCTAGGTGGATTTCATGCTAGAGCTAGGGCTAGGTGTACTGAGTTAGAGAAGAAGTAGATAGATTGTCACTAGAGATTATTGCTCTTACATCTGATCTTCCTAGTGATGATTGTGATACATGCTCTGCTTTGTTGGGTGATTTGGAGAAGTTAAGGACCTCGCATGATAGTTTGTCCTTCAAGCTTGATATTGCTAAGGTGGGGAATCTTAGTCTCTTGGCTGAACAAGAAATGAGTAGGATTGCTTCTACTTCATCTGCTATTGTCGAGACTGTTGCTTGCACCTCATGTGAGGATAAGGACAATGCATTTAGAGGTCTTTACACCATGCTGTTAGATCTACCCGAGTCTTGTGAAAACTGCAATAAATTGAAGATGAACCTAAAATGGGCCGATCACAAGATTGCTGAGTTGCGTGCTTCATTGCTTGAGCCCATTGATTCATGTTTGAACTGTCCTAAGTTAACTGCTGAACTTGAATCTGTCTCAAAACAGTTTCAAGAAATGATTGACACTAATAAGAAAATGGCTCAGTTTGCGACAAAGGACCTTGTTAGCTCACCATGCATTAGCTGTGATAAACTAAAACTTGAACTCGTTGCTTTGAATGAAAAATGTGTGAAGCTAACTAAGGATCAACTAGTGAAGTCACCAACTGATTGTGATGTGATTACTGAGAAGGGGAAGGAGCCCAAGGGTAAGGTTGAGACGCTTAGTGACGTGAACCAAACTGCTAGCAGTAGGACTGTCCCTTTCGAGTCGGCTGTGCGTGCACAAGCCATTTTTACCTCTGCTGGTGGCTCTTCATCTGCTCCCTAACCTGCTGCTATTCCCTCTTCCCCTTGCTCTTCTTGCACCTCTCTCTTTCGGGAGTGTCAGTACCTTATGAACACTCTCGAGAGGTTTGTAGGAGGCAAGAACAAGCTTAATCTTATTCTAGACCAGTCCAAGATCTGCAAGTTCAATCAAGGTCTAGGATATGATTTCTATGAGGACATTAGGAAGCATCCACCTGCTATTCTCGGACCCATAGTAGAAGGTGCGATCGAGGTTGAGCCCAGGTCTGATGAGGTCAAATTCAAATCAGTGGGCTTTGTCCAAGGGATTTTTGACAGCAAGGTGAGTCCACCTACAGCTTCGGCCTCTCAGAAGGCGAAGCCATCTCATGCTACTTCTGCCTCTCAGAAGGCAAAGTATCATTGCGCCTTCTATCAGAAGGATGGACATACTATCGATCGATGCTTCAGGCGCACCAAGATCGCGCAGAGAGACTGTGTTGCAGCTCTTAGGTGTATCCAGGGTCAGCCCCAAACCTTGAGTGCACCTAAGACCAACACGAGGTCCAGGTTTGCTTCTTATGGGTTTGGGCAGCATCGAGGACTTGGTTTTTTTGAGTTTTCTTGTTTTCGTCCTCATGCTCCCTTTGGTCGTGACCTCCGCCGTCCTGAGGGTAGATCTCGTTTCCCCCGTCGAGATAGCTACCCGCGGCGTGATCAGCATGTTGCCGGTGTGCCGACTCGCTTTCCCGTAGCAGTCGGACCCAGCAATAGCTTCGGGTCTACACGTAGACCTTCTGGCTTGATGAGTGGCAGAGAGCGTAGGGTAGATAGAGGTCAGTCGTGCTTGACTACTTCATCTGCTCGACGTGTTGTTCAGTATTGGGTGCCAAAATCACTCTTGTTTTACCCCAGTACTGAGACTTTACTCTCTGTTTGACTCAGGTTCGCCGGGATGGGAAGGGAGAGGTTTGGCTCATAGACTCCGGGTGTTCTCGACACATGACCGGAGACTCACATTGGTTCTCTTCCCTAGCCCGTGCTCCAGGTGATGAGACGATCACCTTCAGAGATGCTTCATCTGGGCGCGTCATCGCCAAAGGTACTGTACGCGTTAATGATTCATTTCTTTTAAGAGATGTTACCTTGGTTAGTAAGCTGCGTTATAATTTGCTTTCAGTCTCTCAGCTTACCAATGACGGTTATGAGGTGAGCTTTAAGAAAAACGCTTGCAAAATTCTTGATTCTTTGGGTAGTCTGGTTTGCGGGATTTCACGTTATGGGTGGATCTTTCGTGCTGATTTTTCTGAGTCTTCTGGTGATCCTCTCCGGTGTTTAGTTGCTTTGAAGTCCCGCGATTTGACCTTCTGGCATAGGAGACTTGGTCATATCGGATTTGACCATTTGACCCGAGTTAGCGGCCACGATCTCATTCGTGGTCTGCCGAAACTCAAGATGGTCAAAGATCTTGTTTGCGCTCCATGCCGGCACGGCAAGATGGTTGCCGCTTCTCACCCTCCGGTCACAGTTACTATGACCGATGCACCGGGTCAGCTGCTCCACATGGACACAGTTGGACCAGCTCGAGTGTAGTCAGCAAGAGGGAAGTGGTACGTACTTGTCGTGGTCGATGACTATTTGAGATTTTCTTGGGTGTTTTTCTTAGCCTCGAAGGATGAGACGTTTACCCATTTCTGAGGTCTTTTTAGTAGGCTTTCTGTTGAGCTTCTGGGTGCCTTACGAGCGATTCGCAGTGACAATGGCACGGACTTCAAGAATTTCTACTTTGAGAGGTTTTGCGATGAGACAGGTGTCGAGCACCAGTTCTCTTCTCCACACATCCCACAGCAAAATGGCATCGTGGAGAGGAAGAACCGTACCTTGATCGAGATGGCCAGGACGATGCTCGATGAGTACTCTACACCGAGGAAGTTTTGGGCTGAGGCTATTGCGACCGCGTGCCATGTTTTCAATCGAGTTTTTCTTCGGGCACACTTGCATCGCACTTCTTATGAGTTGAGATACGGGCGAAAGCCCAGTGTCTCTCATTTTCGTGTGTTTGGTTGCAAGTGCTTTATTTTGAAGTCTGGGAACCTAGACAAGTTCGAGTCACTCTTGTGATGGTATCTTTCTAGGTTACTCAACTTCTTCGCGGGCTTATCGGGTTTGGAACTGCGAGTCTAGTAAGTTGGTAGAGTCATGTGAGGTGACCTTCGACGAGGCCAGTCCGGGGACTAGGCCCGATATCTCAGGTTCTTTAGAGCAGTCCGAGCCCATCTTTGTGGATGATGAGGATGATGAAGATGAGAGTTGTCTAACCAATCCAGTCCCTCATCCACCCCTTGAGGTGCCTTCTTCCACCGCACCTCGGGGAGATCAGCCCATGCCTTCTGCATCTTCTGGAGCTAGTGGCTCTGTTCCTACCTCGTCAGCTCATGAGGTAGAGGCCACATCTTCATCTCATCCTGGACCTCCTAGACACATTCAAAAAGACCATCCTTCTGAGCAGATTATTGGAAACCTGTTTGAGCGAGTCACTCGTTCAAAATATGGCATGTCTCAATTCTGTCTCCATTCTGCCTTCATAGCCTCCTTTGAGCCAAAGGATATTTGTCATGCTCTATCTGACGAATCTTGGGTCAATGCCATGCACGAGGAGCTCAAAAACTTCGAGAGAAACAAGGTCTGGTCGCTTGTCGAGCCCCCGCGAGGTCACAATGTCATTGGGACTAAGTGGGTGTTCAAGAACAAGCAGAGCGAGGATGGAGTGGTTATTCAAAACAAGGCTAGACTGGTAGCTCAGGGGTTCTCCCAGGTTGAGGGTCTGGATTTCGAGGAGACCTTTGCCCCTGTAGCTAGACTTGAGGCCATTAGAATCCTGCTTGCTTTTGCGGCTTCTAAGGGTTTCAAGCTGTACCAGATGGATGTCAAGAGTGCCTTCCTTAATGGCTTCATTGAGGAAGAAGTCTATGTGAGACAGCCTCCAGGTTTCGAAAACTCCAAATACCCTAACCATGTCTTCAAGCTTTCAAAAGCGTTGTATGGACTTAAGCAGGCCCTTAGAGCTTGGTATGACAGGCTTAAGTCCTATCTGTTGAGTCATGGTTTTGAGATGGGTAAAGTAGACAAGACCTTGTTCATTCGTCGACATGGCACAGATCTTCTGCTCGTCCAGATTTATGTGGATGACATCATCTTTGGCGGCTCCTCGCATGCTCTCGTTTCCCAGTTTTCCAATGTCATGAGCTCGGAGTTTGAGATGAGCATGATGGGCGAGTTGAGCTTCTTCCTTGGCTTCCAAATTAAGCAGACTCGGGAGGGTACATTCGTGCATCAGGGAAAGTACACTCGAGACCTCCTGAAGCGCTTCGATATGAGTGATGGTAAGCCGGTGTCCACTCCGATGGCTACCTCAGCTTCACTCGACCCAGATGAGGATGGCGAGCCAGTTGATCAGAAGGAGTATCGCAGTATGATCGGCTCCCTCTTGTACCTCACTGCCTCGAGACCGGACACACACTTCGCTGTGTGTCTTTGTACTCGGTTTCAGGCTTCTCCTCGCGTATCTCACCGCCAGGCGGTGAAACGCATTCTTCGGTACCTTCGAGCTACCATTGACTATGGTATCTGGTACTCTTCCTCGTCCTGTCTTTCCTTGAGAGCCTTCTCGGATGCAGACTTTCTTGGTCAGAGGATAGATAGGAAGAGCACTTCCGCACTGCCAATTTATTGGCACTTCTCTCGTTCTGGTCTTGAGGAAGCGATCCGGGGTTGCAGGTCCACCGCAGAGGTCGAGCACGTTGTTGCCGCATTGCTGCAGCCAGGTACTTTGGATGGTCTCGACCCTGCGGGACTTTGGGTTAGTTATCGACAGTGTTCCACTCCTTTGTGATAACACTTCTGCAATTAACATTGCTAAGAACCCAGTGCAACATTCTCGGACCAAGCACATTGATATTCGCTATCACTTCCTTAGAGACCATGTAGACAAGGGTAACATCGCGCTCCAGTTTGTGGAGAGTGACCACCAGTTGGCTGATATCTTTACCAAGCCATTGGATAGCTCTAGGTTTTCAGCTCTGCGGGGAGAGCTTGGGGTGGTTTGTCCTTATGGGCTGTTGTGAGGGGGAGCTTTGTGCTTTACTACTTTATTATATTAATTGTGCTCTTACTCCTTACTGTTGCATTGCATTCGGGGTGCATTGGGTTAGTCCTTCTAGCATAGGTTAGAGTGTTTCTCTAGTCTAGTTGCTTAGCTGTCTTCCTCTCATCTTGTGACCTAGGGTCTTGCTCTATTAGCCGCTTCTCTTCGTTCACTAGGTTGAGCCCACTCACTGCTTTTAGGTTCTAGCAAGGGTCGAACCACCCTTGGGTAGACAGGGTACGTGTTTGCTCCCTAGTGAAATAGACTACCGGACTAATAGTCCTAGAGTTATATGGGGTAGATGAGAGTCAGTCTGAGCCATAGTTGTCTCTATATCTTTTCTATGCTTTAAGGACTGCCCGTTTGCTGTTTTCTTTCCCAGCTTCTCAATTTATTGCTTTGGTTCAGGGGGAGTTTATTTGGGAGCTTCTGGAGCTTAATATTGACATAACTCAACTTGAATTAAAAGTTGCATCTCATGTTGAGGGGGAGCTGGATTTTCTTACATTTCAGCATTCAGCATTGTAATATACCTACATTGAGCCTTGATTATTATCCTGCTATGACATGTTGTCAATGCTGTACACCTTGCCATGACTTGTGCTTTATGTGCTAGATTGATCATGATTTCATATGTGTAGACTAGCTTTTGCCATGATAAGTTAATTAAACTTGCTCAACTTAAATTAACACTTTTCATGCTCGCATTTGAGTCTAGTCTTGCTTGAGCTATCCTTTTATGATTCATGCCATGTCAAATAGGCTAAGTTGAGCGTTGAATCTCTATTTGAGCCTTCGATTGAGCTATTTCAGTCTCTAGATGATGCATAAGTTAGTACAACATGTTAACAAGCAAAAAAATCTCTTTTGTGCGAAAAAACTGATCTCACCAATTCTTTCTCATGAGACGGCTTGCCATTGCACTAGGCATGAACTCAGGGGAGTTTTGGATGACCTAGACTATCTTCTTAGGCTTCTTGCTTGGAGTAGTCGCATAAGGCTTGAGATCTAGCACATGATAAAACAAAAATCTGGTTGGCAATGACCATGAATTTCAAAAGAAAACATGTCATCTGTGCTCAATTTGCTTAAACTACAAAAAGAATCAAGTACTTTAACCAATGTTTCATTCTTGAGCATATAGCACTCTATTTGGACTCAATCTGAGCTTCTTGGTTACGCTTAGCTTATTGACATGGCCTGCATCATCCTTGGATATCTCTAGCTAGACTTTACTTCTGGGTGTCTTGACATGCTCACATGATATACTCCATTTTCAGATGGCTTATATATATGTTGTCATGATCTAGAAAGCGGTTTATTGAGTTATGGCTTGGTGTACCTCGTTATGGTCATTATGGATAGTTCTCATGGCTTAGAATAATCAAACTTCAGCCATTTCATCCATGTCATATTCTCTCTTTTGCATTCTTGATGTGTTTATTGCTAAAAGGGGGAGAATAGAGAAGAAAAAGCTAGTTGGGATCATTTTAGAACAATTTAACAATTTGCTCTTTCTGTTGCCGCTCTAGTATTCTTTCTGTCGACATGGTCATTAGTTTCATTCCTTTCCTTTCTTTTGGACCATGTTGGACTTCTCAAATCAAAACTCAACTTTATGCTTTTTCTGTGTTTGTCAATATACTCATCAAGGGAGAGATTGAGAGACCATGTGGAGGTGACCACATGCTTGTGATGAGTAATTGACACTTGTTTCGGAAAGATTGAGTTTGTTTTGGGTGTTTTCTGCGAAGTCGTAGCCCTGTTTGAGAGGTCGAAAGACCTTTCGACCACTTAGACCGTGGTCAAGAGGCAGTAGCAAAGCTTACGACCACGATTGGCCGTGATCGTAGGTTTTTGAGAGGTTTACGACCACTCTGGTCGTGGTCGGAGGTCATCCGGGTCATTTACGACTACTCTGTGTGTAATCGGAAGCCAGTCAAGTCATTTACGACCACATTGGTCGTGGTCGGGAGCCTGCTGGGCAGGTTACGACCACGTTGTTGTTAGTCCGGAGCCAGTCGGGTCATCCGCGACCAAGTTGACCGTGGTCGAACACCGCTACGACCACGTTGTAGCAAGCTTCCGTCGAAGTCAGAGCTTAGACTTATGACCATGTTGAGTAGTCGGATGTAACATCCTGATTTTTAGAGCCTTTTTGAAGCTTTTAAAATAAAATTCACCATCTGAATTTTTTCTGGAATTAATTAAAGCTTAATTGGAATTTTATTAAATTAAAAGGGTTTAATATGAATAATCCAAACATGAACATGTGCCAAAATTATTTTAATTGAGTTCTTTGTTTCTCAAGGAATTTTTTGGAATTTTTCTGGATTTATTTGCTATTTTCTAGAGCTCAAAATAGTTTATTTGAATTTCTGGAAAAGAAAGAAAAAGAAAAGAAAATCCCAACGGCCGGTGGGCGAAACCACTGGCCGGCCCGGCCAATGAGCCGCCACCCCGACCGCCCGCCATGCCACGCGTCGCACATCCGCAGCGCGCCGCGCCGCTGATCGCCTCGCCGATGGTCGACGCGTGTCGCCATCCCGGCCGCCGCTCACGCCTGTGCGCCATCCTCGCCGCTCGCCCGTCCGAACCGCTGACAGGTGGGGCCCACCTGTCAGGTGCGTCGTCCCCGAGCGGGACTCTCCTTCCCCGTCTCCGAGCCGGACTCTGCGCCGCCGCCGCCGTCTTCGTCGCGAACTCCTCCGTCGTACCCGTACCGGATGCCTCGCCGCCCGGGTATAAATACGGAGACCGCCCCCTCGACTTCCTCGTCCCGCAGCCGTCGTCCCCGCCGCCGCTTCTGCCGCCGTGCGCCTCGCCGCTGGAGCCCGAAGACGCCACCCTCGCCGATGTCGTTCGCCTCGCTGGCCACCGCGACGCCGCGCGTCGTTCGCCGTCGTCGATTGCCGCCGATGAGCCCCGCCGGCCAGATCCCATACCGCCGCCGTCCGGACCCGGCGGCGCCGCCGCCGCCCGCCATCGCCGCGGACACGCCGCACCTCACCGCCGCCTCGGCGCGCGCGTGTCCCCTCGGTCCCGTGCTGCGTGCGTCGTCGCTGGCGCCACGCGCCGCTTCACCTTCCGCGGCGTCTGTTCCACCGTACGCCGAGTCACTGACAAGCCGGGCCCACCCGTCAGCCGCATAGCCGCGCCAGCAAGCCACGCAAGCAGCCACGTCAGCGCTAGGCCGACGTGTCATGCCACGTCGCGGCCGAGCCGCCCTGTGTGCCACGTCACCGCCACGCCACCGCCACGCGTCGCCACGCCACACCGCCACGTCAGCCAATCATGCACACGTGTCGCCACGTGGTCGCCACGTCAGCCCCGCCGTCTGCGTCAGCAACCCGCCGCCCGCACTGTTCCGTGCGCCGCGTTCACCGTAGACCCATCTCACCGTGCACCCGGTCCACAGCACAGTGCAATTTTCTATTTTCCCCGATTTTCTTTAGATCCAATTTTCCAAGAGCCCGTTCTCCCTCGTACTAGCTCCGATTGATCCAATTCTTCTTCCTAAATTCATCTAAAATTGAGCTCTATCTTTTGGTTCTGGTTTTGCAGTTTTTGGAGTTCATTTGAATTTTATTTGATTTTATTTTGTCTTTTCGATTTGCTTTATCTCTCGTTAGATCACGTGTTCGAGGGAGCGGAAGTTGGATTTGAAGATCAAGAGCCCTCAGCTGAGCAAGGCCAAGGCAAGTCGTGTCCTTTGATCATGTTGAACCCAGTTTTCAAATCTATTATGTATTATGTTGCTTTAAATTATCATGCATTGCTAATTTATTATAAAGCCCTTGTATTGGTAGTTAATGACCTAACTGATTATTTCCTCCTTGATAATTTGAATGCCCTGATTCCATTGTCACCATAGAATGGGAAATTACTTAGTGATGCAATACTAGTTGTCACATGGGTTGTGCGTCTAATTGCTTAGCCATGCTTATCACTAGTACGTTGGGTTTATCATCACATGTGGTTAATTAATCTTGACTTAATGGTATACTTGAACGTGGTGGTTAATGTAACATCCTGATTTTTAGAGCCTTTTTGAAGCTTTTAAAATAAAATTCACCATTTGGATTTTTCTGGAATTAATTAAAGCTTAACTGGAATTTTCATTAATTAAAAAGATTTAATATGATTAAATTAAACATTAATATTTGTTAAAAATATTTTATTTGTGTTCCTTGTGTCACAAGGAATTTTTCTGTATTTTCTGGGATTTTTCGGAGTTTGTTTGAGCTCAATTTGAAATTTCCAAAAAAAAGAGGAGAGAGAGAGAACAGTACCCGCGGGGTACTGTTCACTCGTCTTCTCCAGCGCGCACGGGAGATCGATCGATGCCCCCTGCTGAGCACAGTTCCTTCCGATTTTCTCTCTCTTCATAACTTCCAATCCGGACCTTATCTCAATGTCTTCCCAAAAGGAAAGTTGTGCTAAATCCCGCAACGAATCCTTCCCAACTGGTCCCCTTCCGTTTCGTTCATCCGTTTGCCTTTTATCTCCAATTTTCTGAAACGGACTCTAGACCGAAATCCGTGAATTGGAGTCGGTTTCTACCCCTTCCAAGCCTATAAATAGGACCCCTTGGCTCCCCTAAACCCATCCCAAGCCGTGGCAAGTCCCATCAAAGGTCAGGACGCCGTCGGCATCGAGGCCCTTCGGTCTCGAATTTGCTCGTCACGTCTCGAGCTATTCGGTGAGTTGTTCCGTGATCCTTTCTCGTCACATTGTGCCATCATGTGCCATCTACCTTCTTGCCAAGTTAATTTGGTTTTGGTGCAGCCAATCTCCCGGAATCGAGTTTTCCCCAATCTAGGTCAAGAGCGCTTCCCGACGTCGATTCGACATCTCCGATAAGCATTAGCCCTTGTCGTAATTTTTCTTAGACTTGCCTCGTCGCGTTCTACGTTGTGCTCACTCCCTTTTCCCCAGAAAGCCTCCACAAATTTTCGCCTCCGAACCTCGCCATGGCCATCAATGGCATCTCGTGTCCTCCATCTACCCGGTGATGTTTTCACCAATCCGTTCGCGTCACTTTGTGCCAAATCATCCCAGGTAGCCACCCTCCAAGTGGTTTTAGATTTCGTTCACCGAGCACGAAGATATTAAGTTTTTCCTTTTTCCTCCCCGACGTCGTTCAAACATCGATTGCGCCGTCTCCGGTGGGTTTCTGGCCGAGCTGATAATTTTCCTAGCTTCACCAAGTCGCGTTCTACCCCGTGCTCACCCTACTTCTCCATGTCCTATGCCCGGGTTTTATTTCTCTCTTCTACCCATGTCGTTGTAGCCGCCCGTGCCGTCACCGTACTCCGTTTGGCGTGCCATCGCTTCCTATGTGTGCCTTAGGTCCCTAGCAACCCATTTTGCTAGTTAGATTCATCTCCTATGCCTCCTCTCGCCAGCGCTAGCCTTCTCGCCAAAAGTACCGTTCTCGGATAAACATTAACATCTGTGAATTTCCAGCATTTTCTCGCCCCGGCAAACTTTAGATCGCTCGTTCTCCTTCGTCCGAACTCCGATCGACCCGATTCTTCTTCCTAAATTCATCTAAAATTGAGCTCTATCTTTTGGTTCTGGTTTTGCAGTTTTTGGAGTTCATTTGAATTTTATTTGAATTTATTTTGTTTGTTTTGTCGTTTCGCGCGTAGAACCCGAAGTTGCCGAAGAGTTTGTTGAACCACAGCAAGAGGGACCAACCAGTGCACAAGAAGGCAAGTCTCCTTTGATCATCTTGAACCTATGCTTTCGAAATGTTTTAAATATTTTAAATTATGTGCATTGCTATTTACATAAAACCACTAGTTCAAATCTTTAGGAATTAGCTACTCCAACTTTGTTATGCCCTCATTTGACATTGATTGCCATGTACCTTTGTCACCCTAGAACTTCCTTTGTCTCAATAATGAGATTAATATTAATCTTTGTGAATATTAGAATGGTAGTGAAATGCTTAGTCATGCTATTTAATATATTTAAACTCTTGCAAATGGGAAGTTAAGATTTATTGAGAAAACCTTGTGTTTATGAAATTAGTGGTAATTGTAGTTGCCCTGTGTCTGTCAAAATAAAAATAACAATGTGAAAGTTGGTTTAGATTAGGGTGGATGGTTGGTTTGGTTTGGTGCAGTTAGCACGAGATCTTGTTAAGTGTATGTTCCACCCTAGTCAATTAAGGACCGACGCTTGTGTTTGTCCAGACTGAGCATTAACCGTACAACCACAAGTCTATATTGGTACGACCTAGGTGACTAACTTATGATAGTCTAGTTTAGGTGCCACCGTGGAAAGTGGGTGCGAGGATGGGTGGTTATTCACGGTGAGGGACAGGATTTCTTGTACTCATATGGCGCAAGAGGGGCTTGGTTGGGCGGTTAGCCTACTGCGGTAAAACCTCGTGGTGGTATCTAGCTAGATTAGAGTAAGCTAAAGGCTTTGTGGTATTTTATCCGGGTCTCATGCCAAAGGAAGCGTGTTGACTTTTAGGATAATTTATCTCTTGTGGGTAAAGTTGTACAACCTCTGAAGAGTGTAAAACTATTCGAATAGCCGTGCCCACGGTCAAGGGCGGGCAAGGAATGCATTCACATGGTAGATTTCTGGTTTTGGTTTTAAAATCAAAATTTTTGTATTCCGAGAGTGGAGGGAACTCTTGGAAGGGAATCTTGGCGGTTGGAGCCAGAGAGGGTGGATGTAACCCGCAATATTAACTTGATCATTGGTAATGTTTAATCTAGTGTTGGTAGATGGAACCTTCACTAGAAAGTTAATAATAGTTCTGTTAAAACATTTACTTTATTAAATTGATGCCTTCGAAAATAATTAGTAGTAATTGAAATTTTAAAATATTGCTTTGTGCAAAAGAACCGTATAGCCCTCCTTTGTCAAGCCTTGCATCTATGCATTTTTCCCAAGACTTGCGGAGTACTTTATGTACTCACATGCTACACTCTAAAAACAATCCTCAGAGGAAGTCGAAGCTCAAGAAGGTGACTACGACTACTGCTTCGCTTGTGGCTGTGATGGATTCTTCCCGGAGAACTAGGTCGCGCTTCCCCAGTCAATTGCCTGTGGTGTATTGATGGGTCTTCATCGAGTTTATCATTTGCTTCCGCTTTACTTCATGTGTGCGAGGTCTTAAACCTCTATTGTAATAATGAGACCTTTCGGTCGGTACTCTCAATTATTGTAATAAATCGCTGTTGGTGATGTTTATCCATTCTGTTTAAGCGTGTGCACTAGCTTTGATCCGGGACTAGTGCGGTAATACCTGAGGGTCCGGGTTCGGAAATCCGGGTCCCGGCAGAGATGGTATCGAGCCAATTTGGTATAGGACGTGACCTAGTTAGAATGGTCGTTAAAGAAGAACTTCAAAATTTATTTTATAAAATAAAAAGTTAATAATGTGCTATCCTTGTCTTTTCTTGTCTTTCTATCCTTACCTTCGTCATGGCATTCTCCTTATCTATCCGCTTATTTCCTTTTGGAATGGTAATTGTATCCCCTTCCTCTGTAATTTCTATAGATGGATCGATGAGGTTACGTCTAAAAAGCACTTGGAGAATCCTTGGAGACCTAGAGTATACAAAAGACAACAAATTTATGGAAAGTACTCTTGTCGGAAAGCCGTCATAATCGAGTGCATATCAAGTTAGGTAATTTGGAGAATTGTTGCTAGAGTGGTATATTTTGGATTTATAATTGACAAGATTGAATAATGTTCGAGAGGATTGGGATAAAAGGTATACTTGTGGATATCAATTGATTATAAATAAATCTAAAAAGTATCATCTTTGTGGATTGACTAGAGAATATACAAAGTTGAACTCGGGGGAGCTAATTAGATCATGGGAAGAGTCTAAACTTTGCCTTGGATTTATTATCTAAGATTGAAAGGAGTGGTTGGATGTAAAACAAGATTTTGTTGAACGGATTATTTGTGATTATTGGAGAATTAGTATTAAGAGATTGATCCAGTAAAGAGAGGGATTAAAAGATTAAGAAGTTGAATTGTCATAAACAATTCATGATATCAATTTTGGATGATTTGGTTGAATCATGAAGAGTAGATGAATTTTGTGGAGTTAATTGATTATCAGAGTTTGGTGGACCTATTGATGATAAGTGGATACTAGTGGAATTCTATAAGATAATACACTTGGATATCTTGGTGGATTAATTTTATCATTGCAAGTGGACTTTGATATATCCATTTGAATTGGTGGATTTAATAGATCAATGTTAGATAATTGGATTTTACCTAATGGGATTAACTAGGTCATTTAAGGATGTTCAACCTGGAGGATTTAAATTAATTGTGGGAGATAGATTGTTCAATAAGAATTAGTTGAGAGATTGTCCGATAAGAATTAATTGTGGTATTTGAACTCATTCAAATTTGGTGGAACCAAAATGATGATTATCAAGAGATTGGTTTTGGTGGACTAATGGATATTAAATTATTGCTTAGATGATCTTAAAACTTATTGAAGGTTGAATTAATATTATTTGATCGAGTTATGGATCATTGGATTAGATCATGATCATAAAACAATTGGTGGAAATCATGAATTACAATGTTATTGGATTATTGGATTCTTGTTAGAAAAATTTCTATGGTTGGTCGTCGATCCAAATTAGAGCAGAGAATAAAAGTTTAAGAGATTATTTGCTGAAATCAATAAGGTGCATTTGTGGTATATGATTTTGGAATCAAGAATTTTTGAAGAGTTGAAATAATTATGTCTTTCTCGGATGAACACTTGCGGAAGTTAAGCCCTATTTGGTGGAATTCTGAATTAATCGTTATGATGAGGGCAAATGAAGTTAATCCAAAGCTTGCAGGCGACTAAAGATGTACCCTCCGATTTGTTTATTGTCTTCCGTATTTCTCAGTTAAAGGAAGGTTTCAGAGTACCAAAGAACAAGATAGAATCATGAAGAAGCGAGGACTAGTTCTTTAGTTGTAGTACCCAAGTGAAGTCTTACGATTTTAGAACACTTATATATTACTTATTTGTGTGCTAGACGGACTGTACCAAGCCTAAGTGCACTGTGGTACAGCCATTCTTAAAACTAGGTTGATTTCAATAAAAGTTCTTTTGCTAAAAGTTAATTTGCTTGCTTCTTCCTTTTGTGTTGGCTTGGGATGTGACTTAGTCTCCCTCAATCTCTTACCTTTGCTAATTCCCTCTTACCTTATGCTAACCTAAAACCGCTTCAGATGGTGAGCACAAGGAGCAACCCTGACAACAGCCGTGATGCCAACCCTCAGCCAGAAAACAACATTCCGCCACCCCCTCCTCAAGCCCCAGCTTGGAGCAAATGATGGCCATGCAACTGCAGCTTCTCCAGGCTCTAGCTCAAAACCAGGTGCAGCAAGCTCCGCAGGCACCCAACCAAGCTCCTCAGTCTAAGATGGGAGAATTTATGAGGACAAGGCCTCCTACTTTTGCTGGATCCGTAGATCCCATGGAGGCAGATGATTGGATTAAGGATGTGGAGAGGAAGTTGGTCCTAGCCCAGTGCAATGACAATGAAAAGGTGTTGTATGCGGCTCACCAACTCAAAGGGATCGCTGCTAACTGGTGGGAAAATTACCGCGCCGCTCATCAAAATGCACAAGCTATCACATGGGATGAATTTGTGGAGGCATTCCGCACTGCGCATATTCCTACGGGAATAATGGACATGAAGAAAAGAGAATTCTACCAACTACAGCAAGGAAACCTCAGCGTTTCCGAATACCTGAACAAGTTCACCTGACTGTACCGGTATGTATCCGAAGAGATCACATCAGAGGCAACAAAGATTTGGCGGTTCATGCAGGGACTTGATCCCAACCTCAAGGTGCAATTGGTGTCCAAAGATTTTCTGACATTTCAGCACATGATAAATAAGGCCCTTGTCCAGGAAGATGCTCAATATCAATTACAGGACTCTCGTAAGAGAAAGATGGCTTTTCGAGATACGAGTAATGCAAGCGGTTCAAGGCCTCGAGTAAATCCACCCAGTTCAACAAAGCTCCAGCAGCAACGGATGCACCGGGAACTCGGATATGCGCCTCGTTCAGAGATGCAAGAACCCCGCATCTTCACCGGAGTCCGACCTCAGAAAAGCAACACCTCAGCCGCAGGAGTGCAATGTTTTCGATATCACGAGATAGGGCATTATGCAAGCAATTGCCCACAGAAGCCTCAAGTCACCACTCCAATTCCTTTCAACTTGGGAAATACACCAGCGCGAACTCCAGTTGTAGGACAAGGACGGGGAGTATCTCCAACTGCAGGAAAAGCTCCAAGAACTCCGCAATCACAAGAAAGAGGACAAGTTAACCACATCACCGCAAAAGGTGCCCCAGGGGCAGCAATCCTGCTTGGTAAGTTTCAATTTGGTTCAAAGCAAGAAGCAGCTTGAGAACACAGCAAGGAACCAAGAGCTGCGTTTTCCTCTCCTATCTTTTTCCTAGTCCGTCCGAATCTCGGGGACGAGATTCTTTCTAAGGGGGGTAGATTTGTAACATCCTGATTTTCAGAGCCTTTTTGAAGCTTTTAAAATAAAATTCACCATTTGGATTTTTCTGGAATTAATTAAAGCTTAACTGGAATTTTCATTAATTAAAAAGATTTAATATGATTAAATTAAACATTAATGTTTGTTAAAAATATTTTATTTGTGTTCCTTGTGTCACAAGGAATTTTTCTGTATTTTCTGGGATTTTTCGGATTTTGTTTGAGCTCAATTTGAAATTTTCAAAAAAAAGAGGAGAGAGAATGAACAGTACCCGCGGGGTACTGTTCACTCGTCTTCTCCAGCGTGCACGGGAGATCGATAGATGCCCCTGCTGAGCACAGTTCCTTCCGATTTTCTCTCTCTTCATAACTTCCAATCCGGACCTTATCTCAATGTCTTCCCAAAAGGAAAGTTGTGCTAAATCCCGCAACGAATCCATCCCAACTGGTCCCCTTCCGTTTCGTTCATCCGTTTGCCTTTTATCTCCAATTTTCTGAAACGGACTTTAAACCGAAATCCGCGAATTGGAGTCGGTTTCTACCCCTTCCAAGCCTATAAATATGACCCCTTGGCTCCCCTAAACCCATCCCAAGCCGTGGCAAGTCCCATCAAAGGTCAGGACGCCGTCGGCATCGAGGCCCTTCGGTCTCGAATTTGCTCGTCACGTCTCGAGCTATTCGGTGAGTTTTTCCGTGATCCTTTCGCGTCACATTGTGCCATCACGTGCCATCTACCTTCTTGCCAAGTTAATTTGGTTTTGGTGCAGCCAATCTCCCGGAATCGAGTTTTCCCCAATCTAGGTCAAGAGCGCTTCCCGACGTCGATTCGTCATCTCCGGTAAGCTTTAGCCCTTGTCGTAATTTTTCTTAGACTTGCCTCATCGCGTTCTACGTTGTGCTCACTCCCTTTTCCCCAGAAAGCCTCCACAAATTTTCGCCTCCGAACCTCGCCATGGCCATCAATGGCATCTCGTGTCCTCCATCTACCCGGTGATGTTTTCACCAATCCGTTCACGTCACTTTGTGCCAAATCATCCCAGGTAGCCACCCTCTAAGTGGTTTTAGATTTCGTTCACCGAGCACGAAGATATTAAGTTTTTCCTTTTTCCTCCCCGACATCGTTCAAACATCGATTGCGCCGTCTCCGGTGGGTTTCTGGCCGAGCCGATAATTTTCCTAGCTTCACCAAGTCGCGTTCTACCCCGTGCTCACCCTACTTCTCCATGTCCTATGCCCGGGTTTTATTTCTCTCTTCTACCCATGTCGTTGTAGCCGCCCGTGCCGTCACCGTACTCCGTTTGGCGTGCCGTCGCTTCCTATGTGTGCCTTAGGTCCCTAGCAACCCATTTTGCTAGTTAGATTCATCTCCTATGCCTCCTCTCGCCAGCGCTAGCCTTCTCGCCAAAAGTACCGTTCTCGGATAAACAGTAACATCTGTGAATTTCCAGCATTTTCTCGCCGCGGCAAACTTTAGATCGCTCGTTCTCCTTCGTCCGAACTCCGATCGACCCGATTCTTCTTCCTAAATTCATCTAAAATTGAGCTCTATCTTTTGGTTCTGGTTTTGCAGTTTTTGGAGTTCATTTGAATTTTATTTGAATTTATTTTGTTTGTTTTGTCGTTTCGTGCGTAGAACCCGAAGTTGCCGAAGAGTTTGTTGAACCACAGCAAGAGGGACCAACCAGTGCACAAGAAGGCAAGTCTCCTTTGATCATCTTGAACCTATGCTTTCGAAATGTTTTAAATATTTTAAATTATGTGCATTGCTATTTACATAAAACCACTAGTTCAAATCTTTAGGAATTAGCTACTCCAACTTTGTTATGCCCTCATTTGACATTGATTGCCATGTACCTTTGTCACCCTAGAACTTCCTTTGTCTCAATAATGAGATTAATATTAATCTTTGTGAATATTAGAATGGTAGTGAAATGCTTAGTCATGCTATTTAATATATTTAAACTCTTGCAAATGGGAAGTTAAGATTTATTGAGAAAACCTTGTGTTTTTGAAATTAGTGGTAATTGTAGTTGCCACTGTGCTGTCAAAATAAAAATAACAATGTGAAAGTTGGTTTAGATTAGGGTGGATGGTTGGTTTGGTTTGGTGCAGTTAGCACGAGATCTTGTAAAGTGTATGTTCCACCCTAGTCAATTAAGGACCGACGCTTGTGTTTGTCCGGTGAGCATTAACCGTACAACCACAAGTCTATATGGGTGCGACCTAGGCGACTAACTTATGATAGTCTAGTTTAGGTGCCACCAGTGGAAAGTGGGTGCGAGGATGGGTGGTTATTCACGGTGAGGGCAGGATTACTGTACTCATATGGCGCAAGAGGGGCTTGGTTGGGCGGTTAGCCTACGTGCGGTGAAACCTCGTGGTGGTATCTAGCTAGATTAGAGTAAGGTAAAGACTTTGTGGTATTTTATCCGGGTCTCATGCCAAAGGAAGTGTGTTGACTTTTAGGATAATTTATCTCTTGTGGGTAAAGTTGTACAACCTCTGCAGAGTGTAAAACTATTCGAATAGCCGTGCCCAAGGTCAAGGGCGAGCAAGGAATGCATTCACATGGTAGATTTCTGGTTTTGGTTTTAAAATCAAAATTTTTGTATTCCGAGAGTGGAGGGAACTCTTGGAAGGGAATCCTGGCGGTTGGAGCCAGAGAGGGTGGATGTAACCCGCAATATTAACTTGATCAATTGGTAATGTTTAATCTAGTGTTGGTAGATGGAACCTTCACTAGAAAGTTAATAATAGTTCTGTTAAAACATTTACTTTATTAAATTGATGCCTTTGAAAATAATTAGTAGTAATTGAAATTTTAAAATATTGCTTTGTGCAAAAGAACCGTATAGCCCTCCTTTGTCAAGCCTTGCATCTATGCATTTTTCCCAAGACTTGCGGAGTACTTTATGTACTCACATGCTACACTCTAAAAACAATCCTCAGAGGAAGTCGAAGCTCAAGAAGGTGACTACGACTACTGCTTCGCTTGTGGCTGTGATGGATTCTTCCCGGAGAACTAGGTCGCGCTTCCCCAGTCAATTGCCTGTGGCGTATTGATGGGTCTTCATCGAGTTTATCATTTGCTTCTGCTTTACTTCATGTGTGCGAGGTCTTAAACCTCTATTGTAATAATGAGACCTTTCGGTCTGTACTCTCAATTATTGTAATAAATCGCTGTTGGTGATGTTTATCCATTCTGTTTAACTGTGTGCACTAGCTTTGATCTGGGACTAGTGCGGTAATACACAGAGGGTCTGGGTTCGGAAATCCGGGGTCCCGACAGTTAACCACAGTTATAAAATTTGTATGTCATGACATGGGTAGTGTCATGGGCATTGGTTATACAAACTTGGCTTTCACTTGGGCGAATGATCGTGCAGTAAAGGGAGTGCGAGAGGCACATGGGATGTGGATGTTTCGCCTGAGTAGACTTAAGGACTTAACTTTGTGCGCCATTGATCTGAGTCTTACCGTGCAAACCACATGTCTAGTATGGGATAGACCTGGCATAATAATTTGTGAAGTCTCCACTTTGGTTTTACTACCGATGTTGTTGTGGCGCAAGAGGGGGCAATTATCGACTAGGGGGTTACCCTACTCGACGGCGAAACCTTAGCGAGTGGGATCAGGTGGAGATGGATCATTATAAAGGCCTTGTTGTGATTATCTTTAACGTGAGGATTATCACATCGTGTGGGTACAGTTGTGCAACCTCTGCAGAGTGTAAAACTATTCGAATAGCCGTGTCCTCGGTCATGGACAATGCTCGGTGATTTCACACGAGGGGTAGAGTCTTTACGAAATTTTGGTTGGTTTGAGTTGGGAAGTGAATGGTTAGTTCACTTGTGGTTATATTCAATTCCTTTGATTATTTATTTAGTGTCTTTTGTTAAATTGCTTTTTCAAACTATTTATTGTATTTACTTTAAGTTGTCGCTTTATGCAAAGTTAACCTTTCAGCCATCCATTGTTAAGCCTTGCATACTATATTGCATCCATTTGTTACAAGCGACTTCTGAGTACCAATGTACTCACGGCTTTATGCCCATGTTGTTGATTGAGGAGGAAGGACCAGATCGGCGGGAGTTGCTAGAAGGAGGCTACTACGAGGACTTCACGGATTAGGACTTCGCTCCCGATCGATTGCACGTGGGCATGTCGAGTGGCTACTACGTTAATTTTGGATTTCATTGCTAGTTTCTTTAAAGCCCTTGGGCTAATAATTGTAAGCTTGGCCATAAGGTCGTACTCGATGATTATTAATATAATTTGGACTTTCTTTAGAATATCGTGATGTGGATGATATTTGTCTTTGTTTGCGCTGTGTGCACTAGCGTGATCCTGGACTAGTGCGGAATACACAGTAGAGTCCGGATTTGTATATTCGGGTCTCGACATCGGAAGCGCTCGACCACGTTATCAAGTACTGCGGTCGGCTGTCGAGGCTTCGACCACTGAGGCAAATAGTCGGTGGGTTTGACTACAACCTCGTGGGAAGTCAGCAAACTACGACCACATTGTGAAGTCGTCGAATGAGGTCGTGGCTCGGTCAAACGTTGTCGTAGCTAGTCGGATGCAGTTGGACTTGCTCGGATGTGGTCGTAAGAGGTCGTATGCGGTCGAATGGGCTCTGGTAGCAGTCGGTTGTGGTCGTAACGTGGTGAGACCTGGTCGGAAGATCCCGAGAGTCTTGTATGTGGTCGTAGGTCACTTGTAATCGGTCGTATGACCTCCAGAAGCGGTCGTTTCAGCTGGGGATCGGTCGTATGGTCTTGTGTTGCGGTCGTAGACCTTGTGCTCTTATTAGTTTGGCATTCCGACCGATCGTATATGGTGTATGACTTTGTGGAGTGTGTTTTGAGCTTTCTTTTCCGATGCAAATGGATGTTATCCTTGTCTAGTACGGTGCTATGTGATGTTTTGTTGTTTGTGATGGTTGCAGGATCTTGAAGATAGGTCTGGCGAGGCTGGGAAGGTCGAGACGAGACACGGGCGGTGTCGGAGTCCAGAACGACCAAGGGAAGCCGATGGAGACCTAGTCTTGCGAGGGGTTGTAACCTTGGACAGCAAGGCAAAGCAGGAGGAAGCTTCCGGGAAGGCAGCGGAGTGGCATTTTGGAGAAATGCGGAAAGCTGCAAAGGGAAGCTGTGTCTCTGCAAAGCACCGGAGTTGTTGGCACTAACGGGCAAAGCAGTGGAGCCGTTGGGTTTAACGGGTAAAGCACTGGAAGCTCGTGGGTAAAGTGAGTTGAAAACCCGGTGTTAGGTAGGGGTTTAGGGGTTCCCCTTCGTTGGTGTGTGGTTATAAATAGAGAGGGTAGAGCTCGAGAACAGGGGAGATCCTGATCCCCGGGTTGCTCTGTTCTTCCTTATTTTTTTTGTGGGTTCTCGGGATGGAGCAAGTGTGCTCATGTATCTCCCAGTTGGAGTGGCTGTAGAAACCTCCATTATCAATCATTCATCTCTCTTCCTCTATGTCGAGCTTTTGTTCTGTGAGTTGTTTGACTGTTTTGTTTGTGCTTTCTCTGTGTTATCTTTTTGCAGGTATGCATGAGAAGCGGGTTCTCAGTTGTGCTCTGGCCCTCTTGATTTGAGAAGAGTTCAAGCTGCCTTGTTTCCTCCTACTCTGAACTGGAAATCATTCTCAAGACCATTTGGTCAAGTTATTTCCAAGAGTAACGAGTGGTCCGAGGAATCTCTGCTTGCAGTCGTGTACCCTTACAGGTTCTCCGTTCTTTGTTCGACCACATCTCTCTGCTCTGATTTCGTTTTGTTAGTCGGTCAAGTCTTCAACTTCATCGGTTGGTCGATCACATGTTGGTCTATGACCACGTATTTTCGACCAGAGAACTAACTTGAGTATTTGATCTCCTTCTTCATAGCTCTCTAGCTATCGGAGAAGAAGATGTGGTGGGAGTACTAGGGGGAAGTTTGAAGGCACCATTCACCCCCCCCCCCCTCTGTTGCCATTTCGGTCCAACAACTTGAGATAGGCAAAATTTGCTATATTATCCCAATTAACCGATTCAAGAACATTTGATAATCGATGTCGATGATGATGGGATTGGTCTGTGGTTCCTCTTGAAGAAGAGATCGATGGGGTTGATGCAGGAGGCCATGTGGTCACGCCGCGTCAGCTTCGCATTGAAGGGCTCCCACGTTGCAAGATCGCAACTTTGTCATCAACTTGCAAGATTTTCCCACGACAATCTCAAGAAAACTATGAACCTATTACTCCTAATACTCAGCTTTATTTGATAAAACATTTTGGTTGAAATAGGAAAGAGTTTTCAAATGGTTTTCAAGAATATTAGCAATGATTCAGATCATCACCAATTTACCACATCTTTATCCTTTTGAAAGCTACTCACTCTGGTCAGAAAAATATGTTTTGGGATACGTCGAGTCAAACTTTTGAAATTTTGCCTATCGGTATCTTTTAAAATATTTAGATTAGTATTAGGACCTAGAATTTGCATTCCAAATATACGTGAGTTTACTATGTTAATCTCATGGTCAGTAGCTAGTATACACATTTAACAACATCTATATCACATCCATATATGATAAGTAAAACATAGTAGCACAATATAAATAATAATTTGAAATTAAGTCATAGGTTACTAAGTTTTGTAACAAAAGGGCTGACCAGCCAAATAGTTAATATGTCATAAAGTTCCAACGGAAACAACGATAAAAGAGGCATTAAAACTAGCTTACTAACTGGTGCCATCATAATCGAAACCCGCATCATACAAGTATTTGAATGACGGGTCATCATCCACATCCTCCGAATTTTGTTCAACAAGCAATCGTGTGTAATATGCAGGCTAAGACATAAGGTAGTTGTCTATTCTAGTTTCATTTGCACAAAAGCGAGTTTACATTAGCAATAAAGAGTACTAGACAGCAATCAAAAGTGTAAAAGCATTTGACATTGATAAATAAACAATAGTAAGACATAAATAGCTTAATCTAAGAAGTGGCTTGTGGCCAAATTATAATAGAGGCAAAACCTTTGCTGAACAAGTTATGCATAGATTCCCTATCCACACATTACCAAACTAGTTTTGCAAAACATAAAACTACTAAGGTGGAGGATTTACCAAGTTGTCCATAACCGAGAAAAGTGATCGGTTTTGGGGGAAGAAAAGAAAAGGTGATGTGTTTTGTTGTAAAGTGGGTTCTAGGTCTTGGGTGTCTTGTGTGCAATTTGTTTTTTGTTTCTAGGGTTCATATCATAAATTTTGGGCAATAATATAAATTAAAACAATATATGGACTAGAATAGAAAAAGACAATCAAATATTAGCGTGGATCCATTTGAAGCTACTATGCATTCGAGATGATGGTAGCTCAAGTGTAGGTAAACCACCACCCCAAACCACATTGTAAATGCTTAACAACCATTCAAGGAAGTGAGGAATACTCTAAATAGCAATGGCGTCTAGGCCCACCAAGAAGGATAGAATTGAAAGCATAGGCTGGAGAACGAGACACAAGTATAGAACCTGGTTGAATTTAACAAGTATGTATGTGGTATTAGGACTAGGATCTGGTGCTGTCACTAGTGTGAATGCAACTTTAGCAATACGCACCATCTACCGACCAAAATCCATCCAACATATATAAACTATGTATGCTACCTAATCCTTTGGTCCTTTCTTCTTCTTTCCTGAGAAGTGAACTTTCTCTAATGAAAATTCATCCATGGAACATTGACATGTACCTCGGCCATTTGAACTATTAAGGCAACAAATACAAGAATCTATTACAACCAAAATTTAACCTTGTTGCAATAACAAACAAACCATTGAAACATCTGTAATATTTTATGTTTTATGCTATAACATTCAAAAACAACAACTACAACAACTCGATTTACTGGTATCAACATTTGAGGGAGGCATAGAATAGGACAGGGATGATGCTAGCCTACACCGCCACCCAATCACCCTATCAGGGTGAGGCTGGTTGTAACATGTTGATTTTCGTAGCCTTTTTGAAGTTTTCAAAATAAAAATAACCATTTGGATTTTTCTGGAATTAATTAAAGCTTAAATAGAATTTTATTAATTAAAAGGATTTAATATGATTACATTAAACTTTAATATTTGCTTAAAGTATTTTATTTGGGTTCCTTAAGTCTCAAGGGATTTTTATAGATTTATTTGCTATTTTCTAGAGCTCAAACTAATTTATTTGGATTTCCAAAATTAGAAAATTCCCAAAAATCCCTAAAAGCGTTTAGGCCACACCCAGCCCAACCTTCTCATGGCCTAGCTCACACTCCAACACATTCATCTCGAGCCGCCACCCTTGCCTCGTGTTGGTCATCGGAGCGTTGATCGTGTGTATCATGGCCGTCCACGTGTCAGCCATCTGAGCATCATCTTCGCTAACTCCTTCGTATCTATCCATCCACGTGTTGACCATCGGATGCATTTTCTCGCCCGCGCCCCTGCATCCTGGACATCCGCCCGTTGACATGTGCATCGTCGTCCTCATGGACTCTCATCGTCACCGTCTCCGACCGAGACTTCCTCGGAGTCCATGTCTACCCTGCCCTCGGCGTCCGAGCTGCGCCAGTCACGGACTCATCGCCTGTGCTACTCGTGGCCTCCTCGGTGTCCCTGTATAAAACCTCGAGCCACCCATCACTTTATGTGTCTCGTAGCTGCTCGTCTCGTCGAACCTTGCTATGCGTCGTTGCCATCGAGGGTATCGAGATCACTACCGCATTTTTCATTGTCTTCACCGAGGTTGACCACCTAAGTCGCTGTTCATCGATCTCACCGCTTCGCCATCGCCAATGAGTAAGCTGTCGCGCCTCGTTCGTCATTGGCTAGGCCATCTGCACCGCCTCATCGGAGTCATCGTCATCCACTGTGCGTTGCACCGCCTCACCCAAGCTTCCACTGCTCTCGGTTGCCACATCGCTTGTCGCTCACGTCGCAGCGTCACCTTGATCCACGTATCATGTCAACGTCAGCGCTGATGCCAGCCACGCCTCATCGTCATCCGGTGGATTGAATTCAGGGTGCACTATCTCTCTGACCAGGTGGGTCCCGTATGTCAGGTCAACTATTCTATGAACCTGTAGACCAAGCTGAGTCAGGACTACTACCTCAGCGTGCCACGTCAGCCCTAGAAGCTACGTTAGCAACCAAGTCACATCGTGCACTGTTTTGTGAGCCGAGTTCACAGTAGACTAGCCATCCTGTGAGCCGAGTCTACAGCACAGTAGAATTTCCTAATTTTCAGTATTTTTTAGATTAGATTTTCCAAGAGCCCGATCTTCTCCATCTTAGCTCTGATTGACCTAATTCTTTTTTCTAAATTCATCTAAAATTGAGCCCTACCTTTTGGTTCTAGTTTTTCAGTTTTTGGAGTTTGTTTGAATTTTATTTTGTGCTTCATTTTGCTTCCTCTCTCATTAGATCATGTCTTCAAAGGAGTTGAAGCAAGATTCGAAGATCAAGAGGCATTAGGTGAGCAAGGCAAAGGCAAGTCACGTCCTTTGATCATATTGAACCTAGTTTTCAAATCTATTATGTATTATTTTATTTTAAATTATCATGCATTACTATTTTTATACAAATCTTTGTATTGGTAGTTAATGGCCTATTTGATTAATTCCTCCTTGATAATCTGAATGCCATGATTCCATTATCACTATAGAATGGGTAATTATCTAGTGATACAATATTAGTTGTCACATGGGTTGCACGTTTAAATTGCTTAGCCAAGCTTATAGTTACGTTGGGTTTGTCATCACATGTGATTAATTAATTAATTTTGACTTAGTGAGATATCAAGACATGGTGGTTAGCCACAGTTAGAAAACTTGTGCACCTTGGCATGGGTAGTGTTATTGGTGTTGGTTATACAAAATGGTATTCACTTGGGCGAATGATCGTGCAATAAAGGGGAAGTGTGGTTAACACTTCAAGGGATGTGAATGTTTCACCTAGGTAATGTCTAAGTACTTAACTTTGTGCACCTTTGATCTGAGCCTTATCGTACAGCCACATGTCCAATATGGGATGGACCTGGCTAATTAATTTTTGATATTTCAATTTCAATTTTGCCATTGTGATGAACGTGGGTGTTGGTTAGACATTTCCATGAGGCGCAAGAGGGGGCAACTATCGACTAGATGGTTAGCCTACTGGACAGTGAAACCTTAGCGGGCAAAATTGAATTGAGGTTAGACATTGTAAAGGCCTTGTCATGATTTCTCCGCTGCACACCAAAGAAAGTGTGTTAATCGCATGACAATATGAGATTATCATTTCTTGTGGGTAAAATTGTGCAAACTCAACATAGTGTAAAACTATTCGAATAGTTGTGTCCCCACTTATGGGCAATGCTTGGTGATTTCATACGAGGGTTAGAGTTTTCATAAAAATCTAGTTGGATTAAGTTGAGAAGTGAATGGTTAGTTCACTAGTGGTTCATTACATGAATGATCAGTTCACTTATGGTTACTCTCAATTCCTTTGAATATTTACTTGTTAATCATTTTCAAAGTTTTGCTTTCAATCTATTTATTGTATTTACTTTAATTTATTGCTTTATGCAAAATAACCTTTCAGCCATCCTTTGGTAAGCCTTGCATACTATGTTGCATTCTTTGTTACAAATGACTTGTTGAGTACTCTATGTATTCATGGAAATATCTATATTTGCTCAGTTGAGGAAGAGGAGCCATATCACCAGGAGGTACCTGAAGGAGGATATTTCGATGACTTCGTGGAATAGGACTTCGCTTCCTAGTCGATTGCCTATGGGCATGTCGAATGGCTACTACGCTTATTTTCTGTTTTTCACTGCAAGTTTCTTAAGCCTTTTCGGCTATTATCTGTAAGCTTGGCCAAAACGTCATAACTTTAATAATTAATAATATTTCAGTCTTTTCTGAGTAAATCGTGATATGGTCGATATTTCATCTATGTTTATACTATGTGTACTAGCGTGATCCTGGACTAGTGCGGTATACATAGAGAGTCTGGATTTGCATATTCGGGTCTTGACAAAGGTGGTATCGGAGCCATATTGACTGGAGGACGAAGCCCTAGATAGAGTGGTTGAAGTAGAAAAACTTCAAAATTTATTTTATGAATCAAATCAACAGAATGAATTTCTAGTAATTCTCTATTCTTACCTCATTCTTAGGATTCTTACTTTTTGCCTTCTTTGGAATACTGTTTTTGAGACTTGAATTGACTTCTTATCCCTATAATGTCCATAGATGTCTCGAGTGTCCCTTAATCAAAGAAGAGGTTGACATGGAATACTTCAAGCGTTGCTGTGAAGTTGGATCAAGGAAGCACCTAATATATTTCAAGACAAGACAGAAGATTAGAACCCTGTTATAATTTCTAAGCATTGAGTAGATCGTTTGCTTTTTCTTGCCGTTGGGTGTGATGTGAGCTGTAGTTTTGTTTTTGGTATTATGATGCAGTCATGTCAAAATCTTTATTTGTGGAGTTTACTGCTTCTTTTGTTAGCCTTTTCAGCTAAGTGAGTGTTTTAGTTTAGGTTTGTCATTAGAGTATGCCCCTTAGACAAGTTTACCCCCTTATCTATGCTCTTCCCTCTCACCTTTTAAAACCCCATGAAGCCAGTTCTCAGAAAGTTATCTTCATCTTCTAGAGCAGTGACAAGATGGTTGACACTCGGAACTCAGCTGGACGCAGTCAGGTGAACCAAGACCCAGATGGCAACAATGCAAATCCATCAACTCAGGGACCGTAAGCAACCTCAATGGGACTGGATCTGATTCTAAGTTAGTTCATGGCTGCTCAAACTCAATTGGTGAACACTATGATGTAGAACATGAGTACAATGATGAATCGACAGAATCAGGAAGCAGCCGCACCGTAGCTAGCTCGCCAGCAATCAAAGTTTGTAGAATTCATGAGGACAAGGCCGCCCAGCTTTGCATGGTCTTTTGAGCCTTTGGAGGCTAATTATTGGATTCGCCCAGTGGAGAAGAAGCTTAATCTCGCTCAATGCACCGATCGTGAGAAAGTGCTTTATACTGCCCACCAGCTAGAGGGAGCTGCCGTAGAGTGGTGCGAGAACTGCTACACCGCTCGTAAGGATCAGGATAGCATCACTTGGGCTAAGTTCATAGTAGCATTTCGTCATGCCCATATCTTAGATGGGGTGATCGAAATGAAGAAAGAAGAATTTCATGAGCTACAGCAAGGGAATATGTCAGTGAGTGAATATCTCAACAAGTTTACTCGGTTAGCTCGCTACGCTCCTGAGGACGTTGCCACAGACGATGCACACCAGAAACAATTCAAGAGAGGACTTAATCCTAGATTGAAGGTTCAGGTTGTGGGTAATGATTATGCCAGTTTTCAAAACATGGTAGATAAGGCCATACAAGTCATTTCACTCGGAAGTGTCCTCAAAAGTGTCAACCAATCACGTTCAAAGTGTTGCAAGAGGAAGCCTGAACAATGTCATCTCCTGGAGGCTAGATATCTCAAAGTGTTGCAAGAGGAAGCTTGAACAATGTCATCTTCAATGTCGCACCTAGTAACCTATTCCTTTAGTGAACCTGAATCTCGGGGTTGAGATTCCATTTAAGGGAGAGGTTTGTAACATCCTGATTTTCAGAGCCTTTTTGAAGTTTTCAAAATACAAATAACCATTTGGATTTTTTGGAATTAATTAAAGCTAAAATAGAATTGTTACTAATTAAAAGGGTTAAATATGATTAAATTAAATTAAACTTTAATATTTGCTTAAAGTATTTTATTTGGGTTCCTCTAGTATTAAGGAATTTTCTATGGCATTTTTATTAATTTATTTGCTATTTTCTAGAGCTCAAATTAATTTATTTGAATTTCTCGAATAGGAAAATTCCCTAAAATCCCTAAAAGCCTTTGGGCCACGGCCTAGCACAACCTTCTCATGGCCCAGCTCTCACTCCAGCCCATTTAGCTTGTGCCATTGTCCTTGCCATGTGTCGGTCATCGGAGCGTCAACCGTGCGCATCATAGCTATCCACGTGTCAGCCATCCTAGCGTCGTCTTTGCTCACTCCTTCGCATCCTTCCATCCACATGTTGACCATCGGACGTGTCTTCTCGTCCACGCCCATGCATTTGGACATCCACTTGTTGACATGTGTGTTGTCGTCCTAATGGACTCTCGTCGCCACCGTCTCTGACTAGGACTTCCTCAGTGTCCGTGTCTGGCCCGCCCTCGGCGTCTGAGCCATGCCCATCACGGACTTGTCAAACATGTCGCCCATGGCCTCCTCGGTGTCCATGTATAAAACCCCGAGCCACCCCTCACTTTTCGTGTCTCACAGCTGCTCGTCTCGCTGAACCTTGCCGCGCGTCATCGCTGTCGAGGGTGCCGAGATCGCTGCTACAATTTTCATCATCTTCACCGAGGCCAACCACCGGAGTCATCGTCCATCGGTCCCACCACTTTGCCATCGCCGGTAAGTAAGCATTATCCATCGGTCTCACCGCTTTGCCGTCGCTGGAAAGTAAGCTATCGCACCTGGTCCACCGTCTTCGCCATTGGCCAGGCCATCCACACTGCCTCACCAGAGTCACTGCTATTCGCCGTGCATTGCACCACCTCGCCCAAGCCGTCGCCACCCTCGGTCGCCTTGTTGCCCGCTTCTCGTGTCACAACGTCACCTCAATTTGCACATCCTGCTGACACCAGCCGTGCCTCCTCATCTTCCGGTGGACCAAGTTCATGGTGCACCATCTCTCTAACCAGGTGGGTCCCGTATGTCAGGTCCCCTATTCTATGAACCTGTAGACTAAGCCGAGTTAGCACCGGCACCTCAGCATGCCACATCAGCCCTAGAAGCCACGTCAGCAACCGAGTCACACCGTGCACTGTTCCATGAGCCGAGTTCACCGTTGATTAGCAATCCCATGAGTTGAGCCGACAGCACAGTAGAATTTCCTAATTTCCAGTATTTTCTTTAGATTAGATTTTTCAAGAGCCCAATCTTTTCCATCTTAGCTTCGATTGACCCAATTCTTTTCCTAAATTCATCAAAAATTGTGCTCTACCTTTTGGTTCTAGTTTTGTAGTTTTTGGCATTTATTTGAATTTTATTTGATTTTGGTTTGTGCTTCGTTTTGCTTTCTCTCTCGGTACATCATGTCTTCGAAAAAGCTGAAGCAAGATTTGAAGATCAAGAGCCATTAGCTGAGCAAGACCAAGGCAAGTCGTGTCCTTTGATCATGTTGAACCCAATTTTCAAATTTATTATGTATTATTTTGTTTTAAATTATCATCCATTGCTATTTTATTACAAACATTTGTATTGGTAGTTAATGACCTATTTGATTAATTCCTCCTTAACAATCTGAATGCCATGATTCCATTGTCATCACAGGATGGGTAATTATCTAGTAATACAATATTAGTTATCACATGGTTTGTACGTCTGAATTGCTTAGCCATGCTTATAGTTACGTTGGGTTTGTCATAACATGTGATTAATTAATTAATTTTGACTTAATGAGATGTTAGAACGTGGTGGTCAGCCACAATTTTAAAATTTGTGCACCTTACCATGGTTGTGTCATTGGTGTTGGTTATATAAAATAGTTTTCACTTGGGCGAATGATCGTGCAGTAAAAGGGGAAGTGTGGTTAACACTTCAAGGGATGTGGATGTTTTGTCTGGGTAATGTCTAAGGACTTAACTTTTGTGCGCCATTGATCTAAGCTTTATTGTACAACCACATGTCCAGCATGGGATGGACCTAACTAATTAATTTATGATATTTCAACTTCAATTTCACCATTATGATGAACATGGGTGTTGGTTAGACATTTCCACAAGGTGTAAGAGGGGGCAATTATCGACGGTGGTTAGCCTGGTGGTTCATTACATGAATGGTTAGTTCACGAGTAGTTCATTAGAGTGAATGGTCATTTCACTTGTGGTTACTCTCAATTCCTTTGAATATTTACTTATTAATCATTTTCAAAGTTTTTCTTTTAATCTATTTATTGTATTTACTTTAAATTATTGCTTTCTGTAAAATAACTTTTCAACCATCCTTTGGTAAGCCTTGCATGCTACATTGCACTCGTTATTACAAACGACTTGCTGAGTACTCTATGTACTCACGGCTATATCAATATTTGTTCAGTTGAGGAAGAAGAGCCATATCAGCAGGAGGTTCCTGAAGGAGGATACTTCGACGACTTCACAGAATAAGACTTTGCTCCCAGTCAATTGCCTGTGGGCGTGTCGAATGGCTACTACACTTATTTTCTATTTCCCTTTGCAAGTTTCTTAAGCCTTTTAAGCTATTATTTGTAAGCTTGGCGAAAAGGTCGTAACTCTGATAATTAGTAATATCTGAGTCTTTTCTTAGTAAATCGTTATATGGTCGAAATTTCATCTATGTTTACACTGTGTGCACTAGCGTGATTCTGGACTAGTACGGTATATGCAGAGAGTCCAGATTTGCATATTCGGTCTCAATACTAGCCCAACATACCACCTCGCGTGGCTCCAACTGCGCTTTCCTCCGCACACCGTTCGTGGCTTATGTGGAGATAGGTTTGTTTATGTAGTGAGGTGTCTGTATCGGATGTATGGGTCGTATTGTTTCTCTATGGTCCTGTTTCAAAGTGATATAGCTTTGGACTAAAATGACATTGTAACTATTGTTGGCTTTTTCTAAAATATTCAATTAAAGAAAAATGAAGAAAAAATGAGAAAAAAAATTAAAATAAAAATGCCGCTATATCTCCACAGATAACACAACAGAAATTAACATGTTTCAAATAGCTTTTAGCTTATAGAATTAGAAAGATTAAAGTCACCGCAGGACACAATTTGGGAGAGAAGGTGTCCAAAGCTCACTACTACAGAAAAGGTCATCACAGACGGTTCGAAATCGTCATCACAGACGGTTTTGTGAACCGTCTGTATTTATGGGTCAGTGATAATCGACGGTCATCGCAGACGGTTTTTGAACCATCTATGATTATCAGATATCACAGACGGTTTTGAGTTGAAAACCGTTTGTGATAGCTGATAATCACAGACGGTTTTGAGTTGAAAACCGTCTGTGATAGCTGATAATCACAGACGGTTTTGAGTTGAAAATCGTGCGTGATAGTGATAATCACGCAGCGGTTTTGAGTTAAAAACGATGCGTGATTATCGATTATCACGACGGTTTTAACTCAAAACCGCTCTGTGATTATCAGCTATCACAGACGGTGTTTAACTAAAAACCGTCTGTGATATTCCCTTCAACCCCTAAATATATTTCTGTTTATTGGCTAGCCTCAGGAAATGCTAGCCGTGCCCTCTGAAACAAGCAGATAATCACAGACATGAAATATATACAATTCACACATCTCATTTCATTTCAGATACATTTCACATCTCAATTCATTTCACAGACAAAAAACATCCAATTGACAACGCACTTCATTTCACAAACATAAAGCATCCATTTCGCAAATCAATTCATTGAGTTGAAATAAAATATCCATTAACAAATACACAATTGTAAAAGATCTACACTGTATTTGCACTTAGAATTACAATAAAAAATCATTCTGGGCAGTGGAACTCTCCATCTGATCTTACGACTTTTGACCACAAAAACCAAATGAGCTCTCCTCGAATTTTTGCAAAATCCGACTGTGTCAATGCAGATGTAGAGATAGATGCAGCCTGTCGATAGGAATATCAACGCGCGCATATATAAAACTTGACATGTATGAAATAAATGTGGGAAGATTGACAAACCTTAGAATTAGTGATCTTGGTGGAATCGAGGAGTAGTCTCATATGGTGGCACACGTAGTATCCACACGTGTTGCCCGGCTCCTGCTGGTGGCACTGCAAAAAATATAATGTGTTAAATCAAGTGGCATTACTACTATATGTTGTATATGATTAATTAATGTGTAGCTAGCGAATACCCGAAACTTGCGATCATGTTTCAAGGCCATGGCCCCTGTTGTCGAGTCACGTGTTTGTTGAACGTATGTGGCGAACGACCTTCGTTATTCGAAAAAGTTAGATTAGTTATTCGGAAGGAAAGAAAGAGTACAATGTACAATGTACGTACCTATCGAGTAGATAGTGCTCATAGTTACAGTAATGAATATCAAAATACATATCATGCGGAAGCGTAATTAAAATAATAGACTTACTCATGGGCTGATTAGGCCGAAATCATTAAATTGCAGCAGTGGAAGAACGAAGCACACAGGTGGGACCTTCAGGACATGTCCACAGGCAGCCAACTGGAGGTTCGCGACCTAGTTCTTGACACCTCATCATCGTCATCCTCATGTCCAGTTGTATCTTCAAAGCGTAGTATTTTGATTCCTGATTCTGGATTGGTTGTGAAAGCGAGTGTGAGCACAAACCACCGTGCTCCGCGAGCCATTACACAGGATGCAAATATATAGTATGCATGGCTTATCAAAGAAAGGCTCAGGTTATTTTATTTGCCATAAATTGCTTTTGAAATATGATACATAAAAATTCCCTGAGACCTAGCAGTTTGAACTGAAACATAAGGTGTGAAATAATGTAATAATAGCGATCCAGATTCCATCCACCGTTACATGGCCTCTGTACCATATGCTTAATCTTTTAGCCTTATAACCGCTTAACATATCACTGGGGCGACACCCAGGGCAACACAAATCAGGGCCTTTCTCTGCCCTCCACTTTACCAATTCCACCCACAAAGTTTTGTTTTGAAATAGAACTATATCTAGTTAAATTCCCATGTCCGCCCTTGACCATGGGCACGGCTATTCGAATAGTTTTGACTCTGCAGAGTTCGTACACTTTACCCACAAGAGATAAATCCACTCGTTGCCCGACATGATTCCTTAGCCATGCGGTTGAGTAGACTATCATAGGGCCTTTACAACGCGTAGTCCTAATGTGGTTACGCCCGCTAAGGTCTATCTTCTGTAGTATGCGCACATACCTCGGGAAGGGTCCCTCGTGAGCCATCACGGGCAAAGGCGGGGATGCGACCATCCATCCCTTTGCTTGTGGTCATACCTTCATGTAACCACCTTAGAGCCACACAAATTAGTTAACCCTGCCTACACTTTGCCAGCTTGTGGTTGTACTATTGTACACTGGGAGATCATCACAAGATTCGGTCCTTAGGGTTATCTGGGCGTTCTACCACTAACCACTTTGTGCTTCCACTGCACCACTCACACACACCCTCGAACCATCCGCCCAGATAATTAAGCATCTTGGGGTTTCTGGGAGCATAAAATATCCATAACCAAAAATACCAGTCATTTCCACCATGACTGCCCAAACCAATTTCTCATGATTCAAAGTGATGCTTGGGGCATTCTGGAGCCCCCGATTTTCTAAGCAATTATGGCGTATAATTATGGACTTATTTTTGAAAGATTACCATTATAATTTTGCTAGGGTGACAAGGCTCAAATATTCAAATGTTTCCAAAGGAGGTATAATACTAGCAAGTCGATTAATGGGTATATAACTAGAATCTTCAAACAAACATATATTTGCATATGAAATAACAGCATGCAATTTGATAATTTAAACAAAAGTAAATTTGCGAAAAATGTATGCTCAACATGATCAAAGTATTGACTCGCCTGTCGCGGTTTACCGCGGTCTTGAGCTCACACGATGCTTTTTCTTGAGTTTCTGTTCTTTATCTTCTCTTCGAGCTTAATCTCGCTGGATCCACTGAATCTTCACGACTCCTAATTTCTAAATATGCAACAAATGACTGAATCCAAATGAAAGCAAATAACTCAAGAGATCCAGATAAATCCAAATAAACTCAATTTTAGTTTTATTATGAGCTAATGGGCGATTCGAGTGATTTGAGGCAAGGTCGGTAATGGAATGCGGCGACTCGATCTTTTTATTACAAACTTCTTTTACTATTTTTTATTTATTAAGGAGGTTCCATGTGTTAGGTTATGAATTGGGGTGCAAGTTTACTGAGCATTATTTTGTTGAGTGATATTGTTCAGGGCATATACCATATGCGGGGTATACAAATTTTAGCTTTGACAAATTAATATTAGTGCCCGGGTTCTTAGCATTTTATAGTGTGATATTTTATGTGCATTTAGTTGCCACTAGCCATAACTTGTTTTGAATTAGGATCCGTTTGTTCGGGTCCTAACTTGCTATATTCAGTTATGTCCATCATTATTACCAAATCTATGTTAAAATTTAATTAATAGTACCATGGGTATTTTGTCTATACTTTAGTTATTATTAAGCTTAGCTCTATTTCAAAGTTTAGTTAAACTTAGCTATTTGAGCAACTTGTTATATAGGGTCATACCCTTAATATTTGTTGTTTAGCAAGATCTTCCTCTAAGATTTATTAAATGACAACGTGTTATCTATTTGACATATATTTTAATTATAATTAAGGGAAAATCTTTAATTTAAAATTTTGCTTTTAATAGGTAAACGTATTATTCATTTTTCTTAATCTTAATCTTGAATGCATTTTATTAACTTTAGACTATACACTAAACCACATTTTATTAATGCCTTTAATTGCTAATTAGACCTTCATTAAATATTTAAACTATGTTAGTTACTCATGCAATAAATAATCAGATACTAAATGTTAAGTAATCTTACTTTACATCCTAATTAAATTTTTTTACACTCCTTAGATTATTCCCTAATTTTTCTGGATTTATTTCCTAATTTAAAATGGGTAGATAAACTAAGAACAAAATGAAAGAAAAGGTTCAGAGGGGGGATTCAAACTCACATCTCTGCACTCACTGCTCGCTCAGCTAACCAGTGGGATGCTCGGCCTTTCGCGACTAACTGGGGAAATGAATATCAAAGAAGCAGCGGTCTGCTGGGGAATTAACACAAAGAAGCCCGTCAGCCGAAAGCAGAGGAGGCGGTGGCGCGAGACAGGCGGCGGCATCGCCGGCAAGGGGCGACCGGGGAGGTGCCGTCGAGCATGAAAATGGAAAGCTTGTGGGGTGTGGGAGCCGGTGGAGGCCGCATCTCCGGCCGGAAGGCACCATCGGCGGCCAACATCGGTGTGCGGCGTTCGGAGCAAGGGTGGAAGGAGGCGGCACCGCTGTGGTGGGAGAGAGGGGGATTGGAGAGGAGCGTGAGCAGGAGTGGGTCACGGGGGTGCTCACCGATGAGTGGTCAGACGATCGAAGCATCCATTGAGCACGTGCGAGCAAACCATCATCTTGCGGTCGAATTATACCTCTATAAGTTGGATTGTGTTTCTGTTGGTTTGAGATCTGTTTTTAAGGTGTTAATAAGAGAAAACAATCATTCACCCCCCTGACTGTGCCATACGATCCGACATGATAGGGGTACGAGCTTTATGACTGCGTCTAGGCTTAGGTGGCAAAGACAGGGCCTGAGATTTGGACAAAGGAGTTTTATGCCCCGCAGCATTGCAGTTCCTCAATTTGAATTGTCGAAGAGGATGAAGTCACAGCATAAAAGAGCAATCTATGGAGCCTGCCAAAATAGGGTTCCCAAACTCTAGTCATCTAGTAGTCTTCTTTACCACTTCAGAGACCACTGACTCAAGGAACTGAGAGAAGGCAAACCAGGTAGCAAAACCAAATGCAATGCACCAAGACTGTTTAGAACGGAGTCCAGTCAAATCAGCACTTAATATTTGCCATCTTTGCATAGGGACAGGCCAACTTACTACCCGTGGTCAGGGTATCTCAAAAAGGGAGAGAAGAACTCGCTGAATTTGAGCTTAATCAAAGAAGCCACCTTGGCGAGTGGGAACCAGTGTAGATGAAATCAACAGCCCCTCATGATAAGTACACTGTGCAAGTGAAGAACCAGGCAATTCCACCACAAACCTTGATGAAGAATCCCCCGAATTAAGGACCGAATACATGGACATTACCTCCTGCTGGTCCATTCCAGCGTTGGGCAGCCAGTGATCCCGTCCACCTTTCTGTTGCTACTATTGTTCCCATTAGGACACAGACATAATTGATATATATACTCTCTTGCTACAACATCAACTTATTTTTCACATTGTCTAAGTCACAGGATCTTCGATCAAGATTACCACTGTGATGTAACTTAAGTGGACCTAATTCCCATGTCCATACACTACTACGGAAAAGGTCATCACAGACGGTTCGAAATCGTCATCACAGACGGTTTTGTGAACCGTCTGTATTTATGGGTCAGTGATAATCGACGGTCATCACAGACGGTTTTTGAACCGTCTGTGATTATCAGATATCACAGACGGTTTTGAGTTACAAACCGTCTGTGATAACTGATAATCACAGACGGTTTTGAGTGGAAAACCGTCTGTGATAGCTGATAATCACAGACGTGTAACACCCCAGGACCCACATTACCCTGGGATGCTACTAAAACTGCTCTACAACGAGCCAATTTACAAGATAAATAAACTGGCAACAATTACTAAACAAGATAGTATAAGCGGAAGCATAAGCAACTAAGGAATAACAGGATAGTGATAGCAATTCACTATTTAAAACATCCTCCAACATTTTAATCTAAAACATAGTTCACAAATTTAACATTATTAAGATAATGTAAACAAAGCTATGCAAGGTCTAGAATCCTTTCAACTTTATTACAGCATAAAAATATGATTCACGTGCATCAGTGTGGTGCCGTTCTACCCTTCCCATGCATGCTCAAAGTCCACCTGTAGGGAGGGGGAAACAAGGGTGAGATAAAAATCTCAGCAAGCAAACTGTTTAACAGGCTATTCAAACTACAAACAATTATACATCATCATTTATAATTCCATACAATTACAACCATAATTCATGTCCACAATTATTAAACCACCACAAATTTTCATGAATCATACCTCTTCAATTTCAGATTTAATTGGCATATGAATGCAGTCATTTTATCCACAATAAAATGCAAATGAAACATTTAATCTTCCACAAACCACAATAGGTTAATCATCAACATTCTTCCACAATTAAATGCAAATGAAACATTTAATCTTCCACAAACCACAATAGGTTAATCATCAACATTCTTCCACAATTAAATGCAAATGAAACATTTAATCTTCCACAAACCACAATAGGTTAATCATCAACATTCTTCCACAATTACAATGTTATTATCCTCAACCTCAAATCACCATCAATGACGTTAAAGCATTAACAAATAAATCTTGTTTGACTACTTTAAATTCTCAACCACTACCACTAGTAAAAGCAATAAAACATATGTATGTTTTACTTCAACACTTTATTATTTCCCACATCCACAATTGTTATCAACAATTAATACAAGAGAAAAGAATCTCATGCCACAATCACAACCCTTACCGTACACAAGGGATGAACCCCATTCCACGTCCACAACCATAATCCTCATACCACAAATAGCTCACATGAGCCAATTCCACATTACAACTATGAAGTTGTATAATCCACATTACAACTATGAGTTAAATATTCTACAAAATAACTTCACCACAACATATTGCATATGTATGCAAATGAATCTTTCCACAATGCAATGCATATGAATGCTATGCTCCACATCACTCTTTCCAGGGCAGGATTTGAGGTGCATCGTACACGGCAATATACGATGCTTCCCGCGGGATAAGAGGTGCATCGTATTACGGCAATATACGATGTTGTACCGGTACGGTCGCGGCTAAGTGCGGCGACATCCACATATGCATATGACATGATATGACATGATAATCACAAATCACATTAATCCATCCTCAAAGGAGCATCAACATGCTCACGACATATCCACATCCACCACATGTTATTTTCATATTCCACATTATAACATTAAGCAAGATTTCCACATGGCTACTAGCAGATTATCAACATATCAATGGATAAGTACTTGCCTCCATCTCCACAATTAAATTATCATGCAATCATGGCATAATGTATCAAATTACGATAATAATGTAAACTGCAAGTAGAAGGAATAACAAGTTAAACGGTAGCAACCACCGCTACGTTTACTTGCCTCAAACCGACGGCTAAGTAAAATCAAGAGCGCTCAGGGACAAGACCACCTGTCCAAAAGGCAACTCTCAGCACACAGCTACAGCATACAAACATGACATTAATAATTAAAAATGTCGCTAGAACCCCGAACCCGCACAAACTCCTCTCCGCTCAACAATTCAGCAAATTGCCCTCTGCTGTAGCGCTGCTTAACATTTTCGTAACTTTAAAAATATTGATCCATTTACAGCAAACGATATCTCTATGGATTCACCACTTAAAAGCCTACATTTTTCATGTAGAACACCTATTTTTATTTTGATCACAGCTAGGTGTAATTTAATGCCCAAAACAGAGGAAGAACTCTGTTCTGGCAGATTGGACAGCAATAAACAAATGCGTCCCAACATCAGTAAAAGGGTCTAAAAATTCTGAATTTTATACAGCAGCTAGATATCTAAATTATATACAACTTTCTCAATTACGGCCATGGTCATAAAAATCATTTACGACCTCTAATTCCCAGATTACCGTCGGTCTGTACCAATCTGCTCACCTGACGAACAGCAGTATTCCCGACCCTGTAACTCCCAGATAACAAGGCATAAAATTCCGAAACAAATACAGGAGATGCGTCTGGAAGTCCTCTACAACTTTCCTTTTGGAAAGGTCCGCAGGAAAATTCGTTTACTAGGTCAAAACCTCACGAACAGACACGCTGCGCGAATCAATCTACAGGCAGACATCAGCTAATCTCTAATCGGGCAATTAATCTATTTACTACCTTCAAAATCCGTGCCAAGAACCCTAATTATTCCATAGAACAGAGGGTTTGGGATGAGGAAAAAATTACCTAGATGATGGATCACCCCTTTTTTCCTCCTCATCTTCTTCTCCTTCCTTCTCCTTCCTTCTTCTCCTTCTCCTTCTCCTTTCTTCTCCCTCCAATGGCAGCAGCACTTGAGGGCACCAATGGCAGCAACAGGGGGAGGGGGAGGCGCCCAAAGGGTGGGAAAGGGGGGTGGCGGCTGTGGGGGGAAAGGGGGAGAGTGGCTTAGGGTTTTAGGGAAGGGAGAGGGGGAGGTGCGGCCACCCCTTGGGCCTCCGGCCCAAGGTGGTCGGCCCACTCTCCCGACAGCCCATTCCGAGTTTATTATTATTTTTTAAGTTATTTTATTCATTTTATACTATTCTACAATTTTATTTCTTTCCTTCCTGCGATTTACCGAAAAAACCGGCGACTCCGCGATTGTTTTAAAATCTTACGCCGTATCGACGATCAGGGTATTACAGGTTTTGAGTTGAAAACCGTCTGTGATAGCTGATAATCACAGACGGTTTTGAGTTAAAAACCATCTGTGATTATCAGCTATCACAGACGGTTTTTAACTCAAAACCGTCTGTGATTATCAGCTATCACAGACGGTGTTTAACTAAAAACCGTCTGTGATATTCCCTTCAACCCCTAAATATATTTCTGTTTATTGGCTAGCCTCAGGAAATGCTAGCCGTGCCCTCTGAAACAATCCGATAATCACAGACATGAAATATATACAATTCACACATCTCATTTCATTTCAGATACATTTCACATCTCAATTCATTTCACAGACAAAAAACATCCAATTGACAACGCACTTCATTTCACAAACATAAAGCATCCATTTCGCAAATCAATTCATTGAGTTGAAATAAAATATCCATTAACAAATACACAATTGTAAAAGATCTACACTGTATTTGCACTTAGAATTACAATAAAAATCATTCAGGCGTGGAACTCTCCATCCGATCTTACGACTTTTGACCACAAAACCAAATGAGCTCTCCTCGAATTTTTGCAAAATCCGGTGTGTCAATGCAGATGTAGAGATAGATGCACTGTCGATAGGAATATCAACGCGCATATATAAAACTTGACATGTATGAAATAAATGTGGGAAGATTGACAAACCTTAGAATTAGTGATCTTGGTGGAATCGAGGAGTAGTCTCATATGGTGGCACACGTAGTATCCACACGTGTTGCGGCTCTGCTGGTGGCACCGCAAAAATATAATGTGTTAAATCAAGTGGCATTACTACTATATGTTGTATATGATTAATTAATGTGTAGCTAGCGAATACCCGAAACTTGCGATCATGTTTCAAGGCCTTGGCCCCTGTTGTCGAGTCACGTGTTTGTTGAACGTATGTGGCGAACGACCTTCGTTATTCGAAAAAGTTAGATTAGTTATTCGGAAGGAAAGAAAGAGTACAATGTACAATGTACGTACCTATCGAATATTCGGGCGATAGCTGTGTACTTGGATTTGTTCTTACTTAGAGAATCAAGGTATATAGCCTTGTTCCATTTTGGTATAATTACAATTAAAATCCAATGGAATTGCTCATTGTATGGCATAAGAACAAATTCCTTATCTTGGTGAGCCAGCAGTGCTTTTGTAATATAGTCCTCGACGAAGGATGCATTCTCGATGATGGTATCAATGGCGACCAAGCGTGGGTCCACGAAACCAATTTGTGATTTCGATGATCTAGCTTCGGTCAGCATGAATCTATATATAACATAGGAAAGCAACAAATTGTGACATATATCGGTATTACGTGAACAGAGACTGTGATTGTACAGACTTACAGCGTCCAGCATCGAACGAGTGAGGCGTCGAGAGCGTTGAGCGTGAAAAGTTCAAATATATCGTCAAAGGTCACCGCGAAGACACAGTCCTGAGCTTCGTGCAAGAAATGTTCCGGCTTGAATTTGACAGTGATACCTGAGCGCCGTTCTGCCTCTGGCTTATTGGACTCTTCCATATACCAAAGGTGGAATCTTTGGCAACCAAGTCCTAGTTTTTGGAGCTCTTCCTGGACTACCATCGGCTGACCTAGCACGAATTTGTGGGCCAATGGCATGGACGGGAAATCGTCATCATCCTTCGTCTTTGATTTGCCCTGGCCACTGCCTCGATTGTGGGTCGACTTTATGCTAGTCGAATGTAATGGTATAGACGGTGCAAGTTGCTCTGGCGAGAATAGCACCCGTGGAGATAGCACCGGTGCAGGTAGCTGTGGTTCGCACTACCCGTGTGGAGATGGCACCAGTGCAAGTTGTTGTGGTTCGCACTGCACTTCTGGTCCTGCCACCGGTGAAGAAGCATCCCATACCTGTACCCCTTCGTTCCACAGTACTTTTAGATCTTCCACCAACGGTGCTAGGAATACATCGATATCATTCCTAGGTTGTTTTGGCCCTTGGATAAGTATCGACAGCAAAATGTACTTTCGCTTCATACACAACCAAGGAGGAAGGTTATAGATGCAGAGAGTCACATGCCATGTGCTATGTCGGCTGCTCGTGCTACTGAATGGATTCATTCCATCTGTACTCAGTCCAAACCTTATATTCCTTGGTTCTACACCAAACTCTGCAAAACTCCTATCGATGTTTCTCCACTGCGCGGAATCAGCAAGGTGTCTTAGCATTCCATCCTTCTTGCGCTCCTTCGAGTGCCAACGCAGCAGTTTTGCCTCCTTTGGATTTGCATAAAACCTTTTCAAACGGGGAATTATAGGAAAATACCATGCCACCTTAGCAGGAGGTCCTTTCTTCGCCTCTGTTCCCTCGCCATCATCTGATTGATTGTTACGTTTGTATCGGGATGTGTTGCACACCGGACATACATGCATGTTTGCATACTCTTTACGGTAGAGGATACAGTCGTTCGGGCATGCATGTATTCTTTCTACTTCCATTCCCAACGGACAAAGAACCTTCCGCACCCACCCTGCTCTCCTTCCCCGACTTTCTTGCATCCGTCAGCTTGACCTGATCCTCCGCCGTCGACGGAGGCGTCTCGCTGCCGCTCAAGAAAGGGAAACAGCCCTCACCCTGGTTCTTCTCCACAATGTGCGCAATGCGGAAGAAGCTCTACACGCATTGCAGAGACTGATGGATAGCCTTGCCGATCAAGCGAAAGCAGCGATTCGAGGAATCTTTTCATGTTATCCTCTACGACATTATGGATGATGCTGATCATTTGCCCAGGCTGCACGAGGAAGTGCTGAAAACAAGGGCAATCTTAACGGCGTTCGAGAATTTAGCGGCTGATCCTCCAAGTCCCCAAGTTGAAGAAGAAGCTTACGAAGCCCAAAAGAATACAATCTGGGAAACTCTTTACCTGTGCGACTTTTGTAATAAATTTACCTCTAATTGAAATTAATAAATTTGCCTTTAATTTGTGATCTCTTGTCTCAGTAGTTCTGTAGTTAAGTTATTAGAAGCAATGTGTACTTATATATTAACCTCTGATCTAGAATATGACAGACAAAGGGACATCACAGCCGGTTCTTGTGAAAAACCGTCTGTGAACATTCCCAGTCGGTTCTTAACAACAACCGGCTGTGATAGTCAACACAACACAGACGGTTTTTTATAAAAAACCGTCTGTGATAATCCCAGATTATCACAGACGGTTTTTAATAAAAATCGCTCGTGATATTCGATATCACGCGGTTCGAGGTAAGAACCGTCTGTGATACTCCTTTTTCCCTCCACAAATACCACAGACGGCCTTCAAATTAAAACCGTCTGTAATAGTTTACATTACAGACGGTTTCACAAAACCGTCTGTGATTTGCCGTCTACTATTAACTTTTCTATAGTAGTGGCTACATCTGCACTTGTCAGCCAGTACGTCGCTGACACCGACCGACATATGGAAATCGTACTCGACTCACATCAGAAATAAATCCAGGCCGCGTCCTCCACGGATTCGGACTATACAATAATCCTCTCTTTAAATGCGGGCATCCTGGATGTGCCATCCCTTCCATCGGTCACTTGTCGCAATGGCATACCACGTACAACAGCTGCACTCCACGTAGGCTGTCAATGATGCCATTGTCAGCGAGCTCGAGTGCGACTGCTTGGTCCTAGTCCAGTTCGGTCGCAACGACCACCCCCGACTGCGCACGGGTGGACGCCATCCTGGCCACCGCCGCCGAGTAGACTGGCCCTATTGCTGCACTTTATGCCGTCGATGTCACGGCAGTGGACGACTTAAACATCATGTACGAGCTTAACAAGGGGCCATACACCGTCATGTTCTTCTACAGATGCTGTCACGTCTCGGTGGAGGACCCGCTCTGCGATGGTACCAGCGGATCATGGATATCAGGATATCAATTCAATAATGTTAGAAAATGTGGTACTGGGTTGACCCACTATAAGACATTATTGAGATTGTTATGTCCTATATGTCATCAGTTGGTCTCAAGCAATAATGATGTATAATCATTATACTTGAGATCAGTATATTTTCATACATTTGTAATAGTGCACTTAAGGTTGCCAAATACTACTCTCTAACTAGGTAGTTATAAAGGTAACTTTCCGATATGCTATGAAATATACAAAGGAATGTGACTAGTTAGATATGGGATTTACCCCTCCTACGTAACATGAGAGATATCTCTGGGCCTTTCGATGTTGTCGGATAAAGGAAGTGCATGGCCATGCTATGTGTATATGCCTGGTCATGAGCTAGTTGGACATATCACAAACTTGTCGTATGGGTATATATATTGGTCATAATCAGAGACGAACTGTTCGTAAGGAGTTATAAATTGATCGTGAGTGACTAAGACCTAGTTGTAGATCATATTGCATAATGTTCATCCAAATTGATCTTTGTGTATGTTTAGGGTCGATATGTCCTGCTAGGGACTACAACTAACAGTGATCGTAAAGGTATTTTTGGGTTACAACCAATTATACATGAACATACAGGGTCACATAATTAACGGGTTGGAACTTTAAGGTTCCGAAGATAGACTTTGAGTTGAATACAACCTCTACTCATGTTGGCTAAGGATCTGGTCGGAAGCTCTCCGAGTGGGATACGATCTTTACTAGTATTGTATAAGGATCCAGTCGTAGGCTCTCTGAGTGAGATATGATCTCTACTCATGTTGGAAAAGAATTCGGCAGAGGCTTGATATAAAGGGGTGCATAGTGTTATGGAATAGAGAGAACACACCACCCACCTAAAATCCTAGCCACCTCCTTCAGAAAGCCCTGTTGTACGCTAGCACACCAACGTACGGTGTTCCATGCCTAGACGTGTGAACTTCGGTAGAAGAGCTATTGCAATTACGGCGCTAATTGAGATGATCTAAGGAGAAGGAAATCAGCTCGTGGAGATTGACTACTACCATTATTGGATGATCGACTACATGCGTAGTGGTAATGATTCATAATCTCTTACATGCATGTCATCCTGGTTTACGCGGTAGAATTTTTAATTTATGCTAGTGTAGCCTACCCCATATCCCAACACTCCTTTGGTTCTTTCTTCTTCTTTTCTAAAAAGTGAACTTCCTCTCATGAAAATTCATCCATGGCGCGTTGACAAGAAGCCAAGCCATTTGAATTAGTAAGGCAACAAATACTATAACCTATTGCAACCAAAATTTAACCTTGTTGCAACAATAAACAAACCATTGAAACATCCAAAATATTTGATGTTTTGTGCTACAACATTTAGAACGACTATTATCCCATATCGCAACAATCCCTTGGTCCTTTCTTCTTCTTTTCTAAAAAGTGAACTTCCACTCTTGAAAATTCATCCATGGCACATTGACACGGAGCCAAGCCATTTGAATTAGTAAGGCAACAAATACTAAAACCTATTGCAACCAAAATTTAATCTTGTTTCAACAATAAACAAACCATTGAAACATCTACAATATTTGATGTTTTATGCTACAACATTCAGAATGACTACTGCAACAAGTCGATTTACTAGTATCAACATTTGAGATGAGCATAGAGGAGGACAAGGATGAGGTTGGTCCACACTGCCACCCCATCACTAGCTCCGCACGAGCTCCCCCTAGGAGGCAATAAGCTAGTGAGCTTCGGCTGTTCCTCGAGAATGAAAGACTTCCACGTGAGCACTAGCCACTGTAGACAGCCATTGTTGAGCATGGTGACGGTGATCTCATACCTACTACTAGTGGCGAAAGTTGGGATGCTGGGATAGGAATAGGAGCAGAGCAGGGGTTGGGCTTGTCTAGTAGAGAACAGTGGCTTTTCGGTCTTTAGGTTTAGAGAGAGAAAGAGAAGCACATTGTTTGACGTGAGAAATCATTCATGGATTTATTGCCCTAGGGTATAAGATGCGGGCGTGCTAGTGTTCTGATGTACACAAAAATATATAAACATAACAAAAGTTGGGAAAATATGTATTTCATTTATTCATTTGGGAATAACAAAATTACATGTTCCCTTTACATGATTGTGCTTCATAGCCTTGCTTTGTATAGTAGACCTGACTTAAGCAATGTGGTCTCCTGGTTCCTGGGGCCTCGAAAGGCTACTGGTTCATTACATTTGTGGGGTAAACTCACAGAATACCTGCAATTAAGCTGTGCATTGGTCATCATCTTCAATCTTCGCTTTATGTTCTCCATGCATATGATGAATGATGGGCGTTGGCATTATCAATAGATTCGTCAATCTATGGAGCCATTGATAGCGTAGCTTTTGCATTGACCACGCCCGCCTGTCCACTCAACCTTGTTGGTGTCAAACGACACATAAAAAATAAGGTGGTTAAAAGTGTGCATAATTCACATCAAGCATGACTAATCTGACGACACAACAGAAGAATCAGTGTAGTAGTCGTACTTAATTCGGGCGGTGAGGTTGAACAAAGCAGGACAGCTGGGTCCAGTATCCGTAGAATCAGTGTAGTAGCTGAAAATGATTGTTGGGAAGACTCCTTGAAGGTCGGCAAGCCATCAGCACTCAGGAGTGGTTGGTAGTTGAGAGCCGGAAACCCTCGACACCTGGAAGTAGTAGTTGAAAGTCGGAAGCCATCGGCAATTGGAACTAGCCAGTAGTCGTAAGCCATCGGGTATCGCAGCAGCCAGTAGTCAAAAGCCATTGTGATGAAATCCAATGGAAGTCATCCATGGTCGAAGTCCATCATAAGTTGTTCGCGGTCAAAATCCATCATGGTCAAAGTCCATCAGAAGTTGTCCGTTATTGAAGTCCATCATGGTCGAAGTCTATCGGGAGTGGTCCGTGGTCGAAATCCATCATGGTCGAAGTCCATTAGAAGTCATCCGTGGTCGAAGTCCATCATGGTGGAATTCCATTTGGAGTTGTTCATGGTCAAAATCCATCATGCTCGAAGCCCATCCGAAGATATCTGCGGCTGAAAGCCACCATGGTCAAAACAAATCGAAAGATGTCCGTGGTCGAAAGCCATCGTGGTCAAAACCCATCGAAAGATGTCTGTGATCACTGTAGCACCCGTACTCGATGTCATGCTCATAGGCATTGTGGTACTGACATGCGTCATATTTATATATATTTACCCGTCATTTTACCCTCATATTCGTCATATTTTGAGATCATTTATCATCATTTACACGCTTTTCTATAATTAATTGCTCAATTTGGATAATTTTACATTTGTTTGTGCTTTTCCATAGGCCGACGCGATCGAGGTGCATAAACGACAAATTTGGCATTTCGGGACTGCTCCGTACAGACGTACGCGTCAACACGAATGCGTAGGATCTTTCCGCGATGAAATCAGAGCTCAGAAGGGCCAAAACAGAAGAAATGAAATGGGGAAGGACCTTCTTGTAAATCCTAGAAAGTTTCAAGGGCTAAATCGCAAATTTCCAAAATTCCCACAATCCTCAGAAGCCACCGCCGCCTGTGGAGAGCGAGAGCCGGCCATTTGCTTCTTCCTTCCACCCCCCTTTGCTCTCTCTCTCCCCCCTTTTCTCTTCCCTACCGGTGCCGGCGAGGGCCGCGCCGTACTCGCCGGCGGCCACCCGCACCACACCGCCACCTCTCCTCCTTCACCACATCCCGATCCACCGCATCTCCTCCATCGCCACGACGGGCCACCAGCTCCTCCCCTTGTTCTTCCTCTCCGACCACCCACTCTATCGCGCCTCCTTCCCTTCCACCACTGCTCCACCGCCGCATCCTCGCCACCGCGCCACCAACTCCCGTGCGCCCGCCGCTTCTCCATCCTCCACCGCACCACCACGCTGTCCGCCGCTGCTTCTCACCCGCACCGCCTTCTTCCGGCGGCCACCTCATCGCCATTCTCCGGTGCGCCCCCGCTACTCTCATGCCCGCCACCTCCCTCAATAGCGCCGCCCCTTCCAGATCTGCCGATGCCACCTACTTTCGCCGACCGCACCGACCTCCAGATCACCAGCCGCCGCCATCTTCTCCATCGTCGGTTCCTCCTCTCGGGCTACTGCATCACATCTCCACCGATACCATCTTCTTCCTCATCGGCCGCCGTCTGCATTCACCCCCTCCTTCCTCGGCTCTACTTCTTCACCAACCCCGACTGCTGCTACTCATTGGCCGACACCTGCTTCCCCTTCATTTAGGTTTATTCTTCTTTTGCTTCCTCTTAATTTTGCACTGTGATGAATGTGATCAGTGGATATGTTCATGAGACCTGTTAATTTGAGTTCTGTTATTGTGATATATGTTCAGTTATTATGCCCTGTTCTGTTATTGTGATCTGTGATGTTTGTGATCAGTGCTCGTGTAGGTTTGCCCTGTGTTAGTGTAGTTGTTATTATTAATTTGTATTAGTGTTAGTTGTGTTGCACGAACTAGCTAGCTGGCGGCCGTTTTCTCCCCTCGTGCTGTCTCGACATCCCCTTGCTTCTCGACTCTCCCTTCTCTTCTTTCCGCGGTCGGTCGATAGTTAGGTTGTGCATTCGTAGTTGTAGTTTGTTGTGTTGACCTGCCGTCGTCGTCTAGTCAGCCGTCGGCCGTCTTCCCCCTCTTTCTCTCTCGACTCCCTCTGTGCTTCTAGACTCTCTCCGTGCTTCTCGACTCCCTCTTTCTTTCTCACGGTCGATAGTTAGTTAGATCGTCGATCGGTAGTCGTGTTCGTCTGTTTAGTCGTCGTGTCATTCGTGTCGTAGTTTGTGTATTGTTCATTTAGTATTTTGTCATGTTGTTCGTTCGGTCGTACGACGTCCATTTGTACGGTCGTTCGTCCCGTTGTCCTTTGTTCGTTAGTTGTTTAGTTCGTTCGTCGTTTCGTCCGTGCGAGTTAGAGTTCATTTAGTAGATTAGTTTTCTCCCCCGTTTCGATTGACCTAGCTTTAGCTGAGCACTGGTAGCCTCAGTCTAGTCCCTGTGGAGAACACGACACTCGCCGCTATTTCAGTGGCAACCCGTGCACTTGCGGGTGTGCTATTTTTGCATGATTAGGTACACTGGTCGAAGATTGCACTCGGAGAGTACTGTGGCACATCAGAAGAGAATGTACTGTAGCACACTAGTGAAGACCACTGTAGCACCATGGTTGTAGTCGTGCATGTGGGCATTGTAGCACACTAGTTGAAGATCACTAAAGCACTGCGGGCGTAGGACGTACTTGTAAAAGTACTGTAGCACCAGGATCGTAGGGGATACTCATTGGAGTAGTTAGCGTCATGGTCGAGCGGAGTGCTCGTAGAACACTATAGCACCGTGGTCAAAGGGTACTCGTTGGAGTACTGTAGCAGCATGGTCAAACAGAGCACTCGTTGGAGTACTGTAATGTCATGGTCGAATGGGTACTCGTTAGAGTACTATAGCAGCATGGTCGAACGGAGCACTCGTTGGAGTACTGTAAAGCCATGGTTGAATGAGTGCTTGTTGGAGTACTGTAGCTATCGACCGTTGCTCGTGGTCGTAGAGCGTACTCATAAAAGTATTGTAGCAAACTTGGTTGAAGATCATTGTAGTACCATGGTTGATGATCATATATCGGAAGCTACCGACCACTGCTCGTGGTCGTAGGTCGGGAGCCATCGACCATTAGTCATAATAGTGGTCGGTCGACCTTGCTGTAGTAGGTAGCCAGAGTACCAAATATCAAAGATAGTTGATGACGCTCGAGTGCAATGAGCAGTCAAGAACATCTGATTGTCAAATGCAGTCAATAGGCCCTGGTACAATGAGCGATCGGAGGCATACAAGTGCCGAAGGTGGTCATGTGCATCCGAGTATGAAGGATGTTTGATGACGCCCAAGCACGATGAGTGGTTGTAGGCGCTGAGTATTGAAGGCAGTCGGAGGCGCCCATCTTCAAGACATGGTCGAGGGCGGTCATATTACAAGCGGTCAGAGGTTCCCCACTTCGACAAGCGGTCGGAGGTGTCCAACTTCGACAAGTAGTCATAGGCACTCAACTTCAACAAGTGGTCAGAGATGCTCGTCTTCATGAAGCGGTTGGGAGTGTCCGTCTTTGAGGTACGGTCAAAGGCACTCGACTTTGACGAGCGGTCGGGGATGCTTGGCTTTGACAAGTGCTCGGAGCCACTTGACTTCGCAATGTGGTTTGAGATGCTCGACTATGATGAGTAGTCGGAGGCGCTCATGTTTGAGCAGTGGTTGGAGATGTTTGACTTCAAGGAGCGATTAGAGTCATTTGAGTTTGAACAGTGGTCGGAGGTGTTCAACTTTGATAATCGGTTGGCGGTCTTCGTCTTCGACAACAGTTCAGAGTGCTCTATCTTCGATAAGTGGTGTGAGGCATTCAACTTCAACAATCGATTGGGGTGCTTAACTTCGACGACAGATTGGAGGTCTTCGTCTTCGACAAGCAGTCAGAGGCGTTCAACTTCGACAGCCGATTAGGAGGCATCTCGGTATATCAACTAGTCGTAAAAGACTAAGTATCACCGGCAGTCATAAGTGATCTAGTACAGTGAGCAGTTGATGGCACCAGAGGAGGAGGACGACACCTAATTACATTAGGCAGTTGATGGCGACCTGGTGCTATGGGCGGTTGATGGCGCTTGAGTGCAGCGAATTGTCAGGGATGCATGGCTTTGATAAGCAGCCAGAGGCACTTGACTTCACAACACGGTTTGAGACGCTCGACTATGATGAGCAATCGAAGACACTCAGTTTTGACAAAGCAGTTGGAGGCGTTCGTGTTTGAGCAGTGATTGGAGATGTCCAACTTCGACAAGCGATTGGAGTCGTCTAAGTTTGAACAGTGGTAAGAGGTGTTCAACTTCAATAATTGGTCGGAGGTCTTTGTCTTCGACAACAGCTCAGAGGGCTCCACCTTCGACAAGTGGTCGGAGGTGCTCAGCTTCGATAATCGGTCGGGGCCGCTTAACTTCGGTGACAGGTCTTCGACAAGCGGTCGGAGGCGTTCAACTTTGACAACCGATCGGGAAGCGTCTTGATACATCATTCAGTAGTAAATGACCGGGTACCACCAGCGGTCGTAAGCGACCGAGTATGGTGAGAGGTTGATGGCGCATGATAAGGACGACGAAACCAGATTACAATGGGTGGTCGATGGAGACTGGTTGCTATGGGTGGTAGATGGCGCCTAAGTACAGCGAATGGTCGGGGACATCCGAGTACTGATGACACCTGAGTATTGTTGGCGGTCGATGGCCCCAGGTGCTAACAGCGATCATAGATGACTCGCCCAGCAGGTTATCGATGGCGATCGGGCCCAGCGGGTGGTCAAAGAAGTCTTAAATATCGGAGGCAATCAAAAACGTCTAGGTGTTGAAGGTGGTCGAAAGCACCCAAGTATCGCTTCTTGGTGTGTAGGCTGCCATTGCTTGGTTGCGCACCTTTCAATAGGTTGAGAATATGCGGTTATATGAGGCACAGCGCCACAACTATTTAAAGTAAACCATAGATCGTGTTGGGAACTAAACTTGTTGATAATCGATCAGCCGCGATCAAGCATCCTTGTCGAGTAGCCTTGGTCGAGCAGGCATGTTTGACACAATGTGGTCATCTTAATGTGGTCGTAGTACATGGTCGAAGCGATCGTGCTCGAGCAGGCGTGGTCGACATAGCATGCTCGTCTCATCGTGGTCATAGTACATGGTCAAAGCGACTGTGCTCAAGCTGGCGTGGTTGTGTTCGTCTCAACATGGTCGTATGTAGGATCAAGGATACCGACTAGAGGGGGGTGAATAGGAGGTTTTTAAAATTTTCTTGTCTACTTAATTAATTCTTTACAATTTTAATAGCAAGAATGTAAAGCAATTAATCCTACACAAATCTAGTCAAATAAGCAACAATGCTAGCTCTAAATTAAGCAAATGATCACAATAAAGTAAACAAATAAGAGCTAGAAGGAAGCAAGTGAGAGATGTACACAATCAATGTCTTCACCGTGGTGTTCGGAAACTTGCCAGTTTCCTCTAATCCACGTTGAGGTTAGCCTGAACAAATCGGACCGGCTTCACGAATTAAGCCAAAGCATCTCGATCACTAGTGGTAGCTGGTAGCTCTTCCCCGCTCCGGGTAGGTTAGCTCCAACCTTCACACGAACGTCGGGTCTTCTCACAATCTCCTTTGAGAATATCACCAATCGATCCTTCTCCAAATCGTCCAGGTGCTGGCAAGCACCAAGAGTAAATGATCTGGGCTTCACTTGATTGCAATTGAGTGCCAAGGATCAACTAATGAATGCAATGCATGAAATTGCCCAACCACCTCAAATTTAATGCTCAATGTGTAAACTAGGGGTGGAGTGAATGCTCTATGCTCAAGAAATGTTCAATGGGTCTCTTCTTACTGTCCTTGAGCAGTGGTACGGGTATTTATACCCTCCACCAACCAAAACCTCCACCAACCAAAACTAGCCGTTTGGAGTAAATTCTAGAAAAATTCAGGGTGAGCGGAACTACCGCCGTTATGGGGCCGGTACTACTGCTCCTATTTCTGGCACGGCAAAATGGCTATGTCAGAGCTCTGCAGTGACCGTTAGAATGTCGGTGCGGTACTACTGCCATTGAAAACTCCGGTACTACCGCTCGTCGGTAGTTCTGCAAAGTCGGCGCAGGACTACCACTTGAGCCGAACTCCCAAAAGTCCCACACTTGGCGCTCTCTTGAAAAAAGGCTCCGTTCTGCCTCCGGAGCTTCCGGGCTCCGGAAGTACCACTCTATACTGCGGAACTACCGCACCCTACGGTAGTTTCGGCATTGAAATTGCTAGTACTTCTGCTCCGCAAATTCTCAGATTGCGTCCGGAGGGTGCTCTATGGAAAAAAGGCTCCGCTCGAGTTTCGGAGCTTCCGGTCGCCAGTAGTACTGATTCTAGGTGCGGAACTACCGCTCTGTGGTAGTTTCGACGTTGAAAATTGCGGTACTACTGCTCTTCCAGACAGAGCACAGTTTTTGTTTTAAATGTGATTTTTGATGAATGCATGCTTCTAATTTGATCCAAATGGCACATAATTTTTGCTATCAAGCTACTTGCCATAATCCCTCTTTATGGTACGATTATCTATCCTATAATCCGATCTTTCACCTTTTCTCCTTAAGATTGGTAAAAATAAAAGGGATCCTATTCTAAGTATACCTTTGCCTTGAGCCATTTTTTGGGTTTTCACATTTATCCTTTGGCTTGCATCTTCTCTCCAACATATGGACTTAACCTTTACATACTCATTAAACATGTTAGTCTCATATTCACATAAATTCATTAATTACCAAAACTATTTTTAGGGGCCTAGATGCCTTCATCGTAGTGCATGGTCGAAGTGACTGTGCTTGAGCAGGTATGGTTGACACAGCGTGCTTGTCTCATCATGGTCATAGCCTCGAGATGACGCACCATGGTCGTAGCAGCCATGGTCGTAAGGCATCCATGGTCATAAGGCTAAATGGTTGGAAAGCAGCCATGGTCGTAAGGCACCATGGTCATAAGGCTGCCATGGTTGTAAGGTAGCTGTGATCGTAAGACACCATGGTTGTAAGCCGTAGAAGCTGCAGTGGTCGTAGTAGGTGCTCGAGCAAGCGTGGTCAACACAATGTGGTTGTCTCAACATGGTCGAAGATTCACAAACTTAGAGAATGATCTTTACACATATATTTCATGGTTGGCTGGGGCTTGCAACCTTATGAGGTGCAACACATCGACCATGCACCGATAGCTTGAGAACCAGCTCACGTGCCATTTCATACCCGGTCTTAAAGAAATTAAGTCTTGCGTAGCACATACGCATACCATAGATTTCTTTCCAAACATAGACCTAGGTACTTGCTTTAACTTGAAAAAATTTGTACAAAAACTCGTCAAACACACATAAGAATCATGAGGAATGGACGGCGCCATGGAGCGTCGGTGCTGTGTGGAGATAGGTGTGTCGGTGTAGTGAGGTGTCTGTATCAGACATATGGGGCATATCATTTCTCTGTATTATGGCCTTGTTCAAAAGTGCTATAGCTTTTAATTGATTGCGAGAGAGATTGAGGGAGTACAGGATACTCGCATTGAAAAGCCACTCAATTCAAAGCGACCCCTATAAATGGCTTATAGAAACCACTTTGAAAAACCAATCACTTTAAAAGTAAGCTCCCAAAAGTTAAAAATCAGAACCTCTTACGAGCAGGACCTATACCTTGCAATTTGGGGAGAGAAGGTGTCCAAAAGATTTATCTGCACTTGTCAGGTAGGTCAGCGACACTGATAGACATACGGAATCATACTCGACTCGGATCATAAATAAATCCAAGCCACATCCTCCATGGATTTGGACTGATACAACAATCTCCTCTTTAAATGCAGGCATCCTGGATGCCCCACCCCTTCGATCAATCGCTCATCGCAATGGCATACCACGTACAACAGCTACACTCCGCGCAGGCCATCGATGATGATGCCATCGTTAGCGAGCTCGAGGCGACTGCCTGGTCATAGTCTGGTTTGGTCAAAATAGGAACCCCGACTACGCATGGGTGGACGTCGTCCTCGCCACCGCCGCCGTGCTTTACATTCGTTCATGCTGCGCGCGATGTCCTTGACGCCTACCATTAAGGAAGAGAGGGAAGAGCATCGTATATTGGCCGGATATCACTAGCAATATAGAGGCTGCTGTAGTGCCACCTTTATGGCACGATGGTAAGACTGCACAAGACACACTTATAATACTTATGATAAGAGTGTGTTGTGCAGTCGACCATGGTGTCACAACGGAGGCGCTAGCTCACAGCGGTAGTCTGCGTCGTTGAAGAACAAGCTGGATGCAGCGCACGATGTCCTTGACGCCTGTCATTAAGGAAAAGAGGGGAGGGCGTCAGATGGCGGCCAGATATCACCGGCAATGGAGAGGCAATGGTAGCGCCACCTTTGTGGCACGACAGAGAGACTACATAAGACACACTTACGACAAGAGTGTGTTCTCTCCATTTTACAGTATTTTGTACTTTTATTTGGTTTTTATATTTGTAGGGTTCACCAAAATACACTTTACTTTTGTCTAGGCTAGTTTTTTCTTTTTGTCTGTGTCCTGTACGGATTCACAAAATTAAATCTAGCAAAATGTCAGTCACTTGATGAGTTGGCAATCCCAAATATATATATATTTGAATTGTTAAAATTCTATCAATTTTCCTTTGGAGAGATTAGATGATTTTCTAACATCAGGATATGCTTGAAGATTCACGACTAAACCACCTATGTTTCCGTAACTGGTAAGGTTGACCATGCCACCATCGCATCCATTGTGCACACAAGTGCCGCCGCCTCGTCTGGCAAAGCCGAGACCATGCATGAGCAACCCGGTGAAGTTGACCTCAGGTGTGAGCGCCACCACCAGCACAGATGGATTGCTATTGCCACCGCCAAACGCCGTCCACCATCGCATGCTCGTTCAGACGCATGCCCACTCCGCCGCGCGTGGTGGAGGGCTGACAAGGTGGTAGAGTGGGGAGGAATAGGTGACTCGAGGATCCAGATAGAGGAGCTTGGGGCCGGGCCTTGCCGGCGCTGGCGGTGGCACGTCAAGTGGTGTGGGAGCGATGCTGGAGCCGGGTGGTGGGCGATGGGTGGCGATTGATTTGATTGGATCATGAGGAGTGGATCCAAGGGAGGTGGGGGAGAGTAAAATTTTTGCTTTTTAGCCCAAAATTTGAAAGTTTTTTTCATATGGACTCCTGGAGAAAAGATTTGCAAAAATAGACTCTTAGCACGACGCCAAAGTATATGGCGCTCAGGGTACATAGCACGGCGCCATATGCTTTGGCGCCATGCGTGGCCACGTAGGATCCACGGTGGCATAGCACGGCGCCACAGCCCATGGCGCCGTACTGTGCAACAACAGCGCTAATGGCCGTGGCGCCGTGCTCTGGGACTTAAGCCCGAGCGCGGCCCCCCGGCCCCCCACCCCCTCACTCCTCTGTTCAGCCCGAGAGCAACCACCGCCGCTGCTCTTCTCTTCCCCCTCCAAATCTACTCCAATCCATCAATTTTTCTCGTGATTTTGCTTCCAAACCGAGCAAGCAAGGTGAACTCCCTCCCCTCCCTTGATTTTTTGCAATCGTGGGGCAAGATTTGAAACCCTAGATGAAATTAGTTCAATTTGGCTCAGTTTTAGGTTGGATTTTCAATAGATATGCGTAATGTAAGAGTAGTAATGTGTATAGATTCGTTTTTAGGGTTTGATTTGAGTGAGATTGATGAATCCTTAGAAATACGTATGTGATTCAGAAATACATATGTTTTTAGGGTTTGATTTGAGCGAGGTTGAGGAATGTTTAGATTTAGGGTTTGATTTAGAAATACATATGTTTTAGGGTTTGATTTGAGCGAGACTGATGAATGTTTAGACATACATATGTTTTTAGGGTCCATTTAAGAAATACATATGTTTTTAGGGTTTGATTTAGAAATACATATGTTTTCAGGGTTTGATTTGAGCGAGATTGATGAATGTTTAGAGATACATATGTTTTTAGGGTTTTTTGTTATTCTTAACATTAACATATTTTTGAATGCACAGGATGGCGAGGTACCGGCTACTAGACCAGTTCTACGAGAGTGAGCACCGCGGCAGGCTCACGGAGGACGGCCAGGTACATGTGTTGTCGAAATGTATATGTGTTTTCATCACGCAGCTAACTTTTATAGCAATTTTCAGAAGCTTTACATACTTCGTTCTCGAACCCATGATGGGTTCCACTTGATGCGATACGACGACCGCTATACCCCACTGATTCACCGTGCTGGGCTTCACACGGTTGCCAACCTAGTACAGTGGGGCATGCTGGTCTTCAACACCGCAGCTTTGACCGCACTTGTCGATAGGTGCATTTTCTCTATTGGGTCTATTTGTTTTCATTTCTATATTCTTACGTACGTAACTAATTCTTTTCTCCGTGTACTATTAACAGGTGGAGGCCAGAGACACACACGTTCCACCTTCCCTGTGGGGAGATGACCATCACGCTGCAGGACGTGGCGATGATACTTGGACTTCCTATAAGGGGACAGCCAGTGGTCGGCCCGGCGGTGTTTGACGGCTGGAGGGCACGTGTGGAGGCCTTTCTGGGCACGCCATTGCCTCCTGTCCCAGAGAACACCAGGCGAGGCCACGTCTCGGGAGTCCACATTAGATGGTTGCGGGATACCTTTGGGCGCCATATACTTTGGCACCGTGATAAGGGTCCATTTTTGCAAATCTTTTCTCGAGGGGTCCGTATGTAAAAAACTTTCAAATTTTGGGCTAAAAAGCAAAAATTTTACCAGGGAGACAGGGTTGAAAAGGGTAGGACACGTGTCAGCCGTTAAGAGAGGTGTCAGTTTTATCCATTGGTCCAAAGTTAGACGGAAATCCCTAATATATAGACAATGCCCATATATATTCTTTCATGGCTCCAAAACCGCAGTATCAAAAAGAAGCACAACAAGAGTGGTTTTAAGACAGTTACCTGATGCAGTGCTAGTACTACAGAGGTAGAAAATTTGGTCACATGTAAGATGAAATCATACGAATGGAATAGCGCCCCCGCGTCAAAGCACATGGGCAAGTCATGTAAGTAAAAGCTTGTAATAACTAAGTAACAACAAAAACTTGAACTCGCAAGATAGAGAAGCATATTCAACTTTCCTCCAAACTAGTCCCTCTTTTTCACTTTATTGGTAACCGTTCCAAAGTATCTGTCAGTTGAGATAATCAAGAATGTAGTTATTGCAATGTTTTCACTTTAGCCCTATTTAAATGCTTTGGAAGGGATTAATTGGTTGTAGTATGCCATTTAATAGAGTATGCACGGTCATTTTTATTAGCTTTTTTTCTTAGATTTAGTGCTTCCTAATTGGTCTGTGCGTTTGGTACGACGTGGACAAATATTGTGAAATGGATAGAGTATAAACAAGTCCCTATCTTCTATTTTTTTTATTCTTCCATCGTCAAAGATGTATTAATCTTATTTCAACCTGATCAGCATGAGGCGTCTATACGTTTGAGATAGGCAAAATTGGCTATATTATCCCAATCAACCGACGGAGGGAACACCTTATAATTAATCCTTTTGCATGAAAAAACCCTGATTCTCGAACTGCCAAACTGAAAAGGGAATTACATGTAACAGTGAAGTTAGCATACCACACCTGAGAGTCTTCCTCAATTATGTCAATAATTCTATCCAACCATTTCATAGAGCCAGCACCAATAACACCTGGAACAATGGCACGGACAGGGTATCCATGATCACGCTTGAGCACCTTGGTATCAGAACATAATTGGAATAGAAATCAGAACGTGGACATATAAATGAAATAATCAAGAATATCATATCAGAGGCCAGTCAGGTTGATGTGTCTTAGATAGTCAAATGAGAACAATTAAACATGATTCTCCTAGAGAACTTGTAGTTTCGTACCTCGCCATTTATTTCACATGCAACCACGTCAGCTGCGGGATTCATGGCCTGGCCTAAGGAAATTGATGCTTCGTAAGGGCCACCTTTTTCCTCCAAACGATGTTGTGAAAATTACTTTTTATGAGGAATATGCACATATGATTTGTATGTTTCTAATATAATATTTAAAAATATTGATAATTAAAATTTCAAAAGTTTGACTACATTTATATCTATAACAAAGTGTATTTCCCAGTCCAGCTCCTTTGCGAAGGTACTTTTCAACGATTACGATGGCACATGATAAATTTACTCTTACTGTTCTCTCCTTCTCTTCTTTCTTTTTCTGTCTCCCTCCCTGTCTCTTAGCCTCTGGGCATGGCGCATGGTCGCCGGCCACAGCGAGGCAGGGGACTAGAGGGGCAGTGGCGCAGGATGTCTCGGCAAGTCGGTGACGGTGCGGAGCAGCAGCTGGTCAAGAGGATGACCAGGCGGCACAAGGCAGTTGCAGCCAGAACAGAGGCAACTTGGGACGCATGTGTTAGAAATAATGTAGGATCATATGGCACAATCAGAGGGGGTGAATGATTGTCTCTATTTATGGCACCTGAAAACAAAACACAGAGCAGAGAAACGAGAATCAATTTGAATTACCGAATCCGCAGCGGCTGCTCGTACGTGGTTGTAGTCTTTGTCGCCTAAGAGCTTGTTACAACCACTCGTTATGACTGCTCTATCGCCCGATGCTCCTACTACCCGTTATTACCACCTACGACTGACCGGAAGGATCGCCCAGTCGTTCAATCACTCGGTACAATCCTGTATCGATCGCTTGATTCGATCATTCGGTGTGATAATCGATCAATCGACCGCTCGATGCGATCACCCAGCCGACAACCAATCTATGGACTGCTTGATGCGATCGCTTGGCACGATAGCGACACACGTGCTCATAATCTTCTTCTGTCTGTCGTCCGCAGCCATTCGACCACCGCCCAAACGACTACACACTAGAGACAAACAAGAGCATAGATAACAGAGGAAAAGCGGCGATGCTCTGGAAGTGATCGGAGAAAACCAATCTTGGCTACAAAGTGCCTTACGATACCGCTAAAAACCTTCTCCATGAAAGTCCTAAAACTCTGTACACTGGTCTACGGCTTCCCCTACTTTTATAGCCAGCGCACAAAGTCGTGTCCAACACAAACTCCTCAAAACTATGTCCCTATCCACCTGGACACGTACTCTATCTCTTCCTCAAATCAAGGGACCCGAAACATTTTTCCTAACACGGGTTTTAACCAACTCATATGGATCATGGACTCCATCCACAACTCCCACGACAAAGCCTTCAGGATATCCCCTCCTGTACCTTCATCATGTGTCATCTTTGACCTCCATGTGCTCCAGCATGAGCTCAACCACCTCATGTGACATTTCGACTGCCTAGACCTTAGATTACCCCCTCCTAGTCCCGATCTTCTTCTCGTCACCGACCATGGCCACCTCCATGCCCACCTGCACATGCAAAGACCAAAGAAACCATCTCCTACCAATACACATTAGCAAAACACAATCTTGTCTACTCCCAGAAAAGATCCAAATCTCCTACAACCATGCCCCAGGTCATTTATGACCGCTCTGATTAATCGCTACCACATACGACCATGCACTAAGTCATTTACGGCCGCTCTAGAACTACCGCTACCACCTACGACCGTCTCCAAGTCATTTACAACCACTCCAGAGCTATCGCTACCACCTACGACCATCCCCAAGTCATTTACGACCGCTCCAGAGCCATCTCTACCACCTACGACCATGGAACAGATCATTTACGACCACACAGTACTATTGCTAACTGAAATAGCTCACCAGACCCACCAATATGACCACAAACTTGTAATCCACAAGTACTCAAAAACCACATGTCTATTGAGTACCAACTACGAGTATCGCTCAGAAAACACAGTCGCCACATGTACTCGAAACCTACAAGTACCTCAAGCAACAACCAACCACCATCGACCACCATTCATCGACCAGTCAGCCACTAGCTCAACCCAAGTACTCGACGTACTCCATGATCGTAGGATTGAAGCACTCGTATCGATCATGAAGTCTTATAGTATCGACCGAAAAGCCAATGGCAACCAACGCTAAGCCTTCGACTACCGAAGACAAACAACAGACTATGAAGAATACGAGTGTCGACAAGACTGCCAAAACTACGACCATGAGAGCAGTCTGCAGGCCCTATGACCATGGAGGTAGTCTGCAAAAACTACGACCATGGGAGCAGTCTGTGAGACCTACGACCATGGAGGTAGTCTGCAAACCCAACGACCATGGAGGTAGTCTGCGAAATCTATGACCATGGAGGTAGTTTGCGAAATCTACGACCATCGACTGCAAGGCCCTCGACTAATGACCAATAAAACCCACAACTATCGAGTACGACTAGTATAGTCTACGACTATCGATTACTGAAGCTACGACCATGAAAGAGTACTGTAGCTACGATTACTTGTCGTGCTCATAAAGTCGTAGTCGTACTACCGTGGTCAAAGTTGTACTGCCGTGGTCGTAGCATGTCGTTGTCCTAAGACTGTCTGAACGTGATCGTAAGATTGTATGATGCCGTGGTCGTAAGACTATCTGAACATGGTCGTAAGCTTGTCTGATGATGTGGTCGTAGCGTCTCTTGCTGTGGTCGTAAAGTAGTTTCTTTGCAGCGGTCATAAAGCATGTCTGATGATGTGGTCGTAGCGTCTATGATCTGACCACTCAAGGGCAATAGCTTCAACTGAAAATGACCAGGTCTTTCACAAACGCAACATCCAAAGTAAACCAAATATCAATTATTCATCACATATTAATCTACGACCATCCACATTGTCTAACAAATAATGTTGTTGTTATGTGTAGTCGAAGCTGCGTACTCGTGTGTTGAGTACTGTACAGTGGTCGTAGCCAACTGTACTCGTGTGTTGAGTACTATACTGTGGTCATAGCCACAATGGTTGAAGCTAGTAGTCGACAAGCCGTGGTTAATGCCATGGTCGAAGGCGCAGTCGACAAGCCATGGTCAATGCCATGATCGAAGGCGCAGTCGATAAGCAATGGTCGAAGGCGTAAGCCGTGGTCGGTGCCATGGTCGAAGGCACAGTCGACAAGCTGTGGTCGATGCCGTGGTTGGACGAGTGGTCGATGGTCGGCAGTCATAGCTACCGTGGTCAATGGTCGGTAGTCGTAGCTACCATGGTCGATGGTCTGTAGTCGTAGCTGTTGTGGTCGATAGTCGGTAGTCATGGCTACCGTGGTTGATGGTCAATAGTCGGAACTGTCATGGTCGATGGTTGGTAGTCGTAACTACTATGGTCGATGCTGTGGTCGAAGCCACGGTCAAAGCTACAGTAAGACAATCGTGCTCGAAGACTTGTGTGGTCAGTGAAGTGGTCGAAGGGAAGCCATGGTCAGAAGGCCGGTAGTCCTAGAAGCCATGGTCGGTTATGACCACGTTGTGTGGTTGCCGTAACGACCAGCGTCGTAATCACTAGCGTCGTGGTCGAAGCTCCAGTGTAGTGGTCGAAGACAAGCCAATGATGAAGCCAGCAGTCATGGTCGTACATCGATCATAGTAATAGTTGGTAGCAGGTGTTAGCACGGGTGGTCATGGGTGACGCAGGTCGTCCTTGGTTGGCTAACTACCCGGTATGGGCAGGTAGCTTGTCAATGTAGCGGTCGGCATGGGCTGGTCGAAGCAGTCAGCAGGTTACTGAGCGAAGCAGCATGCGCAGGCGCAGGAGCGGCATGGGCTGGAGCTGCTAAGCAGCATGGTTGTCAGAGTGTAGTAGTAGAGAGTGGTGCGGTGGTGTAACCGTATGTGCGTGAGGCCTATTTAAAGGCATGTAAATCCTGTAAAGCTCGGTGAGAGTTTTGAGAAGAATACATCGAATAGAAGCCGTGGATGGTGTGAGTCGCTGGAAACAGAGGAAAAGAAAGAGTTTCTCTGTGTTTTGCTTGTTCTTCTTTGCTCTCCCCCTGCGCTTCTCCCCCTGAGTGGGGGGAGGGCTGGGTAACAGCATGGCAGCGGCGTGCTGGAGTGGAGCACGCACGATGCGTTCCCAGGCGCAGTGAAGCAATAGGCAGGGGTAGGCCTAACGTGGGACATGGGGGTTCAGTTGAACACACAAAAATATGAAAAAATAAACTGCTACTGGTACTCCACAACGCAGCAAGCAAATCCACCACAAACTCCATGGACTGGACTATCCATCCCAGAAAGGAGGATTTGGATGAGATGGCTCACGAAAAAAGAAAAGATCCTCAGGACAAAGCTCACTCTGAGAACAACAATCCAAGCAAGCTAGGGCTTCCTTACCAGCGAAAGAAGAGATCAATCCAACAGAGCGGAGGACGATGACACCGCCTACAAGAGAAGAATTCCTTCGCTTCGAGGGTTAAATGACTAGTAAATCAGAGGAAAAGAGAGGAGGAGATCGTGGCTTTCTCGCTCCTAGGGAAAAGACTAGTAAATCGGCTAATTTGCTATATTGTTCTCCTGTAATTCTGGATACTGTGCGAGAGTAATTTAGGAATATCATCTACTAGATAATTGTAGAGAAATTCGATAGCTTTCTATACAATATTTATTTGTGTTGATCGGATAAATAGATTTTAAGCTATGAATTTTGTAATGCTGCTGTCTAGTAAATTTATCTTCTAGTAGCATATATTAATCTATAGATTAAAATTACTAGATGGAATAATTTGGATGATTTACCTACATGAAAGATGTAGATAATTAAGGATTCTAGGGAGCCCATGAACATGATTTTTTGACGAGTAGGACAAAGGTTATGAATATTAGAAGACAGCTGTTTAGGACCGGTTGCTGGTGGATTTGGTGGATGGTGGATGCGAATAAGTACATATGGTCGGGATTTGTGATGAGGATCACATGTATTAAGATGTATCTCTCAAAATATACTCCCTCCAGTTACAAATACCTACCATTTTCGACATTAATACGGTCTCCAAAATGTAAATTTCAAGACCCAATAAATTATAATATTATGAAAATACATTTCAAGACAAATCTATACATATGATTTTCTTGTATTAAATGTAAATTTATAAAAAATATATCGATAGTTAAAGTTTCAAAAGTTTGACTACAAACATCTCAAAACGACATGTATTTGTGACTGAAGGAAGTATTTATTTAGTTAATACTCAATTCAGAAAAAATGTGATTATCAAAGTGCAATACTAGCTTACTTTATCAAGCACATGCACTCAACTACTTTATCATAGATGATAGAGTTATTTTTCCTCAAAAGGGTCCAATTAAAATATTTCAAAATTTTTCTTAAATCTAGATAGTTTCCTAGAAATATCTAGATATTTTAGATGTTTTATTCGAAGGAATTTGATGGTGCCAATTGTCATAAATCTAGTGGTCACAAGAATTTATATAATCCTTTCAATCCAAAATATACATCATTTGGGAGAGTTGGTTTTGGTTTATAAATATTTATATTTTATTTTTCGGAAGCAATATGTTCATCAAAGTGCCCACATTAATTGTTATTCTTAGAGAGAGGTAAATCATAAATAGAGACAACATATGACAAAAACAAAAATATGTACTACTTCTTTTTCTATGTGTGTGAAAAAAATAACATTTAATATGCTAACACAGAAAATAAGAAAAGATAAGTGGGTTAAAGTTAATATTTATTTAAAAATAAAGTGCACACTTGTGTTGTCAACTAAAGTTGTAATAGTTTTATACTAAAAAGTTGTAATTGTGCTACCACCAAATAAAGTGTTAGTATTAGTTTATTATTTCAAATTTTTTAGTGTTATTGACTTTCAATAGACTTAGAAATGTGACTTTTATCTTCAGATTTTATAAACTATGTAAGTATATATTGAAAACATGTAACATAATGTAATTCACGAACACCCATTCATAAAATCCTAAATCCGCCATTGGCAATAGGTGTTGGCGGTCGGCGCGGGCGAGGCCTATGTTGGTCGAATTAGGACTACAATAGTTGTGCATAGGCGAGCCCATGATATGGGTTGCTTGGCAGTCAAGGGTGACAGTTTGCCTAGCGCGGAGGCATGGCCGATGGCACGGCCCAACGCCGACAAAAATCTAGCAAGGATGCCAGGGAGCAGGGGCACAATTGGGGCCAAGAAAGGATGGGGAAGACTGGGATGGCATCAAGCCATCAATTTCCGAGGGAAAACGAGGAGAGTATGAAGTTTACTCATTCGGAAATCGTACTCGACTCGGATTCGAAAATCGTACTCAACTCGAATAAAAAATAAATACAATAGTCTTAGCTTTAGGTCCCGCTCATTTCAGTTTGGGCTTCTGGCTTCTGACTTATTTTTCACTATTCAACAATTTTGTCTTTTTCTGATTTTTTTTGTTTTTTTAGCTTTTTTGTTGGTTCTATTTTTCCCGTGTTCGTTTGTACTGCCCGTGATGGACTAACTTGTTTTTTCTATTTTTAATTTTTTTAAATCTAATTACGCCAAATAAGCCACCATCAACTACAATATTTTTTCAGCCAGCTACAATGATTTTCAGCCAAAAGCCACTCAAAATAAGCCCTTTTGAGCTGGGCATAAATGCGAGCATCCTGGATGTCCCACCCCTTCCATCGTCGCTCGTCGCAATGGCGTACCACGTACAACAGGTGCACTCCGCGCAGGCCGTCGACAACGCCATCGTCAGCGAGCTTGAGAGCGACCACGTATGGGGCTGTAGTGTGTTGGCTGTAGAACACTTCATGTAATCATTCATCTATGAGAAATGAATCCATTTGAGTTATCATGAGTTTCAGTTCCTTTCTGCATCTGTTCTTCTCAGTGTTCTTTCCTGATTTCTTGAGTATGGATTGTTTTTTTGGGTTGAGTAGCTATGGAATTGGTTTGCTTTGAACTGGGGATCCTCATCCAAGCCATTTGGCTAGTTTATCTCTGAGAGCAAACTTTTAATAGCCATGATCTTTCCTGAAAATCTCTTGCTCTTCATTTGCTCTGCTTTCACTGGTCTAGGGTTTGAATGTAGAGCATGGCTAATGCTCCTGATTTCCCTTCATGAGATGACTTCAAATTAGTGCTTTCATGTTGTGAGATCATCTCCAGTGGAGATTCACAGGTTCTTGAGCAAAAGATTTGAGAATGATGAGCAATTTGGAAATTAGTCACATTCTCTTTTCAATTTCCAGATTTTTGCTCAAATCTTGGTTCTTTGCTCTCTTGATGTTTTCTTTTGATACCTGAGATCTCATTGCTATTTAGTTTAAAGCTTTACTCTTTTGGTATGACAGGAACAACAACAATTCAACCAATTTCCCTGCGCATTGCTACTTTCAGTATTTACTGTGTTACGAAGTTTCAGTCGGCTGCTCTCTGAATTGCTGTCTGCCTTCGCGAATTTGGGAACCGGTCAGACTGGTCCTTAGCCTGCGGTCAGACCGGACCACTCTTGGCAGTCAGACCGCTAACCCTAGCCGTCAGACCGGCCGAAGCATGGGAGTCTGACCGGCTAGGCTGAGCGGTTAGATCGGAGTTAGGCCGGCGGTCAGACCGGGCCTTGCATGGCGGTCAGACCGGTTACAAACCGGCGGTCTGACCGACCGAGCCCGTGCGGTCAGACCGGCCTAGCTCATGTGGTCTGACCAACCAGGCTCTTGTTACTTCTCTGTTGTTGTTTGTCTCGCTTTCTCTTCTGTGAGTCTGAGTTTCCAGTGAGCATGAACTCTCGCTTTCTCTTCTGCGAGTCTGAGTTTCCAGTGAGCATGAACTCTCTTTCTTCATAGCTTCTGTAGCTATTGGAGAAGAGAGCATGTGGATACTTCGGGGAAATTTTTAAAAGGCACCAACCAAATTAAGTTGTTTAAATATGGGAGAGAAAATTTTTAGTGCCTTCCATGCTTCAACTGTGCTACTCTGATTATTTGTACATAATTGTCCATCAAAGGATGAATAAGTAGGTGTTAGAAATGTGTCAAAACATGAAGCACTAATTTTGAAACTCATCTCATTGTAATCATGATATGGCACAAAAGATTGTTTATCCAAAATATACAATTTTAATTCAGCAAGCTTATCACATGTAATGCATATCGGTAAACATAAAACTTACCATCTACACCATAATCTCCAATCAAATTGAACTTAAAAGTGTAGGCATAAATACTAACTAGTGATTTTAAACATGAAATTTTAGCAACATTCTCAATCACACTAGATAGCTCTTTAGGATCATCAAACATGATATAATATAAAGAATCGTCAGGAGATATTCTAGTAAAAACGTTCGTATAAGTAATTAATTCCACATTATGTAAATTGACCAAAGAAATTTCAGAACATGAAATTTTCAATTGAACACATGAGTTGTCACAATTACTCACTTTTTCACAATTAAATTCAGCACTAATATGGTTACCTTTATCGTCCTCTTCAGTTGATATAGGTGCTATGGGTATTAAATCATCATGATGTAATAACGGGGCAGCAAGTACTTCATCTTCAACTGTGGTTATCTCCTCATCGGTTTTCTCCAGTAGTGCCAGTTGTGGAACATTCGACTCCTCTTATTTAACGTCAACCTGCACAATGTAAGAAACAACACTAGAAGTAGACATTAATGTGTTAGTTTCAGAAGCAACCTCACTTTGTCTAATATCTACCTCTCTCTTTTCTTTTGGTGTATCTCTCACACACTCAATTTGGATACTCACAAACTCACATATAGTGGGATCACCACTCATCTCTCTCAAATCAAATTTGGTGGCTAGCATGACTAACTTTTTCTCTCTCTCACCCTTTCTTTTTCCACTCAGTTTTAGCTTGTGGCTCTCACTGACAGTTTGTGGAATCACACTCTTTTGCTCCTTCACTTTCTCACTTTCTACTTTCACTTCAACCTTTTGCATGTTATCATGTATAATTTGAGAAAGAGTTAAGGGTCGTAACAATATTTCTTTATTATTCCACATAAACTTGTATTGATTAGTTCTTCCATCATTAATCACAGAACGATCATATTGCCATGGTCTACCTAATAACAAGTGACATACTTCCATGGACACAACATTATATTCTACAGTATGACGATAAGAACCAATCTGAAAGCTAACATCAGCTGTATACCTAACATTCATAGAACTATTATTGTTTAACCATTGAATTTGATATGGATGTGGTTAGATTGTGCAATGAAAACACAAAGCAATAACAAGATATATAGATGATTAGTATAAATCACTCGATCTCACTCTTTTCTCTCACAAATAAAGTTCTCACATTTCCAAAGTGAATTAAGGCTAATAAAAACTTACACTTGGTAGAAGTTACAATAGCAACAAGATGATGAAGCGAATGTAAGAGTGTTCACAATTGCACAACAATGGTTATTTAGTGGAGCTTGGTATGGAAGTGTATATCCTAGCAATCTGAAATTCTTGATGTTGTAAAGTTAAATAAATAGTCCAAACTAGAATACTTTGCCTAAGTGCTGATCCAAAAGATTTAAGTGGAGCATATGAATGCACACGCAAAGATCAATGTGACTCAATGCAAACAAAGGATTGAGCTAAATAGAAATAACCTGAAATTGAGAGTTAATTAGCTCGTTTTGCACCAAGTACTGGGAGAGATGCTAGCCAATTGCAAAAAATATGAATATAAGGGCACAAGATTGCTCGATAAAATAAATTACACAATCTGAATTTATGGACTAAGAACTCACCCAAATTCGGCCAATGCTTTTTTCTTTATTCTTTTTTTAGTCAAGTCGTGGTTTTTTTATTCGGCTTTTTTTTTCAAAGGCCGAACTAGGTTTAATTGTCTCTTTGATTTTGCACAAGTCACAAATATTCAGCAAGGTGTAAAATACTCAAGAGCAGTCCTAAATGCAATATTCAACATCTAGTATGAAAGATGAATTAAAATATAAATGAAGCTCACAGTACTAATCAATGTGTTCGGGTTTTTTTTCCAAGATGCAAGTGTACTAAACTTTTGACTAGGAACCGAAAGAGACTCGGTTCAGATTTAATTGATGGACACAATCACCAAAATTCTCAAGTGTTGATTCGGATGGAAACTCTCAAGAGTAACTACAGATGTCTATCCGAAATCTAAAAGCAACAGGTCAAGTTCAGTTCCTTTGTAACTTGTGCTAGCAACCAAAAAACAATCTTGACCAGGTAACAGACAATAGTTCGGATGGCAGCTACAAAATTTGTATTCAACTCTTGCATGTACAAACCGAACAGCAGTCAAGACTTTCGGCCAGACTAGAAACAGACTTTGGATCGGATGGTACTTCGGTTGGTTCAAACGGACAGCAAGCCACAAATTGATTCAACTGGACGTATGGAATTTTCGGCCGAACTCAACAAGTTGACGCGGAGCACAGTAGCAATCACGCGATTGATTTTTTTTTATTGACACGCTACCGAGATACGGCTGGACAGTATAGATTGATTTTTTTTGTTTTTATGTGGACACAACGATTAAGCGATGCAAAGAAACACGATGATCAGCACCTAAACAAAAATTCTAATAGATCAAGACTTAACAAAACCTACAAAAAAAAATAACAGATGCAAAACTAGGGTTTGAATATTTTTGGTTTTGGACTATAGGACAATAGGTAATAAATTGAAATTTAAAAGGATAAGATCCTACCGAGTAAACCGTCGCTCTGATACCAAGATGATACGGGGTCGTCCGATCTTCTTGACGTAGGATTGGATACTCACGTGCAGCCTCTCGAATCATAGTGATCCTCCGTTGTCAATGTAAGAATGAACGCTCTTTAATTCACAAGATCACACGCGTCAAACTTCACGACCACCAAGCGAAAGTCCCATCGTGCTCCCAATTCCCAGCAGAAAGGTTGAACGATCTCAATTTGCAAGAATTCATAAATCTTCTATTGGATTTTTGATAGCTCTCAAAAGATAAAAAATGTGTACAAAGTATGAACTCCATCTCAATTATCTAGTCTCAAGTCTCTTCTCGTCACGTACTGGGTTTCTTCATTGTTTTCTCGTCGCCTCCCCGTTCTGATGGATCACTTGAGTATTTATACGGCGGCGGTAGTCACACACGCACATGGTCTATCCGAATTTTCAGTTTGGGCCTTATTAACCAGCTAAAAAAACACTTGACTAAATTGATGGACTTCGATCCACAAAATATATGCAGGTTCTCTCCTTCGGTTTTGAAAAGGCCCGGTCCGAATGTTCACGCAAGACTGATTCTTTCATGTCCTTCTCCCAACGCCTTGCTTCCCAGTCTCTATCTCCTTCCTCGTGGATCCAAATTCTTCAATATATTTAAACCTGAGAATACATAAAGAGTTTGTATGAGGTAGAATGCTATTCTCATCAATACAAGGAAATTCATTAAGAATCAAATTCACTTGATAATATTTAATGCGGCTCAATAATTCCTTCCAGGAAAGTAATATTTTTAATTGAAAAATGTAAGACATATGCGCATCCGCATCAGTGTCGGCACCATTCGTGAAGGTCCGAACGGTGTTGACTTGAGTAGTTTTGCGCAAGCCACTCTGGTACACCTGAACGGCGAGAAGGCTTGAATCGCACATGTGATGTATTGGCTCACCCAAAGCTTCTCGTTGGACCCTGAGGTGTGCAGCGTCATCATACAAGGGCTATTGAGTCGTTCTCCCACACACATTAGATGGGAGTTGAGACCATTATTGCGCACTACTACGTGGAAGTGCTTTGTGGAAGGCTATCCACACCATGGATACAAGTGCTTGCTTCTTATAAAATCATGCCCAACAGAAGCTATACAAGGCACTGCCGGCGGCTATGTTGTGGGTAGTGCGAGCAGCTTGGATGCCCAGCATGTTGGTGAACAAGAGGGCCCGGAGGCTGGTGTCAGAGAGGTTGCGGAGGAAGTTTCTCATGACGAGGCCAATACGGTAGATGGAGGAGAGGAAGAAGGGTCACGGTGTGCTGAGCCCTACAGGACAAGCTGATGAAGGGAAGCATATGAAGTACATAGTGCATCAAATGGAGAGAAATAACCAGATGGGCTAGGTTGAAAAAGAAGTTGTATAGGAGGACGACGATGACAATTTCGATGAGGACGAAGCTCCCATCCCATAGGAATGGAACAGGCTTGACGCTGAGGTTTTACTACACATCACAGGCATGAGTTACGTTGGGAGTATCATGGCATAGAGGTTTGGTTGCATTCAATGTATGCTGACAAGGCATCGTTGCAGGATTCCATCAAACTGTGGGCCCTATCCATGCAACAGACTTTTCGAGTCATCAAATTGAGCCAGGAGCAGTATACCGTGAAGTGCGAGCAAGCCTGTTATTCTTCGAGGGTGCACGCACGAAGACCGAAGTATGAGACTCACTGGATTGTCTCGAAGGTGGAGCCGCACACCTACATTCTCAACTATGTTTTGCCTAGGCATCGTAACCTGACATCCACCTTGATAGCCAATTTGATGTATGGAGAGATAGTAGAGAAGAAGGACATGGAGACCATGCACATCATGGTGGCTATCGAGAAGAAATTCAAGTACATGATTAGCTACGAGAAGGCATGGTGTGCGAAACAGAAGGCTTTGAAAAAATGGTTCGGGTCTTTCAAAGCGGTGTACAACAACCTTTCCCGTGTGCTTCAGGTGCTGCAGGACAGAAATCTAGGCATGTACACTGATGTGAGGGATAAGCCATCTACAAGGCCACCAGGTTATTCAGTGTTGCAAACTGCCTTCTTAGCCTTCGGTGTGTGCATCGAGATATTCAAGTATATGCTACCCATGATCTCAGTTGATAAGACCTTTTTGACTGGCAAATACAAGGGCTAGATCCTTACGGCCATTGGTTTTGATGGCAGTAATCAAATTTTGCCCCTGGCCATCGCATTCGTCGAAAGTTAGAATTACGACAGCTGGTTGTGATTCCTTTGACATGTGAGGGTAGCCATTGTTCGAGCTCATCTTGGTGTATGCGTAATCCATTATTGCCATGCTGGGATGGTGAAGACCATAAGAAAACTTTAGGAAGACCCCGAGGAGTCGTCCCCTTGGCCAGATATGAGAAACAGCTGGTGCATTCATCACTTGGGGGCCAATTTCTTCAAACAGTTCCCGAAACAACCGTTGATGAAGTTGTTTAAGAGGCTGGCTATGTAGAACCAGAAATGCAAATTTGATGTTGTATGGATGCTGCTGGATGAGCACAGTAGGAAGCATGTTGACGAGAGGAACTAGGGACCGGTCATGCTTGTGGCAGCACAACCTGAATGCCTCACAACCATAGCTGAACCTGACACAACTGGTTCAAGAAGAAGGAGCTCACGGAACATCAAGTGATTCTCACAGTGGATCGAGTCTAAGCCATTGGAGAAGTGGTCTCTTGTACAATGAGTACAACTATAAGTCATTTGTGCAATCGATCTAAAGTACAATGAGTACTAAGCTTTATAATAAAAGGGCCGACCAGCCAAATAATTCACATGTCATAAAGTTGCAACGGAAAAAATGATAAAAGAGGCATTAAAACTAGCTAGCATGCCTCAACCTTCCTACAGGCTACTGACTGTGTAAACCTTAGTAACTAGCGCCATCATAGTCAAAACCCACAACATACAAGTATTTGAATGACGGGTCATCATCCACATCCTTCGAATTTTGTTCAACAAGCAATCGTGTGTAATATGCAGGCTGAGACATAAGGTAGTTGTCTATTCTAGTTTGATTTGCACAAAAGCAAGTTTACATTTGCAATAAGGAGTACTAGATTGTAATCAAAAGTGTAAAAGCATTTGACATTGATAAACAAATAATAGTAAGACATAAATAGCTTAATCTAAGAAGTGGCTTGTGGCCAAATTATAATAGTGGCAGAATCTTTTGCCAAACAAGTTATGCACAGATTCCCTGTCCACACATTACCAAACCAGTTTTGCAGAACATAAAACTACTAAGGTGGAAGATTTACCAAGTCGTCCATAACCGGGAAAAGTGATCGGTTTTGGGGAAAGACAAGAAAAGGTGATGTGTTTGCCTGATAAGTGGGTTCTAAGTCTTGGGTGTCTTGTGTGCAATTTGTTTTCTATTTCTAGGGTTCATATCATAAATTTTGGGCAATAATATAAATTAAAACAATATATGGACTAGAATAGAAAAAGACAGTTCAAATGCAAATATTAGCGTGGATCCATGTGAAGCTACTATGCATTTGAGATGATGGTAGCTCAAGTCTAGGTAAACCACCACCCCAAACCACATTGTAAATGCTTAACAACCATTGAAGGAAGTGAGGAATATGCTAAAGAGCAATGGCGTCTAGGCTCACCAAGAAGGGTAGACTTGATAGCATAGGCTGGAGAACGAGACGCAAGTATAGCACCTGGATGAATTTAACAATTGTGTGTGTGGTATAAGGACTGGGATCTGGTGCTGTCACTAGCGTGAGTGCAACTTTAGCAATATGCACCATCTACCGACCAAAATCCATCCAACATATGTAAACAATGTATGCCACCTAATCCCTTAGTTCTTTCTTCTTCATTCCTGAAAAGTGAACTTTCTCTAATGAAAATTCATCCATGGAACGTTGACATGTACCTCAACCATTTGAACTGTTAAGGCAATAAAAACAAGAATCTATTACAACCAAAATTTAACCTTGTTGCAATAACAAACAAACCATTGAAACATCTGTAATATTTTATGTTTTATGCTATAACATTTGAAAACAACTACTATAACAACTCGATTTACCGGTATCAATATTTGAGGTAGGCATAGAAGAGGACAGGGACGAGGCTAGCCCACATCGCCACCAATCACCCTACCAGGGTGAGGTTGGCTGTAGCATCCTGATTTTTAGAGCCTTTTTAAAGTTTTCAATATAAAAATAACCATTCAAAATTTTTGGAATTAATTAAAGCTTAAATAGAATTTTTTATTAATTAAAAAGATTCAATATGATTAAATTAAACTTTAATATTTCCTTAAAGTATTTTATTTGGATTCCTTGGGTCTCAAGGAATTTTTTGGAATTTTCTATGGGATTTTTATGGATTTATATGCTATTTTCCAGAGCTCAAATTAATTTATTTGAATTTTTGAAATTGGAAAAATTACCAAAAATCCCTAAAAGGCTTTGGGCCACAGCACAGGCCAATCTTCTCATGGCCCAGCTCTCAATCCATCCCATTCATCCCAAGCCGCTGCCCTTGCCGCGTGTCGGTCATTGGAGCCCTACCTTTTGGTTCTAGTTTTGCAATTTTTGGAGTTTATTTGAATTTTATTCGATTTAATTTTGCGCTTCATTTTGCTTTCTCTCTCATTAGATCACGTCTTTGAAGGAGCTGAAGCAAGATTTGAAGATCAAGAGCCATTAGCTAAGCAAGGCCAAGACAAGTCACGTCCTTTGATCGTGTTGAACCCAGTTTTCAAATCTATTATGTATTATTTTGTTTTAAATTATCATGTGTTACTATTTTAATACAAACCTTTGTATTGTTAGTTAATAACCTATTTGATTAATTCCTCCTTTACAATCCGAATGCCATGATTCCATTATCACCATAAGATGGGTACACTACTAGAAAATCCCCCTAATGCCACGAAACACATTGCAACGGCACAAAATTTGTTGCAATAGGTAGGCCTTATTGCCACAGTTTGGAAAAAAAGTTGCGATATGTGGTCAATATTGCCACTAATTTATTGCGTTGCAAAAATCTTGACTTTCGTGGCAAGAGGTAGGTGTTATTGCCACCACTTTCAAAATCGTTGTGATTAGCTGACAATATTGCCACGCAATTTCCTGCGTTGTGATAATCTTGAATTTCGTTGCAATATGTTGATGTTATTGCAACGAAATTCTAAGTGGTTGCGATGAGTTGACAATATTGCAACGAATTTATTACGTTGCCATAATCATTAAATTACGTTGCAAAAGGTTGATATGTATTGCAACGAAATTGTAAAGCGTTGCATCAATAAATGTTTTATTGCCACGAATTGATTGGGTTGTCATAATCTTTAACTAGTGTTGTAAAAGGTTTGTATATGTTGCAACGAAATTGTAAAGCGTTGCATCAATAAAGGTTTTCCACGATTTAAATTTGTTGGAAGAAAAACTTGTTGGGTGGCAAAAAGTAATTGTGTTGCCACAATTTATTTAAGCGAAAATAGAAAAAAAGAGCATGTCCTAGGTCTTGAACCCAGGACCTTCACGGTCATAAACCTTTTTCTTACCACTAGGCTAGGCATGTGTTTTGTTCAAATATTTGTGCACTTATTCTTTTACAGTATTTGCGTTATGGGAAAGGACACGTGAGTAACCCCTGGGAAATCAATCTCGCTGACGCGGATACGCTCATGTCTTGCACTTCTCAGTTAAATATATTATTTAATTAGAAGGAATTATTGAGCCGTATTAAATATTATCAGGTGAACTCTAATTTAATTGGGTATTTAATGATTATACTTGGAGATACAGAGCTACTACTATTTTATTTAATTATATACATGCCCATACTCGATCTGTACAAGCCTAAAGTAAAGATGCATTTAGAAGATGACGAGGACATCTAGATTGGTCCGATTACGCGAGCACAAGCTAAAAAGATTAATCAACAGGTGAACTCGCTCTTAATTAAATATGACTTTATTTTACATGAGAGTTGGCTACTACCTAATGCTAGTATTTTAATTGTTCTTAGGTTTATATGGAAGGCAATTAATAAAGAAGCATGCACAACTGTGAAGCCACTTATAGTCAAGGAATTTATCTAGTCAAGACATGCATGCTGTGAGAGACAAGCTACTATTCTAAACTCAAAAATCATGCACAACTTATGAAGATACACTTCTAGTCATTCACTGTTCAAGCCAAAGCTCAATAAAGTCACGTTTTGATTGGTTCGGCCACCAGGCTCAATAGAAGTCACGGAGGCTTCGGTGATACTTTTTTGAGTCGGTTAAATGGTTACTAGTTGAGTCATGTACATATTAATAAACATCCATTGTTGGTTCGAGACGGACATCAATTTTTGGTGCGTACGCGTTTCGGCCGACTCGGTTTGGGAGACGGTCCACCGGAGAGTCGGCATCTGTTAGGCCATCAACATTAGAGGCTGCGTCCATGTAATTTTAGGGGAGACCACCATGAACAGAGAAATAGATCTATTATTTTGAGAGAGCCATAACGCTTATTCTTTCTAGGGTTTGACACACAGATGCAATGATGAGAACATCCCGATTGGACCGATTATACGAGCGCGAGCTAAAAAGATTAATCAACAGGTGAACTCGCTCTTAATTAAATTTGGCTTTAATTTAAATGAGAATTGGCTACTACCTAATTCTAGTATTTTAATTAGTCTCAGATTTTTACATGACAAAATATTAGGATGCCGAAGCTAGAAGAAATCAGCCAAACATTCATGCAGAAAATGAAGACTCAATCACAAACATTCATACTACACATGAAGACACGCATGCATGAAGCCATCTCGTGAAGGAAGCCATGGAAAATTTATCTAGTCGGCACCCAATCCACGGCAACAGGAAATCAAATTTCCAAGAATATGAGATCTACGTGCTGCTATTCCGATTAAACCGAGCCATATAATTTTTAGTTGGATTTTTTTTCGTAAGTCAAGTCCGAACCAGTCTTTCTAGAAACAATAGTTTGTTTGTACGTGCGTTGCCGTTTGGTTGAGACCGATGTGTATTCTTATACGGCCAAGCCGTCCGTGCGTGGTTGAGACTAGATGCTATTAGTATCTTTGTACCTCTTGTAAAAGAAAACAGACCACAGAAAATAGATCTATTATTTTTCAGAGAGCCATATGCTTGTTCATCCTAGGGTTTGGTATATGATTTCAACCTAGAGGAGAATCGGGCGTTCTTCCCCATTGTTCTTGTGATTTCTTGTGATTGGCCGGAGCGACAACGCGTCTACTTGGTGGTCGGGTAGACGGGATCACGAGCGTGTGATTGGGCGAATTCTTTTGTCGCAGGTTGCTGTTCTAACAGTGGTTGGCGCCATCGATTCATCAGGTTACACGGATCCAAATTATCTGCATCGATCCTACTCCATGAAGATCGAGCAATCCCCCGCATCATGCAACCTAGAGGGGAATCAGTTCGATCATCATCAGGCGTCCTTTGTTCCCTGCATAAGTGATTGTCAATTTGGCTTTTACGCTTCCGTGTCACTATGATCAAGTGACGTCGTCAACGCGGCAACAACAGTCAAGCCGGCGACATCCAGACGACGCCACTCCGTGTCTCTGGTTCTGACGCCAATCAACGCGAGATTCCATCTCCAACTCTCCGAGCATTGCAAGAAGTATGTCTGTTTACACTTGCCCTTTTATTTAATATGTTGATCACTCATATGTCAATTAAGTATGACTGTAGTTTATAAGTAATCAATTTTCTGAAATTCTGAAATTCTAATTACGGTGCAGGTAGCTAGGGCACAGTGTGATGACCTGAGCCAATTTTGTGAATATAATCATTATCCCAACTTGGTAATTTATTAACGCTTTTGATTTTTAATGTTGAATCCAGGACGGATACCTTTGGTAATTACTTACTAATAGTTTTCTAAAATTTCAGTGACTTATAGAGGAGTTGAAACAATAACAGAGATGATCTATTGATAAATTTTGTAAGGGTAATAGCTGAAGCACTTGAAGAAATTTTTTGAGTTAATATTTATAATTTGTTTGATAAGAATGTTGGTTCTGGATGGATAAAAGTGTTCATTAGTGTGCAGAATTTATTTCATAAGAAATAGAGATGCTCTATTTCATACAAATACCATTGGAAGCACTTTAATAAATTTTTTGAAGTAATAGAGTTGATCTATTTGATAAGAAATTTTTAATCATTTCATGTCCAGTATTGACTAAAAGTAAGTTGTTTGAATATAACTGAGGGGGTACTATACAATAATTATGATTTGAAATATATATGTTTACTTTTGTCTTTGTTTGTGTTGCAGTGGCTGAACTAGTTATTTGTGTTCATTTGGACTGGAAGAACATGCCTGTTGATGGTAGGAGTTGGATGCGCATGCATTTTACGACAGATGAGTGGCAAAAAGGTTTCAAGAAATTTATTGAAATTAAATTTGGTGGGACTGCTCCAGGAGAAACTGCACCATGTCCATGTAGAAGATGTCGTTGCATGAACTACAGAACAAAAATAGAGGTTCAGAGTCATTTGGTTCTCAGAGGGTTTGATGAAAGCTTCATCCAAGGAGAAGATGATTTACATAAGGGCACCACTGCAACAGATGTCGATGATGGCGCAACAGGTGACCGTAGTGCTGTGAATGAACTGGTTTCAACACTAATAAGGGGTGCTATACATGGAGACATCATAAGTACTATTAATGAAGAGCCAAATGAAGAAGCAAATAAATTCTTTAAATTATTAACAGAGGCAAAGAAGGAATTGTATCCAGGTTGCAAGGAGGCCACTAAGATATCTTTCATTGTCAGTCTCTTTCAGATTAGTGCATGTATGGTATTAGTAACAATGCATTAGAGGACATACTTCAGTTGTTCTCGCTTGTTCTCCCTGAAGGTCACTGTGTTCCAGACACATTGGATAAAGTGCAAAAGGTTGTTCGGGATCTTGGCCTCGACTACGTAAAGATACATGCCTGTGTGAATGATTGCGTGTTATTTCGGAAGGATTATGCTAAGTTGGATACATGTCCAACATGTGGTGAGTCCAGATGGAAACCGATTGTTTCCACGCATAAGGAGGAGGTAGCCAAGAAGCGTGTCCCACAAAAAGTCCTAAGGTATTTCCAGTTACTCTCGATCGCAAAGGTTGTACATGAATTCGACCACATCCGTATATATGCGTTGGCATAACGAGGGCCTGGTCCGAGATGGAAAAATGCGGCACCCTGCTGACTCCTTGACATGGAATCATGTTGATAAAACGTATAAGGATTTTGCTTTGGATCCTCGCAATGTTAGGTTGGGACTTGCATCTGATGGCGTTAATCCTTTTGGGATGCTGAATGTTTCATATACTACATGGCCTGTCATTTTAATCCCTTACAACCTGCCACCTTGGTTGTGCTTGAAACAGCCTTATTGGATGATGTCAATGTTGATACCGGGTCCTACTTCTCCTGGAAATAACATTGATGTATATTTGCAGCCCCTGATTGATGAGCTTAAAGATCTTTGGTTAAAGGGTGTTGAGACATGGGATGGCAAGGTGAAAATTTTTTTTAAGTTGCGTGCAATTCTCCTGTGGACAATTAATGATTTTCCAGCATATGGGATGCTATTTGGTTGGAGCACAAAAGGCAAGTTTGCATGTCCATACTGCCACAAGGATACAGACTTTTTATGGTTGAAATTTGGGTCCAAGCATTGCTATATGGGACATCGCCGCTTTCTGCCTATGGACCACAGGTGGCGCAAGAACAAGAGCAGCTTCAATAACAAAGTGGAAACCAGGGAGTCTCCAGTGCCATTGAGTGGTAAAGGGTGCTGCAACAAGATTTAAAGTTTTGAGCAAGTGACTTTTGGGAAGTCCGCTAGGAAGAGGAAGCAACGTGAAGAAGAAAGTAGGTGGCATAATTGGAGGAAGAAGAGTATTTTTTTGAACTACCTTACTGGGAAAATTTGCTTGTAAGGCATAATTTGGATGTGATGCACATCGAGAAAAATATTTGTGAGAGCGCATCGGGACTTTGCTTTGCATGGCAGGGAAATCAAAGGATAGCGAGAAGGCTCGGCTAGACATGGAACATTTGGGCATTAGGAAGGATCAACATCTCGTGGTGGAGAATGAAAAATACACAGTGCCATCAGCACTGTACTCTCTGGGTAAGGATGAGATGACATACTTATGCAAATTTCTAGAAGGTGTGAAGATGCCTATGGTTATGCCTCCAACATTAAGAGGAGCGTGGACGTGAGCAGGTATAAGGTGTCTGGACTCAAATCTCATGACCGCCATATTATTTTCCAGAAACTATTACCCATAGCAGTACGCAACATTTTACTAGAAGATGTTGCTATCCCATTGATTCAGCTTAGTAGGTTCTTCAATGCAATATGTTCAAAGGAGTTGAGTGCTGAAGAGTTACAACAGTTGAGCACCTCGATTAGTGAAACCCTTTGTCGGCTTGAGATGATATTCCCACCATCTTTTTTTATATCATGGTGCATTCGCCAGTTCATATAGCTGAAGAGGCTAAACTTGGAGGACCAGTGTGCTATCGATGGATGTATCCAATTGAGAGATATCTACATACTGTTAAAGGCTACGTGCAGAACAAAGCACACCCTGAAGGTTCAATAGCCGAGGGGTATATATCAGAGGAGTGCATGACATTTTGCTCTCGCTTCCTAGCAGACATCGAAACCAAGGTTAATCATGCAGAGCGCCATGAAGCTGCCACGGTGAATGAACCACCATCTGGTCTAAGCATATTTGCCAACATTGACTATACCAAGAAAGGATTTGCTATCGAGACACTTACTTCGATTGAGCTGCAGCAGATGAGGCACTACATCTTAAGAAACTGTGATGTGGTCATTCCATGGATCAAGTAAGATATTATTTAAAAATACATATTCTGCTTGTATGAATTACCAAGTGTTATTTAATTTTATTTACTTGAAGCCTTCTTTTTCAATATTGTAGTAAGCACATGGATGAACTTAGAAAAATCAGTACTCAGAGTGTTGAGCAACGACACCAGCAACAATTTGTAGGCTGGTTTGAGCGCACAGTGAATTGGAATTTTTTCTTTGTATATTTGCTGACTAACTGACAATTCTATACAGAACTAAAAGGGTTTATTACTGGTTGCAGATCAGCAAACTTAATGAAGAAGGAGGAACAAGTGATCTGATGTATGGTCTTTCACAAGGACCAGACCAACGAGCACGTGTTTTCAACAGATGCTTCATCAATGGATTTCTTTTTCGTACAGCTCAGATAGAGCAGAACCTTAACACACAGAATAGTGGTGTTGTTGTTTCAGGAGATGGCAGTTCTGGCAATATTGACTGGTATGGCGTGATTAAAAAGATTATCGCACTAGATTTTCCTTTTGGTAAGGAAGTGATACTGTTTCAGTGCGACTGATTCGATGTTCCTGCTGCCGACAAGAACAAAGGAAGAGGGTACCAAAGGGATCGGTATGGAATTATTGATATCGATACAACTCGATTGCGTTATTTAGATGAGCCTTATATTCTGGGTACACAAGCTGAGCAGGTGTTTTATGTGAACGGCGCAAAGAAACCAGACTGGCGCACTGTTGTAAGAATGAAACCCAGAAATTTATTTGCCATGTCGGAATTGGCAAATTCAGAAAGCGAGGGAGGAATCGATCTTGACTCACTGGATGTGGGAGTGCAAGACATGATTGCTTTAGGCAGCCATGAAGTCTTGATGAACTGGAGAAGGTCTGACATAGAAGGTGTTACTGGTGATGCTTCTGTAATTCAAAAAGCGATTGCTGAATCTGTAGATGAACCAAATGATATTGGATTAGCAGATGAAGAAGATGATGATGACACCTACATTGATGATGGATATGTAGCACCAGTGCACAGTTGTGGGCAAGGAGCTGATGATGATTTTTTTGTTTAAAAATTTTATGTTACATAGTTTGTTTTGGATACTATAATTTATCATGCTCCTGAACCTTAATTTAGTATGTTTTGAAATTGTGGACATGCGGACAAGTATTTATGCAAACTGGAACAATTAAAATGTACAACTCAGTTCAAGTCTTCTGTTAACATACAGGTATTTATGCAAACTGTTAACATACAAGTAGTTCTAATTGGGCTGAACCAACTACAATTTAATCAAACACATATCTTTCAGTTCAATTAGTGCATATAAATGACAGACTGTACAAACTGGACAGCAATACACATTGCTCACCTTCTGAAAGCAATACATGTCCCACATGTATTAGCTAAATTGTCTTCAGTACATTATGATAATAAACTATAGATCACTGCTTACCGGGTTAATGCCTGTGCCCACGCAATGAAACGGATAATATAGGCGGATAGTATGGATGATTATAGTTCCAAAATCTTATACTTTAGTTCCAAAAGCTAACAAAGTTACAACGGCCTCTTGGTTTTATATAAAATGTGAAACCAATACTTATCAAGAAACCAATACCAATCCAGCCAAACAAAATGAAGAAACATGTTTTAACATACATAAGCCTTCAGCAGAAAAACATACATGCACTTTCCAGCATTCATAAGGAAATTATGAAATGCTGACCACTGCAGCAAGCTACACACCCAAATCCTAGAAGGGCATATCACACTGGAGCTGCATTTGACATCTAACAGGCAGCGACTAAATGGTGGACATGAAAGAGGTACAAAGCATGTAAGCTACATCTGGAAGCCAAAGAGACATAATATTTGCATGAAGGATCCTAATTCTAAACAAAATAGAATCCCAGTATATTCTAGTTTGATGGTAATAGGGCTCCCAAACTTCTTATTGAGTATGCCTTCAAAATTAGTTAAAGAAAACCACCTACTAATGGAACCTAAAGAAAATCATCACAGAAACATAGATTTCATATTTTCATTTATGGTTAAGAAACAGGAACACGCAAAAAGTACATGATATCCAACAAAACCACAGTGTATGGTTTCAATGAAATTAAACAAAAACACAGATACCCCCATATCCACATACATGCATGCAGAATTATCATTCGTGACATGTTCAATTCAGGATGCAACCCCACTTAAGCAACATACTAAAAAAGAAAAAATTAAATAGTTACATACAAAACTGAGGCATCACATACCATTGGTGGAGCAGAGGCAGTAGGGGGCGGTTGATATTCCGGAGCAGGTGTGATGATGACAGAAAGATCAACTATTATTGCACCCTGTTACAATGAAATAGAATGCCATCTCAGAGATAATTTTTGTAGAACAAAACAATATTGCATGGATGTCAAATCCATATTAGAAATGGAAATGCTGCTAAAAAAAATCCTCGCTTTTACTTTCTTTTCGGGAAAAAGCATCTAGTAAATTTTCCAAGGTGATCGACCATCATCATAACCCAAAATACTCCCAATTGAACTAAGCAGTAAGCACCGGAAATGGAATGATGGATAGTTGGATACCTGCGTGTGAGCGGCCATGGGAGTAGGGGTTCTGGACGATGAGGTGCGGCGGCGCGCCCTTGGCGGCGAGGTCGACGTAGTAGAAGCCGTCGCGGAGCTCCTCGAGGGAGTTGGCGAGGTTGAGCGCCCGCCAGCTTGGAATCGAGGAGGGAGCCCAGGCGGAGGCGCGGCTGCACCACCAGCAGCCGTGGCAGGTGCGCGGGGTCGCGGGAGAGCACGGAGAGGCCGCGCAGGGGGCCCTCGTCGTCAGACTCGGCGTGCGGTACGGTGGGGGATGAGCACTTGCCGCGACGGCGAGGAAGGGAATAGGGAGAGATAAGGGAGGGGAACTTACCGGCTGCGACAGCGAGGAAGGGAACAGGGAGACGAGAACGAGAGGGCTTTTGGTTGCAGCGCCGGCGGCGGTGAGATCGACAGGCAGGGACGCCGGGGAGGGATTTGGGGGCGGCCGGGCGGGAGCGAGCTAGGGTTCGGGTGGGGACTGGGGATTGGGGAAGGGAGGAGATGGCGAGGCGAGAGCGAGCGAGATCATCGCGTGCGGTGTGGGCAGTGGGCCGTGCTGATTCGCTGATGGGCCGAGCGGACGGGGAGTGCCGGAGGGGCAACACTTGTGGGAGCGTGATTTGTGCTGGTGGACCAGCTCTTGCAAAACCTTTTGCGACAGCGCCGGGGGAGCACCCACGGAGGCGCGCGCAACAACGCCGGTTGGACGAAAGCTTTTGAGGCTTTTTAGGTGTAGAGAAGAGATAGAGATATGAATTTAAAGCTGAATTGTCAATTGGGTCCCCTACGCGAAGAGGCTTTCATATGTTATCAACTTATCATAGTGGTTCATATGTTTGAGCACGAAGAGGCTTTCATATGTTATCAACTTATCATAACTAGCTCATACTTTGGGAGTCGAATGAGATAAAATAGATCAAAATTAGGGAAAGCTGGTGATAGATAAATTGCCAACCATTTATTTTTTTGGTTTCAAATTTCAAAATTGAATTCATTTTACATAACATATGTATTTAAAACTGAATTGACAATTGGGTCAAACATATGTATTTAAAACTGAATTGACAATTGGCTAATTGCACTCTAGCATCAAAAACAAAAAGACAATGTTATGATAAGTTGATAACATATGAACCACTATGATTTGATAACATATGATATGATAATTAATTAAATTTTAAGCTATATCATCATCAAATCAGATAATTAGATAAATTATAAGCTATATCATGATACAATAATTAACTAAATTATAAGCTAAACTAGTCGTTAACCCCATGACTAGCGTCTAGACGGGCTAGACTTACGTGTAGGCGAACACTAGGTAAAACTAGCTCATACTTTGGGAGTCAAATGAGATAAAATACCTAATCATAGTTGGATCCGAGATATGCAGGGAGCTCTCTCAGTTGGGATCCTTGCTGAATTTATAAATATCTGGGATATCCTTTCTGATGTTGAACTACAGCCAGAAGTTGCGGATGTACATTGTTGGCGCCTCTCTTCATCAGGACTTTACTCGGCTAAATCTGCTTATGAAGGATTCTTCCAAGGTTCTGTCAAATTTCGGTCTTTTGATCATATTTGGAAAACCTGGGCTCCAGGGCGTTGTTGTTTCTTTATGTGGATTGTGGTTCACAAGCGCTACTGGACTGCAGACCATCTTGCCAAACGTGGACTTCCACTTCCAGTTCAGTGTCCTCATCATGACCAAGCTGAGGAAACAATTGATCACTTGCTCACTAGCTGTGTGTTTGCAAGGCAATTCTGGTTCTCCCTCCTAAATCGCTTTGGGCCGCAAACTCTAGCGCCGACGGTCAATGATGCTTCTTTTGAGGACTGGTGGTATAGAGTTGATGAGATGGTCGATGGCAAATTGCAACGAGGCATCAACTCCCTCCTTATCCTAGGGGCTTGGACACTTTGGAAACATAGGAACAAATGTGTCTTTGATGGCTTTGCCGCCAATATGGCTACAGCCTTGCTGCTTGCTGAGGAGGAGGCCCAACTTGGGGCATTGGCTGGAGCGCGAGGGATCTCTTTCTTGTCGGCCCTTGTTCCTAGGGGCTAGGTCGTTCTAGGTCGTGTGTACTTATAGCAAATAGGCGCGTCTGTAATTTTGTGATCCTTTGGGTGTGTGTGTTGGTGTAACCGGGGTTCTTTACCCTTTTATCCTTCTTCTTTAATATAATGATACGCAGCTCTCGTGCGTGTTCAAGAAAAAAAACAAGATAAAATAGCTCAAAATTAGGAAAAGTTGGTGATAGATACTTGTCCACTATGATTTGTTCTAAACAAAGTGTATGCTATGTACAATTCTGAGAAACTTGCATTGCTCAAGATCACGGTAATTTTTGGTGATAGATCCTTTATTTTCCACTATCATTTGCTTTTAAATAAATGAACGCTCTGTACAATTAAACCCAATTTGGATTGAACAAAGTTTGGGACGCCATCTTGTGTGAAACTTGATCAAGATTAGGATCCATTTGGTAATATTTTTACAAGGAATTGTTTCCCACCAACTATGATCAAATTGTTTCCCACCAAATTTTTACAAGGAATTCAACACCCCGCCAAAAGTTCCCTCCATATTCCAATCTAATCTAATCTAAAAGGTGCCTAAAATAGGGCACGCCAGGCCCTGGCCCCATAACCCCACGCGCGCGTGCATTACCTTTATTAAAGAGAAACCGATCTGGTTTAGGTGTGCGGCGATCTCCGGCCGTTGGATCGCGGGACACGGAGGCGAACGTACAGCCCAGACCGAGCGCTTCGGCCACGAAAGCCTAGCTCCCTCAATCACCTCCTCCTCGGTCTCTCGCCCCAGTGCCCCCACGCTGCCTCCCTCGCTCTCCTCTCTCTTGCCCTTCCCGCTCGCGTCGCCCACCCCTAACCCCCGTCCTTCCGCCCCGCCGCCGCCGCTGGAAAAGAAGTACGGGAGGCTGCGCGGCTTGGGATTTCTGGGAGAGAGACTAGGCGGTGCACGAGGCTGAAGGCGTCTTGGTGGAGGCTAGGGTTTCGGCGGCTTGCCCGGTCCTTCCGCCGCTGTCGCCACGTTCCTCTTCGTCTCGGCAGCCCTCCTCGGTCCGGTTCCTACCGCGATGCCGACTCATCCAGGCAGCACGCCACCGCCGACTACATCGGCCAACCTGACACTTCTATAATTGACGCGATCAAGGCCGGGAGAAATCGCTGGATCTTCCCGACCGACAAGTAAGTTTTCATCGCATCCAACCCTAATCCATGGATCGAACCGGCAATCACGGTTGGTTTGAGATGCAACGCCCTATGGTGCTGAAGATTCTTTAGGGACTCCATTTAGGCATAGCAGATCTTATAAATTGTCTACGGTGCGGATTGATGTGAGGTTTATGTTGGGTTTGTGACACTGCAAAATAAGAAACAAATCGGATTAGCTGATATGCAGGGCATACTTCTATATTACTCTGTGATGAGGACATCACTTCTTCGGATACACACAACACTCCTCCACATGACATTCAAGGACCAATCACTAGAGCTCGCGCTCGATAATTGAATTTACAGGTGAGCTCGTTCCTAAGTACTTCTTTTTGTTCATTTGAGAATCGATTGCTACCTAATGATTTAATTATGATTAGGAACCATGGGGAGGACCAGGAAGTACTTGGAGAAGGGCTACAAGGTGCACAAGTCCAGCAAGGGCGGTCGAATCATGCTGGATGTCCAACTCAAGCCGACTTCGAATCCAATTCGGAGTCCAGGACCAGGCCGCACTAAAACGAACGCCCGGATCGCCTCCGAGTTCCGTTTTGGACGTTCTACATATGGATGGAAAGCTGAGAAGGCGACCTTTCCAATGGCTCTAGTCCCATGTCTGAGTCAGCAGAAATCATCAAAACAATTGGGAGTTCAGAATCTATCAGGGTGCTACGCCATTGTCTTTTGGGCCGTTCGGCTTTGTATCGTGTTGGAGCCCATTAGGGCGCGTCCAGGGGTTTTGCACACCCCTCACTCCTCTATATCCAGCTGCCACCCTCACCATTAGGGTTTGGGTTTTGCTTAGATTATTCTGTCTTTGAACAGTTTCGCCGTTCATCGGTTTGTGAGACCCCAACTTTCGAGTGCTAAATCAATACATCTACAATTCAGTTGTGTTCTTCCTTGTTCTTGCTTGTGTTCTTCGATTCACAGGCGAGGATTAGCCTTCTTGGCGAGGTCAACCGGCTGTGCACGGTTGATAACCCGAGGAGACGTGGTGCTGCGATTGCGGGTTCGAACGTGTTGTTCGGAAGCCGGATCGATTTGTGTCGCGCCTCCACCAATCGAACATATCCAGAACCTGTTGGAAGATCGGGACCCCGTTCCTATCACTCTGCACTATCGTTTATTAAAGAAAGACAAATGACCAATTTGTGGGATAATTTGGCCCCTGGTGGTAGATTAAACTTGTATTACATATGGTGTACCAATAATTTTTTTTCTAAAGTGATACTAGTTCAGGGCTACGTCAGGAAGGTAGCTGTGCAAATTATTTTTTTGTAATATTAATGAATCCTCAGGCCTGCTACTACTTTGTTAGTTGCTTCTATCCAGAACATATTAATCAATACATCCTTCTATCCAGAATAGATAAACAAGTAGAATTGACGACTGCACACCATAGTATTTAACACTTAGATTAAACTTATAATAGATCAACCCCACCTAAAAGGTAATCTGATGTCTTTATGCAATGCACAGATCTTTCAATTTTAATAGCTCATAATGCAGAGTTGGATTGATAGTGCTGTACCTTTTCATTATGCATGAGCAGTCGTACCCCCCAGTATCTTTTATTTTTCTGTCCCTGAAAAATTTGTTTGCAACAAAGTTTCATATTTAAAAATTCATGCTTTGTAACAACTAACAGTACTTGTACATTTACTATTCTGAATCATCACTTATTAGGTATCATGTTAATAAAGTCACTTTTCTCAATTTATACTATGCCAGGTTCATCGGAGAGATTTGGAATATCAAGTTTGATTGCGTTGGGGCAGATCCAGAAGTCGAAGTTGTCGAGTTAGAACTTGACAGGGCTTATATCACGTTTTACAACTTGATGTATATCAATTTGAAGCTTGGGTACTCTGGGAGGGAATTCTTATTTTATAAGAAGCGATGTGGTAGGGCTCAGGCAAAGCTCGAGGCGCTCAATTTTAACCACCAAACAGAAGCCATGCTATCAGAGAATGAGAGGGAGAAACAAATCAGATTTGTGCTGACAAAAGATCAACCGAGAGGTCTGCAAGTGAGCATAACCCCCATCAAGTGACCAAGGCAGCGGCCAAATGGTGATGAACCAACTTCAGGAGTAGATATTGATGCATACAAGAAATGACTTGCAATACTGCAACGCGAAGACCTAGAGACACATAAGTTAAGTTGCCAGACTCATTGCATTTAATATAAGATGTGTTGTTTCGACCAGACAGCTAACATACTCGTTAAGTGCAGCTTTACAAGATGACTACAGTGAGGAAACAATCCTAACTTATAAAGCATGGCTAAGGCAGCAAGGCGATCTTCCAGAAATCAGTAATTTCTTTTGATCATTGTCAGAGTACTAACATGCAATGTAATTTTTGCAAACGGTTAGAGACAGTTACAGTAGCCAGTAGGATCTGTAGGGATTATTATTCATTATCCAGACTCCAGAGAGTAGAGATTAGAGACAGTTTTGTATCTGATTGGTGATTGCCCATCTAGAATTCTAGCTTACTGCATCCCCTTTAGTTGAAATCTTAAATGCTGGAACTTCTGGAGATTAAGTGTTAAGTGCTTGCAAGTTGCAACTGCAGTGAATTCATACTAATTCAGTTGGTGTTGCAGTTCTTTTTATGCTATCTAAAACTGAAATCCTTGTTTGTAGTGTTCTGTCTGTTAGTACAGCCGTACAGGAGATGTTCTTTTATACTGCAGTGAACTGAGGTTTTACATCCATAGGTTATTAGATGTTTACAGTGTTTGGTCTGTTAGCACAGAAGATTATTTTACCTGATCACAGAAATCCTTCTGTGTACCTTTGCATCTGATGTTGGATATATATGCAGTATCGTATTTAGATCAGCATAGCCAAGATGATGAAATACTTGCTAAAGAGGAAAGTCATGGCAGCAGCGAAACTCCTCCGTGTTGGCCATCTCATGCTAGACGTTAAAGGAAAAAACATGATGGTATATTTTGCTTTGAACAATTTTTATTTTAAGCTTCAAAACTTCCATTCTGAATGTGTCTAATCATTTAATTGTAATTGGTTTCTAACTAGCTTCCGGCGGAGGCTTCAAAAAAGAGGGACGTGGTACCCTTACGGGTATAGCAGCAGCCAACAAGTTTAATAAAGAGTGGTGATCAGAAACTTAAGATTGAATTTTCATCTAGGCTTGGAGGTCCCATAGGAGACAACAGCCGTGCTTTTGTGGATGAAGTGGTACTGTTTACAAATAAAAGGGCACCACTCATTGGAGTCAAAAAGTGGAAGGATATAGAGCCTAATGTCAAAAATTGAATAGCATCCGATGTACTGGTACGTGCATATTTTTTTGTTGCCTAAGCATGCACAGTCCCAGGTTACCAAATAATCCACCTTTTCTTTGTCTTTAAACTTAAAACAGCAAAGGTGGGACATTCCAAGCACTGTGGATGAAAAGGAAAAGATATGGTCGATTGCCAAAGAGAGGTACAAAGGATGGTGATCAGCTTTAAGTTCTACATACAAGGCATACAACACTTATGCCGAGAGGATGAAAAATAAGCCCGCAGATGTAGACATTGTTGAGTGGCACTACTTGCAGTTGTATTTTGGATCTGAAAAATTCCAGGTTCGGTACCATTTCCTATAATTTTACTATACACTTGCAAATATGGAACAAAATAGATGAAAGTTTTGAACACTTTGTTTCTTTCAATATTTCATTTTCTAATCACATTTTCATAGAAATCAGATATGTCATTCATCGCCTCTCCACCGTAGTTGAATTAGTTTATCAAGTAGATGTATTTTGGGTGGAGTTGTTATATTCTATAGCTTATGGATCATGGAATGATATCTATCATTGTGTTTAACCCATCGTATTCCTTTCTCACATGATTTGCTTTGAATGTCAACAATAATCTGTGCATCTATTCAACAGTTACAGAGTTCCATTTAACCACACTATTTCCATCTAGATTCTGTTTCTATTTTTTTCATTGTTTCATTTATGCATAATTATTCTTGCGACCTGACAACTGGATGCAAGCACTTTATTTGACATGCTCTCATGCACCATTTCTGTTATACATGTTACATTAATCATTACCTCTTAAATATTACCATAAACAATGAAATTCACCTTCCATTATTTTAATTTGCCACTACCAGATTTACTTAGTTTAACTAGTATACACTTAATTTTCCTCTAAATACAGGCTTGTCAAATAAATAGTTCAGTTAATGATCTCATATATCTTTTGAAGCACAATATCAGATTATCACTTTAACAAAGTATTGCCACTATCAGTCCAACGGCTAGCCCTTCAGGTTGGCTGCTTGTTTCACCTGCAAGAAAAATAATCTAGACACGCTATCTTTTTTTCCTAGAGCAACAAAGAATGGAGCAATAGAGGAAACATGAATTTTTCTTGGCTGGCTTCAATTTTCTTTGCTATATTCTCTGAAACAGAAGGTGCTTTAGTGAAATTACTTGCTGAGAAGAGTGTTTTTAACGTGAACAACCAAGCTATAATAGAAATTCCAGGATCGATAGCATTTCCTTTAATTAATTCATTTTTCTACTGATTTCAGAAAATTAGCAGCCAGAACTCTGAAAACCATTATAAACAAAAAACTATGCACATCATTGGAAGCAGAACATTTTCTCGAATAAGCTATGAGCAGGTAATTATGACATACTAATATGGTTCTTTTTCATCAATGACAAACTCATATGATACATTGTTCCCATCTTTTAGAGAGACCTCAGAATCGTGAAGAGCCAAATGATTTGAATCTTTGGATGACTACTCACATGAAGAATGGACAATGGTCAAACAATGCTTCAAGGATGTCTATGTTAGTAAATCAGAAATTTCATCGTCACAAAGATGCTTCAATATATTGTGCATCCATTCAGTTCTGAATTCTACTTACTTCAATTATGACCTTCCTCTTAGGATAATGCATGCAACCGAATTATGGAGAGAGAACAACAATCTGACTTATCCAGCCTTAAAAGAGAAGAGGAGAATGTTTTTTCCAGTTATGGTACAAGGAAACCACAGGATGCAAAGCAGCTAGACTTCATGGTCATGGGTACTTGTCGAAATATCCAACACAAAGTCGTATGCTGAATGTTCAATTCCTAGAACAAGCTCGTGCTACAGCTGCAACCAACCAGAAGAATATTGAGCTCCAAGGTGAGGTAGAATCGTTAAAAGAGAAACTTGAAAAAGAAGTTGCTGAACGGGAAAGGTGTCACATCCCAAAATTTGCTTTTTGGAAAAATTAAATTCAGATCAAGTTATTTTAGAGTATTTGGATTTTATTTTGCTTTTATTTGATTTTCTAAATTTTCTGGAGTTTAAAACCTATTTTTAGAATTTTATTAAGTCCAAAATATCTCCAGAAGCTTCTGTGAATTTTTTTCGGAATTTTTGGAGGTATTTTCATATTTTTCTGAGGCCTAAATAATTTCCTAACCTTTTCTGAAAATAAAAATCAAATTTCAAAAATATAAATCTCTCCCCTTCCCCACTAGCCGACGCTAAACAAGTCGTTGTGCGGAGGTCCGCCTTCGCGCGCGCCAGTCTACGGACTCTAAACAAGTCGTAGTGCGGAGGTCCGCCTTCGCACACGCTAGTCCATGGGACTCTAAACAAGTCGTTGTGCGAAGGTCCGCCTCCGCACGCGCCAGTCTACGGACTCTAAACAGGTCGTAGTGCAGAGGTCCGCCTTCGCACGCGCCAGTCTACGGACTTTCAGCAGGTCGGAGTGTCAACAACTGCCGCCGCACGCGCTAGCTCCACGGAGTACTCAACGCGCGAACCCCGCGGGCAGGCAGCGCTCGCACGGTTCACACTAACGGCAAACTTGGAAGGTGGGGATCTCGGCTCCGCACAGTACGACCGCGCATGCCCTAATTATCAGAAGATATATATATCGGGAAAATCTTCCAAGTACAGGGGCCCGACAACATCCCTGCCGCTCTAAGTAGCTACTCGGTAGGCTCGTCCTTAACATGCGATAAGGACGGGGTTCCGCCGGAAGAAGGTCGGCCCGCCCAAAAGTCCAGCGACTCTTCGGCCCTTCGCCAGCGTCGAAGGCGTCGTCGGGTCGCGAGGTCGGCCGCAAGAAGTCGGCCCCAGCAAGGAAGCTGCCCGGGAAATAGGCGAAAGTCAGAATGTATGAAGCAAGTGTGTACTTCATTCACAAAAAGAGGGGCATTACAACGCATGCCTACACCCAGGCACCACGGCGTCACACCTGCGAGTTCCCGGTGCCTTCGGAGGCCTCAGTGCCGCCATCGTCACGTCGAGGGACCCCGTCCAGGAGTCGGCTGAGGCTCCCCTCCCCGTAAAGTGACTTCCGGAGTTTGACCCACGCAGTGTCTGCCCCAACGTAATCCCAGATCCATTCATAAAAGGGCTTCATGGCGCGGCGAGCGGAGCGGACGGCACCGGACATTACTCTGGCCCCGCCGGGCATCTCCAGCTGGGGGTCCTCCAGCCCGGTGACGTGTGTGCAGCCGCGGTGTTGCAGGAGCGCGCACACTACGCATGCTGATGTGTACGTGCAGTGGTTGCCGAAGGTCGTCGCAGCGCCGTGAGCGACGTTGGCGGCATCTCCGACCCAGCGGAGAGTCCGCAGCAGCTCCTCCGGGCCAAAGGCGTGGTCTGGCACTTTGGCCACAAGCCCTTGGAGATGGCTTTCCAGCGCTTGCATGGCATCCCATGTAACCACCGAAGCCTCGCCAAGCGTCTGATCACGCTCCGCTAGAGTCAGGGCGAGTTCGCCTTTTTCCTTCTATAGCGAGGTGACCTGTTGCAGAAAGTCATCCCGCTCAGCCGCAAACTCCTGCTGCGCAGCCTCCGCAGCCGACTCCGTCGGCCGACGCGAAGAAGTCCTTCGGCGCGCGCCGCTCGGCGCACTCGCTTCCACCGCGGATGCGGGCATCCCGGGCGAGCGGGCTCCCGAGGCTCGCGTAGCTCCTCCTCGGCGCCGCCAGCCTATCTCAAGCGCCCTTTGGGCACGAGTATAGCCGCTGGCAAGGCCTGCCCAAAGACAAGTGTCGCAGAATGGAAAGACTTAGCAAGCTCACCGCCCAGCGTGGTCGTATGAGTACTTACCTCACACCGCACACCTCGGCGCGCCCCGAGGCGCCCCGCCCCGTAGGCCTGCAGCGCTTGCTGGTCGACGCTGGTAGCCGCGTCATCTACAATCCCGCGCCATGCCCTCAGCGTCTCCGGGGGAGGCACGAAGTCCGCGGGGCTCACACGCGTGGGGGTCCCGTGTTCCGCCAAGCGCTCCTCCTCCGAAATGAGCGACGCTGCAAACAGGGATGCAGGTGAGCACCGCAAGGCATAAAAGAATACGCCAGGGTAAGCTAAGCCACCCTACCTTCGGTAGCAGAAGGAGGGCTTCGGGGACCCGCCCCCCTATTCCCAGACGGGGCTGCGGTGGTGTCAGCCCCCGCAGGAAGCATGGTCCCGCAGCAAGCATAAGCCTCCGCGTTCGGGGCCGGCGACGATCGTTCTCACGACGGCGGCGCGGCGTGGGGGCGACGCTCGTGGTCTTCGCATCGCATCGAGTCCCACAAGCTTCTGATGCCCGTCGCCACGACGAACCCCCACGGCGTACGGTGGAGCTCCGGCCGTACACACGGCCGCTTAGCCGGGGCAGGCAGCAGCGACACCGCCCCCGCAGTTGCCGCCGGAGAGGCCCCCGCGGCTGCAGCACCCGAAGGCGAAGGTCCCACCGTGGTAGTTTTTGCGGGGCGCCGATTGGGCCTGCTGCTGTTGGGGAAGCAAGACACGTTTCGGCGCCCCACGGAGGACGTCTCGGCACCACGCCGCCACGGTCCGGCTCCACTCAGCATCGCCGGTCCGCACGGTTCCATCTCGGCGATTTCGGCGGGCGGCGAGACTTCCTCCACCGCTCGCGGCAAACCCGCCGCCCGTGGCGCTTATGAAGATCCCTCGCCTCCGGCGTCCGCGCCATCCAAGCCTGAATCGGCATACTTCGCCAATCCCGACTGCGTATGCTGCCGCCCTCGAAGGACCAGCAGCAGAGAGAGCGCCGCCGCACCAGCACGGCAGCGCCCGCCGCTCCTCTTCCGACGGCGCCTTCTTCTTCTTCTTCTTCGCACCGCCGTCCGGAGCGACACGGTCCGCACGGCAAGGCCTGTGGCCTCGCACACGCGGTTTATTCACCCCACCCTACTCGCATAGCGACGCGCGCGCCGTGTTCCCTGCCGGTGTACGGCCCCAGAAATACGCGCGCGGCCTGCTCCGCCTCCTCCAAGCAAATCCCTGAAGCAAAGGAGATAACATTAGCATATAACGCATTTCGCGTGAACAAAGGAGAGACGCGGTCGAGGCTTACGAAGACCAGAGGGTGCCGGCAGCAAGCAGATCGATGGTGAAACATTGTCGTCTCGACGCTTCTCGACGGCAAGACGCCAGTCGCGGGCAAGCGGTGCCACGCCGTACATCACGTACTCTTCGGCGAGGTCGCACATGTTCAAGCGGGCGGCCAAGCCTACGAGCCGTCGGGCCCTCCGCTTATCCTCATCGTCGAGCGTCCGACCGGGCGAGGGCTTGAACGCGATCGGTCAGCCTGTGCACTCAAGGCCGCTCCCGCTCTCCACACGGTGGTAGAACCACCGCTTCATCCAGTAAGACTCCCACTTCCCGCGAGTGGAGTTCGTAGGGAAGAGCTTCTTGCAAGTCGAACGAAGTATAAAGGTGACGATGCTTCATCCAGTAAGACTCCCACCGGGTCGCGTTCCTGGAGCGCGTACTTCACCTCTAATAGCGAAGACCGCCGGCGGATGCCGCAGACACCACTCGCCTAACCACGCTTGCCATCAGACGCCACTGTTTCTCCGGGAAGGAGGATAGCGGCGAAGAATACTACACGAGTATGGAAGGCGATGCAAGCAAGAAGGGGGTGTACAACTGCGGGGGCGCAGTCACGAGGGCTACTTTAAGCCACCTCGCCCCAATACCGAAGCATCGCGACGGTTCGCGTACGGGACGCGACCACAGTCGTACAAACGCCCGCGCAATTCCCCATATTCAAAGCTGAAAGGCCACGACCACAAGCGCCAAGGGCCGCCACAGCACGACGCTCCCTAGCTGCCATTAAAGGTGCACTAATGGGCCAGGGGATCACAACAACTTCGGCGCTGCGCCATTCATCGCCCGCCCCGTGTCCCCCTTGCCTAGGGAAGAGGTGAGCGGCCACGAGCACGCAACCGTCCACATCCCGCCGCGCACTAGTCATAAGCCGCCACGTGCCCTGTGCGCGCCGAGGCGGGTCGCACGGTATGGGAACCTAACCCTGGCAGACGGGGGGCCGGCGTGACCCCAGGAACCTTTACAGCGCAGGACCGCATCGCGAGATCTCAAGTCACCGCACGCGTGGCGGTGTGGGACGGAGCGCGCGCATCTACTTCGGCTGGGCGCCGCAAAGGCGAGGGTCTTGTCCCGCAAAGTCTGCCTCGTTCTCCTTAACAGGCCACCTACAGTGCATCAACATTTTTTAAAAAGGTAATGCGGGCGGGCTCCATCAGGAACACCGATCGTAGGTAGGTCTCGTTAAGAAGAACAGGTAAACCTTGCCGCCGTCGCGGAAACGCAGCGCGAGGCGTGAAGCACTACCGCTATCGATAACCGGCACTGACCAAGCTCCCAAGAAAAATGGACCTCCTTCTGTGCATCAACATTCCCCAAGCTGCTCAGCGTCACCCAGGAATGTTGATGCACGGAAGGGGCCCATTTTAGGGGAGCAGCTTCTATCACAATACATGCAGGAACAATGCCGCACCAGCGCCGTATATATACCCCATCAGCAGGGGAGCCAACCGGTGGAAGTCCAATCGGCAGAAGTCCAACCACCGGGAGTCTGCTGTCACATTAATGGCCACGACGCCTCAAGGCCCGCACCGCGCCAAGCACGCTTCACCACGTGGACGGCCAGAAGAACGAGCGTCGCAGCGCGTCCCTTATCACTTAAGGAATACGCGGTGGCTCAGGGGCCCGCTACGCTTACCTATGCCGGTGCCACGTCCCCAACGCGCGCCTAGGCGCCAGCTCTGCTGCCACCCGTGAGAGGGGACGGAGCGCGCGCGTCTACTTCGGCTAGGCGCCAGCTCCGCTGCCACCCATTCCAAGGGTAGGGGACGGAGCGCGCGCGTCTACTTCGGCTAGGCGCCAGCTCCGCTGCCACCCGTTCGATGGGTAGGGGACGGAGTGCGCGCGCGTCTACTTCGGTTACAGCGCAGCCTCGGGTCAAGTTTCGAAAAGTTCACAGGCCACAGGGACGGAGGGGGCCAAAGGACTCGGCAACATGGCTTCGGCCCTGTGAAACCCTTTACCATGAGAGGCTCCTGTTATAGGGATGGCCCCCACCTAAATCCAGCAGGCCTGGTAGGAGGTTATAAGGCCCAGGATAGGCCATGTGTAATGACATAAGTGCCCCCGGAGGGGGTAACCAGATGTAAGGGTATAACTGTAAAAGCACTCCTCATGTGTACATATATATGGATACAGACCATGGGGAGAGGGCAGACCATTACTCATTTCCCTCACTCTCCACTACCATCTCTCTCTCTGTTTGGTCTGTAACCACAACACCGTACAACCCCAAGTCTATATGGGTACGACCTAGCTGATTAACTTATGATAGTCCAGTTTAGGTGCCACCAGTGGAAAGCGGGTGCCAGGGATTTACTGGTCACTCACAGTGAGGGACAGGGATTTACTATACTCATATGGCGCAAGAGGGGGCTTCGGATTGGGCGGATTTAACACTTCTGCGGTGAAACCTCAGCGAGTGGTGTCTAGCTAGTCTAGAGTGAGGTAAAGGCTTTGTGATATTTTATCTGTGTCTCATGCCAAAGGAAGCGTGGCGACTGTTAAGATAATTTATCTCTTGGGGGTAAAGTTGTACAACCTCTGCAGAGTGTCAAACTATTCGAATAGCCGTGCCCACGGTCAAGGGCGGGCAAGGAATGCATTCACATGGTAGATTTTTGGTATTGGTTTTAAAATCAAAGTTTTGATATTTCGAGAGTGGAGGGAACTCTTGGAAGGGTATCCTGGCAGTTGGAGCCAGAGAGGGTGGATGTAACCCGCTGTATTAATCTTGATCAGTTAGAATTAATTAAATTTGTGTTGCTAGATGGAACCTTCACTAACTTAATGATAGTTTCTCTTAAAACATTTATTTTATTAAATTGATGCCTTCAAAAATAATTAGTAGTAATTGAAATTTAAAATGTTGCTTTGTGCAAAAGAACCATATAGCCTTCCTTTGTCAAACCTTGCATCTATTGTATTTTTCCCAAGACTTGCGGAGTACTTTATGTACTCACATGCTACACTCAAAAATAATACTCAGAAGAATACGAAGCTCAAGAGGGTGACTACGACTACTTCGCTTGTGGATTCGACGAAGGATTCCCGGAGTACTAGGTCGCGCTTCCCTAGTCAAATGCCTGTGGCGTATTGATGGGTCTTCATCAAGTTTATCTATTGCTTCCGCTGTGTTTCATGTGTGCGAGGTCTTGAAACCTCATTTGTAATAATGAGACCTTTCGGTCAGTACTCTTAATTATTGTAATAAACACGTTGTTGGTTATGTATTCATTTCTGTTTAACTGTCTGCACTAGCTGTGATCTAGCACTAGTGCAGTAATACACAGAGGGTCCGGGTTTGGAAATCCGGGGTCCCGACAGAGATGGTATCAGAGCCAACTTGATTGTAGGACATGACCTAGAAAGGGCAAAACCCCAAGGACTTATATTTATAAAAAGAGTATATTAAAAATATATAAGCCTCTTTGCTTCTACTCCCTTCTTACTTAATACCTCGTTCTTGTCTCTATATTCTTTTGTTAAAACTTTTAACTGATCTTTTCTATTTCAACTTTGTAGATGGCCGGTTCAACCTCCGCTGCCCCGTCGGACTACTACTCTCATGGTGAGGATGCTGGAGCATTTGCTAGCCTCCTTCGGCAGCTTATGCAGTGTCTGGAGTACCGTCAGCCGCCCATTTTTAGGGGGCGGAAGACACGGATCTTGGATCGAGATTCTTGGTCGATGGAGGTATTCTTGTATGCACGGGATGGGGAATTCAATTCCCACACATACCCTATCAACCATCCCTGGTCCCGCTGCTTTGATGCAATCCAGGATGCAGCACGCCTTGCCATTGATGACTTGTGCCATATGCACAAGGATGATGTGCATCAGTTCCCTTTTCGCTTCTTCATCAACTCTCGAGCAGGTCAGAGGTACCCAGATCCCTTTGACATTCCACCTGACGATCCTCGACTATCGCACCAGGTGCAGCTCACACAGGCAATGGCAGTCACCTACGCTAGAGCTTTTGAGGAGATTGGACAGCTTTGGATGCTTCTCACTTTCAGCTATCAGCACTCCGACACCCTCCGTGTACAGCTTATTCAGAGCTATGCAGCAGAGTTCGAGCTGGGACGTCTCAAAGCTGCAGCTGACTACATGTCGTCTTCACCCGTACCAGCCGTCGTCCCCAACAACCAAGCAGCGACTCAACGCTCGGGACTTCGTACCATGATCACCGCACACAAGAAGGTGCGACGTCCCAGTCCACCACCCATCATTGACCTTGGCGATCTCAGCAAAAGACGCAGACTTTCCCGTTCCCGCTCCTGTTCGACTGCCTCCAGTCGTATTCGTTCCCATGCTTCGGCTGCTTGTGATTGTTCACGGCATCACGTGAACGAGCGCGAGGAGGACCCAGAGGAGGATCCTGAGGAGGAGCGTATCTTCGAGGAGGAATAGTAGTCAGTTGAGTCAGTAGTACCCAAATAAATCTCTACGTCCTTAGAACGCTTTTATATTATGTTTGGTGTGCTAGATGGACTGTACCAAGCATTCGTGCACTTGTGGTACAACCATTCTTAAACCTATTTTTGGTTTCAATATAAGTTCTGCTTCTAAATTGATTGTTTGCTTCTTTCTTGTGTGTTGGTTGGGATGTGGCTTAGTTATTTCACCTAAGTCTCTTACCTATGCTAGTTCCCTCTTACCTTATGCTAACCTTGGAAACCCCTTCAGATGGTGAACACAAGAGGCAACCCTGGCAACAGCCGTGAAGTCAATGCTCAGCCAGATAACAACATTCCACCACTCCTGCTCAAGCCCCCAGCTTGGAGAAGATAATGGCCATGCAACTGCAACTACTCCAAGCCCTTGCCCAGAATCAAGTACAGCAAGCCCCGCAGGCACCCAACCAAGACCCTCAGTCTAAGTTGGGAGAATTCATGAGAACAAGACCTCCTACTTTTGCTGGTTCCGTAGATCCCTTGGAGGCAGACGATTAGATCAAGGATGTGGAGAGGAAGTTGATCCTAGCTCAGTGCAGTGACAACGAAAAGGTGTTGTATGCTGCTCACCAACTCAAAGGAATTGCTACTAACTAGTGGGAAAACTACCGCGCCGCCCATCAAAATGCACAAACCATCACTTGGGATGAGTTTGTTGAGACTTTCTGCACTGCGCATATTCCTACAGGAATAATGGAAATGAAGAAAAGGGAATTTTATCAACTGCAGCAAGGAAACCTCAAGGTTTCTGAATACCTGAACAAGTTCACCCAGCTGTCCAGGTATGCATCAGAAGAGGTCACATCGGAGGCAACAAAGATTTGGAGGTTCATGCAGGGACTTGATCCTAACCTCAAAGTACAGCTAGTGTCCAATGATTATCCAACTTTCCAACATATGGTGAACAAGGCCTTCGTGCAAGAGGATGCTCAACGTCAACTGTACAAAACCAGGAAGAGGAAGTTTCAAGCTCAGCAGGGAGCAGGCAGTTCTCGATTTCGCCCTAATCCACCTCAGTTCCATAGACCCTCAGATTCAAGTGTGCCAAGGACGCCATTTACAGGACCCCGCCCAAATCCACAAGTTCCTCGGACAAGCAATGGTGGCCAACCACAGCAAAACAGGACTGCAGCAGCAGGAGTGCAGTGCTTCAACTGCAAGAACATGGGACATTATGCCAGCAACTGTCCCCAGAAGCGCCCAGCTGTGACCCCAGTTCGTTTCAACTTAGGGACCACGCCAGCACGAGCTCCAACTGCAAGTCAAGGCCGTGGGACGCCTCAAACTCCAAGGACTCCGCAGGCAATGAGCAGAGGGAATCTTAATCATGTGACCACGGAAGCAGCCCAGGATGCACCCGACGTAGTTCTGGGTAAGTTTCTTGTCAACTCAGTACCTGCATCAGCATTATTTGATTCTGGAGCTTCGCATTCTTTTGTGTCAAAAGATTTTGTAGAAAGATATAATTGGGATGTGCGTAAGCTAAAGAACCCTATGCTAGTCCAATCCCCTAGAAAGGAAATGAGGACTAACAAAGTTTGCCCTAGCGCAACTGTGGAGATAAATGGAGTTAAATTCCTAGCGAATCTTATTATAATAGACTCCAGGAGTTTAGATGTGATACTTCGAATGGATTGGTTAACCAAGTACAAGGGACAGATAGATTGTGCTGATCGTGCTGTTACTATTACCAACTCGGATGGAATCCAAGTAAGGTATAAGTCAAACCCATCCTCTCAGGATAGATGTGGGTTGAACAGTGTGAAGGGAATGACCCTGGAAAAGGTACCCATAGTGAGTGGATACCCAGATGTGTTTCCAGAAGATTTACCGGGAATGCCACCAGACAGAGAAATTGAATTTGTTATCAACCTGGTGCCTGGTACAGCTCCGATTTCCAAGAGACCATATCGTATGTCTGCCAATGATTTGGCTGGAGTTAAGAAACAAATTCAAGAGCTGCAAGATAAAGGTTTCGTAAGACCAAGGTCGTCACCCTGGGGAGCACCAGTACTGCTAGTGAAGAAGAAAGATGGTAGTCTTCGCATGTGTGTGGACTATCGATCCTTGAACGATGTGACAATTAAGAACAAATACCCTTTGCCCCGGATAGATGATTTGTTTGATCAGTTGAAAGGTTCATGTGTCTTCTCCAAGATTGACCTTCGATCGGGTTGTCACCAATTGAAGATAAGACCAGAAGACATACCAAAGACAGCATTTGCTACTCGATATGGATTGTATGAGTTTACAGTGATGTCTTTTGGCTTGACAAATGCGCCCGCGTATTTTATGAATCTGATGAATAAGGTGTTCATGGAATACTTGGATAAGTTTGTAGTCGTATTCATTCATGATATTTTGATGTATTCCAAGACTGAGGAAGAGCATGCAGAACATTTGAGGATAGTTTTGGAAAAGCTTAGAGAACACCAGTTGTATGCCAAGTTTAGTAAGTGTGAATTCTGGTTGAAGAAAGTAGCTTTCCTAGGTCATGTGATTTCTGCAGGAAGAGTGTCCGTAGACCATGAGAAAGTAAATGATGTACTTAATTGGACAAACCGAAGTCAGTATCTGAGATCAGAAGTTTTCTGGGATTGGCTGGTTATTATCGTCGCTTTATTGAAGGTTTCTCCAAGCTCGCAAGACCTCTTACCCAGCTGCTAAAGAAGGAAAAGAAGTTTGAATGGAGTAAATCATGTGAGGATAGTTTTCAAGAGCTGAAAAAGAGGTTAACATCTGCGCCAGTATTAACGCTTCCGGATATTAGAAAAGATTTTGAGGTCTTCTGTGATGCATCTAGAGAAGGACTAGGCTGCGTTCTGATGCAAGAAAGAAAGGTAGTAGCTTATGCTTCAAGGAAATTGTGACCCCACGAGGAGAATTATCCAACCCATGATTTAGAGCTTGCTGCCGTAGTGCATGCTCTAAAAATATGGAGGCATTATTTGATTGGTAATCACTGTGAGATTTACACGGATCACAAAAGTCTGAAGTACATATTTACCCAACCCGACCTCAATATGAGGCAAAGGAGATGGCTTGAATTAATAAAAGATTATGATATTGGAATACATTATCATCCAGGAAAGGCTAACGTGGTAGCTGATGCCTTAAGCCGAAAGAGTTACTGTACCAAGCTGTGGATTAAAGACAGTATGCCTGCACTTCAAGAAGAATTCCAACGCCTCAATTTAGAAGTAGTAAAAGAAGGATTTCTAGCTACTTTAGAGGTTCAACCAACCCTAGAGGATCAAATCAGGGCAGCTCAAAAGGAGGACAAGTATGTCTAGGAGATCCAAGATAATATGAAGAAAGGGAAAGCACCAGGATTTTCAGAAGACGAACAAGGTACCGTTTGGTTTGGAAAAAGAATTATTGTACCTGAGAAGAAAGAAATAAAGGAGTTGATCTTAAAAGAAGCTCATGAATCTAGATACTCAATTCACCCTGGGAGTACCAAGATGTACCAAGATCTCAAAGAAAGGTATTGGTGGGCAGGTATGAAAAGGGAGATTGCAGAGTATGTAGCTTTTGTGTGATGTGTGCCAATGATTATAGTGAACACCGAGACCGCTGGACTTTTGCAACCATTGCAGATCCCTGAGTGGAAATGGGAAGAAATTGGTATGGATTTTATAACCGGATTACTGAGAACCAAATCAGGACACGATTCAATTTGGGTTATTCTGGATCGACTGACAAAAGTCGCTAATTTCATTCTAGTAAAGACCACATACTCTGGGGATAGACTCGCAGAGTTGTACATGTCAAGAATAGTGTGTTTGCATAGAGTTCCAAAGAAGATTGTGTCAGATTGAGGAACCCAATTCACTTCAAGATTTTGGCAGAAGCTGCATGGACTTTTGGGCACAAACTTAAATTTCAGTACAGCCTATCATCCACAGACAGATGGTCAAACTGAAAGAGTAAATCAAATCATGGAAGACATGTTGAGAGCTTGTGTCTTAGCAAACAAGACTAATTGGGATCAAAGTTTGCCCTATGTCGAATTTTCCTATAATAATAGTTATCAATCCAGCTTGCAAATGTCTCCGTTCGAAGCCTTATAAGGCAGAAAATGCAGGACACCATTATACTGGAAGGAAACAGGAGAAGGACAAGTGTTTGGACCAGATGTGTTGAAACAAGCCGAAGAACAAGTTCGCCTAATTCAGGACAGATTAAAAACAGCGCAAACAAGACAGAAGAGTTATGCGGACAATCGTCGAAGGGCGTTAGAATTTGTACCTGGAGATCATGTCTACCTTAAAGTGTCACCTCTCAAGGGAATGCGACGTTTTGGAGTCAGTGGAAAGCTTGCTCCTAGATTCATTGGACCCTTTCCTGTTGTAGCGAAACGAGGAGAAGTTACTTACCAGTTGGAGCTTCCATCTCAGCTGTCAAAGGTGCATGACGTCTTCCATGTGTCTCAGCTAAGAAAGTGTCTCAGAGTGCTAGAAGAGCAGATGCCTTTAGATGAAGTAAACCTGAAGGAGGATTTAACATATCCAGAATACCCAGTCAAGATATTGGATGAAGCAGAGCGTAGTACGCGAAGCAAGGTCATCAAGTTCTATAAGGTGCAGTGGAGCAACCATTCCGAGTCAGAAGCGACTTGGGAGCGTGAAGAGGATCTAAGAGCAGAGTTCCCTAATCTTTTTCCCAGTCCGTCCGAATCTCAAGGTCGAGATTCTTTTTAAGGGGGTAGGTTTGTCACATCCCAAAATTTGCTTTTTGGAAAAATTAAATTCAGATTAAGTTATTTTAGAGTATTTGGATTTTATTTGGCTTTTATTTGATTTTCTGAATTTTCTAGAGTTTAAAACCTATTTTTAGAATTTAAAAAGGATTTTAAAGTATGAAAATTAAATATCAATAATAGTTGAAAATAATTTTATTAAGTCCAAAATATCTCCAGGAGCTTCTGTGAATTTTTCCAGAATTTTTGGAGGTATTTTCATATTTTTCTGAGGCCTAAATAATTTCCTAATCTTTTCTGAAAATAAAAATCAAATTTCAAAAATATAAATCTCTCCCCTTCCCCACTAGCCGACGCGTGGACAGCCCATATCCGCCCACGTCGCCACCTGGCCCAATCTAGGCCGTTCTCTCTCTCTCTCTGCTAAGCGGGCCCGGCCCGTCAGCCACCCCCCTTCCCCTCCCATCGGGCCGACACCTGGCCGGCCCGATGTGCAACACGTCGCCCGCGCGATCCATCCGGCTGTCCCTTCCACTTAACCGCACCCGTCGCCCGATCCGTCTCCGAGCCACGTGGCTGCAATCTGCGCAGCCCGCTCACTCCCTCCTCCCTCTCATTGCACGCGGGTCCCGCCTGTCAGACCCGTCGTCTACCCCGCGCCACCTTCCTTTCTTTCTTCCCCTTTCCTTCTTTACTTCGGCCGACCATTTCTCGCGTGGAACATGGCCATTACTCGCCGTTCCTCCCCGGTTTGGAAACCGCCGTGAACCCCGCCATCCCCGCGCCCGAATCCCATCTGCCCACGCCTCATTTCCCCTAATTGTGCCCGTAACCACCGCATGCTGCGCCAACTCCAGCGAGCAAATGCCCGCCTGTGCCTCCCCCTCCGTCCCTATAAATAGCTCCTCCGGCCTCCCCTCTCACCGCACTACCTCCCACCGCACTCCGCCGAGCTTCCCGAGCCGTGTAGCGCCCCGTCACTGTGCCACCTCCCTCCTCTAGCTCCGCCGCACTCCGGCGAGCAAACGCTGCCGCCTCGGTCATTCCCGGAGCTTGCCACCGCCACTCTGAGCATCCCCGTGCCCGGGCGAACCTCCCCGACACCTCGGCCTCCCCTCCCCGCCGCCGGAGCACCGTCGCACCGGAGGACCCGAGCTGCGCCACCGCCTTCCTCATCGCCGGCCATCCCCGCTCATCACCGGACCCCGTTGACCCCTCCTCCAGCACCGCCTTCGCACCGGGATCCCATTTTGGGCATCACCCGACCCCCTCCGGCCACCTCTCGCCGCCGGCACCGTCGCCTCCGGCCATCTTTGCCCGGTTCCCCTCCAGCAGGTACCCCTCAAGAGGGTTACCTACCCTTTATGGGTAGGCAACGCCTCCCCGCCCGACTGGTTATCAGCGCTATCCCTTCTCCCCTTGGCTCCCTCGCTGCTCGAGCCCCGGCCCGCATGCCGAGGTTGAGCCTTTCTTCGCTTTTTCCGCGAGCAGATGGGTCCCACTGCCGCCGCCGCCGGCTCATGCGCTGGCCACTAGCGCCTGGACCCCACCCGTCTCGTCAACCACTGACAAGTGGGCCAGAGCCTGGTGGGTCCCACCTGTCAGTGACCAATAGCATGTATGGTCACTGGCAGAGGGGTCCCACCTATCATAGTCATAGAAATTGATCCATAAAAATAAAAGATTAAAAATTAAATAATTCCAGTGGGCCCCACCTGTCAGAAATTTCGTAATATATGGAATTATTCAAATTGAGATCTTGAAATGAGCATAACTTTCTCATTTTAACTCCAAATTCAGCCATTCAAATTTCTAAATTCATCTAAAATCATTATCTATCAAAATATGGTCTCTTTTTGAATTTTTGAATTTTATTTGTATTTATTTATTTTGTTGCCCTGTCTCTCCACCCAGCAGCAGGAAGACCCAGAGAGCGTGCAAGAAGGCAAGTCTCCTTTGATCATCTTGAACCTATGATTTTGAAATGTTTTAAATTATTTTAAAATATGTGCATTGCTATTTACATAAACCATTAGTTCAAATCTTAAGGTGTTAGCTAACCCAATTTTGTTATACCCACCATTGAAGTTGAATGCACTACTACAAAACATGGATACTGTAATACATTCCTGTATCACATTCGTCAATGTGTTACAAAGAAATTCCATAGTAACATAAAACAATGTGTTACAGACAATGGTTGTAACACAAAGCACTTGTTTTATAAAAATGTGTTACTGAGAACAATTATAGTAACACAAAATTAATGTTACAAGTAAAATGTTACAAAGATTGTACTATGTTGTAACACATAAATGGAACATGTAAAATGTGTGCCAAATATATACCCTATAGTAACACAAAACAATGTTACAACTAAAGTGTTACAAAGAAACATATATATGTGACCTTCCAATTCATGGTCTGCAAATACGTCGCAGTCGGTGTCGTCTTGGTTGTTAGGCAATCACATCGTGGTCCTCACATGACTCTTGAGCAGCAACTATTAGGCAATTGAAAATATCGTAGTTGCTGGAGCCCACTTCCGAACTGTTGGGTTGAGCACAAGCTACGCTATAGATATATCGTGATCATGAGAGGAACAAGTACGACGGGAAGAAACATGGAAAAACAAAAAACTACGTAAAATTAAATAGGAGAATAGTAGAATTCTTTTGATTGTGTGGGCGATCACTACTTACCTCCTCCCTACAATTATATAAGGTGATATAAACTTTATCTTTTAGGTTGATAAGAAAATCAAATAGATTTAAACTCATTTTCACATGATCTCGCTTTCTATGCTCCAATGCCGAGTGCAAACATTTATTGGTTCTGGGTCTAACAAAAAAGCTATGAAAAAAACAGTTCTCTCTACTTTTTTCAAGCTCTGAGAAGAGAATAAACCATCTTATCTTTTCATCTCAGTCACAATCCCATCTCCAACTCTTATCCTTATATAACAATAAACCTAATTTGAATTCAAAATGAAATATTCTTCAGCCACACGCTTTTCTGATCCAACAGATCAACCAATCTAACTTGGTTATTATGAAGAATTGTGATAGATACTGGCAGGTATGGTAGTAAAACAAATTGTTAAATCAAAAGAGTAATCATTGGACAACAAATTGACTCATGATCTATATTTCTATGCAAGAGGCAATGTTGTAGAATGCCTAAAAAGGCCACAAAGAAGGCATTTAAGTACGGCCTACAACAATGTTTGAGACAATTTAAAAAAATGCCTTCACAAAAGCACCAGGCAAGGTGTTTATGAGTTGATATCTAGAATAGCATGAACCATCATCTAGACCATTTTACATATAGCATATGAACTCCAAAAGACTTGGAGAACAAAAAAAAAGCCATGTATGCTCTCCAACTTCGCGACCATGCATCGATCATACTTAAGAGCTGGAACAAAGTCACTAGGGATGCCACAAAACATCAGTAATCTGCAATGCCATAAAAATAAAATATTAAAATAATGTTGCTATACTACATTTGTAAAAAACAATACAAGATCTGAAACTAAGACAATTTCAATATATGTTGTGCCAGACTTATTATAAATAACTATATCAATATAGCTACAACTACTGACGTTAAGTGACTAGTCTATACCAACATGAGCAAATTGCCTCCAATGTCTCCCTTGTCAGGTCGTACACCTATTAAAAACCTATAAAAAGAAACATGGTTAACCATCAGATCACCTGCAAATTGTCGGTTCCTTTATACAATTTCATTACACTATTATATATGTATAGTTTTAAGTCCATTAATTCACTAAAAACAAGAAATACTATTATTGCATTAGTAATGTGGTACTTCAATATCTAGAATAGAAAGTTGTGAACTACATAAATGAGCTCTAAAATTACCAAATGATAATAGAACCTATGAGTTGAAAGTGGAGAAATTCATTACCATTGTTCTGATCACTTTAGCTATCTTAATAAACACATTACCATTATGCTATCCTCGACATGTTTATAAATAACAAGTGCAGCCACTAGCTACAGAACTGAATATTTTGTTTACTAAAGATAAAACAAGGTCTAAAACTTTTGTTTCAGAGCAATGTAACTATTTTGAACCAATTAATCCCAGATTTTCGTTGAAAAAGGCAGCCTAAAATACTCATAATCTGAAACTTTTGTTTCAGAGCAATGTAACTATTTTGAACCAATTAATCCCAGATTTTCGTTGAAAAAGGCAGCCTAAAATACTCATAATCTAAAACTTTTGTTTCAGAGCAATTTAGATATTTTGCACCAATTAATCCTAGATTTTTGTTGAAAAAGACAGCCTAAAATACGCAAAAGATGATCGAAATAATGGTTCCAACTTAATTTCCCTGCACGAAACTCATGCATCTATTGGACTAGGTTACCTTTGAAGAAAAGACCACAACTCTTATGAAGCCTTGGCAAAAATTCAGAAATCCCAACTTTCTCCTTCTCTTCCTGTGTTATTTTTTTCTTCTCTCTTTCTTCTCCTGTCACAGGGGCCGGCAATACCTATGGATTGCAGTCTGCAGCGTGCAAAGAAACACTATGAAACAATCAAACGGATACATATTTTGGTGCTTCTTCTAGATAAACAATAGGTCGCACTGCACGTGAGCAACTGAAAAATGAAAGAATAGCGGCGGCGGCAGAGCTGGAACGGAGCAGAGCCGGCACAAGAGAGCAGGAGGGACGGGAACGATCGGACTCAGCCGATTCTAGTTCGATTTGCCATCGATGCACCCTGCTGGCCTTCAATTATGGAACCTCATCAAGGTGGTGTTCAAACCAAAATGCAGAAACACTCGTCTTTACCTTCAGCCAATGTTGGTTGGGCTACTTTTGATGTTGCCACTCCCAAAAATGCTACAACCATGCCTTCAATTTCCAGTACCAGTTCCTTGGAGGGTCCACTTCTCCAGCTCCCTAATTCTGTTTCAGCACCTCGAAGTAGTTTTCCCACCGTGCAAACTGCCAAGTCCTTGTCCTTCTCCCAGGCAAATCATGGAGGTCAGCAGCATCAGCTATATCTGTCCCCTGTGGATAATGTTCAGTCTAAGAATCCTCCATTGAACAGAGCTAGCAAAGTGCTCCGATTAATAGCCAGGTTAGTTTTGTTCTGTGTATATTGTGTAAGAAAAACAATTTTCAAATAGCAATTGTATTACAACTTTGTTCCCCTGCATGATTGTTTTCAGTTATGGGGAGCAGCATCACATGCACCAATACAAGGGAATAGTGCTCTTCCTTCTAATCAAGGCTCAAATAAATTGATAGGAACTCGTGATCCAGTGATATTATCAGTATCACAGCAACCCGTTGCAGAGGTCACATCTAGTGGAAGAAAGGCGCTTCCAGAGGTAGTGTGTATCAATCATTTACTCTTCCATGCTCCCATTATTCGTTTATTCTCCCTTTTTTTTCTAAAACGAGAAAAATTCATAGGATATTTTTGCAATGAGTTATCGCCCAGTATATGCTTCAACCTGGGGTTGGCAAGCTAATCCTCGGGTAAATATGGGATATGGACAATATGGCATGCAATATCCTGTAGGATCTGTAAATGTAAGTTCTGTGATCTCAAACCAGTTAACACTTTGAATTAATTTCTTATTTCTCTTTCCTGCCCTCATCTATCATTTCCTTTGCAGACAACTCAATCGTTTGCCCATCCAAATTCAATAAATCCATTTAACATGCCAAGAGGGCCTACATTAGCTCATGCTTCCACAGTATGCAAATTTCTACCTCTTGTAGTAGTAACAAATAAATCTGATAAGATTTAGGTGGATTAAATGCTCTGAAACCATACAATATAGAAACTCAATTGTCACATAAACTGTGTGTTCGTGGACTTTATTTTCTGGCTTTTTGATCAAACATGATTCTAATCTTTACCTCTCTTTTATTTACCTTTTTGTTTTATTTCTTCCCCATCCCTTGGCTGTTTGGTAGTAATAAGATCGCAACTTTGTAGCTCCCGCCTAGATGTGGCTGCATTTCTCTTTTGTACTTTATACTTCTATTAGTGCTATCTTCTTGTGCCATTTCCTATATTTTTTTATCCTAGCAACACATGATGAAATGACAATATATAAATTATTTAGTACAGTTTCAGCTTCATTGTTTTCAACAAAGCAGTTGCTTTCGGACTCAACAAAGCATGTTTACTATGATTTAAGTTAGATGGCTACAACCATAAAGCACGAAGCAATTGTGCTTAGGCGAGCACTACAACCACCTCGAAAAGGCAAAATTCCCTATTTCTCCCGCTCGTTGGTGCCGCATCGCACCCAATTCAACTACCTAGACCACCACGCTGACGCCCCACACGCACCCGCTCCTCGCAGATCGAGACACCACAACACCACAGCAGCGCGATTCGTAGGGGAAGGGAATAGGGTCTCTCATACCTCTCGGACGGCTGGAGGAAGGTGAGTTCGGGGGCGAGGCGGAAGGCGCGGCCCACGTCGCCATCTCCGGCGGCCGGGGCTTCCGGGGCCGCAGGACGGCGGCGGGCGGCAGAGGATCAGGAGGAGCTGTCGAGGACGAAGTCGCCGGTGAAGCCGAGGAGCGCGAGCAGGAGCTCGTGCAGCCGTGCAGCATCCGACTCCGAGACGGGCAGACGGCGATACCTAATCAGCAGGACGTGGGGAATTGGGGATTTGGGGTTGCCGAAGACGGCGCACGGGCGAAATCGCGTGGACGAGTGCGGAGTCAGTGGCCGCGTGGGAGGAAATGGCCCAACGGGCGTTCGGGCGTGGCGCCGTGGCCGCGTGGGAGCGAGGCGCGCGACTGGGCCGCGTGGGAATCGGCCGGAGCTGTTTTTCCACTCAGATTCTTTTTTTAAAACCCATTTACTAATATATATACATCTTATACATTATGTATAGCTGATTTTTTACAAAAAAAATTTGGGTATTCAGCTGAATACCCATAAATTACTGTAGATCCACCCTTGTCCACGCGCACGTTCCTGCGGCTTCCTCGACGACAGAGACACAGCGGTGGCGAGACGAGGAGTTGGCGGCGACGGAGACCAGGAGGCGACGCGCGGACGCAAGAGAGAAGTCAGGGGCGCGGTTGAGATGTGGAATTGATGGGATGCGGGCCCAGTCTTGCGGCATGACGCAGAAGAAGCCGAGCCCGAGTCCCTACCCTTCGCACGCGCGCCCACACGGGTCGAAGACGCGCGCGCAACGAACCCAGCTCGCTCGTTTCACGATATGGCGCGCAACGAACCAACTAACCTTTCTGCTCACATTTATTTTGTGCAGTGTTGAAGTTGATGTACCATGCCCTCAGTAAACCCGTACATTCATCGCTATGCGCCATTCCTCAATACATTCATCGCTATGTTTTCGTTAATTGTTGTGTAAGAAATCCATTGAATTATTATGACATGCTTTTAAGGCTTCGCTCGTTTCGCTTGAACTTTTAACTCGTTCGCGCAGATCGCAAAGCGGCGACGCGCAATGGAGAACCGAGAGTGGAGATGGCGGATGGGGTCTCGCTCGTCATGGCGGTCGGCGCCCGGGCAAAACCTAAAGCCTAAAGGCTTCATCGGCGCCCGACGGTTGGATCGCATGGGGTGGGTGAGAAGGACGGCTGGATCGCGCTTCTAGTATTATGGGCTTGGGCTTCTAGTATTATGGGCTAAACTCCCGGATATCCGGTTTCGTATTTTTATTTTTAATAAAAATCCTAATTTTAATAAAATTTATTTAGAACTTTTTATAACATATATTTTTAAATACTAAAAGATTGAATATAAGCCATTGGATCTAAAATGGATGGATGTGATGATGGATCGCAGAGAGCGATTATGGAGGCCAACGTTAGAGGATCCTATTCCGCACTCAGCAGAGTAAGCTAGGTTCCAGCCAGTGTCTTGAGCCGCACTATCGCTTGGGCGCGCGCGCGAGAGCGAGAGCGATGGTGGCGAGCGGAGAGCCTAGATTTTCGTTGAAAAGGCAGCCTAAAATACTCATAATCGACCGATATACTTGTTCCAACTTAATTTCCCTGCACGAAACTCATGCATCTATTGGACTAGGTTACCTTTGAAGAAAAGACCACAACTCTTATGAAGCCTTGGCAAATATTCAGAAATCCCAACTTTCTCCTTCTCTTCCTGTGTTATTTTTTTCTCCTCTCTTTCTTCTCCTGTCACAGGGGCCGGCAATACCTATGGATTGCAGTCCTCCACTCCTTCCTTCACCGGCACAACCCCTCCTCGCGGACCGTGCGAACACCTTCATCTCCGATTGCAATCTGCGTCTCGGCTAGGGCAGCAACTAGACGATCGGGCGTTAGGTCATTGCGGACGCCACTTGCGCCACAACCAACAAGTCAAAAGCAACAAGGTAATTCAACTTTAGGGATGAAAATGATGAGATGGAGGCCAAATCACTTTCACTTTCACATAGTTTTCCCAAAAACGAAATCGCTACGATATTTCAAAAATGAATACGGTGTCGGTATTCCGGTAATTTCGAAAAGGACAGTAACCGATCAAAAAGCACATCGATAACTATCGAAAATCATGGAGATGATATTTAAGAAACGATAAACACGTTAAACTGTAGAACACGACAAGTCATATAACTTGACCTATCGCACATGACACTTACAAATCTGAGATATCCGCGGTCGCATCATGATTATTATCACACAGCTTGTTGCTGTTACCTTGTAATGGTCCAACAAACTATAACTTACTTTTTAAGACCAATCCATTGCCTACTGAGAAGTGATTTAACTGTTACATTATTAAGTAATCTCGATCTATAATTTGTACGCAGGAACATGAATATACTAATGGAGATCTTTATTCCAATACATTTGAGTGTGATTTTTGCCTTAGGTTTTGTCTTCTTGGGTGACTAATGAGTAATGACCACTTTTATCTTGATTTGACTAAAATGGATGTGACTGCTGATTGCTGAAGTCATGTTTCTATGTCCAACATACGACCTAGTAATTCACATTTCACCAAAAATAAACATGAATAATTGGGTATTTCAAATATCACAGTTTATACTCCTTTAACAAAATGGGAATAGATGTTATGGTGATGGCAAAATTGTACATTCTTACTAGTCATAATTAATAATTGTACTCTCGATATGAGCTTATTGATAATTAATAAACTGTAAACAAGTCTTGATTTCAGAATCCTCTCCACAATAGTTTTATACCTGTATAAACACATAAGCAAAGTTCAAAATAATGCTTCACACAGAGTTCATAATGATTGAAAAAACCAGCAGGATGATTACTTCTAAAAATATAGAATAGTTATCCATTTCTTATAAACTATATTAATCTAGCTCATTCAGGTACATTGGTCAACATGTAATCTTAGTGGTCTGCGAATCTTGGCGATGTTATTGTTTATGCCAAACTAGGCATCACTTGCCAATTGATATGAGCCTATGAATATACAGTTTCTGAAGTCTGCTCACAATCTCTCATCTCTACGGCAAGTCATCTTCGCGCGCTCGCGATCCTCACGATCGTCCGCGCGCGCCTTTTTTTTCATTGCGCTCGGCTCCGAGTGGATCCCTCTGGTTTTTCCCCCACGACTCCACGCCCACGCTCACCCACGACTCCGCCGCCGCTCGAGTCACCCCCGGCTCTTCGCCAACACCCATCGCTCTACTCCTCCTTCTCCGGCCCCCAAAATTCACCGCACCGTCGTCGTCTCCATCCTCCGTGGCGCCACCGCCGTGCTCGCTTTCTCTGCACCGACGAGTTCCTCGCCGACGGGCTCAGGTCTCACGTCCGCGAGGCGCGAGGAGGAGGACGGCGCCGTCGGCTGCGGATGGTCGGCGGGCTTGGCGTCGCCATCTTCTCGCCTCGAGTGGGTCGCGCTTGCCTCGCTTCGTGCTCGTGTACCACGCATACCTTTGCAACTTCTAATTTTCCAAGCTGCATGGCTAGGTCAAACTTGTAATCAGCATCGTGGCTATCTCAAGAGCCTCCTCAAAATTACTATAGACTCCAAGAAATGAGCGACACCGCCATAAGAAAAAGGGGAACCGGAACTAAGGTTAGAATAGAACAGACTCTAAACAAAGTTGGACAAAATACACCAACAGAGGAAGGAAACTAAATTGTGTGAATTTGTTATTTGACACTTCCATTAGTCGGTGAATATATGAAGATACACTAGGAAAAAGTTGGTATGTAATTTCAATAACAGACTTATATGTAAATAATCTACCATTGAGTCTATTTTAGATGTGATATTGAGATATACGACAGCACAGTTACATGATAACACAGATATCATAAACACTGTTGAAATGGCAGCATAAATTGCATATAAATGTATTTTCAAGATCTCATCTTGCTTGTATTGTTTGGAACAATAGCACAACAATTCATTCACAAACCAGAGCAACATTTGGAGAAGGAAAAAAGAAAAGATAAATGAACATTTGGAGAACACAATAACTTACATTGTACTTTAGGATGTAGAATGATGTATCACTTGCTATTGCAACTAGGTCACCACTATCAGCCCAGTAGAGGTTCTACAAATACACGGCCTAAGCAGGTTATTTAAGCAGGTTATGCAGATGCAAACATGGATAACGGCTGCTTATGCAAAAGTTCAGCCACTTAGGTATACTATAACAATACTCATGAATGTTAAAAAACATGAAGAGCATTGTAGCATAGAAAAGTACCTGTGGGAAAAGTACCTCGTAATCTCTTAGACATGGTGGGTTTGAGAATTACTTGAAATTTGTTCTTCAGGGCAATTTAAGAAACCTGTTGATTTGATGGTTTTCTTTTTATGTCTACTTTAGGTTGTCAATAACAGCAAATACACTAAATGATTTGATACATACATGTTTTTGTTTCCTGTTTTCTTTTTGAAGAAGCTTCAGGGAGCTCAGAGCCTCAGACTTAAGTAAGGCAAGGAACCTATCTGCTGACAAATAGAAATAGCAAATCAGCATTTTATTGTGTTGTAGATGATACTAGCAATTGCTGATTTGGTTTCTTGTACTAACCTTACAACAACCACTCTTGATGTTTTAACTCAATCAGCAGAAGCCAAGACTTAGGGTTAAAACACTTTCAGTTTGATGATTCATTGATTCATGTTCACTTGTCTGTACTGCTTTGTGTATTGACCTGTTGCATTGATATGTTGCTGTTGGCGATCTTGCATTTAGCTATGTTTACAATGTTTTGGTCTTTTGTTCACACAACATAGTTGTCATCTATCATATTCCTGAATAATGTGAGTATATTTATTTTAAACATGACAGTCTTTAGCTATGCCTCTTTGATATGTTTAACAGGGATTACCATCGGAAATATGTCAATTTATACCGAATGAAACTGGAGCTATTGCAGAAAGGTTAGGTTGTGTGATTTTTTCAGTATAGCATGTTTTTCCTCATAAGCTTTTTTATGTTTCTGAAGCACACATTAACATATGATTTTTACCTATAGTTTAGTGCAATGACGCTGGTAGTCTGTAATTTTGCTTACAGACCATAGACCAATAATGGTCCTTCTTTTTACTAAATTAAGACAAAGTTTCCAGGATACTTGACTAGGGTTGCCAGTTTTGCCAAAACAGAGAACAAGGTCAAAACCACCTCAAACCTACCTTGTACCACTCAACACTCCTTCCCTACAGGTCAGAGATCCAGCAATAGACTGACAACAGAATAGCGCCAAATAGAGCAGGATAACTATCCTAATATGTCCGACATAATTGGTGACAACATGTTTTTGCTGTTTTTTTGGGTATTGCCTGTGTGATAGGCCAAATGCATATAATATGTACTAAAGTTAATATTAGTTTCTTTTAGGAATATTTAACAAAGCAGGAGGCAAGTAATACTTATAATTAGCCTCAGTGCCCTTGCTTGTTTTATCAAAATCTGTTCCTTCTGACCTATATTTCTCTGGCCTAGTGTTTGTATCAGAATCTCGCTCTCTTCTTTTCTTCACTGAGAAAGGAGACAAAAGATCATGCATGAGTATGTAATTAATACAAAAGGAAGACATTTTTCAACAATATACAGAGAAATATCGTCAAGTTGTAAAAGGAAAAATTACTTCCTTCAGTGTTTCTATAAAAAGAGTAACTAATCAAGTCAATTTTAATGCTTAAATGTTAACATAGAGGAACTCTCTACCTACTGCCTACTAGGATGGGCATGCTTAGATACTGCCTACTAGGATGGACATGCTTAGACACATATTTTGATGCAAATGGAAGGAGAAAAATAGGCACTACCGCACTAGTTGATAACAAGATTCAAATTGTACTAATCACAACTAAGCTACCTACCAGCTTTTGCTTCTTGAAATGTTGAGTACAGGACGGATCTCTTTTTAGTTGCAGCAACATTTGGACTCCTTTCATAAGGACCATTTGGATCTTCATCAACATTGACACTGGAAACTTCTTCATTAGCACCACGCTTCAAAATATCTGAAGCAAGCAAATCGCCAAGTCTCTCAAAACGTGCTTGTGACCTGCACAACTCCCAATAGTCAATAATTATATAAATTCAAAATCATGCAAAAATGGAAAATGGTGTGAAAGTCAAGCAAAAAGTGTGTTTATAAGTTCAAACGTGATGAAAACAGAATGTACCTTTTCAATTCTTCCTGTGCTTTCAAAAAGCGGGCATGAGCTTTGATGAATTTCTTCATTTTTGATGTCATCCTACATTGGAAACAAAACAACATGAGAATACTTAATAACACCACCAAGCTATTGATATAATAAAGAAAAGGAATGTGCCATTGTCATGTGCAGGTGTTGTATAAATACCTATGGCATTCTTCTTTCTCCCTCAGTTGCTGATCAAGATCATTTACTTTGCTAGAAATTTTGCGCATTTCAACAGTCTTCTCATCCAAAATGATCTACAAAAGGAATGTTAATTAGTGTGAAGTTCTGATTCTAAAAGATCAAGCTATTGTAAATGATAAAATATTAAATATCACAGATATGCAGTGCTTGAGAAAAGGTGTGAACGATGCCAACTTGTGTAATAAACCAAGGGTGGAAGTACCAAAAGCAATATTATCCACACCAAAGCAGATACAGAGAGTAAGAAGAAATAATTCTGCCGATGCTAGAACTCAATAGTAGACAATGGGCAGTGGTGAAGTAAGGTGGTGACTAATGCACAGCAAGTACTAACGAATTAAGACTACAACAAATATATATTTCAATAACATGGGACACACATCAGACATATGCTTCAATAAATTTAGCAATACAAAATTGGTCATTCTCAGTGGCACGTAAATTAAACCCTTGCTACAGATACCAGTTAGTCTTCATAACCAAATTGACAAATACTGAATCAGCATTTGGAAGTTTCCACAAAATAGTCTGGGAAAGAGATCTGGCTTACTTTCAGAAAAGGCTGTCATTTAAAAAAATCCATATTTCTGCATAGTACATAATATTGTTAAATGATTAATTGTAACACTTGGTTTACATCATGCAGAATCATTCATAAGTCAGTGTATTGTTGTAACATTTATAATAACTAGCTACTTTAGCAAAACAAAGCCCCAGCCAAGTAGCATGTTATGTAAATATATCATTCTGCAAAATCAAAGAATAGGTAGAAGTATATTCTAACATATTAAATAAGAAGTAAGAATGTGAGCTACATTTTTACCATTAAGAATGTGAGCTACATTTTTATCATTTTCCTTTTATTTTCAGGTAATGAGCTGAGCGGGCAAGAGTCGATGCTAAACTTTATGGAAAGGATGTAATTGAACTTAAATCCATCTTATTCTCTCTAGGAATGGCAAGGCCTTTTTTTAGAAGACAAAATATTACTGAAGAACATCTTAATGTTGGGTCGAACTCTTTTTTTTCAGTCAGAAATATAGCTGCACTGTTTGCCAGGCATCCTGGTTGGGTCAGCAAAAGTGGGGGTGTATTCAACAATGGTGGTCTACTGGTGTCAAATACCTTCATCAATAGCATCTGGTCAGCTCTCAATCTTTTTTCATGAATTTACACGACTACAATCTGATTTATTATCTTGTGCCAGCAAGAAGTTGTCATGGATTTTCCAATGCAAGCAGGTACCTCGATCAACTTGGAATGGCATCTAAGTACAATACTAAAGTATTCTGCAGGGAGACTCTCATTGGTGGCCACTATGGTCTACTTGACACAGAAACTTTTTTACCAAATCCTGATTACTACAGGCAAGGCTACATTTGTAGAGTTTTGGTAGATGATGGCAGTGTTCTACATAACACAATTCTTATGTTATGGCCACTTCTTTTGTTCTCAGTGCTCTACTATGGCATCGGCTTATGGGCAATGGAGTTCTTTCAGTTGATATCAATGCACCGCGTAGGTTGCGTGCTTATGCTCACTGCAGAAAACAACAGGTACAAGTTGCAATGGAGTGACTATTACCTTTTCAAGCAAACTACTTGAGATAGTTTTAAGATTCTTAGATAATGTTACTAAAGTTGAGGTGATATTGCTGTTTTCCTTAGACTTGCAAAATTATGAGTTTACAACTGACTGCTTTGTTATGTCTGAAAATTTGCTATATTTCCACGGAAATATCAAATATCAGCTTATGTTTAAGTCTGTCTGAACAAGCTTATTTCAAAATGCAGCAAGGGATCACTCTCCTCTGTATAATGCTGCTTTATTAGCATTTACTGCCTCTGCATTTTCCGTAGTGTTTTAGACCTAGTATTTCAGAACATAAACAGTTCGCAGGATTGTCAGGATATGTACATCTCTTGTTAGGATCGTCTTCTTGACTTCTTGGGGGCATATGTGCCAAAAAGTTAGCAATTGATGTTTCTAGGTCGTGGAGGATATGAACTTGATTTATTAATATTTACGATGATTGTTTGTTGATGAAATTTCAAATGTCAAATTTTGAATTTAAAACCGCTAATTGGAAAAATCGGTCGATTACGACATTCATAGGCGGATATTCGTATTCGACCGAATTAAGCATATATCCGATTCGAATTCGTATTCGTTACGACATTCGATTCATATTCGTATTCGAGAATGTTCGAATTCGTATCCGTATCCGTTTTAAAAACATAAATCCATATTCGTATTTGAGACTAGTCGACCGTATCCGATCCGTTTCCACCCCTAACCGCAACCAATAATACCCGTGCCTACACTCAGTTCATCAGCAGCAATCATTTCAGCTTTTGCTTTGTCTATCTTTTCTTGGCAGGAGCATATTTTCTTGCTGATAATATACTATGTCATATGCAAAAGGATCATGAAATTAAGATGGCCATAATGTTCTATCTCTGAAGTTTATTGCTGCACATTAGGTTTTAGGTGCTATCAAACAGTTTATTGTTAATGTTATCCTTATTAGTTCTGCAATATGAAGTGTCGATTCCATTTTCATAAAGATATAGGCCGCACTTACTCTTAGCAACATGTGCCGCTATCTTGATATATACAATAAATGCTTGTTGGTCGCTAAGTGATTATGTCAAATTAATGCAGGTTGGGTCCACAGTGCTACTCATGACTGCCAAATATCCAAATAAGGAAATTGTGGCATATGCAACTATTATTAGCACTAATCCAAAAGCAAATGTTGGTGGAGTTGAGACAGGAAAACAATTTTACAAAGTGTGTATCGATCATCCCGTTGAAAAAGATGAGCCATTAGTGAGGCCTATGCCTACCTACAACAACATTGGTGACGCCCATGCCAAAGGAGTACCAATTGCTTGGCCTTCGATATTTGTATGTTTGAACTAGCTTTCTAAACTTTACTTTACTGTGGTGTACATGGATAGAATAATACTTAATGTTACAACTTGCTATCTATTTGCAGGTTCAAATGATCAATGGCTGAATTCCTATATATCGATGCGTACAAGAATGGATGAAGAAGTGATGGATTTTAAGAATATTAGATATTGCATTTTTGTTTCTAGTAGTATGGACTTGTACTCTTCACTACTATATCTGTTTACTCTCTAGAGTCATATCATTGTGTACATATACTATCACTTCATCTGAGCAAGTACTATGTTTGAAACCTTTCTATTATCTGTGGATCTTTATATGATTATTGAAACTTATAGATTATGTGATTCTGCAATGTGTCATGTTTACTATGAAAAATCAATAATAACACTATATGCCACATACAAAGGTAAAATAAATATTTTTTCCCAAATTTCAAAGTGTTACAATAGGTACAACATGTGTTACAAACCATATGTTCCTTTGTTCCAAACTATATGCTCTACAAAAATGAGGAAGTGTTACTAGAGCTAAAAAAGTGTTACAGTAGAGAATCACTGTAACACTAGACAAATGTTCCAGTATATAAGTAAATGTGTTACAGTTTAGTAACACTTTTTTGGATGTAAAAGAACACATATATGGTGTTCCAATAGACCAGTATATAGTAACATGGGCAATTGGAACACATAAAAAATGTGTTACGAGGAGAGCTAGTAACACTTTCTTTAACATATAGTAACATATGTTGGTGTTGCTATATCCCTGTTATGTAGTAGTGATGCCATGTACCTTTGTAACCCTAGAATTTCCTTTGTCTCATTAATGAGAGTATTCTAATTATTTGTGAGAAATAGAATGGTAGTTTAATGCTTAGTCAAATTATTTAATACCTTTGAAATCTTGAAAATGAGAAATTATGATTAACTATAATACCCTTGTGTTTATAAATTTAGTGGTAATTGGAGTTGCCACTGTTTTCTTAAAATAAAATAAAAAGTGAAAGTTGGTTTAGATTAGGGTGGATGGATGGTTTTGGTTGGTGCAGTAAGCACGAGATCTTGTAAAGTGTATGTTCCACCCTAGTCAATTAAGGACCAACGCTTGTGATTGTCTAGACTGAGCACTACCGTACAACCCCAAGTCTATATGAGTACGACCTAGCTGATTAATTTATGATAGTCTAGTTTAGGTGCCACCAGTGGAAAGTGGGTGCCAGGGATTGACTGGTCATTCACAGTGAGGGACAAGGATTTACTGTACTCATATGGCGCAAGAGGGGGCTTCGGATTGGGCGGATTTAACCCTTCTGTGGTGAAACCTCAGCGGGTGGTGTCTAGCTAGTCTAGAGTGAGGTAAAGGCTTTGTGATATTTTATCTGTGTCTCATGCTAAAGGAAGTGTGGCGACTGTTAAGATAATTTGTCTCTTGGGGGTAAAGTTGTACAACCTCTGCAGAGTGTCAAACTATTCGAATAGCCGTGCCCACGGTCAAGGGCGGGCAAGGAATGCATTCACATGGTAGATTTTTGGTTTTGGTTTTAAAATCAAAGTTTTGATATTCCGAGAGTGGAGGGAACTCTTGGAAGGGTATCCTGACAGTTCGAGCCAGAGAGGGTGGATGTAACCCGCTGTATTAATCTTGATCAGTTAGAATTAATTAAATTAGTGTTGGTAGATGGAACCTTCACTAAGTTAATGATAGTTTCTGTTAAAACATTTATTTTATTAAATTGATGCCTTCGAAAATAATTAGTAGTAACTGAAATTTAAAATGTTGCTTTGTGCAAAAGAACCATATAGCCTTCCTTTGTCAAACCTTGCATCTATTGCATTTTTCCCAAGACTTGCGGAGTACTTTATGTACTCACATGCTACACTCAAAAATAATGCTCAGAAGAATACGAAGCTCAAGAGGGTGACTACGACTACTTCGCTTGTGGATTCGACGAAGGATTCCCAGAGTACTAGGTCGCGCTTCCCTAGTCAAATGCCTGTGGCGTATTGATGGGTCTTCATCGAGTTTATCTATTGCTTCCGCTGTGTTTCATGTGTGTGAGGTCTTGAAACCTCATTTGTAATAATGAGACCTTTCGGTCAGTACTCTTAATTATTGTAATAAACACGTTGTTGGGTATGTGTTCATTTCTGTTTAACTGTGTGCACTAGCTGTGATCTGGGACTAGTGCAGTAATACACAGAGGGTCCGGGTTTGGAAATCCGGGGTCCCGACAAAAGGATATTGGAAGAAAAAATGCAACAGCTTCAAGAAGAAGAGGACAAGAAAAGACAAGCATTAAGAGAAGAAATGAGGAAAGAGATGCTTGGAGCCCTTGCGGAACAAAGGGAAGCCACATTACAGCAGGTATAAAAATTGTATCATTGTTTCGACCAACTCCAGTCTTGGGTACTTTATGCAAGCTAAATTGTTTTATCATTTTTTGTATGCAAACTAACCCTGAAAGCATCGTCCAAACTAATCCTTCTGCAGCTACGCCTAACACAACAAACACTGTTGGCAACAAACGTTCAAATAAAAAAGGAGGCACTTCTCAAAAAAACAATGCTTCAGCGTATTACATTTCCTCACAAAGTCTAAGGAATGCTGCGTCAAAATGTGTACTGGCAAGGAACGGACAGGTATGAACTGCAGTATGTTATATTTTGATGACAACAACCTGTTGATTCAAGGGTTTTGCTTTTTTAATCAACACCTGCTGCTGCAATACAATTACAAACTGTCTTTCCGAAGAACAGATCCAGTCAACATAGTTAATTATTTAACTCATTAGTAACATATATAAGTATTTTAAAATATCAGAATATTAAGAGTGACATAAATTTTAGTTTCAATGTAACTCTCTCCATTATTATCCATCTTAATCTCCACTTTAGTTTATGGTAGTTGAGATCCCCTATCTCCTTGCTAAGTTTGAATACTGCTTTCATGCAACATATGTATGTGAGGAAATATTGCTTTCTTGAGAAAAAGAATATGTACGTGAGTGGGGCTGAGGATGGTGCAAGACTTGGTCACAGCACACACAGGTTCCGGCCTCGAGCAAGCAACCCCAGCAAGGATCATCTAGCCACTCACAGCACCTCATGCATGTCTTGGTGTTATGCATTTAATTATGTTTATGTGGTCTATAGGTAGACTCAAATGTAGTGGAGGCTCAGTTAGGAGCTGTATAGAGTTGTCTCAGTGAGGAAAGCATTGTTTCCACACAAAGTACTTGTGCCATGTCTTTGTTGTTTATATTCTTCCCCACAATCCAATTGAAGGCATTGTGTCCTATGTCCCTCTCATTTGACCAATTTGATCAGTGTTGCTTTATGTTAATTCGTTGTTAATTTTGTCTTTGGTGGTAGGTATTAATGTCCTACCTTGCCGCTTTTGCTTGCTGAACGGCTTTATGCTAATAACGAGTTATGTTTTTTGTTTCTTTTTTTATTTCTGATATCCAACACTGTGCAGCCTACAGATTGCTCCAGCATGCAATATGCCTTTGATGTCAATCAAGAATGGGGGGAAGGTGGCTATTGTAAATCTTCAGGTACATGCAACTAAAAGACAAGTTGTCCGCAGTGTGGAGAAAAGAAGCACTAAATTGCATGCCTATCCCTATTTTATAGGCACATTATACTAATAATTTAGGAAAAATTAGTTACAAACAACTAAAAATATAAACATTATGGATCTACCATTATAAAGTTAAAAAAATTTCTATCTAGTGCTGAACCATGTTTCAACTCTTAAATGATTAAGATAACTTTGGCCCATTTTAGAAATTTGAAGTGTTGTTTATTTGGCAGTTTCTTTGCGCATTTAAAAAAAATTGTAGTTCAAATTGCTTATATAAAACTTGGTCACTTCAAAAAATGGAGTTTGCAATGGTATATACTATACACAGAACAATATATGCATCTTTGCGATGGTAGATCCACAATATTGGAACTTTCCAATGGCATGTGATAAATCTCCAATAGATATGCAATCGAATGCTTTAACATTTTCAAGTCTTTCCCTACCACTCAGGCAACTCCAAAGGATAAAAAGGCAAGCCTTGTCATTCATGGACTTGTGGATAAGGTAGCTGTTTGTCTTGAGGTTCCTTTATTGCCATAATCTTTTCTTACAATAGTGATTTAACTGTGTCAACACAGGTTATTGCTGGGGTGATGTGCATGCTGAATCTGCGCATCCCTCCATATATACATACAGGATCACTCGGACTTGGAGTCATGGCATGGTCAAGACAAGATAGCAGAATGCTGATGCAAACAAGCTATGCCGAAGCCTAATATAGCTAGAATATTTATGTTATATCAATTTTAGTTACCAGTTTTCAATGACATTGTTATAGTAATAGTAACTTTTGCTTGATGATTGTACAAACTATTTTGCTGGCAATATATTACAATTAATGATGGTTTCATTCCATATTGTTGTTGCAAAATTTATAATTATTTAATTATGTTTCAATAATGTATAATAACCGAATTCAGAATGCAAAATGCATTGCCACAGAAACCTTCTGTTGCAATACATGTAAATGCAACATTTGTACTTCGTTGTTATAAGGGCCTATTGCCACCAGATAGATTGCGTTGCAAAATGCTTTAATGCAATGAAACATCCTCCGATGCAACAAATATTGTTACCATGAGCTAATTTCCATGGCAATAGAGCCTATTGCCACCAGATACATTGCGTTGCAAAATATTCTAATGCAATGAAAAATCCTCCGTTGCAACAAACATTATTACCACGAAACATCCTCCGTTGCAAAAAAGATTATTACCACGAACTTATTTCCGTGGTAATAGGGACTATTGACACTGGGCATGTCGCGTTGCAACAATGCTCTAATGCAATGAAGCAATGAGCATGGCATTATAACCTATTGCCATGAAACAACGACGTGGCATTAGCTCCTGCTGCCACGAAACATATGCGTGGTAATAAAGCCTTTTGCAACGGATTGAAAAGTGGCAATATACCTTATTGCCACAATATGGTATGTTGCAACACCTATCAACTGCAACGCATGATTACGTTGCAATTAGCATTGCTCTTGCAACAGGACGCAAAACCGTTGCAAAGACCTTTCGCCGGTCACTTTTTGCCAACGGCTGCCAACGAAGTGATATTGTGGCAATTGGTAGCTGTTGCCACGATTTTGGCCCTATTGCCACGATTTTCCGCCATTGCGTTAGGGGGATTTTCTAGTAGTGGTATTATCTAGTGATGCAATATTAGTTATCACATGGGCTATACGTTTAAATTGCTTAGCCATGCTTATAGTTACGATGGGTTTGTCATCACATGTGATTAATTAATTAATTTTCATGACTTAATGAGATATCAGAACATGGTGATTAGCCACAATTTTAAATTATGTGCACCTTGGCATGGGTAGTGTCATTGGTGTTGGTTATACAAAATGGTTTTCACTTAGGAAAATCATCGTGCAGTAAAGGGGGAAGTGTGGTTAACACTTCAAGGGATGTGGATGTTTTGCCTGGGTAATGTCTAAGGACTTAACTTTGTGCGCCTGATCTGAGCCTTATCATATAACCATGTGTCTAGTGTGGGATGGACTTGTCTAATTAATTGGTGATATTTCAATTTCAATTTTGCCATTGTGATGAACGTGAGTGCTGGTTAGATATTTCCACGAGGTGCAAGAGGGGGTAATTATCGACTAGGTGGTTAGCCTAGTCGACGGTGAAACCTTAGCGGGTGAAATTGAATTGAGGTTAAACACTGTAAAGGCCTTGTCATGATTTTTCCGCTGCACACTAAAGAAATTGTGTTAATTGCGTGGCAATACAAGAATATTATATCTTATGGGTAAAGTTGTGCAAACTCTACAGAGTGTAAAACTATTCGAATAAATGTGTCCCCGGTTATGGACAATGCTCGATGATTTCACATGAGGGTTAGAGTTTTCATAAAAATCTGGTTAGGTTAAGTTGGGAAGTGAATGGTTAGTTCACTGGTGGTTCATTACATGAATGGTTAGTTCATGGGTGGTTCATTGGAGTGAATGGTTAGTTGACTTGTGGTTACTCTCAATTCCTTTGAATATTTATTTATTAGTCATTTTCAAAGTTTTGCTTTCAATCTATTTATCGTATTTACTTTAATTTATTGGTTTCTACAAAATAACTTTCCATCCATCCTTTGGTAAGCTTTGCATACTATATTGCATTCTTTGTTACAAATGACTTGCATACTCTATGTACTCACGGCTATATCTATATTTGCTCAGTTGACAAAGAGAAGCCATATCAGCAGGAGGTACCTGAAGGAGGATACTTTGAAGACTTCGCGGAATAGGACTTCGCTTCCCAGTCGATTTCCTGTGGGCATGTTGAACGGCTACTATGTTTATTTTCTGTTTTCCGCTGGAAGTTTCTTAAGCCTTTTAGGCTATTTATGTGTAAGCTTGGCCAAAAGGTCGTAACTCTGATAATTAATAATATTTGAGTATTTTCTTAGTATATTGTGATATGATTGATATTTCATCTATGTTTACACTATAAGTACTAGCGTGATTTTAGACAAGTGCGGTATACACAAAGAGTCCAGATTTGCATATTCGGTCTCGACACTGGCCCAACATACCACCTCACCAGCTCCAACTACGCTTTCCTCCGCACACTGTTTGTAGCCTATGTGGAGATAGGTGTGTCTACGTAGTGAGGTGTCTATATCAGACGTATGGGTCGTATCATTTCTCTATGGTCCTGATTCAGACTGATATGGTTTTGGACTGAAATGACACTGTACTGGCTATTACTTTTTTTCTAAGATATTTGTCGGACCTGGATTTTTCCATCCAGAATCCCCTGTATTTCACTGCACTATTCCCAAGATCAGATGATAACGCACACAGGTACATTGCGTCATCACTTCATACATCGCATGGAATATATATTACATAACCAAATGTGAAATTACACCATGTCGGGCGAAGTTTACAAAGGAGCTGAACAGGCTAAATGTTTACATTACATGAACAACAGCGGAAGTAAAACAAAGTGAGACCAAAATCCACAGACAAGCGACTGGGGGTAAACATGTGCCATATGAATATTTCCTAAGCTTAGGCAATATTTATAGGCACATAACACCATAGTCTAATTTGCCTTGGACCCCAAAAACTTCAGTAGTCGTCCTAGTTTACGGTGTCACTTCCACCATCCGTAGCAGGTGTATCCTCATATGCATAATGGTCTTGGGTCCCTGAATCTGATGTTGGTAAAGCAAGTGTGAGCACAATCCACCGTGCTCAGCGAGCTAATACACAGAATGCAAATAGATAATATGCATGGCTAAACAAGGGAAGGCTCGGGTTGTTTTATTTGCTAGAAATTGCTTTTTGAAATATATATTATGTAGAAAACTTCATATGACCTAGCAATTTTAACCAAAGCATAAGATTTGTAAAAGAATGCTTTATCAATAGTGATATAGAGACCATCCACCTTTACATGGTTTATATACCATATGCTATAACTTTAGCGTTATAGCCGCTTACATTACCACTGGGATGACACCTAAGACAACACCAATTAGGGCTTCCCACTGCCCTCATTTTATCTCAAAGTTTTCAAATAGAACTATATTGTTATGTTCCCATGTCTGCCTTTGACCGTGGGCATGACTATTCGAATAGTTTTGACTCGGCAGAGTTTGCACACTTTACCTGCAAGAGATAGTTTATTCGTTGCCCCGCATGATTCCTTAGTCGTGCGGTTGAGTAAACCATCACAGTAATCGTTCAAAGTACTTCGCCCCGTCCATTGTCTCACCATATGGGCTGATCCCGCTTGCGGCAGGTCCCATACGTTGTGCGGGATGTTCCCCTCCTATGCGCCTAGCAGCTGGCTCCCCGTACTGCTAGCATGCCGCAGAAGAACTTCACTCACAACGAGAGTCCCATCCAAGCCGTCACCCAGAATCGCTACTTGCACCACCACTTCTCCTCCACCAATGATGATGACTTTCGGCGTCCGATAAATTTACTAAGCTAGTTGTACTTTATAGACTTGTGGTTGTACTTGTTTTACATGGGGAGTCATGACAAGATTCAGTCCTTAGGGTTATCTGGGCAATTCTACTACAACCCACGCTCTCGTGCTCCACTGCACGATACCCCCGAACCATCCGCCCAGATAGATAAGCAATTTTGAGATTTTTGGAGGTGTAAAATAATCATACCACAATATACCAGTCATTCCCACCATGACTGCCCAACTAGTTTTTCCTCATGATTAAAATGATGCTCACTTGGGGCATTTAGATGCCCCCGAGGTTCCTAAATGAAGTAGCATGGCATATTAGTATGGATTTAGTTTTAAAAGATTACTACTATAGTTTTACTAGGGTGACAAGGTTCCCATGATCAAACATTCTAAGGAAAGTATTATTAACTTGCTCATTACTGGGTATGTAACTAGGGTATTGAAATCAAGTATATGCTCTAGCACATAAAATAACAGCATGCAATTGGTAATTTAAACAAAAATAATTTGCAGAAAGTGTAGGTCAATATGATCAAAGTATTGACTCGCCTTGGTCATAGTGGTCTGGTTCTTGAGCTTCAAGAGCTGCTACTTCTATCGCGAAAATTTGAATTAAAAATCAGAAAAGCAAACAAATCCCCATAGAAAAATTCAAATGAATTCAAAAGTACATGATCACGGTTCCATTGGTTAGATTTTGATTTTAGATGAATTAAGAAATATGTTTCACTTAATTCGGAGTTAAAATGAATTAGTAATGACCATTTGAAGCTCTTTGTTTTAGTAAATTCGAAAAAAGGTTAAAAGTCTGACAGGCGGGACCTTCAGTCGGTTGTCGGGACGACAACGTGGTCGTAATGACCGTGGTCGTAAATCCGACCGCGTGGTCTTAAGTTCGACCACCATGGTCGTAAACGACTACGTGGTCGTAGGTTCGACCACCGTGGTAGTAAACGAATGCGTGGTCGTAAATCCAACCGCTTGGTCGTGCGTTCGACCACCGTGGTCATAAATCCGATCGCATGGTCGTGAATTCGACCGCCGTGGTCATAAATGACTGCATGGTCGTAACGGCCGAGTTATCGGTTACGACCGCCTCGTCGTAGCGGCCGAGTGGTCGGTCACAACCGCATGGTCGTAGCTTAGTAATGTGCGGTCGTAAATGGTACTGAGCAGTCGTAAACGACACGGAGCGGTTGTAACGGGCTCAGAGTGGTCGTAATTGGTCTGGGTGGTCGTAAATGCTTTTGAGCGGTCGTAGGCGACGTTGGGTACAGCCAAGTACTCACAGACGTGGTCGTAAGGGGTTATGACCATGTTGTATCGGGGTGAACGTGGTCGTAAAGTGCTACAATCACGTTGTGAGTGGTCGGTGGGGAGCTTCAACCATGGCGTGAGCGGTTGTAAAGGGTTACGACCATAGGTGAAGGGGTGGGTGCAATTGATAGACTTATTGTATAGCCGGATTGAGCTATGACTATGAGGTTTAAACGTGATCGGGTATCCGACTGCATGGTCGTAAGGGGTGACGTGGTCGTGAGTCCATTCACGGGGTCATTTACGACCACGTGGTCGTAACTTCGACTGCATGGTCATAGTTTTGACCGCGTGGTCACAAATGACCACTTCACGACTAGGTCTCTTTTACGACCATGGATCCTGGCTGCTACAGTGCTTTTTTGACCACAACTATGATTTGCGACTACAGTAATTTTATAACTATGTGCAGGCGGTGGTCGGAACAGGGGACTATGGCTACGGTGATTGACTACAGTAATCAAGAGGGGAGCATCTAGGAGAGATTTGGAGGCTACCTAGGCGGTCTGTCGGGCTCAGGAGTGTCGGTGGCGAGCTGGCGGCGTGGGACAGCGACGGCCGAAGTGGTCGTACGGTGCGGGCGCAACTCAGGCGATGGGAGGCTCAACCGAGAAGGCGTCATGGGATGCTCTGGGGGTGCCTCCGTGAGAAGGAATTGGGCTCCGGTTGCAGCAATCAGCGGTGCGCTCCTCCGCTGGTCTTGGGGAAGAAGTGGTCGTGGACGGGCTGGGGTGTTCGAAAGGCCGATTCTTTGAAGCGGGAGGCTTAGTGGGTGGTGTGGAGTGATCGAGAGTCCCTAGACGAGGCTTTATAGCCGAGGAAAAGTGGGGTGGCATGGGAGGGCAGGTGAGCGGTCAAAGCCGGGGGCGTGGCGGTCGTATGGCCACAGTGCTGAGGATTCGACCTTGGGGTCAAGGAGTAGGCGAAGCAGGGCATGGGTGTAACATCCTAAATTCTGGATGTTTGAAATTTTGAGTAATTTAAAACTTTTATTTGCATCTTACTGGCATTTGAGTTTTGGTTGAAAATCTTATTTGGGTATCTTGAGTTTTGTGCTGAGCAAAATAATAACTGGAAATAAATCTCAAATACAAATAAGAATTATGATGATAAAAGATACAAAATAATTTTGGGAGTTTAAAACTCTAAGGATCAAAATACCAAAAATCTTGAATTCAAATTCAAGTTAATAAAATGAAACAAAAAGAATATTAGAATATATCTCTAAATGATTAGAACAAAAAATAAATAAATAAATATTCTTCTTTAAATTCAATAAGCATACATGACCCAAGGATAAGATATTCAATTCAGAAGGAAATAATATAAAAATCGACATCTGAGGGCAAGGCAAATAAAATCAACAATAAAGGAATATTAAATACTATGTCTAGATATTTGAACCAAAGTTAAAATTTAAAATTATGTAGAACTCAAAAATTAACAACTCCTAATGAGAACTAAAGTTTGAAGTAAAAATCCAGATTTTAAAATGTGCCTAGCCCTTCCTTTCCTTTTCTTACTTTTTCTCCTCTCCCCTCTCTCTTCCATGCGGGCCCCACGCTCCTACCCTCTGTCAGAACCCGGAGTAACGACCCCTGGATCCTCTGTGTAAATCGCACTAGTCCGGGATCAGCTCGTGCATACAGTACAACAAAGACAAATACCAAGATCAAATGACAAATTATATTAAATAAAGAGTACGGCCTTAAGGCTAAGTCTTATATCATCGCCCATTGGCAAAGATAAGTAAAGGAAATAACTACGGAAGCAAAAACAAGTGAAGCCCAAGCCTGCCCACAGGCAAACGACAGTAAGACGAGGCCTATTCGTCCAGACCTTCACCGTAGTCGACGACATCTTCCTTTGTATGGAGATTGCAAGGTGAGTACAAACTTGTACTCCACAAGTCACATGGAAAAATGCATCATAATGATAAAGGCTTCAATGGAAGGCTTATAGGGTTAGTTTGCAAAAACAACATTTAAGGAAATACAATAAATAGATTGAAATTGCTGAATTTAATACAGTAAGTAAAAGCAGTAATTGTAGTTGAAAATAATACCGTCAGTACAGGCTCCGACCATACACCAACCTATTCACGGGCATCCCACCCGGACCATCTTTTCCAAAAAGGTCTCATATGGATTCCATCCATCCACACGCTTCCAAACACTCGTGGATTCCATCCATCCAGAATCTTCCAATCTCTCTCATGGGTTCCATCCACCCACAAGGTTTTCATTCTCTCATGGATTCCATCCATCCATAAGGTTTTCAAAAATATTTTTGAAAAACAAAGTCTAATCCATGAAAAACTTTTACTCAGCATGCCCATGACCGTGGGCACAGCTATCCAGGATAGATTATACACTTTGCAGAGGTTGTACAGCTTTACCCACAAGACACGATCATCCCATACTGCCACCGGATTACACACTTCCTTAGGTGTGCGACGAGGAGTCGTGACAAGGCATTTACAATGCAAAGCCTTCAACCTGGCCAAGCCAACTCTAATGTTTCACCCCAGTAAGGAATCCACCAGACCGGGACCCCCTCTTGAGCCTAGACAAGACTTCTCATGGCTTAACCACGCTCGCCCAAGTGAGACTTCACATGGCACCAACCACGCTCACTTTCAACCTACGACTTGACTCAGGTTGGGACTTCACAAATTATTCAGCCAGGGCTGTCCCATACCAACCATGTGGTAGTACGATAGGGCTTTGCAACAGTAGCTCACAGACCGGTCTTTAATTGACTTAAGCTCAACCACATACCCCTGTGCACGACAGTCAACTACTGCGGCTCCAACCAACAGGGCATGCCTGCACCCACCAATCTAACTAATTGCCTAAGTCTAAACCAGTTTTTAAATTTTGTTTTCAAAATAATTCATAAACCTCCTTGACTCACCAAAGTCAAGACTATATTCAAAAAGCTTATCATTTTATGTAAAAAGTATCCCAAAACAAATGTCATAACTAAGCAGGTCTAAGCATTTGATATAAAATCTCTCTAGCCAATACTAATGTACCAGCTAGGGTTTGATCTAGGGTGACAAGGTATAAGGATTTCAATGTCAATGGAGGTGATAACAAATAGGTAGTAACTAAATTTAAAACTGAATTGAAATACGTTGAATAAAAATATGCATGCAATATACTTTAAAACAACATAATTTTATTTTGAAATCTGGGATCAACATGATCAAGGAGTGTGACTTGCCTTGCTCTTCAACTTGGCTTGAATCTTCGTCGAATAATTTTCCCGAATCGTCGAAGTCTACACGCGAAAATAACCCACCAAATTCAAATAAATTCAAATTAAATTAAAATTGACTTCAAATATTTGAATTGAGGCCAGAAATAGATAGAGGGGAATTTTTGAGGAATTTAGAAATTTAATGGGCCAAATCGGAGTTAGGACGAAGAAGAACGGGCTCCGGGAAGTTTAAATTCAGAGAAAATGGAAAAGGGATTTTCTGGAAATTATTTTCCTAAAGGAAAATCTGAATTATTGCGTCAGCAGGGAATTTAATTTCAGCCGAATTATTTTTCAACTGAAAAATAGATTAATTGCGCCATGCTGGCGTCAGCATTGGGGAGGTCTGACTGACCGGTGGACCCCGGGTCTATGGATCGGGTCCACGGGCGGCAGAGGCGGCTGAGGTGGTGTGGGAGGCAGCTGGCGTGGGCATGGCGCTGACGGGGTATGGAGGAGCCGAGGTGGCTGCCACCGGGCGGCCACGTGGCGTCCACGCTGGCACAGCGGCGGCAGGCGGGGCGCGCGACGGGGACGGGACTCGCCGGCGGCGGCGGTGCCGCCGCGGCGAGGGTCGGAGCGGGAAGAGGAGGCCGAGGGCAACGCGGGGGTGGCTCGGGGTTTACCGTGGGAGGCCGGGAATAGGCCGGCGGCGAGGACGGCGGCGGTGTTTCTCGGGTCCAACGGCATGGCGGCGGTCTGATGGCGCTCGAGCTGGGCAGACGGGCGCACAAGCTTCGCGGCGAGGAAGGGAAGCTGAGCGAGGAGGCGATGGAGCTCGAGGGCGGCCGAGGTGAGGGCGATTGCTCGCCGAAGTTGGGACGGCGGCGAGAATGGGGAAGCACGGCGTGGGGACACCCGAGGGCCCTTTTATAGGCGGCGGAGGGGTGCGGGGGCACGAGGAATCGTTCGCTAGAGGCGCGGGATCGTGGCGGCAGTTGCGGGTGGAGATCGTGCGGGGAGGTGAGGGAATTGGGGGCGTGGGCGCGCAGAGGGCGGAGGCGGTTGGGCGCATGGCTTGCGGCGCACAAGGGAGGCGGCGCGTGCGGGAACAGGGGGAAGCCGGGTAGGGCGGGCGGCGGTTGCGGCGGCGACACGAGGAAGAAGGGGGAGACCGCGCGGGGGAGATGACAGGTGCGGCCGGGGCGCGGGGAGGCGCTGATGGGTGGGACCCGCGGGGCAGGGAGACGGAGGAAGGAGGGGCGCGCCGAAAGGTGGGACCGGGAGGGAGAGAGGGAAAGCGGAGCGGGGCACGGGTGGCGCGGATGGCACCACGTCACCGAGGGTGGATCGGGCGGCCGGGAGTGGGGTGAGGCGGGGACGGCTCGGATGGGCCGGGGCGCATGGGGGCGGGAGGATCCGGGCTGGCCACGTGTCGGCCCGAGGAGTGAGGGAGGCGGGTTTGGTGGACGGCGGGGATGGCGGTGGTGTGGAGAGAATCTGGCCGTCCATGTGGCGGCCGGAGGAGGGAAGGAGGAGATTATTTTATTTTCTGATTTTTGGGTTTTTCAGAAAAGCACAGAAATACCATTAAGCCTCAGAAAAAATACAAAATAAACTCCAAAAATTCCAGAAAAATTCAGAGAACCTCCTGGAGACATTTTGGACTTAATAAAAATATTTCCAACTAATGTTGGTATTTAATTTTCATACTTAAAATACTTTTTAATTTCAAAATACATTTTAAAACTCCTGAAAACTTAGAAAACCCAAATAAAATCCAAATTACTCCAAATAATTAATTTGAAATAATATTTTTATAGAAAATCAAAATATCATTTTATTTAATAATATTTTTAGGTTTTCACTTAAAATACTTTTTTAAATCAGGCTTTTTCAAAAACAGAAATTCAGGGCAAATCCAAATTTAAACTTTAGGCACGAAAATACTTATTTCATTTTAAATTTTATCTTAATTAGTTTTTATTTATTTTTATTTTCATAAAAACCTGGGCTGTTACACCCTCTCTCCCCTCTCCCTATTCCCTACCGCTGGCCCCCCGGCCTCTCTCTTCTCTCCCCCTTCCCCTTTCTTCCACTGCGGCCGGGCACTCCCTCTTTCTTCCTTTCTTCTCCATCCCCCTGCACCAGCTTTTCTTTCTCTGTCTTCCACCGCAGCTTCGTCAACCGGCCCCGTCGCCCCTGTGCGTGCATCACGCCCCTGCGGGCGCGCACGTCGCCTCGCCTACGCCCGCATCACGTCAAGCCATCTCCTCCGCGTCGCCATACCCTAGCACGCATGCCTCTAGCTGTGTCGATGCCCATTCCGTGCCCATGCCTTGTCGGCCAACCCTGCAGGTTGCCGCTCAGTTTCGTCGTCTATAAAGCTCAGCCGAGACCCCTAATTGCATCGCCCACCTCCACTCATCCTCCCCTCTCGCGAAATTGAACTCCCTGCACCCCAAGCTCGCCGGCCGCCCCTTCTTCTTCGTCGCTGGCTATCCGGAGAATCGGCCACTTCAAACCATTTTCGACTGATTCCACCGCCTTGGAGCTCCGCCGTGGCCCCGCCAACTCTCCCCCACCGTCGCCCGGGCCTCCCAACGCCAGTACCTCACCGGTGACGCGAGCATATCTGCGCCACCATAGGCTGTCGTCACCAGCTCACCACGGCTTCTTCCTCGCTTGGCCAGTCCTATGGTAAGCTTTCCCCTTCCCTCCTCTTACTCCTGCGCCTGCCAATTCCTCCTCCCTTCCATCACGGTGCCGCCGCACTGTGACCACTCGCCGCCAGCCGCACAAACAGGCGCCCCAGCTGAATTGCACCATTCCGAGCTGCGCCACCTCCCCAATTAGCTTCCTCGCCCCCTCAGGATTCCATTTCGCCGGCCTTCCCAGCCTCCCCGGCCACCCCTCGCCGGCGCCGGCGCAGCCCAGTTGCGCCGGCTGCCTCCTCTGTTCTGCCCCGGCTCACGCATCACTTTGTATTAATGCATCCTCCTCTTCTGGTCAAGAGACACCCGCCGCCCAGATGGTTAGCAGCACCGATCGCTAACACACAAAGCCCCCTAGGTCCCGAGTTCGAACTCAGCCAGCCGCGCCCCTTCCACCCATTTTAATTTCATTTTTGTAACCCATATCAAGCAAGAAAAATCAAGGAAAATTAGAGAATAATTTAGAGAAGCTAATAAAATTTAATTAGGATGTAAGAGAGATTATGTAGGATTTAAATTTGGATTATTTATCACTAATGTGCCTTTAGTATTTATTTTAAGACTAATTATTAATTAAAGGCATTAATAAAGAAAAACAACTTTGGTTAAATGCCCAAATAAAGATTACCCTAGTTACAATTAAAATATGCCCAACATTTAACATGACGCCATTAAATAAATCTCAGTAATAGATTTAATTAAGTAGCAATATTAAAATATGATCCGGTACAACAAGCTAGGACCTGTATACATGGATCCTAATTCAAATTAAACTATGTCTAGTAATATCTAAGGGTGCATAAAATGTTGTACCACAAAATGCTATAAAACCGGACCCTAAGATTAATTCAGTAAGCTAAAGATTATATACCTCGCATATAGCATATGCCCTAAATATAAACGCTCGACAAAATAATACCCAGCTAAATTTGTACACTGATTCATAGGTCTAACCTGACTCATGGAACTTCCTTGATAAACACAAAAATAATAAAAGTGCTTATTAGTAGATAGGTCGAGTCATCGTATTCTACCATCGACCTTGCCTCAAATCACTCGAATCACCCATTAACTCATAATAAAGCTAAATTGAGTTTACTCGGATTTAATTGGGCCTTTTGAGTTATTTTCTTTTACTTGGATTCAGTCGTTTAGCGCGTAATTAGAAACTGGAGCCCTGAAGATCCTAAGGGTTAAGCAAGATCAAGATCGAAGTAAAGACGAAGGGACTGAAGACCATCACATCAGATAGCCTCGAGTGAGCTCAGGACCGTGGTAAACCGCGCAAGGCGAGTCAATACTTTGGTCATGTTGAACCTACATTTTCTGCAAATTACTTTTGTTTAAATTATCAAATTGCATGCTGTTACTTTATATACAAATACATGCTTAATTTAAGATTCTAGTTATATGCCCATCATTTAACTTGATTAATATTACACCTCCTTGGAATATCTGCATATGTGAACCTTGTCGCCCTAGTAAAATTATAATAGTAACCTTCCGAAAATAAGTCCGTAATTATATGCCGTGCTTAGTAGTGCTCATGGGCACAAGAACGCCCAAACATCACTTTTACTCATGAGAAACTGGTTTGGGCAGTCATGGTGGTAATGACTCGTATATGTTGGATATGATTATTTTATACTCCCAAAAACCTCAAATTGCTTATCTATCAGGGTGGATGGTTTGGGGGTATGGTGCAGGGGTGCACGAGAGTGTGGTTTGTGGTAGAACCATCCAGATAACCCTAAGAACTGAATCTTGTCATGACCTTCTGTGTAAAACAAGTACAACCACAAGTCTGTAAAGTACAAATTGGCCTAGTAAATTTACCGAACCCTGAAAATCATCATCATTGGTGGAGGAGTGAAGTAGTGCAAGCAGCTGTCTGGGTGGCGGGCTTGAATGGGGCACTTGCAGAGGGTGAAGTTCTTCTGCGGTGCGCTAGCAGTGTGGGTAGCCAGCTGCTAAGCGCATAGGAGGGAACATCCTGCACAATGTATGGGAGCCACCGCAAGTGGGAGCAGCCCATAGGGTGAGATGATGGAAGGGGCAAGGTACTTTGAATGGTTACTATGATGGTTTGCTCAACCGCATGACTAAGGAATCGTGTGGGGCAATGAGTGAACTGTCTCTTGTGGGTAAAGTGTGCAAACTTTGTAGATTCAAAACTATTTGAATAGCCATGCCCACGGTCATGGGCGGACATGGGAATTTAACCAGATATAGTTCTATTTCAAAAACTTTGTGGGTGGAAATAGAAAAATGGAGGGCAATGGAAAGTCCTATTTTGAGTTGCCTTGGGTGTCGTCCCAGTGATAATGTAAGCGGCTATAACACTGAAGGTCTAGCATATGGTGCAGAGAACATGTAATGGTGGATGGAATCTGGATCGCTATTATTATTGCATTCTCTTACACATTATGCTTTTATTCAAAACAGCTAGGTCTCAGGAAATTTCTATGTATTATATTTTTAAATAATGATAATACTTCTTCCAAAATAAAATGTTATGAAGAATAAATAGAGTCGTAAGAAAAGAAGATGGTTGTTTGTGGTAAACATATAAAGTTGTTGGTGGATTCATGTCGATCATAAAAAAGAAACGATAGTGTGAATTCTAAGAGAAATAAATTGGTGGATCCTAAATGAATAGATAGGCTAGATAGATGATCTAAATGATTTTTGAAGAATTAGGGGGTGTAAAGGTAATTGTTGGATTACAACACTCATAACTAATATAAATTCTTGGGAGATGTTGGCGATAATGGGATGAATAGGATTTGATCAAATACTAGATGGATGAATTGAAGGTTTGGGGAAATTGGAGATATGATAATTGGAGTATAAACTTGATCAATGATATTCTTGGTGGATGTATAGTAGTGAATTGTAAACTTGATAAGGGTAGTGAATTGTAAACTTGATAAGGTATACTAATGAATTAGTTAGAGATAGATAATGGAAAATAAGGTTGATTATTGGGAGAGCAAATAATGGTTTTGGATCAATAACAAAAAGGATTGAGTTATTAGAGAATCCTGATATAAATGATATCAGTGGATTTAAAAATAATCATGATGGATAATTGTTAGAGTCAGAAGTGAAGAGTTGATGAATAGCATCCGCAAGATTGGATTCTTACGAATTTAGAATACAAAAGATATTGGTGGGTCTAAAATAAATGATGTCACTCGCTGTTTGGAGTTTTAGACAGCAATCAATATAGAAAGTGTATGATCGGTGGATTACTTAAATGATGTCACTCGCTGTTTGGAGTTTTAGATAGCAATCAATATAGAAAGTGTATGATCGGTGGATTACTTAAATGATGTCACTCGCTGTTTGGAGTCTTAGACAGCAATCAATATAGCAAGAGTATGATCGGTGGATTAATTAAATGATGTCAATCGCTGTTTGGAGTTTTAGACAACACTCAATATAGAAAGTGTGTGTTGGTGGATTAAGTAAATGATGATACTCGCTGTTTGGAGTCTAGACAGCAATCAATAAAGAAAGTATATCTTTGGTGGATCAAGTCAATTATGGCAATCGCTGTGTGGAGTTTTATGCGGCAACAATAACACTATGATTAAATAATAATAATGCTACTAAAAGCAATTTATGGCAAATAAAATAAACCGAGCCTCTCCTTTGATAAGCCATGCATACTATTTATTTGCATTCTGTGTATTGTCTCACGGAGCACGGTGGTTTGTGCTCACACTCGCTCTCACAACAAATCCAGAATCAGGAATTAGATCATTACGCTTCAGCAACACTCTTGGTCATGATGGCAAAGAAGATGAAGATATCAAGGGCTAGGTCACGAACCTCCAGTTGGCTACCTATGGGCATGTTATGAGGGCCCCACTTGTGTGCTTCGTTTCCGTTACTGCATTTTATTGATTTCAGCCTAATCGGCCCATGAGTAAGTCTACTATTATATTTACGCTTCCGCATGATATGTACTTTGATGTTCGAATCAGAATCGTGAGCGTATCTCACCGATCTAGGGAATAGTGCGGTGGAATCACAGAGGATGCCGGATGTTAAAATCTGGGTCCGACAATGGGCTCCGAGAAGACGGGAGTAGGCGGTGACTTGCGGGGCGCGCAGGCGCAGAGTTTGCCAGTGCAATCGCACGGCTCTAGAGCGGTCGACTCCGACTTAATGATGGTGCAGGCGCGTGACGCCTGAACAGAGGAGGTGACGGGGGCAGGAATATGCTGCTGCTCATGGTGTCAGTCAGGTGGGTTGGTGGTGGTGGTGACTTCGACGCTTGACCGGTGCGATGGTGTGGTCAAAAGTCGGTCGCCGTGGCAAGGCGACATGACCGGGGGAGATTGCCGGGCAGTTGGGGATGACGAGCTCGTGCGTGAGGAGTTAGAGAAGCGAGGCCCAGTGACATGAGGGCAGGTCATGCCTCCGACTGTTGGTTTGAAGGGTGTCGTTGTGCTTCGGCTGCGGTTGGGTGGGCTGCAGCCGACTGGGCCAGACAAAAAAGGCTTCGGCCATGGCCGCACAAGGGGAGAAGGAGAAAAAGGGGCTGGCTGGGCCTTAGCCGAGTTTTGGCCCTTGCTCTTTTTATTCATTTTTCATTTCTTTCTTATTTCATCTTTAATTTGTTGGAACCTCAATCACAAAAGTCAAGGAAAATCCACAAAAATTTCCAAACATGGTCAAATATATTCCAAAAATAATTCCAGGGCTACACATTCCTAGGTTCATATTTTCAGGATGTTACAACTCTACCCCCTTAAAAAGAATCTCGACCCCGAGATTCAGCCTAATCTGAGAATAAATAGGGATAGTCTCTTCTCAGCTGATCTTCACGCTACCAGGTGGCTTCCTTCTTGGTGTGATGGTTCCACTGAACTCGGCACAAACGGACAGTCTGATTCCTGGTCTTCCGTTCTACCGTATCTAAAATCTTGATAGCCCGCACCTTGTAGGTCATGTCACTCTCTAGCTCAATTGCCTCCAATGGGGTATTATCTTCTGGAACTCGAAGACATTTCTTGAGCTGGGACACATGGAAGACATTGTGCACGTCAGCTAGGCTTGCGGGCAATTGTAGTTGGTAGGCTACTTCTCCCTTCTTGGCTATAATTGGGAACAATCCAACATAACGTGGGGCGAGCTTGCCTTTGACCTTGAATCTTCTAACTCCTCGCAAAGGTGACACCTTTAGGTATACATAATCTCCAGTTTCAAAACTCAAGGGCCTTCACCTCTTGTCTACATAGCTCTTCTGTCTTGACTGGGTTGCCTGCAGTCTGTATCTAATTAGGCAAACTTTTTCTTCAGCCTGTTTCAGAGTGTCTGGTCCAAAGACATAGCCTTCTCCTATCTTTGACCAGTGTAGAGGGGTTCGGCATTTTCTTCCATATGAGGCTTCGAATGGGGACATCTGCAGACTGGCCTGATAGCTATTGTTGTATGCGAATTCAGCATATGGCAAACATCCGTCCCAATCCTTAGAAAAATCCAAAACACAGGCTCGATGTAACATCCCAAAAATTCGCTTTCTGAAAAATTTAATTTCAAATTAATTATTTTAAATTATTTGAGTTTTATTTGGAGTTTGCTGGCTTTTATTTGGCTTTTCTGAATTTTCTAGGGTTTAAAACCTATTTTTAAAATTTAAAAAGTAATTTAAAGTATGAAAAATAAATATCAACAATAGTTGGAAATAATTTTATTTAGTCCAAAATATCTCCAGAAGCTTCTGGGAATTTTTCTGGAATTTTTGGAGGTATTTTCATATTTTTCTGAGGTCTAAATAATTTCCTAGCCTTTTTTTAAAACATAAATCAAATTCTAAAATTTAAAAAATTCCTCCCCTTCCCCATCAGCCGACGCGTGGACGGCCCAGATCTGCCCACGTCGCCGACTGGCCCATCCAGGCCGCACCTAGCTTCTCCCTCGCTGCATAGCGGGCCCGGCCTGTCGGCCAGCCCCGCCTTCCCTTCCTCCTCGCCCGACGCGTGGACGGCCTGGATGAGCCGCGTCCCCGCGCTCGGCCCATCTAACCGTCCCCTCCCACTTAAACGGCGCCAGCCGCCCGATCTGCCTCCACGCCACGTGGCCGCGATCCGCACTCCCCTCCTCTCTTCTCTCTGACTCACGGGCCCCGCCTGTCAGTCACCCACACCGCCGCTCCCGCTGCCGCCCGGCCCCGCCTATCAGACCTTTCTTCCCCGCGGAGCCGCCTCCTTCCTTCTTTCTCCCCTCTTTCCTTCTTTACTTCGGCCGACCGTTTACCACGTGGAACACGGCCATTACTCACAGTTCCTCCCCGGTTTGGAAACCGCCGTGAACCCCGCCATCCCCGCGCCCGAATCCCGTCGGCCCACGCCTTATTTCCCCTAAATGCACCCGTAACCGGCGCATGCCGCGCCAACTCCGACGAGCTATTACCGCGCCCGTGCTCCCCCTCTGCCCCTATAAATACCCCCCGGCCTCGCCTCCCTCCGCCCAGTACTCCAACGCGCTCCACCTCCCTTCCCGAGCACCGTAGCGCTCTGCCACCGTTCCTCTCTCTCCCTGAGCTCCGCCGCACTCCGGCGAACTTTTGCCGACACCTCGGACATCCCCGGAACCCACCGCCACCACCCCGAGCTTCCTCGCGTTCGTGCGAACCTCCCTGACCCCTCGGCCGCCCCTCCCCGCCACCGGAGCGCCGTCGCACCGGAGCTCCCGAGCCGTCTCCACCGCTACCTCGTCGCAGGCCACCTCCCGCTCGCCCCGAGCCTCGCCGACCCCTCCAACCGAACCCTCTTTGCACCCAGGACGCATTTTGGGCAACACTCGAACCCCTCGGACCATCCCTCGCCGCCGGCGCTGCCGCCCGATCTTCTCCGACCACCCCGCTGCCGACCGGTTTCGAAGGTAAAACCCTTCTGTGTGGTCGTAGTCGTAAAAGCTTTCCACGTGGTCGTAAATGGTTACGTGCTCGTAAGCGTCTGTGTGGTCGTACACGATTAAGTAGTCGTAAATGTCTATGTTGTCGTAAACAACTTCGTAGTCGTAACCCGACTGCGTTGTCGTAACCGACTACATAGTCGTAAGCGACTGTGTGATCGTACCGACTACATAGTCGTAAGCAAAGGTGTGATCGTAACGACTACATAGTCGTAAATTCGACTGAGTGATCGTAAACGACTTTGCGGTCGTAATCTCAACTGCGTGGTCGTAAGCCATTCTCCGTGGTCGTAGACAGCTTCATGGTCGTAATCTCGACTATGTATTCGTAAGAGACCTCACGGTCGTAACCTCAACTGTGTGGTCGTGAACGACTTCGTGGTCGTATGCTCGACTACGTGGTCGTACGCTATTCCGAGTGGTCGTATGCTATGCTGCGTGGTCGTACGCTACTCTGCGTAGTTGTAATGACTGAAATTCAAATTATGTGCATTGCTATTTATATAAAATATTAGTTCAAATCTTAAGGCATTAGTTATATCCAACCTTGTTATGCCCTCATTTGAAGTTGAATGCCATGTACATTTGTAACCCTAGAATTTCCTTTGTCTCAATAATGAGAGTATTATAATTATTTGTGAATATTAGAATGGTAGTATAATGCTTAGTCTGGCTATTTAATGTCCTTGAATTCTTGAAAATGGGAAATTATGATTTATTATGGAACCCTTGTGTTTATAAAGTTAGTGGTGATTGGAGTTGCCACTGTCCTTTTAAAATAAAATAAAAATGTGAAAGTTGGTTTAGATTAGGGTGGATGGTTGGTTTGGGTTGGTGCAGTTAGCACGAGATCTTGAAAAGTGTTTGTTCCACCCTAGTCAATTAAGGACCGACGCTTGTGTTTGTCCAGACTGAGCACTACCGTACAACCCTAAGTCTATATGGGTACGACCTAGCTGATTAACTCATGATAGTCTAGTTTAGGTGCCACCAGTGGAAAGTGGGTGCAAGGGATTTACTCGTTATTCACAGTGAGGGACAGGGATTTACTGTACTCATATGGCGCAAGAGGGGGCTTCGGATTGGGCGGATTTAACCCTTCTGCGGTGAAACCTCAGCGGGTGGTGTCTAGCTAGTCTAGAGTGAGGTAAAGGCTTTGTGACAATTTATCTGTGTCTCATGCCAAAGGAAGCGTGGCGACTGATAAGATAATTTGTCTCTTAGGGGTAAAGTTGTACAACCTCTGCAGAGTGTAAAACTATTCGAATAGCCGTGCCCACGGTCAAGGGCGGCAAGGAATGCATTCACATGGTAGATTTCTGGTTTTGTTTTAAAATCAAAGTTTTGGTATTCCGAGAGTGGAGGGAACTCTCGGAAGGGTATCCTGGCAGTTGGAGCCAGAGAGGGTGGATGAAACCCGCAGTATTAAACTTGTTCAAGTTGTTTAAGCTAGTGTTGGTGGATGGAACCTTCACTACAAAGTTAATGTTAGTTTCTATTAAAACATTTACTTTATTAAATGGATGCCTTCGAAAGTAATTAGTAGTAAGTGAAATTTAAAATATTGCTTTGTGCAAAAGAACCATATAGCCTTCCTTTGTCAAGCCTTGCATCTATTGCATTTTTCCCAAGACTTGTGGAGTACTTTATGTACTCACATGCTACACTCCAAAAATAATCCCCAGAGGAATATGAAGCTCAAGGAGGTGATTACGACTACTTCGCGTGTGGATTTGATGAAGGATTCCCGGAGTACTAGGTCGCGCTTCCCCAGTCAATTGCCTGTGGCGTATTGATGGGACTTCGCCGAGTTTATAATTTGCTTCCGCTGTGTTTCGTGTGTGCGAGGTCTTGAAACCTCATTTGTAATAATGGGACCTTTCGGTCAGTACTCTTAATTATTATAATAAATCATTGTTGGTGATGTATTCCATTCTGTTTAACTGTGTGCACTAGCTTTGATCCGGGACTAGTGCTGTAATACACAGAGGGTCCGGGTTCGGAAATCCGGGGTCCCGACACTCAAAGAATGTCTTCCAATATTTGATTCACCCTTTCCGTTTGACCATCTGTCTGGGGGTGATAGGCTGTGCTGAAATCTAGATGTGTGTCGAGAGCTTCATGGAGGCTAGCCCAAAAATGAGAGGTAAACTAGGAACCTCGGTCTGAGACCATCCTTTTGGGTACACCGTTCAAACACATGATGCGAGACATGTATAATTCTGCCAGCTTGTCTCCTTTATAGGTGGTCTTGACAGGGATGAAATGCGTGACTTTTGTTAATCTATCTATTACAACCCAAATGGAGTCGTACCCAGATTTGGTTCGTGGGAGTCTAGTGATGAAGTCCATCCCAACTTCTTCCCACTTCCATTGAGGTACTTGTAATGGCTGTAATAGCCTTGCTAGCCTCTGATGCTCAGCCTTCACCCTTTGACATACATCACAACATGCCACATGTTCATCAATATCCCTTTTCATGCGTGACCACTAGTAGCACTGCTTCATGTCCTGATACATCTTGGTACTCCCGGGGTGGAGGGAGTATGCAGAGCTGTGAGCTTCCCTCAATATCAGGTCTTTGAGGTCCTTTTGGTGTGGCACAAAGATACGGGTCCCATATCTCAGAACATCCTGATGATCCATAGTTACTTTGGAAGCCTTCCCTACTTCCATTAATCTTTTTAGTCTTAGAGTGGTTGGGTCTTCTTTCTGTGCGGCTATAATTTGCTCTTCGATACTCGAGTGGATTTCCATGGCCACTATAGTGCCTTGTTCTACTATCTCCAGATTTAGTGCTGTTAACTCCTGGTACAATTTCAGTTGTTGCTCTAAGACCATGAGGTTACTGCAATAGGCCTTATGACTTAAGGCGTCGGCTACCACATTAGCTTTGCCTGCATGATAGTGAACACTTAAGTCGTAATCCTTATCAACTCCAACCATCTCCTCTGTCTTAGGTTCAAGTGTGACTGGGTGAAGAAGTACTTGAGGCTCTTGTGGTCGGTATAGATGTCACAATGCTTACCGATCAAATAATGCCTCCAAATCTTGAGTGCATGCACCACTGAAGCCAATTCCAAATCGTGAGTTGGGTAATTCGCTTCATGGGGACGAAGTTGCCTGGATGCATATGCCACAACCTTGCCTTCTTGCATTAGTACGCATCTAAGTCCTTGATGTGAGGCATCACAGTATACCTCAAAATCTTTGCGTACATCTGGCAAGACTAGCGCAGGAGTGGTGGTTAGCCCCTTCTTAAGTTCTTGAAAACTATCTTCACAAGCCCTTGTCCACTCAAATCTCTGTCCTTCTTGAGTAATTGTGTCAGAGGTCTAGCAATATGTAACATCCTGATTTTCAGAGCCTTTTTGAAACTTTTAAAATAAAATTCACCATTTGATTTTTCTGGAATTAATTAAAGCTTAATTGCAATTTTCATTAATTAAAAAGATTTAATATGATTAAATTAAACATAAATATTTGCCAAAAATATTTTACTTGTATTCCTTGTGTCACAAGGAATTTTTCTACATTTTCTTGGATTTTTTGGAGTTTGTTTGAGCTCAATTTTAAATTTCCAAAAAAGGAGAGGAGAGATGTTCTGTTCATCTGTCTTCCCCAGCGCGCTCGCAGTCAGATCGATCTCTCCTGTACGTGCACATTCTCTTTCCTTTTTCTCTCTCTTCATAACTTCCAATCCGGACCTTATTTCAATGTCCTCCCAAAAGGAAAGTTGTGCCAAATCACGCAAGGAATCCATCCCAATTGACCTCTTTCCATTTCGTTCATCCGTTTGCCTTTTATTTCCTATTTTCCAAAACGTACTCTAAACCGAAATCTACGAATTGGAGCCGGTTTCTACCTCCTCCAAGCCTATAAATACGACCCCTTCACCCCTCTAAACCCATCCCAAGCCGTGGCAAGTCCCCTCAAAGCTCAGGACGCCGTCGGCATCGAGGCCTTTCGGTCCCGAATTTGCTCGTCGCGTCTCGAGCTATCCGGTGAGTTTTTCCGTAATCTTTTCGCGTCACATTGTGCCATCGTATGCCATATATCTTCTTGCCAAGTTAATTTGGTTTTGGTGCAGCCAATCTCCCGGAATCGAGTTTTCCCCAATCCAGGTCAAGAGCGCTTCCCGACGTCGATTCGTCATCTCCGGTAAGCTTTAGCCCTTGCCGTAATTTTTCTTAGACTTGCCTCGTCGCGTTCTACGCCGTGCTCACTTCCTTTTCCCCTAAAAGCCTTCACAAATTTTTGCCTCCGAATCTCGCCATAGCTACCAATGGCATCTCGTGTCCCTATCTATCCGGTGATGTTTTCTCCCAATCCGTTCATGTCACATTGTGCCAAACCATCCCAGGTAGCTACCCTCCAAGTGGTTTTAGATTTCGTTCACCGAGCACCAAGATATCAAGATTTTGCTTTTTCCTTCCCGACGTCGTTCAAACGTCGTTTGCGTCGTCTTCGGTGGGTTTCTGTCTGAGCCGACAATTTTTCTAGCTTTGCCAAGCCGTGTTCTAGCCCGTGCTCACCCTCTTTCTCCATGTTTTATGCCCGGGTTTTATTCCTCTCTCCTAACCACGTCGTTGTAGCCGCCCGTGCCATCATCGTTCTCCGTTTGGCGTGCCATCGCTTCCTATGTGTGCCTTGGGTCCCTAGCAACCCATTTTGCTAGTTAGATGCACCACCCATGCCTCCTCTCGCTGACGCTACCCTTCTCTCCAAAAGTGCTGCTCTCGGGTGAACAGTAACTTTTGCTATTTTCCAGCATTTTCTCGCTCGGCAAACTTTAGATCGCTTGTTCTCCTTCATCCGAACTCCGATTGACCCGATTCTTTTTCCTAAATTCATCTAAAATTGAGCTCTCTCGTTTGGTTCTGGTTTTGCAGTTTTTGGAGTTTATTTGAATTTTATTTGAATTTGTTTTGTTGCTCTTTCTTTTCGCGCATAGAATCCAACGTGGTTGAAGATCTCTCCGCTCCGCAGCAAGAAGACCCAGAGAGTGTGCAAGAAGGCAAGTCTCCTTTGATCATCTTGAACCTATGATTTTGAAATGTTTTAATTATTTTAAATTATGTGCATTGCAATTTACATAAAACATTAGTTCAAATCTTAATGTATTAGTTAATCCAACCTTGTTATGCCCTCACTTGAAGTTGATTGCCATGTACCTTTGCAACCCTACAAATTCCTTTGACTAATTAATGAGAGTAATATATTTAATTGTTGGTATTACAATGGTAGTACAATGCTTAGCCATGCTATTGACTACCTCATAAATCTTGCAAATGGGAAATTATGAATTATGGTAACACCCTTGTTTTTATAAATTTAGTGGTAATTGGAGTTGCCACTGTCCTTTTAAAATAAAATGAAATGTGGAAGTTGGTTTAGATTAGGGTGGATGGTTGGTTTGGGTTGGTGCAGCAAGCACGAGATCTTGTAATGTGTATGTTCCACCCTAGTCGACTAAGGACCGACGCTTGTGTTTGTCCAGACTGAGCGTTAACCGTACAACCACAAGTCTATATGGGTATGACCTAGCCAGGGATGGACTGGTTATTCACAGTGAGGGACAGGGATTTACTGTACTCATATGGCGCATGAGGGGGCTTCGGTTCGGGCAGTTAGCGTACCTGCGGTGAAACCTCAGCGGGTGGTATCTAGCTAGATTAGAGTAAGGTAAAGGCTTTGTGATATTTTATCTGGGTCTCATGCCAAAGGAAGCGTGTTGACTTTTAGGATAATTTATCTCTTGTGGGTAAAGTTGTACAACCTCTACAGAGTGTAAAACTATTCGAATAGCCGTGCCCACGGTCAAGGGCGGGCAAGGAATGCATTCACATGGTAGATTTTTGGTTTTGGTTTCAAAATTAAAGTTTTGTATTCCGAGAGTGGAGGGAACTCTCGGAAGGGTATCCTGGCAGTTGGAGCCAGAGAGGGTGGATGGAACCCGCAGTTTTAAACTTGACCAATTGTAATTGGTTGGCTAGTGTTGGTAGATGGAACCTTCGCTAGAAAGTTAATGTTAGTTCTGTTAAAACAATTACTTTATTAAAATGATGCCTTTGAAAGTAATTAGTAGTAATTGAAATTAAAACATTGCTTTGTGCAAAAGAACCATATAGCCTTCCTTTGTCAAGCCTTGCATCTATTGCATTTTTCCCAAGACTTGCGGAGTACTTTATGTACTCACATGCTACACTCAAAAATAATAACCAGAGGAGTATGAAGCTCAAGAAGGCGATTACAACTTCTTCGCGGGTGGATTCGATGAAGGATTCCAGGAGTTCTAGGTCGCGCTTCCCCAGTCAATTGCCTGTGGCGTATTGATGGGTCTTCACCAAGTTTATCTTTTGCTTCCGCTGTGTTTCGTGTGTGCGAGGCTTGAAACCTCAATTGTAATAATGAGACCTTTCGGTCTGTACTCTTTAATATTGTAATAAAGCGTTGCTGGTGATGTATTCATTTCTGTTTAACTGTGTGCACTAGCTTTGATCTGGGACTAGTGCGGTAATACACAGAGGGTCCAGATTCGGAAATCCGGGGTCCCGACACAATCTGAGAAAATCCATCTATGAACCTTCTATAGTATCCTGCCAACCCAAGAAAGCTTCTCACTTCTGTGGCATTGGTGGGTTGTTGCCATTCCATTACAGCTGCTATCTTGGATGAATCCATTGATACTCCTTCTGCAGTCACTATATGGCCTAGAAAGCTTATATCTGGTAGCAAAAATTCACACTTGCTAAATTTGGCGTACAGTTGGTGTTCCTTCAGCTTCTCTAGCACAAAACGTAAGTGCTCAGCATGCTATTCGGCATTCTACGAATAGATGAGGATATCATCAATGAATACCACCAAAAATTTATCCAAATATTCCATGAAGACCTTGTTCATTAGATTCATGAAATAGCCTGGGGCATTGGTTAAACCAAAAGACATAACTGTAAACTCATACAAGCCATATCTAGTGGAAAAGGCTGTCTTTGGAATATCTTCAGGCCTAATCTTTATTTGATGATAGCCCGACCTTAAGTCAATTTTGGATAATATCGTTGCTCCTCCCAACTGATCAAACAAGTCATCTATTCTGGGTAGGGGATATTTATTCTTGATGGTCACTTCATTCAAGGACCGGTAATCTATAGACATTCTGGCCGTGCCATCCTTCTTCTTCACAAAGATTACCGGGGATCCCCAAGGTGAGGAACTCATGGAGTTGCTTCTTTAATTCCTTTAATTCATCCACGGTCATCCTTGTCGGACATAGTTTTTAACATCCGGCATCCTCTGTGATTCCACCGCACTATTCCCTGAATCAGTAGATAGTGCTCACAGATTACAGTTCTAAATATCAAAGTACATATCATGTGGAAGCGTAAATATAGTAGTAAACTTACTCATAGGCCGATTGGGCCAAAATGAATAAAATGCAGCAGCGAAAATGAAGCACACAGGTGGGATCCTCAGGACATGCCCACAGGCAGCCAACTGGAGGTTCGCGACCAAGCCCTTGACATCTTCATCTTCTTTGCCATCATGACCAAGAGTGTTGCTGTAGCGTAGTGATCTGATTCCTGATTCTAGATTTGTTTTGAGAGCGAGTGTGAGCACCAACCATCGTGTTCTACGAGCCAATACACAGAATGCAAATAAATAGTATGCATGGCTTATCAAAGGAGAGGCTCGGGTTATTTTATTTGCCATAAATCGCTTTTAGCAGTATTATTATTTTTTAATCATAGTGTTATTGTTGCTGCCTAAAACTCCAAACAGCGATTGCCATAATTGACTTAATCCACCGAAGATACACTTTCTATATTGAGTGCTGTCTAAAACTGCAAACAGCGAGTGCCATCATTTACTAAATCCACCGAACATATATTTTCTATATAGAGTGTTGTCTAAAACTCCAAACAGCAAGTGTCATCGTTTATTTAATCCACCGATCATACTTTTTCTATACTAATTGTTGTCTAAAACTCCAAATAGTGAATGTTACCATTTATTTAATCCACTGAACATACACCTTCTATATTGATTGTTGTCTAAGACTCCAAACAGCGAATGACATCATTTATTTTGAATCCACCAATATCTTTTGTGTTCTGAATTCCTAATAATCCAATGTTGTAATTGCTATTCTTCAACTCTTCACTTCTGAATTCTAATGATTCTCTAACATAATTACTTTCAAATCCACCGATATCATTTATATCAGTACTTTCTAACAATTCAATCCTTTCGGTTATTGATCCTAAAGTATAATTTGTTCTTCCAGTAATCAACCCTATTTTCCATTACCCACTCTGACTAATTCACTAGTATACATCCACTAGAAACATTATTGATCAAGTTTATACTCCAATTATCATATCTCCAATTTCCCCAAGAATTCAATTCATCCATCTAGTATTTGATCAAATCCTATTAATCCCATTATCGCCAACATCTCCCAAGAATTTATATTAGTTATCAGTGTCGTAATTCTGCAATTACCTTTTCACCCCCTAGTTCTCCAAAGCATCATTTAGATCATCTATCTAGCCTATCTATTCATTTAGGCTCCACCAATTTATTTCTCTCAGAATCCACACTATCGTTTCTTTTTTATGATCGACATGAATCCACCAACAAATTTATGTGTTTACCGTAAACAGCCATCTTCTTTTCTTACAACTCTATTATTCTTCCTAACATTTTATTTTGTGAGAAGTATTATCATTATTTAAAAAAATAATACATAGAAATTTCCTGAGACCTAGCAGTTTTGAACAAAAACATAATGTGTAAGAGAATACAATAATAATAGCGATCCAGATTCCATCCACCATTATATGGTGTCTGCAAAATATGCTAGACCTTCAGCATTATAGCCGCTTACATTATCACTGGGACGACACACAGGGCAACACAAATCAGGGCTTTCTACTGCACTCCACTTTTCCATTCCCACCCACAAAGTTTTTGAAATAGAACTATATCTGGCCACTTTTCCATTCCACCCTTGACCGTGGGCACGGCTATTCAAATAGTTGACTCTGCAACGCTTGCACACTTTACCCACAAGAGAGTTCACTCGTTGCCCCCACACGATTCCTTAGTCATGCGGTTGAGCAAACCATCACAGTAACCGTTCAAAGTACCTCGCCCCTTCCATCATCTCACCCCTATGAGCTTAGCCCGCTTGCGGCAGGTCTCATAGGTTGTGCGGGACATTCCCCTCCTATGCGCCTAGCAGCTGGCTACCCACACTGCTAGCACGCCGAAGAAGAACTTCACCATCTGCGGGTGCCCCATTCAAGCCCGCAACCCAGATAGCCACTTGCACTACCTCACCTTCTCCACCGATGATGATGACTTTCAGGGTCCGGTAAATTTACTAAGCCAAGTTGTACTTTACAGACTTGTGGTTGCACTTGTTTTACATAGGAGGTCACGACAAGATTCAGTCCTTAGGGTTATCTAGGTGGTTCTACCACAAACCACACTCTCGTGCACCCCTGCACCATACCCCTGAACCATCTGCCCAAATAGATAAGCAATTTGAGGTTTTTGGGAGTATAAAATAATCATATCCAACATATACCAGTCATTACCACCATGACTGCCCAACCAAACTTTCTCATGATTAAAAGTGATGCTTGGGCGTTCTTGCACTCGTGAGTATCTAAGCATGGCATGTCATATAATTACGGACTTATTTTTGAAAAGTTATTATTATAACTTTGCTAGGGCGACAAGGTTCACATATTCAAATATTCCAAAGGAGGTGTAATATCAATCAAGTTAAATAATGGGCATATAACTAGAATCTTAAATTAAACATATATTTGCATATAAAATAACAGCATGCAATTTGATAATTTAAACAAAAGTAATTTGCAAAAAATGTAGGTTCAACATGATCAAAGTATTGACTTGCCTTGCGCGGTTCACCGTGGTCTTGAGTTTACTGAAGGCTTTCTTATTCGATGGCCTTGAGCTCCTGGTCTTCATCTTCATCTGGATCTCGGTCTCGCTTGTTCTAGTGAGTCTTCAAAGCTCCAATTTCTAATTACGCGCTAAGCGATTGAATCCAAATAAATGCAAATAACTCAAAAAGTCCAAATAAGCCTAATTTTGTTTTATTATGAGTGAGAGGGTGATTTGAGGTAAGGTAGATTGGTTGCGGAGTACTGACGAAGCAAACTAGTTGGAACTAAGCGATGATTGGGTAGAAGGACATTCAATAAAGGAGGGTTTATGACACAGAAATATTGACGAGATTATTTTCCTTTAGATTTGGGGATGACTAGGTTGAGCCGGCCATTAAATACTACAGCTTACCCTATTTTATTTAATAACTTCTTTTTATTATTTTTATAGTCAAACATAGTATCAAATTTATTTTCCTTAACTTTAACTTGGATGTATTTTTGATTGGGGTCTTTATTAACTTTGGTCATGTAACCAAGTCCATCTTTTATGAATGCCTTTAATTAAAACTTAGATTTTAATCAAATGTTCCAACTACATTACTTACTCATATATGAAATTTAATCCCACATTAAAGCTTAAATAATCTCGTTTTATGTCCCAATCAAATTTTATTAGCTTACATGGATTATTTACTAATTTTCCTTAACTTAAATGATTAATAAAAACAAAAATAAAAAGAAAGGAAGAAATGCACCAAGAGGGAATCGAACTCAGGACCTGAGTCTGCTTTGTGCGCCTGGCTAGATTCGACTGACCATTTGGGCGGCCGCCCGCTTGCGAATGCCAGAGGGGGATTAATTAGAAGAAGAAAGCGTAGGGATGGGGCTCAAAACAGAGCAAGGCGGCGGCGCCCGGGTCTGGCTTTGCCGATGGCAGGCGGTGGCCGGGGAGGTCAGAGGTAACCAGTAAAACGGGTTCCGCCAGAGGTTGGGACGCTAGTGGGGGAGGTGCCGCGGCCTGAGATGGCGCCAAGAGGGCCAGCGACGTGAGCCTACGGCGGCACGTGGAGGACCATGGCACCGGCAATCGGGGGTGAGGAGGAAGTTCTGGTGATGGCAGGGATGAGCTGGCGGGGCCACGGTGGAGCTCCCGGGCGGCGGAATCGGCCGGAGACGGCTCCTCGGCCGGCATGGAAGGGGATGGAGTCACCGGCGGAGCTAGGGGCGCCAGGAGGTCAATCCCTTTCGGGGGGGAGGAGTAGGGAATGGCGACGCAAACAGAGGCTTCGCCGGCTTTTATAGGCGACGGGGCTAGACTGGCGATGTGCGAGGTTGGCTGGCAGGGCATTGACGCGGAATGGGCGATAACATGGGCGGCGACGTGCGCGCAGGGCATGGTGTGGGACGCGAGCGACGCAACCGTGATGGGGGCAGGTCCGCGGCGACGAATGCACACGGAGGAGCGGGGCCGGCTGATGCGCGCACAGGAGACGGGAGAAAGGAAGATGACGCGGGCGCTCAGGTGACAAGAGCAGGGAGAAGAAGACCATGCGTAGTGGGAGCAGAAAAGAAAGGGGAAGGCTGTGGCGTTCCGCCCATCGGGCAGAGAGGAAAACAGGGAGGAGGGCCCATCGACAGGGAGAGAAGGGTAGGAGCACGGGGCCCGCGTGCGGAGACAAATCAGGGGCCAGCGGCAGAAAAGAAAAAGAAAGGGGGAGGAAGAGAGAGAAAAAGAAAAGGCTAAACCTGCCATAGATCAAGAAGTGAAGAGAGGAAAAGATAGATATGAAAGAAATTTGAAGCACAATTTAAGGATTTGAATTTTTAACTTAAGTTTCTATTTCATGTTTAATATTATTGATTTCAATTTAACTCAAATCTTGTTTCAAATATCTAGCTACAAAATCTAATATTTCTCTATTTTCTATTTTATTCGGTTTGCCCTCAGACTTCGATTTTGACATTATTTTGTTTTGAACGGTATATATATACATATAAATTTTGAATATTTAGCCTTGGATTTTGGCCTAATAATTGGATTAAAAGAAGACATTTTTGGTTTAGATATTTATGGATATATGCTAATATTTTTTTGGATTAATCTTATTGACCTGAATTTGAATTCAAGATGTTGGTGTGTTGAATTCATGATCTGTAATGACAATTTCCACTTTTATAACTTACAAGATTGTTATTTGCATTTGGCAGTATTCTTGATTATTAATTTATATGTCACAAAACTCAAGAAAAAATTGAAATAAATATTCAGAAGAAATTTGAGTGCTAGCAAAATGCAAGAAAAAAATTTAAAAACTCCATATTTTTGAACTTCTAGAATTTGGAATGTTACAATCCTGTAATGTCTCTTGGAAATGGGGGTAGCACCAGGCTTTAGGTTAGTGACAAATTCAAGATCCCTATCAGGCGGCATACCGGGCAATTCTTCTGGAAATACTTCCAGGTAGTCCTGTACTACCGGCATTCCTTCCAAAGGCACATTCTCACAATAATAGATTGCACGACCCCACCGATATGGTCGGTCCGCCCTTACTTTTATGGTTAATCCCGAGTACTTGGTTAGCTTTACTCTCCTAGTGGCACAGTCTATGATCCCCTGGTGCCTTGCTAGCCAATCCATGCCAAGTATGATGTCCAGAGTCTGGGTGGGCAACACTATCAAGTCTGATAAGAAACCAAATTCCTCCATGGTAATTTCTACCCCTGGACACACTAAGGTGGCATTAATGATCCCAGCTAGTGAGCTAAGTGCCAATAGTTTTTTTAAAGGGTAGGTTGCCAGCCCAAGCTTATCCACAAACTTCTTAGCTATAAATGAATGTGAAGCCCCAAAATCAAAGAGAAATTGTGCTGGTATTGATTTGACAGAGAATGTACCCAGTAATACTCGGACAGCCTCCTAGGCTTCCTCTGCAGTGATGTGATTTACTCAGCTGCGGTTGGGGGTTGAGGCAGTTCTGTTGGCTTGAGGGATCTGATTCCCTTTGCTGGGTGCTGTTGCCTGACCTCGTGTAGAAGTGGCCCCTAGATTGAACTTCACAGGAGTAGTCTGCATTGCGAGTGCATCGATCGATAAAGTGCCCCATTCTCCACATCCATAACAGATTCGGCCGTGGTGGGTTTGCCCGAAGATTCGGCTTACAAGGCGCGGAGTTTGAAATGAGCTGCCACTGGGACGGGGTGTTGTGGTGGGGCTTCTAGGTTGAGACGATCCTGAGAAAGAGGGGTTGTTGAAGATCTTCTGAATAAACCTCCCCTGGGGTCGCTGAGCCACTTGCTTGTGTTTGCGGCTGGCTTCCAGGGTTCTCCTCTCATTCTCCAGGATCAAGGTTTTATTCACCAGTTGGTGAAAATTGGTGAAGTCTTGTATAATTAGATATACTTGTAGCTCCTCATTCATCCCCACAAAGAATCTATCAATCTTTTCCTCCTCTTCTGCTACATCTTTTGGGGCATAGCGGGCGAGTTGATTGAACTTGGTGAGGTATTTGCTGACTGACATGCTTCCTTGCTTTAGTGTGTGAAATTCATTCTTCTTCATCCGCATCAGTCCTGCTGGGATGAAGTTTGCTTTGAAAGCTGCTTTAAATTCTGCCCATAGGATGACCTCCAAACTAGTAGGGGTGTCCTCATGTCCCCTGGCAGCTAAATAGTTCTCCCACCAAGCAGCTGCAGCTCCTTGTAGCTGGTGGGTGGCGAAAACTACTTGTTCCACTTATGCACTCTTGGCTAAGCGAAGTTTTCTTTCGATATCCCTTAGCCAATCTTCTGCCTCAAGGGGCTCGTCTGCTCCAGCAAAGGTAAGTGGTCGAGTTCTCAAGAAATCACCCAAGTCAGAGTTGTGACTGCTGGTGCTGGACTATTGGCCAGCATATATGGCCTGCAGTAGCTGAGTTTGCTGCGCCATGACCTGTGCCATTGAGGGGTTGGCCGGCGGGGGTGGAAGGTCGGCTCCCTGGCCTGAGCCTCTTCCCCTGCCCGCGGCCTGTGCCTCCTGATTGGCCTCTACTTCAGCCTGCATATCATGGTTAGCACTAGCCTGGGCGCGGGTGACTCCATGGCTAGCCATCTGCAGGTATAGTGAGATAATTTAGACACTAACACTAGCCAAGTGGGGAATCACTAATCCATATAACTTTGCAAAAACCAAAGCAAATAAAATAAACAACAAAAGCAGCTTGTTAACACAAGGCCATACTTGGCCATACATTAATACAACAAAAGTTCACAACGGCTATGATTACAAATCGGGGAGACTAACACGACTTGCTACTACTACAAGGGATATTAGTGCTTGTTGACACTACCCAACACACAGCAAGCATTGCACTACATCATCTACTCCTCCATGAAATTAGCGCCTGGGCAAGAGGGACTGTAGACTGGGGACTAGGAGCGGGACCTGCTGCCGCTGAACTCCGAAGGGTCGGAGTCAGAGTACGAGCGCAAGCTGCTGCAGCTACGCAAGGTCTCTCCCCGGCGAAGGGCCGACTGGGGGCCTGGTGGTCGCACGCTCTTGCGTGCGGCCAGTCTCGTACAGGGCCCACTAGCCCATGGCTGGGGTGGAGCTGGGGCTGCGGCCGACTACTGCTGTGCTAGTGCGGCAGCCTTCTCCTCCTTAGCTGTGGCGAGAGCCTCCTCGCATTCGGCGAGCTTCTCCCTCAAAGTCTCTATCTCATGGTGGTGCGTGAGGAGATACTGTCGAAGTGCCACAATCTCCTCCAATGCGGCGATGTGGGCAGTCCCATGGCCCGAGTGAGGTCTACTTGATGCGTAAGCATCGGGTCATCCTCCATCGTAGGCATGAAGGTCTCATTATACTTGGCGCCTTCCCGGCGGGACGGGTAGTAGCGAAAAGGTGCCTGCCGTACAGAGGGTCCATGAATGTTGCAAAGCCGAGCGGCTGCTAGGCGAGTGGCATCCTATAGGGCCATAGCAATGGTGCTCCTGTGGTGCGTAGTCTGGAAGACATGAGATGGATCTCTCTCATCCTTGGCATAAATGAAGACCTCCACCAACCAAAACTCCACTCCTCCTTCTGTGGTCTTTCGGCCACGATATACGGGTTGAGTCTTGTAGCCTGTTGTAGCTACGGGCCGAACAGTGAAGAAGGGGACAAGTAGAAGGAGAAGAAGGGAGCCAGATTTGTGGGAGAGTTGGTAAGAATGAGAGGATGTCCCTCCTCCTACCCCTCCTGGGGGTTTATATACATGAGTGGGGTAGAATGGGAAATCCCCATTCTACTCCTTAGTACTTACAAAATGATGAGGGTACATTGGTATATTTACATGAATCTGTTCCTCTACATTATCGGGCCTATTACATACTAGGCCAGTTGCAAGGCCCAGTCACGGGGGGTTGGGCCACCCCCACAACAGTACTCCCTCAACAGCAACAGCAAACGGGGGGTTGGCCTTCCCACCGAGACGATGCCTACGAGGCGGACGATGGAGTCCTATGTCGGAGCTACGCCGAAGCTGTGCCGTCCCACCGAGGCGACGCCTACGAGGCGGATGGTGGAGTCCTACGCCGGAGCTGTGCCGTCCTGCCGAGGCGATGCCTACGAGGCGAACGGCAGAGTCCTGCACCGGAGCCATGCCGTCCCGCCGAGGCGATGCCTACGAGGCGGACAGCGGAGTCCTGAGCCGGAGCTGCGCTGGAGCCGTGCCGTCCCGCCGAGGCGATGCCTACGAGGTGGACGGCAAAGTCCTGCGCCGGAGCTGCGCCGAAGCCATGCCGTCCCACCGAGGCGATGCCTACGAGGCGGACGGCGGAGTCCTACGCCGGAGCCGTGCCTTCCCACCGAGGCGATGCTTAGGAGGTGGACGGCGGAGTCCTGCGCCGGAGCCGTGCCGTCCCAGAGAGGCGATGCCTACGAAGCGGACGGCGGAGTCCTACGCCGAAGCTGTGCCATCCCACAGAGGCGATGCCTACGAGGCTGATCATGCGAAAATAGCACACCCGCAAGTGCACGGGTTGCCACTGAAATAGCGACGAGTGTCGTGTTCTCCACAGGGACTAGATTGAGGCTACCGATGCTCAGCTAAAGCTAGGTCAAACGAAACTAGGGGAAAACTAAACTACCGAACGAACTCTAACTCGCACAGACAAAACGACGAACGAACTAAACAAACGAAGGACGACGGGACGAACGACCGTATGAATAAACGTCGTACGACCGAACGAACGACACGACGAGACTAAACGAACGAACACACAAACACGAACTACAACGACGACTACACGAACAAAAATAATTATCGATCGATGATCTAACTAACTATCGACCGCGAGACAGAAAGAGAGAGAGTCGAGAAGCAAAGAAGGAGTTGAGAAAGAACGAGGGAGAATACGGTCGAAGGCTAACTAGACAACGATGGCACACGACAAACACAGCTACGAACGCTCACACGACTTAACGATCGAATGACCACTGAGAGAAGCAAAGGGGGAGGTCGAGAAGCACAAGGGAAGATCTAGAAGCACTAGACAGGTTGAGACAGCAAGGGGGAGAAAATGATCGCCGACTCGCTAAATCGCGCAACACAAGCACACACATAAACGGACATTGACAGCTGCACAAACACACTACAAGAACACTGATCACAGACAAAACACTAACCCACTGACACTAGAACACATAACAAATTAAAACATAACTATAATAACATCTCAAAGCATATGCATACATAATAGTGCATAATTCACAATAACAGAACATGGCACTATATAATATCCACTGATCTCATGCATTACAGATCTCTGAACAAAATCCTCAATGCACCATCACAGTGAGACATCAACAAAATTCACATTCCCAGATTAGCATTCACAGTTTCATGTAGCAATAGTAATCAACAAAACTAAACAAGATAATAAAGGGAAGAGAGGGGATTGGAGTGAACCGAGAGAGGGAGTAGTAGCAGAGGGAAGTCGTGGAAGTAGAGGAGGATGCGGCGCCGGCGTGGTTGGAGCTGATGAAGCCACCGGCGTGGTTGGTGAAGTAGAGGCAGAGGAGGAAGTCTTCGGTGTCGGAGAAGAGGCGGCGGCCGGCGGCGACGCTGAAGGGGACGCAGTGGAGAGGTCACCGTGGATCTGGAGGGGTCGGTGAAGAGGTTGTCGTCGGTGTCGGCGCACGGAGGGAGCAGTGTAGGCGGCGTGGTGGTTGACCGTCGGCGCCGGAGCAGAAGATGGGGGAAGAGAGCAAGTGGTGGACGGCGTGGTGGTGAAGGGAGGCTGCAAAGGAGTGGTTGGCCGGAGAGGAAAAGGGAGGCACAGGGGCGGCCGAGGATTGGGAAAGAGTTGGCGCGGTGGAGGAGAGGAGAGGGCGGCGCGGTGTAGAAGCAATGGCGCGGGGAAGCAATGGAGGAAGGGAAGGGAGGCGGGTGGTGGATCTGGAGAGGGGGAGCTGACCGGTGGTGCGGTGGGGAACGGCAGAAGGGAGTGGAGGTGGTTGGCCGAACTGAGGAGAATGGAGGTGCGGCGGCTGGAGTAGAGAGAGGTGGCGCACCGTGCAGAAGGAGGAGGTGCGGTGGAGTGGCGAATCGGAGAAGAGGGAGGCGGAGCAGACGGAGAAGGGAGGCACGATGGAGATGTTAGTTATATGCCCTAGAGGCAACACGGAGATGTTATATATATCACATACTATGTTTATGATGCATTACTTTGTTCCTTGAAATAGACATTATCATTATTGATCAATGAGTATGTGACTTATTCATGAGACTCTTAATGCTAAAATGTTGCTATTTCTAAATGATCCCTGATCATATATCATATGAGGAACAGATATGATTCAAAGATCAGCATATGTATTGATTGATGATAATGTCTCATGGATCATGGTATGGTGATACCAAATCAATAATATGGACATGTGTTAGTGAACATATGTTGGATAGACCCGCCATGAGACACTGCAGAGATTCCATGTGTCATCAGTTGGTCTCAAGTAGTGTTTATGTAGAATCCTTAGACTTGAGATCATCATGGTTCCCAACATGCGTAGTAGCCTATTTTGGGACAACTAACCACTACTCCGAATCGGGTAGTCATAAAAGTAGTCTTGGGTTTGCTATGAAACATGTAGTGGGATGTGAATGATCAAGATAGAATTTGCCCCTCCTTATGGGAGAGATATCTCTGGCCCTCGATGTAATGGATTATGAAAGCGCATGGCCATGCCAAGGTGATTGAGGAGTCAATCACGAGTTTATAATCCATCACGGAATCGAGAGAGTGATTGAGCTATTAAGAGGATGACACAGTCTCGCCTTGAGCTTAATCTATATCGTGAGGCAAAGGGATTCGTACATGAGAACATTACAGAGTTCAATGATATGATCTTTACGTATACTTTGGGGTTAATATGTCTTGCTAGAGGCGCTATTAACAGGGTGACCAGAAAGGCGTTTCGGGTCACGACCAAGTATCGTGAACCTCTGGTCGCACACTTAACGGTTGGAACACTAATTCAAATGTGATTCGGATGTGGGCTCAATTCGGATAGAGATCCGGATAGACTCCTATTGGGCCTCGGTCCACGAGGCCCAAGTGAGGAGGTTTATATATATGGAGGCGAGGGGCTGAGGGGGTATGCATCTGTTCCTCCCGAGCAAAACCCTAGCCACCACCTCTCGAGCCAAACCCTAGCCGCTCGCGAGTGCTGGTACACTCGCGATCGGCGTTCCAGCCCCGGACGTGTGGATACTGGTGGAGGCGCTGCTCATTGCGGCGTTGATCGGCATCAACAACCTACAGATTGGATCTGCTCGCGATCGGCTACTTCCTCTACTACCTCGACGCGCGTGGTTGGATCGGCTTCTCCAACTCTTCTTCCGCTGCGCTGCGCATCTAGTGGTAACGATCCATGATCCCTCCTTAAGCATGATGTCCTTGTGTGCACGGTAGAAAAGTTTTGTTTTCTGCTCTCGTAGCCTACGCGCATTCCTTCTGTGGTATTAGAGCCAGGTTGCTTAGTTTGCGATCTGGATCAGCGCATATATTGATATGCGGTTGTAGTAGATTGGATCTATTACAGTCTAGATCAGTCGGTTCATGTGATGAATCGATGGTAGCACGGGTTGATGAGATCAATCGGTGAATAGGGGTTAGATGAGGCGCAGATTGTATCACTACTAGTGCCCTAGAGATTGTCTCAGATCGGCATAAGGTGGTTATGTCGAATACTAGTAGGTTATGGATCTGATGGCCTCGGCCCAGTGGAAAAACTAGCGTCCTAGAGAATGTCTCGGATCGGCTCCCCCCTCGACCCCCCGCCCACTGACCGGCCAGCGGGAGAGCCGTGTGTACCGCCTTGTATAGCGTCATGGGTTCACATCGTTAGGTAGAATGCGATTCTATGTCTAACTTGTTTTTGCAGGGAATGATGTGAATAGTATGGCCCTATATCTTATTGGAATGTATGAGATGTATGTGATGCATGTAACATTCGTTCATGGCCTGCGTGTCATGATTATTTCAGCTATTGTTAGTTGTCTATATTGTATTTGACGACCTGCGTGTCGACCTTAATGCTTGAATCTATCTTTGTAATCTTCAATTTCTAGCTATTATAGGTAGTAGCCTAGTTTTGAGGTTACAAGCTTTCAAGCATGGTGGCCTAAAGGAGTGATGTGGAGGATGGAGATCGTCTACACCTACATGGAGATGGAGATCACCATTTTTGGGCCATACTACTTCACAGTTGAATGTGTTTATCTGTGATGTTATCTATCTTATTCTTATGCAATGATATATGTGATATGTTGCTTTGGTAGGATAGAATCCCTCATAAAAATTAGGTGTTAATGCCCTTCCATATGTTGCACCAAAAGATAATGATCACCGCATGGTAGGTCTACCAAAGTAGAGTGCCGTCGGTTATCATCATTATTTGGGGTAGATGTCGGACATCTACATGCGAAAGCATTTGGTTTACTTAACAAGGTTATCAAAACAGTTTTGGACCTTAGGGCATAGGTTGGGGCCGGGGCATATTGATGTCACCCAACAAGCAAGAGTCACATAGGGATGTGATTAGCAAGGTGTTGCTTACCCATGTCACTAGTTTTCTAGCCGTGATGCCAAAGCTCACTAGGAATTAGTGAAATGAGGATCTTGACCCACTATGTAACTTAGACGGAGTTTTGTTGCAAAACACATAGTGGGAGTCTTTTGTTAAATAGTTTAATAAAAGATGAACATAAACATAGTGCTAAACTTTGCATATTCTTTGTTGTAGATCATGTCAACTAATGCCGCATCCAGTTCTTTTAATTTGCGATCTATTCTTGAGAAAGAAAAACTCAATGGAACGAACTTTATGGATTGGTATCGCAACTTGAGAATTATTCTCAAGCAAGAGCGCAAGGAGTATGTCCTTGAGTCTCCTTATCCCGATGACTTGCTCGATAATGCTACTCATTGCACGGAGAGCTTATGAGAAGCAAACGAATGATTGCCTTGATGTGAGCTGTCTCATGCTTGCCACAATGTCCTTTGAGCTTGAAGCAATATGAGAACACGGATGCCTACAATATCATTGTGGGGTTGCGTGGTATGTTTGAGAACCAAGCAAGGGCTAAGAGGTTCAACACTTCAAAGTCCTTGTTTGCGTGCAGAGCTTGCAGAAGGAATCCGTCACCCTCATGTGATTAAGATGATTGGCTACATTGAGATTCTGGAAAAGCTTGGTTTTCCCTTAGCCAAGAGTTGGCTACGATGTGATTCTCGATCGCTCCCCGAGCTTTGAGCCATTCATACTAAACTATCACATGAACAACATGGATAAAACCTTGGTGAGTTGCATGGGATGCTAAAAGCTGCCGAGGAAAGCATTAAGAAAAGCAGCAATCATGTGATGATGATGCAGAAAGGCAAGGGCAAGCCCAATGTCAAGAAAGGCGCGGTCAAAGAAAGTTAGCTCGATGAGATCGCGAGCAGTTCTAAGGCCAAGCAAGTCAAGAAGGGCGCTGCTCCTAATGCAGATTGTTACTACTGTAAGCAATCAGGACATTGGAAAAGGAACTGCCCAAAGTACTTGGAGCATCTTGAGAAGAAGAAGGGAAGTACGACTTCCCCTCCAGGTATAAATGTTATAGAAATCAATCTTGCTACTTCATCTACTGATTCTTGGTATTTGATACCGGATCGGTTGCTTGAAGGATCGCGCGTAGGCTACGATAGCAGAAAACAAAACTTTTCTACCACGCACACCAGGACATCATGCTAAGGAGGGATCATGCATTGTTACCACTAGACGCGCAGCGCAGCGGAAGAAGAGTTGGAGAAGCCGATCCAACCACGCGCGTCGAGGTAGTAGTGGAAGTAGCCGATCGTCCCGAACAAATCGTCTCCTCCACGTGATCAACCACACCATGAGCAGATCCAATCTGTAGGTTGTTGATGCCGATTAACGCCGCAACGAGCAGTACCTCCACCGGTATCCACACGTCCGGGGCTGGAACGCCGATCGCGAGTGTACTAGCACTCGCGAGCGGCTAGGGTTTGGCTTGGGAGGTGGCGGCTAGGGTTTGGCTAGGGATGAACAGAAGCATACCCCCTCAGCGCCTCACCTCCATATATATAGACCTCCTCACTTGGGCCTCGTGGACCGAGGCCCAATAGGAGTCTATCCGGATCTCTATCCGAATTGAGCCCACATCCGAATCACATTCGAATTAGTGTTCCAACCCGTTAAGTGTGCGACACAGCAGGTTCACGTATACTTGGTCGTGACCGGAAACGCCTTTCCGGTCACCACAGTAATAGCGACCTCTAGTAAGACATATTAACCCCAAAGTATACGTAAAGATCATATCGGCTGAACCTGTAATGTTCTCATGTACAAATCCCTTTGCCTCACGATATAGATTAAGCTCAAGGCAAGACTTGTGTCATCCTCTTAATAGCTCAATCACTCTCTCGATTCTGTGATGGATTATAAACTCGTGATTGACTCCTCAATCACCTTGGCATGGCCATGCACTTTCATAATCCATTACATCGAGGGGCCCAGAGATATCTCTCCCATAAGGAGGGGCAAATTCTATCTTGATCATTCACATCCCACTACATGTTTCATAGCAAACCCGAAGACCACTTTTATGACTACCCAATTACGGAGTAGTGGTTAGTAGTCCCAAAATAGGCTACTACGCATGTTGGGAACCATGATGATCTCAAGTCTAAGGATTCTACATAAACACTACTTGAGACCAACTGATGACACATGGAATCTCTGTAGTGTCTCATGGCGGGTCTATCCAACATATGTTCACTAACACATGTCCATATTATTGATTTGGTATCTCCATACCATGATCCATGAGACATGATCATCAATCAATATATATGCTGATCTTTGAATCATATCTGTTCCTCATATGATATATAATCAGGGATCATTTAGAAATAGCAACATTTTGGCATTAAGAGTCTCATGAATAAGTCACATACTCATTGATCAATAATGATAATGTCTATTTCAAGGAACAAAGCAATGTATCATAAACATAGTATGTGATATATTCAACATCTCCATGTTGCCTCTAGGGCATATCACCAACATTGCTCACATTTGCAAATCGTTGCAGGGGCTAAGAAGAAGTAGAAGTTTGAGGAGGAGCGAAGTGGATCTTCGCGTTGGCAATGGAGCAAAAGTTGCTGCGGTGGCTGTTGGCACCATGCCATTGTCTTTACCTTCAGGATTAGTTTTGGAATTGAATAATTCTTATTGTGTCCCATCTCTTTCAAAGAACATTATTTCTGCTTCATGTTTGCAAGCAGAAGGTTATGACTTTAGATCTGTGAACAATGGTTGTTCTCTTTATTTCAAAGATATGTTCTATTGTCATACTCCATTGGTGAATGGGTTATATGTTCTTACTCTTGAAGAGTCACCGGTCTATAACATTAATGCAAAGAGGCAACGTTCGAATGATTTGAATCCCACGTTTATTTGGCACTGTCGCTTAGGTCACATAAATGAGAAACGCATGGAGAAGCTCCATAGAGATGGTATTATGCACTCATTTGATTTTGAATCATTTGAGACATGCGAATCTTGTTTACTTGGCAAGATGACAAAGGCACCTTTCATCGGTCAAGGTGAACGGGCAAGTGACTTATTGGGACTCGTACATTCTGATGTATGTGGACCAATGAGCTCAACGACAGAGGTGGTTTTCAATACTTCATAACTTTTATCGATGACTTTAGTAGATATGGGTATATCTACGATGAAGCATAAGTCTGAATCCTTTGAAAAGTTCAAAGAATTCCAAAATGAAGTGCAAAATCATTTAGGCAAGACAATCAAGTTTCTACGATTTGATCGTGGAGGCGAGTATTTGAGCCATGAGTTTGGCAATCATCCGAAGGATTGTGGAATTGTTCCACAATTGACTCGCCAGAACACCTCAATGGAATGGGGTATCTGAACGGAGAAATCGCACCTTATTAGATATGGTGCGCTCCATGATGAGCCAAAGTGATCTTCCGTTGTCTTTTTGGGGTACGCTCTTGAAACAAATTGCTTTCACACTAAACAGGGTTCCATCAAAATCAGTAGAAAAGACACCATATGAGATGTGGACAGACAACGTCCTAGCTTGTCTTTTCTTAAGATTTGGGGATGTGAGGCTTATGTAAAACGTTTACAATCTGATAAGCTCAGTCCTAAATCTGATAAATGCTTCTTTATCGGGTATCCTAAGGAAACAAAAGGATATTACTTCTATAATCAAGAAGAAGGCAAAGTGTTTGTCGCTTGGCATGGTGTCTTCCTAGAGAAAGAGTTTCTCTCAAGAAGGGATAGTGGGAGCATGGTGCAACTTGAAGAAATTCGAGAAACACTGAAAACGTTTCAGCTCCTCTGAGAACCACAACAGGATGAACAAACTGTTGAAGAACCTGTTGTGGACACACCGCACCACGAGGTCGAGAGGTCACGTCGTGCACCTAAGAGGTACATGTTCTTGACTACTCAACAACGGGACATATTGTTGTTAGACAACGATGAGCCTAAGACCTATGAAGAAGCGATGGTGGGACCAAACTCGAGAAATGGCTTGAAGCCATGAGATCCAAATTGAATCCATGCACAATAATCAAGTTTGGAACTTGGTTGATCCACCTGATGGTGTTAAAACCATTGAGTGCAAATGGGTTTTCAAGAAAAAGATAGACATAGATGGAAATGTTCACATCTATAAAGCGTGATTGGTGGCCAAAGGTTTCAAACAAATTCAAGGTGTTGATTATGATGAAACTTTTCGCCGTCGCAATGCTAAAGTCTATTCGAATCATTCTAGCGATTGCTGCATATTTCGACTATGAAATATGGCAAATTGATGTCAAAACAGCTTTCCTTAATGGAAATCTGAGTGAGGATGTGTACATGACACAGCCCACGGGTTTTGTCGATCCGCAATCAGTGGAAAGATATGCAAGCTGCAAAGATCCATTTATGGATTAAAGCAGCATCTCGGAGTTGGAACATTCGTTTTGATGAAGTAATCAAAGGGTTTGATTTCATCAAGAACGAAGAAGAGCCTTGTGTTTACAAAAAGGCTAATGGGAGCGCACTCGTATTTCGGTCTTATATGTGGATGACATATTACCGATCGGAAATGACATTCCTATGCTCGAATCATTAAGTCTTTCATTGAAAATATAGTTTCTCTATGAAAGACTTAGGAGAATCGGCATATATTCTGAGCATCAAGATCTATAGGGATAGATCAAGAAGGCTAATTGGATTAAGCCAAGATACGTACATTGACAAGGTGTTGAAAAGGTTCAACATGCAGATTCCAAGAAAGGCTTCCTACCTATGTCACATGGTATAAATCTTAGCAAGAGTTAGTGTCCTAGTACACCGATGAGCGGGATAAAATGAATACGATTCCATATGCTTCGCTATGGGGTCCATTATGTATGCCATGCTTTGTACACGTCCAGATGTCTCGTATGCTTTAAGTGCTACAAGTAGATACGATCGAGATCCGGTGAAAGTCACTGGATTGCCGTAAAGAACATCTTGAAGTACTTGAGAAGAACTAAAGATGTGTTCCTCGTCTATGGGGTGAGGAAGAGCTCATTGTAAATGGTTACACCGATGCTAGCTTCCAAACCGACAAAGATGATTTTAGATCGCAATCTGGATTTGTGTTCTCACTGAATGGCGGTGCGGTGAGCTGGAAGAGTTCCAAGCGAGAGACGGTTGCTGATTCTACAACGAAGCCGAGTACATAGCAGCTTCAAGAAGCTGCTAAAGAGGTTGTTTGGATCAAGAAATTTGTTTCGAGCTTGGTGTGGTGGCTAGTGCCTCCAGCCCAATGGACCTCATGTGACAATAGTGGGGCCATTGCGCAAGCCAAGGAGCCTAGATCACACGAAGTCCAAGCACATTCTACGGCGATTTCATCTCATCCGCGAGATTGTGGAGAGGCGATGTGAAGATATGCAAAGTACAAACGGATTTGAACATTGCAGATCCGTTGACAAAGCCGCTTCCCCAGCCAAAGCATGAGGCTCACACGAGGGCAATGGGTATTAGATACCTACATGGTTGACTCTAGTGCAAGTGGGAGACTGTTAGTGATATGCCCTAGAGGCAACATGGAGATGTTATATATATATCACATACTATGTTTATGATGCATTACTTTGTTCCTTGAAATAGACATTATCATTATTGATCAATGAGTATGTGACTTATTCATGAGACTCTTAATGCTAAAATGTTGCTATTTCTAAATGATCCCTGATCATATATCATATGAGGAACAGATATGATTCAAAGATCAGCATATGTATTGATTGATGATCATGTCTCATGGATCATGGTATGGTGATACCAAATCAATAATATGGACATGTGTTAGTGAACATATGTTGGATAGACCCGCCATGAGACACTGCAGAGATTCCATGTGTCATCAGTTGGTCTCAAGTAGTGTTTATGTAGAATCCTTAGACTTGAGATCATCATGGTTCCCAACATGCATAGTAGCCTATTTTGGGACTACTAACCACTACTCCGTGGCGGGTAGTCATAAAAGTGGTCTTCGGGTTTGCTATGAAACATGTAGTGGGATGTGAATGATCAAGATAGAATTTGCCCCTCCTTATGGGAGAGATATCTCTAGGCCCCTCGATGTAATGGATTATGAAAGTGCATGGCCATGCCAAGGTGATTGAGGAGTCAATCACGAGTTTATAATCCATCACGGAATCGAGAGAGTGATTGAGCTATTAAGATGATGACACAGGTCTCGCCTTGAGCTTAATCTATATCGTGAGGCAAAGGGATTCGTACATGAGAACATTACAGGTTCAGCCGATATGATCTTTACGTATACTTTGGGGTTAATATGTCTTGCTAGAGGCCGCTATTAACAGGGTGACCGGAAAGGCGTTTCCGGGTCACGACCAAGTATACGTGAACCTCTGGTCGCACACTTAACGGGTTGGAACACTAATTCGAATGTGATTCGGATGTGGGCTCAATTCGGATAGAGATCCGGATAGACTCCTATTGGGCCTCGGTCCATGAGGCCCAAGTGAGGAGGTCTATATATATGGAGGCGAGGGGCTGAGGGGGTATGCATCTGTTCCTCCCGAGCAAAACCCTAGCCGCCACCTCCCGAGCCAAACCCTAACCGCTCGCGAGTGCTGGTACACTCGCGATCGGCGTTCCAGCCCCGGACGTGTGGATACCGGTGGAGGCGCTGCTCGTTGCGGCGTTGATCGGCATCAACAACCTACAGATTGGATCTGCTCGCGATCGGCTACTTCCTCTACTACCTCGACGCGCGTGGTTGGATCAGCTTCTCCAACTCTTCTTCCGCTGCGCTGCGCGTCTAGTGGTAACGATCCATGATCCCTCCTTAAGCATGATGTCCTTGTGTGCGCGGTAGAAAAGTTTTGTTTTCTGCTCTCGTAGCCTACGCGCATTCCTTCAGGAGAGAGGAAGAGCTAAGGCGGCGGCGGCGCTGATGTGGTGGCGCGCGGGTGCTGCGGTGGAGAGGCCGGAGATGGATAAGGGGAGACACGACGGAGAGAGATGGAGCGGGTGTAGAAGAGGTGGCCGCCGGCGAGTATGGCCCGGCCTCGCCGGTGCCGGAGCTAGGGAAGGAGAGGAGCAAAGGATGGCTAGGGGAGAAGAAGAACAAACCGGGCTCAAGTCCTCCTACAGGCGGCGGCGGTGGAGAAGAAGATGGTGGGGAATTTTTGCAACTTTGCGATTTAGCCCTCAAAGAATTTAGGGTTTGCAACTAAGTCCTTCCCCCAATTGATTTCTTCTGTTCTGGTCCTCCGGGAGTCCGATTTCAACGCGGTTTGATCCTACGCATCCGTGACAACGCACACATCTGTACGGAGCAGTCCAGATTTGTCGTTTATGCGCCTAGATTGTGTCGGCCTGCGGAAAAGTACAAAAAATGTAAAATGGTCCATTTCGAGCCATTAAATATGGAAAAACGTGTAAATGATGATAAATGGTCCCAAAATATGAAAAACATGAGGGTAAAATGACGGCTAAATATATGCAAAAATGACGCATGTCATACCCCCAAGCTTAAAACTTTTACTTGTCCTCAAGTAAATGGCATGATATTATCGAACCCGAACAACAAGTCATTATGGCAAAAGACTAGTTAAATGCATGCAATAAGTCAAAAGGCATATAACAATGTGAAATGAAATTATCTAACTCGAGTTTTGAGGACCATCTAAGATGAGAATGAATCAAGCAAAGATGCCAAAGTGATAACTATAGCATTCGACCAAATCAAGTTACACACTCAAGTATCGAAATACACTCAAGTGATCACATGAATCCAACCAAAATTGTAAGGCATCGGAACTAGGTATAACATCGAGAATGAGCATAGCAAAGGGTCATGCAAAGGCATATACTATTTGAGACAAAGAGACTAATACTTGCATGAAATTTATGAAAAAGCCCACACTTGAGCCATGATACCTAATTTTTGTTGATTTTTAGCAATTTTAAAACACACATTGGGCACTTGTGCCACTTATTCAAACCCTTGGGCAAACTTTGCCGCTTATTCAACACTCACACTTCACTTGGGCAAAACTTTGCCACTTATTCAACACATTTTCGAACCAATGTGACATAGTCACTTATTCCACACACTCACACATTGCAAAATAATTTTTTTTTCTTTTTCTTCTCTTTTTTTCAGTTTTGATTAAGCATCTTTAACTAGTTTTCATTAATGCTAAGTAAACACGTGTCCCGAGACATGGATACCTAGATAAATCAACCAAGTTATTGGCTCAAGATAGGACTACCCCTTTCACAAATTTTCCATTCAAGCAAAGTATCAATATCTAAAATAACATATGCCAAAGCATGAAACTAAGATATGACCATTCAAGAGGCGATGACTAGAACCAATTCAATCCGCAAATGGTTAAAATACATGCGTAACTCGCAATGAATGAAATGCTATAGAATCACAAGGTTTCTAAGCACAGCAATGATAATAAACAAAACTCAAGCTCTACTATATGATGCCAAGTGACTTAAGGCATACAAGGAACTAGTGACAATATAGCTCAATGAAAATTTTGGCATGACCTTTCTAGATCAATAAGGCATGGGCTCACATGGCAAATATATACAATCAAGCATAACATGAGAGCAATAGTAAAGACCACACGTAGAGTGCACAGGGACAACATCCATGTCTTATTTTTACTTCGTAGAGTGTGTTGCATCAACATCCACATCTTATTTATATTCCAAAGACTACGCATAGGGACAACATCCATACGTGCGCGGGATCCGCGTCTTGTTTATACTCAGTAGAGTACGCAGGGACAACATCTGTGTCTTATTTATACTCTGTAGAGTGCGTGCGGAGGGGGACCTCGACGCTACGTCTTATTTAGAGTCCGTAGAATGCGCGTGGAGGCAAGCCTCCGCGTGTTGCGGGCGGTGAGGGTGCGTGCGGAGGCGGATCTCGACGCTACGTCTTATTTATACTCCATAGAGTGTGTGCGGAGGCGTCCCCCCGCTGCGTCTTATTTATACTCCGTAGAGTGCGTGCAGAGGCAGACCTCGACGCTATGTCTTATTTAGAGTCCGTAAACTGCGCGCGGGGGCAAGCCTCCGCACGTTGCGGGCAGTGAGGGTGCGTGCGGAGGCGGACCTTGACGCTACGTCCTATTTAGAGTCCGTAGACTGCACGCGGGGGTAAGCCTCTGCGCGTTGCGAGCGGTGAGGGTGCGTGCGGAGGCGGACCTCGACGCTACGTCTTATTTATACTCCGTAGTGTGCGTGCAGAGGCGAACCTCGACGTTACGTCTTATTTAGAGTCCGTAGACTGCGCGCGAAGGCAAGCCTCTGGGCGTTGCGGGCGGTGAGGGTGCATGCGAAGGCGGACCTCGACGCTACGTTTTATTTATACTCCATAGAGTGCGTGCGGAGGCGGACCTGGATGCTACGTCTTATTTAGAGTCTCGCAAACTGGAAGTCTTCCGAGATACAGCAATGGGGAAATTTTCTCTATATTTCTGTTAACTAATAACAATGAAAAAACATTCTGAGTATAACAAACGGGAAATTGTGACAGCCCACGATCCACAAAAAACGGAAGTGAACAGACTCTGCGCTAACCGCACAGTTTTTTTTCAGGAAACGAAAATGCAGAGAAGGAAATTCAGAATAGCTACTGAAAATGCAGTGCCGTGTCTTCCGGGCGACCCAGTCTTGCACTCTCCATGTCACCCATGCCTGGAATAATAGCCCACATTCTCCCCCTTAGTCCTGGCATGTCTGTAGCTCATGAACGCCAATCAGACGACGCATCTCACCCAGTTTCACTACCGATAAAGCTTTTGTCAGGCAGTCTGCTCGCTGCTCTCCTGAACTGACAAACTCAACTCGGATTTGTTTCTTCTCTACACACTCCCTTATGAAATGGAACTTTGTGTCAATATGCTTGCTACGGCCGTGGAAAACTAGATTCTTCATAAGAGCTATTACTGATTTATTGTCAACAAATAGTATAACTGGCTTCACTTCCTTGCCCGTCAACTCACTGACAACATTTCTCAGTCATAACACTTGATAAGCTGCTGCAGTGGCTGCCATGAATTCAGCCTCACAAGAGGATAAAGCCATCGTCTTCTGCTTCTGGGAGTTCCAAGTTACCAGATTTTCTCCCAAATAAAATGCAATTCCACTTGTACTTCTTCTTCCATCCATATCACCTGACAGATCACTGTCAGAATAACCAAAGATGCATTCTTCAGTGCTTCCCTTCACATAAGACAACCCAAACTGGATTGTTCCCTTGCGGTATCGAAGTATTTGTTTCACTACTTTGTGATGCAGGATGGTAGGATTTTCCATATACCTACTTGCCAAACCGACTGCATAAGAGAGGTCAGGTCTGGTATGCAATAGATATCTGAGACAACCAATCACTAACCTATACTCTCTTGCATCCACAGGAGTACCTTCAGAGTCTTTGTGCAGTCTTGACTTGGGTTCCATAGGAAGCTTTGTTGGATTGCATTCAGCCATTCCAAATTGGTGTAAGATTTTCTTAGCATAAGCTGATTGCTTGAGCTCTATCTTACCCTTCTGCTGCTTCACCTCAATCCCCAAGTAATAGGAGAGAAGTCCTAAGTCACTCATCTCAAATGCGCCCATCATTTGTGCCTTGAACTTCAGAATTTCAGCAGTGCTACCTCCAGTCACTATTAAGTCATCAACATATACACCAATGATGACCCTGGCTGCATCTTCTCCTTTTGTATAGACAACTTGTTCTTGAGCACATTTCCTGAACCCTAACTCCTTCAAGCTCCTGTCCAAGCGTATGTTCCATGCTCGAGGGCTTGCCTTAGGCCATATAGAGCTTTCGATAGCCTATACACCTTGTGCAGCTGATCTTTCACTTCAAAACCTTCTGGCTGAGTAACGTAGACCTCCTCCTCTAATTCTCCATTGAGGAATGCAGATTTCACATCAATATGATGCACTTCCCAACCTTCATTTGCAGCGAGAGCAAGAATCACCCAAATTGTGTCAAGCCTGGCAACTGGAGCAAAAACCTCCTCAAAATCAATGCCATGTTTTTGTACATATCCTTTAGCCACCAATCTTGCTTTATGCTTGACTATTTGGCCATTTGAATCCTTTTTTAACTTAAACACCCATTTTAGACCTATTGGTCTGTGACCTGCTGGGAGTTCAGTCATACTCCAAGTCCCATTCTTCTCAATTGCCTCTATTTCCTTCTCCATTGCCTCAAGCCAACAACTCTCAGTAGAAGCCTCTTGGAAGTTTGAAGGCTCCTCGGACAATGCAAGCATCAACTCCTCCTCATCTACCTCATCAGGGGCATTTACTTCCTCTGAATTTGCATATATCTCTGCAATTGACCTATACCTCACTGGCCCGTCAATTGACTCAAGTGATGACAGTACTTGAGTAGAGTTTGCAGAACCTGTGCTCGGTTGAGGTGTGGAAGGGCTCGGCATATCAGTAGTGGAGGAAAAATCTGTAGATCCGACTCCTACTGCAGTAGGTGAGGTATCTCCTTGATTTTCTCCTGTGACTGGGACACCCTCTGCTGCCTCAGCTGCATTTTCGGTTGCAGTATGCAGATTGTCTGAAAACAAGGTATCAAGAATGACTAACTGCTCTTCAACCATTCCACTGTCTGCAGTCCACCTCCACTCAAGGTCTTCCGGGAAGATAACATCCCTGCTGACACTCAGTTTTTCAGTCTGAGGGTTCTACAAACGATGAGCTTTGCAGCTTTCTTCTACTCCCAAATAGACCATGGGTGTACTCCTGTCCTCCAACTTCTTGAGTTGTGGAATGGTGTTCTTCATGTATGCAGTACACCCAAACACTCTCAAATGGCCAAGATGCGGCTTCCTACCTTCCCATGCCTCAAATGGTGTACGCTCAGTGAGTGCTTTTGTCAGCAAGCGATTTAACAGGTAAACTGCATGCCTAACTGCCTCCCCCCAGAACTTTGCCGGCACACTCATGCTTTTTAGCAATGATCTGGCCATAGCCATCACAGTACAATTGTGGCGTTTGGCAACTCCGTTTTGTTGAGGGGTATAAGCAGCAGTCAGATGTCTCTCGATTCCTGCTTCTTCGCAGTACCGTGCAAAATCTGTGGACAGGAACTCGCCTCCGCAATCTGTCCGCAGAGTCTTGACACTGTAGCCGGTCTTGTTTTCAGTTAGTCTTCTAAACTTCTTGAAGGCCTGAAAAGCTTCTCCTTTTGCTGCAAGTGCATATACCCACATCCATCTTGTGTGATCATCAATGTTGAGAAGAAAATACTTGTTTCCACCAAGTGTGCAAGGGGTAATTGGACCACATATGTCTGCATGAAGCAACTCAAGTGGTCTGCCCGCTCTGAAATCAGTCAGTTTGGGAAATGGTAACCTTGCCTGTTTTGCGATCACACATGCTTCGCAAAGTTTGTTTGGCTGGAAGATTTGTGGTACACCAATTACCATCTGCTTCTCCCCCATACGCTTCAAATCATGGAAATTCACATGACCAAGTCTTGCATGCCACAGCCAAGATGGATCTTCAAGATTTGTCAGCAGGCAGACTAGCTTTTTGGTTTTCAGACAAATCTTGTATAACCGGTTCTTGGTCCTTTTCACCTGCATCAGTAGCTTGCTATTTCTGCCATATACCTTCATAACATCTCCTACCATATGCACTTCATTACCTTCTTCCGTCAGCTGCCCCACACTAATGATATTACTCCACAACCTTGGAATGTAATATACATCTTGAAGCAATTTTTGGTCACCATTTCTGTAGGTAAAGACAATCGAGCCCTTCCCCATGATTTGGACGGTGGAGCCGTTGCCAAACCTCACTTTTCCAGTGATCTTCTCATCTAACTCCTGGAACTTCTCCCGGCAGCCAGTCATATGGTTACTAGCGCCATTATCCAGGTACCAAATATCTTCACTTCCTTCCCTTTTGTCACCATGATACATCTCTGGTTTCAATCTCTCTTCATTGAGCAGAACTTCTACCTGCTTGTCTTGCTCACTGCATGCACCCTCCTGGGACACAGCCAACATGAGTGCTGGCTCCTCCTCGACAGCACACAAATTAGCTTCTCCATCTTGCTTCTTGCTCCTACAGTCAGATGCATAGTGACCCATATTGCCACAACTGTAACACTTGATTGAACTCTTGTCTCGAGTTCCCTGGCCTCCACCATTGGTATTCACTGACTTCTCATGATTTGCTGTCCCTCGGCCGCGTTTGCCTCTACCGTGGCCTGGACCACGCCAATTGGATCGCTCTGGACTGCTAAACCGGTGCCCTTTGCCTCCAGATGATGAGTTACCACCGTGCCTGCCACTCGGCATGTGTTAACAACAACTGGCCATCAGTGCTCACGGCATTGCTCTGCAATCTCGCCGATCTCTCTTCATATGCCTTCAACCTTCCGATTGCCTCCTCAAACGGCATAGTCGCCAAGTCATAAAATTGTTCAATGCCGGCAACGACAATGATGAATCTCTCAGGGACAGAGTCCAACAATTTTTTGACAAGGGTTGCATCTCCAAGTGCAGTACCAAGAAGAGTGTATTTACTAGCGATTGCACTGAGCTTACCAGCAAACTCGTCGATTGTTTCCGTCTCCTTCATCCGCAACACATCGAGCTCACTTTTCAATGTTTGCAGACGGGCTTGCTTCACTCTTTCTGCTCCCAGATTTCCTTGGACGTCTTCTTCTTGGCGATCTGCAGCAAGACATCCTCTGGGACGCTTTGCAGAATGTAAGCCCGTGCCATCTTATCCTTCCTTGCGTTAACTTGTGCTCCCTCTGCCGGTTCCACTGCCTCACACACTCCATGTGCGTCGAGGATCGCCTCCATCCGGATCGCCCAGACCGGATAATTTGAGGGGGAAAGCATCGGCGGCTGGAACGACATCGCGCCGCCCTCTGTCGCCGCTTGCTGTGGAACGAGTGCCATCCTTGATGCGGAGCAACGATCTCTACTGAAGCTCTGATACAAAATATTGGTTTGAGCTCAGGATCAGAGATCAATCGCAAACTGGAAGTTTTCAGATTGTGAACAGTAAAATTCAGAGAACCAACGGAAGTTCCGTGTTCTTCCGAGAGACAGCAATGGGGCAATTTTCTCTATATTTCTGTTAACTAATAACAATGCAAAAACATTCTGAGTATAACAAACGGGAAATCGTGACAGCCCACGATCCACAAAAAACGGAAGTAAACAGACTCTGCGCTAATCGCATGCTTTTTTCAGAAACGAAATGCGAGAAGGAAATTCAGAATAGCTATTGAAAATGCAATGCCGTGTCTTCCGGGCGACCCAGTCTTGCACTCTCCAAGTCACCCAAATAAGAAATAACAGCCCACAGGCACGGCCTGCATGGATGGATGCGTACGTATGCATGCACATGGTTATGCATACGAAGTTGAGCCTGTAGTTCTTGCCGAATGCACTGTAGACGACGAAGATGAATGATGCCTTGCTCGCGGAAAGATCTGCGTGGGGTCTCCGCTTTGCCTGCGGACGCCTGGGAAGGAAGCCGCAGAGCGTGGCGCCGCCGGCGCGTGCGCGAGCGAACCTCGCGTGAGGCCGACGATCTCTGCTAGTGACGTGTCACATCCCAAAAATTTGGCTTTTTGAAAAATTTAAATTCAAGTTAATTATTTTAAGGTAATTGGATTTTACTTGGCTTTTAATTGCCTTTACGGTTTTTTTGGAATTTAAAACTATTTTTAGAGTTTAAAAAGTAATTCAAGTATGAAAATTAAATATCAACAATAGTTGGAAATAATTTGATTAAATCCAAAATATCTCCAGAACTTCGTGAATTTTTCTGGAATTTTGGAGGTATTTTCATATTTTTACGAGGCCTAAATAATTTTCTAGCCTTTTCGAAAATCTAAATCAGAAAATAAAATTACCCTTCCTCCGGCCGACGCGTGGGCGGCCCAGATCCGTCCACGTCACCGCTCGGCCAATCCAGCCACCCCCTCTCCTCGCTGTCCGGTGAGGCCCGGCCCGTCGGTGGCGCCCGCCTTCCTCCCGCGCGCCGACGCGTGGGACGGCTCGGATGAGCCGAGTCTCCGCGCGGGCCATCCAGCCACCCGCCCTCTCTCCCGCTGCCACCCGGCCCCACCTGTCGGATCCGTCGTCCCCGCGGAGCCGCCTCCTTCCTTTCTTCCTCCCCTCTTTCCTTTCTCGCCGACTGCCGTGCGAGCCGAATCCGGCCTTGCCTTCCTGCCTCTCCCGGTTTTGGCAACCCAGAGCCCGTGAAGCGAATCCCAACGCGTCGTTCCTTCCCTTCAGGCCCCTATTTCCTTTTCCCCAAACTTTCCCGCCGGCCCCGAGATCTCCGGCGAGCAATCCATGGCCGTGACCCTCCTCCGCCCTATAAAGCCCCTCGGCCGCCACCTCTCGCACCACGCCCCGGGCGCTCCACCTCCTTCCCGAGCCTCAGAGCACCCAAAGACCGTGCGCTCTCTCTCCCCGAGCTCCGCCCAACTCCGGCGAGCCTTCGCCGCCGCCTCGGTCGTCTCCGGAGCCCGCCGTCGCCACCTCGAGCTTCCTCGCGCCCGGGCGAACCTCCCCGACACCTCAGCCGCCCCTCCCCGCCGGGCGCTGTCGCGTCGGAGGACCCGAGCCAGCTCCGCCACCTCCTCGTCGCCGGCCTTCTCCGCTCGTCGCCGCACTTCGTTGACCCCTCTAATCGGACCCCCTCCGCACCAGGATTACATATCACGCACCGCCAGAACCTCTCCGGCCTCCCCTCGCCGCCGACGACCTTGCCTCCGTTCACGGCTGCCGGACCACCCGAAGGTACCCCTCAAGAGGGTTACCTACCCTTATTGGGTAGGCAAAGCCTCCCCGCTCACTTGGCTATCACCGCTCGCTCTCCCCTCCCCCGACTCCCTCGGCGCGCGTTCGAGCCCTCGGTTCCGCGCGCGGAGGTTGAGTTTTTCGTTTATTTTCCGGGCTGACAAGTGGGTCCCACCCGTCAGCGGCCGCCGGTCTGCGCTGCCACCGCCGCTGGGCCCCACCTTCGTCTTTGGTCTCGACAAGTGGGCCCGGAGTCCAGAGGGTCCCACATGTCAGAGGTTAAGTCAGTGGGCTCACTGTCCAGTGGGTCCCACATGTCAGTGACCACCAGTGGTTACTGTTCAGTGGGCCCCACCTGTCAGTCTCTCAGAATAAAAATAGAAATTAAAATCTAATATTCCAGTGGGCCCCACCTGTCAGAAATTTGGGAATTTCTCGATTTATTCAAATCTGAGATTTTCAAATGAGCATAACTTTCTCATTTTAACTCCAAATCCAGCCATTCAAATTTCTAAATTCATCTAAAATCATAATCTATCCAACTATGGCCTCTGTTGAATTTTTGGATTTTATTTGAATTTTATTTGTATTTATTTGCTTTGTTGCCTTATCTTTCTCGCGTAGATTCCAACGTTGTCAACGAACCCTCTTCACACAGAACAAGAAGACCCAGAGACCCTGCAAGAAGGCAAGTCTCCTTTGATCATCTTGAACCTATGATTTTGAAATGTTTTAATTATTTTAAATTATGTGCATTGCTATTTACATAAAGTCACTACTTCAAGTCTTTAGGAATTAGTTATTCCAACCTTGTTATGCCCTCATTTGACTTTGATTGCCATGTACATTGTCACCCTAGAACTCCCTTTGTCTCAATAATGAGATTACTATTAATCTTTGTGAATATTAGAATGATAGGTTAATGCTTAGTCTTGCTATCTAATAACTTTGGAAAATCTTGAAAATGAGAAATTATTATTTATTATTAAAACCTGGTTTTGAAAGTTAAGTGGCAATTGAAGTTGTCACTGTGAGTTTGAAATAAAATAAAAATGTGAAAGTTGGTTTAGATTAGGGTGGATGGCTGTTTGGGTTGGTGCAGTAAGCACGAGAACTTGTTAAGTGTATGTTCCACCCTAGTCAATTAAGGACCGACGCTTGTGTTTGTCCAAACTGAGCATTAACCGTACAACCACAAGTCTATATGGGTACGACCTAGCTGACTAACTTGTGATAGTCTAGTTTAGCTGCCACCAGTGGAAAGTGGATGCCGAGGATGGGTGGTTATTCACAAGTGAGGGACAGGATTTCTTGTACTCATATGGCGCAAGAGGACTTGATTGGCGGATTTAACCCTTCTGCGGTGAAACCTCAGCGGGTGGTATCTAGCTAGATTAGAGTAAGGTAAAGGCTTTGTGGTATTTTATTCGGGTCTCATGCCAAAGGAAGCTTGTTGACTTTTAGGAGAATTTATCTCTTGTGGGTAAAGTTGTACAACCTCTGCAGAGTGTAAAACTATTCGAATAGCCGTTCCCACGGTCAAGGGCGGGCAAGGAATGCATTCACATGGTAGATTTTCTGGCTTTGTTTTAAAATCAAAAGTTTTGTATTCCGAGGGTGGAGGGAACTCTCGGAAGGGAATCCTGGCGGATGGAGCCAGAGAGGGTGGATGGAACCCGCAGTTTAAAAACTTGACCAATGGTAATTGGTTAGCTAGTGTTGGTAGTTGGAACATTCACTAGAAAGTTAATTCGGTAAAAACATTTACTTCATTGAATTGATGCCTTCGAAAATAATTAGTAGTAATGGAATTTAAAATACTGCTTTGTGCAAAAGAACCATATGGCCTTCCTTTGTCAAGCCTTGCATCTATGCATTTTTCCCAAGACTTGCGGAGTACTTTATGTACTCACATGCTACACTTAAAAATACAATCTCAGAGGAAGTTGAAGCTCAAGAAGGTGACTACGACTACTGCTTCGCTTGTGGCGGCGATGGATTCTTTTCGGAGGACTAGGTCGCGCTTCCCCAGTCAACTGCCTGTGGCATCTTGATGGGTCTACTTTAATTTCGCTTTGCTTCCGCTGTGTTTGTTTGTGCGAGGTCTTGAAACCTCCAATGTAATAAGGTGACCCGGTGGTCAGTACTCTTATTTATTGTAATAAATCGTTGATGGTGATGTTTCCCATTACATTCGATGTGTGCACTAGCTTTGATCGGGACTAGTCTTTGTAATACAGAGAGGGTCCGGTTTGTAATCAGGGGCCCGGCAGAGATGGTATCGAGCCAATTTGGTCAGAGGACGCGACCTAGGTTAGGAATGGCAAACCATAAGGACTTATATTTATAAAAGAGTATATTAAAAATGTGTAAGCTTCTTTGCTTCTACTCTCTTCCTACTTAGAATCTCGTTCTTGTCTCCAACTCCATTTGTTAAAACTTTTACTAATCTCTTCCTTTATTTCAAACTTTGTAGATGGTCGGTTCATCCTCCATTGCCCGTGGGACTACTACTCACATGGAGAGGATTTGGAGCATTCGCTAGCCTTCTCCGGCGGTGATGCGGTGTTTTGAGTACCGTCACCGCCCATCTTCGGGGTCGGAAGACACGGATCTGGATCGAGACTCTTGGGCGATGGAGGTATTCCTGTATGCACGGAAGAGGAATTCAAGTCCCACACCTACCCCATCAAGCACCCTCGGTCCCATTGTTTCGACGCAGATCCAGACGCAAAGACGCCTCGCCATTGACGAGTTGTGCCATCTCGCACAAGGATGCTGTGCACGATCCCTTTTGCTTCTTCATCAACCCGGTAGGACAGAGGTATCCAGATCCCTTTGATATTCCGGTGACGATCCTCGATCGCCGCATCAGTGCAGCTAACTCAGCGATGGCGCCACTTACTCGTGGCTTTAGAGGAGATCGGACGATTGCGGATGCTACTCACTTCCAGCTACCAAGATTCGGATACGCCGCGCACGGCTTCTCGAGCGAGCAGGTGAGTTTGAGTTGGGACGTCTCCGGGCCGCGGCCGACTACGCGCCGTCTTCACCCGTAGTTGATTATACGCCGTCTTCTCCAGTACCAGCTGTCATCCCCAACAACCCGGCACCAGCTCGACTTTCGGGACTCCGTGTCAGGATGACAGCACGCAAGAAGGTGCGACGCCCCAGTCCGCCACCTGTCATTACTCTCAAGAAGCGCAAGCCTTCTCCTTCGTTCTCGGCCGATCGCCTCGATCAGAATCGTGCCTCGGCCGAGTGTGACTGTTCACGTCACCACGTGAGAGAGCGCCAGGAAGACCCGGAGGAAGATCCAGAGGAGGACCCGGAAGAAGACCCTGAGGAGCGCGTCTTTGGAGAGGATTAGTAGTCTTTTGGAGTCCGTAGTACCCAAATAAAATGTCCGCGTCCTTAGAACGCTTATTGTTATGTTTTGGTGTGCTAGATGGACTGTGCCAGGCCTATGTGCACTTGTGGTACAGCCATCCTTGGAGTTATCTTGATTTTAATAAAGTTTTCCCCTAAGTGGTTGCTAGTTCTTTCTTGTGTGTTGGCTTGGGATGTGGTTTAGTTCCCCTAATCTCTTACCTTTGCTATTTCCCTCTTACCTTCTGCTAACCTAAACCCCTTCAGATGGTGAACACGAGGAGCAACTCAGGCAGCAGCCGTGACGCCAACAACCAGCCGGAGGACAGCATTCCACCACCTCCTGCTCAGGCCCCCAACTTGGAGCAAATGATGGCCATGCAACTTCAGCTTCTTCAAGCTTTAGCACAAAACCAAGTGCAACCAGCCAAGCATGCTCCCAACCGGGCACCCCAGTCTAAGTTGGGAGAATTCATGAGGACAAGGCCTCCCACTTTTCTTTGGATCGGTGGATCCCTTGGAGGCGATGATTGGATCAAGGATGTGGAAAGAAAATTGGTCCTAGCTCAGTGTAACGATAATGAAAAGGTGCTGTATGCTGCTCACCAGCTCAAGGGAATGGCTGCCAACTGGTGGGAAAACTACCGCGCCGCCCATCAAAATGCACAAGCCATCACTTGGGAGGAGTTTGTCGAAGCTTAAGATCTTGCCCATATTCCTACGGGAATAATGGAAATGAAGAAGAGAGAATTCTACCAACTACAACAGGGAAACCTCAGTGTTTCCGAATACCTGAACAAGTTCACCCAACTGTCCAGGTATGCATCTGAAGAGGTCACCTCAGAGGCGACCAAGATTTGGAGGTTCACGCAAGGACTTGACCCCAATCTCAAGGTGCAGCTGGTATCCAATGACTTCCCAACCTTCCAGCACCTAGTGAACAAGGCCTTTGTCCAAGAAGATGCTCGCGCACTGCATTTAAAATCGGAAGAGGAAGTTTCAAGCCCAGGAAGGAGCAAGCAGCTCTCGATTCCGCCCCAACGCACCTCACTATCACAAGCCTTCAGAGTCAAGCGTGCCAAGGACTCCCTTTTCAGGACCCCGCCCAAATCCACAAACTCCCCGGGCAAACAATGGTGGCCAACCCCCGCAGAACAAGACTTCAGCAGCAGGAGTGCAATGCTTTAACTGCAAGAACATGGGGCACTATGCCAAGAATCGTCCCCGTAAACGCCCAAAGAATGACTCGATTCGTTTCAATGGGACTACGCCGCAAGAGCTCGATTGCAGTCAAGGCCGTGGGGCACCACAAACCCCAAGGACTCCACAAGTGGTGAGCAGAGGGCATCTCAACCATGTAACCGCGAGCGGCCGGGATGCACCGACGTAGTTAGGTAAGTTTCTTGTCAACTCGATGAATTGCATCAGCATTATTTGATTCTGGAGCTTCGCATTCTTTTGTGTCAAAAGATGTGGTTGAAAGGTATAATTGGGATGTGAGTAAACTACGAACCCCATGCTAGTCAGTCCTCGAAAGGAAATGAGGACTAACACAGTTTGCCTTGACGCAACTGTGGATATAAATGGAGTTAAGTTCTTAGCAAATCTTATTATAATAGACTCCAAGGGGTTAGATGTAATACTTGGAATGGATTGGTTAACCAAGTATAAAGGGCAGATAGATTGTGCTGATCGAGCTATTACAATCACTAACTCTGATGGGATTCAAGTAAGGTATAAGTCAAACTCCCCACCCGAGCGGTGTAGTTTGAACAATGTGAAGGGAGTGACTGGAAAAAGTACCTATAGTGAGTGAGTACCGGATGTATTCCACGAAGATTTGCCGGAATGCCGCAGATAGGGAAGTAGAGTTTGTCATCAACCTAGTACAGAGCAGCTCAATTTCCAAGAGACCTTATCGGATGTCCGCAAATGATTTGGCGGAAGTTAAGAAACAAATTGAAGAGCTGCAGGATAAAGGATTTGTAAGGCCAAGCTCGTCACCTTGGGAGCACCAAGATTGTTAGTGAAGAAGAAGGACGGAAGTCTTCGCATGTGTGTGGACTATCGATCCTTGAATGATGTGACGATTAAGAACAAGTACCCTTTGCCGAGGATAGATGATTTATTTGATCAATTGAAAGGTTCATGTGTTTTCTCAAAGATCGATCTTGATCGAGTTATCATCAATTGAAAATAAGACCAGAAGATATACCAAAGACGGCTTTTGCTACTCGCTATGGATTGTATGAATATACAGTGATGTCTTTTGGCTTAACCAATGCTCCCGCATATTTCATGAATCTGATGAATAAGGTGTTCATGGAATATTTGGATAAATTTGTGGTGGTATTCATTGATGATATTTTGATATATTCCAAGAATGAGGAAGAGCATGCAGAACATTTGAGGATAGTTTTGGAAAAGCTCAGAGAACACCAGTTGTATGCCAAATTTAGCAAGTGTGAGTTTTGGTTGAAGAAAGTAGCCTTCCTGGGTCATGTAATTTCTGCAGGAGGAGTGTCCGTAGACCCTGATAAAGTTAATGATGTGCTCAATTGGACACAACCTAAGTCAGTATCTGAGATCAGAAGTTTTCTTGGATTGGCTGGCTACTATCGTCGATTTATTGAAGGTTTCTCCAAGCTCGCAAGACCTCTCACCCGATTCTTTGAAGAAGGAAAAGAAGTTTGAATGGAGTAAACCATGCGAGGATAGTTTCCAAGAGCTGAAGAAGAGGTTAACTTCTGCACCAGTGTTGACGCTTCCGGACATTAGGAAGGATTTCGAAGTCTTCTGTGATGCGTCAAGGCAGGGACTAGGCTGTGTACTGATGCAAGAAAGAAAGGTAGTAGCATATGCCTCACGGCAGCTGCGACCCCATGAAGGAAATTACCCAACGCATGATTTAGAGCTCGCTGCCGTAGTGCATGCACTGAAAATATGGAGGCATTACTTGATTGGTAACCGTGGTGAAATTTACACGGATCACAAGAGTTTGAAATATATATTCACTCAACCCGATCTCAACATGAGGCAAAGGAGATGGCTTGAGTTAATAAAGGATTATGATATTGGAATACATTATCACCCAGGAAAGGCTAATGTGGTAGCCGATGCCTTGAGTAGAAAGAGTTATTGTGCCAAGCTGTGGATTAAGGACAGTATGCCTGCCCTTCAAGAAGAATTCCAACGGCTCAACTTAGAAGTAGTGGAGGAAGGATTCCTAGCCACTTTGGAAGTTCAACCAACCTTAGAAGATCAAATCAGAGCAGCTCAAAAGGAGGACAAGTATGTCCAGGAGATTAAGGATAATATGAAGAGAGGAAAAGCTTCGGGATTTTCAGAGGATGAAGAAGGTACCCTTTGGTTTGGGAAAAGGATTATTGTACCTGAAAAGAAAGAGGTAAAGGAGTTAATATTAAAGGAAGCCCATGAATCTGGATATTCAATTCACCCTGGGAGCACCAAGATGTACCAAGATCTCAAGGAAAGGTATTGGTGGTCAAGTATGAAACGAGAAATTGCAGAATACGTAGCCTTGTGCGATGTATGCCAACGGATTAAAGCTGAACACCAGAGACCTGCCGGACTATTACAACCTTTGCAGATACCCGAGTGGAAATGGGAAGAAATTGGTATGGATTTTATAACTGGATTGCCGAGAACAAAATCAGGGTATGATTCAATTTGGGTTATTGTGGACCGTCTGACAAAAGTCGCCCACTTCATTCCGGTAAAGACGACCTATTCTGGAGACAGACTCGCTGAGCTGTATATGTCAAGAATTGTGTGTTTGCATGGAGTTCCAAAGAAGATTGTGTCAGATCGTGGAACTCAATTCACTTCAAGATTTTGGCAAAAGCTACATGGGCTTTTGGGCACCAATCTAAATTTTAGTACGGCCTATCATCCACAGACAGATGGTCAAACAGAAAGAGTAAATCAAATCCTGGAAGACATGTTGAGAGCTTGTGTACTGGCAAACAAGAGTAATTGGGATCAGAGTTTGCCCTATGCAGAATTCTCCTACAACAATAGTTATCAATCCAGTTTGCAAATGTCTCCCTTCGAAGCCCTATACGGCAGAAAGTGTAGGACTCCATTGTATTGGAAGGAAACAGGAGAAGGACAAGTGTTTGGACCAGATGTGCTGAAGCAAGCAGAAGAACAAGTTCGTCTAATCCAGGACAGATTAAAAACAGCACAAACCGCATGAAAAGCTATGCGGACAATCGTCAAGAACGTTAGAATTGCACTGGAGATCATGTTTATTTGAAAGTGTCCCCACTCAAGGAATGAGACGTTTTGGAGTCAGTGGAAAGCTAGCTCCCAGATTCATTGGACCTTTTCCTGTTGTGGCGAAACGAGGAGAAGTTGCTTACCAGTTGGAGCTTCCACCACAACTGTCAAAGGTGCATGACGTCTTTCATGTGTCTCAACTAAGAAAGTGTCTCAGAGTTCCAGAACAGCAGATGCCTCTAGATGAAATAAACGTGAAGGAGGACCTCACCTATCCAGAGTATCCCGTCAAGATATTGGAGGAAGCAGAGCGCCGTACGCGCAGCAAGGTTATCAAGTTCAGAAATGCAGTGGAGCAACCATTCGAATCGGAAGCAACTTGGGAGCGTGAAGAGGATCTAAAAGAAGAGTTCCCCGACCTTTTTCCCAGTCCATCCGAATCTCGGGGTCGAGATTCTTTCTAAGGGGGGTAGGTTTGTCACATCCCAAAAATTTGGCTTTTTGAAAAATTTAAATTCAAGTTAATTATTTTAAGGTAATTGGATTTTACTTGGCTTTTAATTGCCTTTCTGGTTTTTTCTGGAATTTAAAAACTATTTTTAGAGTTTAAAAAGTAATTCAAAGTATGAAAATTAAATATCAACAATAGTTGGAAATAATTTGATTAAATCCAAAATATCTCCAGGAACTTCTGTGAATTTTTCTGGAATTTTTGGAGGTATTTTCATATTTTTCTGAGGCCTAAATAATTTTCTAGCCTTTTCTGAAAATCTAAATCAGAAAATAAAAATTACCCTTCCCCTCCGGCCGACGCGTGGACGGCCCAGATCCGTCCACGTCGCCGCTCGGCCAATCCAGCCACCTCCCTCTCCTCTCGTCCGGTGGCCCGGCCCGTCACCGCGGCCCGCCTTCCCCCCCGCGCCCGACGCGTGGACGGCTCGGATGAGCCGAGTCTCCGCGCGGCCATCCAGCCACCCGCCCTCTCCCGCTGCCACCCGCCCCACTGCCGGATCCGTCGCCCCGCGAGCCGCCTCCTTCCTTTCTTCCTCCCTCTTTCCTTTCTCGGCCGACCGTGCCGAGCCGAATCCGGCCTTGCCTTCCTGCCTCTCCCGGTTTTGGCAACCAGAGCCCGCGGAAGCGAATCCCCAACGCCGTCGTTCCTTCCCTTCAGGCCCCTATTTCCTTTTTCCCAAACTTTCCCGCGGCCCCGAGATCTCGGCGAGCAATCCCGCGGCCGTGACCCTCCTCCGCCCTATAAAGCCCCCTCGGCCGCCACCTATCGCACCACGCCCCGGGCGCTCCACCTCCTTCCCGAGCCTGTAGCACCCCAAAGACTGTGGCGCTCTCTCTCCTGAGCTCCGCCCAACTCCGCGAGCCGCGCGCCGCCTCGGTCGTCTCCGGAGCCCGCCGTCGCCACCTCGAGCTTCCTCGCGCCCGGGCGAACCTCCCCGACACCTCAGCCGCCCCTCCCCGCCGCCGGAGCGCCGTCGCGTCGGAGGACCCGAGCCAGCTCCGCCACCTCCTCGTCGCCGGCCTTCTCCGCTCGTCGCCGCACTTCGTTGACCCCTCCAATCGGACCCCCTCCGCACCAGGATTACATATCACGCACCGCCAGAACCTCTCCGGCCTCCCCTCGCCGCCGACGACCTTGCCTCCGTTCACGGCTGCCGGACCACCCGAAGGTACCCCTCAAGAGGGTTACCTACCCTTATTGGGTAGGCAAAGCCTCCCCGCTCACTTGGCTATCACCGCTCGCTCTCCCCTCCCCCGACTCCCTCGGCGCGCGTTCGAGCCCTCGGTTCCGCGCGCGGAGGTTGAGTTTTTCGTTTATTTTCCGGGCTGACAAGTGGGTCCCACCCGTCAGCGGCCGCCGGTCTGCGCTGGCCACTGCCGCCTGGGCCCCACCTCTGTGCTGGTCTCTGACAAGTGGGCCCGGAGTCCAGAGGGTCCCACATGTCAGAGGTTAAGTCAGTGGGCTCACTGTCCAGTGGGTCCCACATGTCAGTGACCACCAGTGGTTACTGTTCAGTGGGCCCCACCTGTCAGTCTCTCAGAATAAAAATAGAAATTAAAATCTAATATTCCAGTGGGCCCCACCTGTCAGAAATTTGGGAATTTCTCGATTTATTCAAATCTGAGATTTTCAAATGAGCATAACTTTCTCATTTTAACTCCAAATCCAGCCATTCAAATTTCTAAATTCATCTAAAATCATAATCTATCCAACTATGGCCTCTGTTGAATTTTTGGATTTTATTTGAATTTTATTTGTATTTATTTGCTTTGTTGCCTTATCTTTTCTCGCGTAGATTCCAACGTTGTCAACGAACCCTCTTCACAGCAGCAAGAAGACCCAGAGACCCTGCAAGAAGGCAAGTCTCCTTTGATCATCTTGAACCTATGATTTCAAAATGTTTTAATTATTTTAAATTATGTGCATTGCTATTTACATAAAGTCACTACTTCAAGTCTTTAGGAATTAGTTATTCCAACCTTGTTATGCCCTCATTTGACTTTGATTGCCATGTACATTGTCACCCTAGAACTCCCTTTGTCTCAATAATGAGATTACTATTAATCTTTGTGAATATTAGAATGGTAGGTTAATGCTTAGTCTTGCTATCTAATAACTTTGGAAAATCTTGAAAATGGGAAATTATTATTTATTATTAAAACCTGGTGTTTGAAAGTTAAGTGGCAATTGAAGTTGTCTTTGTGGGTTTGAAATAAAATAAAAATGTGAAAGTTGGTTTAGATTAGGGTGGATGGCTGTTTGGGTTGGTGCAGAAGCACGAGAACTTGTTAAGTGTATGTTCCACCTAGTCAATTAAGGACCGACGCTTGTGTTTGTCCAAAGCGAGCATTAACCGTACAACCACAAGTCTATATGGGTGCGACCTAGGTGACTAACTTGTGATAGTCTAGTTTAGCTGCCACCGGTGGAAAGTGGATGCCGAGGATGGGTGGTTATTCACAAAGTGAGGGACAGGATTTCTTGTACTCATATGTCGCAAGAGGGGACTTCAGATTGGGCGGATTTAACCCTTCTGCGGTGAAACCTCAGCGGGTGGTATCTAGCTAGATTAGAGTAAGGTAAAGGCTTTGTGGTATTTTATTCGGGTCTCATGCCAAAGGAAGCTTGTTGACTTTTAGGATAATTTATCTCTTGTGGGTAAAGTTGTACAACCTCTGCAGAGTGTAAAACTATTCGAATAGCCGTGCCCACGGTCAAGGGCGGGCAAGGAATGCATTCACATGGTAGATTTTCTGGCTTTGTTTTAAAATCAAAAGTTTTGTATTCCGAGGGTGGAGGGAACTCTCGGAAGGGAATCCTGGCGGATGGAGCCAGAGAGGGTGGATGGAACCCGCAGTTTAAAAACTTGACCAATGGTAATTGGTTAGCTAGTGTTGGTAGTTGGAACCTTCACTAGAAAGTTAATTCGGTAAAAACATTTACTTCATTGAATTGATGCCTTCGAAAATAATTAGTAGTAATGGAATTTAAAATACTGCTTTGTGCAAAAGAACCATATGGCCTTCCTTTGTCAAGCCTTGCATCTATGCATTTTTCCCAAGACTTGCGGAGTACTTTATGTACTCACATGCTACACTTAAAAATACAATCTCAGAGGAAGTTGAAGCTCAAGAAGGTGACTACGACTACTGCTTCGCTTGTGGCGGCGATGGATTCTTTTCGGAGGACTAGGTCGCGCTTCCCCAGTCAACTGCCTGTGGCATCTTGATGGGTCTACTTTAATTTCGCTTTGCTTCCGCTGTGTTTGATTGTGCGAGGTCTTGAAACCTCCAATGTAATAAGGTGACCCGGTGGTCAGTACTCTTATTTATTGTAATAAATCGTTGATGGTGATGTTTCCCATTCTGTTCGACTGTGTGCACTAGCTTTGATCTGGGACTAGTGCTGTAATACACAGAGGGTCCGGGTTTGGTAATCCGGGGGTCCGACATGACGCCTGAGCGCTACTCCGCTAGCTCATACCGTCCATGGAGGGAGATTCCACGTATGCATGGATGCTTGGACATGAGCTCATGCCATGCATGGAGGTTTCACGTATGCCTTGTGCACGTATACATGAATAGGTATCTGATGTACGCACGCATGAGAAGATGCATCGTGTACGCATGCATGAGTTGATATTTCATGTACACATGCAGCTCGTCGCGGAGACTTCGCAGTGGAGGCCATGGCGTGGAGGTGACTTCGCAGCCGCGGAGACCCTTAGGAGCTCGGGGCAGGCCGTGGCGCGAGATCCTCAGAAGCTCGGAGCAGGCCGTGGCGTGAAGGTGACCTCGACGTGGAAGACTACGGCGCGGAGCTCGGCGCAGACGCCACGAAGTGAAGGCTACGACTTGCTGCTCGTCGCGGAGACTTCGTAGTGGAGGCCATGGTGTGGCGGCGACCTCGCATTCGCTGAGACCCTCGGGAACTTGGGGGCAGGCAACCTAGTTGGAGGTTGGCGGAGACGGAGTCCACAAGCGCGGAGGCCGCGGAGCATCGCGCGGGGTGGTGGTGACCTCGGCTCATCCATCACCTGCATACCAGGAACCAAGACGGAGAGAGAGAAATGTGTGTGTGTATATAGAGGACGCTGAAATAGGACATCAAAGTACCCGGGCACCAAACCTCTCTGTTATTGGATTGCTTTTAGATACGTGCAAATGCAATGATATATATATATCGAATGCATGCATGAGTGGTACGTGAATGAATTGCTCGCATGCATGCATGAAAGAATGTGGATGGATAATTTGCACGCATGCGCAAGTGAATAGATACGAGACTCCGATCCAACACCGGGAGTTTACATGACTCCGCTCCTGACCGTCATGTTCTTCTACGGATGCCGCCACGTCACGGTGGAAGCCCCACTTCGCGATGGCGCCAGCGGGACTACCAGGGACATTGACTGGGCTGCGTACGATGAGGACGAGCTCGCCGGCGTCGTCCAGACGGTGCACGAGAGGGCCAGGGCCGGAAGCCGCTACGTCATCCTCAGCTAGCTACCACGGCCCGACCCGGCACCAAGAATAGTACTCGATCATTAGTTTGATGCATATGTTCTCTTCGATCCGTAGTACTACAAGATGAGCATGCATGAAAAGTTGTAAATTTCAGTATTGGAATCGATCGAATAAAACTGATTAATTTATGTTGAATAACACATGCAATATATCAATATTTTTTTAAAATAATCCATTTTTTATTTAAAATTATAGAAATATACCCGCACAAAAACTTTTTATAGCAAAAGGCTCCAGTTATCCAACTGTTGAGCGACTGGAACCTGTCGTCCAACGGCCGCGCGACACGAAAGCAATCGGTGGGCCGTTGGGTGACATAATTGCGGTCGTGTCACCCAACCGTTAGGTGACTGCAACGTGCAGTCACCCGACCGATAGACAACTGGACATGGTATATATTGGGCCACTCGGCCAAGCTCGGCTCCCGTGGGCACGCGAGGAGAGGAGAGAAAGATAGGACAATAGAAAAGAAGAGAGGAGAGGAGAGTAGAAGAGAGGGAGAGGGAGAGGAAGAGGAGAGGGGAGGTTTTGCTATTTCTGCGAGGTAAATATTTTTTATATTTAAGTCAATATTTTTATATGAATTAAATAGTTTGTTTGAGGCGGAGGATAGAGAGCGGTGGCAGTGTGAATGAGGAGTGGTTATGCTATAAGGGTATGCTGACAAGGCATCATTGCAGGATTCCATTAAGCTGTGGGCCCTGTCCATGCGGCAGACTTTTCAAGTCGTCAAATCGAGCCAGGAGCAGTATACCATGAAGTGCGAATAGGCATGAAGACTGAAGTATGAGACTCGCTGGATTGTCTCGAAGGTGAAGCCGCACTCCTGCATTCTCAGCTATGTTTTGCCTAGGCATCGTAATCTGACATCCGCCTTCATAGCCAATTTGATGTATGGAGAGATAGTGGAAAAGAAGGACATGGAGACCACGCGCATCATGGTGGCTATGGAGAAGAAATTCAAGTACAAGATTAGCTACGCGAAGACATGGCGTGTGAAGCAGAAGTCTTTGAAAAACTGGTTCAGGTCTTTCGAAGCGGCGTACGACAACCTTTCTCGTGTGCTTTAGGTGCTGCACGACAGGAACCTAGGCATGTACACTGATGTGAAGGACAAGCCATCTACAAGGCCACCAGGCATGCAGTGTTGCAAAGGGCCTTCTTAGTGTTCGGTGCGTGCATCGAGATATTCAAGTATATGCTACTCGTGATCTCAGTTGATGAGACCTTTTTGACCGGCAAATACAAGGGCTAGATCCTTACAACCATCAGTTTTGATGGCAATAATCAAATTTTGCCACTGGCCATTGCATTCGTCGAAAGTGAGAATTACGACAGCTGGTTGTGATTCCTTCGACATGTGAGGGTAGCCGTTGTTCGAGCTCATCCTGGTGTGTGTGTGTGTAATTCATGATCACCATGCTGGGATGGTGAAGGCCATAAGAAAACTTTAGGAAGACCCCGAGGAGTCGTACCCTTGGCCGGATATGAGAAACAGCTGGTGCATTCATCACCTGGGGGCCAACTTCTTCAAGTAGTTCCCGAAGCAACCGTTGATGAAGTTGTTTAAGAGGCTAGCTATGTAGAACCAGAAATGCAAATTTGATGCTGTATGGGCACTGTTGGATGAGCACAGTAGGAAGCATGTTGACAAGAGGAACTAGGGACTGGCCATGCCTGGGGCACAACCCGAATGCCTCACAACCATAACTGAGCCTGGCGCAATTGGTTTGAGGAGAAGGAGCTCACAAAACATCAAGTGCTTCTCGCAGTAGATTGAGGCTGAGCCATTGGAGAAGTGGTCTTTACTGCACAACACAGACGACGCAAGGTACGACAAAATGACGACCAACCTGCCAAGGTGTACAACTGGGTTCTCAAGGGCCTTCATTGTCAGCTTTTCATTGTCATCATGGAATGTGTTTTGCACAGCACAATTAGCTATTTCAAGGAGAGGCACGCAAATGCCGCACTTCATGCAGCCAACCCACAAACACCCTGCTGCTCGAAGATTACGGCATACATGGTAGCAGAACTTGTAGTACTTGACACAGTCACTATTGAGGCTGAATGACTGAGAGAGCTTCTGCTAGACTTGCCATTGGTTGAGAAACTAATACCGGCAATCCTGAAGTATTGTGATAATCAAACAGTGTTGGCTAATATCACAAATACTAAGGATAATATGAAGTCCTCTAGACATATGAAGCATTGGCTTAAATCTGTCAGAAAATTGAGAAACTGTGGAGGAATTGGTATGAATTATATTCGCATTGAGAAAAATCTGGTAGACACTTTTACAAAGGGGTTAGCATGAAAAGTTGTTTCCGTTGCATCTATAGACATGGAAATTAGGTCTATTTAAGTTACATCACAATGGTAATCTCGATCGAAGATCTTGTGACTTAGACAATACAAAAAGTAAGTTGATGTTGTAACAAGAGAGTATATATATCAATTGTGCTTGTGTCTTGATAAAATATCCTTGACTGTATGAACGGTTGGTATAAAACCTTAATGTATTCTATTGTCCAAATGAAGAAAATGTATTAGTCTGTAGGATACACTTAAAAAGAATATACGTACTTGAGCCTAACTATGTGGTTGTAGTTCACGAGAACAGGGCATTCTTTAGAAAGCTCATGAGCAGATAAGGGAGCACGACCATATAACGTTCCGATTAGATGTGGTTCATTGGTAGCCTAGTATTAGTTGAGATTTCAAGTGAACTCTGATCATGGAAAGCTATAAATTCAAGGCATAGTCCAGTCATCAGCTGTGGAAAGATGAATCTTGTCATTCTAGGTACAAGTTCAACCCATACGGGACTTATACTAAAAGACTGGTATATTAACAATACTTTATCACAATATCTTTGATAATTTTTTGCTACTTGCTTTGGAATTTGTAGGGGATTGTTAGAAATAGGCCCTTGTGAGTGAGGCCAATTTTACATAATTTCAAAGCAAATATGGTTTAGTACCACATTTCTAAGGCAAAGTGGAGGAGATCAATTTATAAGGTCGAGCCGTTACCACTCCTTAAATCATGTGACACAAGGATATGGATAATCATGTGACACAAGGATATGGATGGCACGAAGAGGGCTTTGGCTGAACACACATGCGTGTACACACGCGCACATGTTCGCTTATTTTCACATGAAAAATCGCGTGACTTGTGACTTGCGATGCGCGACCGTGCCGTGAACCGTGCATCATCTCCCTCATTTTAACTGGTCATGAGACTGTTTAAATATTATTATATGGATTGATGAGGCAGTTACCAGTGAGTTAACTATGTTTAATCGCGACAGTTACTAGTGAGTGATTGTAGCACCCTTAAAAGGACATAGAGATGTCCAGGAAAAGATAGAGAACTCATCCTTCATTCTTTCATCCCCTCTACGGATAGCTATGTTGTAGTATCAAACTGCTCAACCACGCCGACCTTTCTTCTCGGTGTGCACCGACAAGAGAGGAGAGGAAGATCTCTAAATCTTTGTCGTAGAGAGAACCTACACGAGGCGGCAATAACGTTTCTGGGCAGTGCAACCTACACCACCGCTTGGTTTCTTCTTCAATGTCGACTGCTTCCACGACTACATCAAGCCTACATTGCTTTCTGTTCTTCATCAGACCCAACTATAAGTTATTTGTGCAATCGATCTAAAGTACAATGAGTACTAAGCTTTATAATAAAAGGGCCGACTAGCCAAATAGTTCATATGTCATAAAGTTGCAATGAAAAAAATAAAAGAGGCATTAAAACTAGCTATCATGCCTCAACCTTCCTACAGGCTACTAACTGGGTAAACCTTAGTAACTAGCGCCATCATAATCGAAACCCACAGCATACAAGTATTTGAATGACGGGTCATCATCCACATCCTTCGAATTTTGGTCAACAAGCAATCGTGTGTAATATGCAGGCTGAGACATAAGGTAGTTGTCTATTCTAGTTTCATTTGCACAAAAGCAAGTTTACATTTGCAATAAGGAGTACTAGATTGCAATCAAAAGTGTAAAAGCATTTGACATTGATAAACAAGTAATAGTAAGACATAAATATCTTAATCGAAGAAGTGGCTTGTGGCCAAATTATAATAGCAAAAAAATCATTTGCCAAATAAGTTATGCACAGATTCCCTATCCACACATTACCAAACCAGTTTTGCGAAACATGAAACTACTAAGGTGGAGGATTTACCAAGTCACCCACAATCGGGAAAAGTGATCGGTTTTGGGGAAAGAAAAGAAAAGGTGATGTGTTTGGCTGATAAGTGGGTTCTAAGTCTTGGGTGTCTTGTGTGCAATTTGTTTTCTGTTTTTAGGGTTCATATCATAAATTTTGGGCAATAATAAAAATTAAAACAATATATGGACTGGAATAGAAAAAGACGGTTCAAATGCAAATATTAGCGTGGATCCATGTGAAGCTAATATGCATTTGAGATGATGGTAGCTCAAGTCTAGGTAAACCACCACCCCAAACCACATTGTAAATGCTTAACAACCATTGAAGGAAGTGAGGAATACGCTAAACAAGAATGGTGTCTAGGCCCACCAAGAAGGGTAGACTTTATAGCATAGGCTAGTGAATGAGACGCAAGTATAGCACCTAGTTTAATTTAACAAGTGTGTGTGTGTGGTATTAGGGCTAGGATCTGGTGTTGTCACTAGCGTGAATGCAACTTGAGCAATATGCACCATCTACCGACCAAAATCCATCCAACATATGTAAACTATGTATGCCACCTAATCCCTTAGTTCTTTCTTCTTCTTTCCAAAAAAGTAAACTTTCTCTAATGAAAATTAATCCATGGAACGTTGACATGTACCTCAACAATTTGAACTGTTAAGGCGACAAATACAAGTATCTATTACAACCAAAATTTAACCTTGTTGCAATGACAAACAAACCATTGAAACATCTGTAATATTTTATGTTTTATGCCAGAACTTCTGAAAACAACTACTACAACAACTCGATTTACCGGTATCAACATTTGAGGTAGGCATAGAAGTGGACAGGGACAAGGCTAGCCCACACCACCACCCAATCACCCAACCAGGGTGAGGTTGGCTATAGCATCCTGATTTTAGAGCGTTTTTGAAGTTTTCAAAATAAAAATAAACATTCAAATTTTTTGGAATTAATTGAAGCTTAAATAGAATTTTTTAATAATTAAAAGGATTTAATATGATTAAATTAAATTTAATATTTGCTTAAATTATTTTATTTGGATTCCTTGGGTCTCAAGGAATTTTCTATGGGATTTTTATGGATGTATTTGCTATTTTCTAGGGCTGAAATGAATTTATTTGAATTTCTGAAATTGAAAAATTCCCAAAAATCCCTAAAAGCCTTTGGGCCACATCCCAGCCCAATCTTCTCACAGCCCAGCTCTCACTCCAGCCCATTCATCCCAAGCCGCTACCCTTGCCGCGTGTCGGTCATTGGAGCGTCGGCCGCGATGTGAGCGTCCATGTGTCAGCCATCCGAGCATCGTCTTCACACCATCGCATCTGTCCATCCACGGGTTGACCATTGAATGCATCTTCTCTCTTGCGCCCTTGCATCCTGGGCGTCCACCGTCGACGTGTGCATCGTCATCCTCATGGACTGGGACTTCCTCGAAGTCTGTGTCCACCCCTCCCTCGGCATCCAAGCCATGCCAATCATAGACTCGTCATCCATGCCGCTCGTGGCCTCCTCGGTGTTCATGTATAAAACACCGAGCCACCTCTCATTTTCTATGTCTCACAGCCGCTCGACTCACCGAACCTTGATGTGCGCCATCGCTGTTGAGGGTGCCGAGATCACTGCCACATTTTTCATCGTCTTCACCGAGGTCGACCACCAGAGTCGCCATCCATCAGTCTTACCGTGTAACATCCTGAAAATTTGAAAATTGAAAATGTGAAGCTCTTGAATTACTTTGGAGTATATTTTTTGAATTTGGAATTTATGGTGTTTCTTTAAATTTTGGTTGAGGTTCCAATAATTGGAGAAAAATTCATGAAGAATTAAACAAATAATAAATTATGATGGAATTATGAACATAATAGAAATTTATGTTTTAAAAATCAAATCTGAAAAGATGATCCATCAAAAGGGGAGTTTAACTTGAACCCAAAAAATTAAAATTGTATTTGAGGATTAGTAGTAATAATAGGAGTAAACAAAATAAATTTAAAGAAATAAGCATACATATATATATATATATATATATATATATATATATATATATATATATACATATGCAATTATGCACTCTACCAAAATGGACTAATGCATAAAAGGTGAGGCCAACAATAAAGGAATAAAAATAAGTAAATTATTAAGTGAACAAGAATATGAAAATAGGTATATATATACGTATATATATGTGTGTATATATAAATAAAATAAAAAAATAAAGAAGAAAGCGCATTTAGCCTGGCCGAGACGGCCCGCCCATCTTGCCCTCCCTCTTCTTCCTTGCTTTGGCAAGGCCGAAGCATCGCCGTTGCCGCTCACCCCTATGCGCCACGCCCCTGCAGACTCTGCCGCCCGCCGTCACCAATGGTCTCCACAGCCCCGCCCACGACTTCATCGTGCTGTCACCTCGCCTCGGCCAACGCACTAGCAAAAACCGCTGCCACCCACAGTGTCTTCACCGCCGCCCACAGTATCTTTGCCGCCGCACACTGTTTCCCCCACCCCGTCTCATTGCCCCGACCGAGCAGCGCAAAAGTTCTGCCAACTCTGCCGTGTGCAAGCACGCCCGGTCACGGGAGCCACAACAACACCGCTCTGACACCGCCGTCTAACACCAATGCGACCGCTACCTATAAAACCCGTACGGCCCTCCATTCGCATCGCCACACCTCCCTCTGTCTTCCACCTCCAAGAATCGATCTCCCATGCACCATAGCTCGCTGGCATCGCCTTTGTCCCTAATCCCGAGCAGTGAGCAATCCGTCGCTCCGCACCGCCGTGGTCCGATTCCCCTTCACTGAAGCACCACCGGAGCACCGCGAAGTTGTTCCCCACCTGCGTCTCCTCCACCCTTCGCCGTCGCAAGCCGTCAGCCCGTCACTGTCTTCCCAAGCCTCTCTGACCCCCGAGGTAATCTTCTGACCTCACCACGATGCTTCCCTAGCCCGCAATTGAGCTCTAACACCGTGTGTTGTCCAGCCCACTTCTCCCCTCTTCCGCCGCCACCCTCAGTCGCCGCCACCACCAAATTGGCCCGTGGGACCAAGCCCAGGCATGCGCGCGGGCATGAGCATCCCATTTTTGGAATGTTCATGGCCAGCCGCCGCTTCCTCCGCCGAAGGCGAGCCCGCCATTCCTCGGTCGGAGGAAGACAACACTTTAGAGGCGGTTAGGACCGAAATCAGATAGTAATAACGGTTTAAATGGATAATTAATGCCAATACCGGTTAGTTAATACAAATCATTCACTAACATGTGGGCCATACCACTTTAATTAATACCGAACCAGCCCCACCTGTCATAGACATAGAGAAAAGGAAATAAAAATAAAAGAAAATTTTAAAAATTGGAAGTGGGACCACCTGTCAGAATTTAATTATTTTTCAGATTTATCTAAAACTGAGAACTTTAAAAGGGCATAACTTATTCATTTTAACTATTACTATTGCCTTATCTCACAAATTATGATTTAAGTTGAAAACAGCTAGGTCTTAGGGAATTTTCTAGGTAATATATTTAAAAAGCAATTCCTGGCAAATCAAATAACTCGAGCCTTTCCTTGATAAGCCATGCATGCTACCTATTGCATAATGTGTATTGGCTAGCGGAGCATGGTGGATTTGTGCTCACACTCACATTACCAAAAACAGAAACAGGTACCCAGGATCACTACGCCTATGAAGATACATTTGCCTTAGTTGAGGGAGCCAACGAAGGAGTCTAGGACAATGCTCACGAGTTTTGGGTCCTAGACAAGTAGACTTAGTGGAAATCTTGTGCGCACATATTATTTAAGTCTAGGTAATATATGTTGCACACATTTAACCCCAGTCGCTTGCCTATGGGATTTTGTTCCTACTACTACTTTTGCTTCCGCTGTTATCTTTGTATGGTAAACATTTGTCCTATTTGGCCCTTATGTAAACTCTCACCCGCTGCACGTGTATTTCAAACTTGGTATGTAATATTATGGTTTATTATGTTTTATGCGATGTATGAGATGATGCAGCAATGTACCTGTAAGCACTATCTACTGATCCAGGGAATAGTGCAATGTATCATAGGGGATTCTGGATTGAAAAATCCGGGTCCAACAGAACTGGTATCAGAGCATGCGACTGTAGGGTAAAAGCTTTAGGATGGTCGTTAGATAGGGGCTAGAATTATAATTTTGAAAATTTATAAAAAAGAGTTTGTTAAAATATAGCGTATTACTTCCTTCCTTTTTCTTCTTAGATCTAACCTCATCCATCCTTCATTGGTATTTTGAAAAGATACTAACACTAGTGTTTAATGTACAGATGGCGGGAGCAGCAGCTGAGGGCCAATGTGACTACCTCACTCACGGTCTACATGAGGGGAGTTTGCATGCATCCTGTGCAAACTACTGCATTACCTGGGATACAAGGACCAGCCCATTTACTATTGGCATAAGGCCTTTGAGGGAGCAGAGGAGTCGTGGATCATGGAAGTTTTCATCTATGCCAGAGATGAAAGGAATCCACCCCATGTCTTCAGGACCATGCACTAGAGGAGCACCAGAGGATCCCACGTCTAGAATAAGATTTAGCTTCTTCTTGCCTTCTACAAACCTCTCAAGAGTGTTCATAAGATATTGACACTCCTGAAAGAGAGAGGCGCAAGAAGAGCAAGGGGAAGAAGAGAAAACAGAAGGAGAGGAAGAAGAACCAACAGCAGAAGAAGGAATGGCATGTGCATGCACAATCGCCTCAACTTTGAGGTCTTCGCAAGGACTAGGAGGAGCAGTCCTACCTCTAGCTGTTTGGTTATCATGCCTAAGCATCTCTACTTCTTTGGGTTTCTCCCCCACACCAGCACACACATCACAACAAGATTGTGGCTTCTCTTGTAAGTCCTTAGTTAGCTTCACACATTTATCATCCAATGCAACAAGTTCAATTTTTAGTTTTTCATAATTATTGCATGGTTAGCTAACAGGGTCCTTAGACACATAATGAGCCATTTTATTATTGTGGTCAATCATTTCTTGAAACTTTTTTGAGAAAAATTCAAGTTCAGCAGTTAATTTTGGACAATTGGTGCAAGACATAATAGGCTCAAGCAAAGAAGCATGCAATTCAGCAATTTTATGATCTGCCTTCTTTAGGTTCATTTTCATGTTATTGCAATTTTCACATGTCTCAGGCAGATCGAGAAGTATGGTATAAAGACCTCTAAAAGCATTGTCCTTATCCTCACATGAGGTGCAAGAAGTAGTCTCAGTAGTAGTAGATAAAAGAGCAGCTACCCTACTCATCTCTAGTTTAGCAAGCAGACTACATTCTCCACCTTAAGCATATCTAGCTCAGAGGTCATACTATCATGAGAGGTCCTTAGCTTCTCCATATCACCAAGTAAAGTAGAACATACATCACAATCGTCACGGGAGGGAGCAGATATAAGTGAAGTAAGCTCCTGTGACAATCTATCTACTTCCTTCTCAAGATCAACAACCGTAGCTCTAGATCTAGCATAAAATTTTCCTAGATTTGAAAAAGCATCATTGAGCTGGTCATAGGAGGAATATACCTCATCGGAGTCGCTGTAGAGCTCGCTGTCACTGATGTCACCCTCATGGGCCATGAAGCACATGCCGATGAAGTCGTCGCCGTCCTTGGGTTCTTGATCATCCTTCCCATCGTCATCACTCCACCCCTCCACATCACTGAGGCCGATGTCTTCGAAGGCGGTGAGGATGCGATGGAAGAGCTTCTTGGCTTTGCCAAGGTTGCGGAACTTCTTCTCTTTGCCTAGGGCTTCTTGTTGCGGTTCATGTTGGTGTAGTCGTTCTTGCTCGAACTGCCGTAGTCATTCTTGCCCTTCTCCAACTTGGGGTAGTTTGCTCGAATGTGGTTGGGGCCACCACACTCAAAGCAAATCAAACGTCCTCCTCTCTTTCTCTCCCTAACCCTCTTATATGCATGGGAGAATTTTCTGGCTAAAAGGGCTAGTTGGTTTTTTGGAAGCTGTTCTAGTTGGTCATCACTTATTTCACAAACAGTAGCAAGAGAAAATCCAGTCAAATCATCAGAAGAAGATCCAGAAGCTGGACTGGGATCAGTGACCAATGCCATCGACTGTGACTTCGACTTGCGAGAGATAATGTCAATCTCGTGAGTCTTGAGGCGTGAATACAACACATCAAGAGTCAAAGTCGAAAGATCTATCGCGTCCTTGATGGTGGTCACCTTCATCTCCCAAACTCGCAAATCCAAGGCCGCAAGCATCTGTCGAGCATTGTCCGAGTCGGGGTATGTGAGACCGACCGCTCGAAGGTTGCTCAAGATCTTGTGAAACCTCGCAAAGTACTCATCAAGGGACTCTCCAGTGAGTATTTAAAACTTGTTGTAATTTCGCTTGTACTAGTCCTGTCGTACCATCTTAATTTGGGTGGTGCCCTCATGGTAAGCATCGAGGGTCACTCAAATATCGAAGGCCGACGAAAGATGGCAAATGCGATCGAATTCGCTTCGGCTCAGTCCTTGAATGATAATGTTCCTCACCTTAGCATTCATCTCAACATCGGGCATGTTTGCTATATTGATGTTCTCATCGGCAGGAACAACAAAGCGCGTTTTAACCTTCCTCTAGATAGCATAGCCTTGAGCCTGTATGTAAGACTCCATCCTACTCTTTCAGAAGGGATAGTCGATCCCATCGAAGATAGGGGGCTTGGTGGAATACTGTAACATCCCAAAAATTCAAAACTTAAAAATGGAAAGCTTTTAAAAATTAATTATGCAATGTATTTCATTCGAATTTGGAGTTTATGTATCTTCCTGAAAATTCGATTGAGATTTCCAAAAATTGAAGAAAGACTGAGAAACAAAATTTAGAAATGTAACAAAGAGAATATGCAAATAATTGAAACTCGAAATTTTTAAATATGAATCGGACAGATGACCCAGGAGAAAACTGAGTAAACAAAATATAAAAGTTTCATTTTGAAAATAATAGTATAAAAAGGAAACAAAAGTATCTATAGAAGCTATATGCAAATATGTGTATAATATGGATGTGCAAATGAATAAAAGTTTATATATATATATATACCAGTGTATATGTGTAAATAAAATAAATATATATGCACAAGTACAAAAATTAGGAATAAATAAAAATATACATACACACACACATATATATATGTATATACATATGTACCCATGCAAATATATATACAAACAATAATTAAACAAAAAAAGACAAAGGGGAACCAGGCCTGCCAATCGGCCCGGTTCAACCCCGCTTCCCCCTCACCGAGCCAGCCCGTTTTCTTCTCCCCTTGCACTGTGCCCCTTTATTCCTCCCTGCCTCTCGCGGCGTCCAGACAGGGTCGAAGCCCCCCTCCTTGTTTAGCCCGGCGCCGTAGCCCACCTTTCACCACGGTGCCTCCTTCGGACCACCGGTCGCCGGCCCCTCCGCGTGCGTCAATAGGGCCCCACCGCCGTGCCATCCTCCTTCCTCGCTCCGTCGCATGACGAGCACGCGCGCCATCTCTCTGCCACTCAGCACGAGCTACACCCGGCCATAGGCCATCATATCCCGAATCCCTCCCAACGTCGCCTGCCACGCCACCTGCAGCATCCGCCTGCCACCGCCGCTTGCCGACGCGACCGCACGGGCGGAGTCCCGATGCCAGCCCCGCCCGGTCGCCCATAAGAGCTGCCGTAGACCCCTACGGACTCCCCACACTCCCTCCACCTCAGAGCAATCGAGTTTTCACGCCTTCTTCACCGCCGGAGCCACCCTTCTTCTCCACAGCCGGTTGCCGAGCGCGCCACCGCCTCGAACCACTATAGCCCGATTCCTTCCTATCAGAGTGTCTTAGAAGCCCAATAAAGCCAACACCACGCTCGGCCGAGCTCCTCGTGGCCTACATTTCGCCGGCGACAAACTCCACCTGAGCCGCCGTCGCTGCTCGCCGTCGGCCCATCTTCGGCGATCCTCGGTCACCGCCGACCCCTCCATCGCCTTCCACGTGACGCCTAGATCGCATTTTGCTCCTCACCGACCGCCCTCCGGCCGTCCCCGCCGCCGGCATCGCCGCCCGCTCGCTGCCCCAACTCCTCTGTTCTGCGTCCCCGCTGCAAGCCTCAATTGCTATCCGCATCCCTCTTCCGTCAGGTAATACCTGAGAGTCGAGTGGCTAGAGCCGCCCGTATTCGTTCAGCTCGCCCGCATTCGAATCCGGTGGGCAGCAGTGCGTAGTTCGGACTTTCCAACATTTTTGCCAATAGTAACAGTAAAAGGAGAAATTTAGGAAAATTAAGAAATAAACTAGTAAGGCTAACCAAGTTTAATTGCAGTGTAAATGAGATTATTTAGAAATTTAAAACTTGAATTAGCTCAGATATGATTACTTATATGATTTGAATAATTATTCAAAAGATTTACTACTAATTAAAGATAATGATAGCGGCATTACGATTTTGATTAAATATCCAAATTAACCGAGACCACCCTTAATTAAAATATAAACATGTATGCTCTAATAATTATCATGCCACCAAATAAATCTTAATAATAGACTTTCGCCAAATGGCAGATATTGAAATATGACCCTAGGGAACAATCTTGGCCAGATAAATAACTTTAAATAAAAACTAAGCCTAATAGAAACTAATGCATTGATAAAATAATAATGGTACTATTAACTAAATCTTAATACTAGATTTAGTAAATAATAATGTGAGCATGAAATAACAATCTATGGCTCATACAGTTGAAGTCTAATTCAAGTAGAAATAGGCTTAATGAAAACTAAGGCTACATAAAATGCCACCTATAAAATACTATACACCTACACCCTAAAATTCATTCGGTAACCCAAAATGCCCTGAAGAGTAACGCTCGATAAAATAATACATACTCATAAGTCCACCCTAACTCATGGAACTTCCTTGATAAATACAAAAATAATAAAAGAAACTATTAATAAAAGGTCAAAACATCATTCTCTGCCACCGGCCTTGCCTCAAATCACTCAAATCACCCATTAACTCATAATAATACAAAAGTTGAGTTTATTCGGATTTATTCGGATCTTTTGAGTTATTTGCTTTATTTGGATTCAGTCTTTTGCCGCGTAATTAGAAATTGGAAGTCGTGAAGATTCAATGGATCAAGCGAGATCAAGCTCGAAGTGAAGATACAGACCAAAAGCTCGAGAGAAAGCATCATGTGAGCTCAAGACCGCGGTAAACCGCGCCAGGCGAGTCAATACTTTGATCATGTTGAACCCACATTTTCTGCAAATTACTTTGTTTAAAACTATCAAATTGCATGCTGTTATCTTATATGCAAATACATGTTTAATTTAATATTCTAGTTATGTGCCCATTGTTTACCTTGAATAATATTACCCCTCCTTTGGAATATTTGAATGTGTGAACCTTGTCGCCCTAGCAAAATTATAACAGTAACATTTCGAAAATAAGTCCCTAATGATATGCTATGCTTAGTACTGTATAGATAATCAGGGCGCGCTGAAATGCCCCAAACATCATTGTCATTTTAATCATGAGAAACTGGTTTGGGAAGTCATGGTGATAATGACTGGTATACTTGATAAGATTATTTTACATTCCCAAAATCCCCAACTTGCTTAAATATCTGGGCAGGTTGGTTCGAGGGTGTGAATGTTTGGTGCAGTGGAAGCACAAAGTGGGTTAGTGGTAGACCGCCCAGATACCACTAAGGACCGAATCTTGTCATGACCCCTGTGTAAAACAGTACAACCACAAGTCTGTAAAATACAACTTGGCTAAGTAAATTTATGGAAATCCCCGGACTCATCTCACTGGTAGGGGATTGAAGGGGCTACGCTATGGCAAGGGGGCCTGAAGGGACACTAGTGGGGGGTGAAGTTTCCCAGCTGTCCTACGTTGCGGGAAGTAGAAGCCCGAGCTGCGTAGTGGCTGTGGGAAACATCCCGCGCATAGATGGGACCCACCGCAAGTGGGAGAAGCCCATATAGTGAGATGATAAAAGGGACTACATATTTAGAAAAGTCACTGTGAGGGTCTACTCAACCACATGTCTATGGAATCATGTGGGGCAACGAGTTGATCATCTCTTGTCGTGAAAGTGTACAAACTCTGCAGAGTCAAAACTATTCGAATAGCCGTGCCCACGGTCAAGGGCGGACATGGAACTTAACCAGATATAGTTCTATTTCAAAATGCTTTATGATGGGCTTGGAAAAGTGGAAGGGCAGTGTAAGGCCATGATTTGAATTGTCCTGGGTGTCGTCCCAGTGGTAAGTTAAGCGGCTATAACGCTGAAAGATGCTATATGGTGCGGATGCCATGTAACGGTGGATGGAATCTGGATCGCTATTATTATTGCATTTTCTTGAACATTATGATTTTGTTCAAAACTGCTAGGTCTCAGGGAATTTCTATGTATTATATATATTTTTTAAATAATGGTAACATTTCTCACAAATAAAATGTCAGGAAGAATAAATAGAGTCATAAGAAGGGAAGATGGCTGTTTATGGCAATCACATAAAGAAGTTGGTGGATTCATGATTAACCATAGGAGGGTTAATGATAGTGTGGAGTCTAGGAGAAATAAATGGGTGGAGTCCAAATGGATTTATAGACTAGATAGATGAATTATATGATTTTGGAGTATTAGGAAATGCGAAGGTAATGGTTGGATCACAACACTGATATTTGATATAAATTCTTGGGCGATGTTCACAATATTGGGAATTAATAGGATTGGATTAGACACTAGATGGATGAATTGAATTTCTGAGAATATTGGAGGAATCATAACCAGTAGTGGATTATAATCTTGATAAAGTGTATTTTCGATGGATGTATACTAGTGAGTCGTAGATTTGATCATTGATGTACTTGGTGGGGGTATACTAGTGAATTAGTTAGTGAAAGATAATGGAAAATGAGATTGATTATTGGAAGAATGAATCATGGTTTTGGATCAGTAACAAAAGGATTGAAAATGAATGATTTCGATGGATTTAAAAGTCAATGGTGTTAGTTGATCATTGGAATTTAGAGATAAAGAGTTGATGAATAGAAATTACAAGATTGGATTATTAGGAATTTAGAACACAGAAGATATTGGTGGATTCAAAATGATTAATGATACTCGCTGTTTGGAGTCTTAGACAGCAGTCAATAATTAAAGTGTATTTTGGTGGATTAAGTCAATTATGGCAATTGTTGTGTGGAGTTTAGGTAACGACAACAATACTAAAATTAAATCATGATAATGCTACCAAAAATGATTTTTGGCAAATAAAATAACCCGAGCCTCTCCTTTGTTAAGCCATGCATACTGTTGTGGCTACTGACCAAACAGAGAGAGAGATGGTAGTGGAGAGTGATGAAGATAAGTGTAATGGCCTGCCTTCCTCCCTATGGCTTGCTCGTATATATACATACATGAGGAGTGCTTTACGCTTATACCCTTACATCAGTTATCCCCTGCAGGGCAGTTATGTCATTACGCATGGCCTGTTCTGGGCCTTATAATCTCCTACCAGGCCTGCTGGGTTTAGGTGGGGGCCATCCCTACGACAGGAGCCTCTCATGGTAAAGGGCTTCACAAGGCCGAAGCCATGTTGCCGAGTCCTTTGGCCCCCTCCGTCCCCGCGGCCTGTGAACTTTTCCAAGCTGCTGGAGCTGCGATGTGGCCAAAGCAGACGTGCGCGCTGCTGCGACGCTCGGATTTCCGGGCGTCCACGTGGTGCGGGCGTTGAGGCGTTGTGACCATTAATACGGTGGCGGACTTCCGGCGGTTGGACTTCTGCCGATTGGCCTTCCGTCGGTTGGTTCCCCTGCTGATTGGGGTATATATATGGCGCTGGTGAGGCGTTGCTCCTGCGTATATTGCGATAGAAGCTGTTCCCCTAAAATGGGCCCCTGCCATGCATCAACATCCCTGGGTGATACTTAGCGGCTTGGGGAATGTTGATGCACAGAAGGAGGTCTATTTTTTCTGGGAGCTTTATCAGCGTCGGTTATCGATAGCCAGCCGCACTTCCTGACCCCGCACCGTGCTTCCGTAGGCGACAGCGAGGTCTGGCCTGTTTTTCTTAACAGGCCTACCTACAGTCGGTATTCCTGAGGGAACCCGCCGGCATTACCTTGTATGTTGATGCACTATAGGTGGCCTGTTAAGGAAAACGAGTTAGATTTCACAGGACAAAACCCCCGTCTTTGCTGCGCCCGGCCGGAGCGGACTCGCGCGCTCCGTCCCCCACCCTTGGAACGGGTGGCAGCGAAGCTGGCGCCTAGTCGAAGTAGACGCGCGCGCTCCGTCCCCTACCCCTCGAACGGGTGGCAGCGAAGCTGGCGCCCAAGTCGAGGTAGACGCGCGCGCTCCGTCCGCTACCCTTCGAACGGGTGGCAGCGAAGCTGGCGCCTAGTCGACGTAGACGCGCGCGCTCCGCCCCCTACCCCTCGAACGGGTGGCAGCGAAGCTGGCGCCTAGTCGAAGTAGGCGCGCGCACTCCGTCCCCACCCTTGAGCGGGTGGCGCGGCCGGCGCCTGGTCGGAGTGAGAGCGCGCGCGCCCGCCCCTACCCCTCGAGCGGGTGGCGCTGGCCGCGCCTGGTCGAGTAGACGCGCGCTCGCCCCTACCCCTCGAGCGAGTGGCGCGGTGGCGCCTGGTCGAAGTAGGTGCGCGCGCTCCGCCCCTACCGTCGAGCGGGTGGCGGCGGCGGCGCCTGGTCGAAGTAGCGCGCGCTCCTCCCTACCCCTCGAGCGGGTGGCGCGGCGGCGCCAGTCGGCGAGACGCAGCGCGCGCTCGCCCCTACCCCTCGAGCGGGTGGCGCGGCTCGCGCCTGGTCGGTAGAGCGCGCGCTCCGCCCCTACCCCGAGCGGGTGGCGCGGTGGCGCCTGGTCGGCGTAGGCGCGCGCTCCGTCCCCTACCCGTCGAGCGGGTGGCGCGGCCGGTGCCTGGTCGAAGTGACACGCGCGCTCAATCCCTACCCCTCGAGCGGGTGCGCCGGCCGCACCTAGTCGGCAGAGCGCGCGCTCGCCCCTACCCATCGAGCGGGTGGCAGCGGGCGGCGCCTGGTCAGTAGCGCGCGCCCGTCCCTACCGTCGAGCGGGTGGCGCGGCCGGGCGCCTGGTCGGGCGAGACGCGCGCTCCGTCCCTACCCCTCGAGCGGGTGGCAGCCAGGCTGGCGCCTGGTCGAAATGAGCGCGCGCTCCGTCCCCTACCCCTCGAGCGGGTGGCGCGGCTGGCGCCTGGTCGAAAGACGCGCGCTCCGTCCCCTACCGCCGAGCGGGTGGCGCGGTGGCGCCTGGTCGGCGGCGCGCGCTCCGTCCCCTACCGTCGAGCGGGTGGCGTGGCTGGCGCCTTGTCGAAAGTAGACGCGCGTGCTCCGCCCCTACCCGTCGAGCGGTGGTGGCGTGCCGGGCGCCTGGTCGGTGAGCGCGCGCGCTCCGCCCCTACCCTCGAGCGGGTGGGAGCGGCCGGCGCCTGGTCGAAGTGACGCGCGCGCTCGTCCCCTACCCGTCGAGCGGGTGGCGGCCGGCGCCCTGGTCGGAGTGGCGCGCGCTCCGTCCCCTACGCGTCGAGCGGGTGGCGGCGGTGGCGCCTGGTCGAAAGACGCGCGCGCTCCGCCCCTACCCGTCGAGCGGGTGGCGCGGGTGGCGCCTGGTCGAAGTAGACGCGCGCGCGCCGTCCGCTACCCGTCGAACGGGTGGCAGCGAAGCTGGCGCCTAGTCGAAGTAGACGCGCGCTCCATCCCTACCCCTCGAGCGGGTGGCGCGGCTGGCGCCTGGTCGGAGACGCGGCGCTCCGCCCCTACCCCGAGCGGGTTGCGGCGAAGCTGGCGCCGCCTGCGGACACCGCCGCGTGGCGGTAACGGGTCTTTGATGCAGCCTTGCTCGCATGCGAGGTTCACGAATCACGCCAACCCCAGTCGGCGACAGGTTAGGTTCCCGTACCGTGCGCGACCCGACGCGCCGGGGCACGCGGCGCCTATGGACCGTGGGCGGCGGGATATGGACGGTTGCGTGTTTGCAGCCACTCGTCTCTTCCCTAGGAAAGGGGGACACGGGGCGGGCAGTGAGTGGCGCCTGTGATCATAACCTTCCAGCGTTAGGTGGGGCGTTGCGCTGGGCGACGGCGCTTGTACGGCTCGCGGTCGCGCCTCGTGCCGCGGACCTCGCGACCGCCGCTTTGATTATGGGGAATCGTGCGGGCGGGCCTTTACACGCTGCGCGTTACATCGCGCACGCGGATCGTTGCGACACCGATGGCGGTGGTATGGCGAGGTGGCTTGAAATAACCCCATAACAGGCCCCCGCACCTTTCGCCCTCTTTCTGTGCGCTCGCCTTCCACACCTTCGCGCTATCTTCACCACTTCAGTCTCGTCGTGGGAAGCGATGGCCTCCAGTAGCGAGTGCGGGCAGGCGGTTGGTAGCCCTGCCATTCGTCGGCGATCGTCGCCGTTGGAGGTGAAATACGCGCTCCAAGAGCGCGACCCGGCGGCGGCTAACCAGGAGCGGCTGGTGGCGGAGGAGGAAGGCATGTTCTCTAGCGAGCTAGGCCCCTCGCTCGTGACCGAGAAGACGATCCAAGGGCTCTTGCGCGCGGGGAAGTTGTCCGGGTGGCAGGACGTACGATTGCCCGCCGACGGTGAGACAGAACCGCATCCCAAGAGGTCGGAGGCGGTTGTATTCGTTGCCTTTTTCGACGCGGGGCTCCGGATCCCAGCGGTGACCGTGGTGGGCGACGTGCTGCGGACCTTCGGGCTGGAGCTGGCACAACTGACTCCAAACGCCGTCGCCCGGCTCGCGGTGTACAGCTGGGCCTTGCGCTCGGGGGCCTGCTGGCCCAGCACGTCGCTATTCGCCTATCTCCACGAGCGATGCCAACCGAAGGGCGGAAGGGCGGGGCGTTTGTCGAGCTTCGATGGCGTCTCTTTTATTCTTCGCCGTCGTGTAAGAAGCTCTTCCTGCGAACTCAACTCGCGGGAAGTGGAGTCTTCTGGATGAAGCGGTGGTTCTACCACCGTGTGGAGAGCGGAGCGGCCTTGAGTGCAGCGGACCAATCACGTTCAAGCCCTCGCCCGCCGAGCGCTCGATGATGAGGACAAGCGGAGGTCAAGCGGCTCGTGGCGTGGCGCCGCCTCAACATGCGCGACCTTGCCGAAGAGTGCGTGATGTGCGGCGTGGCACCGCTGCCTACGGCGGCATCTTGCCACCGATAGGCATCGAGGCGACAATGTTTCGCGTGGGTTTGCTCGCTACGGCGCGCCCGGTCCCCATAAGCCTCGATTCGCCCCTCCTTTGTTGACGCGAAATCGTTGTATGCGATCTGTTCTCCTTTGCTTGATTTCCTTGGAGGAGGCGAGCAAGCTGCGCGCGTGTTCTGGGCCGTACACCGCCAGGAGCACGAGCGTGCGCGTCTGCTATCGCCAAGCGGGTGGGCGAATAAACGCGTGTCGCGAGTCACAGGCCTTGCCGTGCGGACCGTGTCGCTCCGGCCGATGTTGGGTGAAGAAGAAGAAGGCCTCGTCTCGGAAGAGGGCGCGCGGCGCGCCTGCCGCGCCTGCTGCTAGTGTTTCCGAGGGCGCGGCGGACGCGGAGTCAGACTCGGCGAGGTACGCCGATTCGGGCTTGGGTGGCGCAGGTGCCGAAGGCGAGGTGTCTTCGGCAAGCGTCCCGGACGTCGGGTTTGCCGCGGGCGGCCGGAGGGGGGAAGCCTCACCACCCGCCGAAGTCGCCGAGGCGGACCCCGTGCGGACCGGCGATGCCGAGGTGGAGCCCTCGACCGCGGCCGCTGTGGTGCCGGAGGCGCCCTCCGCGGGGGCGCACGTAGCCGTGCTGTCTTTACCAACAGCAGTGGGGACTGAGGTGCCCCCTTCGACGATTGCCACCGTGGAACCTTCGCCCCCGGGCGCAGCAGCCGCGGGGTCTTCCCCAGCCACGGCTGCGGGGGCGGTGGCGCTGCTAGCTGCCCCGGCCAAACGGCCATGTGTGCGGCCGGAGCTCCACCGGACACCGCGGGGGTTCGTCGTGGCTACGAACATCAGAAGCTTGTGGGATTCCAGCGCAAGCACCGGGGGCCCTGTGGCCTGCGCTATCGCCCCTCTCGCCACCCGCTCGCGCGAGGACAGCCGTCGTCCTCCCGAACGCGAGGCCTCCGCTCGCGGTGGGACCATTCATACGCTACGAAGGTAGGGTGACTTAGCTTACTCTGGTGTATGCTTTTATGCCTTGGGGTGATCACCCGTATCCTTGTTTGCAGCGTTGCTCCTTCCGGAGGGGGAGCACCCGACGGAACACGAGGCCTCCGAGCACGTGAGCCCTGCGGACTTCGTGCCGCCTCCGGAGACGCTGAGGGCGTGGCGCGGGATTGTAAATGATGCGGCCACGAGCGTCGACCCGCAAGTGCTGCAAGCCTACGGTGCGGGGCGCCTGGAGGACGCTTTCGAGGTGTCCGGGGTGAGGGTAAGTACTCGTGCGACCACGCCTGAGTTTAGCTGAGTGTGCTAAGTCTTTTCCCTTCTACAGACACTTGTGCTGGGGCAGGCCCTGCAAACGGCCTATGCTCGTAGCCAAAAGGCGCTCGAGGATAGGCTGCGTGCCGCCGAGGAGGAGCTGCGCGAAGCCTCTGGCGCCCGCTCTGCCCAGGACGCCCGCATCCGCCAGCTGGAAGCGGAATGCGCCGAAGCGGGGGCGCACGCCGAGGGGCTTGTTGCGTCGGCGCAGGAGTCGGCCGCGGCAGCTGCTGAACAAAAGTTCGCGGTGGAGCGGGACGGGTTCCTGGAGCAGGTCGCCGCGCTAGAGAAGGAAAAAGGCGAGCTTGCCTTGACTCTAGCGGAGCGCAACCGGACGCTGGGCGACGCCTCGGTGGTTGCTTGGGACGCCATGCAAGCGCTGGAGAGCCATCTCCAAGGGCTGGTAGCGGAGGTGCCGGACGCGCGCCGGCCGGAGGAGCTGTCTCGGGCGCTCCATTGGATTGGGATGCCGCCAACGTCGTGCGCGACGCGCGCGGCGTCGCCGGCACCGCTGCGGCGTACGTCGGCATGCTTGGTGTGCGCACTCCTGCAGCACCGCGGTTGTACGCACGTCGCCGCGCTGGATGATCCCCAGCTGGAGATGCCTGGCGGGGCCGGAGTAATGTTCGGCGCCATTCGCTCCGCTCGCCTTGCCCTCGGGCCCTTCTTCGACCGGATCTGGGGTCACGTCGGGCCGGATGCTGCACGGATCGAGCTCCAGAAGTCGCTCTATGGGACGGGGAGCCTCGGCCAATTTCTGGACGGGGTCCCTCGATGCGACGATGGTGGCGGTGGGCCCTCCGAAGGCGCCGGGAACCCGCAGGTCTGACGCCGTGGTGCTTAGGTGTAGGCGTGTGTTGTACTGTTCCTTGTCTTTGTGAATAAAGTACACACTTGCTACTTGCATTCTGACTTTCACCTACATCCCGGGCAGCTTGCTTGCTGGGACCGGCTTCGTGCGGCCGACCTTTCAACCCGGCGACGCCTTCGACTGGCGAAGGGTCAAGAGTCGCTCGACTTTTGGCGAGTCGGCCTTCTTGGCGAGGCCCCACTTTAGCGCGTGTTAGGGCGAACCAGCGGGGTAGCGGCTTAGAGCGGCCGGGACGTTGCCGGACCTTTGTACATGTGATTCTTCCGGTATGCAGACTTCCTGGCATTTTAAGAATGCGCTGTGTGTTGATGCCGCTGTTGGCGAAGTAGCTGTGCCAGGGTTCCGTAAAGCGGAAAGTCCGCGGATTGACGTATGCGGAGGCAGACCTCCGCGGTGTGCCTTGCTTTATAGTCCAGAGACTCGCGCGTGCGGAGGCAGGCCTCGACGCTACGTCTTATTTAAAGTCCGTGGACTAGTGCGTGCGGAAGCGGACTTCGACGCTACGTCTTCTTTATAGTTCGGAGACTCGCGCGTGCGGAGCTAGGCTCGACGCTACGTCTTATTTAAAGTCCGTGGACTAGTGCGTGCAGAAGCGGACTTCGACGCTACGTCTTCTTTATAGTCCGGAGACTCGCGGCGTGCGAGCTGGGCTCGGCGCTTCGTCTTATTTAAAGTCCGTGGACTAGTGCGTGCGAGCGGACTTCGACGCTACATCTTCTTTATAGTCAGGAGACTCGCGCGTGCGAGCTGGGCTCGGCGCTTCGTCTTATTTAAAGTCCGTGGACTAGTGCGTGCGAGCGAACCGGCGCTTCGTCTTCTTTATAGTCCGGAGACTCGCGCGTGCGAAGCTAGGCTCGACGCTACGTCTTATTTAAAGTCCGTGGACTTGTGCACGCGTGGCGTCCCCGGTGCGCCTTTGTTTATACTCGGACTGTCACCTGGCGGCGGCGAGTGCACACGCGAACGTCGTCTTTGGTTTATACTCAAGCCGCCCCTGGCGGCGGCGAGTGCACACGCGAACGTCGTCTTTGGTTTATACTCAGTCCGCCCCTGGCGACGGCGAGTGCACACGCGAACGTATGTCTTTGGTTTATACTCAGTCCGCCCCCGGCGGCGGCGAGTGCACACGCGAACGCGTCGTCTTTGGTTTATACTCGGTCCGCCCCTCGGCGGCGGCGAGTGCACTGCGCGAACGTCGTCTTTGGTTTATACTCAGTCCCCCCCGGCGACGGCGAGTGCACACGCGAACGTGCGTCTTTGGTTTATACTCAGTCCCCCCCCCCTGGCGACGGCGAGTGCACACGCGAACGTGCGTCTTTGGTTTATACTCAGTCCCGCCCCGGCGGCGGCGGTGCACACGCGAACGCGTCGTCTTTGGTTTATACTCAGTCCGCCCCGGCGGCGGCGAGTGCACACGCGAATGTCGTCTTTGGTTTATACTCAGTCCGCCGGCGGCGCGGCGAGTGCACACGCGAGCGTGCGTCTTTAGTTTATACGCGGGGGGGCGCGCGTTGGCCACCTGCGCGCGCCCTCACCGCGTGCTTGCGTGTGATGAAGAAAGATTAGCGGCAAACGGCGATCTTCATTACATCCCCGTTTGCGCGGGTGAGCGACTACAAAGGGTGAATATACTGACCGTTTGCCCTTGGTGCGGTCGCAGCCTCTAGTCACTAGACGTCTGCAGGGCCCGCGCTGGCGCCTATGGATGACCCCGCGGACCTCCGTGCTGTGACGCCGGCTCTACGAGCATCGTTGGGCGTCACGACGCGGGCACCTGGTGCCTAGCTCGATGCGCCGGGCCATATCCTGGTCGCCTCGGACGGTGATGGTGGTCCGGGGACCCGGGATCTTCATGCACAGATAGCCGTGATGTGGTACCGCGCTGAAGGAGTTAGGATTGGGCGTCCTAGTATGGCATTGTAGAGTGCGGAAGGTCGACCACGTCGAAGGTGGCATCTTCGGTCCGCACATTGTCATCTCGGCGAAGGAGACTTGAAGGCGATTTGGCGGTGCCGCAGGGCTGTCCCTGAAGCCTCAGTGGGATTCACGAGGGCCCAGCGGCCGAGGACCCCATCGGTCGAAGGCCGCGCAAACAATACGTTCGCGGAGCTACCGCCGTCCACCAAGGCGCGCCCACGTCGCATCCCGCGATGGTGACCGGATAACCAGGGGGTCCAGGTGAGGGAAGTCCACACCCTGGGCGTCGTTGGGTGTGAATGTAACTTCGTGCTGCGCCCAATCCGGCACGTGATGTAGTCTTCGCGCGTAGGCCTTCCGCTGCCGTGCGAGGCGAATTCGGTCGCGAGCTTCCGGATATGACATTAATGACCTGCGGTAGGTTGCGCCCGGGGCTCGCTGCAGCGGCGGAGGCCCTCCCGAGGCCGCATGACGTGAGCTTGGATCCGTAAGGTGCCTTCACGGGTTGCATCCCTTGCGCTGTACCGCATCCCTTGCGCTGCACTGCATGGGGCCTCGTATGGAGGTGGGCGTGGGCCACCGCAGGCGGGCGCGCCTCGAGTTCTCGCCCTAGCGACGCTGTCGTGGAGCGCCGCGATGGAGGTGCAGGCGCGGGTATCATGATTGCCGCGGCCGTGGACTACGCACCACAGTCCCTAATGCTGGTCGTCGTAATCCCCACGACCCTTATCGTCGCGGCCCCTGCCACGGCCGCGCCCCCGGCCACGGCGCCCCCGACCACCTCGGCCCGCTGGAACACCCTCGTCGGACCCGCCTTCGATGTCGAGGACGTACTGATTTCGCCTCGACCTCTGCTGGCCGCGCTTGGGCTGATCGGACGACTCCTTATGCGGGTTGTCCCTACGGTCGGGCGCGTCCCGGGATGACTCCTGCTTTCGCTTTCCCTTCGAAGAACCGCCCCTCGGCGGGTCTTCGACTTTTGCCGAGGCTCCGGCCTGGTTGGTGTCGGAGTCGTCACCTTGCCTTCGCCGCGCGTCTTCCTCCGCCCTAGCATATTCTTCCATCTTGTCGAAGAGCTTCGCCACCGTCTTGATTGGCTTTCGCGCGTTGTACTCGGCCATCGGGCGGACGAAGGCCTGTATGGCTGCATTGATGATGGTGGTCGTTGGCGTCTTTCACGACATCGAATCTTGGTGAAGCGTTTGAAGTAGTCGGAGTTTCTCGAAGGTTTTGCTTTACGGCAAAGAGTTGGTCGCGTCGACTTCGGTCAGCGTAGTTTCCTTGGAAGTTGTTGTGAAGGCGGACACGGCTGTTCCCACGCGTAGATGGAGCCGGCTCTATGGTAAAGAACCAAGAGAGCGCCACTCCTTGTAGCGCGATGGGAGTCCTTCGCCGTGGTGTCGTCGCGCGCCGCGGCCGATTGCGGTTTCGTATACGCGCACGAACTCACGGGGGTCCGTGTCGCCTTTGTACGAGTCGATGGCGCTAGGAAACTTGAAGTCTTCGGGCCATGCCGCCTGCTGCAGCCCCGCCGAGAGCGGGGACTCCGGATCCACGCGCGCAGCGCACGCGGCTGGGCGTGGGGGCCGCGATCGTCCGTCCTCTCGGCGTGGGCTCGCGACGCGACCAGCGCGCACGGCCGCGACTCGAGCCTCCTGCATATCTCTGACGGCTCCGCGAAGGTCCCCTAGCTCCCGCTGGAATGCATTGAGAGCCGCCAGCAGGGCACTTTCCATCGCCGGTGTAGGTGGGGTCGCGGTACCCCCGACAGGCGGGTCAGTGGGACGATCGCCGCGTCGAGGTCCCGAGCTGCGGTCGCTCCGTCGTGGCTACCTCGCGCCGCTGGTCGCGCCGCCGGCGAGGGTTGCGATGGGGCGGCGAGGTCGGTGTCGTTGCGTCGGCGGGATCGGTTGTCGCTGCGCCGTGTCGGCGTCTTCGGCCGCGGGGCCCGTCCCCGCAACGCCGGGGGCGGGGCGGGTCGTCGCGGTGCCGGTGACAGGGTTGGTCGTCGCGGCGCGAACGTCGACGTCTCCGGCTACCGTGCCTGCATCGGCACCCGCGTCCGCCGCTGCTGATGCCGAAGCCCTGGTACTCATACGGCGCTCCGAGCCGGCCGCCTTCTTTCCCTTCGCCGCTGCTGGTGAAGCTTTTTTCGGTGCCATCTTTTTCCTTCGGTCTTCAGGCTTGTCTTCGTCCTCCCCACGGACGGCGCCAACTGTTGTGGCTACTGACCAAACAGAGAGAGATGGTAGTGGAGAGTGATGAAGATAAGTGTAATGGCCTGCCTTCCTCCCTATGGCTTGCTCGTATATATACATACATGAGGAGTGCTTTTACAATTATACCCTTACATCTGGTTATCCCCTCTGGGGCAGTTATGTCATTACGCATGGCCTGTTCTGGGCCTTATAATCTCCTACCAGGCCTGCTGGGTTTAGGTGGGGGCCATCCCTACGACACATACTATTTATCTGCATTCTGTGTATTGGCTCACGGAGCACGGGGTTGGAGTGCTCACACTCGCTTTTGCGACAAATTCAGAATCAGAAATCAAATCACCTCGCCTCGGCAACAAGATTGGACAAGCTGGTAGAGAAGATGAAGATGTCAAGGGCTAGGCGCGAACCTCGATTGGGCTGCTGTGGGCATGTCTGAAGGTCCCACTGTGTGCTCCGTTCTTCATTGCTGTAATTTAATGATTTCGGCCTCATCGGCCCATGAGTAAGTTTACTATTATATTTATGCTTCCGCATGATATGTATTTTGATGTCCATAACTGTAACTGTGTGCATTATCTACTGATCCAGGGAATAGTGCAGCTAAACACAGTAGAATCCGGATTATAAATTCTATGTCTGACAAATACTTGTCCGTTGCCATGGCTCACAGGCTAGTTAAGATATATCGAGAAGAGCTAACCGGCTCTGATACTAATTTTAGGATTGGAAATGCAACAGAGGGGGGGGTGAATGGTGTCTTTTAAAAATTGCCCCCCAAAGTATCCACTCAAAAACTCTTCTCCGATAGCTACATAAGCTATGAAGAAGGCATGCTCATGCTCACTGGCATCCAGAGAAAAATCGGCAACCAAAGAAACAAAATGAAGCTGGCAGCAGAAAATAGCTAACAGGAAATAAGCCAGGTCGGTTAGACCGCCATATCAAGGCCGGTCAGACCGCAGGCTGGCCGCCGGTCTGACCGCTGGCTGGCCACCAGTCTGACCACCGTTGAGTGGCCGGTCTGACCGCCACTCCTCATCCGGTCTGACTACCTGGGGCTCAACCGGTCTGACCGCTAGAGTTAGCGATTAGACCGCCCTTTGCCAACCGGTCAGACCACCGATATGAAACCGGTCTGACCAGGTCTTGGTTCAGCAAGGGAGCAGAAGCAGCGAAGAGCGACAACAGACACTGAAATGACCAAAACCTTGCTGTTCTTCTCATATCAATTGATCTTGCCTTCAATCCAAATAACAATTTGACTTCAAGAGAAGAAAAATGTAGACAAGGAGCAAAAGAAATTGAGATCTGAACAGAAATCAAATCCTGAACTGAAAAAGAGATAGATTTCTAAATTGCTAGTCATTCTCCCATCTTTTGCTCATGAGACATTGAAATACACCAGGGAATGACCTCAAGGCAAGAACACACAAATCTGAAGCCATCTTCTAAAGTGAAATCAAGAGTATCAAATGGGCTCTGCCTCCAAACCCTAGATATCCTGAGGCAGAGAAGTTCTGTCGCATTACTCAAAGAGAGGAAAAACCATTGAATCTTCCGTTTGCTCTTGGGAATGGAATGGCCAAATGGCCTTGAGTATTTTTCCCATCACAGAGCAACCAAGAGTCAGCTACTCAAACAAGATTCACTCAAAATCAAAAAGAAGCAGAGAGATAACTGAAACTGAAATCCATCACAGAGAGACACAAGCAAAACTAAAACTCTCAAATGGATTCATTACCATGAATGCTTACTGTTGTGGGGGTGGCCCAACCCCCCGTGACTGGGCCATGCAACTAGTCCAACATGTAATAGGCCCAATAGTGTAGAGAAATATACCAGTGTAAATATACCAATGTACCCTCATTCTTTGTAAGTACCAAGGGGTAGAATGGGGATTTCCCATTCTACCCCACTCATGTATATAAACCCCCAAGAGGGGCAGGAGGAGGGACATCCTCTCATTCTTACCAACTCTTCCACAGATCTAGCTCTCCTCTTCTCCTTCTACTGGTCCCCCTTCTCTCTGTTTGGCCTGTAGCCACGACAGATAGCACCGTCCGTGGGGACTGAGTAAGAAGCTACGCAAGGGTGCTAGAGATGGCTACCTCAAAAGAGCTTCCTAGTGTGGAGTGGAAGTACCTCAGGTCGCTCATATCATGAAGCATCGCAGATAAGTTCATCTTGTTGCTAGCCTGTTCGCTTCAGAATATATATCCAGATCTCGCAGATTTGGTCGGGCAAGGTGGAAATGATGTTGTGGAGGACTGGGTGCCTCAATCCTCCTGGCCAGGGAGCTTGCGCGCCGTCGGCTTGTTCACGCTGGATTCTGCATGGGGTACACCTCGCCAGGTGCACCTTCGCGTCACATCAGCTCGTCTCCGATACGAGCTCATCTCCACGTGGTCGAAAACCTCCCCGACCGCGGACTTCGCACGGATGAAACGGGCTCAACGCAGGCATCTCCACGTACATCCATCCACGCGGCGCTGAGCTCCGTCTGGCCTTCGCATGGGCCTCCATGCCTCCGGACCGTCGCCCTCGCAAGTTTGCCCGTGGCTCCGAGCGTGCGTCAACCGCAAGTTTGCATGCACGCACGCAGGCGGCTCAGCCTGGGATGTTGCTTGCTTGCCATCTCTTCCCCCTCCTACGCAGTCCATCCACAAAGTTCAACAGCGAGGTGGGCTACGCCTTCACCGAGTCAGGCTCCGCAGCGTCGGGGACCTCGCCGAGCCTCGCCAGCTACGGCTCCACCGCTGCGCAGCGTGTACGTGAGCGAATCCTTCCATGCATGCGCATCAACCGCATCCATCCATGCGTACAACTATACAGCCGCATCTTGCATTAAGAAGAGCAGTGGATAAATGTCTCATGCATGCCCGTACGGCTCATGCATACATGGAGTGATGCTTCATGCACTTACATAGGGCTCTTGCATGCATGTTGTGGCCATATATACTAGCTTTGCATGTAAGTAATAACCGCATCTACTAGTATAGCAGCACACATGAGTGCATATTTTGGTAGTGCATGCAAGCACATACTAACGCACACCGTTATTTTATGTGGACTCGCACTACACATGCCCTCCGGCTTTCATGCTGCGCAAGTTCGGGTCGGCTTCGACCCCGCGCCTTCGCTGCGACTCCGGAAAGTTGTCCCCGGCCCTCAGCCTCAGGCGCCGCGACGACGACGCCGGTCTCGGGCTCCGCGACGATGCCACCGGACTTGGGCGTGGCCCCGTGCGCTCCGCCCCGCCAGCATCCTGCCACGCTTGCTGCATGGGCAAGCAATGGGCGTCGCGTCCGCCTTATCCCTATGCTCGCTCGCCTCCGCGCTGACCTCGGCCTTCGCCTCGCCAAAGCCCGAGTCAACTGTGCCTACCCCGCCACAGCTCCACTTCTACGACGACACACTGTCCTACTTCGGCCGCGGTGTCCACAAGCCTCCGCACTGGCGAAGGCCGTGCACCACTTCACCTCGGGTTTGCGTAGTCTCCGCCGACCTTCACACGGTTCCGTGACGACCTCTCCGCAGCAGACAAAGGAAAGACATACTCCGGCCTCCGCCCGCCTCCGCGTCGCCGGAGACGTGCTCCGGCCGCCCCCCGCCTGCAACCGTGTGCGTACCGGCTGCATGCAGTCATGCACGCAGTGTTGTAAGGTCTTACGACCTCCCAGGACCTTCCACGACTTGTTAGAGTCGTTTACGACCAGATAGAATTGAGTACGACCGGTTCAGAGTACTTACGACCAATTCCGAACGTCTCAATCTCCTCCGATCGCTTTTTCAATGTGGTCGTAAATTTACTGTAGCAATTTACGACCGCTCCGCGATATCGCTGCCGCTGCCTTCCTTCAGCCGCTCAAGATACCGTGATCGAAGCCTTCACGATCACGCAGTGATCTTGGTGATCGCGTTCACCGTGGTCGAACACCGCACGACCACGTTCACTTTCTTCAGCGTGATCGGGTTGCTTCCGATCACGCGTGCTACCTTCGGTGTAGTCGTAGCTCGTTACAACCACCTTCGACTTCTTACGACCACCTTCACCGTGGTCGTAGCCTTCCCGCGTAGTCGAAGCCTTGACAACCACGTTGTTCGCTCCTTCAACGTAGTCGAAGGATCGTGGTTCCTTTGTCGTGATCGTAGCACCTATCGATCACGCCTGCGAGAACTTTGCCGTGGTCGTAGCGCCTCCCGATCACGCTTGCGGTGATCGTGAGTCCTTCCGACCACGTCTTGCGCAATCACACGACAAAACAATGCTTTGAGTGTTTCCCTCTTTTTGGTATTTTCTCAATGGCTTGGTGTTCTGAATACATGGCTCTAAGCCTCCTTTTATACCCGGCTGTCCTACTTCAACACGGGTTCTCAACACCTACTCCTACTCTGATTCTAATACGACCTCGACTTGGTTTCCACCTACGACTTTGAATTGCGGCTGCAATTCGACTTGATACACCCAAATTTTGCACATGACTCTAAAACAAGATTATTTACAACATTCTCTCCTAATCTTGTTTTTGACTTCGATCATGCCAATCTTCTTCTTCATCTCTGAAAACTTTCTCCACTTCAATGACTTTGTCAATATGTCCGCTACGTTCTTCGGTTTCGATATAGTTGATAGCGATTTTCCCCTCTTGACACAATCTCGATATAATGATATCTTGTGTCTATGTGTTTGCTTCTATCATGTAGGACCGGATTCTTGCTCGATGAAATAGCCGATTTGTTATCAACCCCGGCGTTACCTTCGAATTTCTTCATCGACAATTCACTCAACGATCGGCGAGCGGACTCACGGCAAGATGCTGCGCTCGCTGCGATGTACTCAGCTTCACAAGAAGATAATGCAACCACTTTTTGCTTACGAGATTGCGGCTGATCGGACTCTCCCCAAGCACAAACATTATGCCTGCGTGCTCTTTCGATCGTCGACATCTCCGCCATGTCGCTATCACTGCAGCCGTCGCCACGCAGCGACTTTCCACCTCCTCTCTTATCTGAATCCCGAGTTTCAAAGTACCTTTGATGTATCTCAGGATGTGTTTCACGGCATTCATATGCTCCTGAGTTGGTATCTCCATGAAACGACTTACGTATCCGACCGCAAACGAGATGTCTGGTCGGGTGTGTACCAGATACCGTAGACTTCCAACAATGCTCCTATAAGTCGTGGCATCAACTGGTGATCCTGGGCCTGTCTTGCTCAACTTCAGATGATTCTCCATTGGGGTTTGACATGGATTGCACTCTTCCATACCCGACTTCTCCATAATCTTTTGAGCATATCCCGACTGACAAAGTGTTATGCCGTTGTCGGTTTGATTGACTTCAATGCCGAGGTAGTAGCACAGAAGTCCCAAATCAGTCATTTTGAACAACCTCTTCATCTCTTCTTTAAAACTCATAATCTTCTTCGAACTTGATCCAGTAATGATCAAGTCGTCCACGTAAACACCCACGATCAGTCTGTTCTTCGCATCTCCCCTTGAGTATACCGCATGTTCAGAGTTGCTTCTTTGAACCCGAGTGCCGTTAGACTTTTGTCAAGCTTCAAATTCCATGCTCGTGGTGCTTGCTTAAGTCCGTAGAGAGCTTTGTTCAGCTTCAAGACTTTCTCGGCTTGCTCCTTGGATTGAAAACCCGGCGGTTGAGAGACATAAACTTCCGCCTTAATGTCTCCGTTCAAGAACGCCGTTTTCACATCCATGTGGTGAATCTCCCATCCACCGTTTGCTGCCAATGCAAGAAGTAGTCGTATAGTCTCCATACGCGCTACTGGGGCAAAGACTTCTTCGTAGTGGATGCCTTGTTTTTGAACATACCCTTTCGCCACAAGTCGTGCTTTGTGTTTCTGACTTCTCCTTGGAATCCTTCTTTACCTTGAAGATCCACTTTAAACCGATCGCTCGATGACCCTTTGGCAAATCGGTGAGTTCCCAAGTGTTGTTGTCTTCAATGGATTTCAGCTCTTCTGCATAGCGATTCTCCAATGTTCCTCTCCGTCGCTTCTTCATAGCTTTGGGTTCTTGGTGTTGTGTACAGAACTCTTGAGATCGCATGGTTCAGTTTGTGCATAAATCTCACTTATGCTTCTCATCTTGGTATTCTATCATGGAATCTTCTTCATCGACTCTTCTTCATTAGGTGAGATTTCACGATCATCGGCACCGGTCAATTTTGGCTTTGAGATGTGGTCGTAGCTTCTTCCGTATTATCGGCATCGATCGCCGACTTGAAGGTTACCCACTTCGACATGTCTTTCTCAATGTCCTCGTGTTCTTCCCATCGCCAATGTTTGTTCTCTTGAAGACCACGTCTCGCTCACATGAATCTTCTTTTCGACGGATCATAGCTTTGACGCCTTGGTGCACAGTTACGAGCCAAGATAAATCATCCAAATCTGCTCGGTCGTCTAGCTTCTTGAGATAAGCGGATGGCTTCACATGGGCTAAGCATCCAAGACCCTTAGATGCTCGACATTGGGTTTTCTTCCGACCATTGTTCATATGGAGTGACTCCATCCGGTGATCGCGTGGTCGCGCGATTTATGAGATAGACAAGATGTCGCATCGCTTCGCCCAAAGTCTCCCGGCAGAATCGGCTCTTCAACGGACTTCGTGCGTTTCGACCACGGTCCGTTTCTTCTTTCTCGACTCCGTTTTGTTGAGGTGAATACGGGCCGTGAAGAGTCTTGCAATACCCTTCTCTTCACAAATCGAGTCGAACTCTTTCGCGAGAATTCTCCTCCTCGATCGACTGACCGACTTCACCTTTTTGTCGACCGTTTTTCGACAAGAGTTACGAACACGAAAGTTCGTCTTTGCCTCATCTTTGCTCTTCTGCATGTACACCCACATGGCTCTTGAATAGTCATCCACGATCAACATGAAGTATTGATTCCCGGCATCTGTACGAGGTGTGATTGGTCCGCACAGATCCACGTGAACCAGTTCGAGTGGTTGCGAAGCTCTGAAACTCGTCTGCTGTGGAAAACCGCTACGAGTTTGTTTCGCCACCAGACAGCCTTCGCAGACTTGCTCCGGGTGGTCGATTGTCGGTAATCCGACCACCATCTCTTTTCCCGCCATCGTGTTGAGACTCTGGAAATTCAGATGTCCGAATCTTGCGTGCCATAGCCAGGCCGCATCATCGGTTGTAGTCTTCATACACTTCGGCTTGCATGCTTCAATTTGAATTTTGTACAGACGATTTTCCATTCTCTGTACTTTCATTAGTAGTCGTTCGGTGTGGTCGTACATCTTCAGGTAGGTGTCTTTGAGTTCAATCCGACAACCTTCTTGATCAATTGTCCAAGGCTTATAATGTTGCCGTAGACTTGGAATGTAGTATACATTCGACAATCTCCTCGCTTCCATCCTTGCCTTTGCATCGGGATCGTGCCTCTCCCTTTTATCTGAATGGTCGAGCCGTCTCGAACTGTACTCTTCCAAGCACATTCTTGTTTAATTCAGTAAAACATTGAGTACGCACCCGTCATGTGGTTCTTGGCTCCGTTGTCGAGATACCGACCGCCATCCGCTCTTGAGTGCGCTCTCCTTTCTCCAAAGACTGGAAACACTTTCTCCTCATTTAATAGAACCATTGTCGGTTCGTCTGCAGTGCAGAGCGACAACAGCAATGTCGGCTCTTTGTGCTCATCCGTTTGAGCCAGGTTTGCTTCTTCTACTCTCTTCTTACTCCGGCAATTCGCAGCATAGTGACCATACTTCTTGCAGTTATGGCACTGGATGTGGCTCCGACATTCGGCAGCGTAATGTCCGAATTTCTCGCACGTGTAGCACTGGATATCAGACTTGTCTGTCTGGTGATTGCTATCTCCACGGCCACCACGACCTCCTCGACCACCTCTTCCACGGCCACTCTGGCCATAGCCTCGTCCTTGTCCTCGCCCATGAGACGCGCCGCGGCCACGACCACATCCACGACCGCCCCTTGATGATGATTCTCCTCGGTTCTTCGTGTCTTCCTTTACAAACAATGCTTGTTGGTTGTAAGGCCCTTGTCCTTCATTGTCGGCTTGATAACTCTTGAAGCTGCTCGTGTGCTTTGGCGCTCGGTCACCTCTTCAATCTTCATCTTGAGAGGTCTGTGAGTACATGAGTGTAGTCTGGCGGGAGAAACTTCTCCGGCGTACTCGTAAGTACTTCTTCACCGCCACTTCATCTTTTAGATCGTCGCCAAGAGATTTGATCTCATTTACGACTTCATTGAATCGACCAGAGAACTCTTCCACGGTCTGACTCTTCCCCATCTTCATGGCTTCAAACTCACTTCTTAAGGTTTGAAGTCGAACTTCCTTCACTCGATCTACTCCATCATGCATGGTTCGCAGAGTAGTCCAGACTTCCTTCGCTGTCTCCTTGCCGACTAGCTGTCGCATCATTGAGTCGGGCACAGCTTGATAGATCGCTGCCATCGCCATTTTGTCGAGGCGATCATCGAGGACCTTGTCCTTCTCCTTTGGTTCGACCGCACTCTGCACGCCTTGCGCGATCATGTTGACCTTCATCTTCATTGCCCGGTGGATAGTTGTCCGGCGAGGATCGCATCTGCAGCGACATGCTCGCTCGCCGTGTCACCATGTTTAACCACGGCTCGATACCAAGCTGTTGTAAGGTCTTACGACCTCCGGGACCTTCCACGACTTGTTAGAGTCGTTTACGACCAGATAAATTGAGTACGACCGGTTCGCAGTACTTACGACCAATTCGAGCGCCTCAATCTCCTCCGATCGCTTTTTCAGCGTGGTCGTAAATTTCTGTAGCAATTTACGATCGCTCCGCGATATCGCTGCCATTGCCTTCCTTCACCGCTCAAGATACCGTGATCGAAGCCTTCTCACGATCACGCGGTGATCTTGGCGATCGCGCTCACCGTGGTCGAACACCGTGCGACCACGTTCACTTCCTTCAACGTGATCGGAGTTGCTTCCGATCGCGCATTTACCTTCCGGTGTAGTCGTAGCTCGTTACAACCACCTTCGACTCCTTACGACCACCTTCACCGTGGTCGTAGCCTTCCGCGTAGTCGAAGCCTTGGCGACCACGTTGTTCGCTCCTTCAGCGTAGTCGGAAGGATCGTGGTTCCTTTGTCGTGATCGTAGCACCTATCGATCACGCTGCGAGAACTTTGCCGTGGTCGTGGCGCCCCCGATCACGCTTGCGGTGATCGTGAGTCCTTCCGACCACGTCTTGCGCAATCACACGACAAAACAATGCTTTGAGTGTTTCCCTCTTTTTGGTATTTTCTCAATGGCTTGGTGTTCTGAATACATGGCTCTAAGCCTCCTTTTATACCCGGCTGTCCTACTTCAACACGGGTTCTCAACACCTACTCCTACTCTAATTCTAATACGACCTCGACTTGGTTTCCACCTACGACTTTGAATTGCGGCTGCAATTCGACTTCGATTACACCCAAATTTTGCACATGACTCTAAAACAAGATTATTTACAACACGCAGCGCCCGCATACGATCATGTGCGTAGCGCAAGCTGCAGACTCGAGCTCGACCACCCGACCAGATTACTCGCGACGTCCCGGCAAGGTCCTCTCCGAAGTCGGCCACGCCTTGGCGAGGCCCGGCGAGGTCTCCTCCGAATATAGCTCACCTGATGGCTCCGCCAAGCTCCGCGTGCCCCCACTCGTTAAACGCACCGCGTCGTTCGGGAGACTCATGGAGAAGGTCGGCACGATAGACGAGGGCGCCACCGGGGGCTCGTGGAGTACAACACCCCGGGGAGGACCTCGACTCGCTCGTCTCCGGGTCGCGCCAGGAGGACAATGAGAACACGAAGCACGACGAGCCGGCCTTCGCACGTCCATGGCGAGACTTCAGTACTTCACCGGTCTCCGCTCAGGCCCGCGATGGTGTAGTGCGGGCTCTGTTTTCTCTCTCCGCTCCAGTATTCGCACCCGCGTTGCTACGTCAGACATCCTCCATCTCCGCTGAGTCCCCGGGGGTCTCCGAAAATGTCTTCGGAGCCTCCGCCGCGATCGGAGTGGTCTTCGCCAAGCCCTCCGAAGCCTTCGTCGAGAGCCTTCGCCTGGCGTTCTCACTTAGCCTCGGTGAGACGGCCCTTCATGGCTAGCCAGCGAGGTGACTCGGGCATCGCGAGCACGCCGGCAGCCATGAACACGGTCGGTACCACGTCGGCGGTGAACATCAGGCGCCAACCCAGGCTCACGGTGAGCCCTGAGAACGCGAAGTTGGAGACGTAGCTGAGCAGAATACCGGTGTTGATAAAGATCTCGGGCAAGGAGCCAAGGAGGCCATGGTACGACGCCGGCGATGGTCACGAGGTCTCCTCCGAGCCGGAGTCCACGAGGGCGAGTCCCCGCGCGCGGAACAGCACCTCGCCAAGCGTTCCAACCTCCGCCGAATATCCGCGCATCCACGAGCTCCGCGTATATTCACGCATCCATGCAAACTATTATTCACGTGAACTCTCAGCATGTGCAGGCAGACCAGCGAAGTCTATCCTTCCAAGTCTTCGTCGCGCGAACCATCTCGATCGCCGCAGCGTTACGATCGGCAGAGCCGGCGAGCTCGTCCTGGGGCTGGAACGCGACCGTGTTTTCGCAAAGGAAAGAAGCGACCCCGGTTCCACGTCGCTGGTGCTCCTGGTGCCCGCGGGGCCATCCTCCAGTCTTCGCAGAGCGAGGGCTTCGACAATGACTGGCCGCCGGTGCCAACCTCCGCACAATGGACTGGAGTTCCGTGCCGAGCCTTCGCTCGACGTACCGCGCCTGGTCTCCGCGCGGTGTCGAGTCCTCGCGCCGAGTCTTCGCGCGACGTCGAGCTTCGTCATCTACAGTGCATTCGCCAAGAACTACAGGCGCAACACGATCCTCTGCGCCTCCACCCCCGAGCTCCACGTCGGCGACGCCCCGGCTGCGAGGTGTTAATCCTGACATGCTTTCTGCAGGAGGTGCACGGGATGAAGTTTCCAGGAGCAAATAAGAGGCGCGAAATCTCAGTTTGAGTAGGCGTCAGTTAACTTTGTTTCAGTCAGCGTCATTGTTCTGGTTTCCGTAACGTGCGGCTTGCACGTTCAGCTTAGTTGTAAGCAGATCACGGAAAAACCGGATCTGATAGTTAGCATCCCATTTTTGTTATGTAATCGTTTTTTTTTGTATTGCTGCTGATTAATTGAGAGGATACAGAAAATTGGCCCAGCGCTGCGTTTTTCAGTTTTCTCTGAATATTACTGTAGCTCATCTGAAATTACAGACTCGAGTGAATCAGAGAGGAGCGAGAGATCCTGGCCTGATCTCCAACATCTGGTATCAGAGCAATAGGAAGAGTATCCCTGTCCTCGCGATGGCGTTGATTCCACAAGCGGCGGTGAAGGAGAGCGGCGGCGCGTCGTTTCACATGCCAATGTTGAACTCCGGCAACTACACAGTATGGGCGATCCGCATGGAAGCGATCCTCGATGCCCAAGGTGTATGGGAGACCGTGGAACCAGCAGAAGGGGCTCAGGTGGACGTGAAGAAGGATAAGATTGCTCGGGCGCATATCTTACAATGCGTTCCTGAGGATGTCCTCTTGCAGATCGCGAAGAAGAAGACGGCACGGGAGATCTGGAGCAGTCTCAAGATCCGTTATTTGGGGGCAGATCGCGTGAAGAAGGCAAGGTTGCAGACTCTGAAGAGTGAGTTTGATGCCCTGAAAATGGCGGAAACCGAGTCAATTGACGACTTTGCCGGGAAAATCAGCATGTTGTCCAGTAAGTATACCTCCCTCGGCGAAACACTTGAAGATTCAGCACTTGTCAAGAAATTGCTTGATTCCGTCCCCGACAAATTCCTCCATGTTGTCGCTGGGATCGAGCAATTCTATGACCTTGAAACCATGGTGTTCGAAGAGGCGATCGAGCGGCTCAAAGCATTTGAAGAGCGGGCTGCACGACACCGCAACAGCACTAGTAACACCCAGGGCCAACTGCTGCTCACCCATGCTGAGTGGCAGGCACGGCAAAAGGGAGATAATGCTGAAGGCTCATCAGGAGGGAGAGGACGAGGTTCCAACGCCACAGATCGAGGCAAGTGGCGTGGACGAGGGCGCAGCAGAGGACGGTCTGGCCGTGGCACGCCGTGTCAAGAAGGCACTGGAGGGAATGGTACTGCAGGAAATGGCTCCGTGACAAAAGTCACATTAAGTGTTACACTTGTAAAAACATGGGCCACTATGCCTCGGAGTGCAGAAGCAAAAGGCGAGAGGAAGAATCTCATCTCACTCGAGTAACTGAAGAAGAACCGGCACTGATGCTGATGGTGTCCAAGGAGGAGACAAGCCTAGTTCATGAGCAAAAAAATGAGGTGCTACTTACTAAGGAGAAGTTGGCATCAGAATTGCACCTTGGCATCAAGAAAACAGAAGACTCAGACACTTGGTATTTAGATAATGGGGCTAGTAACCATATGACTGGCCACCGGGAGAAATTCCAAGACTTGAATGAAGCAATCACAGGAAGGGGTGAGGTTTGGTGATGGCTCTTCTGTCAGAATCAAGGGCAAAGGAACAATAGTGTTTACTTGCAAGAATGGAGACCAAAGGATTCTTCAAGAGGTATACTATATCCCTGAGTTATGTAGCAACATAATTAGTCTTGGTCAGTAGATTGAAGAAGGGATTGAGGTGCATATGGTAGGAAAGTGTATGAGGGATGTTGACAGGAATGGTGAGTTGTTGATGCTGGTGAATAGAACACAAAATTGCCTGTATAAAATAGATCTGAAGGTTTCCAAGGCAGTGTGTTTGCTGACAAGTCTTGAAGATCAATCTTGGGTGTGGCATGCGAGATTAGGGCATGTAAACTTTAAGGCTTTGAGGCTGTTGGCAGAGAAGAACATGGCAGTTGGTGTACCAATGCTGTCCAAGCCTGGAAGTTTGTGTGAAGCATGTGTGATGACCAAGCAAGCAAGACTACCATTCCCTCACCAAGCAAGTTTCAGAGCACAAAGACCCCTTGAGCTTCTTCATGCTGATTTGTGTGGGCCAATAACTCCTTGTACCTTGGCAGGCAGTGAGTATTTTTTATTGATTGTCGATGACTGCACAAGGTGGATGTGGTTGTATACACTTGCTGCAAAAGGAGATGCATTCCAGGCATTCAGAAAGTTCAAGACTCAGGCAGAGAGCAAAACGGGACAAAAAGTTAGAGTTCTTCGGACAGACAGAGGTGGAGAATTCCTTTCCACAGAATTCACCCGTTATTGTGAAGATGCAGGCATTGAAAGACATCTCACGGCTCCCTACACACCGCAGCAAAATGGTGTTGTAGAACGCCGTAATCGCTCTGTGATGGCCATGACGAGATCCTTGCTCAAGAGTATGAATGTGCCAGCAAAGTTTTGGGGAGAAGCGGCGAGACATGCAGTGTATTTGCTAAACCGTCTTCCAACTAAACCGTCTTCCAACTAAAGCCCTTGAAGATAGCACACCATTTGAAGTAATGGAGGGTAGGAAACCGCATCTAGCTCATCTGAAGATTTTCAGCTGTACGGCATTTGTGAAGAAAACTGGCCACACCAAGAAACTTGAAGATAGAAGTACTGCAATGGTGTATTTGGGGGTTGAAGAAGGCTGTAAGGCGCACAGATTGTTTGACCTGAGCCGAGATAAACTTCATGTAAGCAGAGATGTGATATTCCAAGAAAATCTGGGGTGGAATTGGAATGCAGGAGCTAACAGTGCAGAGTTGTCACCAGATTTTGTCATTCTTGACAAATACTACTCGGAAGAGATGTCCAATGTCCCAGATTCAGTAGAAACTGCAGGAGAAGGTTAGTCATCCACAGCAGCTAGTATGACTGAACACACACCTGGTCCGACAATCTCAGAAAACCCAGTGATAGAAGCGGCAAGTCCGAACACTTCACCATCGAGCAGCCAAGTACCGACAATATCTCCAATGTCATTTTCACCTGAGTCTCACGATGGGTTGACTCGGTTGAGGTCTCTTGCAGATATATATGCACACACTGAAGAGATGAGTGAGAATTTTGATTTGGAAGAAGAGGCAATGTTGGTGTTGTCAGAAGAACCAGCAGACTTCCGAGAGGCAGTAAAGGAGAGTTGTTGGTATGAAGCAATGGAACAGGAACTCATGTCCATTGAGAGGAACAACACCTGGACTTTGACTGAGCTCCCCCTGGTAAAAAACCCATCGGTTTGAAGTGGGTATTCAAGTTGAAAAAGGATTCTGAGGGGAGAATTGTTAAGCATAAGGCAAGATTGGTAGCGAAGGGATATGTCCAGAGGGAGGGCATTGATTATGAGGAAGTTTTCGCACCGGTTGCAAGACTTGACACCATCAGAGTCATCTTGGCATTTGCAGCAAATCAAGGCTGGGAAGTCCACCACCTAGATGTGAAGACTGCATTTCTGAATGGGGAGCTAGAAGAGGAAGTTTTTGTTACCCAACCGGAGGGATTTGTGATTCAAGACCAGAAGCACAAGGTGTACAGATTGTCCAAAGCGCTTTACGGCTTGCGTCAAGCTCCACGGGCTTGGAATGTCCGGCTGGACAGTAGCCTGAAAAAACTCGGCTTTAGCAGATGCTCACAGGAACAGGCAGTCTATACAAGAAGAGAAGGTGGAGAAAAGGTCATTGTTGGTGTCTATGTAGATGACCTTATTGTCACTGGTAGCAGCCTAAGTGAAGTACACAAGTTCAAGAAACAAATGATGTCAGAGTTTGAGATGAGTGACTTGGGATCTCTTTCATACTATTTGGGAATTGAAGTGGAACAGCAGGAGAACAGAATCTTGCTTAAACAGTCAGCATATGCAAAGAAGATCTTGTCCCAGTTTGGTATGGCAGAATGCAACCCAACTAAGTATCCAATGGAACCAAAGACGCAACTACACAAAGATCTGGAAGGGACAGCAGTTGATGCCACTGAATACAGACGCATCATAGGTTGTCTCAGGTATTTGCTGAATACTCGTCCAGACTTGTCATTTGTAGTTGGAGTGGCCAGCAGATATATGGAGAGACCCACCATTATGCATCTCAAGGCAATCAAACAGATACTTAGGTATCTGAAGGGTACAATACACTTTGGGCTTGTGTATGAGAAGGGAAGTCAAGATAATAACCTTTGTGGGTATTCGGATAGTGATCTGGCAGGAGATCCAGAAGGAAGAAGGAGCACAAGTGGTATGACTTTCTACTTCAATGGAAATTTGGTGTCTTGGATTTCGCAGAAGCAAAAACAGTGGCTTTATCGTCTAGTGAAGCTGAGTTTATGGCCGCGACAGCAGCTGCTTGTCAAGCACTGTGGTTAAGGAGTCTGATTGGAGAACTGACAGGAGCAGAATTGAAGACAGTGACACTGTTCGTTGACAACTGCTCAGCAATTGCTCTCATGAAAAACCCTGTTTTTCACGGCCGCAGCAAGCACATAGACACCAAATTCCATTTCATAAGAGAGTGTGTTGAGAGAGGACAGATTAAAGTTGAATTTGTCCACTCGGGAGAGCAGAAGGCAGACGCCCTGACGAAGGCGTTGTCAGGCGTGAAGTTGGCAGCTATGCGTCAACTACTTGGTGTTCGAGATTTAGAACCATATCAGGATTAGAGGGGAGAATGTGAGGTGTTAATCCTGACATGCTTTCTGCAGGAGGTGCACGGGATGAAGTTTCCAGGAGCAAATAAGAGGCGCAAAATCTCAGTTTGAGTAGGCGTCAGTTAACTTTGTTTCAGTCAGCGTCATTTGTTCTGGTTTCCGTAACGTGCGGCTTGAACGTTCAGCTTAGTTGTAAGCAGATCACGGAAAAACCGGATCTGATAGTTAGCATCCCATTTTTGTTATGTAATCGTTTTTTTGTATTGCTGCTGATTAATTGAGAGGATACAGAAAATTGCCCCAGCGCTGCGTTTTTCAGTTTTCTCTGAATATTACTGTAGCTCGTCTGAAATTACAGACTCGAGTGAATCAGAGAGGTGCGAGAGATCCTGGCCTGATCTCCAACACCGGCGAGGTCTTGTCTGAGGTAGTTCGCGCCTCCTCGCCATGCTCCGCATTGGCGGAGTCCCGGTGAGGTCTTCGAAGAAGGCCACACTTCTCGGCAAGGTCTTGGCTAGGTCTCCCCCAAGCTACTCCTCTGCGCCGAGCTCCAAGTCGCAGCCTTCCGCTCCAAGTCGCGTAAGGCACCAGGGAGTCGAGATGACTGAGCCGATGTCGCCATGCCTTCTTCACCTCCGCACCGTCAACCCCTTCCTCGAGCGCGGACCCAGCACAGGCGAAGTCCACTTCGGTCGTGGGCTCCACTCTGTCAACGATCTCGGTCATGGAACCGTGCGCGCGAAGGCTCGCCCCAGGCCATGCGTTGGGGTCAGCCTCATCTTCACGGAGGCGAACAGGCAAAATGCTCAACTATGAAAGTATAGTTCGTCCCGTGGTGATTCTTGCATCAGTTAATGGGGCAGATGAGGTACTGTGCCTTGAAGTCGTTTCATGGTGGCACATGCTAGCCGCGCTTTATCAGGTTCCATTTTTGCAATTTTTGCTTGATTGGCTTGTCCATCGCTTGCATTGCCGTCATCGCGTGTTTGCGTCGGCGTACTCTACGGAGTATAAACAAAGACACGTGTCTATGGGCTTGCATTGCCGTCATCGCGTGTTTGCGTCGGCGTACTCTACGGAGTATAAACAAAGACACACGTTTGCGCGTGCGCTCTCCATGGATAAAACCACTCTGTGGGCAAAACCACGCGTATGAGTATAAACAAAGGCACGCGTTCGCGCGCGCACTCTCCGTGGATAAAACCACTCTGTGGGCAAAGCCACGGGTATGAGTATAAACAAAGACACGCATTCGTGCGCGCACTCTCCGTGGATAAAACCACTCTGTGGGCAAACCCACGGGTATGAGTATAAACAAGGACACGTGTTCGCGCACGCACTCTCCGTGAAAAATACGGGCATGAGTATAAACAAAGATACGCGTTCGCGCGCGCACTCTCTGTGAAAAACACGGGTATGAGTATAAACAAAGACGCGTGGGGGACGCCTCCGCGCGCACTCTACGGAGTATAAATAAGACGTAGCACGAGGTCCACCTCCACACGCAACTTCACCGCCCGCAACGCGCAAAAACTTGCCTCCGCGCCCAGTCTACAGACTCTGAATAAGATGTAGCATCGAGGTCCGCCTCCGCACGCACTCTACGGAGTATAAATAAGACGCGGATGTTGTCCCTGTGCACTCTACTGAGTATAAACAAGACGTGGATCCCGCGCACGCATGGATGTTGTCCATATGCGTACTCTCTGGAGTATAAATAAGATGTGGATGTTGATCCCACGCACTCTACAGAGTATAAATAAGACGCAGATGTTGTCCCTGCGCACTGTACTAAGTATAAACAAGACGCGGATCCCGCGCACGCATGGATGTTGTCCCTATGCGCACTCTCCGGATTATAAATAAGACGTGGATGTTGATCCCACGCACTCTACGAAGTATAAATAAGACGTGAATGTTGATCCCACGCACTCTACGGAGATAAAAATTGCGACATGGCCGAGGCACCAGGGAGTGCCTCGCGTTAAGCGGCGCACCACTTGGATATCGCGTCTGCACTGTTTTTGAAGGTAGGGGAATGGCGGCTCCGCCTCCCTGCCTCCGCGTGCGTATCGCCCTCGGCATACGCCGCAAGCGCCCGCTCTTTGCGGGCACTATTTTTCAAGGTAGGGGAACGGCGGCTTCGCCTCCCTACCTCCGCGCGCGTATCGCCCTCGGCTCACGCCGCAAGCGCCCGCTCTCTGCGGGCACCATTTTTGAAGGTAGGGGAATGGTGGCTCCGCCTCCCTGCCTCCACGCGCGTATCGCCCTCGGCCTCGTAGGCATCGCCTCGGCGGGACGGCACGTCCTTGGCACTCGACTTCGCCGTCCGCCTCATAGGCATTGCCTCAGTGGGACGGCATGGCTCCGGCATAGGATTTCGCCGTCCGCCTCGTAGGCATCGCCTCGGCGGGACGGCACATCCTCGGCACTCGACTTTGCCGTCCGCCTCGTAGGCATCGCCTCGGCGGGACAGCATGGCTGTCGGGACCCCGGATTTCCGATCCCGGACCCTCTGTGTATTACAGCACTAGTCCCAGATCAAAGCTAGTGCACACAGTCAAACATAAATGATTATATCACCAAGTACGCTTTATTACAATAACAGAGTACTGACCGAAAGGTCTTATTATTACAAATGAGGTTTCAAGACCTCGCACACACGAAACACAGCGGAAGCAGAAGATAAATCCAGCGAAGACCCATCAATTCGCCACAGGCAATTGACTGGGGAAGCGCGACCTAGTACTCCGGGAATCCTTCGTCGAATCCACACGCGAAGTAGTCGTAGTCTCCCTCTTGAGCTTCGTATTCCTCTGAGTATTATTTTTTAGTGTAGCATGTGAGTACATGAAGTACTCCGCAAGTCTTGGGAAAAATGCAATATATGCAAGGCTCAACAAGGAGGGTTATATGGTTCTTTTGCACAAAGCAATATTTTATTTCAATTATTTTCGAAGGCATTGCTTTAACCAATTAATTGATTTAACTGAAACTTATTTTATAGTGAAGGTTCCATCCACCAACACTAATTAACCCATTCTAACCGATCAAGTTTCAAAACAACGGGTTCCATCCACCCTCTCTGGCTCCAACCGCCAGGATACCCTTCCGAGAGTTCCCTCCACTCTCGGAATACCAAAACCTTGATTTAAAACCAAAATCTACCATGTGAATGCATTCCTTGCCCGCCCTTGACCGTGGGCACGGCTATTCGAATAGTTTGACACTCTGCAGAGGTTGTACAACTTTACCCCCAAGAGATAAATTATCTTAACAGTCACCACGCCTCCTTTGGCATGAGACACAGATAAAATATCACAAAGCCTTTTCCTCACTCTAGTCTAGTTAGACACCACCCGCTGAGGTTTCACCGCAGAAGGGTTAAATCCACCCAGTCCGAAGCCCCCTCTTACGCCATATGAGTACAGTAAATCTCTGTCCCTCACTGTGAATAACCAGTAAATCCCTAGCACCCACTTTCCACTAGTGGCACCTAAACTAAACTATCATGATTTAATCAGCTAGGTCGTACCCATATAGACTCAGGGTTGTACGGTAGTGCTCAGTTTGGACAATCACAAGCGTCGGTCCTTAATCGACTAGGGCGGAACATACACTTTACAAGATCTCGTGCTTGCCGCACCAATCCCAACCAACCATCCGCCCCAGCCTGAACCAAATTTTACATTTTATTTATTTTTAAAAGCACAGTTGCAACACTAGTCACCACTTAATTCTAAATACAAATACCAGTTGAATGAAATACGATTTCCCATTCCATAGTTACAAAAGAATTAAATAGCATGACTAAGCAGTATACTATCGTACTAATATTACCAAAGGATTATGTAATTCTCATTATTGAGACAAAGGTGATACTAGGGTTACAAGGGTACATGGCATTCAAGTTCAACTAAGGGCATAACAAGGTTGAGTTAACTAATGCTTTAAGACCAAAACTAGAGTTCTATGTAAATAGCGATGCACATAAATTTAAAATAATTTAAAACAGTTCACAAACATAGGTGATCAAAGGAGACTTGCCTTCTTGCACACTCTCTGGGTCTTCTTGCCGCGGAGTGGAGATATCTTCGGTAACGGTGGAATCTACGTGCGAAAAGACAGAGCAACAAGACAAATAAATACAAAACAAATCATATAAAATTCAAAAATTCGCAAAGAGGGTATATTTGGATAGATTATGTTTTTAGAAAAATTTAGAAATTTGAACAGCTCAATTTGGAGTTAAAATGAATAAGTTATGCCCATTTGAAAATCTCAGTTTGAATAAATCCATAAATTGTGAAATTTCTGACAGGTGGGACCCACTTGCAGAATTTACATTTTATTCTTTTTCTTTTATTATTTTCTCTAAGTCTATGACAGGTGGGACCCACATGACAGTGAGCCCACTGCGCTCGGTCTCTGACATGTGGGACCCCTCTGTCAGTGACCGTACAAGCTGTTGGTCACTGACAGGTAGGACCCATCAGACTCTGGGCCCATGTGTCAGGGGCCAGCGCAGACTGGTGGGGCCCAGACGCTAGTGGCCAGCGCAGACGGCGGCCGCTGACGAGTGGGGCCTGGTTGACGTATCGCCTCGGCCTCGTAGGCATCGCCTCGGCGGGACGGCATGTCCTCGGTGCTCGACTCCGCCGTCCGCCTTGTAGGCATCGCCTCGGCGGGACAGCACGTCTTTAGCGCTCGACATCGCCGTCCACCTCATAGGCATTGCCTCAGCGGGACAGCACGTCCTCGGTGCTCGACCCCGCTGTCCGCCTCGTAGGCATCGCCTCGGCGGGACGGTATGGCTCCGGCGCAAGACTTCGCCGTCCGCCTCGTAGGCACCGCCTCGACGGGACGGCGCGGGATTCAGTGTAGGAGTTCGCTGATTTCTTCGTAGGCATTGCCTCTGGTGTAGCTACCAGTTGCATCGGCTCACCACTTGGCACCCTCGCGCTTGCCGCCGGGAGCGGGGCGCGGGGTGGTTGATCACGTCGGCCGCCCATCGGGACCTCGGCGCTGTCGCCGAATCTTGTTGTGGGGTGGCCCAACCCCCTGTGACTGGGTCGTGCAACTAGTCCAACATGTAATAGGCCCAATAGTGTAGAGGAATATACCAGTGTAAATATACCAATGTACCCTCATTCTTTGTAAGTACCAAGGGGTAGAATGGGGATTTCCCATTCTACCCTACTCATGTATATAAACCCCCAAGAGGGGCAGGAGGAGGGACATCCTCTCATTCTAACCAACTCTCCCACAGATCTAGCTCTCCTCTTCTCCTTCTACTGGTCCCCTTCTCTCTGTTTGGCCTGTAGCCACGACACTTATAAAAAGAGGAATGATTACACATGGGATACAACCATCTCACTACATGCTTGAGATGAACACACGCACACAACTCCAGCAACACACATACGGATACACTGCTTGCCTGAGCTTTCTCTACTGCCATCCCCCACTACATATAGAAGGAGCTCACACTTCTAATAGCAAATCAAGAATTGGCAGCCAGCATCCACTTTCTAACTTCACACACCAAAGAGGCAAAGGTCAAAGCTCTCATCAGGAAACTTGGTGGGAAACAACATTCATCCTCCAAACCCTAAACCCTTTCTATTTGACCTTCACTACCACTAACGGGTCTCCAACCCATTATCTTCAACCGAATCCACTTCTATTTTCCAGCCTTGTGCATTTTACCAAAATGCCCCTGCCGCAATTTCCTGGAAGCTTCCTATCCTCGCACGACCGCACCTGGCCTCTGACCGTCTAGACCTCGACTCCTCCCTGAGTCTAGTCCCGGTCCGCTCTGCTGCACACGATCGCACCCGGCATCCTGACCGTCTGGACCTCAGCTCCTCCCTGAGCCTAGTCCTGGTCCTCCTCGCCGTTGCCCGTCATGTCCACCTCCGGTAGCTCTAGTTCCAGTTCCTCGTCTCCTAGCTCGCAACCACCTCAGCAGCCTCGATCATCTTTGGCATCTCCGACCGTCTGGACCTCAACACTGCCTGTGCCTAGTCCCGGTCCTCCCACACCTCACCATGACCTAGCTTCGAAGTCCTACAGCCACACAGACAAGCAAACCGTCACATAGCACCGCACTAAACATCATGAGCATTAGCAAAAGGTACTTAAGCATGAAATACCCCAAATATACTCAAACTCTCTAAGTCAAACGTCAATTACTCATCACAAACATGGGGATACCTCCACATGGTCTCTCAGGAACCACTCCTGCCCGCGGCCAAGCCTCAGGATCTAGCAAGGGGCACCAGTCACAGCCTAGCAAGACTGTCTCAGCACCCAATCACGGCTGGGTCAATCATATCATAGCCGAGGAAGCTCAAGAGGCTGCAGGAGTCCTCATGGGTACGTTCTCTATCAAGTCAATACCAGCACAAACTCTCTCTGATTCCGGGGCTTCACATTCATTTATAGCCAAGGGATATGTGGATAAGTGTAACATCCTGATTTTCAGAGCCTTTTTGAACCTTTTAAAATAAAATTCACCATTTGGATTTTTCTGAAATTAATTAAAGCTTAATTGGAATTTTCATTAATCAAAAAGATTTAATATGATTAAATTAAATATTAATATTTGCCAAAAATATTTTATTTGTGTTCCTTGTGTCACAAGAAATTTTTTTGTATTTTCTGGGATTTTTCGGAGTTTGTTTGAGCTCAATTTGAAATTTCCAAAAAAAAAAGAAAGAGGAGAGAGAATGAACATCGTCAACCTCCAGTGATCGAACGTGATTAGTTCTCTGTACAGATTTTTTTCTGTTTTTCTCTCTCTTCATAACTTCCAATCCGGACCTTATCTCAATGTCTTACCAAAAGGAAAGTTGTGCCAAATCACGCAAGGAATCCATCCCAACTGGTCTCTTTCCGTTTCGTTCATCCGTTTGCCTTTTATCTCTAATTTTCTGAAACGGACTCTAAACCGAAATCCGCGGATTGGAGTCGGTTTCTACCTCTTCCAAGCCTATAAATAGGACCCCTTGGCTCCCCTAAACCCATCCCAAGCCGTGCCAAGTCCCCTCAAAGCCCAGGACGCCGTCGGCATCGACGCCCTTCGGTCCCGAATTTGCTCGTCGTGTCTCGAGCTATTCGGTGAGTTTTCCGTGATTCTTTCGCGTCACATTGTGCCATCATGTCCCATCTACCTTCTAGCCAAGTTAATTTGGTTTTGGTGCAGCCAATCTCCCGGAATCGAGTTTTCCTCAATCTAGGTCAAGAGCGCTTCCCGGCGTCGATTAAATGCGCCTCCGGTAAGGTTTAGCCCTTGCCGTAATTTTTCTTAGACTTGTCTCGCCGCATTCTCGCCGTGCTCACTTTCGTTTCCCGAAAAGCCTCCACAAATTTTTACCTCCGATCTCGCCATGGCCGCCAATGGCATCTCGTGTCCCCCATCTACCCGGTGATGTTTTCACCAATCCGTTCGCGTCACTTCGTGCCAAACCATCCCAGGTAGGTACCCTCCAAGTGGTTTTAGATTTCGTTCACCGAGCACCAAGATATTAAGTTTTTCCTCTTTCCTTCCCGACGTCGTTCAAACGTCGATTGCGTCGTCTCCGGTGGGTTTCTGGCCGAGCCGATAATTTTCCTAGCTTCGCCAAGCTGCGTTCTAGCCCGTGCTCACCCTACCTCTCCACGTGCCATACCCGGATTTTATTCCTCTCTCCTACCCATGTCGTTGTAGCTGCCCGTGTCGTCAACGGTCTCCGTTTGGCGTGCCGTCGCTTCCTATGTGTGCCTTAGATCCCTAACAACCTATTTTGCTAGTTAGATTCACCTCCCATGCCTCCTCTCGCCAGCGCTAGCCTTCTCGCCAAAAATATTGCTCTCGGGTGAACAGTAACATCTGTGAATTTCCAGCCTTTTCTCGCCCCGGCAAACTTTAGATCGCTCGTTCTCCTTCGTCCGAACTCCGATCAACCCGATTCTTCTTCCTAAATTCATCTAAAATTGAGCTATGTCTTTTAGTTCTGGTTTTGTAGTTTTTGGAGTTTATTTGAATTTTATTTCTTCTGTTCGTCTCGTTCTCTCTCCCGTTAGATCGCGTTCAAGGAGTTGAAGCAAGATTTGAAGATCAAGAATTCCTAACTGAGCAAGGCCAAGGCAAGTCGTGTCCTTTGATCATGTTGAACCCAGTTTGCAAACTATTATTTAATTATTTTGTTTTAAATTATCTTGCATCGCTATTTTTATTCAAACCCTTGTATTGGTAGTTATCGTCCCAATTGGTTATTTCCCTCCTTGATATTTTGGAATACCTTGATGCTATTGTCACCTTAGGTTGGGAATTTTATTAGTGATGCTATGTTATTTGTCACATTGGGTTGGTACGATTAGAATGCTTAGCCTTGCTTATTTTGCGAAAGGTTTCATCATCATATGTGATTAATTAATTTGACCTAATGAGATATTGAATCGTGGTTGGTGCCACTGTTATAAAATTTGTGCCGTGACGTTGGTGCGTCATTGGCGGTGGTTATACAAAATTGGTTTTCACTCGGGCGAATGATCGTGCAGTAAAGGGGGAAGTGTTGGAGCACTTCGAGGGATGTGGTAGTCTCGCCCGAGAACACTTAAGGACTTAACTTTGTGCGCCATTGATCTGAGTCTTACCGTGCAAACCACATGTCTGGTATGGGACAGACCTGGCTGATTAATTTGTGATGTTTCAATTCTGGTTCCGCCATTGGGATGTCAGTGGGTGTCGTATACATTCCACGGGGCGCAAGGGGGGGTGTGATGCGAAACCCTAGCGGGCGGGATTGGGTTGGAATTGAACATTGTAAAGGCCTTGTTGTGATTACCTTAAGCTGAGGCTAATCACATCGTGTGGGTACAGTTTGTGCAACCTCTGCGAGTGTAAAACTATTCGAATAGCCGCGTCCTCGGTCATGGACAATGCTCGGTGATTTCACACGAGGTATAGTTATTTCTAAAAAGTTTTGGACAGTGGATGGTTAATTCACTGTTGGTTTAACTGGTGGATGGGAGGTCCATAAGTGGTTGGTTAGCTTATGGATGGGAGATCCATAAGTGGTTACTTCAATTCCTTTGATTATTATTTATTATTGTTTTACTTCAAATGCACCTTCAATCTATTTATTGTATTTTCAAATGCCATTTTATGCAAATTAACCTTTCAGCCATCCATTGGTAAGCCTTGCATATTATATTGCATTCATTTGTTACAAACGGCTTGCTGAGTACCAATGTACTCACGGCTTTATGCCCCTGTTGCTCAGTTGAGGAGGAGGAGAATCACCAGCAGGAGGTTCGGAAGGAGAGTACTTGACGTCTTCGCGGATTAGGCCGTTCTCCACTCGATAGCCCGTGGGCGTGTCGATTGGTTGCTGCGCTTTCTTTTGGATTTCATTGCTAGTTTTGTTAAGCCCTTCGGGCTAGTCTATTGTAAGCTTGGCCATAAGGTCGTACTCTGATGATTATCAATATAATTTGGTTTTTCCTTAGAATATCGTGATATAGATGATATTTATCTTTGTTCACACTGTGTGCACTAGCGTGATCCTGGACTAGTGCAGAATACACAGGAGAGTCCGGATTTGCATATTCGGGTCTCTACAATAAGCTTGGGCTACCTACCTACACACTAAAGAAACCAGTATTACTTAGCTCACCTGCTGGGAATACCACTGCTACTTTAGTATGCCCTGGGGTAGAGGTTACCATGAAGGAATTTGGTTTCCTAGCAGACTTGATAGTGTTGAGCTCCCAGACTTTGGATATCATATAAGGGATGGACTGGTTAGCAAGACACCAAGGAGTAATAGACTGTGCCACTAGGAGGGTGAGACTGACCAAATGTCCTGGACTGACCATAGAAGTAAAGGTGGACAGACCTTACTGTTGGGGCTGTGCAGTGTACCATTGTGAGGACATACCTCTGGAGGGAATGTTGGTAGTACGGGACTATCATGACGTGTTTCCTGAAGAATTGCAAGGCATGCCACCAGATAGGGACCTTGAATTTGTCATCAACCTAAAGCCTGGTGATGAGGACATCACTTCTATTGATATGAACACCCCTCTTACTGCTTCCATGAATGATGGGCAAGGTCCAATCACTCGGGCACGTGCTCGTCAACTCAACTATCAGGTAAACTCGTTTTTAGGAGTCAATAATATTTCCGCTGAGCATTCGATACTTCCTAAGACTTGTGATTTTCTTGTCCTTAGGAACCATGGAGAAGAACCACGCGAGCTCAAGTGTAGAAGTGGAACCGTCAAGCGCAAGCCAACTCATATTCGCGAGTTCGACTCAGATTCGGACTGCTGGACAGCGCCTACTTCAAATGACCATAACTTTTGATCTAGAAGGTTTCTCGGGGCCCGTGAGTACTCGTTGGAAAGATCTTGGAGTCTACTTTCAGATGAATCTGGTCTAACCTCAAAATTCCATCTGAGCCGATCAGAAACTGCAAAACAAGTGGCGTCACTTTTCCAGTCCGAGTCAAAGTGGGCCTTGGGCCTTGTAATCACACTTAGACTATTTGGGCCTGCACTAATCATGGGTGTACTGTTCACGTGAACAGTACCCATGAATAGTACCACATCCCCTTTTGTTAGATAAGTTCGGCCTCCCCCACTCCTATTTAAGGAGGTCGCACCCGTTTAGTTTTCCTCGGGTTTTCTTAAGAGTTTATTCTGCTTAGCAGTTTCGCGCATGTTCGGTTTGAGAACCCCAACTTGTGAACTTAAACATTATTCGCAATTTCAGATTGCATCTTTTACTCTCTTGCTTGTGTTCTCGATTCGCTTGCAGGAGATAGCCTTCTTGGCGAGGTCAATCGTGTTCGGCACGGTTGATAACCAACGGAGCAGTGGTGTAGTGATTGCGAGGGGTTCGATCTGTTTTGGTCGGAGCCTTTGGATCATCAACGTCGAGATCTCCACAATCGACTTATCAGTACCTCTCGGAAGATCGGGCCATCGTCACATCAGTTGGTATCAGAGCAACGGTTGCCCGTGAGGTAATTCTTGTATCCCTAGTTAGTAGATTGGTTTTATTTCCTATAGTCCAGAAAAAAATTGCCCCACAAAAAAGTTAATTTCGCTGTCCAAACCCGTTGTGCCTTTCAATCTGTTAGTTTTGGTTTGCTAAATTGAATTTGTGTCCGTCATAGTATTGTCTAGTTGCTGGTCATATCTTTGTTCCATTGAAAATCCAAACAAAAAAAAATTCCCCACCCCAAACCCTAATTTCCAATTTCGGCTGATCTTTCCTTCCTCTGCAGCCGCCACCAAAAACATCATATCTTTTGATTCCGAGATTATTTTTGAGTGGGACCACCGCCATTAGATTCAAAATTTCCTTATTCATCTATCTGTAAAATTTCACGTCATTCCAGCCAGGAAGTTAAGAGATATGTGCGGTGAAAGTTGACCTAATTATCTGTTGTGAATCTGCAACAGTCAGCAGTTGTGATTTTTGTGCGAATTTATGTGTTGGGATTCAGAATTTGACCCCAAAACAAAATCTGTAGAAAAAGCCGTCAGAAAACAGTAAAAAAAAGAATCAGTGAAAAATAGGCATCTGACAAAAAGTTACGGCCGAATTACCAACGTGCTGTCTAGTGGACAGAAATCTGAAGTTTTCAGTTTTGGGTCAATCCTTGTGTTCTTCAATTCCAGTTTGAATTGGATTGAATTATCTTGTATTTACCACTCCTACACTTTGCCATACACTTATTCTTAGCCTTCTTCCATCCTTGGTTGATCAGCAACATAGGCTAAGTGCTAGATACGAACTATAATTCAATTCTATGCAATTCTGAAATGAACTGATTGTTCTCCATTGCTACCATATTGTGCCTTCCAAGCTACACCTACTCTTGATCAGAACAGGTTCCCTCTTGCAATCGTACCCACGCTCGACACGGTGTCACGAACCAGCCACCGGTTGTACCACCTGCTACATTGGTAAGAACACTTGTAAGAGTGTGATAAGGCGCTGAGAGTGTGTGATTCTACTTCTCGCCACCTAGTAGTTGATAGGGATAATACCTTTGTGTTGTCTTTTGTTTGCTACTAACCATGGCGGTGAGACGTCGATGCGCAAGAGTGTGTTTTAAAGGGAGAGCTCATGGCGCTTTTGGATGAACAACGCGCTGCCATTCTCGATGACATCGATAGGAAGATGGATACAATGCAAATTTCCATCAATGAGAGCATTGCAACACTCACTACACGCCTTGAAAGAATGGTGAATCGGCCACCAAACAATGGAGGCCAAGATCATGAGGAGGAGATGATAATGAGAGACAAAACCGTGGCGCGGTGCTGCACGTCCACGACACCATCCTCATCAGAACCGTCATGGTATGGGAGGTAACAATAATTTTCAGTATCACAATGCTCATGTTCATGATGACCCGTTTGCTAAAGTTAAATTTTCCATACCATCTTTTGCGGGTACCTATGATGCTGAAACTTATCTAGATTGGGAGATGACAGTTGAACAAAAATTTAATGCCCATCTAGTTCTGAAGTGCATAGAGTCGACAAGCTACTAGTGAATTTAAAGATTTTGCTATCATTTGGTGGACTCAAGTAGTTAATTCGCTTAGCCCCGATACATGGGATAGATTGAAGGTAGCTATGCGTGCTAGATTTGTTCCCCCTGCTTTTAAACGTGAAATGCGTAAGAAATTGCAGCGCTTAGACCAAGGTAATAGATCTGTTGAGGAATATTATCAAGAACTGCAAATAGACATGCTGCGTTGTAATGTTGAAGAGGATGAGGAGGATAAGATGGCTCGTTTTTATGGGGGATTAAGGCGTGAAATTCAGGACATAATTGATTACAAAGAGTATAATGATATCAATAGATTGTTCCAGCTTGCTTGTTTGGCAAGAGAAAGAATTGCAGGGTAGACAACAAAGGACAAGGAGCAATTTTGGAGGTACGTCTACATCGAGACCAACACAGGAGCAACCCAAGACAGCCCCACCTCCTATTTTTCGAGCTGCTGCCCCCTCTGTGAGTAGGGCGCGTTCAGCAGCACTGCCACCACCATCACGAGCACCCGAGGCGAGCAAATCTACTAGTGTGCAAGCACCAGCAAAGAGCTCTTCATCGGTTGCTTCCACGGGCCGTACGACGGGCATTGTGTGCCACCGTTGTAAAGGGATGGGCCACGTCATGAGAGATTGCCCAAGTCAGCGGGCGTACATTGCGACAGAAGATGGTGGTTATGTAAGTGCTAGTGATGTTGAGGATGAATATGCTCTTGCAGCTAACCTTGCAGGTGATGATGATGATCATGAGACAGATAGTGATGGTGAGGAGATTTTAGGTGCCGCTGCTACGGCGAGTTATAGAACCATAATTGTGCAGCGAGTACTGAGCACTCAAAGAGAGCAAGAGGAGAAGCTACAACGTCATAATTTGTTTCAGATGTTCCTCATCGTCAAGGATTGCCGTGTTCGTGTTATAATTGATGGCGGGAGCTGCAATAACTTGGTGGATTCAGGATTGGTCAAGAAGCTTGGCTTGACCACACGTGCGCATCCTCACCCATACCACATTCAGTGGTTCAACAACAGCGGTAAGGTGAAGGTAACACAATCTGCGAGAGTGCAATTTTCCATTGGTTCTTATCATGATGTTGCTGATTTCGACGTAGTACCTATGCAAGCCTGCTCACTTTTATTAGGTCGCCCATGGGAATTTGATACCGATGCAACTCATCATGGTAGAAGTAATAAATACTCCCTTGTGCACAAAGGAAAGAAAATAACTTTGCTACCTTTGACACCCACTGAAATTGCTAATTGTGATAAAGAGCTAGCTGAAAATAAGAAGAAAGAACTTGAACATGAATCTGAAAATCAGCAAGTAGTGAAGGATGTTTTCCCACCTAAGAAAGAGAGGTTGCCATCTAGTTCTAGGACCGAGGGAATTAAATTAAAGGGTTGTGTCATGCTTGCAACCAAATCTGATCTTGCTGAAATTTGTCATGATGAAATGCCATGCTATGCTTTGATATGCAAAGATGCTTTATTTTCACTTGATGATATATCTAGCTCTTTGCCGTCTGCTGTCACTAACCTTTTGCAGGAATTTGAGATTGTGTTTCCTACTGAGATACCCCCAGGGCTGCCACCAATTAGGGGTATTGAACATCAAATTGATTTGATTCCAGGAGCTTCCCTACCCAACCGTGCGCCCTACCGAACCAACCCGGAGGAGACTAAGGAGATTGAGCGTCAAGTGCGAGACTTGCTTGACAAAGGGTGCGACGCGAGAGCCTTAGTCCATGTGCTGTTCCTATACTTTTGGTTCCAAAGAAAGATGGGTCGTGGCGTATGTGTGTTGATTGTAGAGCTATTAATAATATTACCATTAGATACCGTCATCCTATTCCTAGGTTAGACGACATGCTTGATGAATTAAGTGGCTCTACAATGTTTTCTAAAGTTGACTTGCGTAGTGGATACCACCAAATTAGAATGAAACTTGGAGATGAATGGAAGACGGCATTTAAAACTAAGTTCGGGTTATATGAGTGGCTAGTGATGCCTTTTGGTTTAACTAATGCCCTAGCACTTTCATGAGATTAATGAACGAGGTTTTACGTGCTTTCATTGGTAAGTTTGTGGTAGTTTACTTTGATGATATATTGATTTACAGCAAGTCACTAGATGAACATCTTGAACACTTACGTGCTGTTTTGTTGCTTTGAGAGATGCACGTTTGTTTGGTAACCTCGAAAAGTGCACCTTTGCACCGATCGAGTTTGTTTTCTTGGCTATGTTGTTACTCCGCAGGGAATTGAGGTTGATCAAGCCAAGATCATCGCTATCGAGTTGGCCGCCTCCTAAAGCGGTCACACAAGTGCGGAGTTTTCTCGGGCTCGCTGGTTTCTATCGGCGTTTTGTTCGGGATTTCAGCACCTCGCTGCACCATTGAATGAGCTTACAAAGAAGGGTGTTCCTTTTACTTGGGCCACCAATCATCAACAAGCTTTCGACACTCTCAAAGATAAGTTAACACATGCCCTTTGCTTCAACTTCCTGATTTCAGCAAGACTTTTGAATTAGAATGTGATGCTAGTGGCATAGGTCTTGGGGTGTGTTAATGCAAGAAGGAAAACCTGTTGCTTACTTTAGTGAAAAGTTAAGTGGTCCTAGTTTGAACTATTCTACCTATGATAAATAATTATATGCTCTAGTTCGAACTTTGGAAACATGGCAGCATTATTTATGGCCCAAAGAGTTTGTAATACATTCGATCATGAATCCTTGAAACATATTCAAGTCAAACCAACCTGAACCGTAGACATGCTAAGTGGATTGAGTTTATTGAATCTTTTCCCTATGTCATTAAATATAAAAGGGAAAGAAAATGTGATAGCTGATCGTTGTCTAGGAGATATACCATGCTTTCACAACTTGATTTCAAAATCTTTGGGTTAGAGACAATAAAGGAGCAATATGTGCATGATGCTGATTTTAAAGACGTGTTGCTAAATTGTCAAGAGGAAAGGGTTGGAATAAATTTGTTGTGCATGATGGTTTCATATACCGTCTTTGGCAAGCTATGCATTCTGTTGGCTCCGTTCGTCTTTTGTTGTTACAGGAGGCGCATGGAGGAGGATTGATGGGCCACTTGGCGTGAAGAAGGCGAGGACATTCTGTTCCACCATTTTTATTGGCCAAAGATGAGGCGTGACGTCGAGCGCTTCATTTCTCGCTGCACCACGTGCCAAAAGCTAAGTCACGACTTAATCCTCATGGTTTATACATGCCTCTTCCTGTTCCAAGCGTACCTTGGGAAGATATTTCTATGGACTTTGTTTTAGGGCTTCCTAGGACAAAGAAGGGAGGGATAGTATTTTTGTTGTCGTGGATAGATTCTCTAAGATGGCTCATTTTATACCATGTCATAAAAGTGATGATGCTACACATGTTGCTGATTTGTTCTTTAAGGAAATTGTTCGCTTGCATGGTATTCGAATACGATAGTTTCAGATCGTGATGCTAAATTTCTTAGTCATTTTGGAGAACCTTGTGGGAAAGTTGGGAACTAAACTGTTATTTTCCACTACTGTCATCCCCAAACTGATGGACAAACCGAGGTAGTCAATAGAACATTGTCTACTATGCTTAGGGATGTGCTTAAAAGAACTTAAAAATGTGGGAGGAATGTTTGCCTCATGTGGAATTTGCTTATAATCGTTAGCTGCATTCTACCACGAAGAAATGCCCTTTTGAAATTGTTTATGGTTTCATACCTCGTGCACCTATCGACTTGTTGCCTCTTCCGGCGAGAAAAAGTAAATTGTGATGCGCAACAACGTGCTGATTTCATACGTAAGATGCATGAGACAACTAAAGAGAACATTGAGATTATGAATGCTAAATATAAAGTTGCTGGTAGTCAAGGACGCAAGCATATTACTTTTGAACCGGGTGATCTTGTGTGGTTACACTTGCGTAAAGAACGATTTCCTGAATTGAGAAAGTCTAAACTCATGCCTCGTGCAGATGGTCCTTTTAGAGTGCTTGAGCGTATTAATGATAATGCATATAAGTTAGACTTGCCTGCAGATTTTGGGGTTAGCCCCACCTTTAACATTGCAGATTTGCGACCTTGCTTGGGCGTGGAAGATGAGCTTGAGTCGAGGACGACTCCAATTCAAGAAGGGAGGATGATGAGGACATCACTTCTATTGATATGAACACCCCTCTTACTGCTTCCATGAATGATGGGCAAGGTCCAATCACTCGGCACGTGCTCGTCAACTCAACTATCAGGTAAACTCGTTTTAGGAGTCAATAATATTTCCGCTGAGCATTCGATACTTCCTAAGACTTGTGATTTTCTTGTCCTTAGGAACCATGGAGAAGAACCACGCGAGCTCAAGTGTAGAAGTGGAACCGTCAGCGCAAGCCAACTCATATTCGCGAGTTCGACTCAGATTCGGACTGCTGGACAGCGCCTACTTCAAATGACCATAACTTTTGATCTAGAAGGTTTCTCGGGGCCCGTGAGTACTCGTTGGAAAGATCTTGGAGTCTACTTTCAGATGAATCTGGTCTAACCTCAAAATTCCATCTGAGCCGATCAGAAACTGCAAAACAAGTGGCGTCACTTTTCCAGTCCGAGTCAAAGTGGGCCTTGGGCCTTGTAATCACACTTAGACTATTTGGGCCTGCACTAATCATGGGTGTACTGTTCACGTGAACAGTACCCGTGAATAGTACCACATCCCCTTTTGTTAGATAAGTTCGGCCTCCCCCACTCCTATTTAAGGAGGTCGCACCCGTTTAGTTTTCCTCGGGTTTTTCTTAAGAGTTTATTCTGCTTAGCAGTTTCGCCGCATGTTCGGTTTGAGGAACCCCAACTTGTGAACTTAAACATTATTCGCAATTTCAGATTGCATCTTTTACTCTCTTGCTTGTGTTCTCGATTCGCTTGCAGGAGATAGCCTTCTTGGCGAGGTCAATCGTGTTCGCACGGTTGATAACCAACGGAGCGATGGTGTAGTGATTGCGAGGGTTCGATCTGTTTTGGTCGGAGCCTTTGGATCATCAACGTCGAGATCTCCACAATCGACTTATCAGTACCTCTCGGAAGATCGGGCCATCGTCACATCACCTGGAGCCGCCCCAGTTTCCAAGAGGCCTTATAGGATGACTGTTGATGAACTAGAAGAGCTGAAGAAACAACTCCAGGAATTGCAGGACAAGGGATTCATTAGACCTAGTTCCTCGCCCTGGGGATCTTCGGTGTTGTTTGTGAAGAAGAAAGATGGGATTGTCCGGATGTGAGTGGATTACCGAGCCTTGAATGAAGTGACCATAAAAAATAAGTACCCTCTTTCTAGAATTGACGACCTATTTGACTAGCTTGGGTGAGCTACCATATTCGCCAAGATAGACTTAAGATCGAGTTACCATCAACTGAAGATTAGAGCCGAAGATATTCGAAAGACAGCTTTTACCACTAGATATGGACTGTATGAATTTATGGTCATGTCTTTTGGTCTAACCAATGCCCCCGCTTATTTCATGAATCTCATGAATAAGGTATTCATGGAGTATTTTGACAAGTTTGTGGTAGTGTTCATTGATGACATTCTTATCTACTCCAAGAATGTAGAAGAATATACCGAGCACCTACGCCTAGTGCTAGAGAAGCTAAAAGAGCATCGGCTACATGCCAAGTATAGCAAGTGTGAATTTTGGCTAAAAGATATCAGCTTCCTAGGCCATATAGTGTCCGCTGGAGGAGTATCTATTGACCCAGCCAAGATAGCAGCCGTGATGGAATGGAAGCATCCCACTACAGTTACAGAAGTGTGAAGTTTTCTTGGGTTGGCAGGATACTACAGGAGGTTTATAGAAGGATTTTCTCGGATTGCCAGGCCATTGACACAACCGCTTAAGAAAGAACAAAATTTAAATGGACAAAGACCTGTGAAGAAAGCTTTCAGGAGCTAAAGAAGAGACTAACCACTACCCTTGTGCTAGTCCTACCAAATGTACACAAGGACTATGAGATATATTATGACGCCTCGCATCAAGGCCTTGGATGTGTGCTGATGCAAGAAGGCAAAAGTTGTGGCATATGCATCCAGGCAGCTTCACCCTCATGAAACAAATTATCCAACCCATGATTTGCAGTTAGCTTCAGTGGTGCATGCCCTAAAGATCTGGAGACACTATTTGATCGGTAACCATTGTCACATATATACCGATCATAAGAGCCTCAAGTACTTCTTCACGTAGTCGCACCTTAACCTGAGGCAAAGGAATGGTTGGAGGTGATTAAGGATTATGACCTAAGTGTGCACTATCACCGGGGGCAAAGCTAATGTGGTAGCTGATGCCCTAAGTCGTAAGGCCTACTGCAATAATCTCATGGTTCAAGAGCAATAGCCCGAGTTATATAAGGAGTTAATGGCGCTAAATCTGGAAATAGTAGGACAAGGCACCTTAGCAGCCATGGAGATACAACCAAGTATAGAAGAGCAGATTATAGCCGCACAGAAGGAAAACCCCACTGCTCTAAGGCTAAAAAGATTGATGGATGAAGGGAAGGCTCCCAAGATAACTATGGATCAACAAGGTGTTCTAAGGTATGGGACACGTATCTTTGTTCCCCACCAGAAGGACCTTAAAGATTTAATACTTAGAGAAGCCCATAGCTCTGCGTATTCCCTGCACCCTGGGAGTACCAAGATGTACCAAGACATGAAGTAGTGGTACTAGTGGCCACACATGAAAAGGGACATCACCGAACAAGTTGCCTGTTGTGATGTATGCCAGCGAGTGAAGGCCGATCATCAGAGGCCAGCAGGATTACTACAGCCATTGCAAGTACCTCAGTGCAAGTGGGAAGAAGTTGGAATGGACTTTATCACTGGCCTACCACAGACCAAATCAGGGTATGACTCTATATGGGTTATAATAGATAGGCTGACTAAAGTCGCTCACTTCATTCCTATCAAAACCACCTACAAGGGAGACAAATTGGCAAAGTTGTATATGTCCTGCATCATGTGCTTGCACGGTGTGCCAAAACAAATAGTTTCAGATTGAGGTTCTCAGTTTACCTCGCATTTTTGGGCAAGTCTTCATGAAGCTCTTGGCACCCATCTGGATTTCAGCATTGCCTATCACCCACAGACAAACAGAGAAGAGGGTAAACCAGATACTAGAAGATATGCTTCGAGCATGTGCCTTAGATTTTTCTAAGGATTGGGATAAATGTCTGCCATATGCCGAATTTGCTTACAACAATAGCTACCAAGCCAGCCTACAGATGTCCCCGTTTGAAGCGTTATAAGGAAGAAAATGCCAGACCCCTTTACACTGGTCAGAAGTAGGAGAAGGCTATATCTTCGGGCCTGATACTCTAAAGCAGGCTGAAGAGAAAGTTCGCCTGATCAGAGATCAATTACTAGCCGCTCAGTCAAGACAAAAGAGTTATGTAGACAAGAGGTGAAGGCCATTAAGTTTTGAGATTGGAGACTATGTCGACTTGAAGGTGTCGCCTTTGCGAGGAGTTAAGCAATTTAAAGTCAAAGGAAAACTCACCCCACGGTTTGTAGGGCCATTTCCAATCGTGGCCAAGAAAGGAGAAGTTGCCTATCGGTTAGAGCTACCCACGAATCTAGCCGATGTACACAATGTCTTCCACGTGTCTCAACTCAAGACGTGTCTACGAGTACCAAAAGATAAAACTCCGTTGGAGGTGATCGAGCTCGAGGATGACCTAACCTACAAGGAGCGCCCTATCAAGATTTTAGACACTGTAGAAAAGAAGACCAGGAACCAAACTATTCGCCTATGCAGAGCACAATGGAGTAATCATACCAAGAATGAAGCCATTTGGGAACGTGAAGATCAGCTGAGGAAAGACTATCCCTACTTGTTCACCGATTAGGCTGAATCTCGAGGTCGAGATTCCTTTTAAGGAGGGTAAGCCTGTTACATCCCGAAAATTTGAAATTTGAAAATGTAAAGCTCTTGAATTATTTTGGAGTATATTTTCTTGAAATTTGGAATTTTATGGTGTTTCTTTAAATTTTGGATGAGGTTCCAATAATTGGAGAAACATTCATGAAGCATTAAACAAATAATAAATTATGACAGAATTATGAAGATAATAGAAATTTATGTTTTAAAAATCGAACCTGAAAAGATGATCCATCAAAAGGGGACTACAACTTGAACCCAAAAATTTAAAATTCTATTTCAAGATTAGTAGTAATAATAGGAGTAAACAAAATAATTTAAAGAAATAGGCATATATATATAAATATACATACATACATATATATAAATATACATACATACATATATACATACATACATACATACATACATACATACATATATATATGCAATTATGCACTCTACCAAAATGGACTAATGCATAAAAGGTGACGCCAACAATAAAGGAATAAAAATAAGTAAATTATTAAGTGAACAAGAATATGAAAATAGGTATATATATATGTGTATATACAAATAAAATAAAAAAAAGAAAGAAGAAAGCGCATTTAGCCTGGCCGAGCCAGCCTGGCCCATCTTGCCCTCCCTCTTCTTCCTTGCTTCAGCAATGCCGAAGCATCGCCGTCGCCGCTCGCCCTTGTGCGCCGCGCCCCTGCAGACTCCGCTGGCCACCGTCGCCAACAGTCTCCACAGCCCCGCCCACGGCTTCATCGTGCTGTCACCTCGCCTCGGACGGCGCACCAGCAAAAATCACCGCCGCCCACAGTGTCTTCACCACCGCCCACAGTATCTTTGACGCCGCTCACTATTTGCCCCACCCCATCGCGTCGCCCTGACCGAGCGGCATGAAAGTTTTGCCGCCTCTACCGTGTGCAAGCACGCCCAGTCACGGGAGCCACAACAACACCACTCTGATGCCGTCGCCTGACACCGATGCGACTGCACAATCGGTCTCTCTCGCTGCCTATGAAACCCGTACAGCCCTCCATTCGCATCGCCACACCTCCCTCTGTCTTCCACCTCCACGAATCGATCTCACGTGCACCGTAGCTCGCTGGCATCGCCTTCGTCCCCAATCCTGACCAGTGAGCAATCCGCTGCTCCGTGCCGCTGTGGTCCGATTCCCCTTCACCAAAGCACCACCAAAGCACCGCGAAGTCGTTCCCCACCTCTTCGGGACCTCCTATCACCTCTGCTTCTCCTGCGACGTGCGTCTCCTCCGCCCTTTGCCGTAGCCCACTGCCAGCCCGTCACCGTCTTCCCAAGCCTTTCCGACCCCCAAGGTAGTCTTCTGACTTCACCACAATGCTTCCCTACCCCGCAATTGGGCTCTAACACCATGTGCCGTGGTTAGGACACTGTAGCAGTGATTAGGATAATTAATGCTAATATCAGTTAGTTAATATAAATCATTCACTAACATGTGGGCCATACCCCTTTAACTAATACCGAACCGCCCCCACTTGTCATAGACACAGAGAAAAGGAAATAAAAATAAAATAAAATTTTGAAAAATTGGAAGTGGGACCCACCTATCAGAATTTAATTATTTTTCAGATTTATCTAAAACTGAGAACTTTAAAAGGGCATAACTTATTCATTTTAACTCCAAATTGAGTGAAACAAATTTCTAAATTCATCAAAATTCAACCTCTATCCAATGGAAATGAAACCATAATTTTTGAAGCTCATTTGAATTTTTGTGAGATTTTGTTTGGTTTACTAATTTTAATCCAAATTTTTGCGCGTCGAAAAAATAGCGTTCGAAGCCCAGGAGGAAAAAGCCGAAGCCGAAGCAACCCTCGGAGATCAAGACCAAGACAACTACGACCAAGGCAAGTCAATACTTTCATCATGTTGAACCTACATTTTCTGCAAAATTTATTTCCATTTTAGATTATCCAAATTGCATGTTGTTATTTTATGCATAAATTTATGTTGATTTACAACTTCTAGTTATATGCCCCTTTAGTATCTGGCTATTATTACTCACACTTGGAATGCTTGAATATCTTAGCCTTGTCACCTTAGTGAAAACTATAAGAGTTTAGCTTCCAAAAATAAGTCTATAATTACACGACACTGCTTAGTACTGCTTAGCTAATCGACAACACCAAAATGCCCCTAAGCATCACTTTTAACTATGAATAATGGATTTGGGTAGTTATGGTAGATGTGATAGGTACAATTGGATACAGATATTTTATATTCTCAAAAAACCCCAAACTTGCTTAAATATCTGGGCGGATGTTATGGGGGCTGGTATATGGCGCAGTGGACGCACGATGCGTGGATTGTGGTAGAACCGCCCAGATCTCACTAAGGACTGAATCTTGTCATGACCTCCTATGTCAAACAGTACAAACACAAGTCTACAAAATGCAACCTAGCCAAGTAAAACTATCAAAACCCCCGAACTCATCTCACCGGAGGGGAATATTGCAAGGGCAAGGGGAGGCCTAAAGGGACACAAATTGGAGGGTGAAGTTTCCCAGTCGTGCTAGCATCACGGAGAGTGGAGTCTGAATGTGCTATTAGCCATGGGGAACATCCCGTGCAACATATGGAACCCACCGCAAGTGGGAGCAGCCCATAGGGTGAGGTGACAAAAGGGAGTAGATACTTTGAAAACTTAGTGTGATAGTCTACCCACCGCAATGAACAGACTGTCTCTTGTGGGTAAAGTGTGCAAACTCTATAGAGTCAAAAATATTCGAATAGCCATGCCCACGGTCAAGAGTGGACATAGGAACTTAACTAGATATACTTCTATTTCAAAAACTTTGTGGGTGGAACTGGAAAAGTGGAGGGCAGTGGAAAGCCCTGTTTTAAATTGCCATGGGTGTCGCCCAGTAATAATGTAAGCGGTTATAACACTGAAAGAATAGCATATGGTGCAGAGGCCATGTAACGGTGGATGGCATCTGGATCGATATTACTCTTGCCTTATTTCACAAATTATGATTTAAGTTCAAAATAGCTAGGTCTTAGGGAATTTTCAAGGTAATATATTTAAAAAGCAATTCCTAGCAAATAAAATAACCCGAGCCTTTCCTTGATAAGCCATGCATGCTACCTATTGCATACTGTGTATTGGCTCGCGGAGCACGGTGGATTTGTGCTCACACTCGCATTACCAAAAATAGAAACAGGTCCCCAGGATCACTACGCCTATGAAGATACTCCTGCCTTAGTTGAAGGAGCCAACGAAGGAGTCTAGGACGATGCTCACGAGTTTTGGGTCCTAGACAAGTAGACTTAGTGGAAATCGTGTGCACATATATTATTTAAGTCTAGGTAATATATGTTGCACACATTTACCCCTAGTCGCTTGCCTATGGGATTATGTTCCTACTATTGCTTTTGCTTCCGCTGTTATCTTTGTATGGTAAACATTTGGCCTATTTGGCCCTTATGTAAACTCTCACCAGCTGCAGGTGTATTTCAAACTTGGCATGTAATATTATGGTTTATTATGTTTTATGCGATGTATGAGATGGTGCAGCAATGTATCTGTGAGCACTATCTACTGATCCAGGGAATAGTGCAGTGTATCACAGGGGATTCTGGATTAAAAAATCCGGGTCCGACATACCGCTTCGCCGTCACTGGTGAGTAAGCTATAATGCCTTATTCACCATCTTCGCCGTTGTCTAGGCCATCCGCACTACCTCACTGGAGTCGCCGTCGTCCGCCGTGCATTGTGCCGCCTCGCCCAAGCCACCGTTGCTCTCGGTTGCCACATCGCCCATCTCTTGCGTCACAGCGTCACCTCGATTCGCGCATCCTGTCGATGTCAGTGTTGATGCTAGTTGCGCCTCCTCATCTTCCGGTGGACTGAGTTCATGGTGCACCATCACTCTTACCAGGTGGGTCCCGTATGTCAGGTCCCCTATTCTATGAACCCGTAGACCAAGCAGAGTCAGCACCGCCACCTCAGCCCTAGAAGCCATGTCAGCAACCGAGTCACACCATGCACAATTACGAGAGCTGAGTTCACCGTAGGCAAGCCATCACGTGAGCTGAGTCTACTGCACAGTAGAATTTCCTAATTTTTAGTATTTTTTAGATTAGATTTTTAAAGAGCCCAATCTTCTCCATCTTAGCTCTGATTGACCCAATTCTTTTTCCTAAGTTCATCTAAAATTGAGCCCTACCTTTTGGTTCTAGTTTTGCAATTTTTGGAGTTTATTTGAATTTTATTTGATTTTATTTTGCGCTTCATTTTGATTTCTCTCTGATTAGATCACATCTTCGAAGGAGCTGAAGCAAGATTTGAAGATTAAGAGCTATTAGATGAGCAAGGCCAAGACAATTCACGTCCTTTGATTGTGTTGTACCCAGTTTCCAAATCTATTATGTATTATTTTGTTTTAAAATATCATGCATTACTATTTTAATACAAACCTTTGTATTAGCAGTTAGTAACCTATTTGATTAATTCCTCTTTTATAATCTGAATGCCATGATTCCATTATCACCATAGGAAGGGTAATTATGTACTGATACAATATTAGTTATCACATGGGCTATACGTTTAAATTGCTTAGCCATGCTTATAGTTACGTTGGGTTTGTCATCACATGTGATTAATTAATTAATTTTGACATAATGAGATATCAAAACGTCGTGATCAGCCACAATTTTAAATTATGTGCACCTTGGCATTCGTAGTGTCATTGGTGTTGGTTATACAAAATGGTTTTCACTCGGGCGAATCATTGTGCAGTAAAGGGGGAAGTGTGGTTAACACTTTAAGGGATGTGGATGTTTCGCCTGAGTACACTACCACAAAAGAGGCTATACTTGATGGCTATATCACAGACAGTTCATATGGAACCGTCTGTGCTTAAACTATCACAGATGGTTTGTTCTAGTAACCGTCTGTGATACTTTCACAGACGGTTCTTAACACGAACCGTCTGTGATGTCTCAATTATCACAGATGGTTCGTATAACAAAACATTTCTGATAATGACACATCACTGATCCGTGGTGTATACCCCAGGATTTTGATTTCACCCGTGCATTTTCTCCACATCGAATGGCAAGCACCAGTTCCTCCCACTGCTCGGCCCTTATTAATAACTCCCCATCTACCATTCCACCGGTAGTCACGCTGAGTTCATCCACTAGCTAGCTTCCTGCATCCTCCCCTCCGCTGTGAGCTAGCGCCATGCCTCCGTTGTGGCACCACGGTAGGCTAGACAACACACTCTTGTCATAAGTGTGTCTTGTTCAGCCTCACCGTCATGCCACGAAGGGTTCGTTAGCTTGTTATCCTGTAATAGAATGTTTTTTTGTGCTTGCCTCTGTATTTTCTTGTTCCTTGACGATGCCGACTACTACCGTGAGCTAGCGCTTCCGTTGTGGCACCGTGGTAGGCTGGACAACACACACTGTATGTGTGTCTTATTCAGCCTCACCGTTGTGCCAGGAAAGGTTCATTAGCTTGTTACCATGTAATAGAATGTGTTATTGTGCTTGCCTCTGTATTTGCTTGTTCCTTGACGATGCCGACTACTGCCGTGAGCTAGCGCCTCCGTTGTGGCACCACGGTAGGCTGGACAACACACTCTTGTCGTAAGTGTCGTGTGTCTTATTCAGCCTCACTATCGTGCCACGAAGGGTTCCTTAGCTTGTTATCCTATAATAGAATGTGTTATTGTGCTTGCCTCTGTATTTGCTCGTTTTCAAAAGGCATGGGTAACATTATTTCTTGAGGTTAGCCAAAAAAAGAAAAAAATGAAAGTAGAGAGTGAAATATCACAGACGGTTTGTGGTATAAACCGTCTATGATGGACTATCACAGACGGTTCTATATACCAACTGTCTATGATACTCGTCAATCACAGATGGTTGGTAACTAGAACCGTCTGTGATACTGGCCAATCACAGACGGATCTATATACCAACCATCTATGATGCTCGCCAATCACAGATTGTTGGTAACTGGAGCCGTCTGTAATAGTTTTCTTCACAGACGGTTCTAGCTACAAACCGTCTGTGTTGTCTTCTTCGTAGACAGCTCACAAACCGTCTGTGATAACCTTTAATTATCACTGACACATAAATACAGGCGGTTAAGAAAATTGTCTGTGATGACTAGTCTGAAACGTCTGTGATGATTCTTTTTGTAGTAGTGGTAATATCTAAGGATTTAACTTTGTGCGCCATTGATCTGAGCCTTATCGTACAACCACGTGTCTAGTGTGGGATGGACTTGTCTAATTAATTTGTGATATTTCAATTTCAATTTCTCCATTGTGATGACGTGGGTGCTGGCTACATATTTCCACGAGGTGCAAGAGGGGACAATTATCGACTAGGTGGTTATCCTACTCGACGGTGAAATTTTAGCAGGCGAAATTGAGTTGAGGTTAAACACTGTAAAGGCCTTGTCATGATTTCTCCGCCGCACAGCAAAGAAAGTGTGTTAATCGTGTGTTAATATGAGATAATCATATCTTGTGAGTAAAGTTGTGCAACCTCTGCAGTGTAAAACTATTCGAATAATTGTGTCCCTGGTTTTGGACAATGCTCGATGATTTCACATGAGGGTTAGAGTTTTCATAAAAATCTGGTTGGGTTAAGTTGGGAAGTGAATGGTTAGTTCACTGGTGATTCATTTCATGAATGGTTAGTTCACGGGTGGTTCATTGGAGTGAATGGTCAGTTGACTTGTGGTTACTCTCAATTCTTTTGAATATTTATTTATTAGTCATTTTCAAATTTTTGTTTTCAATCTATTTATTGTATTTATTTTAAATTATTGTTTTCTGCAAAATAACTTTTCATCCATCATTTTGATAAGCCTTGCATACTATATTGCATTCTTTGTTACAAATGACTTGCATACTCTATGTACTCACGGCTATATCCATATTTGCTCAGTTGAGGAAGATGAGCCATATCAGCAGGAGGTACCTGAAGGAGGATACTTCAAAGACTTCGCGGAACAGGACTTCGCATCCCAGTCGATTGCCTGTGGACATGTTGAATGGCTACTACGTTTATTTTCTGTTTTCCGCTGCAAGTTTCTTAAGCCTTTTAGGCCATTATCTGTAAGCTTGACCAAAAGGTCGTAACTATGATAATTAATAATATCTGAGTATTTTCTTAGTAAATTGTGATATGGTCGATATTTCATCTATGTTTACACTGTATGCACTAGCGTGATCTTGGACTAGTGCGGTATACACAAAGAGTCCAGATTTGCATATTCGATCTCGACACTGGCCCAACATACCGCCTCGCCGGCTCCAACTACGCTTTCCTCCGCACACTGTTCGTGGCCTATGTGGAGATCGGACGTATGGGTCGTATCATTTCTCTATGGTCCTGATCCAAAGTGGTATGGCTTTTGACTGAAATGGCACTATAATGGCTGTTAATTTTTCTAAGATTTTCAATTAAAGAAAAAATGAAGAAAAATGAGAAAAAAATAAAAAAAAATGCCGCTATATCTCCATGAATAACGAACGAAAATCAACATGTTTCAAATGGCTTTTAGAAGCCACCGCTTTTTTCGAATGAGGCCTATATTATATCATATAATTTGGGAGAGAAGGTGTCCAAAGCTGCATCTGCACTTGTCAGCCAGTACGTCGGTGACTCCGACAGACATATGGAAATTGTACTCGATTCAGATCAGAAATAAAACCCAAGCCGCGTCCTCCACGGATTCGGACTGATACAATAATCTTCTCTTTAAATGCGGGCATCTGGATGTCCCACCCCTTCCATCGTCGCTCGTCGCAATGGCGCACCACGTACAACAGCTGCACTCCGCGCAGGCCATCGACAACGCCATCGTCGGCGAGCTTGAGAGCGACCGCCTGGTCCTAGTCGGTTCGGTCGCGCGGGCACCCCGATCGCACTCGGTGGGCGTCGTCCGCCGCCGCCGCCGGCGGATCGGCCCCATCACGCTATTTATGCCGTCGGCGTCGCGGCGATGGGCGACTTCAACGTCATGTATGCGAGCTCGGCGAGAGGCCCTGCACCGTCATGTTCTTCTACGGATGCCGCCACGTCACGGTGGAGGCCCCACTCGCGATGGCGCGGCGGGATTACGGGGACATTGGCGGGCTGCGTCGTCGAGGACGAGTTCGCGGCGTCGTCGAGCGGTGCACGAAGGGCGGGGCGGATGCGCTCGTCGTCCTCGGCTAGCTACAACGGCCCGACCGGCCTCAAGAATAGTACTCGATCACTAGTTTGATGCATATGTTTGTCTCTTCCATCTGTAGTACTACTAGGTGAGCATGCATGAAATGTTGTAAATTTCAGTATTGGAATCGATCGAATAAACTTGATTAATTTATGTTGAATAACACATGCAATATATCAATATTTTTTAAAATAATCCATTTTTTATTCCAAATTATAGAAATGTACCCACGCAAAAAATTTTACAGGAAAGGGCTCCAGTCGCCCAACCATTGGGCAACTCGAACCTATCGTCCAATGATCGCGCGACACGAAAGTAGTCGATGGGCCGTTGGGCAACATAATTGCAATCGCCGAATTATCGGATGACTGGATGCTGTCGCTCAACTATTAGGTGACTACATCTTCCAGTCACCCGACTGATGGACGAGTGGACGCGCTATATACTGGGCCGCTTAGCTGAGCTCAGCTCTTGTGCGCACACGAGGAGAGGAGAGAAAGATAGGAGAGTAGAAAAGATGAGAGGAGAGGAGAGTAGGAGAGAGGGGGAGGAAGAGGAGAGGGGAGGTTCTGCTACTTTCTGCAAGGTAAATATTTTTTATATTTAAGTCAATATTTTTATATGAATTAAATAGTTTATTTAGTGTAAAATTAGGATCCATTGAAAATTGTAGTTGTAGAACTTTGCTTTTAAGTAAATAGTTGCAAAAAACATAGTTGACATAGTGATGAAAAATTAGCATCTGTAGAAAATTGTAGTTGTAGAAGTTTAGTAAATATTATAGCTGTAAAAAATTTAGTCAATATAGTTATGAAAATTTAGCATCCGTACGAAATTATAGTTGTAGGGTTTAGCATCTATAGAAAATAAGTATCCGAAGAAAATTCTAGTTGTAAAAAAATTATGCAATATTATATACAAAATTAACATCCATACAAGATTGTACTCTTAGAAAATTTAGTTAATATTTTTGTACGAAGTAAACAATATAAGCAAACATTTACGATTTATTACGAACGAATATAATGTCATTAGTACATTGAAAATGCATTTGTATCGTTAGAACTGGCATATTGATATTTAAATCATTATGTCTTGTAAATTGTGAAAACCCATTAGAATAATTTACAGTAGGAGAGAGCTCGAGCAGCGAGAGAAGAGTGGCATCGGTATGCGTGAGAGTAGATAGGGAGTTGATGCGTATTATGGCAGAGGATAGAGAGCGGTGGCGGTGCGAATGAGGAGTGGTTATGCTATGAGGGTACTGAAGTAGTTCATGGTAGGCGAACGGTCGTACAAATATAAATTATAATATAGCAGTAGTTCCATACTGTGCGATGCAATTTGACCAGTTTTGACATTGAAAATGTTGGTAGGCAGACATCAGTAATACAGATACCCACTACATTGAAAGTGCATTACGGTGTTGGCACCGTCCGTGAAGGTTTGAACGGTGTTGACTTGAGTAGTTTTGCACAAGCCACTCTGGTATATATGAACAGCGAGAATGCTTGAATCACAGATATGATGTATTGGCTCACCCGAAGCTTCTCGTTGGACCCTAAGGTGTGTAGCGTCATCATACAAGGGTTTTGGAGTCAGTCTCCCATGCACATTAGATAGGAGTTGAGATTATTATTGCGTACTGCTGCGTGGAAAGGCTTTGTGGAAGGCTATCCACGCCATAGATACGAGTGCATGCTGCTTGTAAAACCATGCACAATAGAAGCTGTACAAGGCCCTGCCCGCGGCTATCATGCGGGTAGTGCAAGCAGCTCAGGCGTCTAGCATGTTGGTGAACAGGAGGGCCCGGACGCCATTTTCAGAGAGGTTGCAGAGGAAGTTTCTCATGACGAGGCCAATGTAGTAGATGAAGGAGAGGAAAAAGAGTCGCAGTGTGCTGAGCCTATAGGACAAGCTAATGAAGGAAAGCATATGGAGTACATAGCGCATCAAATAGAGAGGGATGAATGGATGGCCTGGGCTAAAACGGAAATTGTATAGGAGGACAATGATAACAGTTTCAATGAGGACGAAGCTCCCGTCCTGCAGGAATAGAACAGGTTTGATGCTGAGGGTTTTACTACGCATGACGGGCACGAATCACCATAGGAGTATCATGACACAGAGTTTGGTTGCATTCAATGTATGCTGACAAGGTATCATTGCAGGATTCTATCAAGCTGTGGACCCTGTCCATGCAGCGGACTTTTCGAGTTGTCAAATCAAGCCAGGAGCTGTATAATGTGAAGTGCGAGCTGGCCAGTTATTCTTGGAGGGTGCACACATGAAGACCAAAGTATGAGACTCACTGGATTGTCTCAAAGGTGGAGCCGCACTTCTGCATTCTCAGCTATGTTTTGCCAAGGCATCGTAACATGACGTCCGCCTTCATAGCCAATCTACCCTACTCTATAATTCACCAAAATTATCTTTGCTAAATCCACCCCCCTTAACCACCCCCACAGTCATGCCTAATCTAAGTCCACCCAGATTTATGTACCAAAGTAATCCAACTTCATACAAATGAATGGCCTGGATCTCTCCTCAAATCTTTTTCTCTTACTCATTGAAGATCCTAAGGTCAGTATTATTTGGATCATGCATACCTCGCGAAACGGTAAGCTGCCCACCCCGCCCCCCGCGCGAATCCCGCGCCTCCCCACTTCTCTCCCGTTCTCCCCCGTCTCCGCACCGCCTCCTCCCCTCCATCCTCCGCCCTCGCCTCCTCCCCTCCCTCATCCGCTGCTCCGGCGCGATATACTACTCCTCGGCCGGTCTTTCCGCCCAAGGCAGCCAACATCGCGCGCCGCTCGAGTCTCCGCCGAGGCGGCCGCCCGATGTTGTCGTCGCTCGCGCCGTCATCGAGGCTACCCAGTACCCCACCTCGCCCAGTCACCGCTCGAGCAGGTTCCTCCGCCGCCGTCGTCGGCTCGCGCGAACGCCGCCGAGGTCGTCGCCGTGGGCTGCTTTGTCGGCCCGCCCGACCCGTTGTCGCCGACCGCCGTCCCGCCGGCCTCCGCCCCGCCGACGAGCCGTCTCCTATGGGTGCGCCTCCCACCGCCTCCTCCGCCGCGTCGCCGTTACTCCACCGCCCGCGCCTACGCTTACGGCGATCTCTCCGACCGCCGCTGCGGTTGCCTCCGACCTCTTCCTGTACATCTTCCTCCCGCCGCCCCTCCGTTTTCCAGAAATCCCAATTCAGATGCATCGCCTCAAGACCCGCACGGAGGTGTGTTCCCATCCAAATTGCCACAGCATTTGATGAGGACCAGGGGGATTTCTCGCTGGTGCATGAAGATGGTGATGAGGCATTTGGTGTTGTTCTATATTCAAGTGAGAGTGAATGGAGTGACAAGGAGGTTGTGTTAAATCCAATTGGGGATGTTGAGTTACCAGTTATGAGCAAGAGCCGCTTCGAGGGGGCAGAGGGTGCGATAACTGTTGCTGCCCATAGGCTCGCCAGTATTGAGAAAGGGTATAGGGAGAGCAGAACTCAACAAGGGCTGATGAATAATGTTGGACTGATTGCGTGGAGTTTGCAGAGCTGAATGGAATGAGGTAATGAAAATATCCATTTACTTCATTTGAAAAAAGATCAAGTGTGCCAGGTTTATTTAGGTTGCACCAAAAACAAATAGCAAGAGTAATTATCTGAAATTTAGACTGTTAGTTGGTAATTTACATTCGATTGTGTTTGATTCCAGAAAGGTGTCTTTATTCCTTCAAGGGGCACTTGGCAACACATGGTGCTGCTCAGAGAATGTGATGCTGATGTTGATGGCGAAGGGCCCCAAACTGCCTCTATGAGTATTTTTGTTTGTCTTTTTTTCGTTCTAATTTGAGCTGAGTGGTAACAAAAAGAGGATGGAGTTCTAACATAGCATGATCATCCTATGTATTACATGGAGGCAATCTGTCCATACATGCAGTGATGGTTTGTAGTATATTTATGTTATATACGTACGTCAATATCACACCTTTTCTAAATGCATCATTTGTATCATGGCACCACTGTCTTGCCTTTGAAGTTATTTTGTCAGTATGATGTTAAGAGCTTACAGGGTTACCGGTTACACCTGTCTTTGCTTACCTCTGTATGAAGTCTGAAATGCAAAAGAGCAATGCTAATACTAACAAAACAACTGACTCAAACCTTGAAAGCCCACTATACTCAAAAGATTATGAATTTATGTTGGATGGGTTCGGTAATTCTGATGTGCAAATTTTAAATCTTTAGTTAGATCTACTTGTGTGGTGTGGAAGCACTCAGTGTAAGAGTGGTCCCTTTCCTGTCTTATATATTTAGGCCAGGGAAGATGCTTCTTGCACTTTTCCGTCTTTTCCTCCCCTTGTTTCCCTTTTCTTCTGTGTTTCTGTCTTTTGGTTGCTTCTTGGTAGGGAGGTGGGTGCATAGAAAGAGACCTGGGCAGATCTTTGAAGTATCATATCTTGAGAGAGCTCACTCAACAACCATAAAGTCAGCAACTTTGTCCTTGGGAGAAGATCTTGTGTATTAATTCATGAAAGCAGATGATTGCGAGAGATCATATCGTGAATCGGGTTCCTGTCTACGTTACTCGAATTTCTCGAGAAGCTTGATAGCATCCAGAAGTCAATGTATCGGCATGGTGCGGTGCACATTTTTGAGTGAACCATTATTGCCCTTTGCTGGACTCAAAAGTTTAAGAAGAATTATGGCTTAAAAATGAATGCACACACTAACCTTTCGCAGCATGTTACAAATTTCCTTTTATTGCATGGCGGGAACTGTTCTTAGTTTGCTTTCTATGCGAGATCGCATGTACGTAATGTTTTATGTATTTCTCTTTTGTTTTACCCTTTTTCACATTTCATGGTCTCAACAAGTGTTGAAATGAGTTATGAGTTTTCCACCCTTATTTTCTTTCATTGAAGCCAAAAGAATTGCAAGCTTATTGCATTAATTGAGTAGTCTGAGATATTGTATTCCACGATGTTTTAGATCATGGTATTTAGAACAACTTTTATTGACTATGATTTATGTAGAAGTGAATAAGAATCGAGAGATAATAATCTCTTGATTAATTTTGTTCTTCTTGCGATTGCCCAAATGGTCACACAATTTGCTCCAAGCTGCAAGCATAGGGTAGAGAATCATTGCCTAATTGTCGCGAGGCTGGAAATATCAGATGCTTGGCTCTTGAGAAGGTGGCAGAGTCACTTCAGCTCCCATGCAAATATCAAAGCTTGGGCTGTACTGAGATTCATCCTTACCAAAACAAACTTAAGCATGAGGACCTCTGCAGGTTCAGGCCATACAATTGCCCATATGCGAGTTCGAATGCACGATCTTGGTGATGTTCCTGATCAATAGTAGAGTAAGTTGAGCTATGCTATCCTGATATTTGAGGACAGGAAATATATGAACTTGAACTTGAACTTGAAATATATGACGGTACATTGCAAAGGACAAGTTCGATCCAGTACAAAAGGTTTCAAGATGAACTTGAAATCCTGCTGTTGCTTCCATTGCATTTAACACTTTATATCCTGATTAAGTGAATTGTACAAGCGATTGTGTTGCAGGCTTTAGTGGATAAGCTCAAGAAACAAGCATACAATGTATTGGAGGGTATTGATTTTCAAGTATGTCATGAAAGACAATAGTCCTGAAAAAATTTTGGTGAATGTTAATGCTGCTGGGAGCACATCCATTCCGATGTCGGTGCATGGCCATGGAACACTTCGATCATCATGCTCATGCAGATATCCCAAGGTTAGCCTCTACCGCTTGTATCCTCATTACAAACATCATTTGTAGTGCTGCGCTGAATAGGACGACACAATGTAGTGCGATACAACGTAGTCTTTGCACGCTCAGGATTGGTCATGTACCTAAGCCTGACCTTCCTCTTGTAGGTGCTATCTGCAACGCCCTCAAAAAAAGGAAGGAAAAACTTTCCCAAACCGTTTCTCTCTCTTCCAAGAAATCTCACGTATTCTGCATGGAAACTCAATCTCACGTATTCGTATTCTGCATGGAAACTCAATCTCACGTATTCTGCATGGAAACTCAATCTCCTCTCTCTCTCTCCTCTCTACCTCTCTATTCTTCTCACGTATTCTGCAAACTCAATCTCTTCTCTCTCTCTCCTCTCTACCTCTCTATTCGTCTCACGTATTCTCTATTCTATATCCCGGAGGGAAGATCCGGTCGCCAGCAGCGGCCGCGAAGGCGTCTGCCAACAAGATCAAGTGCCCTTCGCTTCACTTCATTGGTATTTTTCCGTACTTTGATCTCTACTCCTGTAGCCTATAGATGAACCCATCGATCACCATCGTTGTAGTATATCTCAACTGGTTATTGGCTCTTCCGGTGCGTTTTTATCAGTCGCTAAATTTCATGGTGTGTGTTTTCCTCTGCGGCAAGCTCGGATCGTTAGGATAGTAGTAGTCAGCGAGGAACTGGTCGCCGCGCGCGCGCGCGAGATCGAGCCCATGCGAGGTCAGGAAAAGCTGCTTGCCGTCGGCGGCGCCGTTGTCCGCCGACCGATTGGGCGCCGAGGAGGCCGCGCGAGGCGATGTCGAGCCGTCGGCGTCCGCGCACCCGCGAGCGGGTCACGGGCTCGGCGGCACTAGGAAGTCGTCGCGAGTCTCGTCTCGGTCTTCACGATCGGTATGGCGGCGGGAGAAGCGGCGGAGTGCGTGGGCACGATCGCCGATGCGGGGCGGGGCGGCGATGGCAGCGGCAAGAAGGGCGGGAGGATGGAGGAGGCGCCGCGGCGGCGCTTTTTGAGCTTGGTGTTCCAGTAGTTCTTGACGTCGTTGTCCGTCCTCCTCTCCAGCTGCGACGCTATTAGCGACCACCTGCAAGCGCAAAAGAAACAACTAGCCCCTTCGCCTGGACTTGTGATTCTTTTGCGTAGGATCGAATAATAATAGAGATAAAAGAAAAGAAAGGAGCACGGGTTAGAACAAAACCAGGTTTTCAGAGAACAAGATTAGAGCAGCACCACCTCAAAATGACCATGTCATGTTATGACAAAAAAAACCCTGCAAATCGATGAGGAATCAACAAATTGGAAAATGACCATGCCATGTTATGAAAAAATCCCTGCAAATCGACGGCGAATCATCAAAACGACGCTGCAAATGCTAATTATTCGTTCATTTGATTAGAGAGGATAGCAACAAAAGAATTCATTTCTGAATAATACTTCACTGCGAAAAGCATGCTTGTGTTCGATTATTATCTTGTTCTTACATTTTTGCACGCTTTGTTTCTTTGTTGTCGGATAGAAAGTTGTTCTTTTTTTCATGTTTGTAGGCTGAGGTCATATTTCTTGGGCAGCTCTCTCACCCAAATTTAGTGAAGTTGGTCGGTTATTGTTGCGAAGATGACCACAGGCTTCTCGTATACGAGTTCATGCCCCTGGGAAGTGCGGAGTCACATCTGTTCGCAAGTAAGACTAAGTGTGTTCTTGAGAAATTGTTGCTTGTTTTGTCAAAGTTAGTCTTCATTTATGATGCTGATTATGACGGCGATTGGTTTCATTTATATAATGTACCATTTTATCATTTGATCACAATAGCTACAAACCTGCTTGGAACCAAATTTTACTCACCTAGCATTGTAGCCCTTTGTTGCCATATTTCATGAGGTAGGATAATAAGAGGGGGTGCCCATTTTATGAGAGAGAATGCATTGTGTAATACATTGTTGTTGATATGTTGATCGGTTGTGCTATGCCATCTGCCATCTGGTAAGTGCAGCGCTCAAGTCACACCATCTTATAGCATATAATCTTGTTATTAGTCTTATCATCAGTAAGCTAAAACTTCTATGTATTGGATTCTTTTCATTACATTACCAGAATCACATATTTACAAAGTTGTCATACTGAGTAGTAGTTGTATTGCATCAAGCAGCGTTATTGATAACTGTATGACCAATGTGGTAGTTATGCATTATATTTGTTCATTTGAGATCAGCCACCGTTCAGTTGATGTGTTTGAGTAATGGTATTTACTTATGGAGGAGTAATGGTGCCACTGCCATGGGCTACCAGAACGAAAATTGCACTTGGTGCTGCCAAATGACTTGCTTTTCTGCATGAAGCTGAGAAGCCAGTCATTTATCGGGATTTCAAGCGTGTTTAAGTTCTTTGATATTGTTAACATGACATGCCATTCGCCTGAAACTAAAATCCCAAAAGCAAAAAACAGGAGAAATCCAGGGCTACACTGTCTAGCCAACTTTTGCTTTTTCACTTACCCACAATATATTTACTGTTTGTGTTACAGACAGAAGAAGAAGAAGAGGAATAAGTGAACATTGCCGATACTACAACTCAATAACTTGTCCTAATGGACCGGATAAAAGGAGGCCGACGCGTATTTGGAGATGTATCAAATAACATAATCACAGATGACCAAAGAGAAGAGAGGAACAGAAAACAACGAGAATACCGTGCAAGGAAGAGGGTGAAGAAACAGACGAGCAAAGACAAGAAAGAAACAGAAAGCAACGAGAAAACTATGCAAGGCGAAAGGCTGAACAAAAATCAACTACTCCTGGTAATCCTTGATTGACTGCACCTAGCTCAAATATCCATCTATAAAAAGTATAGTATTTGCATATTTATGAGTTTACACACGTTAGGTTGCGTCCTATCACCATATGGTACACAGTGCTCGACGATTTTAAATTCTCCAGGAATAATAGGTAGCAACGTACAAGCCTCTGCAGGTATAATGTAGTCTATATTGCTTTGCTAACATGTTATATATTATATATCAGAGTCTAAATTTCAAAATATCGCAGATGCTTCCCCCACGGTAGGCCAACAACCTACTTATGGATCAGGGTGTTCAACTCTGAACCAAGCACCACCCATAGTTGGCAAAGAAAATATTTTTCCAGATGAAACCATGGATTGGCTACATAGAAATGATAATTATGAGAGACGTGGGAAATCCACTTGTGATACCTATAAGAACAGGCTCCTGACAGAATCGAGCACTATACATAAATATGGAAGAATCTAAGAATGAGAGGTTGTTGCATAGTAGACGAGACTACAAAAAGATAAAATCAAGTTGCAACAAGATGAATGGATCTGCAGATAATTATCCAAGCCCAGGTGAACATGTTTGCAATATTTTTGAATAATATGTTAACATCTCTTTGTATCCAGTACATGTTTTTAACTAATTGTAAGAGCTAACCTTCAATACAGAGCGGTCTTACATGGTGGGGGTAGTATCGATATCTTGCCCAATGATATAGAATATGACAGTTTCTTTTAGAGCCTCTGGACACTGGCAAGTGATGAAGAAGGTGGGTTATTGGGCGATAATTTGAATGTTTACTGAACCAACCATGGTGACTTAATAGTTTTGCTGATTTGTTATATATAATATCATGCAATGAGATCATCTTGAGGCACCACAAATCTTGGACATTGCAGATCATAATGATGATGAAACAAGGCAATTCCTTGGAAAGCGGTAACTAGAAGTTATAGTTTGAGTCATTATATTATCATGACTAAACAATTAACATGTAGTGATAACCATCCCTTTTTTACATCACAGATGATGCATTCGAGTCATATCGTGTACATCCCAATGGTGTTGACCAGAATGACACCGATGATCCTTATGACTATGTTTACCAGGACTTGCCAGAGAGACACCATGTTTTGAGAAAAGTCCTTGACTGCATGTATTGTGGAGCCATACGATTTGAATATGAGCCTCCTGGGTTCTGTTGCAGGAAAGGAAAGATAAAGGTGCATATTCCAGATGTTCCTGCTGAATTGAAAAGGCTGTTCACAAGTCAGGTTGATAATGATGCAAAATATTTCAGACAACATATACGCTACTTCAACTCTCATTTCTCCTTTACAACCCTTGGAGTCAGCTTGGATCGACGATATGCCACCGCAGCTGCTACTGGTATATATACATTCCGTGTGCATGGTGCCATGTACCATCGTCTGGACCATCTGGTGCCAGGTTGTAAAGGCCCTCGTCACTTGCAGCTCTACTTTTATGATACAGAAGATGATACATTATCCCACAGAGTGTGAAGATCTCCTGACCTTGATATCAACCTTATAAGAAATGTTTTAAGAATACTAGAAGGTAACCCATACGGACAGACATTCAATAGAGTTGGAGCTATTCCCAATCTTGATGACTACGTAATTGAGCTCAATACTAATGTCACGCCTGACCAGCGAAGGTGAGCAATTTATTTTTGTACTGATAACATGCTTATGTATTTACTACTTATAATTTTGTTATTAATACACCGCATTCGTTAGTATGACCGTGTTAACCAAATGATTATTATTTCTTATTTCTTATAAAAATAGGTACAATGCTCCAACGGCCTCACAAAGTTGCAGCAATGCAGTGAAGGCAATGATCCACGAGAGAAGTTTTGATAGGAGTGTGCTTGTGTATGCGGAGGATCGCCACGCTATATTAGAGCTTATCATGGATGTTATGATCCATTGACATATCCGTTGTTTTTCCCTAGGGAAATCGCTGGAATAAGTTTATGCCGTACAATGATGATTCTACCTTTCATGGTACTCCTTCCTCTTCTGTAATAATTTATGCGGCATGGGGCAGGCACTTGCAGGATCAATAGGTACCTACCGAAACTCTATTTTTCACATTTAATTTAATGTTGGTTTACATACTAAATAGTTTTCCTATGGGGGCAGATCATGGAGAGCAACATGCCGAGGTGTCTGCTAGGGAAACAACCACTACTATGGATCCAACAACAAGTACCTACATTAACACCATTTGTACGACATCTTATTTGATCTAATGCATGTGTATTATATACTAAATACTTTCCCTTTGACACAGATCATGGTGAAAACGATTTGACATACAACAAGGCGATTTATTAGGTAGCCTGGTAGAAGAGAACCAATCTGGCAGATATGTGACAGCAAGGGAATACTATTGTTTCTTGATGCAAGTTAGAAGGGGGCTTTTTAACATCTTGTTGTTCGGAGGGAGGCTTTTCCAACAATGGGCTGTTGACATGTATATCAAGATTGAGTCTATGAGGCTTGATTGGTATTCTAACCCTGATAACCAGAAACTAATACGTGCTGAGCTATATCAGGTGAATGTATTTTCACAATTTATTACTTGCCAATGTTTCATGCATAATAATTTTGACACTCATGAGCCATCCATCTTATACTATCTACCTGAATATAGGGTTTGGTTGATGTAATTTCTGCTGGTGAGACAAGAGCTTCAGAAGTTGGCAAGAGAATAGTGCTGCCCCGTACCTTCCCTGGTGGTGATCGTGACATGATGCAAAGATTTCTCAATGCAATGGCTATTGTACAGCGTTTTGGTAAACCAGATTACTTCATCACCATGACTTGCAATCCATATTGGGAAGAGATTACAGAGCATCTTGAACCTGGGCAAAAACCACAAGATAGGCCAGACCTTGTTTCAAGGGTTTCTGAGCCAAGTTACGTTCGATGAAAGATTTATTGATCAAGAAAAATATTTTGGAGAGGTTGCAGCATATGTGCATGTTACTGAGTTCCAAAAGAGAGGACTTCCACACGAGCACATCCTCTTGATCATGAAATCAGGTAGTAAGTTAACAAGCCCAGATGGATATGATAAATTCATATATGCAGAGATACCAGACAAGGACAAGTACCCTGTGTTGCATGATCTGGTCATCAAGCATATGCTACATGGACCATGTGGAGTCTTGAATCCAAAGTGTGCTTGTATGGTAGATGGAGAGTGTCGCTTTCGCTATCCTCGAGAATTTTGTGCAGCAACACAACAAGGTAGTGATTCATATCCTTTGTATAGAAGGAGGGATGATGGACAACGTGTGAAAATAAGAAGGGCTGAATTGGACAATAGGTGGGTTGTTCCGTATAATCCTGGGCTATTGATGAGGTATAAGCTGTCACATCAACGTTGAAGCTGCTCCGACATCAAAGCTATTAAGTACTGTTCAAATATGTGTACAAAGGCCATGGTGTGCCTCATTCTCAGTCGACCCCTCTGGAGTTATCAATGAAATACGTCAGTACAGGGATGCTCGATACATATCACCACCAGAAGCGGTACATAGGATCTTTGGATTCCATCTTTTTGGTGTGTATCCCGCTGTCTTGCAGCTTCAGTGTCATCTACCTAACATGCAATCTGTTATTATCGATGAGACTAAAAATCTAGAAGAAGTTGTCAATGAGCCATCTGCAACTATGACAACACTCACAGAATACTTCAGTTTGAATCGAGTGGATACTTATGCAAGGAATTTTTGTCAGAGAACTTCCAGAACACTCTGGTGGATCGGTGGTAGCAAGTTGTGGCAAAGAAGAAAGAAAAAGGACAGATTGGGCGGATTGTGTATGCTAACCTGCTGAAGGTGAGAGATATTTCTGAGGTGCTTCTAAATCATGTAAGAGGTGCGACCTCTTATGATGATCTAAAAGCGATGGGGTATCACTTACTCTACTTTCGAGGAAGCATGCGAGAAGAGAGGACTCATAGAAAGGGGCGAGGCGCTAGATGACTGCTTGAGTGAGGCAACAAATTTTCAGATGCCTTATGCTCTACGACGGTTATTTGCGACTATTCTTGTATTTTGTGAGGCCACCAATATTCGTGGTCTGTGGGACAAACACAAGGCATCATTGTCTGAAGATTACAGCAGAGACAATCTTAACACTGCAGTAGTAGAACAAATGGTGCTTAGAGACATTCGAGATTTAATTCAGTCAATGGGGAAGGATATCGAAATTATGATCTTCACGAGGTCCATGATCTGAGTAATCCCTCCCCACCCAATAAAACTCAAGCGAATGGACACATATGCATATCTTATTGCATGAAAACTTACAATATTTTTTTGATAAACTACATGGTATCAAATATATTATTCTATAATTATTCCTGTGTATTAAATATTCCCGGTATTGTCTTGCTTTGTATCATGCAGATGAATTTAACAACGACATAATGAGAGAGGTTAGGGAGGAACTTTCTGTGGGTGTCGACCAAGAACATTTGGATATATATAAATCCCTTAACAAGGAGCAGTGTGCAGGATTTGATGAAATCATACATCATGTCATGAATAAGAAGAGCCAGGTGTTTTTCGTGGATGGTCCAGGAGGAACAGGAAAGACATTCCTATACAAGGCACTTCTTGCTAGAGTCCGCTCAAATGGAATAATAGCAATTGCAACGGCAACTTCCGGTATTGCAGCGTCAATATTGCCTGGAGGACGCACAGCACACTCAAGGTTCAAAATCCCAATTAAGCTTGCTGACAATAGCACATGCAACTTCACAAAGCAAAGTGGCACCGCTGAGTTACTGCGTATGGCATCTTTGCTTATTTGGGACGAGGATGCAATGACAAAACGTCAAGCTGTCGAGTGTCTTGATAGGTCCCTACAGGATATTATGGATTGTTCTTTGCCATTTGGGGGAAAGGTTGTGGTATTTGGTGGAGATTTTAGGCAGGTGCTTCCTGTGGTAACACGTGGGACAAGAGCACAGGCAACAGATGCTACGCTGCAGAGATCATATTTATGGGACAATATAAGGAAGATACGATTGTCACGTAACATGAGAGCTCAATCTGACCCATGGTTTTCAGATTACCTACTCAGAATTGGAAATGGCACCGAAGAGATTATTGGAGATGATTATGTACGCCTACCAGATGATATTGTAATTGGATATCTGACGGCGGCGATTGATAAACAAACTCATTCAGAAATCTTTCCATCACTTGAGGAAAATGCAAGATCAACGGCTTATATGAGCACACGTGCCATTCTTTCTACCAAAAATGCACATGTAGATCAGCTAAATGCAAAGATGATTGACAAGTTTCAGGTGAGGAAAAGGTTTTTCATAGCCGACTCTGTCGATGGCGATTCAAGAAATAACTACCTATTGACTTCCTAAACTCCATCACTCCAAATGGTCTGCCTCCACATAAGCTCAAAGTGAAAATCCACTGCCCTGTGATCCTTCTCCGCAATCTAGATCCTAACCATGGATTGTGCAATGGAACAAGACTCATGGTTAGAGTATTCCAACACAATGCAATTGATGTAGAAATAGTTGGTGGCCACCATGCAGGCAAGAGAGTGTTCGTTCCTAGAATCCCTATGGCTCCGTCTGACGATATTTCACTTCCTTTCAAGTTCAAGCGGAAACAATTCCCGATCCGCCTGAGTTTTGCAATGACCATAAACAAAGCGCAGGGTCAAACCATCCCAAATGTTGACATCTACCTTCCAGAGCCTGTTTTCTCACATGGACAGCTTTATGTCGCTATCAAGGGTGTATCAAGACAAGCGACAAAATTTTGGCCAAACCAAAGAAAGAAGTAGATGCCTCAGGGAAGAGCACCAAAAATATTGTGTATAAAGACGTCCTAGCATGGTGATGTGGTAAGTAAATAGTCCACAAACACCTATTTTCTTACTGTGTTTCATATATTTCTTTATATGACAAAAATGTTTGTTTTCTTTGTAGCCTCAGGTTTAAACAATGTGGGTGAATGAACGTGTCACTCTGTGATACACCATTCCTACACCATAAGCAAACATCCAGCTACACATTTTATGGGTAAATATCTAATGTGCATCCACCTCATGGATCCTTGTTTTGTCTGCCTACGCCATTCTCAATTTTACCCCCGCATAATGGCTTGTTGCAAAATCCCTACAGTGGTTCCCCTGTTTTCTGGATTGGAGTTGGTGTAGCATTGTCTGCGGCATTTTCCATGGTGTGAATTCTGCTTCTTGTTATGCTTTAATGTGTTGTACTATGTGTCTTCTCTTTGTAACTTAATACTTGGTGGTTGGTGTATCAGATCTCTTCAATGGTAAAGGTGAGCTCACAGCTATTCTCTGTTTCTGCATCTTCAAAGTTCAAACAGTATGTATCCTCAATCATTTGCATAGCTGCTCCACAGAATGTCCCATTGGGTATCTTTGCATACTAGGGCAGGAGTCAGGGAGGTATTTCATTGAGCCTTGTGGATACACATTATCAAACTCAAATTGTCAGAATAATAGTTGACAACATGAGATATATCACCACAGCACTACTGAAAATGCCAATAAAAGGGCCACAAGATACCAGTATATTTGCTTGGACATGTTTTTCCCTTGTTTTTAAATGAACTTATCTGGTCTTTTGTAGTGGAGACTTCATGCTTGGACATGTTCTTCAAATCAACAGCCACCATGGACCCGTATGAGGTTCTTATCACTTGATCAAAATTGGTCCTCTTTACCTTGATCATTCTGACAGTTTTTGTGGTTATCTTAATATCTTATGCCATACTTTTCAGCGTGCCATATTTCTTGAGAAGGACGATGACATGGCAAGAGCTCACTCATTGGCCTTGATCTTTGGTGACACAGAGGTACATTTTTGGGCTTATGTGAACTGGGTTTCTATCTCGGAAACAAGAAATGTCTGCTGAGTATAATTTGTATTGTTGTACAATTAGCGAGTGTGTAGTACTCAAAATCTAGATTTTTTGTTGGCATAATTTTAAGAAATTTTGGATCTGAATAGTGAAACAGGTAGGTCTAAATCAATCGGTTATTTTGTTCATACGGTAACATGAGGCAAAATAGGAAATACAATTTTCTTTTGCCGAAAAGCTACATTGCCCAGTTTTCTTAAGGAAATCCAAACCCAAGGTTCGAGGATACAACTATCGGTGCAACACACAAACTGAACCAAAATAGAGAAGGCGGACACAGTTGCAAGCTGCAACTATATGATGGTCAAGAAAGCCACTCTGAAGATGAAAAATCAAAGGAACTCGAAAGCTTCTAGGAGCTCATGAACCATGGAGACTCTATTGCATACACTGTACACCTCTAACCGGTTGACCTCTTCTTGTTAGTTTGTGCTGGCAATGCGTTGTTCCAGCCCCTCGGATTTCCTGCCATCTTTGACCAAGTATGATGAACCTTTAGGCACCTTTAATTTCCCTTAAGAAGTTTTAGTTGTTGCAACTCAGCCCAAGCAATCTCAAAAGAAGAAATCCTGGATTACTGGTGTAATTAATTAGGCTCTGGCCGCTCCACTCATATGTTGAGCCTTTGACATTTCATACTCAGTGCTTTGCTATATTTACGATATGAAAAAGTATGAAATATAATTGACTATGCCTTGCAGCAGGTAATAGATTGATGTGTGTGTGGTTGGGGGGAGGGAATTGTTACCTTTGTTACAGCATGTACCCAATATGGTTATCAATGGGTTCCTAACAGACTACCACAGGATTATCTTTCAGTTTGATTTATCCATCTCTTATAGTTACTGATTTTTCAGAAAGTGACAATACATGGGAAAAAATACAAGCATAAGATTTTCTGTCAATCTGTATTTTCCTCTTCTCTTCTCAGTGAGCATGTCTAACTTCTATACTTGGCCCTTGTTTGCCCAGCTCCGTGACATCGTAGAAGAGCATTATATTTGTTTCATGGCTCTCAATGGTAAGTCCTCAATAGATTGCTCTGTTTCCATCTATTAGGCAGTTCTACTTTTTTTTTAAGGAATGCCATTGGTTTGTAGGAACACTTTATGAGCTTGATGGAATGAAGCATGGACCAATGAAGCACGGTTCCTCATCTCTTAAAAGTTTACTGCTGGTACTGCAATTTTATTAAGTAGGGATTTTTCTCGTCCCATTGCATTGCCTTCAACTGGGTGTTGCTGCTGTTATGGCTCCACAAGCCATATGAAAGTCGACATGTAAATTAATGGAATGTTTTTAGACAAAATCTGTCTTGTCTTGACATCTGGCCAATTAGTGGAATGTAATAGCTGTGATGTTATTTATTTGCAATGTTGCTCTTTAAGCATAATTGATATGGACTCAACAATATGATAACTCATCATGAATCCCTTTTGGCATGAGTCTTAATCTATCTCACTATTTACTTCATTTTTAAGAAACATAGTCTTTTTGTTTTTTACCGTAGCGTTAGCACGTGCAAGAAAAATATTGTTATTTGGTTGTTTTCATGTGCATCCCTCAAATACCGCCGTGGCGTTAGCACGGGCACTCTACTAGTTTAATGTATGGAGAGATAGTGGAGAAGAAGAACATGGAGACCATGCAAATCATGGTAGCTATTGAGAAAAAATTCAAGTACAAGATTAGCTACACGAAGGCATGCGTGTAAAGTAGAAGGCTTTGGAAAAATAGTTCAGGTCTTTCGAAGCGACGTACGACAACCTTCCTCGTATGCTTCAGGTGCTGCAGGACAGGAACCTGGGCATGTACACTGATGTGAAGGACAAGCCATCTACGAGGCCACCAGGTTATGTAGTGTTGCAGAGGGCCCTGTTAGCCTTTGGTGTGTGCATTAAGGCATTCAGGCATATGTTGCCCGTGATCTTAGTTGATGAGATCTTTTTGACTAGCAAATACAAGGGCTAGATCCTTACGGCCACCAGCGTTGATAGCAATAATCAAAAGTTTCCCTGGCCATCGCATTCATCGAAAGTGAGAATTACGATAGCTACTTGTGATTCATTCGACATGTGAGGGTAGTATTTGTTTGAGCTCGTATTGGTGTGTGTGTGTAATCCATAATCGCCACGCTGAGATGGTGAAGGCCATAAGAAAACTTCAAGAAGACCCCGATGAGTTGTACCCTTGGCCAGATATGAGAAATAGATGGTGCATTCGTCACATGGGAGCCAACTTCTTCAAGCAGTTCCTGAAGCAACCGTTGATGAAGCTGTTCAAAAGGCTGGCTATGTAGAACCAGAAATGCAAGTTTGATGTTGTATGGGCGCTGTTGGATGAGCACAATAGGAAGCATGTCAACGAGAGGAACAAGAGACCGGCCATACCTGGGCAGCACAACCTGAATGCCTCCCAACCATAGCTGAGCCTGAAACAATTGGTTCGAGGAGAAGGAGTTCACAGAACATCAAGTGTTTCTCGCAGTGGATCGAGGCTGAGCCATTGGAGAAGTGGTTACTACTGCACGACACAAATGGTGCAAGGTATGGCATATGACGACCAACCTTGTCGAGGTGTACAACTGAGTTCTCAGGAGCCTTCGTTGCTATTGTGAAAGGTGTTTTGCACAACATAATCGGCTATTTCAGGGAGAGGCATGCAAATTGCACACTTCATGTAGCCAACCCACAAATACCCTACTGCTCGAAGATTACGGCATACATGGAAGCAGAACTTGTAGTACTTGACACAACCACTGTTGAGGCTGAATGACTGAGAGAGCTTTTCTTAGACTTGGCATTAGTTGAGAAACTAATACTAGCAATCCTGATTACTGTGATAATCAAACAATGTCGACTAATGTCACAAGTACTAAGGATAATATGAAATCCTCTAGACATGTGAAGCATTGGCTTAAATCTGTCAGAAAACTGAGAAACTCCAGAGTAATTACTATAAATTATATTAACATTGAGAAAAATCTGGCAGACACTTTTACAAAGTGGTTAGCATGAAAGGCTGTTTCTGTTGCATCTGTGGACATGAGAATTAGGTCCATTTAAGTTACATCACAATGGTAATCTTGATCGAATATCTCATGATTTAGACAATACAAAAAACAAGTTTATGTTGTAACAAGGGAGTATATATATCAATTGTGCCTGTGTCTTGATAAAATACCCTTGACTGTATGAAAGGTTGGCATAAAGCCTTAATGTATTCTATTGTCCAAATGAAGAAAATGTATTAGTCTGCAGGATACAGTTAGAAAGAATATATCTACTTAAGCCTAACTATGTGGTCATAGTTCATGAGAGTAGGGCATTCTTTAGAAAGCTCAGGAGCAGATAAGGGGCATGACCATATAACGTTCCGTTTAGATGTGGTTCATTGGCAGCCTAGTATCAGTTGAGATTTCAAGTGAACTCTGATCATGAAAAGCTATAAATTCAAGGCATAGTCCAGTCATCAGCTATGGAAAGATGAATCTTATCATTCTAGGTACAAGTTCAACCCGTACGAGACTTACACTAAAAGTCTGGTATATTAATAGTACTTCAGCACAATATCTTTGATAACTTTTTGCTACTTGCTTTGGAATTGATACGGGATTGTTAGAAATATGCCCTTATGAGTGAGGCCAATTTTCTATAATTCCAAAGCAAATATGGATTAGTACCACATTTCTAAGGCAAAGTGAAGGAGATAAATTTATAAGGTCAAGCCCTTACCACTCCTTAAATCATGTGACACAAGGATATGGATAGCACGAAGAGGGCTTTAGCTGAACACACACGCGTGCACACACGCATGTATTCGCTTATTTTCGTGTGAAGCATGCCACTTGGCAGATCAAGTACACCTTTTTTTTGTTAAACCGTGCATCATCTCCCTCATTTTTACTGGTCATGAGACTGCTTAAATATTATTATATGGTTTGATGAGGTAGTTACCGGTGAGTTAACTCTGTTTAATCATGGCAATTACTAGTGAGTGATTGTAGCATCCTTAAAAGGTCCTAGAGAAGTCCAGGAAAAGATAGAGAATTCATCCTCCATTCTTCCATCCCCTCTATGGATAGCTATGTTGTAGTATAAAACTGCTCAACCACGCCGACCTTTCTTCTCGGTGTGCACTGACAAGAGAGGAGAGCAGGATCTCCAATCCTTTGTTGTAGAGAGAACCTACATAGAGCAGCAATAAGGTTTCTGGGTAGCGTAACCTACGCCACCACTTGGTTTCTTCTTCAAGTCAACTGCTTCAACGACTACATCGAGCCCGCATTCCTTTCTGTTCTTCATTAGACCCAACTGTAAGTCGTTCGTGCAATCGATTTGAAGTACAATGAGTACACTGCTGTTAGATTCGTTAGTTGCATCACTAATTATTTGCATTATTTGTCTCCTAGTAAAATCTAGAATTAAAATGTTGACTAACTTTTCCAACAACCCTATCAGCATGAGGCGTTTACACTTCAGATAGGCAAAATTCGCTATATTATCCCAATCAACTGATTCAGGAACATTTAATAATCGATGTCGACAATGATGGGGATGGGGCTGTGGTTCCTCTTTAAGAACAGATCGACAGGGTTGACGTAGGATGCCACCAGGTCACGCTGTGTCGACTCCGCATTGAAGGGCTCCTAAGTTGCAAGATCGCAACTTTGTCATCAGCTTGCAACATTTGCTCATGCCAATCTCAAGAAAACAATGAACCTAATACTCCTGATACTCAGTTTTATTTGACAAAACATTTTGGTTGAAATAGGAAAGAGTTTTCAAATGGTCACTCCGGCCACAAAAACATGTTTTAGGATACATCATGTCAAACTTTTGAAAAATTTGCTATCGGTATCTTTTAAAATATTTAGATGGTAACTGGACCTAGAATTTGCATTCGAAATCTATGTGTGTTTACTATGTTAATCTCACGATTAGTGGCTAGTATACACATTTAACAACATCTATATCAAATCCATATACGATAAATAATAATTCAAAATTAAGTCGGTTACTAAGCTTTATAATAAAAGGGTCGACCAGCTAAATAGTTCATATGTCATAAAGTTGCAATGGAAACAATGATAAAAGAGGCATTAAAACTAGCTAGCAAGCCTCAACCTTCCTAGATGCTATTGACTGGGTTAACCTTAGTAACTGGCACCATCATAGTCGAAACCTGTAGCATACAAGTATTTGAATGATGGGTCATCATCCACATCCTCTGAATTTTGTTCAACAAGCAATCATGTGTAATATGCAGGCTAAGACATAAGGTAGCTGTCTATTCTAGTTTCATTTGCACAAAAGTGAGTTTACATTTGCAATAAAGAGTACTAGATTGCAATCGAGAGTGTAAAAGCATTTAACATTGGTAAACAAATAATAGTAAGACATAAATAGCTTAATCTAAGAAGTGGCTTGTGGACAAATTATAATAGCGGCAAAATCTTTTGCTGAACAAGTTATGCATAGATTCCCTGTCCACACATTACCAAACCAATTTTGCGAAACATAAAACTACTGTGGTGGAGGATTTACCAAGTTGTCCATAACTGGGGAAAGGGATCTTTTTGGGGAAAGAAAAGAAACGGTGATGTGTTTAGCTGATAAGTGGGTTCTTTGTCTTGGGCATCTTGTGTGCAGTTTGTTTTCTATTTCTAGGGTTCATATTATAAATTTTGGGCAATAACATAAATTAAAACAATATATGGACTGGAATAGAAAAAAGACGGTTCAAATGCAAATATTAGCGTGGATCCATTTGAAGCTACTATGCATTTAAGATGATGGTAGCTCAAGTCTAGGTAAACCACCACCCCAAACCACATTGTAAATGCTTTACCTTTGAAGGAAGTGAGGAATACACTAAACAGCAATGGCATCTAGGCCCAGCATGAAGGGTAGACTTGATAGCAAAGGCTGGAGAACGAGACGCAAGTATATCACCTGGTTGAATTTAACAAGTGTGTGTGTGTGGTATTAGGACTGGGATCTGGTGCAGTCATTAGTGTGAATGCAACTTTAGCAATAGGCATCATCTAAACCGACCAAAATCCATTCAACATATGTAAACTATGTATGCCAGCTAATCCCTTAGTTCTTTCTTCTTCTTTCCTGAAGAGTGACTTCCTCTAATGAAAATTCATCCATGGAACATTGACTTGGACCTCAGCCATTTGAACTGTTAAGGAAACAAATACAAGAATCTAATGCAACCAAAATTTAACCTTGTTGCAATAACAAACAAACCATTGAAACATCTGCAATATTTTATGTTTTATGCTATAACATTCAAAAATACAACAACTCGATTTTCCGGTATCAACATTTGAGGTAGGCATAGAAGAGGACAGGGATGAGGCTAGCCCACACCGCCACCCAATCACCCTAGCAGGGCAAGGCTGGCCCAACATACTGCCTTTCCACTCCAATTGCGCTCTCCTCTGCACACCGTTCATGGCCTATGTGGAGATAGGTGTGTCTATGTAGTGAGGTGTCTGTGTTGGACATATGGGTCGTATTGTTTCTGTATGGTTCTGTTCCAAAGTGATATGGCTTTGACTAAAACAACATTGTAACAGCTGTTAGCTTTTTATAAGGTATTCAATTAAATAAAAATGAATAAAAAATGAAAAACGCCACTATATCTCCACGGATAACGCAATGGAAAAAAAGAAAAAAACGTGTTAAAAAGTCAACATGTTTTAAATGGCTGTTAACTTATAGAATTAGAAATATAGAAGTCACCACTTTTTTCGAACGTGGCCTGTATTATCTTTACTATTATAAAAGAAGGAGTTGGTGGTAGGTCCATTCTCCTCCAACCGCTCTATTCACTCAATTTCTCACCATTCTTCACTTTCCAACTGATCAAAGTAACTCTTTTTATAGCACGATTCTCGATACATTTAATGAGTTTCGTTGCAATGCACGGGAACGTAACTTGTTTAATATAATTTTGGAGAGAGGTGTCCAAAGCTGCATCTGCACTTGTCAGCCAGTACGAAAGTGACACCGATAGATATATGGAAATCATACTCGATGCCCCATGAATTCTGAGTTTTGGACTGATACAATAATCTTCTCTTTAAATGTCGGCATCCTGGATGCCCCATCCCTTCCATCGGTCACTTGTCGCAATGGCGTACCACGTACAACTGCTGCACTCCGCGTAGGCTGTCGATGATGCCATTGTCGGTGATGTTGGATTGACATACCATAAGATATTATTGAGATTGTTATGTCTTATGTGTCATCAGTTGGTCTCAAGCAATGATGATGTATAATCATTACACTTGAGATCAACATATTTTCATACATGTGTATAGTGCACTTAGGGTTGCCAAATACTACTCTGTAACTAGATAGTTTTAAAGGTAACTTTCGGGTATGCTATGAAATATGCGGAGGAATGTGACTAGTCAGATATGAGATTTACCCCTCCTACGTAATATGAGAGATATATCTGGGCCCTTCGATGTGGTCGGATAAAGGAAGTGCATGTCCATCCAAGAGTGGTCAAAGAGCCAATCACATGATGTTATCCATCATTAGATCTAAAAAAGATTGAACAATCCATAGATAGCACGTTTCTTACCTAGAGTTTGAACATATATCGTGAGGCAAAAGGAGAATGAGCAAATAAGTTGTTTAGTTCGACCAGATACGAACTGGTTGTATGAGTATATGACTGGCCATGAGCTGGTTGGACATATCACAAACTTTCGTATGGGGATACAGATTGGTCACAACTAGATATGAATTGTTCGTAAGGAGTTATAAATTGATCGTGAGTGACTAAGAGCTGGCTGTAGATCATATTGCATAAGGTTCGCCCAGATTGATCTTTGTGTATGTTTAGGATCGATATGTCCTGCTAGGGACAGCTACTAATAGTGATCGTAAAGGTATTTTTGGGTTACAACTAAGCATACATGAACATACAAGGTCACACACTTAACGGGTTGAAACTTTATGGTTCCGAATATAAACTTCGAGTTGAATACGACCTCTACTCATAATGGATAAGGATCCGGTCGGAAGCTCTTTGAATGGGATACGATCTCTACTAGTATTGTATAAAGATCCAGTCGTGTAGGATCGGAAATGGCAACAGAGGGGGGTGAATGGTGCCTTTTTAAAAAACGCGCGCAAAGTATTCACTAAAGATCTTTTCTCACCGATAGCTATAAGAGCTATGATGAAGATGGCACATGCTCTTTGGAGAAAGAAGCACACAACAGACAACAGCAAAGAACTGAAAAGAAGAAAGAAGATCAGCTCAAAGAACAGCAGCTAGAAACCAGTGTGACTGCTCAGGCATGGCCGGTCAGATCACAGGTCTTCGGCCGGTCAGACCGCCAGCTTGAAGCCAGTTTGACCGCCCGCCATCCACCGGTCAGACCGCCCGGGCCATGCCGGTCTGACCGCCATGCATTATCCGGTCTAACCGCGGGACAGGGACCGGTCTGACTGACCAAAAACCTAGAGGTCAGACCGGCCCTAGAGAAACAGAGCTGACGACTGAAGCTTTGCACTGGTTTACTGAAAATGCAGATTTCAGCTAAATTGACGGATTGCTGCTGTTTCTCTCCGGCCAAAAGAGCATTAACCTATTGTAAACAGCATAGAGACCCTAGAAAACAAGAAATTGCATCAGATGAGCTAGGAATCAAGATTTGAGCCAAGAATCTGTAAACAGTGAGGAGAAAGAGACTAATCTCCAAATTTCTCATCAAACTCAAATCTTTTGCTCATGATCCTTTACAAGCAACAGAGAGGTATTCTTAGAGGTGTAAATATGAAGCTAGAATCACTCCTACCAGGTTATTCAAAGAAGTCTCATGTTCCCCTGCACATCAAACCCTAGGGAATCAAAACAGAGGAAGTGCAGTGGCAAGCCTGAGAGAAGAGACTACCCATTGAACCTGATTTTTGCTCTTGGGAGTAAATTGATCAAATGAACTTGGGGCAGATTCCCATCACAGAGCAACTAACAGAGAGTATTCTTCTTAGGGTATTAACTCAAAAACAAGAAAATCAACAAAACAACCAAAAGGGCTTGAGCAACCAAAATATCCATAACTGAGACAGAAAGGAATCAAACCATCTCAATCACACAGATTCTCATATTGAAAAGAGATGAATGATTACAAGGTTTACAGCCACCCACTACATCCCCATACGCAGTTGGATATGAGGGAGAACACACCCCACAGCTCACACGCAGGAGAGCACACAACCAAAAGCTCACAACCCTTGCTTCTACTCAGCTCAAGCACACACAACCATTGCTTGCCATCCCCTTTTAACAACCAGGACTCACACCTAAAAAGGGAATTCAAGAAGTGGCATACCAAACACACTCCATGCTCCTCAAACAAAAGAAGCAAGAGTCAAAGTCAACACAAGAAATGGAGGGAAACCAGCCTCCCACTCATGGCTTGAGTCAAATCTCCAATTTGCCCCTCAAGCACCTTCCCGGAAGCTTCCCGCAACTGGCATCTTGATCGTCTGGACCTCGACTCCTCCCTGAGCCTAGTCTCAGTCCACTCCGCTGTACACGACCGCACCCGGCATCCTGACCATCTAGACATCAGCTCCTCCCTGAGCTTAGTCCCAGTCCACCTCGCCGTTGCCCGTCGTGTCCACCCGACTCCGACCGAGACCTCCGACTCCACCTGAGTCTAGTCCTGGTCTGTTCCGTCGCACACGACCGCAACCGACATCCAACCGTCTGGACCTCCGACTCCTCCCCGAGCCTAGTCTCGGTTCGCTCGTCGTTGCCCGTCGTGTCCTCCACCGGTAGCTCCAGCTCCGGTTCCTCATCTCCCGACTCGCAACCACCTCACCAGCCTCGATCATCTTCGGCATCACCGACGTCTGAACCTCAACACCTCCTGTGCCTAGTCCCGGTCCTCCTCGCCTCACCATGACCTAGCTCCGAGTCCTGTAGTCACACTGACAAGCAAACCATCGCATAGCACCGCACGAAACAGCATAATCAGTAATAGCATAAGTAAAAGGGTACTCAACCCTAGAATACCCAAAACAAACTCAAACTCTCTAACTCAACCGTCAATTACTCATCACAAACATGGGGATACCTCCACATGGTCTCTTAATCTCCCCCTTGATGAGTATATTGAGAAACACAGAAAAAGCATAAGATTGAGTTTGTTTAAAATGAAAAAGAGTCATACATGGTCTAAAAGAGACGCAAAAGAAAGAGCAAGTTTTTCTCAAAAGCTTCCAAAAATTGGCTTTTTCTCCAATATTCTCCCCTTTTGGCAATAGAGTTATCAAGATGCAAAAGAGAGAATAAGGCATGGATAGAGATGAAATGGCTGAAATTTATTCAATCTAAGCAATTAGAGTCATGAAGATTATCCAAAATAACAATTGAGTATTACACCAAGCCATAACTCATATGAATGCTATCAAGATCATGACAAGATATGCATAATCAAGCCAAGCCACGTAAGTAACAATCTGAATATTAAATGAATTCTTTTAGCATGTCAAGCCATTCAAAATTATAGTCTAGCTAAAGGTATCCAAGGATGATGCAAGCCATCTCAATAATCTAAGTGGAACAAAGCAGCTAGAATTGAGTCAATTTAGGGTGCTACAAGTTCAAGAATGAATCATTTGGTTAAGTACTTGATTCTTTGTGAGATTAAGCAAATTTAGCACAATGGACATATTTTTCTTTGAAACTCATGGTCGTTTCCAACCAAACTTTTAGTCATGTACTAGATCTCAAGCCTTATGTGACCACTCCAAGCAAGAAGCTTAAGGAGATGATCTTGGTCATACAAAACTCCCCCTGAGTTCATGCCTAGTGCAATGGCAAGCAGTCTCATCAGAAAGAATTGGTGAGATCAGTTCTTTCGCACATAAAGAGATCATTATGCATTTATTAAAAAGTTGTACTAACTCATGCTTCATCAAGAAACTAGTATAGCTCAATCTAAAGCTTAATAGAGATTCAAAACTCAACTTAGCCTATTTGACATGGCATGAATCATAAAAGGATAACTAAAGACAGACTAATCTCAAGAGTTAACATGACATGTCTTAATACAAGTTGTGCATGTTTAATCAACTTATCAATGGCAAAGGCTTGATGACACATTTAAAGTCATGATAAATCTAGCAATTAAGCACAGATCATGGCAAGATGTAAAGCATTGTAAACATGTCATGTAAGGATAATAGTCAAGGCTCCATGCAGATATATTACAATACAGAATGCTAAAAAGCAAGAAAATCCAACTCCTCCTCAACATATGATGCATTTTTAGTTCAAGTTGATCAGTTATATCAATATTAAGCTCCAGAAGCTCCCAAATGAACACCCCCTGAACCAAAGCAATAAAAACGAGAAGCTAGGAAGAAAATCGGAAAAGGCAGTCCTTAAATCATAGACAAGATATAGAGGATACTATGGCTCAGACAGACTCTCATCTACCCCATATGACACTAGGACTATTAACTGCTCTTCTAACCCACTAAGGAGCAAACATGTTCCATGTCTACCCAAGGGTGGCCCAACCCTTGCTAGAACCTATAAGAAGTGAGTGAGCTCAACCTAGTGAGAAGAGAGACAGCTAATAAGCAGCATCCCATAACCACAAGATGAGAGAAAGAAATCTAAGTAACTAGACGAGAGAAACACTCTAATCTATGCTAGGAGGACTAACCCAATGCACCCAAATGCAATGCAACAAAAGGAGAACAAGAGCATAATATACAAGATAAAACAGTAAAGCACAAAGCTCCCCTTCACTACAGTCCATAAGGACAAACCACCCCAAGCTCACCTCGCAAGGCTAAAAACCTAGAGCTATCAAAAGGCTTGGTAAAGATATCAGCCAACTGGTGGTCACTCTCCACAAACTGGAGCACTATGTCACCCTTCTCCTCATGGTCTCTAAGGAAGTGATATCTAACATCAATATGCTTGGTCCGAGAGTGCTGCACTAGGTTCTTAGCAATGTTAATAGCAGAAGTGTTATCACAAAAGAGTGGAACACTGTCTATAACTAACCCAAAGTCCCGCAGAGTCGAAGCCATCCAAAGCACCGGCTGCAGCAACTGACAACGTACTCGGTTTCTGCGGTGGACTGTGCAACACCAGACTGCTTCCTAGAAGACCAAGAGACAAGAGAAGTGCCAATGAATTAGCAGGTGTCAGAAGTGCTCTTCCTATCTACCCTACAGCCAGCAAAGTCTGCGTCCGAGTAAGCTCTGAGGGAAAGACATGAAGAGGAAGAGTATTAGATACCATAGTCAATGGTAGCTCGAAGGTACCGAAGAATGCGCTTCACCACCTGGCGGTGAGATACGCGAGGAGAAGCCTGAAATCGAGCACATAGACACACAGAGAAGTGTATGTCCGGTCTTGAGGCAGTGAGGTACAAGAGAGAGCCAATCATGCTTCTGTACTCTTTCTGATCTACTGGCTCGCTATCCTCATCTGGGTCAAGTAAAGCTGTTGATGCCATGGGAGTTGGCACCGGCTTACCATCACTCATGTCAAAGCGTCTCAGGAGGTCACTAGTGTACTTGCCCTGATGCAAGAAAGTACCCTCCCGAGTCTGCTTGATCTGGAAGCCAAGGAAGAAGGTCAACTCGCCCATCATGCTCATCTCAACTCGGTGCTCCTGACATCCGAGAACTGTGAAACAAGAGCATGAGAGGAGCCACCAAAGATGATGATATCCACATAAATCTGGACGAGTAGAAGGTCATTGACATGCCTGCGAATGAACAAGGTCTTATCTACCTTACCCATCTCAAACCCATGACTCAACAGATAGGACTTAAGCCTCTCATACCAAGCTCTAGGGACCTGCTTAAGTCCATACAATGCTTTGGAAAGCTTGTAGATATGGTTTGGGTATTTGGGGTTCTCGAAACCTGGAGGCTGTCTAACATAGACTTCTTCCTCAATAAACCCATTGAGGAAGGCACTCTTGACATCCATCTGGTAAAGCATGAAGCCCTTAGAAGCTGCGAAAGCAAGCAAGATTCTAATGACTTCTAGCCTAGCTACAGGGGCAAAGGTCTCCTCAAAATCTAGACCCTCAACCTGGGAGAAGCCCTGAGCTACCAGCCTAGCCTTGTTTCGAATGACTACCCCATCCTCACTCTACTTATTTTTGAACACTCACTTGGTACCAATGACATTATGACCTCTAGGGGGCTCAACAAGCGACCAGACCTTGTTTCTCTCAAAGTTTTCCAACTCCTCATGCATGACATTGACCCAAGACTCATCGGAAAAAGTATAACTAATATCCTTGGGCTCGAATGTGGCAACAAAGGTAGAATGGAGACAGAAATGAGACATGCCTGACTTTGAGCGTGTGACTCGCTCAAACAGGTCTCCAATCATCTACTCGGAAGGATGGTCTTTTTGGATGTTTCGGGGAGGTCCTGGATGAGATGAAGAAGTGGCCTCTACCTCATGAGCTGATGAGATAGGAACAGAGCCACTAGCTCCAGAAGAAGCAGAAGGCATGGGCTGATCTCCTGGAGGTGTAGTGGTGGAAGCAGGCACCTCAAGGGGAGGAGGAACTGGATCGGGTAGACAACCCTCATCTCCATCCTCCTAATCATCCACAAAGATGGTCTCGGACTGCTCTAAAGAACCTGAGATATCGGGCCTAGTCCCCGGACTGGCCTCATCGAAGGTCACCTCACAGGTCTCTACCATTTTACAAGACTCGCAGTTCCAGACCATATAAACCCATGAAGAAGTCAAGTAACCTTGAAAGATACCATCACAAGATCGTGACTCGAACTTATCTAGTTTTCCTGACTTCAGAATAAAGCACTTGCAACCAAACACACGAAAATGCGAGACGCTGGGCTTTCGCCCATACCTGAACTCATAAGAGGTGCGATGCAAGTGGGACCTAAGAAAATGTTGGTCTTAGGTGCACTCAAGGTCTGGGGCTGACCCTGAATACGCCTGAGAGCCTCAACACGGTCTCTACGCGCGATCTTGGCATGCCTGAAGCATCGCTCGACCAAGTGTCCATCCTTCTGACAGAAGGTACAATTGTACTTCACCTTCTGAGAGGTAGAAGTAGCATGATGAGGCCTCGCCTTCTGAGAAGTCGAAGCAACAGGTGGAACAACCTTACTGTCAGAAATCCCTTGGACAAAGCCCGCTGATTTGAATTGAACTTTCTTAGTTCTGGGCTCGACCTCTTTCACACCTGCTGCTATGGGTCTAAGAACAGCAGGTGGATGCTTCCTAACATCCTCAGAAAAATCATATCCTAGACCTTGATTGAATTTACAAATCTTGGACTGGTCTAGAATAAGATTTAGCTTCTTCTTGCCTCCTACAAACCTCTCAAGAGTGTTCATAAGATACTGACACTCCTGAAAGAGAGAGGTGCAAGAAGAGCAGGGGGAACAAGAGACAGTAGAAGGTAAGTGAGTAGAAGAAGAACCAACAGCAGAAGAACGGAAGGCATGTGCACGCACAGCCGCCTCAAAAGGGACAGTCCTACTGCTAGCCATTTGGTTCAGGTGGCTAAGCGTTTCTACCAAACCCTCATGCTTCTTCCCAACACAAGCACACACATCACAAGAAGATGGTGACTTCTCTAGAAGGTCCTTAGAAGCATATTGAGCCATTTTCTTACTATGATCAATCATTTCTTGAAACTGTTTTGAGACAGATTCAAGTTCAGTAGTTAATTTAGGACAGTTGGTGCAAGAAACAATGGGCTCAAGTAATGAAGCATGCAACTCAGCAATTTTATTATCGGCCTTCTTTAGGTTCATCTTCAAGTTATTGCAATTTTCACATGTCTCAGGAAGATCGAGAAGCATAGTATAAAGACCTCTAAATGCATTGTCCTTATCCTCACATGAGGTGCAAGATGTAGTCTCAACAACAGTAGATGAAAGAGCAGCTACCCTACTCATCTCTAGTTCAGCAAGCAGACTAACATTCTCCACCTTAAGCAAATTTAGCTCAGAAGACACACTATCATGAGAGGTTCTTAACTTCTCCATATCACCAAGCAAAGAAGAGCATGTATCACATTCGTCACGGGAGGGAGCAGATATAAGTGAAGTAAGCTCCCGTGACAATCTATTTACTTCCTTCTCCAACTCACTACACCAAGCTCTAGATCTAGCATGAAATCTACCTATCTTAAGAAAAGCATCATTAAGCTGGTCATAGAAGGGATATACCTCATCGGAGTCGGAGTATAGCTCGTTGTTGCTTATGTCGCCCTCAAGGGCCATGAAACACATGCCGGTGAGTCGTCACCATCCTTGGAATCTTGGTCGTCCTTCCCATCGTTGTCACTCCACCCCTCTACCTCGCTGAGGTCGAGGTCATCGAAGGCAGTGAGGACGCGGTGGAAGAGCTTCTTGGCTTTGCCAAGGTTACGGAACTTCTTCTCTTTGCTTGGGGGCTTCTTGTTGCGGTTCTTGTTGGTGTAGTCGTTCTTGCTCGAACCGCCGAAATCGTTCTTGCCCTCCAGCTTGGGGTAGTTTGCTCGAATGTGGTTGGGGCCACCACACTCAAAGCAAATCATACGTCCTCCTCCTCTCTTTCTCTCCCTAACCCTCTTGTATGCATGAGAAAACTTTCGAGCTAAGAGGGCTAGTTGGTTTTCTGGGAGCTGCTCTAGACGATCATCATCAATTTCACACAGAGCAGCTAGAGAGAAACCCGAAGCAATGTCAGCAGAAGATCCAGAGGCAGGACTGGGATCGGTGACCAAAGCCATCAACTGAGACTTCGACTTGTGAGAGACAATGTCAATCTCGTGAGTCTTGAGGCGTGAGTACAATGCATCAAGAGTCAAAGTCGAAAGATCTGTCGTGTCCTTGTTGGTGGTCACTTTCATCTCCCAAATACGCAAATCCAAGGCTGAAAGCATTTGGCGAGCGTTGTTCGAGACGGGGTATGTCAGACCGACTGCTCGGAGGTTGCTCAAAATCTTATGGAATCACGCAAAGCACTCATCAAGGGACTCTCCAGCGAGCATTTCAAACTTGTTGTAATCTCGTTTGAGCTGGTCCTGTCGTACCATCTTGATTTGGGTGGTGCCCTCATGGTAAGCATCGAGGGTCACCCAAACGTCAAAGGCCGATGAAAGATGAGAAATGCGATCAAACTCGTTTCGGCTCAAACCTTGGATGATGATGTTCCTTGCCTTAGCATTTGCCTCAACATCAAGCATATTTGCCACATTGATGTTCTCATCGGCAGGAACAACAAAGCACGTTTTAACCTTGTGCCAGATCGTATAGCCCTGAGCCTGAATATAGGTCTCCATCCGACTCTTCCAGAAGGGATAGTCGATCCCATCGAAGATCGGGGGCTTGGTGAGATACTCACACCTAAAAAGGGAATTCAAGAAGTGGCATACCAAACACACTCCATGCTCCTCAAACAAAAGAAGCAAGAGTCAAAGTCTACACAAGAAATGGAGGGAAACCAGCCTCCTACTCATGGCTTGAGTTAAATCTTCGATTTGCCCCTCAAGCACCTTCCCGGAAGCTTCCCTGAGCCTAGTCCCGGTCCACTACGCTGTACACGACCGCAACCGCCATCCTGACTATCTAGACCTCAGCTCCTCCCTGAGCTTAGTCCCAGTCCACGTCGCCACTGCCCGTCGTGTCCACTCGACTGCGACCGAGACCTCCAACTCCAACTGAGTCTAGTCCTAGTCTGTTCTGTCGCACATGACCGCAACCGACATCCAACCGTCTGGACCTCCGACTCCTCCCTAAGCCTAGTCTCGGTTCGCTCGTCATTGCCCGTCGTGTCCTCCACCGGTAGCTCCAACTCTGGTTCCTCGTCTCCCGACTCGCAACCACCTCACCAGCCTCGATCATCTTCAGCATCACCGACCATCTAGACCACAACACCTCCTGTGCCTAGTCCCGGTCCTCCTCGCCTCACCATGACCTAGCTCCAAAGTCCTGCAGTAACACAGACAAGCAAACCATCATATAGCACCGCACGAAACAGCACAATCAATAATAGCATAAGTAAAAAGTACTCAACCCTAGAATACCCAAAACAAACTCAAACTCTCTAAGTCAACCGTCAATTACTCATCACAAACATGGGGATACCTCCACATGGTCTATATAAAGGGGCTCTATACAAAGGATCCTGCAGAGGCTCTATATAAAGGGGTGCATAGTGTTATGGCATAGAGTGAACACACCACCCACCTGAAATCCTAGCCGCCTCCTTCTGAAGGCCCTGTTGTGTTCACCGATGCTAGCACACCGACACACGGCGTTTCATGCCTAGACATGTGGACTTCGGTAGAGGCGCTATTATGATTACGGTGCTAATTGGGATGATCTGAGGAGAAGGCAATCGGCTCGTGGAGATTGACTACTACCATTATTTGATGATTGACTACTTACACTACAGTGACGGATGCTATCTTGAACCAGACTGCTTCAACTCTCCGTCCACTGCACTGCATGCGTAGTGGTAATGATTCATGATCTCTTACATGCATGGCTTCCTAGTTTATATGATAAAATTTTTAATTTACGCTAGCATAACCTACCCCATATCCCAACAATCCCTTGGTTCTTTCTTCTTCTTTTCAAAAAAGTGAACTTCCTCTCTTGAAAATTCATCCATGGCACATTGACATGGAGTCAAGCCACTTGAATTAGTAAGGCAACAAATACTAAAACCTATTGCAACCAAAATTTAACCTTGTTGCAACAATAAACAAACCATTGAAACTGTTGTGGTTACAGACCAAACAGAGAGAGAGAGATGGTAGTGGAGAGTGAGGGAGATGAGTAATGGCTTGGCCCCTCCCCATGGCCTGTATTCCATATATATATACATGAGGAGTGCTTTTACAATTATACCCTTACAGTTGATCATCCCCTTCAGGGGCATTTATGTCATTTCACATGGCCTATTCTGGGCCTTATAACCTCCTACCAGGCCTGCTGGGTTTAGGTGGGGGCCACCCCTACAACAGGAGCCTCTCATGGAGAAGGGCTTCACAGGGCCGAAGCTATGTTGCCGAGTCCTTTGGCCCCCTCCGTCCCTGCGGCCTGTGAATTTTTCTGAACTTGACCAGGGGCTGCGGTCGTGGCCGAAGTAGACGCGCGCGCCCCGTCCTCTACCCTCCGAACAGGTGGCAGCGGAGCTGGCGCCTAGCCGAAGTAGACGCGCGCACTCCGTCCCCTACCCTTCGAACGGGTGGCAGCGGAGCTGGCGCCTAGCCGAAGTAGATGCATGCGCTCCATCCCCTACCCTTCGAACGGGTGGCAGCGGAGCTGGCGCCTAGCCGAAGTGCGTCGGGGGCGTTATGCCAGCACAGGTAAGCGTAGCGGGCTCCTGGGCCGCCGCCTACGCCTTAAGTGATAAAGGACGCATTGCGACGTTCGTTCTGCTGGCCATCCACGTGGTGGGGCGTGCTTGGCACGGTGCGGGCCTTGAGGCATTGTGACCATTTATGTAGCGACGGACTTCCGGCGGTTGGACTTCCGCCGGTTGGACTTCTGCCGATTGGACTTCCGCCGGTTGGCTCCCCTGCTGATGGGGTATATATACGGCGCTGGCGCGGCGCTGTTCCTGCATGTATTTTGATAGAAGCTGCTCCCCTAAAATGGGCCCCTTCCGTGCATCAGCATTCCCTAGCGCCGCTGAGCGGCTTGGGGAATGTTGATGTACAGATGGAGGTACATTTTTTTTGGGAGCTTGGTCAGCGTCGGTGAGCGGTGGCCAGCCGCACGTCCTGCCCTCGTGCTGCATTTTCGCACACGATGGCAAGGTTTGCCCTGTTCTCCTTAGCAGGCGTACCTACAGCCGGTGTTCCTGATGGAGCCCGCCCGCATCACTTTGAAAAATGCTGATGCACTGTAGGTGGCCTGTTAAGAAGAACGAGGTAGACTTTGCGGGACATGACCCTCGCCTTTGCCGTTCGCGCGCGCGGGTCCGTTTCTCAAAGGCAGGGTCCAAGCCGAAGCCGCGGCCAGGCTGGTGTGGCGATCGAGAAGACGGCCTCCTACGCGCGCACCGCATTCTCGTATGAAGATGGCAAGGTTTGACTTGTTCTCGTAGGCAGATATGCTTGAGGTCATCTGTGTCCGCTGACTGTGGCAATTGGGGCCATCGTCAAGGAACGTTGATGTACTGAAGCTTATCTGCCTACGAGAACCTGTCAAACCTGCCGCACACCGGCCGCTGCGCTTCCAAAACATGGAGAACCCAGAGGCCTGAATCCTTGATGGTCTAGGTCATGTCGAGGCTGCCGTCGAGGTTGCTTGGCCCGCGGTGGCTTGCCGTTATTCCCCGGCGCAGGGCCGAGGCGGGCGGCAAAGTACCTCAGCTAGAGCGGGGACCCGCCGGTATCAAGGTGCCGACATCGACGCAGCAGGAATGGCACCAAGTCGGAGTAGACGCGCGCGCTCCGTCCCCTCCACTGCCGCCTAGCCGGAGTAGACGCGCGCGATGTGGTCCTGCGCTGTAAAGGTTACTGGAATCACGCCGGCCCCCGGTCTGCCAGGGTTAGGTTGCCGTACCGTGCGACCCGCCTCGGCGCGCACAGGACATGTGGTGGCTTATAACTAGTGCGCGGCGGGATGTGGACGGTTGCGTGCTCGCGGCTGCTCGCCTCTTCCCTAGGGAAGGGGGACACGGGGCGGTCGATGAATGGTGCAACGTCGAAGCTATTGTTTTCCCACGGTCCATTGGTGCGCCTTTAATGGCGGCTGGAGTCGTCGACACCTGGCCTTCAGCTATTTCGTGCGGGGGTTGGCACGCGCAGAGGCCACCGGGCGTCGTCTTGTGGCGGATCGCCCTGGCGGCGTGGTCGTGGCCCTTCGTCTTCGGTTGTGGGGAAGTGTGCGGGACGGGCCTTTGTGCGTCTGCGGTCGCGTCCCGTATGCGGACCATCGCGACGCTTCGGTATTGGGGCGAGGCGGCTTGAAGTAGCCCTCGTGACCACGCTCCCGCAGTTGTACGCCCCCTTCTTTCTTGCATCGCTTTCCATACTCCCGTAGCATTCTTCATCGCTATTCTCCTCTTGCGGGAAGCGATGGCGTCTGGCGACAAGCGTGGCCAGGTGGCTAGTGGCTGCGGCATTCGCTGGCGATCTTCACCGCTAGAGGTGAAGTACACACTCAAAGAGCGCGACCCGGCGGTGGCGGACAAGCGGTGGCTGGCGGCGGAGAAGGCTCGTGACTGAGAAGACGATCCAAGGGCTTCTGCGCGTGGGGAAGCTGTCGGAGCGCCAGGCGGTACGATTGCCCACCGCTGATGAGAGGGAACCGCACCCCGAGGGGTCGAAGGCGGTCGTATTCGTTGCCTTTTTCGACGCAGGGCTCGATATCCCGGTGGCGGCGATCGTGGGCGACGTGCTGTGGACCTTCGGGCTGCAACTGGCGCAACTGACTCCGAACACCGTGGCCCAGCTCACGGTGTACAACTGGGCCTTGCGCTCAGGAGCGTGCTGGCCCAGCGCCTCGTTGTTCGCCTACCTGCACGAGGCACGGTGCCAGCCCAAGGATTGGAAGGACGGGACGCCGTCGAGCTTTGGCAGTGTCACCTTTATTCTTCGTTCGACTTGCAACAAGCTCTTCCCTGTGAACTCCACTCGCGGGAAGTGGGAGTCTCACTGGATGAAGCGGTGGTTCTACCACCGTGTGGAGAGCGGGAGCAGTCTTGAGTGCACGAGCCGACCGATCGCGTTCAAGCCCTCGCCTGGCCGGACGCTCGACGATGAGGACAGGCAGAGGGCCCGGCGGCTCGTAGGCGTGGCCGCCCGCTTCAACATGCGCGACCTCACCGAAGAGTACGTGATGTACGGCGTGACGCCGCTTGCCCTCGACTGGCGTCTTGCCACCAAGAAGCGTTGAGATGACAACATTTCGCCGTCGGTCTGCTTGCTGCCGGCGCCGTCCGGTCTTCGTAAGCCTCGACCGTGTCTCTCCTCTATTCACGCGAAGTGCGTTATATGCTGATGTTATCTCCTTTGCTTCAGGGATTAGCTTGGAGGAGGCAGAGCAGGCCGCGCGCATATTCCTGGGGTCGTATACCGGCAGGGAGCACGATCAGTGCGCGTCCACCACCGCCGAGGCGGGGCTGGGGCGAATAAATCGTGTGTGCGAGGCCTTGGGCCTTGCCGTGCCGGACCGTGCCGGACCGTGCCGCTCCGGACGATGGTGCGGCGAAGAAGAAGGCACCGTCTCGGAAGAGGACGGCGGGGCGTCTGCGCGCAGTGCGGCGGCGCTACCGGCCGCTGCGATGCTCCGAGGGCGCGGCAGACGCGGAGTCGGATTCGGCGAAGTATGCCGATTCAGGCTTGGATGGCGCGGACGCCGGAGGCGAGGGATCTTCGACGAGTGCCCTGGACGGCGGGCTTGCCGCGAGCAGTCGGAGAGGGGAAGTCTCACCACCCACCGTAGTCGCCGAGACAGAATCCGTGCGGACCGGTGATGTTGAGGTGGAGCCTTCGACCGTGACAGCTGTGGTGCCGGAGACGCCCTCCGTGGGGGCGCGCGAGCCGTCTTTGCCTTCCCGACACGGCGGCGGCGAAGACGAGGTGCCCCCTACGGAAACTGCCATAGCGGAACCTTCGCCCCCGGGTGCTACAGCCGCGGGGCCTCGCCGCGATGGATCGAGAGGCGGTGTCGCTGCTGCTGCCCGCTAGCGGCGTGTGTGCGGCGAGCTCCACCGGACGCCACGAGGATTCGTCGTGGCGACAGGCATCAGAAGCTTGTGGGACTCTGATGCAGATGCCGAGGACCCTGTGGCGTGCGCGCCCTCTTCCCCCCTGGCCACACCGCCCGCCGTGCAGGAACGGTCATCGCCGGCCCCGAACACGGAGGCTTCTGCTCGCTGCAGGACCATGCTTTCTGCGGGGGCTTACGCCACCGCAGCCCCATCTGGGAGTAGGGGGCCGGGTCCCCGAAGCCCTCCTTCCGCTACCGAAGGTAGGGTGGCTTAGCTTACCCTGATGTATTCTTTTATGCATTGCGGTGCTCACCTGCATCCCTGTTTACAGCGTCGCTCATTCCGGAGGAGGAGCGCTTGCGGAACACGGGACCTCCGCGCGTGTGAGCCCCCGCGGACTTCGTGCCTCCCCCGGAGATGCTGAGGGCGTGGCACAGGATCATGGGTGACGCGGCTGCCAGCGTCGACCAGCAAGCGCTGCAGGCCTACGGGGCGGGGAGCCTCGGTGACGCCTTCGAGGTGTCCGGTGTGAGGGTAAGTACTCATACGACCACGCCTGGGCCGGCTGAGCTTGCTAAGTCTCTCCATTCTGCAGACACTCGTGCTGGGGCAGGCCTTGCAAACGGCGTATACTCGTGCCCAAAGGGCGCTTGAGGATAGGCTGCGGGCCACCGAGGAGGAGCTACGCGAAGCCTCGAGAGCCCGCTCTGCCCAGGATGCCCACATCCGCCAGCTGGAAGCGAGTGCGCCGAAGCGAAGGCGCACGCTGAAGGACTTGCTGCGTCGGCGCGGGAGTCGGCCGCGAAGGCTGCGCAGCAGGAGTTTGCAGCAGAGCGGGATGACTTTCTGCAACAGGTCGCCTCGCTAGAGAAGGAGAAAGGCGAACTCGCCCTGACTCTAGTGGAGCGCGACCGGACGCTTGGCGAGGCTTCGGTGGTTGCATGGGACGCCATGCAAGTGCTGGAAAGCCATCTCCAAGGGCTTGTGGCCAAAGTGCTGGACCACGCCTTCAGCCCGGAGGAGCTGTTGCAGACCCTCCGCTGGGTCGGAGATGCTGCCAACGTCGCGCGCGGTGCTGCGATGACCTTCGGCAACCGCTGCGCGTACATCGGCATGCACGGTGTGCGCGCTCCGCAACACCGCGGTGTGCCCACGTCGCCGGCTAGAGGACCCCGGTGGAGATGCGGCGGGGCGAGTAATGTCGCGCCCGTCGCTCCGCTCACCGCGCCATCAAGCCCTTCTATGAGCGGATGCAGGATTACATCGGGCAGGCGCTGCGCGGGTCGAACTCGAGTCGCGACGGGAGGAGCCTCGGCCAATTCTGGGCGGGTCCTCGACGCGACGAGGGCGGCGCGATGCCTCGGGCGCCGGAACTTCGCAGTGTGGCGCCGTGGTGCCTAGGTGTAGGCGTGCGTTGTAATGTCCCCTCTTTTTGTGAATGAAATACGCGCTTGCTTCATAAGTTCTGACTTTCGCCTATGTCCCGGGCAGCTTTCTTGCTGGGGCCGACTTCTTGCGGCCGACCTTGCGACCCGGTGACGCCTACGACGCTGGCGAAGGGCCGAAGAGTCGCTGGACTTTTGGGCGACCCGACTTTCTTCTGGTGGAACCCCGTCCTTATCGCGTGTTAAGGATGAGCCTGCCGAATAGCTACTTAGAGCGGCAGGGATGTTGGCGGGCCTCTGTACTTTGAGATTTTCCTGATATATAGATCTTCTGATAATTAGGGCATGCGCGGTCGTGCTGTGCAGAGCCAAGTTCCCCATATTCCAAGTTCGCCATTTAGTGTGAACCGTGCGCGCGCTGCCTTCTGCTCGTCGCCCGGGTGCCAATACGCCCACAGGGTTCGCGCGTTGAGTACTCCGTGGAGCTAGCGCGCGCGGAGGCAGTTGTTGACACTACGACCTGCTGAAAGTCCGTAGACTGGCGCGCGCGGAGGCGGACCCCCACACTACGACCTGTTTAGAGTCTCGTGGACTGGCGTGTGCGAAGGCGGACCTCCGCACGACGACCTGTTTAAAGTCTCGTGGACTGGCGTGTGCGAAGGCAGACCTCCGCACCACGACCTGTTTAGACTCAGTGGCGGCGCGCGCGAAGGCGGACCCCGCACTACGACCTGTTTAGAGTCCGTAGACTGGCGCGTGCGAAGGCGGACCTCCACACGATGACCTGTTTAAAGTCTCGTGGACTGGCGCGTGCGAAGGCGGACCCCCGCACTACGACCTGTTTAGAGTCCGTACACTGGCGCGTGCAAAGGCGGACCTCCGCCCGATGACCTGTTTAAAGTCTCGTGGACTGGCGCGTGCGAAGGCGGACCTTCGGCCCCCCACCCTGAAGTGGGGGCAGCCTCTGGTGTATCGCATATTCCACGTGCGCGCCCCTCTGGCGCGCAATGTCGGTACTCTGGAACTCCCAGAACTGGTTTCTGTATTACCCCCTGCGTACACTTCCCGTGATGTGCGAAGGCGAGCCTCAACGCGCTAAGGTGCACGATTGGCAGCCATCGGTGTCCACGTCTGATTTATACTCCGAAGAGTACGCACAAGGACGAAGTCCCTGGCGTGTGCGGGGTTCGCGTCTTGTTTATACTCAGTAGAGTGCACAGGGAGACCATCCGCGTCTTATTTATACTCCGTAGAGTGCGTGCAGAGGTGTCCCCCCACACGTCTTTGTTTATACTCATGCCCGTGTCTTTGACGGAGAGTGCACACGCGAACGTGCGTCTTCGTTTATACTCGTGCCCGTGTCTTTGACGGAGAGTGCACACGCGAACGTGCGTCTTTGTTTATACTCCTGCCCGTGTCTTTGACGGAGAGTGCACACGCGAACGTGCGTCTTCGTTTATACTCATGCCCGTGTCTTTGACGGAGAGTGCACACGCGAACATGCGTCTTTGGTTTATACTCATGCCCGTGTCTTTGACGGAGAGTGCACACGCGAACGTGCATCTTTGGTTTATACTCATGCCTGTACCCCTGGCTACGGAGAGTGCACACGCGAACGTGCGTCTTTGGTTTATACTCATGCCCGTACCCCTGGCTACGGAGAGTGCACACGCGAATGTGTGTCTTTGGTTTATACTGCGGGAGCACACGCGTAGGCGAGGCCTCCGTGTGTGCTCGCCGCGTACTTCTGCACAGCGGTAATATGTTGGCGACAAATGGAACTTTATTACATTCCCGTTTGCGCAGGTAAGTGATTACATACGACCGAGGGGGGGTACTAACCGTTTGTGCTAAGCGCGGCCGGAGCCTCTAGCAGATTCACTATCGGCAGGGCTTGCGGAGTTGCCCCCGGATGGCGCCGTGGGCCCTCGCACGGCGGCGCCGATCCTAGGTGTGCCGCTGCCCGCCGCGACGGGGACATCTGGTGCCGTGCTCGATGCGCCGAGCCATGTCCTGGTCGCCCCGAACGGTAATGATGGCTCGCGGCCCCGGGAGCTTCATGCATAAATAGCTGTGATGCGGTACTGCCCCGAAGGAGTTGAGGATTGGACGCCCCAATATGGCATTGTATGGGTATGGGAGGTCGACGACGTCGAATGTGGTGTCTTCGACCCTTTCATTGTCGCCCTGGCTGAAGGAGACCTGCAGGCATATTTGGCCGAGCGCCCGTAGAGGTTGTCCTCCGAAGCCTTGTAGCGGAACTCCCGATGGACCGAGGCGACTTCGGGGGATCCCCATCTGGTCGAAGGCTACGCGAGCGAATGTTCGCGAATCGCCGCCATCGACCAGGGCCCGTCCCACGTCGCATCCCGCTATAACGACTCGGACGACCAGGGGGTCGTGGGGGGGAAGCTCCACGCCTGCGGCATCGGCGGGGGTGAACGTGACCTCATGCTGTGCCCAGTCCGGCGGTGCCTGTGCGGGATATGCCGCCACGTGGTGTAGCCTCCGCATGTACTCCTTCCGCTGCCGTGCCGAGGCAAACTCCAACGAGGAGCCTCCGGAGATGACGTTGATAACCCTTCGGTGGGTGGCCTCCGGAGCCTGTAGCTGCAGAAAGCCCTCCCGAGGCTGGCATGCGTGGGCACGAATCTGCAGAGGACCCTCATGGGGCTGCGTCCCTTGTGCTGAATGTGCACGGGGCCGTATGGAGTCTTGTCGTGGGCCACTACGCGCGGCGTGCTACGGGTTCTGTCCTCGTGACGCTGCCGCGAGCGCCGCGATAGAGGTGCGTGCGGGTGTCGTGGTTGCCACGACCGTGATCTGCGCACCACGCCCCGGTGTTGGTCGTCGTAATCTCCACGCCTTTATCGTCGCGCCCCGCCACGCCGCGCCCGCCTCGGCGCCCCCGACGCCTCGCCCGCGGAGTGCCGTCGGAACCGCCGATGTCGAGGACGTCACGCCTCGCCGCGACTTCTGCTGGCCACGCTTGGGCCTATCGGACGACTCCTTGTGCGGGCGTCCCGCGATCGATGCATCCTGGGCGACTCTCGCCACGTTTTCCCTTCGAAGAACCGTCCTTCGGCAGATCTTCGGCTTTTGCCAAGGCACCGACCTGGTTGGTGTCAGAGTCGTCACCTTGCCTTCGCCGCGCGTCCTCTTCTGCCCTAGCGTATTCCTCCATTTTGTCAAAGAGCTTCGTCACTATCTTAATTGGCTTTCGTGCGTTGTACTGGGCCATCGGGCCCGGGCGAAGAACCTGTATGGCTGCATTGACAACGGTGGTTTCATTAACATCTTTGACTTGACAACGTATCTTCGCGAAGCGTTTGAAGTAGTCCCGGAGCTTCTCTGAAGGTTTCTGCTTTACGGCGAAGAGCTGGTCCGCGTCGACCCGCCCGACATAATTTCCTTGAAAGTTGTTGTGAGGACGGTCGCGGATCTGCTCCCACGCGTAGATGGAGTTCGGCTCTATGGTAAAAAACCAGGAGAGCGCCACTCCTTGCAGCGCGAGGGGGAGTCCCTTCGCCTTTGTGGTGTCATCTTCGCCCGCGGCCTCGATTGCGGTTTCGTATACGCGCACGAACTCGTGGGGGTCCTTGTCGCCTTTGTAGGGCTCGATGACACTGGGGAACTTGAAGTCTTCGGGCCACGTCGCTTGCTGTAGTCCTGCCGAAAGCGGGGACTCCGGATCGACGCGTCGTAGCGGGATGCGGCTGGATGTGGGAGTGTCGCGGCTGTCCGCCCTTTCCGGCGTGGGCTCTGGCGCGACCACCGGCGCGGTCTGCTGGCTCCGAGCCTCTTGTATGTCTCGGACAGCCCCGCGAAGATCCCCCAGCTCCTGCTGGAACGCTTTGAGGGCCGCCGCCAGGCGCTTCCACCGCCAGGCGGCGGGGGGCGCCGCACGCCCAACGGACGGACCGCACGCACGCACGCTGCCGCGAGCTCCCGAGCTGCCGATCGCTCCGCTGTGGCTACTCCAACTGCCGGTCCGCGCTACCGCGAGCGCCGCGCGCGGCGGTGAGGTTGGTTGCTGTCACGTCGGCGGGGTCGGTCGCCGCAGTGCCGGTGACGTGGTTGGTCGTCGCAGCGCCGGTGGCGGGGTCGGCTGCCGCAGCACCGGTGGCGGGGTCGGCTACCGCAGCGCGAGCGTCAACGTCCTCGACCGTCGCGCCCGTGGCAGCGGATGCTGAAGCCCTGGTACTCACGCGACGCTCCGCCCCAACCGTCTTCTTCCCCTTCGCCGCCGCCGACGAAGCTTTTTTCGGTGCCATCCTCCTTTGAACTTCAGGCTTGCTCCCGTCCTCCCCACGGACGGTGCCAACTGTTGTGGTTACAGACCAAACAGAGAGAGATGGTAGTGGAGAGTGAGGGAGATGAGTAATGGCTTGGCCCCTCCCCATGGCCTGTATTCCATATATATATATATACATGGGGAGTGCTTTTACAATTATACCCTTACAGTTGATCATCCCCTTCAGGGGCATTTATGTCATTACACATGGCCTATTCTGGGCCTTATAACCTCCTACCAGGCCTGCTGAGTTTAGATGGGGGCCACCCCTACAACAGAAACATTTATAATATTTAATGTTTTGTGCTGCAACATTCAGAACGACTACTACAACAACTCGATTTACCAGTACTGACATTTGAGATTAGCATAAAGGAGGACAAGAATGAGGATGCTCCACACTGCCACCCCAAGACCCTAGCAGGGTGAGGATGGCTGAATATACCACCTCGCTGGCTCCAACAGCGCTCTCCTCCACACACACCTTTTGTGGCCTGTCTCCTTCGGCCTTGCTATCACTAGCACCGCACGAGCTCCCCCTAGGAGGCAATAAGCCCGTGAGCTACGGCCGCTCCTCGAGAATGAAAGACTTCCACGTGAACACCAGCCACTGCAACACGCCCGATCACGGGAGCCACAACAACACCACTCTGACGCCGCCGCCTGACACCGATGCGACCGCACGGCCACCGCCCGTTGTCAGTCTCTCTCTGCCGCCTATAAAACCCGTACGGCCCTGCATTCGCATCACCACACCTCCCTTTGTCTTCCACCTCCACGAATCGATCTCCCGTGCACCGTAGCTCACCGGCATCGCCCTCGTCCCCAATCCTGACCAGTGAGCAATCCACTGCTCCGCGCCGTTGTGGTCCGATTCCCCTTCACTGAAGCACCACCGGAGCACCGTGAAGCCGTTCCCCACGTCTTTGGGACCTCCTGTTGCCTTTGCTTCACCTGCGATGTGTGTCTCCTCCGCCCTTCGCCCTCGCCCATTGCCAGCCCGTCACCGTCTTCCCAAGCCTCTCTGACCCCCGAGGTAGTCTTCTGACCTCACCACAATGCTTCCCTAGCCTGCAATTGAGCTCTAACACCGTGTGCTGTCCCACCCACTTCTCCCCTAATCCACGGCCACCCTCGGTCGCCGCCGGCCGCCGCCACCACCAAATTGGCCCGTGGGACCGAGCCCAGGCGTGCACGCAGGCATGAGCATCCCATTTTTGGGATGCTCATGGTCAGCCTCCACTTCCTCCGCCGGCGGCGAGCCGTCGTTCCTCGGCCAAAGGAAGACGACACTGTAGCGGCGGTTAGGACCAAAATCAGATAGTAATAACAGTTTAAACGGATAATTAGTGCTAATACCGGTTAGTTAATACAAATCATTCACTGACATGTGGGTCATCCCCTTTAACAAATACCAAACCGACCTCACTTGTCATAGACACAGAAAAAGGAAATAAAAATAAAATAAAATTTTAAAAATTGGAAGTGGGACCCACCTGTCAGAATTTAATTATTTTTCAGATTTATCTAAAGCTAAGAATTTAAAAGGGCATAACTTATTCATTTTAACTCCAAATTGAGTGAAACAAATTTCTAAATTCATCTAAATTCAACCTCTATCCAATGGAAATGAAACCATAATTTTTGAAGCTCATGTAAATTTTTGTGAGATTTTATTTGGTTTGTTAATTTTTATCCAAATTTTCGCGCGTCGAACAAATAGCGTTCGAAGCCTAGGAGGAAGAAGCCGAAGCCGAAGCAACCCTCGGAGATCAAGACCAAGATAACTACGACCAAGGCGAGTCAATACTTTCATCATGTTGAACCCACATTTTCTGCAAAATTTATTTCCGTTTTAAATTATCCAAATTGCATGTTGTTATTTTATGCATAAATTTATGTTGATTTACAACTTCTAGTTATATGCCCCTTTAGTCTCTTGCTATTATTACTCACACTTGGAATGCTTGAATATATGAGCCTTGTCACCTTAGTGAAAACTATAAGAGTTTAGCTTCCAAAAATAAGTCTGTAATTATACTACATTGCTTAGTACTGCTTAGCTAATCGGCGGCACCAAAATGCCCCTAAGCATCACTTTTAACTATGAACAATGGATTTGGGTAGTTATGGTAGATGTGATAGGTAGAATTGGATACGGATATTTTATATTTTCAAAAACCCTAAACTTACATAAATATATGGGCGGATGGTATGGGGGCTGGTATATGGTGTAGTGGAAGCACAATGTGTAAATTGTGGTAGAACCGCCCTGATCTAACTAAGGACTGAATCTGGTCATGACCTCCTATGTCAAACAGTACAACCACAAGTCTATGAAATGCAGCCTGGCTAAGTAAAACTATCGAAACCCCTGGACTCATCTCACCGGAGGGGAATATTGCATGGGCAAGGGGAGGCCTAAAGGGACACCAAGTGGAGGGTGAAGCTTCCCAGTCGTGCCAGCGTTGTGGAGAGTGGAGTCGGAATGCGCTAGTAGCCGTGGGGAACATCCTGTGCAACATATGGGACCCACCGCAAGTGGGAGCAGCCCATAGGGTGAGGTGACAAAAGGGAGTAGGTACTTTGAAAAGTTAGCGTGATAGTCTACTCAACTGCGTGACTAAGGAATCATGTGGGGCAACGAGCAGACTATCTCTTGTGGGTAAAGTGTGCAAACTGTATAGAGTCAAAAATATTCGAATTGCCATGCCCATGGTCAAGGGCGGACATGGGAACTAACTAGATATAGTTCTATTTCAAAAACGTTGTGGGTGGAATTAGAAAAGTGGAGGGCAATGGAAAGCCCTATTTTGTGTTGCCTTGGGTGTCGCCCCAGTGATAATGTAAGTGGTTATAACACTGAAAGAATAGCATATGGTGCAGAGGCCATGTAACGGTGGATGGCATCTGGATCGATATTACTATTGCCTTATTTCACAAATTATGATTTAAGTTCAAAACAGCTAGGTCTTAGGGAATTTTCTAGGTAATATATTTAAAAAGCAATTTCTGGCAAATAAAATAACCTGAGCCTTTCCTTGATAAGCCATGCATGCTACCTATTGCATACTGCAGCAATGTACCTATGAGCACTATATACTGATCTAGGGAATAATGCAGTATATCATAGGGCATTCTGGATTAAAAAATCCGGGTCCGACATACCGCTCCACCGTCAGTGGTGAGTAAGCTATCATGCCTTGTTTGCCGTCTTCGCCGTTGGCTAGGCCATCCGCACTGCCTCACCGGAGTCACCGTCGTCCGCTGTGCATTGTGCCACCTCACCCAAGCCGCCGTTGCTCCTCGGTTGCCACATCGCCCATCTCTTGCGTCGTAGCGTCACCTTGATCCACACATCCTATCGATGTCAGTTCTGATGCTAGCTGCACCTCCTCGTCTTCCGGTGGACTAAGCTCACGGTGCACCATCTCTCTGACCAGGTGGGTCCCGTATGTCAAGTCCCCTATTCTATGAACCCGTAGACCAAGCTGAGTCAGCATCGCCACCTCAGCCCTAGAAGCCACGTCAGCAACCGAGTCACACCATGCACTATTACGAGAGCCAAGTTCACCATAGACAAGCCATCACGTGAGTCGAGTCTACTGCACAGTAGAATTTCCTAATTTTTAGTATTTTTTAGATTAGATTTTTCAAGAACCCAATCTTCTCCATCTTAGCTCCGATTGACCCAATTCATTTTCCTAAATTCATCTAAAATTGAGCCCTACCTTTTGGTCCTAGTTTTGCAATTTTTGGAGTTTCTTTGAATTTTATTTGATTTTAATTTGCGCTTCATTTTGATTTCTCTCTGATTAGACGAAGGAGCTGAATCAAGATTTGAAGATCAAGAGCCATTAGATGAGCAAGGCCAAAACAATTCACGTCCTTTGATTGTGTTGAACCCAGTTTTCAAATCTATTATGTATTATTATATTTTAAATTATCATGCATTACTATTTTAATACAAACCTTTGTATTGGAAGTTAATAACCTATTTGATTAATTCCTCCTTGATAATCTAAATGCCATTGTTGTAGGGGTGGCCCCCACCTAAACCCAGCAGGCCTGGTAGGAGGTTATAAGGCCCAGAATAGGCCATGTGTAATGACATAAGTGCCCCTGGAGGGGATGACCAGATGTAAGGGTATAACTGTAAAAGCACTCTTCATGTGTACATATATATGGATACAGGCCATGGGGAGAAGCCAGGCCATTACTCATCTCCCTCACTCTCCACTACCATCTCTCTCTCTCTGTTTGGTCTCAGAACCACAACGCTTGGCGCCGTCCGTGGGGAGGACAGAGCAAGCTCAAGTTCAAGGAGGATGGCACGAAAAGGCTTCGCGACGGCAGCGCGAAGGGAAGAAGACGGTTGGGGCGGGCGTCGCGTGAGTACCGGGCCGGCATCGGCCGCCGCGAGCGCGGTGACGACGCGGCGCGGCGGTCGAGGACGTTGACGCTCGCGCTGCGGCGATCGACCCGCCACCGGCGCTGCCGCAGCCGACCCGCCACCGGTGCTGCGGCGATTGACCCGCCACCGGCGCTGCGGCGCCGACCGCCATCGCAGCGCTGCGGTGACCAACCCTGTCAGCGGCGCTGCGGCGACCAACCCCGTCAGCGGTGCTGCGGCGACCAACCCCGTCACCTGCGCTGCGACGACCAACCCCGTCACCGGCGCTGCGACGACCAACCACGTCACCGCATCGCGACGGCCGACTTCGGCCGACATGACAAAGAACCAACCTCGCCGCCTTCGCCGCGACGCTCGCCGGTAGCGCGGACCGGGCAGTTGGAGGTAGCCACAATGGAGCGACCGGCAGCTCGGGAGCTCGCGAGGCGCCGATCCCAGATCGACGGCTTCGTCTGCTGGGGCGGCGCCCCGCCGCGCGGCGGTGAAGCGCCTGCGGCGGCACTCAAAGTGTTCCAGCAGGAGCTAGGGGATCTTCGCGGGGCTGTCCGAGACATACAAGAGGCTCGGAGCCAGCAGGCCGTACCAGTGGTCGCACCGGAGCCCACGCCGGAAAGGGCGGACAATCGCGACGCCCCCACATCCAGCCGTGCCCCGCTGCGGCGCGTTGATCCAGAGTCCCCGCTCTCGGCAGGACTACAGCAAGCGGCGTGGCCTGAAGACTTCAAGTTCCCCAGTGTCATCGAGCCCTACAAAGGCGACACAGACCCCCGCGAGTTCGTGCGCGTGCACGAAACCGCAATCGAGGCCACGAGCGGAGATGACACCACAAAGGCGAAGGGGCTCCCCCTCGCGTTGCAGGGAGTGGCACTCTCCTGGTTTTTTACCATAGAGCCGAACTCCATCTACGCGTGGGAGCAGATCCGCAACCGCCTTCACAACAACTTTCAAGGAAATTATGTCGAGTGGGTCGACACGGACCAGCTCTTCGCCGTGAAGCAGAAACCTTCGGAGAAGCTCCGAGATTACTTCAAACGTTTTGTGAAGATACGTTGTCAAGTCAAAGACGTCAACGAAACCACCGTGGTTAACGCAGCTATACAGGGCCTTCGCCCGGGCCCGATGGCCGAGTATAACGCGCGGAAGCCAATCAAGACAGTGATGAAGCTCTTTGATAAAATGGAGGAATACACCAGGGCGGAAGAGGACGCACGGCAGCGACAAGGCGACGACTCCGACACCAACCAGGCCAGTGCCTCGGCAAAAGCCGAAGATCCGCCGAAGGACGGTTCTTCGAAGGGAAAACGTAAGCAGGAGTCGTCCAAGGACGCGCCCGACCGCAAGGACGCCCCGCACAAGGAGAAGTCGCGGCGAGGCCGGTATGTCCTCGACATCGAAGGCGGTTCCGACGGCGCCCCGCGGTCGGGCGCCGGGCGCCGAGGTCGGGACGCGCGGCGTGGCCGGGCCGCGACGATAGAGGCCGGGGAGATTACAACGACCAGCACCAGGGGCTGTGGTGCGCAGTCCACGGTCGAGGCAACCACGACACGCGCACATGCACCTCTATCGCGGCGCTCCGCGAGAGCGTCACCAGGGACAGGAACCTGGAAGCACACCCGCCCGTGGTGGCCCACGTACAGCACCCATACGAAGCCCCCGTGCATATCCAGGCACAAGGAACGCAGCCCCACGAGGGCCCTCTGTGGATCCAGGCCCACGTGCAGCAGCCTTAGGAGGGCTTTCTGCAGCTACAGGCTCCGGAGGCCACCCACCGCAGGATTATCAATGTAATCTCCGGAGGCTCCTCGGCGGAGTTCGCCTCGGCACGGTAGCGGAAGGCCTACGTGCGGAGGCTACACCACGTGGCGGCGTACCCAGCGCAGACACCGCCGGACTGGGCACAACAGGAGGTCACGTTCACCCCCGCCGATGCCCAAGGAGTGGAGCTTCCTCTCCACGATCCCCTGGTCGTCCGGGTCATCGTAGCGGGATGCGACGTGAGACGTGCCCTAGTTGATGGCGGCAGCTCCGTGAACATTCTGTTCGCGGCAGCCTTCGACCAGATGGGGATCCCCCGAAGCCGCCTCGGCCCGTCGGGAGTCCCGTTGCAGGGCTTCGGAGGACAGCCTCTACGGGTGCTCGACCAAATATGCTTGCAGGTCTCTTTCGGTCAGGGCGACAATGAAAGGGTCGAGGACGCGACATTCGACGTCGTCGATCTCCCATACCCTTACAATGCCATACTGGGGCGTTCGGTCCTCAACTCCTTCGGGGCGGTACCGCATCACGCCTATTTATGCATGAAGCTCCACTAGTAGGAATGTGCACATACATGACTAACATACTTCGTCATAATAAAAGCCCGATTCATCATAAATATTCTTTTTGTGACAAATTAGTGATGAATTTCGGTTCGTCAAAAATGGAGTGTCACATTTGTTGCACGGTGACGAAACTAAATTTTTTGTCATGTAAGTGCTTTCATCCGTGACAAAGACATTTTTGTCGTAGAACCGTTTCCCTTCTATGATGAAACCAAAATCGTCACTGTTTTTGTCACAAATTGAATGCCAAGCCTTTGTGGGAGCTGATGTGGATAGTGGCACGTGGCAGCGTCCACGCTAGAAGCTGACGTGGCTGTGCCACATGGCGGTGCCACGTGGCCGATGACGTGGACAGAACCACGCTGGAAGCTGACGTGGCAGTGCCACATGGCAGAATCCACGATGTTAGCTGATGTGCCGTGCCACGAGCAGGCGCCACATGTCGTTGTCCATGCTGGCAGGTGATGTGGCACAAGGCACGTGTCGGTTCCTGGTTTGTCCACGTGGCTTTCCATTGTTTATTGGTCCACATGTACAGCGATCATTTCATCACAAAATTAAACCCAGTTCGTCACAAATCTAGTGGACAGAAATCACAGAATGACAACATATTACATTGTTCAAGCTCACGAGCACATATTTTTCAGTTCGCAAGCAAATATTTACAGGAGTTCACCAATCACGACACCACTAACAGAGTTCACGCATCAAGCCATACGAGTTCACCGCATGAAGCCGCCACACGAGTTCACCGCATGAAGCCACAACAGAAGTTCAAGACTGAGAGTTACCAGCGTCGCTGTTCAAGAGCAAGATACGCTTAAGGAGCATATTGTTCTCTTCATGTTGCTTCTTAAACTCCTCAAACTCCCATTCAGTCTTTTCTGTCTTCTTCTTCAGTTCGTCTACTTGTTGGTGGAGAGCAGCTGAACTTTCTTGTTCAGCAGCAAGTTGTTCCCGAAGCGCTTTCTCTGTAGATGTCTCTGTTTTGGTGGAACTTGTCGGGATACCAACATTCTTCAAAAATTGGGTGTTGCAGCTGCTCTGGGAGAGGACCTTGGAAACAACATCAGCACTAGGCAACGGTGCCTGCCCATCAGCAACAGGTTGTGCTCGCATAGTTTCCATAGTAGACTGCAAAATTCAAGGATTAAACATTAGGTTACACATAGTGGAAGATGACTTAAATTGAAATTAAAAAAATCATAAACAGAGAGACCAAAGATACATGGATTAATTCAAAATAAGTAATGCATAGACTTCACTGATTCATAACAACTACTTGACATAAGCATAATGAGGGGAAAAACCTACAGCAGGGCATAGGTTTAAAATTACAACTTGAAAATGATAATGCGACATTAGGTTACTCCTTGCTGCTGCTACTGCTTACTGCTAATGCTACTGCCTGCTGCTGCTTCTCCTTCTGTTATGACAATGACTTGAGCAGATTTCAAGGAAAGCAAATGAAGGTACTTACAATTGCTTCTCTTGCAGTGTCACTCAGGCCCTTTTTCCTACTGGTATGGAAGTCCTTGAAGACTTCCACTGCATCAAGTTCTTCATGAAGTTCATCATGTTCTTCATCAACTTCTTCACCGAGTTCTGCGTCCTTCTTCTTGTTCTTCTCCTTCTGTTTCAGATTGGAAATTGCACATGTGTGCAACTGTTATACAAAGGCAGTGGGTATTGAATATAAAAAGTAACAATAAAACACAACCATCACTTACATATGAGTGCAGCTGTGCAACATAGCTGCGAGATCCTGTAGCCTGATGGTACCTGACTTTTACACGGTTTCGCTTGTTCTGCTCAGAGATTGCCTACAACTTTCTTTGTGTTTGGACTCCAACACAAGTAGAAAATAGAAAGACTAGACAAGAACTTGATGAGTTTGCACCACTTGAGCAGCACATACCTTGTTCTTACCACTTAACCACTTTTCGACGAGTTCACACCACTGTGCATCAGTCATGTAAGGGACAGGAGAGGTCGTTTGGATCTCATCAGCAGGGACGCCATTGAAGTAGGCTTGCTTCAACCTTTACCACATCTGCCGTACCCCAGACTGGAATACACTCACACATGCTTCCTTTGTTGGCTTGTCAGTGGTGTCAATGGCCAGCCTCGCCTGCCAAAGTGTTATTGCAAATCCATTACTAAGTTGCTCAAGGCAGAGTTGAATGTAAGAACAAGAGTGTAGATTTATACTTACAGATAGCCTGCCCACAAATCCCTCAAAATGTTCAGTCTCGTTCTTGTATTGTTTCCAATGCGTCAAAATTGGTACTTGAGACCTAACTACTACACCTGCCTCTGATGCAAACTTGGCAGCTTGCACTAGTTCATGTGGCCTTCTGTTCCCCTCGACAAAAGAGATGGCCATCCTTCTTCCCATCGATCTGGTCATTTTGTCAAGCAAAACTCCCCTAGTTGCTGACCTCAGCTTCCTTGCTCGTGTTTGCATTGGTACTACACAGTTTTCATACATTCAGATTGTTAGAAATCAAATAGTGATATCAAATAGTGAGAATTGATTGATGGTCATGTAAGTATAACCAACCTTCATCAGTGGGGTCATTTTGCTGACCGGTCTGCTCTTCGCTATGGCTAAGGTCATCTGGATATGTCCAGTCCCTTAGAGGGCTAGGATGGCTGTCCACACCAATGTCTCTGGTCAATTCATCGAAGCGTACAGCTTCACCGCCATTATTTTCCGCTGCTGGTGGCAAGGTGTGTTCACCTTGTGCAGATGTGCGCTGCCTTTTAGACCGAGTAGAAACTCCAAGAGGCACCTCTGTTGGTGGAGTTGATTTCACTCTCTTAGATTGCCTTCCTCAGACCCATATCGGCGCTGCCTTTTGTCCTTTGGCATGCACTTTTCTACGCGTAGTTGGAATAGGAGGTGAAAGTGGAGAAAAACATAACCGATAAGCATGCCCACAAATTAACCAAGTATATACACAACAAAGAATTGCATTGTTATCTAACCCCTCCCTCCCATCACAAGCCAAGACGGAAGAAGCACCTCAATTGCGAGGGTACCGGCTCCTCTTCTAAATCAGTATCAGTATCACCACCTCCCTTAACTCCCTCTCCGACTTGGGGAGATATTCGATGAATCAGAACCTTCAGCGTCACTACCCTTGCTGCCTGACTTTTTTGCCTTTGCAAATGCAGTTTTTGTGCACAATGATTTTAGACCAGAAGCTAAACCATTGACGCCAAGTTCTTCCATTCTTCTAACATTCTCCATGATATTTGCGGCCCGCGCTCGTTCATAACCATTTAGTGGGGGTTCTTACATGTGTAAACACATGTTTAGAAATAGAGTACTAGATATATTAAAAATTTAAGCACATGTCAACTTCAATCAATTAGGAAACATGTAACCCTAGCACTATCCAAGGTTCAACCGCTAGAATACAGCACACATCATCATGGTAAAAGGATTTTGGGGTACCTCTTGCTACGCTGCGTCGGCCTCGGCCTCTTGTCATCGTGGTCGAAGATCCGGAGCGGCGGGCGTCGACGAAGGGGTAGTAGATCCGGTGCAGCGGGCGTCGACGAAGAGGTTGCGGCTCGGGCGTGGAACCTGTGGGCGAAGGGGATCCGGATCCGGCAGCGGTCGTCGAGGACGGGGTTGCGGGTCGGGTGTGGCAGCTGTCGGCGAAGGGGATCTAGATCCGGCCGGTGCCGTCGTCGAGACGGTTCTGGCGCCGTCGGCGGGGCTGGTGTCGACGAAGGGATCCGACCGTGTCCTCGCCGAGGGTGGCGGCTCCGGTGTCCTCGTCGAGGGGGTGGCGGCTCCGGGTCCGAGCCCAGGGCGGTTAGGGTTCGGAGAGGGAGGCGAGAGGGTGGCGACGGCGGCTAGGGTTCGGAGAGGGAGGCGAGAGGGTGGCGACGGCTGCAAGGATGCGGGCGGTTTTATTGGGCCACAACCAGTGTTCAAAATACCACAATTGCCCTTGACTGAACTCGATGTGCGGCGTTTCTCTTTTTCGCGCGGAGGGCAAAAGAGAGAATTTGGTGTGGCGGCATTGCTCGGCGCACTGCTCAAATTTTCGAGCGGGGACCCGAAATTTTGGGTTTTATATTTGATAGAGTTCCGTGTCTTAGCATATTTTCATATAAAATCCTTATTTTTCATAAACTTCGCATTCACGAGTGGATACATCAGTTCTAACTTTTTTCTTGTATATTTATAAATTAATTATAGCGAACACTATAGTGTTTCTCTTATTCCATACTCTCTCTCATGGCTTCTCTATCAGCCGAAGGCAAAAGACACCACCCACAGCCCAAAAGAACATGTCCTATACCTAGCTACCCTGCTTCTTCGATCAGGTTGCATGCCGACACCTAATCTGACCAACGGGCAACAGGTATCGATCGCAAATCCCAATTCCAAAAATAGCATTTGAGAAGCCGTCTACCCAACCTAAACCCTAATTTGGTGAACCTAAACCCTTTTTAGAAAGCATCAAACCCTACCTCCTTCTATAGTTGGCCCGAGTGAACCTAAACCCTAACTGTGAACCAAAGCCTTAACGAGTCCTAATCTAGTGAACCCAGTACTCTAACCTCGATGGTGCGCAGATATGACGACCATGTCATCCGATGCACAAATCTCCAAGCAAATCACAAGGCCACAAATTCGAATGATTTGCACAAATAATCATTCGACGGATATTATGTTTATTCATATATTCAAAATTTTAGAGCTGTTAGCATGCGGCTGGTACCACTCCTATCACTAGGTATACTATGCACTAGAGAGATCAGACAGCATAGGCGTCTCCACTCAGACACTCGTTCTAATTTATATATTAGCAAAAAATATTAAAAATATAGTGATGTATATACTTCTTCCTACATTGTATATACTCAGTTCGTCCGCCCCAACCTCTAGGTCTCCGCCGCCGCCGCCGTCCCCCATCTCTCCTTCCCCTGGTCGCCGCCACCGCTGTCCCCCATCTCTCCTTCCCCTGGTCGCCGCCGCCGCCGTCCCCCATCTCTCCTTCCCCTGGTCACCGCCGCCGCCGTCCCCCATCTCTCCTTCCCCTGGTCGTCGCCGCCGCCGTCCCCCATCTCTCCTTCCCCTGGTCGCCGCCGCCGCCATCCCCCATCTCTCCTTCCCCTGGTCGTCGCCGCTTCCTGGTTGCAGTGGCGCCATGTCCCAGTGGGCCGAATCCTCTGGCGGTAGCATGGCGTCAAGGAGGATGAATGGAGACAGGAGCTCCCGGACCGCGGATCTGGTGTCGGTTCCGGTTGGTGAAGAGACCAGCCTTCCATTGTGCCTTGCTCGGACTGCAAGCTTGCTAGGGTGATCGAGCGACGGTCTAAGAAGGAGAACCACAACCTTGGGCGTGTCTACTTCAAGTGCCCGAGGGATGGGGTGAGCTTCTTTGTCAGTTCTTTGGTGATTTTGGCAATGCTCGGGTTAATTTTTTTTAAAATTTTTCCAGTATGTGAAACACTGTGGGTACTCTGATTCCAGAGCGATATTTTGAGCGCTTGAAGGAGTTAGAGGTGATCCAAGTCAGGCAATTGCAATCAGAGGAGGAAGAGGAGGAGGAAGGAAGTGAAGGCCGCTCAAATGGCAAAGCTGACAGGAATGCAATGGAACTTAACCTGCAAAAACTTCAGTGGAAGATGAACATGTTAATTCTTTGTTGTGTTCTGGTTGTTGGATTTGGAATCATGTATGTTGTATTGAAGTAGGTCAGCCACATGTCTTGTGTCCGGACAAGCACAAATTTATGTGAATATAGTGCAGTTTTAGAATACAAGCACAAATTTATATGAATACAGTGAGTTAACCAGAGAGTTACAAGCACAAATTTATACGATCAGCATAAACAAAACTCAGAATTGCAGCACACAATAAACCTCTGGGGTTCCATCTCATTATATAATGCAAGAGTTACAAGTTGGTACAATTACAAACTAGAGATTGGTACAGATAAAAGAGGATCAGGAAGGTTGAACTAATTGTTATATCATCTACAGTCCCAACCGACAATAGCAGTCCTTATCTGAACTGAATACAACCTTCTCTGGAACTCTGTGTACAACGCCGATAGGATTGTTTCTTACAGCAATCAACTCAGGCCAAAATTTTCGAAAGTAAGCATTGCCATACGTGCCTCAAATTTCTACTTCATCTGTTCACCCCTCGACAAACCACCTGTGCCAGTGAGTTTTGGACAAGCAGAAAACACTTAACGTGAACAACCAGAGAGTTAACCAGAGGATCGGAGTTGATCGAAACAAATTTATATGAATACAGTGCAGTTTTAGAATACATGTTTTCCCAAATGTTATACATGAAAAATTCTACAAGCCATCATCATCTTCACACATATCGTTTACGCCATTGTCATCACATCGCAATATCGCATAATAGTGTCATCTTCATCATCACTGTCTTCAAGCATGTCAACTTCCTCTTACTTCTTATAAGGTCCGCTAAATTAGCTTCAATGACAAAGTGGCTTCTCTATCATCCACATGGTTCGTAACACGATCACCATCACCCTCATGCACGTCATGCTCAGATCGTAACAGTGATCATCTTGGTGCACTTCATGGTCTTTTCAGCCACCATATACATATCCCTATGTTCAAACTTTTGCACAACCCGCCAAGCTTTGCCCAAGGAGGTGTCCTGCAAATAAAATATCTTCCTTGATTGTGTTGCAAAAATGAAAGGGTCATCCTTGGACCGTAATGACCGAATGTTAAAATGTCCATCATCTCTAATGCCTCTGATCTTGCCAACTTGATTGTACCAGTCACATCGAAAAGAACCACCGCCCTACGGGCTTGTAGATTGGAGTTATACTGCAGCTCAATAACCTCTCTAAGGACACCATAAAATTCCACCGATTTGCCTCCATGTGTGCCATCGGTCATGACACCACTATTCGTGTGCGCAGTTTTTCTCACGGTCAACACCGCTATACCGACTCCATTGACAATGCAAGCTGCCTGACTCTTGATTCGAAGATCAGGACCACATGCCAGTGCATGCAAACCTTCAGTGACCTCTGTTGGTTTCTCTTTATGCAGCTCCACGATCTGCACACAAACACAAACATAAACACAAACATAACTCTGCTAATGATCATCCTAACACAATTAAAATATGCTAATCACTTACATGAGGCTTAAACCATTTTGGAAATTCTGATGCTAGCCTCCTGTCAACATCTAATGCCCCTTCTTTCTCTAAATGTTGTATGTATATGCTGTAGGACATATAAGGATTATTAGGAACATTTGATATGTAATATAGGAAACAAGAAATCAGCATATATAAAATCATACTTACTCCACATATGGTTCAACCTCGTCGCAGTTATTAAGCACATACCAAACTAGCTTGTCCATGAGTTTATCATCGATGTGTTGTACCCTATTCTTGCCAATGAGCTTAACACCATGCATGAAAATAGAGGTGTCACCATCTAATGGCCCATCATGTGACACATTTACGTCCCGGTTATATCTTGTGTCAACATCCTCCATGTACCTCTTACAAAATGCCAACGTCTCACTTTCTACATAAGCCTCTGCAATTGATCCTTCAGGCCTCGCCCTGTTCTTTACGAGATTCTTCAATGTGCCCAGTCGTCGTTCTATTGGGTACATCCATCCATCTTGTCACGGGCCTCTAAGCGATTGCCTCGTCGGTAGATGGACAGCCAAGTGCACCATCACATCAAAGAAGGCCGGTGGAAAAATCTTCTCAAGCTTGCATAAGATAAGTGGGATATCCTCTTTCAGCTGTTTCACGACATCTTTCCTTAGAGTTCTACTACACAGTTGCCTGAAGAAGTTCCCAAGGTTTGCAATAGCTTTGTATACATCTTTGGCAACAAAACCTCTTAAGCCTGCAGGTATGATCCTTTGGAGAAGGACATGGCAAGAATGAGTTTTCAGCCAGCCAACTACCTTGGAACCATCTGCACTTATGAATTTTGCTAGGTTGGCTGCATAACCATCTGGAAACTTGACACCTTTAAGGAACTTGCAAAATTCTGCTCTTTGTTGTGGCGTCAAGACATAGCGAGCTTCTGGGATTTTAATCGAGCTGCCTTGCTGCACATAGTGGAGTTTGTGCCTTATGCCCATATCATGCAAATCTAGCCTAGCATTGATTGTGTCCTTTGTCTTGCCCTCAACTTTCAGCAATGTCCAAAGAAGATTGTCACATATGTTTTTCTCAATGTGCATGACATCAAGATTGTCTGGGACCCGGAGCAACAACTCCAGAACCCTCTGTGTTATTCGCACTATCCTAGGAAAAGCTAGTGCACACAGATTGAAGAGTGATACATATCATGCATGATAACCAAACTTTATTATAAAGCAAAAGTAAGGGCCTTATGGCCAAGATTACAATAAGGTGGCTTCATGGCCAAACATGAAATAAACAGCGGAAGGTAAATAAGAGGGGCAGCCCATCCTGCCTTCCCACAAGGCGAATTGACTGTAAGACGTGGCCTATTCGTCGCGATCCTCAACATAGTTGACATCGTCGCCCTCCGCAACATTGTTTATAGCAAGGTGAGCACATAAAGTACTCCACAAGTTACACCAGAGATATAACAGATTTGATGCATGCATAAGGGTTACAAAGAAAGGCATAATGTGGTTCATTTGCATAAACAGCATTATTGAATTAAATACAATAACGTAAGTGCAAAAGCTGAAGTTGATACAATATATAAAAACAAGATTTAACAAAATAATAACGTTAGTGCAGGCAACAACCTAACACTAACCTAACCACGGGTATCCCACCGGACCATCTTTCCAAAAGTTTCACAAATTTCCATAAACCAAATTTTATTAAAACCAAAATCTAATCCGTGAAAAACCATACTAAGCATGTCCTTGACCGTGGACACGGCTATCCGAGATAGTTTGCTACTCGCAGAGGTGTACAACTTTACCCACAAGACATGTTCTCTGCTTTGCCACCGGATTACACACTTCCTTAGGTGTGCGGCCGAGGAGATCATGATAAGGCTGTTCCAATGTTCCATTACCAAATTAGCTACGCCGCCACTAAGGTTTCACCACAACATGAATCCACATGTTGGAGCCCCTCTTGTGCCATGTGAGACTTCTCATGGCCTACGCCACGCTCACATTCAGCCTATAGCGAAACTAAAATGGAACTTCACAAATTACTTAGCGGATCTGTCCCATACCGGACTTGTGGTAGTGCGGTGTGACTTTGTAATAGTAGTTCACATCCGGTCCTTAATTTGACTTAGGCCTACCAAGATACCACTTGTGCTGGCGGTCAACATCGAGTCAACAAACTACGACGCATGCCAGCAAGCACCCACCACCATACCAATGCCTAAGTCTAAAACAGGTTTTATCCATTTTATGTTATCAAAATTTTATAGACCTTCTTGACTCACCAAAGTCAAGAATAGATTTATAAACCAACATTTCGTGTGAAACCAATCTTCCCACCTAAATTAATCTAAGCATGGCTAAGCAATTCTATAAAATGTTCTAGTTAATACTAATGTACCAACTAGGCTTTCATCTATGGTGACAAGGTATGTTCGTTCAAATTCGAGATTGGCCATACAAAGGGAATTGGGTGTAACTAAAGTTTTAAGCACATTTGAACTAATTTGAATAAAAGTATGCATGCATATTAATTTAAAAACAACATAAATAATTTAAATTACTGGGATCAACATGGTCAAAGGTGTAACTTTCCTTGCCGAAGTCTTGCTGCGATTCGTCGAAGAAATACTCTCGGATTAAATAAGTAATCTATACGCAAAGAACCAAAAGAAAATCAAACAAAATTTCAAATAAAATCCAAAAATTCAAAAAGAGTCCAGAAATGGATAGTTTAGGATTTTAGAAAAATTTAGAAATTTGAACGAGTTAAATCGGAGTTAAAATGAAGAAGTTATGGCCTTCGGAAGTTCTCACGACCATGGCAAACGTGATCGGGCGGAGCTACGACCACGGCAAATGCGATCGGGCAGAGCTACGACCACGTAGTCGACTTACGACCACAAGGGAGGTTTACGACCACGCAGTCGACATACGACCACACGGAAGGTTTACGACTACTCAGGGAAAATTACGACTACGGCCACAGACCAGTCTACGACTACAACTACACTGAGAACCTACGACTTCAACTACCAGAGAACTTACGACTTCGACTACACAGAGAACTTACGACTTCGACTACACAGAAAACCTACGACTTCGACTACCAGAGAACTTACGACTTCGACTACACAGAGAACGTACGACTTCGACTACACAGAAAACCTACGACTTCGACTACACAGAGAACCTACGACTTCGACTACACAGAGAACCTACGACTTCGACTACCAGAGAACTTACGACTTCGACTACACAGAGAACTTACGACTACGACTACACAGAGAACTTACGACTACGACTACACAGAAAACTTACGACTTCGAGGCCGAATACGACCACTCAAACAGGTTAACGGCTACCTAGTCATTTACGACCACATAGTCGCTACGACTACTCAGGCAGCTACGGCTACAGCTAAGAGTTACGACTACACGGATCTACGACCACACGGAAGGGTGTTACCTTCGGAAACTGGTTGGCCGCGGGGTGGTCGGAGGGAATCAGGCAGAGTGGCCGGAGACGACGGATGGTCGAGAGGTTGATTACGAGTGGAGACGGTCGGTCGACGAGAAGAAGCGCGGCGCCGAGTCTTCGGCAACAACGGGCTCGGTGGCGGCGTCGCTCGGCGGAGAGGGGAATGGTGGTCGCCGGCGCTGGGGATCACGGCGCGTCGGCGAGGCGCGAAGAGACCAGGCGGCGCCAATTCCTCGCCGGAGCTCGCACGGCGCGACGAGGAAGCACGGTCGGCCGATTCGGTTCAGGCGGAGGGGAAAGAGGTGGCGCGCACGTGAAGGCGAAGGAGGGGAAACGGGCTCGGGAAGGAGCTTTATAGGGCAGGGACGGAGGTAAAGGGCTCGCGGAGTTAAGGACTTAGAAACAATGCATAACGGCGAGAGGCTTTAAGCCGACGTAAAACGGACGGAGGTGGGCGGTTACTAGCGCGCGAGCTTAAGGGCCAATAATGGCTTGCTTGCGGCACGAGGAAGGAGTAACCAAGCTTTTAAAGCTCGGATGGGGTGTTAATGGAGGCCGTAGGTTGGGGAAGAAGGGAAGAAGGAAACTTCTAAATTTCTTTTTTTTTTAATTTCCAGAAGTAAATTCTCAAGAGTTAAACAAAACTTAGGGAGGGTTAAGAAAAGAAAAGAAAAAATAAATAAAATAAACTTTTTTTTGCTTTAATAAAATATTTTAAATACATTTTCTTGCTTTAGATTTTTAAATAAAATCCAGATAAATCCAAATAAACTCCAGAAAATCAAAAGAAGGCAAAAAAAATTTTGGGATGTTACACAGCAACAAGTCCTGCCAATACGGTAGCCTCCACCAACCAGCTTTGTGATTATAAATTACTGGCTCCACATTCTTTCCACGCTTTCTTTTCTTGCTTGCACCGTGCTTACCTGGTCTGACATCTTTCACCTTCTCGAGTTCCTCAAGGACCTCCTCTATAGTGAACTTTCTGGCTCAACTTGGTTTTCATTTGTGTCCATCAAAATCCAAGCTTCTCAAGCGTGTCCCCTTGGAAGAAAACGACGGTGGCCAAGGTAGCCTAACTTATTCCTTAGGGTCTTGACAATGGATTTTTGTCGCAATGAATACATGCATAATAACCTTTTGTAGTTCGGCCCGACAAGGTGCTCAATGCTGGATAATCGTATGCACCAAAGCACAACAAAGACACGATCGAACTTTGAAGCACTTACTACATCATAAGTGCCGACACCCTTCCATAGTTGAAGCAGTTCTTCTATAAGAGGCTCCAAGAATAAATCAAAATCCTTTCTCGGAGAGGTTGGACCAGGATCAAGAAAGACATAAAGCGATTCGATGGGTTGACACATTCCCATGGTGGCAGTTCAAAGGTGTAACAAGAACAGGCCACATACTATATGCCGTACTGAAGTTGCCAAATGGATTGAAACCATTCAGAGCGACGGCAAGTCTCAAGTTCCTTGCATCTCTTGCAAAAGTTTCATGGTTCCTATCAAAGTTACGCCATGCCTCCCCATCTGCTGGAGGGCTCATTTCATTGTCGCTCAACAGACGCTTAGTCTTGTGCCATTGGGAGTCCTCTGCTGTTCGGCTTGAAGCACAGATCCTCTTCAACCTTGGTATTAGTGGAAAATGCCTCAAAACCTTATGAGGAACCCGCTTGCTGCCATCTCCATCCTCCCATCTAGACTCACCGCATTTTGGGCACACTTCCACTTTGGCACAATCCTTCCAAAACAACACATAGTTATTCTTGCACACATGGATCGATTCATACCCAAGGCCCAATTCACGAATATATTTCTTTGCCTCGTCATAAGATTTTGGTAATTGGCTCCAAGGGAATGCTGAGGAAAGCAGCTTCAATAATGCATTAAATGCCGTATTGCCAATTCGATAGTGGGACTTGATATGGAGCAACCTCACTGTCGGGACCCGGAGCAACAACTCCAGAACCCTCTGTGTTATTCGCACTATCCTAGGAAAAGCTAGTGCACACAGATTGAAGAGTGATACATATCATGCATGATAACCAAACTTTATTATAAAGCAAAAGTAAGGGCCTTATGGCCAAGATTACAATAAGGTGGCTTCATGGCCAAACATGAAATAAGCAATGGAAGGTAATAAGAGGGCAGCCCATCCCGCCTTCCCACAAGGCGAATTGTGTAAGACGTGGCCTATTCGTCGCGATCCTCAACATAGTTGACATCGCGTCCTCCGCAACATTGTTTATAGCAAGGTGAGCACATAAAGTACTCCACAAGTTACACGGGAGATATAACAGATTTGATGCATGCATAAGGGGTTACAAAGAAAGGCATAATGTGGTTCATTTGCATAAACAGCATTATTGAATTAAATACAATAACGTAAGTGCAAAAGCTGAAGTTGATACAATATATAAAAACAAGATTTAACAAAATAATAACGTTAGTGCAGGCAACAACCTAACACTAACCTAACCACGGGTATCCCACCGGACCATCTTTCCAAAAGTTTCACAAATTTCCATAAACCAAATTTTATTAAAACCAAAATCTAATCCGTGAAAAACCATACTAAGCATGTCCTTGACCGTGGACACGGCTATCCAGATAGTTTGCTACTCGCAGAGGTGTACAACTTTACCCACAAGACATGTTCTCTGCTTTGCCACCGGATTACACACTTCCTTAGGTGTGCGGCCGAGAGATCATGATAAGGCTGTTCCAATGTTCCATTACCAAATTAGCTACGCCGCCACTAAGGTTTCACCACAACATGAATCCACATGTTGGAGCCCCTCTTGTGCCATGTGAGACTTCTCATGGCCTCACGCCACGCTCACATTCAGCCTATAGCGAAACTAAAATGGAACTTCACAAATTACTTAGCCGATCTGTCCCATACGGACTTGTGGTAGTACGGTGTGACTTTGTAATAGTAGTTCACAGTCCGGTCCTTAATTTGACTTAGGCCTACCCGCATACCACTTGTGCCTGGCAGTCAACATCGAGTCAACAAACTACGACGCATGCCAGCAAGCACCCACCACCATACCAATGCCTAAGTCTAAAACAGGTTTTATCCATTTTATGTTATCAAAATTTTATAGACCTTCTTGACTCACCAAAGTCAAGAATAGATTTATAAACCAACATTTCGTGTGAAACCAATCTTCCCACCTAAATTAATCTAAGCATGGCTAAGCAATTCTATAAAATGTTCTAGTTAATACTAATGTACCAACTAGGCTTTCATCTATGGTGACAAGGTATGTTCGTTCAAATTCGAGATTGGCCATACAAAGGGAATTGGGTGTAACTAAAGTTTTAAGCACATTTGAACTAATTTGAATAAAAGTATGCATGCATATTAATTTAAAAACAACATAAATAATTTAAATTACTGGGATCAACATGGTCAAAGGTGTAACTTTCCTTGCCCGAAGTCTTGCTGCGATTCGTCGAAGAAATACTCTCCGGATTCGTCGTAATCTATACGCAAAGAACCAAAAGAAAATCAAACAAAATTTCAAATAAAATCCAAAAATTCAAAAAGAGTCCAGAAATGGATAGTTTAGGATTTTAGAAAAATTTAGAAATTTGAACGAGTTAAATCGGAGTTAAAATGAAGAAGTTATGGCCTTCGGAAGTTCTCACGACCATGGCAAACGTGATCGGGCGGAGCTACGACCACGGCAAATGCGATCGGGCAGAGCTACGACCACGTAGTCGACTTACGACCACAAGGGAGGTTTACGACCACGCAGTCGACATACGACCACACGGAAGGTTTACGACTACTCAGGGAAAATTACGACTACGGCCACAGACCAGTCTACGACTACAACTACACTGAGAACCTACGACTTCAACTACCAGAGAACTTACGACTCGACTACACAGAGAACTTACGACTCGACACACGAAAACCACGACTTCGACTACAGAGAACTTACGACTCGACTACACGAGAACGCACGACTTCGACTACACGAAAACCCACGACTTCGACTACACAGAGAACCCACGACTCGACTACACAGAGAACCCACGACCCGACTACCAGAGAACTTACGACTTCGACTACACAGAGAACTTACGATCACGACTACACGAGAACTTACGACTACGACTACACGTAAAACTTACGACTTGAGGCGAATACGACCACTCAAACAGTTAACGGCTACCTAGTCATTTACGACCACATAGTCGCCACGACTACTCGAGCGGCTACGGCTACAGCTAAGAGTTACGACTACACGGATCTACGACACACGGAAGGGTGTTACCTTCGAAACTGGTTGGCCGCGGGTGGTCGGAGGGAATCGGCGAGTGGGCGGAGACGACGGATGGTCGTAGGGTTGATTACGAGTGGAGACGGTCGGTCGACGAAGAAGCGCGCGCTCGAGTCTTCGGCAACAACGGGCTCCGGTGGCGGCGTCGCTCGGCGAGGGGAATGGTGGTCGCCGCGCTGGGGATCACGGCGTCGTCGGCGAGGCGCGAAGAGACCAGGCGGCGCCAATTCCTCGCCGGAGCGCGCACGGCGCGGACGAGGAAGCACGGTCGAGGCGATTCGGTTCAGGCGGAGGGGAAAGAGGTGGCGCGCACGGGAAGGCGAAGGAGGGGAAACGGGCTCGGGAAGGAGCTTTATAGGGCAGGGACGGAGGTAAAGGGCTCGCGGAGTTAAGGACTTAGAAACGATCGCATAACGGCGAGAGGCTTTAAGCCGGCGTAAAACGGACGGAGGTGGGCGGTTACTAGCGCGCGAGCTTAAGGGCCAATAATGGCTTTGTTGCTCGCCGAGGAAGGAGTAACCAAGCTTTTAAAGCTCGGATGGGGTGTTAATGGAGGTCGGCCGGTTGGGGAAGAAGGGAAGAAGGAAACTTCTAAATTTCTTTTTTTTTTAATTTCCAGAAGTAAATTCTCAAGAGTTAAACAAAACTTAGGGAGGGTTAAGAAAAGAAAAGAAAAAAATAAAATAAACTTTTTTTTGCTTTAATAAAATATTTTAAATACATTTTGTTGCTTTAGATTTTTAAATAAAATCCAGATAAATCCAAATAAACTCCAGAAAATCAAAAGAAGGCAAAAAAAATTTTGGGATGTTACACAGCAACAAGTCCTGCCAATACGGTAGCCTCCACCAACCAGCTTTGTGATTATAAATTACTGGCTCCACATTCTTTCCACGCTTTCTTTTCTTGCTTGCACCGTGCTTACCTGGTCTGACATCTTTCACCTTCTCGAGTTCCTCAAGGACCTCCTCTATAGTGAACTTTCCTGGCTCAACTTGGTTTTCACTGTGTCCATCAAAATCCAAGCTTCTCCACCAAGCGTGTCCCCTTGGAAGAAAACGACGGTGGCCAAGGTAGCCTAACTTATTCCTTAGGGTCTTGACAATGGATTTTTGTCGCAATGAATACATGCATAATAACCTTTGTAGTTCGGCCCGACAAGGTGCTCAATGCTGGATAATCGTGTATGCACCAAAGCACAACAGCACACAGATCGAACTTTGAAGCACTTACTACATCATAAGTGCTGACACCCTTCCATAGTTGAAGCAGTTCTTCTATAAGAGGCTCCAAGAATAAATCAAAATCCTTTCTGGAGAGGTTGGACCAGGATCGATAAAGACATAAAGCGATTCGATGGGTTGACACATTCCCATGGTGGCAGGTTCAAAGGTGTAACAAGAACAGGCCACATACTATATGCCGCGCTGAAGTTGCCAAATGGATTGAAACCATCTGTAGCGACGGCAAGTCTCAAGTTCCTTGCATCTCTTGCAAAAGTTTCATGGTTCCTATCAAAGTTCTGCCATGCCTCCCCATCTGCTGGAGGGCTCATTTCATTGTCGCTCAGCGTACGCTTAGTCTTGTGCCATTGGGAGTCCTCTGCTGTTCGGCTTGAAGCACAGATCCTCTTCAACCTTGGTATTAGTGGAAAATGCCTCAAAACCTTATGAGGAACCCGCTTGCTGCCATCTCCATCCTCCCATCTAGACTCACCGCATTTTGGGCACACTTCCACTTTGGCACAATCCTTCCAAAACAACACATAGTTATTCTTGCACACATGGATCGATTCATACCCAAGGCCCAATTCACGAATATATTTCTTTGCCTCGTCATAAGATTTTGGTAATTGGCTCCAAGGGAATGCTGAGGAAAGCAGCTTCAATAATGCATTAAATGCCGTATTGCCAATTCGATAGTGGGACTTGATATGGAGCAACCTCACTGTCGGGACCCGGAGCAACAACTCCAGAACCCTCTGTGTTATTCGCACTATCCTAGGAAAAGCTAGTGCACACAGATTGAAGAGTGATACATATCATGCATGATAACCAAACTTTATTATAAAGCAAAAGTAAGGGCCTTATGGCCAAGATTACAATAAGGTGGCTTCATGGCCAAACATGAAATAAACAAGCGGAAGGTAAATAAGAGGGCAGCCCATCCCGCCTTCCCACAAGGCGAATTGACTGTAAGACGTGGCCTATTCGTCGCGATCCTCAACATAGTTGACATCGTCGTCCTCCGCAACATTGTTTATAGCAAGGTGAGCACATAAAGTACTCCACAAGTTACACCAGAGATATAACAGATTTGATGCATGCATAAGGGGTTACAAAGAAAGGCATAATGTGGTTCATTTGCATAAACAGCATTATTGAATTAAATACAATAACGTAAGTGCAAAAGCTGAAGTTGATACAATATATAAAAACAAGATTTAACAAAATAATAACGTTAGTGCAGGCAACAACCTAACACTAACCTAACCACGGGTATCCCACCCGGACCATCTTTCCAAAAGTTTCACAAATTTCCATAAACCAAATTTTATTAAAACCAAAATCTAATCCGTGAAAAACCATACTAAGCATGTCCTTGACCGTGGACACGGCTATCCAGGATAGTTTGCTACTCTGCAGAGGTGTACAACTTTACCCACAAGACATGTTCTCTGTTTGCCACCGGATTACACACTTCCTTAGGTGTGCGGCCGAGGAGATCATGATAAGGCTGTTCCAATGTTCCATTACCAAATTAGCTACGCCGCCACTAAGGTTTCACCACAACATGAATCCACATGTTGGAGCCCCCTCTTGTGCCATGTGAGACTTCTCATGGCCTACGCCACGCTCACATTCAGCCTATAGCGAAACTAAAATGGAACTTCACAAATTACTTAGCCAGATCTGTCCCATACCAGACTTGTGGTAGTACGGTGTGACTTTGTAATAGTAGTTCACAGTCCGGTCCTTAATTTGACTTAGGCCTACCCGCATACCACTTGTGCCTGGCAGTCAACATCGAGTCAACAAACTACGACGCATGCCAGCAAGCACCCACCACCATACCAATGCCTAAGTCTAAAACAGGTTTTATCCATTTTATGTTATCAAAATTTTATAGACCTTCTTGACTCACCAAAGTCAAGAATAGATTTATAAACCAACATTTCGTGTGAAACCAATCTTCCCACCTAAATTAATCTAAGCATGGCTAAGCAATTCTATAAAATGTTCTAGTTAATACTAATGTACCAACTAGGCTTTCATCTATGGTGACAAGGTATGTCTGCTCAAATTCGAGATTGGCCATACAAAGGGAATTGGGTGTAACTAAAGTTTTAAGCACATTTGAACTAATTTGAATAAAAGTATGCATGCATATTAATTTAAAAACAACATAAATAATTTAAATTACTGGGATCAACATGGTCAAAGGTGTAACTTTCCTTGCCCGAAGTCTTGCTGCGATTCGTCGAAGAAATACTCTCCGGATTCGTCGTAATCTATACGCAAAGAACCAAAAGAAAATCAAACAAAATTTCAAATAAAATCCAAAAATTCAAAAAGAGTCCAGAAATGGATAGTTTAGGATTTTAGAAAAATTTAGAAATTTGAACGAGTTAAATCGGAGTTAAAATGAAGAAGTTATGGCCTTCGGAAGTTCTCACGACCATGGCAAACGTGATCGGGCGGAGCTACGACCACGGCAAATGCGATCGGGCGAGCTACGACCACGTAGTCGACTTACGACCACAAGGGAGGTTTACGACCACGCGATCGACATACGACCACACGGAAGGTTTACGACTACTCGGGAAAATTACGACTACGGCCACGCAGACGGTCTACGACTACAACTACACCGAGAACCTCACGACTTCAACTACGGAGAACTTACGACTCGACTACACAGAGAACTTACGACTTCGACTACACGAAAACCCACGACTCGACTACCGAGAGAACTTACGACTCGACACACGAGAACGCACGACTCGACTACACGAAAACCCACGACTCGACTACACAGAGAACCCACGACTTCGACTACACAGAGAACCCACGACTTCGACTACCGAGAACTTACGACTCGACTACACAGAGAACTTACGATCACGACTACACAGAGAACTTACGACTACGACTACACGAAAACTTACGACTTCGAGGCGAATACGACCACTCAAACAGGTTAACGGCTACCTAGTCATTTACGACCACATAGTCGCTACGACTACTCAGGCAGCTACGGCTACGGCTAAGAGTTACGACTACACGGATCTACGACCACACGGAAGGGTGTTACCTTCGGAAACTGGTTGGCCGCGGGGTGGTCGGAGGGAATCAGGCAGAGTGGCCGGAGACGACGGATGGTCGTAGAGGTTCGGTTACGAGTGGAGACGGTCGGTCGACGAGAAGAAGCGGCGGCGCCGAGTCTTCGGCAACAACGGGCCCGGTGGCGGCGTCGCTCGCGGAGAGGGAATGGTGGTCGCCGCGCTTGGGGATCACGGCGTCGTCGGCGAGGCGCGAAGAGACCAGGCGGCGCCAATTCCTCGCCGGAGCTCGCACGGCGGCGGACGAGGAAGCACGGGTCAGGGCCGATTCGGTTCAGGGCGGAGGGGGAAAGAGGTGGCGGCGCACAGGAAGGCGAAGGAGGGGAAAACGGGCTCGGGAAGGAGCTTTATAGGGCAGGGACGGAGGTAAAGGGCTCGCCGGAGTTAAGGACTTAGAAACAGTCGCATAACGGCGAGAGGCTTTAAGCCGACAGAAAACGGACGGAGGTGGGGCGGTTACTAGCGCGCGAGCTTAAGGGCCAATAATGGCCGGTTTGTCGCGCGAGGAAGGAGTAACCGAAGCTTTTAAAGCTCGGATGGGGTGTTAATGGAGGTCGGCCGGTTGGGGAAGAAGGGAAGAAGGAAACTTCTAAATTTCTTTTTTTTTTAATTTCCAGAAGTAAATTCTCAAGAGTTAAACAAAACTTAGGGAGGGTTAAGAAAAGAAAAGAAAAAAAAATAAAATAAACTTTTTTTTGCTTTAATAAAATATTTTAAATACATTTTCTTGCTTTAGATTTTTAAATAAAATCCAGATAAATCCAAATAAACTCCAGAAAATCAAAAGAAGGCAAAAAAAATTTTGGGATGTTACACAGCAACAAGTCCTGCCAATACGGTAGCCTCCACCAACCAGCTTTGTGATTATAAATTACTGGCTCCACATTCTTTCCACGCTTTCTTTTCTTGCTTGCACCGTGCTTACCTGGTCTGACATCTTTCACCTTCTCGAGTTCCTCAAGGACCTCCTCTATAGTGAACTTTCCTGGCTCAACTTGGTTTTCACTGTGTCCATCAAAATCCAAGCTTCTCCACCAAGCGTGTCCCCTTGGAAGAAAACGACGGTGGCCAAGGTAGCCTAACTTATTCCTTAGGGGTCTTGACAATGGATTTTTGTCGCAATGAATACATGCATAATAACCTTTTGTAGTTCGGCCTGACAAGGTGCTCAATGCTGGATAATCGTGTATGCACCAAAGCACAACAGCACACAGATCGAACTTTGAAGCACTTACTACATCATAAGTGCTGACACCCTTCCATAGTTGAAGCAGTTCTTCTATAAGAGGCTCCAAGAATAAATCAAAATCCTTTCCTGGAGAGGTTGGACCAGGATCGATAAAGACATAAAGCGATTCGATGGGTTGACACATTCCCATGGTGGCGAGTTCAAAGGTGTAACAAGAACAGGCCACATACTATATGCCGCATACTGAAGTTGCCAAATGGATTGAAACCATCTGTAGCGACGGCAAGTCTCAAGTTCCTTGCATCTCTTGCAAAAGTTTCATGGTTCCTATCAAAGTTCTGCCATGCCTCCCCATCTGCTGGAGGGCTCATTTCATTGTCGCTCAGCGTACGCTTAGTCTTGTGCCATTGGGAGTCCTCTGCTGTTCGGCTTGAAGCACGATCCTCTTCAACCTTGGTATTAGTGGAAAATGCCTCAAAACCTTATGAGGAACCCGCTTGCTGCCATCTCCATCCTCCCATCTAGACTCACCGCATTTTGGGCACACTTCCACTTTGGCACAATCCTTCCAAAACAACACATAGTTATTCTTGCACACATGGATCGATTCATACCCAAGGCCCAATTCACGAATATATTTCTTTGCCTCGTCATAAGATTTTGGTAATTGGCTCCAAGGGAATGCTGAGGAAAGCAGCTTCAATAATGCATTAAATGCCGTATTGCCAATTCGATAGTGGGACTTGATATGGAGCAACCTCACTGTCGGGACCCGGAGCAACAACTCCAGAACCCTCTGTGTTATTCGCACTATCCTAGGAAAAGCTAGTGCACACAGATTGAAGAGTGATACATATCATGCATGATAACCAAACTTTATTATAAAGCAAAAGTAAGGGCCTTATGGCCAAGATTACAATAAGGTGGCTTCATGGCCAAACATGAAATAAACAGCGGAAGGTAAATAAGAGGGGCAGCCCATCCTGCCTTCCCACAAGGCGAATTGACTGTAAGACGTGGCCTATTCGTCGCGATCCTCAACATAGTTGACATCGTCGTCCTCTGGCAACATTGTTTATAGCAAGGTGAGCACATAAAGTACTCCACAAGTTACACCAGGAGATATAACAGATTTGATGCATGCATAAGGGGTTACAAAGAAAGGCATAATGTGGTTCATTTGCATAAACAGCATTATTGAATTAAATACAATAACGTAAGTGCAAAAGCTGAAGTTGATACAATATATAAAAACAAGATTTAACAAAATAATAACGTTAGTGCAGGCAACAACCTAACACTAACCTAACCACGGGTATCCCACCCGGACCATCTTTCCAAAAGTTTCACAAATTTCCATAAACCAAATTTTATTAAAACCAAAATCTAATCCGTGAAAAACCATACTAAGCATGTCCTTGACCGTGGACACGGCTATCCAGGATAGTTTGCTACTCTGCAGAGGTGTACAACTTTACCCACAAGACATGTTCTCTGCTTTGCCACCGGATTACACACTTCCTTAGGTGTGCGCCGAGAGATCATGATAAGGCTGTTCCAATGTTCCATTACCAAATTAGCTACGCCGCCACTAAGGTTTCACCACAACATGAATCCACATGTTGGAGCCCCTCTTGTGCCATGTGAGACTTCTCATGGCCTCACGCCACGCTCACATTCAGCCTATAGCGAAACTAAAATGGAACTTCACAAATTACTTAGCCGATCTGTCCCATACTGGACTTGTGGTAGTACGGTGTGACTTTGTAATAGTAGTTCACATCCGGTCCTTAATTTGACTTAGGCCTACCGCATACCACTTGTGCCCGGCGGTCAACATCGAGTCAACAAACTACGACGCATGCCGGCAAGCACCCACCACCATACCAATGCCTAAGTCTAAAACAGGTTTTATCCATTTTATGTTATCAAAATTTTATAGACCTTCTTGACTCACCAAAGTCAAGAATAGATTTATAAACCAACATTTCGTGTGAAACCAATCTTCCCACCTAAATTAATCTAAGCATGGCTAAGCAATTCTATAAAATGTTCTAGTTAATACTAATGTACCAACTAGGCTTTCATCTATGGTGACAAGGTATGTTGTTCAAATTCGAGATTGGCCATACAAAGGGAATTGGGTGTAACTAAAGTTTTAAGCACATTTGAACTAATTTGAATAAAAGTATGCATGCATATTAATTTAAAAACAACATAAATAATTTAAATTACTGGGATCAACATGGTCAAAGGTGTAACTTTCCTTGCCGAAGTCTTGCTGCGATTCGTCAAGAAATACTCTCGGATTCGTAAGTAATCTATCGCAAAGAACCAAAAGAAAATCAAACAAAATTTCAAATAAAATCCAAAAATTCAAAAAGAGTCCAGAAATGGATAGTTTAGGATTTTAGAAAAATTTAGAAATTTGAGCGAGTTAAATCGGAGTTAAAATGAAGAAGTTATGGCCTTCGGAAGTTCTCACGACCATGGCAAACGTGATCGGGCGGAGCTACGACCACGGCAAATGCGATCGGCGGAGCTACGACCACGTAGTCGACTTACGACCACATGGGAGGTTTACGACCACGCGATGCGACATACGACCACACGGAAGGTTTCACGACTACTCAGGGAAAATTACGACTACGGCCACGCACGCCTCACGACTACAACTACACCGAGAACCACGACTTCAACTACCAGAGAACTTACGACTCGACTACACAGAGAACTTACGACTTCGACTACACGAAAACCCACGACTTCGACTACAGAGAACTTACGACTCGACACACACGAGAACGCACGACTCGACTACACGAAAACCCACGACTCGACTACACAGAGAACCCACGACCCGACTACACAGAGAACCCACGACTTCGACTACACAGAGAACCCACGACTCGACTACCAGAGAACTTACGACTTCGACTACAGAGAGAACTTACGACTACGACTACACAGAGAACTTACGACTACGACTACACAGAAAACTTACGACTTCGACTACCAGAGAACTTACGACTTCGACTACATAGAGAACTTACGACTTCGACTACACAGAGAACTTACGACTACGACTACACAGAAAACTTACGACTTCGAGGCCACAGAAAACCTACGACTTCGACTACACAGAGAACCCACGACTCGACTACGAGAGAACTTACGACTCGACTACACAGAGAACTTACGACTACGACTACGAGAGAACTTACGACTCACGACTACACGAAAACTTACGACTCGAGGCGAATCGACCACTCAAACAGGTTAACGGCTACCTAGTCATTTACGACCACATAGTCGCCACGACTACTCGGTAGCTACGGCTCACGGCTAAGACTTACGACTGCGGATCTCGACCACACGGAAGGGTGTTACCTTCGAAACCGGTTGGCGCGGGGTGGTCGGAGGGAATCAGCAGAGTGGCGGAGACGACGGATGGTCGTAGAGGTTGATTACGAGTGGAGACGGTCGGTCGGCGAGAAGAAGCGCGCGCCGAGTCTTCGGCAACAACGGGCTCCGGTGGCGGCGTCGCTCGGCGGGGAATGGTGGTCGCGGCGCTGGGGATCACGGCGTCGTCGGCGAGGCGCGGAAGAGACCGGCGGCGCCAATTCCTCGCCGTAGCTCGCGCGCGACGGACGAGGAAGCACGGGTCGGGCCGATTCGGTTCAGGCGGAGGGGAAAGTGGTGGCGCGCACGGGAAGGCGAAGGAGGATAACGGGCTCGGGAAGGAGCTTTATAGGGCAGGGACGGAGGTAAAGGGCTCGCGGAGTTAAGGACTTTAGAAACGATCGCATAACGGCGAGAGGCTTTAAGCCGACGTAAACGGACGGAGGTGGGCGGTTACTAGCGCGCGAGCTTAAGGGCCAATAATGGCTTGGTTGTCACGAGGAAGGAGTAACCAAGCTTTTAAAGCTCGGATGGGGTGTTAATGGAGGCCACGGTTGGAGAAGAAGGGAAGAAGGAAACTTCTAAATTTCTTTTTTAATTTCAGTAAATTCTCAAGAGTTAAACAAAACTTAGGGAGGGTTAAGAAAAGAAAAGAAAAAAAATAAAATAAACTTTTTTTTGCTTTAATAAAATATTTTAAATACATTTTCTTGCTTTAGATTTTTAAATAAAATCCAGATAAATCCAAATAAACTCCAGAAAATCAATAGAAGGCAAAAAAAAAATTTGGGATGTTACACTCACAAGGAAGGAGAATCTTGAGTGGCTAGATCCAGGACATACTAACCGCTTCAAATCTGCAAGCACTCTATCAAACTTTGGCTTTTGTCCATCCTGCTCTGCAGCTGTGTACAATTCTCCAACTAAATCAACATCTGGCACTCTGTTATCGTCGTCGTCTTCCTCATCCACTGTGATCCAATCATCATGATGACATTCATGCAGATCTGATGGTTCTACAATGTCAGCATCTAAAGATTCCCCATGATGAATCCATCTTGTGTATGTGGACGACATTCCAGAAATATGTATGTGGTCATGCACTTCTGCTTGAGGCCGTAAAGTCTGGTTAAGACATCGACGGCATGGGCAAAGGATCTGGGTTTGCTCCGGGTATCTTTGTCTAACAAACTCCATGAATTGTTCAACTCCATGGATGTACGCAGGTGTGAATTGTCTCCCATTTACCAAGCTTCTGTCCATCTGTTGTAGCATAAATATGCAAATTCAGATAAAACCGTCGAAAGTGACAAATCTAACACTAGAACAAATAATACATAGTCTGCTATAGGTAGTTGATTTCTTTTTTTGTACAGCAACCGTTGATTTGCATTGAAATTTGTTAATAGGGTGTGTACAAATCTGTAGTGTATATGACCTATAAGAAGTTGTTGAGGTGTACAAACTTCTTTTCCTTCCCTCTCCCCCTGTTCCCTTGTATCTAATATGAATCCTTCAGCCTCATCTCCATATCAACATAATACACAGTCCTATAAGTATGCAGGAACTAGCTAGAGAGCTATGAACACAAATCCAACACCGGGAACTAGTGAGCTATTACCAGGAACCACGAATCTAATACTAGAAGAAGGTACACATACCTTTCAGCTATCAACTGGAACGGCTCGGCTGCAGGGCGCCTCTGCTGCGGCACACACCTGACCGGGACGCCAACGTCGCCACGCCCGACCGAGAAAGCTCCGCCGCCTCGCCGCGAAAAGGGCGCCACAGCCACCACACCAGACTGGGGCGGGGCTCCTCCGCCGTAGCGCCCGACGGGGAATCCTCCTCCTCCGCCGTCGCGCCCGACCGGGAAAGCTCCGCCGCCTCGCCACAAAAAGAGCGCCACAGCCACCACACCAGACCGGGGCGGGGCTCCTCTGCCGCAGCGCCCGACGGGGAATCCTCCTCCTCCGCCGCCGCCTCTCCGCAAGTCAAGGGAGCGGACAGAGATCCAAGTTTAGTACACGGGGATTCCAATTTGAGTCAACGTGGAGAGGAGCCAGGGAGTATACGGTACTACAATATTTACAATGACACACCAACGCAAGTGATCATGTAGCGCAATGGTAAAGCCGTTCTTTGCTCTCTACAGGTCCCGGGTTCGATCCCGACCTAGAACGTTTTTTTTGCAAAATATTAGTTGCGGGACCCACTGTTACACGTGGCTGCCACGCAAGTTGTCCAGTCCCATAATACACGTGGCATGATGGGCCCGGGCCCCACAGTAATACAAGGCATGGACAAGGGGTGCCCGGAGACTTATGACGAAAGTATGTTCGTCAGCTATCTTATAATGGTTTAATGACGGTCGTGTTAAATTCTGATTCAAAACAGGCGTCGAAACGAGTAATGCGAGCGCGCGTGTCATCCGTGGCGATATCTCGTGTTGTTCAATAGCGCATTTTGAGTTTCGTCATAAATAGTTGGTACCGAGGTCCGTCACCAATGCTCCATGACGAAACACAAAATTTCGTCATAGTTAGGCACTGTTCAGTGACGCGATTTTCATTCGTCACGACAAATTCGTCATAGCTGTGCACATTTCTACTAGTGCTCCCGGGGCCGCGAGCCGCCATCATTATCGTTCGGGGCGACCAGGACATGGCTCGACGCATCGAGCACGGCACCAGATGTCCCCGTCGCGGCGGGCAGCGGCACACCTAGGATCGGCCCCGCCGTGCGAAGGCCCACGGCGCCATCCGGGGGCGACTCCGCAAGCCCTGCCGATAGGGCAACTACTAGAGGCTCCGGCCGCGCTGAGCACAAACGGTTAGTACCCCCCCGGTCGTATGTAATCGCTTACCCGCGCAAACGGGAATGTAATAAAGTTCTGTTTTTGTCGCCAACATATTACCGTTGTGCAAAAATACGCGGCGAGCTCACGCGGAGGCCTCGCCTACGCGTGTGCTCCCACAGTATAAACTAAAGACGCACGTTCGCGTGTGCACTCTCCGTAGCCAGGGGTACGGGTATGAGTATAAACCAAAGACGCACGTTCGCATGTGCACTCTCCGTAGCCAGGGGTACGGGTATGAGTACAAACCAAAGACGCACGTTCGCGTGTGCACTCTCCGTAGCCGGGGTACGGGTATGAGTATAAACCGAAGATGCACGTTCGCGTGTGCACTCTCCATCAAAGACACGGGCATGAGTATAAACGAAGACGCACGTTCGCGTGTGTACTCTCCGTCGAAGACACGGGCATGAGTATAAACAAAGACGTGTGGGGACGCCCGCACGCACTCTCACGGAGTATAAATAAGACGCGGATGTTCTCCCTGCGCACTCTACTGAGTATAAACAAGACGCGAACCCTGCGCACGCCAGGGACTTCGTCCTTGTGCGTACTCTCCGGAGTATAAAAATGACGTGGATGTCGACCCCACGCACTCTACGGAGTATAAATAAGACGCAGATGTTCTCCCTGCGCACTCTGCTGAGTATAAACAAGACGCGAACCCCGCGCACGCCAGGGACTTCGTCCTTGTGCGTACTCCCCGGAGTATAAATCAGACGTGGACGCCGATCCCACGTGAATCTTGCGCGGCTGCCAATCGCGCACCTCAGCGCATTGAGGCTCGCCTTCGCACATCACGGGAGGTGTATGTAGGGGGTACTATGGAAACCAATTCCGGGAGTTCCAGAGTACCGACGTTGCGCGCCAGAGGCTGGCCCCAGCATCAGCGCGCACGTGCAATATGCGATACACCAGAGGCTGCCCCCACCTCGGGGTGGGGGCGGTCGCCGCCGCGCGCCGATCCACGAGACTTTAAACAGGTCGTAGTGCGGAGGTCCGCCTTCGCACACGCCAGTTCATGAGACTTTAAACAGGTCATCGTGCGGAGGTCCACCTCCGCACACGCCAGTCTACAGACTCTAAACAAGTCGTAGTGCGAAGGTCCGCCTTCGCACGCGCCAGTCCACGAGACTTTAAACACGTCGTAGTGTGGACGCCCGCCTTCGCACGTGCCAGTCCACGAGACTTTAAACAGGTCGCAGTGCGGAGGTCCGCCCTCGCGCGTGTTGGTGATATGCCCTAGAGGCAACATGGAGATGTTGAATATATCACATACTATGTTTATGATACATTGCTTTGTTCCTTGAAATAGACATTATCATTATTGATCAATGAGTATGTGACTTATTCATGAGACTCTTAATGCCAAAATGTTGCTATTTCTAAATGATCCCTGATTATATATCATATGAGTAACAGATATGATTCAAAGATCAGCATATGTATTGATTGATGATCATGTCTCATGGATCATGGTATGGAGATACCAAATCAATAATATGGACATGTGTTAGTGAACATATGTTGGATAGACTCGCCATGAGACACTGCAGAGATTCCATGTGTCATCAGTTGGTCTCAAGTAGTGTTTATGTAGAATCCTTAGACTTGAGATCATCATGGTTCCCAACATGCGTAGTAGCCTATTTTGGGACTACTAACCACTACTCCGTAACTGGGTAGTTATAAAAGTAGTCTTCGGGTTTGCTATGAAACATGTAGTGGGATGCGAATGATCAAGATAGAATTTGCCCCTCCTTACAGGAGAGATATCTCTTGGCCCCTCGATATAATGGATTATGAAAGTGCATGGCCATGCCAAGGTGATTGAGGAGTCAATCACGAGTTTATAATCCATCACGGAATCGAGAGAGTGATTGAGCTATTAAGAGGATGACACAGGTCTCGCCTTGAGCTCAATCTATATCGTGAGGCAAAGGGATTCGTACATGAGAACATTACGAGTTCACCGATATGATCTTTACGTATACTTTGGGGTTAATATGTCTTACTAGAGGCCGCTATTAACAGGGTGACCGGAAAGGCGTTTCCGGGTCGCGACCAAGTATACGTGAACCTACAGGGTCGCACACTTAAGTGGTTGGAACACTAATTCGAATGTGATTCGGATGTGGGCTCAATTCGGATAGAGATCCGGATAGACTCCTATTGGGCCTCAGTCCACGAGGCCCAAGTGAGGAGGTCAATATATATGGAGGCGAGGGGCTGAGGGCTGCATGCTTCTGTTTATCCTGAGCCAAACCCTAGCCGCCACCTCCTGAGCCAAACCCTAGCCGCTCGCGAGTCTTTGGTACACTCGCGATCGGCGTTCAGCCCGGACGTGTGGATACCGGTGGAGGCGCTGCTCGTTGCGGTGTTGATCGGCATCAACAACCTACAGATTGGATCTGCTCGTGGTGTGGTTGATCGCGTGGAGAGCGATCTGTTGGGACGATCGGCTACTTCCACTACTACCTCGACGCGCGGGGTTGGATCGGCTTCTCCAACTCTTCTTCCGCTGCGCTGCGCGTCTAGTGGTAACGATCCATGATCCCTCCTTAAGCATGATGTCCATGTGTGCGCGGTAGAAAAGTTTTGTTTTCTGCTTTCGTAGCCTACACGCATTCCTTCAGCGCGCGCCAGTCCACGAGACTTTAAACAGGTCGTAGTGCGGAGGCCCGCCTTCGCACGCGCAAGTCCATGAGACTTTAAACAGGTCGCAGTGCGGAGGTCCGCCCTCGCGTGCGCCAGTGCATGAGACTCTAAACAGGTCGTAGTGCGGAGGTCCACCTTCGCAGACGCCAGTCCGCGAGACTGTAAACAGGTCGTCGTGCAGACGTCCGCCTTCGCACGCGCCAGTGTACGGACTATAAACAGGTCGTAGTGCGGAGGCCCGCCTTCGCACGCGCTAGCTCCACGGAGTACTCAACGCGCGAACCCCGCGGGCGCATGGCACCCGGGCGACGAGCAGGAGGCAGCGCTCGCACGGTTCACACTAACGGCGAACTTGGAATGTGGGGATCTCGGCTCCGCACAGCACGACCGCGTCCTAATTATCAGGAGATCTATATATCGGGAAAATCTTTCAAGTACAGAGGCCCGCCAACATCCCTGCCGCTCTAAGTAGCTATTCGGCAGGCTCGTCCTTAACACGCGATAAGGACGGGGTTCCGCCGGAAGAAAGTTGGCCCGCCCAAAAGTCCAGCGACTCTTCGGCCCTTCGCCAGCGTCGAAGGCGTTGCCGGGTCGCAAGGTCGGCCGCAAGAAGTCGGCCCCAACAAGGAAGCTGCCCGGGACATAGGCGAAAGTCAGAATTTATGACCGCCGTGCTTACCCCCCCTATATATCGTCATGGGTTCACATCGTTAGGTAGAATGCGATTCTACGTCTAACTTGTTTTTGCAGGGAATGATGTGAATAGTATGGCCCTATATCTTATTGGAATGTATGAGATGTATGTGATGCATGTAACATTCGTTCATGGCCTGCGTGTCATGATTATTTCAGCTATTGTTAGCTGTCTATATTGTATTTAACGACCTGCGTGTCGACCTTAATGCTTGAATCTATCTTTGTAATCTTCAATTAGTAGCCTAGTTTTGAGGTTACAAGCTTTCAAGCATGGTGGCCTAAAGGAGTGATGTGGAGGATGGAGATCGTCTACACCTACATGGAGATGGAGATCACCATTTTTGGGCCATACTACTTCACAGTTAAATGTGTTTATCTGTGATGTTTTCTATCTTATTCTTATGCAATGATATATGTGATATGTTGCTATGGTAGGATAGAATCCCTCATAAAATTAGGTGTTCATGCCCTTCCATATGTTGCACCAAAAGATAATGATCACCGCATGGTAGGTCTACCAAAGTAGAGTGCCGTCGGTTATCATCATTATTTGGGGTAGATGTCGGACATCTACATGCGGAAGCATTTGGTTTACTTAACAAGGTTATCAAAACAGTTTTGGACCTTGGGGCATAGGTTGGGGCCGGGGCATATTGATGTCACCCAACAAGCAAGAGTCACATAGGGATGTGATTAGCAAGGTGTTGCTTACCCATGTCACTAGTTTTCTAGCCGTGATGCCAAAGCTCACTAGGAATTAGTGAAATGAGGATCTTGACCCACTATGTAACTTAGAGGGAGTTTTGTTGCAAAAACACATAGTGGGAGTCTTTTGTTAAATAGTTTAATGAAAGATGAACATAAACATAGTGCTAAACTTTGCATATTCTTGCGTTGTAGATCATGTCAGCTAACGCTGCATCCAGTACTTTTAATTTGTGATCTATTCTTGAGAAAGGAAAACTCAATGGAACGAACTTTATGGATTGGTATCGCAACTTGAGAATTGTTCTCAAGCAAGAGCGCAAGGAGTATGTCCTTGAGTCTCCTTATCCTGATGACTTGCCTGATAATGCTACTGCGGCTACACGAAGAGCTTATGAGAAGCAAACGAATGATTGCCTTGATGTGAGCTATCTCATGCTTGCCACAATGTCCTCTGAGCTTCAGAAGCAATATGAGAACACAGATGCCTACAATATCATTGTGGGGTTGCGTGGTATGTTTGAGAACCAAGCAAGGGTGAGAGGTTCAACACTTCAAAGTCCTTGTTTGCGTGCTGAGCTTGCAGAGGGGAATCCGTCACCCTTATGTGATTAAGATGATTGGCTACATTGAGAGTCCGGAAAAGCTTGGTTTTCCCTTAGCCAAGAGTTGGCTACTCGATGTGATTCTCCGATCGCTCCCGAGCTTTGAGCCATTCATCTTGAACTATCACATGAACAACATGGACAAGACCTTGGGTGAGTTACATGGGATGCTAAAAGCTGCCGAGAAAGCATTAAGAAAAGCAGCAATCATGTGATGATGATGCAGAAAGGCAAGGGCAAGCCCAATGTCAAGAAAGCGCGGTCAAAAGAAAGTTAGCTCCCGATGAGATCGCGAGTAGTTCTAAGGCCAGCAAGTCAAGAAGGGCGCTGCTCCTAATGCAGATTGTTACTCGTAAGCAATCGGGGCATTGGAAAAGGCGCCCAAAGTACTTGGAGGATCTTGAGAAGAAGAAGGAAGTCCGACTTCCACCGGTATAAATGTTATAGAAATCAATCTTGCTACTTCATCTACTGATTCTTGGGTATTTGATACCGGATCGGTTGCTCACATTTGCAAATCGTTGCGGGGCTAAGAAGAAGTAGAAGTTTGAGGAGGAGCGAAGTGGATCTTCGCGTTGGCAATGGAGCAAAAGTTGCTGCGGTGGTGTTGGCACCATGCCATTGTCTTTACCATCGAGATTAGTTTTGGAATTGAATAATTGTTATTGTGTTCCATCTCTTTCAAAGAACATTATTTCGCTTCATGTTTGCAAGCGAAGGTTATGACTTTAGATCTGTGAACAATGGTTGTTCTCTTTATTTCAAAGATATGTTCTATTGTCATACTCCATTGGTGAATGGGTTATATGTTCTTACTCTTGAAGAGTCACCGGTCTATAACATTAATGCAAAGAGGCAACGTTCGAATGATTTGAATCCCACGTTTATTTGGCATCGCCGCTTAGGTCACATAAATGAGAAACGCATGGAGAAGCTCCATAGAGATGGTATTCTACACTCATTTGATTTTGAATCATTTGAGACATGCGAATCTTGTTTACTTGGCAAGATGACAAAGGCACCTTTCATCGGTCAAGGTGAGCGGGCAAGTGACTTATTGGCACTCGTACATTCGATGTATGTGGACCAATGAGCTCAACAACGAGAGGTGGTTTTCAATACTTCATAACTTTTATCGATGACTTTAGTAGATATGGGTATATCTACGATGAAGCATAAGTCTGAATCCTTTGAAAAGTTCAAAGAATTCCAAAATGAAGTGCAAAATCATTTAGGCAAGACAATCAAGTTTCTACGATCTGATCGTGGAGGCGAGTATTTGAGCCATGAGTTTGGTAATCATCTGAAGGATTGTGGAATTGTTCCACAATTGAGTCCGCTAGGAACGCCTCAATGGAATGGGGTATCTGAATGGAGAAATCACACCTTATTAGATATGATGCGCTCCATGATGAGCCAAAGTGATCTTCTGTTGTCTTTTTGGGGGTACGCTCTTGAAACAGCCGCTTTCACACTAAACAGGGTTCCATCAAAATCAGTAGAAAAGACACCATATGAGATGTGGACAGTACAACGTCCTAGCTTGTCTTTTCTTAAGATTTGGGGGTGTGAGGCTTATGTAAAACGTTTGCAATCTGACAAGCTCAGTCCTAAATCTGATAAATGCTTCTTTATTGGGTATCCTAAGGAAACAAAAGGATATTACTTCTATAATCGAGAAGAAGGCAAAGTGTTTGTCGCCCGGCATGGTGTCTTCTTAGAGAAAGAGTTTCTCTCAAGAAGGGATAGTGGGAGCACGGTGCAACTTGAAGAAATTCAAGAAACACCTGAAAACATTTCAGCTCCTACAGAACCACAACATGATGAACAAACTGTTGAAGATCCTGTTGTGGACACACCGGCACCACGTAGGTCGAGAGGTCACGTCGTGCACCGAGAGGTACATGTTCTTGACTACTCAACAACGGGACATATTGTTGTTAGACAACGATGAGCCTAAGACCTATGAAGAAGCGATGGTGGGACCGGACTACGAGAAATGGCTTGAAGCCATGAGATCCGAAATTGAATCCATGCACAGTAATCAAGTTTGGAACTTGGTTGATCCACCTGATGGTGTTAAAATCATTGAGTGCAAATGGGTTTTCAAGAAAAAGATAGGCATAGATGGAAATGTTCACATCTATAAAGCGCGATTGGTGGCCAAAGGTTTCAAACAAATTCAAGGTGTTGATTATGATGAAACTTTTTCACCCGTCGCAATGCTAAAGTCTATTCGGATCAATCTAGCGATTGTTGCGTATTTCGACTATGAAATATGGCAAATGGATGTCAAAACAGCTTTCCTTAATGGAAATCTGAGTGAGGATGTGTACATGACACAGCCCACGGGTTTTGTCGATCCGCAATCAGCTGGAAAGATATGCAAGCTGCAAAGATCCATTTATGGATTAAAGCAGGCATCTCGGAGTTGGAACATTCGTTTTGATGTAGTAATCAAAGGGTTTGGTTTCATCAAGAACGAAGAAGAGCCTTGTGTTTACAAAAAAGCTAGTGGGAGCGCACTCGTATTTCTGGTCTTATATGTGGATGACATATTACTGATCGGAAATGACATTCCTATGCTCGAATCTGTTAAGTCTTCATTGAAAAATAGTTTCTCTATGAAAGACTTAGGAGAGGCGGCATATATTCTGGGCATCAAGATCTATAGGGATAGATCAAGAAGGCTAATTGGATGAAGCCAAGATACGTACATTGACAAGGTGTTGAAAAGGTTCAACATGCAGGATTCCAAGAAAGGCTTTCTACCTATGTCACATGGTATAAATCTTAGCAAGAGTCAGTGTCCTAGTACACCTGATGAGCGGGATAAAATGTGTCGGGACCCCGGATTTCTGAACCCGGACCCTCTGTGTATTACTGCACTAGTCCCAGATCAAAGCTAGTGCACACAGTTAAACAGAAATGAATACATAACCAGCAACGCTTTATTACAATATTACAGAGTACACACGAAACACAGCGGAAGCAAAAGATAAACTCGGTGAAGACCCATCAATACGCCACAGGCAATTGACTGGGGAAGCGCGATGATGAGGACATCACTTCTTCGGATACATACAACACTCCTCCACTTGACATTCAAGGACCAATCACTAGAGCTCGCGCCCGACAATTGAATTTACAGGTGAGCTCGTTCCTAAGTACTTCCTTTTGTTCATTCGAGAATAGATTGCTACCTAATGATTTAATTATGATTAGGAACCATGGAGAGGACCTGGAAGTACTTGGAGAAGGGCTACAAGGCGCACAAGTCCAGCAAGGGCGGTCGAATCATGTTGGAGGCCCAACTCAAACCGACTTCGAATCCAATTCGGAGTCCAGGACCAGACCTCACTAAAACGGACGCCCAGATCGCATCCAGACTCCGTTTTGGACGTTCCACATATGTATGGAAAGCTGAGAAGACCACCTTTCCAATGGCTTTGGTCCCATGTCAAAATTCCTTCTGAGTGAACAGGAATCGTCGAAACAAGTGGGCGTTCAGAATCTGTCAGGGTGCTGCGCCACCGTCTTTTGGGCCGATCGGCTTTGTATCGTGTTGGAGCCCATTAGGGCGCGCCCAGGGTTTTGCACGCCCCTAACTCCTTTATATCCAGCTGCCACCCCACCATTAGGGTTGGGTTTTGCTTAGATTAATTCTGTCTTTGAACAGTTTCGCCGTTCATCGGTTTGTGAGACCCCAACTTTCGAGTGCTAAATCAATACATCTGCAATTCAGTTGTGTTCTTCCTTGTTCTTGCTTGTGTTCTTCGATTCGCAGGCAAGGATTAGCCTTCTTGGCGAGGTCAACCGCTGCGCGGTTGATAACCTGAGGAGACGTGGTGCTGCGATTGCGGGTTCGGGCGTGTCGTTCGGAAGCGGATCGAATTGTGTCGTGCCTCCACCAAATCGAACATATCCAGAACCTGCTGGAAGATCGGGACCCCGTGCCCATCAAGTGGTAATCAGAGCTTCAGGTGTTCCTTCAGGTTCGAGAATACCCTACCTTTGTTGTTTTCGTTCATCCTAGAGTCCATTTAAAAGCCCTACAAAAAAATTTTGTAGTCATAGGTTGTTTCCTGTCCCAGATCTCGTTTAGCCTTTTGCACAACTTAATTTCAGAGTCCGTAGTGTTGAGTTTGTGTCCTTTGTCGAGTTGTGTTGCTGGTTTAGATCGTGTTTTGTTTCGGGTTATCTTGCTTCCGCTACCTCTCATACCCTCTGTTTCGGGTTAGGCGTGAAACCCTAGCCGTCATCCATCGCGTATTCCACCCTCTGTTTTTGTTTTCCCACCCATATCCCACCCTCTGTTTGAATCATCCTTCGCATCTCGTGATCACGCTGCATCATCCCCCACCTTTCCCCCCAGCTTCCGCCACCAAATTCCACCAATTTCATCCACCCGATTTCGTTTCGGCCTCCACAGAAACCATAACTCGGAGCCTCAACTTCAAACGGCCGTAACTTTTGCATACGGACTCGAAATCAGTTGCTTTTTTTTTGAAATTGGGTGAAATTAAATTTTACATCCGATACTCCCCCACTTCGTCGGGTTCGGCGATTTTATTTTCCCGAAATTCGGCCTGGAAAGTGCAGTACTCGAGCTCCGAAATTGAATCACCAAATTTTCAGCGCATTCATTATTTTCTGTAGGCCACACCTTACATCGGATTGAGTTGAAACTTTGTGTGGTTCCTATTTCTGTGCTCTGCTCTGTGAAAAAAATAAAATAAAAAAGACAGAAAAAAGAAAAATTTCGGCATAGTAGAGAAGAGAGAGAAATTCAGTTCTCGGCTCTAGTACTGGCCCAAAAAAAAAAGAAAAAAAAGAAAAAAAACAGAAAAAAAAATCGGACAGAGCACAGTTTTAGGTGACAGAAATTCATTTGTTTTGTGCTTATGCTGAATTAAGTCTCTCATTCCCTGGCCATCTTTGTTGCTGTCTTCGCTTACTTTCTGGCCGTGATTCCTTGTTCATCATATCCTAACACTGATATAGGACACATTTAGGCCAGCAACTAGGACCAGTGCTTTGGACATTTATTCAGCATTACTATCTGTTATTGATTTGTGTTCCATCGACATATTTGGCCTTCCAAGCTCCATATATCTACTACGGATAGCACGTTTTGACCCTTGCAATCGTACTCCACGCTCGACATGGTTTCACGAACCACCACCGGTTGTACCACTGTTGCTTTGGTAAGAACACTTGTAAGAGCTTGGTAAGCCACTTCCTTTGCGAGATTCCACCGCCCTTCATTTGTAGTTGATAGGATAATCCTTTTGTTTTCCTGTGTTTCCACTAACCATGGCAGAGACGAAGGACACGGGTCACCGGTCGATTTCAACGAGTGTGTTAGTCGCGCCGGCTACAAGCTGCGCCGACAAACAAAATGCTTCACTCGGCGCGAGAATGGACACCATCATCGCCGCCATTGCCAAGTTGAACACCACGGAAGGCATTGAGCGGGTGGAGCGGCGGTTGGTCGACCTCACCGGTCGAATGGACAAATTGGAGGCACGTCGCCACTGTCAATGACGGCCATCGCCCCGATGATGACATAGTGTATGATGCGATGGCAACATTGATCGGCGGCGACACAAGATGCACGACTACGTCGGCGTCTTCAACAAAACCGACAAGGTATGGGAGGTAATAACCAGAACCGACATGGTATGGAAGGTAATAACGGACTCGTCATGGTACCGACGACCCTTTGCTAAAGTTAAGTTTACCATTCCATCTTTTTCTGGTCTTTATGATGCTGAAATATATCTTGATTGGGAGATGACGGTAGAGCAAAAATTTAATTCTCACTTGGTTCTGAACAACATAGAGTTAGACAAGCTACTAGTGAGTTTAAGGACTTTGCTATTATCCGTGGAATGAACTAAGTAACATGCGCTTACAACTTTGATACATGGGAGCAGTTAAAAGAAGATATGCGTAATCGCTTTGTTCCTCCCACATATAAACTTGAATTGAGAAAAAATTGCAGCGCTTAGAACAAGGTGATCGCTGCATTCGGGACTATTATGCTGAGCTTCAAAAGGGTATGATGCGTTGTGGGGTTGTTGAGGACACAGAGGATAAGATTTGTCGTTTCTACGGGGTTACGGCGTGAAATTCAGGATATTGTTGATTATAAAGAATTTACTATCATCAACCAGCTTGTTCCACCTTGCTATGCTTGCAGTAAAAGAATTGCAGGACGCAAGGAATCAGCGAAGGCACGACCGAACGCCCCTTCTACACGCCGCGAACGACTACATCGGCGGATCGCCCAAGTCTTCTTGAATTTTCGTTCTCCCCACCACTGTGAACAAGATTGCAGCAGCGCCACCGGCCACCTTCCAAAAATTCTTTGCGGTTCCAGCCAAGAGTAGTTCTTCTTCCGTGGCTTCAACGGGTCGCTCCTCCGACATTCGGTGCCATCGCTGCCATGGGCTTGGTCATGTGCGTAAGAATTGCCCTAGCCAACGGGCATACATCGCCACGAAGATGGAGGCTACATCGACGCCGGATGTCGAGGAGGATGATGATGTTGCTGCTGCCACGGACGACAATGGCGGTGGTGATGACGATCTAGTCCTTGGTGGGCGCCCACAGCGACGCGCTACGGAGCATCATTGTGCAGCGAGTCCTCGGCACACAGGTACAACAAACCGACAAGCTTCAACGCCATAATTTGTTTCAGACTTTCTTCGCAATCAACAACCGGCGTGCACGTGTCATCATTGATGGAGGAAGCTGCAACAACTTGGTGAGTTCTGATTTGGTCAAGAAGCTTGGCTTGACCACGCGACCACATCCACATCCATACCATATTCAGTGGTTAAATGATTCGGAAAAGCTAAGGTAACGCAAACATGCCAGTACATTTTTCCATTGGTGGTTATGCTGATCATGTTGATTGTGATGTGGTTCCCATGCAAGCATGCTCTCTTTTATTGGGTCGACCTTGGGAATTTGATAATGATGCTTTACACCATGGTAGTAGTAACAAATACACTTTTATGCATAAGGAAAGAAAGTTACTTTACTGCCTTTGACCCACTGAGATTATAGAGGCCGATAGGGAGAGAGTTGTTGCTGCTAATGATGCAAAGGAACATGATAAATCTGAAAAACAGCAAGTAATTCATTTGAAAAATTCTGTTATGCTTGCCACAAAATCAGACCTTGCTGAAATTGATGATGTTAATGATACATGCTATGCTTTTGTGTGCAAAGATGCTTTATTTTCCCTTGATAATATGCCTTGCATTTTGCCTGCTCTGTCACTAACCTTTGCAGGAGTTTAGAGATGTTTTCCCGATGAGATACCTCCGGGACTTCCACCCATTAGAGGGATTGAACACCAGATTGACTTAATCCTCGGAGCGAGTTTGCCAAACCGTGCGGCGTCTGGGACCAATCCCGAAGAGACTAAGGAGATTCAGCGACAAGTCCAAGACCTTTTGGACCGTGGGTGCGCACGTGAGAGCCTTAGTCCTTGTGTTGTTCTGTTCTTTTGGTTCCCAAAAAGATGGTTCTTGGCGTATGTGTGTAGATTGTAGAGCCATTAACAACATTACTATAAGGTATCGTCATCCTATTCCTAGGCTAGACGACATGCTTGATGAGTTGTGTGGTGCTATAATTTTCACAAAGATTGACTTGCGTAGTGGATACCACCAAATAAGAATGAAACTTGGCGATGAATGGAAAACTGCTTTTAAAACTAAGTTCAGCTTGTATGAGTGGTTAGTCATGCCTTTTGGTTTAACTAATGCACCTAGCACTTTCATGAGATTAATGCACGAGGTTTTACGTCCTTTCATTGGCAAATTTGTGGTTGTTTACTTTGATGATATCTTGATTTATAGCAAGTCCATGGATGAACATTTGAATCACTTACGTGTTGTTTTTACTGCTTTGAAAGATGCGCGTTTGTTTGGTAACCTTGACAAGTGCACGTTTTGCACGGATCGAGTCTCTTTTCTTGGCTATGTTGTGACTCCACAGGGAATTGAGGTTGATAGAGCCAAGGTGGAGGCGATATGGAGTTGGCCCACGCCCACGACAGTCTCCCAAGTGCGGAGTTTTCTTGGCCTTGCAGGATTTTATCGCCGCTTTGTCAAAGAATTCAGCACCATTGCGACACCGTTGATTGAGTTGACAAAGAAAGCCGTCGTGTTCCATTGGGGCCATCACAAGAGGAGTCCTTTAATCTTTTGAAGGACAAGCTTACACACGCACCATTGCTCCAACTTCCGGATTTTGGTAAGACTTTTGAGCTCGAATGTGATGCTAGCGGAATTGGTATTGGTGGTGTTTTGATGCAAGAGGGCAAACACTGTTGCCTACTTTAGTGAAAAATTGAATGGTCCTGCTCTTAATTATTCCACGTATGATAAAGAATTGTATGCTCTTGTTCGTTCTTTAGAGACGTGGCAAACTATTTATGGCCTAAAGAATTTGTCATTCATTCGATCATGAATCACTTAAGCATATTCGTAGTCAAACCAATTTGAATCGTAGACATGCTAAGTGGGTTGAATTTATTGAATCTTTTCCTTATGTCATTAAACACAAGAAAGGGAAGGATAATGTGATTGCTTGATGCTTTGTCCCGACGCTATACCATGTTGTCTCAACTTGATTGTCGATTTTTGGTCTTGAACCTATTAAAGCACAATATCTGTTGATGCTGATTTTAAAGATGTGTTGTTGCATTGTAAAGAGGACAAGCATGGAATAAATTCGTGATCAATGATGGGTTTTGTTTAGAGCTAACCGCCTATGCATTCCAGTTGGATCCGTTCGTCTTTTGTTGTTGCAGGAGGCGCATGGAGGCGGTTTGATGGGACATTTTGGTGCTAAGAAGACGGAGGACGTTCTGGCCACACACTTCTTTTGGCCAAAGATGAGGCGAGATGTTGAGCGGTTTGTGGCTCGCTGCACTACATGTCAAAAAGCTAAGTCTCGTTTGAATCCACATGGTTTATATATGCCTCTTCCTGTTCCTTCTATTCCGTGGGCAGATATTTCTATGGACTTTGTTTTAGGATTGCCTAGGACTAAGAGGGGGAGGGATAGCATTTTTGTTGTTGTGGATCGCTTTTCTAAGATGGCTCACTTTATACCATGTCATAAAACCGATGATGCCGTTCATATTGCTGACCTCTTTTTCAAAGAAATAGTTCGTTTGCATGGTATGCCTTCTACTATTGTTTCAGATGTGATGTCAAGTTCTTGAGTCACTTTTGGCGTACTCTATGGAACAAGTTGGGTACAAAGTTGTTGTTCTCTACAACATGTCACCCACAAACTGATGGCCAAACTGAGGTAGTGAACCGCACATTGTCTACCATGTTGAGAGCTATTTTGAAGACCAATTTGAAGTTGTGGGAAGAGTGTTTGCCGCATGTTGAGTTCGCATATAATCGAGCGGAACACTCCACCACTAAGGTAAGCCCTTTTCAGGTAGTGTATGGATTCAATCCCCGTGCCCCTATTGATATTTTACCTTTGCCTACTAGTGAGAGAGTTCATAATGATGCTAAGGAGCGTGCTGATTTTATTGTCAAGATGCATGAGACTACTAAGGCAAACATTGAAAAGATGAATGAAAAATATAGGATTGCTGGTAGTAAAGGTCGAAAGGAAGTTAAACTTGAACCGGGTGATTTTGTTTGGTTGCACTTGAGAAAGGATCGATTTCCTGAGTTAAGAAAATCAAAATTGATGCCTAGAGCTGCTGGTCCTTTTAAGATAATTGAGAAGATAAATGATAATGCATATAAACTTGAGTTGCCTCCCGAGTTTGGGGTTAGTCCCACCTTTAACATTTCAGATTTGAAGCCATACTTGGGAGAAGAAGATGAGGCTGAGTTGAGGACAACTCCGCTTCAAGAGGGGAGGATGATGAGGACATCACTTCTTTGGATACATACAACACTCCTCCACTTGACATTCAAGGACCAATCACTAGAGCTCGCGCCCGACAATTGAATTTACAGGTGAGCTCGTTCCTAAGTACTTCCTTTTGTTCATTCGAGAATAGATTGCTACCTAATGATTTAATTATGATTAGGAACCATGGAGAGGACCTGGAAGTACTTGGAGAAGGGCTACAAGGCGCACAAGTCCAGCAAGGGCGGTCGAATCATGTTGGAGGCCCAACTCAAACCGACTTCGAATCCAATTCGGAGTCCAGGACCAGACCTCACTAAAACGGACGCCCAGATCGCATCCGGACTCCGTTTTGGACGTTCCACATATGTATGGAAAGCTGAGAAGACCACCTTTCCAATGGCTTTGGTCCCATGTCAAAATTCCTTCTGAGTGAACGGGAATCGTCGAAACAAGTGGGCGTTCAGAATCTGTCAGGGTGCTGCGCCACCGTCTTTTGGGCCGATCGGCTTTGTATCGTGTTGGAGCCCATTAGGGCGCGCCCAGGGTTTTGCACGCCCTAACTCCTTTATATCCAGCTGCCACCCCACCATTAGGGTTGGGTTTTGCTTAGATTAATTCTGTCTTTGAACAGTTTCGCCGTTCATCGGTTTGTGAGACCCCAACTTTCGAGTGCTAAATCAATACATCTGCAGTTCAGTTGTGTTCTTCCTTGTTCTTGCTTGTGTTCTTCGATTCGCAGGCAAGGATTAGCCTTCTTGGCGAGGTCAACCGGCTGCGCACGGTTGATAACCTGAGGAGACGTGGTGCTGCGATTGCGGGGTTCGGAACGTGTCGTTCGGAAGCCGGATCGAATTGTGTCGTGCCTCCACCAAATCGAACATATCCAGAACCTGCTGGAAGATCGGGACCCCGTGCCCATCACGCGACCTAGAACTCCTGAAATCCTTCATCGAAGACACCGGCGAAGTAGTCGTAGTCACCTTCTTGAGCTTCGTATTCTTTTGAGATTTATTTTTGAGTGTAGCATGTGAGTACATAAAGTACTCCGCAAGTCTTGGGAAAAATGCATAGATGCAAGGCTTGACAAAGGAAGGCTATATGGTTCTTTTGCACAAAGCAATGTTTTAAATTCAATTACCAATAACTATTTTCAAAGGCATCCATTTATTAAAATAATGGTTTTAACAGAACTAACATTAACTCACTAGTGAAGGTTCCATCTACCAACACTAGCTTCAACAACTTGAACAAGTTTAATACTGCGGGTTACATCCACCCTCTCTGGCTCCAACTGTCAGGATACCCTTCCGAGAGTTCCCTCCACCCTCGGAATACAAAACTTTTGATTTTAAAACAAAACAAGAAATCTACCATGTGAATGCATTCCTTGCCCGCCCTTGACCGTGGGCACGGCTATTCGAATAGTTTTACACTCTGCAGAGGTTGTACAACTTTACCCACAAGAGATAAATTATCCTAAAAGTCAACACGCTTCCTTTGGCATGACACCCAGATAAAATATCACAAAGCCTTTACCTTACTCTAATCTTGCTAGATACCACCCATTGAGGTTTCACCGCAGTAGGCTAACCGCCTCAACCAAGCCCCTCTTGCGCCGTATGAGTACTGAGAAATCCTGTCCCTCACTGTGGATAACCAGTCCATCCACGGCACCCACTTTCCATCTTGGTGGCACCTAAACTAGGCTATCATAAGTTAGTCGGCTAGGTCGTACCCATATAGACTTGTGGTTGTACGGTTAATGCTCGATCTGGACAAACACAAGCGTCGGTCCTTAATTGACTAGGTGGAACATACGCTTAACAAGATCTCGTGCTAATCGCACCAAGCCAAACCAACCATCCACCCTAATCTAAACCATCTTTCACATTTTTATTTTATTTTAAAGGAAACAGTGGTAACTCCAATCACCACAACTTTGTAAACACAAGGGTTTCAACAGTAAATCATAATTTCCCAGTTTCAAAGTTCCAAGGGTATATATTTAGCATGACTAAGCATTATACTACCATACTATCATTGTCAAAGAATAAATAATAATCTCATTAATGAGACAAAGGAAGTTCTAGGGTGACAAGGCTACATGACAATCAATTCCAATGGAGGGCATAACAAGGTTAGATTAACTACTACCTTAAGATTTGAATTATCATTTTATGTAAATAGCAATGCATAACATTTAAAATAATTAAAACATTTCAAAATCATAGGTTCAAGATGATCAAAGGAGACTTGCCTTCTGCAGGGGTTGGGGTCTTCTTGTTGAGGAGTGGAGAGGTCTTCTTCAACGTTGGATTCTACGCACGAGGGAAAAGCAACAAAACAAATAAATTCAAATAAAAATTCAAACAAACTCAAAAATTCAGATGGAGGCCATGGTTGGATAGGTCATGATTTTAGATGAATTTAGAAATTTGAATGGCTGAATTTGGAGTTAAAATGAGAAAGTTATGCTTGTTTGAAGTTTTCAGTTTGAATAAATCCAGAAATTAAGAAATTTCTGACAGGTGGGGCCCACTGGGAATATTCAATTTTAATCTTTTATTTTAATTCCGAGAGCCTGACAGGTGGGACCCACTGAACAGTAGACCCTCTGCGGTCACTGACATGTGGGACCCCTCTGTCAGTGTCCTCATCTGCTTTGGTCACTGACAGGTGGGACCCACTGGGATCTGGACCCACTTGTCAGATGCTGACGCAGACGGGTGGGGCCCAGATGACAGTGGCCCGCACAGACGGCTGCCGCTGACGGGTGGGACCCACTTGTCAGCGCGGAAAATAAACGAAAAACTCAACCCAGCGCGCGGAGCCGAGGGCTCGAACGCGCACCGGGGAGTTAAGAGCGCTTTGTTAACTGTGGGGAGGGGAGGCTTTGCCTACCCATATGGGGTAACAAATCCCTTTGAGGGGTACCTTCGGTGGCCCGGCGGCGATGGTCGGGCGACGCGCGCGGCGGCAGGGAAGGCGGGCGTGCTCGGGTGCTGCGTAGATTGTAATCTACGTGCGAAGGGGGTTCGGTTGGAGTGGTTGGCGAGGTCCGGGGATGAACGGAGACGGCCGGCGGCGAGGGAGCAGCGGAGGTAGCTCGGGTGCTCCGGTGCGACGGCGCTCCGGCGACGGGAAGAGGTGGCCGAGGTGCCCAGGAGATTCCCCGATGCTCGGAGAAGCTGTAGGTGGCGGCTACGGGCTCCGGGGAGGTCCGAGGCGGCGGGGAGAGCTCGTCGGAGTTGGGCGGGGCTCGCGGAGAGAGAAACCCGGCTGCGGGCGTCTCAGGGCTCCGGAGGAGAGATGGAGGGTGCTGGGTGATGGTGCGGGGAGAGGCGGAGGTCGAGGGGCTATTTATAGAGCTCGGGGAGGGGTGAGGCAGCGGGAATTCCTCGCCGAAGTCGCGGCCGGGGTTCGGTTTGAATTGGGGATGAGCCGTCGGAGTCGACGCGGAGCTCCGGGCTTTTAGGGGATAAGGAGCGCATCTCCCCGGGAATTCAAATCCCTGAACGAATCGAAGATTGAGGCAGAGTTCGAGTAAGATTCGGTCGCCGGTTTCTTCGGGAGAGAGAGAGAAAGGAGGAGGAGTCCGGCGTCCGCGCGGAGACGACGGAACTGACCAGCGGGGCCCGCAGTCAGCGAGAGCAGGGCGTGCGGTGCGGATGGCGGCCACGCAACCCAAAGGCGATCGGCGGCGCGCAAGTGGGAGGGAACGCCGGATGGGCGCTCGGGATGGCGTGGCGTGCATCCGGGCGCCACGCGCCAAGCGGGAGGGAGGAAGGCGGGGTCGCCGACGGGCCGGCCGCTTGGCGGCGAGAGGAGAGAAGCGGCTGGATCGGGCCGAGTGGCGGCGTGGGCGGTCTGGGCCGCCCACGCGTCCGGAGGGAGAGGGGAAATTTTATTTTTCAAAATTGTATTTCTAATTTGAGAAAAGGCTAGAAAATTATTTAGGCCTCGAGAAAAATATGAAAATACCTCCAAAATTCCAGAAAAATTCACAGAAGCTTCTGGGGGCATTTTGGACTGAATAAAATTATTTCCAACTACTGTTGGTATTTAATTTTCATAGTTTGAATTACCTTTTAATTTTTAAAATGGGTTTTAAATTCCAGAAAATTCAGAAAATCCAATAAAAGCCAAATAAAATCCAATTACTTTAAAATAATTAACTTGAATTTGAATTTTCCAAAAAGCAAATTTTTGGGATGTGACAAAATGAATGCGATTCCATATGCTTCGGCTATGGGGTCCATTATGTATGCCATGCTTTGTACACGTCCAGATGTCTCGTATGCTTTAAGTGCTACAAGTAGATACCGATCGAGATCGGTGAAAGTCACTGGATTGCCGTAAAGAACATCTTGAAGTACTTGAGAAGAACTAAAGATGTGTTCCTTGTCTATGGGGGTGAGGAAGAGCTCGTTGTAAATGGTTACACCGATGCTAGCTTCCAAACTGACAAAGATGATTTTAGATCGCAATCTGGATTTGTGTTACTCACTGAATGGCGGTGCGGTAAGTGGAAGAGTTCCAAGCGAGACGGTTGCTGATTCTACAACGAAGCCGAGTACATAGCGACTTCAAGGCGCTAAAGAGGCCGTTTGGATCAAGAAATTTGTTTCGAGCTTGGTGTCTTTGGCTAGTGCCTCGGCCCAATGGACCTCATGTGACAATAGTGGGGCCATTGCGCAAGCCAAGGAGCCGATCACACCGTAAGTCCAAGCACATTCTACGGCGATTTCATCTCATCGCGAGATTGTGGAGAGGCGATGTGAAGATATGCAAAGTACAAGCGGACTTGAACATTGCAGATCTGTTGACAAAGCCGCTTCCCACCAAAGCATGAGGCTCACACTAGGGCAATGGGTATTAGATACCTACATGGTTGACTCTAGTGCAAGTGGGAGAGCTGTTGGTGATATGCCCTAGAGGCAACATGGAGATGTTGAATATATCACATACTATGTTTATGATACATTGCTTTGTTCCTTGAAATAGACATTATCATTATTGATCAATGAGTATGTGACTTATTCATGAGACTCTTAATGCCAAAATGTTGCTATTTCCAAATGATCTCGATTATATATCATATGAGGAGCAGATATGATTCAAAGATCACATATGTATTGATTGATGATCATGTCTCATGGATCATGGTATGGAGATACCAAATCAATAATATGGACATGTGTTAGTGAACATATGTTGGATAGACCCGCCATGAGACACTGCAGAGATTCCATGTGTCATCGATTGGTCTCAAGTGGTGTTTATGTAGAATCCTTAGACTTGAGATCATCATGGTTCCCAACATGCGTAGTAGCCTATTTTGGGACTACTAACCACTACTCCGTGAATCGGGTAGTTATAAAAGTAGTCTTCGGGTTTGCTATGAAACATGTAGTGGAATGTGAATGATCAAGATAGAATTTGCCCCTCCTTATGGGAGAGATATCTCTGGCCCTCGATGTAATGGATTATGAAAGTGCATGGCCATGCCAAGGTGATTGAGGAGTCAATCACGAGTTTATAATCCATCACGGAATCGAGAGAGTGATTGAGCTATTAAGAGGATGACACAGTCTCGCCTTGAGCTCAATCTATATCGTGAGGCAAAGGGATTCGTACATGAGAACATTACAGTTCAGCCGATATGATCTTTACGTATACTTTGGGGTTAATATGTCTTACTAGAGGCCGCTATTAATGTGGTGACCGAAAGGCGTTTCGGGTTGCGACCAAGTATACGTGAACCTCTGGTCGCACACTTAGCTGGTTGGAACACTAATTCGAATGTGATTCGGATGTGGGCTCAATTCGGATAGAGATCCGGATAGACTCCTATTGGGCCTCAGTCCACGAGGCCCAAGTGAGGAGGTCAATATATATGGAGGCGAGGGGCTGAGGGCTGCATGCTTCTGTTTATCCCGAGCCAAACCCTAGCTGCCACCTCCCGAGCCAAACCCTAGCCGCTCGTGAGTGCTGGTACACTCGCGATCGGCGTTCCAGCCCCGAACGTGTGGATACCGGTGGAGGCGCTACTCATTGCGGCGTTGATCGGCATCAACAACCTACAGATTGGATCTGCTCGTGGTGTGGTTGATCGCGTGGAGGAGACGATCTGTTGGGACGATCGGCTACTTCCACTACTACCTCGACGCGGGGTTGGATCGGCTTCTCCAACTCTTCTTCATTGCGCGCTGCGCGTCTAGTGGTAACGATCCATGATCCCTCCTTAAGCATGATGTCCTTGTGTGCACGGTAGAAAAGTTTTGTTTTCTGCTTTCGTAGCCTACGCGCATTCCTTCAGCGCGCGCCAGTCCACGAGACTTTAAACAGGTCGTAGTGCGGAGGCCCGCCTTCGCACGCGCCAGTCCATGAGACTTTAAACAGGTCGCAGTGCGGAGGTTCGCCCTCGCGCGCGCCAGTTTACGAGACTCTAAACAGGTCGTAGTGCGCAGGTACGCCTTCGCACACGCCAGTCCGCGAGACTTTAAACAGGTCGTAGTGCGGAGGTCCGCCTTCGCACGCGCCAGTCTACGGACTATAAACAGGTCGTAGTGCGGAGGCCCGCCTTCGCACGCGCCAGTCTACGGACTTTCAGCAGGTCGTAGTGTCAACAACTGCCTCCGCACGCGCTAGCTCCACGGAGTACTCAACGCGCGAACCCCGTGGGCGCATTGGCACCCGGGCGACGAGTAGGAGGCAGCGCTCGCACGGTTCACACTAACGGTGAACTCGGAATGTGGGGATCTCAGCTCCGCACAGCACGACCGCGCATGTCCTAATTATCAGGAGATCTATATATCGGGAAAATCTTTCAAGTACAGAGGCCCGCCAACATCCCTGCCGCTCTAAGTAGCTATTCGGCAGGCTCGTCCTTAACACGTGATAAGGACAGGGTTCCGCCGGAAGAAAGTCGGCCCGCCCAAAAGTCCAGCGACTCTTCGGCCCTTCGCCAGCGTCGAAGGCGTCGCCGGGTCGCAAGGTCGGCCGCAAGAAGTCGGCCCCAACAAGGAAGCTGCCCGGGACATTGGCGAAAGTCAGAATTTATGACGCAAGCGCGTACTTCATTCACAACAAGAGGGGGCATTACAACGCACGCCTACACCTAGGCACCACGGCATCACACCTGCGACTTCCCGGCGCCTTCGGAGGCCTCAGCGCCGCCCTCGTCGCGTCGAGGGACCCCGTCCAGGAATTGGCCGAGGCTCCCCTCCCCGTAAAGTGACTTCCGGAGTTTGACCCGCGCAGCGTCTACGTCGACGTAATCCTAGATCCGTTCATAGAAGGGCTTGATGGCGCGGCGAGCGGAGCGGACGGCGCCGGACATTACGCTGGCCCCGCCGGGCATCTCCAGCTGGGGGTCCTCTAGCCCGGCGACGTGCGTGCAACCACGGTGCTGCAGGAGCGCGCACACCAGGCATGCCGATGTGTACGCGCAGTGGTTGCCGAAGGTCGTCGCAGCGCCGCGCACGATGTTGGCGGCATCTCCGACCCAGCAGAGGGTCCGCAACAGCTCCTCCGGGCCGAAGGCGTGGTCCGGCACCTTGGCTACAAGCCCTTGGAGATGGCTTTCCAGTGCTTGCATGACATCCCATGCAACCACCGAAGCCTCGCCAAGCGTCCGATCACGCTCCGCTAGAGTCAGGGCGAGTTCGCCTTTTTCCTTCTCTAGCGAGGCGACCTGTTGCAGAAGGCCATCCTGCTCTGCAGCAAACTCCTGCTGCACAGCCTCCGCGGCCGACTCCCGCGCCGATGTAGCAAGTCCCTCGGTGTGCGCCTTCGCTTCGGCGCACTCCGCTTCCAGCTGGCGGATGCGGGCATCCTGGGCAGAGCGGGCTCCCGAGGCTTCGCGTAGCTCCTCCTCGGCGGCCCGCAGCCTATCCTCAAGCGCCCTTTGGGCACGAGTAGAGGCCATTTGCAAGGCCTGCCCCAGCACAAGTGTCTGCAGAACGAAAAGACTTAGCAAGCTCAGCAGGCCCAGGCGTTGTCGTATGAGTACTTACCCTCACCCCAGACACCTCGAAGGCATCCCCGAGGCGCCCCGCCCCGTAGGCCTGCAGCGCTTGCTGATCGACGCTGGCAGCCGCGTCATCCACAATCCTGCGCCACGCCCTCAGCGTCTCCGGGGGAGGCACAAAGTCCGCGGGGCTTACATGCGTGGAGGTCCCGTGTTCCGCCAAGCGCTCCTCCTCCGGAATGAGCGACACTGCAAACAGGGATAAGGAGGGCTTCGGGGACCCACCCCCTATTCCCAGACGGGGCTGCGGTGGCGTAAGCCCCCGCAGCGAGCAGAAGCCTCCGCGGTCGGGGCCGGAGACGACCGTTCCTGCACGGCGGGCGGCGTGGCCAGGGGGGCAGAGGGGGCGCACGCCGCAGGGTCTTCGGCACCTGCATCGGAGTTCCACAAGCTTCTGATGCCCGTCGCCACGACGAATACCCGCGGTGTCCGGTGGAGCTCCGGCCGTACACACGGCCACTTAGCCGGGGCAGGCAGCAATGACACCGCCCAGAAGATTCTTGCCGAGAGGCCCCGCTGCGCAGCACACGGGGCAAAGGTTTTTGTGGCGATTTCGCAGGGGCACCTCGACTTCTGCTGCTGCTGTCGGTGAAGGCAGCACGGCTCCATGTGAAGGACTACGGGTAGGCTACGCTAGCGCAAATTAATAAAAATTCTACCCGTAAACCAAGATCACTGCAGTTATAGATCACGGAATTACCACTAGACGCGCAGGTGCGGAATTGATGCAGCACGTCGGGGCCGAGTAGTCGTACTACTTCCTCGCCCACGTCGCGGTGTCCCCGCGTACAACTCCTCTATTGCGGTTCGCCCAAACGCTACGGATGCAGCGCCGCCAAAAGTATCCACACACGCACGGGGAGAGCGACGCACGCCGGATTACTAGATCCGTGCGGCGACAGTATGGGGGAGGCGGCGCCAGGGTTTGAGGAGGTCACAAAAAACTCTTTGAACCCTGAGCGCCCTTGCCCTCCTTTTATAGATGTCCTTACAAATGGGCTTCGCGAATGGAGGCCCATTAGGACTCAATACCCGATCTAACCGGATCCAATCCGAATTAGGCTTCAGCCCTTAAGTGTGTGACCTATGGGTTCACGTATGTTTAGACATGACACGAGTTTACCTACTCGGTCAATAGTTGGTAGCGACCTCTAGCAAGACGTGCCAACTCCTAAACATACACAAAGATCATATCGGATGAACCATCACAACGTTATGTACATGCCAATCCTTTTGTCTCACGATATTCGGTCGAGCTCCAAGCTGACCACTCTTTCTCGATCTCGTGATCCGAATCCCTTACTAGGTTAACTCTTAACCTTAAGTAGCATGGCCATGCATTTCTGGATCCGATCACTCGAGGCCCAGAGATATCTCTCTCGGATAGAGAGGGCAAATCCCATCTCGACCGACCATGCCTCGCAGCATGCTTCATGACAAACCAAAGCTACCTTTATAACTACCCGATTCACGAGTAGCGTTTGATAGCCCCTAAGTAGGTCGATTCACATCTCAAGTACATGCGACAATCTCAGGTCTAAGGACAAGGCGTACACATTGTGTAGAGAGAGAATCATAAGTATAATTGTTATGTCTCATGTTGGGTCGGTTCAACCCCATGTTCTAAACATGTGTCCACATTATTGGTTTGACATCTCCATGTCTATGACCTGTGAAACATGGTCATCAACCGATACATGTGCTAATCCATCATTCACGTGTGTCCTCACATGAACTCCGACTAGGGACAACTTTAGAATAACCATATAAGTAAAGAGTTTCACAAACAAGTCACATACTTGTTAATCAACACAAAGGCAATATTCAAGGAACATTTATTAAATCATGGATACAACGAAATATCATCATCTCTATGATCGCCTCTAGGGCATATTTCTAACACCATGCACCCCCACGGAGGGCGTCTCCGGCACCACAGTGGCCACGGTCGAAGGCTCCACCTCAGCATCGCCGGTCCGCCCGGATTCTGTCTCAGCGACCGCGGCGGGTGGCGAGACTTCCCCACTCCGGCTGCTCGCGGCAAGCCCGCCGTCCAGGGCACTCGCCGAAGATCCCTCGCCTCCGGCGTCTGCGCCATCCAAGCTTGAATTGGCTTACTTCGCCGAATCTGACTCCGCGTCTGCCGCGCCCTCGGGAGCGCTAGCAGCAGCAGTAGCAGCTGCCGCACCAAGCACGGCAGACGCCCCACTTCGGCCCCTCTTCCGAGATGGCGCCTTCTTCCTCGTTGCACCGTCGTCCGGAGCAGCACGGTCCGGCACGGCAAGGCCCAGGACCTCGCATACGCAGTTTATTCATCCCAGCCCCGCCTCGGCGGTGGCGGACGCGCGCTGCTCATGCTCCCTACCGGTATACGGCCCCAGGAATACGCGTGCGGCCTACTCCGCCTCCTCCAAGCGAATCCCTGAAGCAAAGGAGATAACATTAGCATATAGCACATTTCGTGTGAACAAAGGAGAGACACGGTCGAGGCTTACGAAGACCGGAGGGCGCCGGCAGCAAGCAAATCAACGGGCGAAACATTGTCGTCTTGACGCTTCTCGGCGACAAGACGCCAGTCGCGGGCAAGCGGCACCACGCCGTACATCACATACTCTTCGGCGAGGTCGCGCATGTTGAAGCGGGCGGCCACGCCTACGAGCCGCCAGGCCCTCCACCTGTCCTCATCATCGAGCGTCCGGCCGGGCGAGGGCTTGAACACGATCGGTCGGCCCGTGCACTCAAGACCGCTCCCGCTCTCCACATGGTGGTAGAACCACCGCTTCATCCAGTGAGACTCCCACTTCCCGCGAGGGGAGTTCGCAGGGAAGAGCTTGTTGCAAGTCGAACGAAGAATAAAGGTGACGCTGCCGAAGCTCGACAGCGTCCCGTCCTTTCGATCCTTGGGCTGGCACCGTGCCTCGTGAAGGTAGGCGAACAACGAGGCGCTGGGCCAGACGCCCCAGCGCAGGCCCGGCTGTACACCGCGGTGGGCCACGGCGTTGGAGTCGATTGCGCCACTCAGCCCAAAGGCCTGCAGCACGTCGCCCACGATCGCCGCCGCCGTTATGCGGAGCCCCGCGTCGAAAAAGGCAATGAATACGACCGCCTCCGACCCCTCGGGGTGCGGATCCGTCTCTTCGGCGGTGGGCAATCGTACCGCCTGGCGCTCGAACAGCTTCCCTGCGCACAGAAGTACTTGGATCGTCTTCTCGGTCACGAGCGACGGGCCCAGCTTGTCGGAGAACGCGCCGTCCTTCTCCGCCGCCAGCCACCGCTTGTTCGCCGCCGTCGGGTCGCGCTCTTTGAGCGTGTACTTCACCTCTAGCGGTGAAGATCGTCGGCGAATGCCGCAGCTACTAGCCGCCCGGCCAGGCTTGTCGCCAGATGCCATCGCTTCCCGCAAGAGGAGAATAGCGGCGAAGAATACTACGAGAGTATGGAAAGTGATGCAAGCAAGAAGGGGGCGTACAACTGCGGGAGCGCGGTCACGAGGGCTACTTTAAGCCACCCCGCCCCAATACCGGCGCGCGACGGTCGCAGTCTGGACACGACGCGATCGTACAAAGGCCCGTCCAGCACAATTCCCCATAACCAAAGACGAAGGGCCACGACCACAGCGCCAAGGGCCGTCACAGCAGGACGCTCTCCAGCCGCCATTAAAGGTGCACTAATGGGCCATGGGATCACAACAGCTTCGACGCTGCGCCATTCATCGCTCGCCCCGTATCCCTCTTCCCTAGGGAAGAGGCGAGCAGCCGCGAGCACGCAACCGTCCACATCCCGCCGCACACCAGTTGTAAGCCGCGCGTGCCTCATGCGCTAGGAGGCGGTCGCGCGATGCGGCAACCTAACCCCGCGACGGGGCGGCGTGATTCGAGAACCTTACGGCAGAGGACCGCATCGTGAGATCTCAATCACCACATGCGTGGCGGTGTTCGCGATGCGAGGTCGCCAGCTCCGCTGCCACCCGTTCGAAGGGTAGGGGACGGAGCACGCGCGTCTGCCGGCTGGCGCCCGGCTCGCGCCACCCGCTCGAAGGGTAGGGGACGGCGCGCGCGTCTCGCCGGCTGGCGCGGCACCCATCGCCACTGTTCGGAGGGTAGCGGACGGACCACGCGCGTCTACTCCGACTTGGCGCCATTTCTACTGCGTCGACGTCGGCAGCTTGATACCGGGATCCCCGCTCTAGCTGAGGTACTTTGCCGACCGCCTCGACCCTGTGCCGGGGAATAACGGCAAGCCGCTGCGGGCCAAGCAACCTCAGCGGCAGCCTCGACATGACCTAAACCATCAGGGATTCAGGCCTCTGGGTTTTCCATGTTTTGGGAGCGCAGCGGCTGGTGTGCGGCAGTTTTGCGAGTTCGTGGGCGAGATAAGCTTCAGTACATCAATGTTCCTTGACGATGGCCCCAGTTGGCACAGTCAGTGGACGCAGATGACCTCAAGCATATCTGTCTATGAGAACAAGTCAAACCTTGCCATCTTCATACGAGAGCGTGGCGCGCGCGTAGGAGGCCGTCTTCTCGATCGCCACACCAGCCTGGCCGCGGCCTCGGCCTGGACCTTCATTTCGAGAAACGGACCCGCGCGCGCGAACGGCAAAGGCAAGAGTCATGTCCCGCAAAGTCTGCCTCATTCTCCTTAACAGGCCACCTACAGTGCATCACCATTTTTTCAAAGTGATGCGGGCGGGCTCCATCAGGAACACCGACTGAAGGTAGGTCTGTTAAGGAGAACAGGGCAAACCTTGCCGTCGTATGTAGAAATGCAGCGTGAGGGTAGGAAGCGCGGCTGGCTACCGATAACTGACGCTGACCAATCTCCCAGGAAAAATGGACCTCCATCAGTACATCAACATTCCCCAAGCCGCTCAGCGTCGCTAGGGAATGTTGATGCACGGAAGGGGCCCATTTTAGGGGAGCAGCTTCTATCAAAGTACATGCAGGAACAACACCGCACCAGCGCCGTATATATACCCCATCAGCAGGGAAGCCAACCGGCGGAAGTCCAATCGGCAGGAGTCCAACCGGCGGAAGTCCAACCGCCGGAAGTCTGTCGTTACATTAATGGTCACGACGCCTCAAGGCCCGCACCGCGCCAAGCACGCTTCACCACGTGGATGGCCAGAAGAACAAGCGTCGCAGTGCGTCCCTTATCACTTAAGGCATATGCGGCGGCTCAGGGGCCCGCTACGCTTACCTGTGCCGGCGCAACGCCCCCGACGCACTTCAACTACGCGCCAGCTCCGCTGCCACCCGTTCGAAGGGTAGGGGACAGAGCGCGCGCGTCTACTTCGGCCTAGGCGCCACCTCCGCTGCCACCCGTTTGAAGGGTAGGGGACGGAGCGCGTGAATCTACTTCGGCTACGGTTGCAGCCCCTGGTCAAGTTCGGAAAAGTTCACAGGCCGCAGGGATGGAGGGGGCCAAAGGACTCGGCAACATGGCTTCGGCCCTGTGAAGCCCTTCTCTATGAGAGGCTCCTGTTGTAGGGGTGGCCCCACCTAAACCCAAAGAGCACGGTAGGAAGTTATAAGGCCCAGAATAGGCCATGTGTAATGACATAAGTGCCCCTGGAGGGGATGACCAGATCTAAGGGTATAACTGTAAAAGCACTCCTCATGTGTACATATATATGGATACAGGCCATGGGGAGAAGCCAGGCCATTACTCATCTCCCTCGCTCTCCACTACCATCTCTCTCTCTGTTTGGTCTGTAACCACAACAGCCATGATTCCATTATCACCACAGGATTGGTAATTATCTACTGATACAATATTAGTTATCACATGGGCTATATGTTTAACTTGCTTTGCCATGCTTATAGTTACATTGGGTTTGTCATCACATGTGATTAATTAATTAATTTTGACTTAATGAGATATCAGAACGTGGTGATTAGCCACAATTTTAAATTATGTGCACCTTGGCATGGGTACTGTCATTGGTGTTGGTTATACAAAATGGTTTTCACTCGGACGAAACACTTTAAGGGACGTGGATGTTTCGCATGAGTACACTACCACAAAAGAGGTTATATTAGATGGCTATATCACATACTGTTCATATGGAACTGTCAGTGTTTACACTATCACAGATGGTTTGTTCTAGTAACCGTCTGTGATACTTTCATAGACGGTTCTTAACACGAACCGTCTGTGATGTTTCAATTATCACAGATGATTCGTATAACAAAACATCTCTGATAACGACACGTCACCGATCTGTGGCGTATACCCCAAGATTTCAATCTCACCCGTCCATTCTCTCTACATCGAATGGCAAGCACCAGTTCCTCCCACTGCACGGCCCTTATTAATAACTCCCCATCTACCTTTCTACCGATAGTCAAGCGTGAGTTCATCCACTAGCTAGCTTCCTGCATCCTCCCCTCCGCTGTGAGCTAGCACCTCCATTGTGGCACCACGGTAGGCTAGACAACACACTCTTGTTATAAGTGTGTCTTGTTCAGCCTCACCATCGTGCCACGAAGGGTTCGTTACCTTGTTATCCTGTAGTAGAATGTGTTGTTGTGCTTGCCTCTGTATTTTCTTGTTCCTCGACGATGTCGACTACTGCCGTGAGCTAGCACTTCCGTTGTGGCACCACGGTAGGCTGGACAACACACACTTGTCATAAGTGTGTCTTGTTCAACCTCACCGTTGTGCCAGGAAGGGTTCATTAGCTTGTTATCATGTAATAGAATGTGTTGTTGTGCTTGCCTCTGTATTTGCTTGTTCCTTGACGATGCCGACTACTTCTGTGAGCTAGCGCCTCCGTTGTGGCACCACGGTAGGATGGACAACACACTCTTATCATGAGTGTCGTAAGTGTGTCTTGTTCAGCTTCACCATCGTGCCACAAAGGGTTCATTAGCTTGTTATCCTATAATAGAATGTGTTGTTGTGCTTGTCTCTATATTTACTTTTTTTCAAAGGGCATGGGTAACATTATTTCTTGAGGCTAGCCAAAAACAAAAAAAATTCAAGGTATAGAGTGAAATATCACAAACGGTTTGTGGTATAAACCGTCTATGATGGACAATTATAGACGGTTCTATATACCAACTATCTATGATACTCGCCAAACACAGACGGTTGGTAACTAGAATTATCTGTGATACTGGTCAATCACAGACGGTTCTATATACCAACCATCTATGATACTCGTCAATCACAGACTGTTGGTAATTGGAGCCATCTGTAATAGTTTTCTTCACAGACATTCTAATTACAAACCGTCTATGTTGTCTTTTTCACAGACGGCTCACAAACCGTCTGTGATAACCTCTGATTATCACTGACACATAAATACAGGTGGTTAAGAAAACCGTCTATGGTGACTAGTCCGAAACGACTGTGATGACTCTTTTTGTTGTAGTGGTAATATCTAAGGATTTAACTTTGTGCGCCATTGATCTAAGCCTTATCGTACAACCATGTGTCTAGTGTGGGATGGACTTGTCTAATTAATTTGTGATATTTCAATTTCAATTTCGCCATTGTGATGAACGTGGGTGCTGGTTAGATATTTCCACAAGGTGCAAGAGGGGGGCAATTATCGACTAGGTGGATACCCTACTTGATGGTGAAACTTTAGCGGGCGAAATTGAGTTGAGGTTAAACACTGTAAAGGCCTTGTCATGATTTCTCCGCCGCACAGCAAAGAAAGTGTGTTAATCTCGTGGCAATATGAGATAATCATATCTTGTGAGTAAAGTTGTGCAACCTCTACAGAGTGTAAAACTATTCGAATAACTGTGTCCCTGGTTATGGACAATGCTCGATGATTTCACATGAGGGTTAGAGTTTTCCTAAAAATCTGGTTGGGTTAAGTTGGAAAGTGAATGGTTAGTTCACTGGTGGTTCATTTCATGAATGGTTAGTTCACGGGTGGTTCATCGGAGTGAATGGTCAGTTGACTTGTAGTTACTCTCAATTCCTTTGAATATTTATTTATTAGTCATTTTCAAAGTTTTGCTTTCAATCTATTTATTGTATTTACTTTAAATTATTGCTTTCTGCAAAATAACTTTTCATCCATCCTTTGGTAAGCCTTGCATACTACATTGCATTCTTTGTTACAAATGACTTGTATACTCTATGTACTCACGGCTATATCCATATTTGCTCAGTTGAGAAAGAGGAGCCATATCAGCAGGAGGTACCTGAAGTAGGATACTTCAAAGACTTCACGAAATAGGACTTCGCTTCCCAGTCGATTGCTTGTGGGCATGTTGAATGGCTACTATGTTTATTTTCTGTTTTTCGCTGCAAGTTTCTTTAGCCTTTTAGGCTATTATCTGTAAGTTTGACCAAATGGTCGTAACTATGATAATTAATAATATTTGAGTATTTTCTTAGTAAATTGTGATATGGTCGATATTTCATCTTTGTTTACACTGTGTGCACTAGTGTGATCTTGGACTAGTGCGGTACACACAGCTTTACATATTCGGTCTTGACACTGGCCCAACATACCGCCTCGCCGGTTCCAACTACGCTTTCCTCCGCACACCGTTCGTGGCCTATGTGGAGATAGGTATGTCTACGTAGTGAGGTGTCTGTATCGGACGTATGGGTCATATCATTTCTTTATGGTCCTGATCCAAAGTGATATGGTTTCTGACTGAAAGGACACTGTAACGGTTGTTAATTTTTCTAAGATCTTCAATTAAAGAAAAAATGAGAAAAAAAATAAAAAATGCCGCTATATCTCCATGAATAACGAACGAAAATTAACACGTTTCAAATGGCTTTTAGAAGCCACTGCTTTTTTCGAACGAGAACTATATTATATCATATAATTTGGGAGAGAAGGTGTCCAAAGCTGCATCTGCACTTGTCACCGAGACGTCGGTGACTCAAGCGGACATACGAAAGTTGTACTCGACTCGGATCGAAATGAAATCCAAGCGCGTCCTCCACGGATTCGGAAGCGAGGCGCAGGATGCAAGCCCTTCCGATACCATGAAAGCGTGAGGTAAGAAGATCAATCACGCAATGCTTTATTCAATGGGGCGTTAGGTACATATAGCCACCAAAGGCGTAACAGATTACATGCAATAACGTAAAAGAGTCCCGGATGGATCTTTGTGAGTAACCGGCCGACTTGAATAAAGGATATCTTTGGGTGTGGCGTGTCATTATGGAGACCGCATACAATAGCAATCTGTCTAACATAATCTTCTCTTTAAATGAGGGCATCTGGATGTCCCACCCTTCCATCGTCGCCGTCGCAATGGCGCACCACGCACAACACTGCACTCGCGCGCAGCCGTCGGCAGCGCCATCGTCGGGAGCTTGAGAGCGACCGCTGGTCCTAGTCGGTTCGGTCGCAACGGGCACCCGCGCACTCGGGTGGGCGTCGCCGCGCGCGCCGCCGAGCGGATCGGCCCCATCACGCGATTTATGGCGCCGTCGACGTCGCGGCGGTGGGCGACTTCAACGTCATGTACGAGCTCGGCGAGAGGACCTGCACCGTCATGTTCTTCTACGGATGCCGCCACGTAACGGTGGAGGCCCCACTCGCGATGGCGCCGGCGGGACTACGAGGACATTGACGGGCTGCGTCGTCGAGGACGAGTTCGCCGGCGTCGTCGAGCGGTGCGAGAGGGCGAGCCGGATGCCGCACGTCGTCCTCGGCTAGCTACCACGCCGCACCAGGCCCCAAGAATAGTACTCGATCACTAGTTTGATGCATATGTTTGTCTCTTCCATCGTAGTACTACTAGATGAGCATGCATGAAAAGTTGTAAATTTCAGTATTGGATTCGATCGAATAAACTTGATTAATTTATGTTGAATAACACATGCAATATATCAATATTTTTTATAAAAATAATCCATTTTTTATTCAAAATTATAGAAATGTACCCGCGCAAAAAAATTTTACACGAAAGGGCTCCAGTCGCCCAACCGTTGGGCAACTAGAACCTATCGTGCAACGGCCGTGCCGGACTATCGGATGACTGGATGTTGTCGCCTAACTATTAGGTGACTACATCGTCCAGTCACCCGACTGATGGACGAGTGCACACGCTATATATTGGGCCGCTTAGCTAAGCTCGGCTCCCGTGCGCACACGAGGAGAGGAGAGAAAGATAGGAAAGTAGAAAAGATGAGAGGAGAGGAGAGTAGAAGAGAGGGAGAGGAAGAGGAGAGGGGAGGTTCTGCTACTTTCTCTGAGGTAAATTTTTTTATATTTAATTCAATATTTTTATATGAATTAAATAGTTTATTTAGTGTAAAATTAGGATCCGTTGAAAATTATAGTTGTAGAACTTTGCTTTTAAGTAAATAGTTGCAAAAAATATAGTCGACATAGTGATGAAAAATTAGCATCTGTAGAAAATTGTAGTTGTAGAAAATTTAGTAAATATTATAGCTGTAAAAAATTTAGTCAATATAGTTATGAAATTTAGCATCTGTACGAAATTATAGTTGTAGGGTTTAGCATCTCTAGAAAATAAGTATCCAAAGAAAATTCTAGTTGTAAAAAAATTATGCAATATTATGTACAAAATTAACATCCATACAAGATTGTACTCTTAGAAAATTTAGTTAATATTTTTGTACGAAGTAAATAGTTCACTTCGTGCAAAACAATATAAGCCAACATTTACGATTTATTACGATCGAATATAATGTCATTAGTACATTGAAAATGCATTTGTATCGTTAGAACTGGTATATTGATATTTAAATCATTATGTTTTGTAAATTGTGAAAACCCATTAGAATAATTTACAGTAGGAGAGAGCTCGAGCAGCGAGAGAAGAGCGGCATCAGTATGCGTGGGAGTAGATAGGGAGTTGATGCGTATTAGGGCGGAGGATAGAGAGCGGTGGCAGTGCGAATGAGGAGTGGTTATGCTATGAGGGTACTGAAGTAGTTCATGGTAGGCGAACGGTCGTACAAATATAAATTATAATATAGCAGTAGTTCCATACTGTGCGATGCAATTTGACCAGTTTTGACATTGAAAATGTTGGCAGGCAGACATCAGTAATACAGATACCCACTACATTGAAAGTGCATTACGGTGTTGGCACCGTTCGTGAAGGTTTGAACGGTGTTGACTTGAGTAGTTTTACGCAAGCTACTCTGGTATATATGAACAGCAAGAATGCTTGAATCGCAGATGTGATGTATTGGCTCACCCAAAGCTTCTCGTTGGACCCTAAGGTGTGCAGCGTTATCATACAAGGGTTTTGGAGTCGGTCTCCCATGCACATTAGATAGGAGTTAAGACTATTATTGCGTACTGCTACGTGGAAGGGCTTTGTGGAAGGCTATCCACGCCATGGATACGAGTGCGTGCTACTTGTAAAACCATGCACAATAGAAGCTGTACAAGGCCCTGCCCGCGGTTATCATGCGGGTAGTGCAAACAGCTCAAGCGTCTAGCATGTTGGTGAACAGGAGGGCCCGGACGCCGTTTTCAGAGAGGTTGCAGAGGAAGTTTCTCATGACGAGGCCAATGTAGTAGATGAAGGTGAGGAAAAAGAGTCGTGGTGTGCTGAGCCTATAGGACAAGCTAATGAAGGAAAGCATATGGAATACATAGCGCATCAAATAGAGAGGGATGACTGGATGGCCTGGGCTAAAAAGAAAATTGTATAGGAGGACGATGATAACAGTTTCGATGAGGACGAAGGTCCTGTCCTGCAAGAATAGAACAGGTTTGATACTGAGGGTTTTACTATGCATGACGGGCACGAATCACCATAGGAGTATCTTGGCACAGAGTTTGGTTGCATTCAATGTATGCTGACAAGGTATCATTGCAGGATTCTATCAAGCTGTGGACCATATCCATGCAGCGGACTTTTTGAATCGTCAAATCAAGCCAGGAGCTGTATAATGTGAAGTGTGAGCTGGCCAGTTATTCTTGGAGGGTGCACACATGAAGACCGAAGTATGAGACTCACTGGATTGTCTCAAAGGTGGAGCTGCACTCCTGCATTCTCAGCTATGTTTTGCCAAGGCATCGTAACGTGATGTCCGCCTTCATAGCCAATTTGATGTATGGAGAGATAGTGGAGAAGAAGAACATGGAGACCATGCAAATCATGGTAGCTATTGAGAAGAAATTCAAGTACAAGATTAGCTACACGAAGGCATGGCGTGTAAAGTAGAAGGCTTTGGAAAAATGGTTCAGGCCTAGCATTGTTTCGAATGACTACCCCATCCTCACTCTGCTTATTTTTGAACACCCACTTGGTAACAATGACATTATGACCTCTAGGGGGCTCAACAAGCGACCAGACCTTGTTTCTCTCAAAGTTTTACAACTCCGCATGCATGGCATTGACCCAAGACTCATCGGAAAGAGTATGACTAATATCTTTGAGCTCGAATGTGGCAACAAAGGTAGAACGGAGACAGAAATGAGACATGCCTGACTTTGATGTGTGACTCGCTCAAACAGGTCTCCAATCATCTACTCGGAAGGATGGTCTTTTTGGATGTTTCGGGGAGGTCCTGGATGAGATGAAGAAGTGGCCTCTACCTCATGAGCTGATGAGATAGGAACAGAGCCACTAGCTCGTAGAAGCGAAGGCATGGGCTGATCTCCTGGAGGTGTAGTGGTGGAAGCAGGCACCTCAAGGGGAGGAGGAACTGGATCGGGTAGACAACCCTCATCTCCATCCTCCTAATCATCCACAAAGATGGTCTCGGACTGCTCTAAAGAACCTGAGATATCGGGCCTAGTCCCCGGACTGGCCTCATCGAAGGTCACCTCACAGGTCTCTACCATTTTACAAGACTCGCAGTTCCAGACCCTATAAACCCATGAAGAAGTCAAGTAACCTAGAAAGATACCATCACAAGATTGTGACTCGAACTTATCTAGTTTTCCTGACTTCAGAATAAAGCACTTGCAACCAAACACACGAAAATGCGAGACGCTGGGCTTTCGCCCATATCTCAACTCATAAGAGGTGAGATGCAAGTGTGCCCTGAGAAAAACTCTGTTTGAAACATGGCATGCGGTGGCTATAGCCTCAGCCCAAAACTTCCTCGGTGTAGAGTACTCATCAAGCATTATCTTGGCCATCTCGACCAAGGTATGGTTCTTCCTCTCCACAACGCCATTTTGCTGGGGATGTATGGAGAAGAGAACTGGTGTCTCATCGCAAAACCTTTCGAGGTAGGAATTCTTGAACTCCGTGCCATTGTCATTGCGGATCGCTCGTAAGGCACTCGGGAGCTCAACAGAAAGCCTACTAAACAAACCCCGAAAATGGGCAAATGTCTCATCCTTTGAGGCTAAGAAAAACACCCAAGAGTACCTCGAGAAGTCATCGACCACGATAAGAACATACCACTTCCCTCCTGCTGACTGCACTCTAGCTGGTCCAACTGTGTCCATGTGGAGCAGCTATCCTGGTGCATCGGTCATAGTCACTGTGACCGGAGGATGAGAAGCAGCAACCATCTTGCCATGCCGGCAAGGAGCACAACTAGATCTTTGACCATCTTAAATTTAGGCAGACCATGAATGAGATCGTGGCCGCTAACTTGGGTCAAATGGTCAAATCCAATATGACCAAGTCTCCTATGCCAAAAAGTGAGGTCATGGGACTCAGAAGCAAGTAAACACCTGAGAGGATCACCAGAAAACTCAACAAAAGCAGCACGAAAGATCCTCCCATATCTAGAAATCCCGCAAACCAGACTCCCCGAAGAATCAAGAATTTTGCAAGCATTTTTCTTAAAGCTCACCTCGAAACTGTCATCGGTAAGCTGGGAAACAGAAAGCAAATTGTACTGCAGCTTACTCACCAAGGCAAGTACCTTTAGCGATGACGCGCCCAGTCGAAACGTCTCCAAAGGTGATAACCTCATCACCTGGAGCTCGGGGTAGGGAAGAGAACCAACGAGAATCTCTGGTCATATGACGGGAACAACTGGAGTCCACGAGACAAACCTCTCCCTTCCCTGCCCGGCGAACGTGAGTCAACAAGAGAGTAAAGGCTTAGTACTGGGATAAATCAAAAGAGATTTTGGAACCCAATACTGAGTCACACGTCGAGCAAAAGAAGTAGTCACACACGACTGACCTCTAACTACCCTACGCTCTCTGTCACTCAAAAAGTCAAAAGGTCTACGAGTAGACCTGAAGCTGTTGTTGGGTCTGACTGCTATGGGAGAGCGAGTCGGAGTACCAACAACACGCTGATCTCGCTGTGGGTAGCTATCTCGACGGGGGAAACGAGATCTACCCTCAGGATCGCGGAGTCACGACCAGAGGCATATCGAGGACGAAAATCAGAAAACTTAGAAAAACCAAGTCCTCGATGCTGCCCAAAACCATCAACAGAAGTGACACTCGACCTCGTGTTGGTCTTAGGTGCACTCAAGGTCTGGGGCTGACCCTGAATGTGCCTGAGAGCCTCAACACGGTCTCTACGCACGATCTTGGCACGCCTGAAGCATCGCTCGACCAAGTGTCCATCCTTCTGACAGAAGGTACAATGGTATTTCACCTTCTGAGAGGTAGAAGTAGCATGATGAGGCTTCGCCTTCTGAGAAGTCAAGCAACAGGTGGAACAACCTTACTGTCAGAAATCCCTTGGACAAAGCCCGCTGATTTGAATTGAACTTTCTTAGTTCTGGGCTCGACCTCTTTCACACCTGCTGCTATGGGTCTAAGAACAGCAGGTGGATGCTTCCTAACATCCTCAGAAAAATCATATCCTAGACCTTGATTGAATTTGTAAATCTTGGACTGGTCTAAAATAAGATTTAGCTTCTTCTTGCCTCCTACAAACCTCTCAAGAGTGTTCATAAGATACTGACACTCCTGAAAGAGAGAGGTGCAAGAAAAGCAGGGGGAAGAAGAGACAGTAGAAGGTAAGGGAGTAGAAGAAGAACCAACAGCAGAAGAACGGAAGGCATGTGCACGCACAGCCGCCTCAGAAGGGACAGTCCTACTGCTAGCCATTTGGTTCAGGTGGCTAAGCGTTTCTACCAAACCCTCATGCTTCTTCCCAACACAAGCACACACATCACAAGAAGATGGTGACTTCTCTAGAAGGTCCTTAGAAGCATATTGAGCCATTTTCTTACAATGATCAATCATTTCTTGAAACTGTTTTGAGACAGATTCAAGTTCAGTAGTTAATTTAGGACAGTTGGTGCAAGAAACAATGGGCTCAAGTAATGAAGCATGCAACTCAGCAATTTTATTATCTGCCTTCTTTAGGTTTATCTTCAAGTTATTGCAATTTTCACATGTCTCAGGCAGATCGAGAATCATAGTATAAAGACATCTAAATGCATTGTCCTTATCCTCACATGAGGTGCAAGATGTAGTCTCAACAACAGTAGATGAAAGAGCAGCTACCCTACTCATCTCTAGTTCAGCAAGCAGACTAACATTCTCCACCTTAAGCAAATCTAGCTCAGAAGACACACTATCATGAGAGGTTCTTAACTTCTCCATATCACCAAGCAAAGAAGAGCATGTATCACATTCGTCACGGGAGGGAGCAGATATAAGTGAAGTAAACTCCCGTGACAATCTATTTACTTCCTTCTCTAACTCACCACACCTAGCTCTAGATCTAGCATGAAACTACCTATCTTAAGAAAAGCATCGTTAAGCTGGTCATAGGACGAATATACCTCATCGGAGTTGGAGTATACCTCACTGTTGCTTATGTCGCCCTCAAGGGCCATGAAACACATGCCGGTGAAGTCGTCGCCATCCTTGGGATCTTGATCGTCCTTCCCATCGTCGTCACTCCACCCCTCTACCTTGCTGAGGTCGAGGTCATCGAAGGCGGTGAGGACGCGGTGGAAGAGCTTCTTGGCTTTGCCAAGGTTACGGAACTTCTTCTCTTTGCTTGGGGGCTTCTTGTTGCGGTTCTTGTTGGTGTAGTCGTTCTTGCTCGAACCACCGAAGTCGTTCTTGCCCTCCAGCTTGGGGTAGTTTGCTCGAACGTGGTTAGGGCCACCACACTCAAAGCAAATCACACGTCCTCCTCCTCTCTTTCTCTCCCTAACCCTCTTTTATGCATGAGAAAACTTTCAGGCTAAGAGGGCCAGTTGGTTTTCTGGGAGCTGCTCTAGACGATCATCATCAATTTCACACAGAGCAGCTAGAGAGAAACCCCAAGCAATGTCAGCAGAAGATCCAGAGGCAGGACTGGGATCGGTGACCAAAGCCATCGACTGAGACTTCGACTTGCGAGAGACAATGTCAATCTCGTGAGTCTTGAGGCGTGAGTACAATGCATCAAGAGTCAAAGTCGAAAGATCCGTCGTGTCCTTGATGGTGGTCACTTTCATCTCCCAAATACGCAAATCCAAGGCTGAAAGCATTTGGCGAGCGTTGTCTGAGTCGGGGTATGTGAGACCGACCGCTCGGAGGTTGCTCAAAATCTTATGGAATCTCGCAAAGCACTCATCAAGGGACTCTCCAGCGAGCATTTCAAACTTGTTGTAATCTCGCTTGAACTGGTCCTGTCATACCATCTTGATTTGGGTGGCGCCCTCATGGTAAGCATCGAGGGTCACCCAAACGTCAAAGGCCGATGAAAGATGAGAAATGCGATCAAACTCGTTTCCGCTCAAACCTTGGATGATGATGTTCCTTGCCTTAGCATTTGCCTCAACATCAGGCATATTTGCCACATTGATGTTCTCATTGGCAGGAACAACAAAGCGCGTTTTAACCTTGCGCCAGATCATATAGCCCTGAGCCTGAATATAGGTCTCCATCCGACTCTTCCAGAAGGGATAGTCGATCTCATCGAAGATCGGGGGCTTGGTGAGATACTCACACCTAAAAAGGGAATTCAAGAAGTGGCATACCAAACACACTCCATGCTCCTCAAACAAAAGAAGCAAGAGTCAAAGTCAACACAAGAAATGGAGGGAAACCAGCCTCCCACTCATGGCTAGAGTTAAATCTCCGATTTGCCCCTCAAGCACCTTCCTGGAAGCTTCCCGCAACTAGCACCTTGACCGTCTGGACCTCGACTCCTCCCTAAGCCTAGTCCCGGTCCACTCCGCTGTACACAACCGCAACCGCCATCCTGACTCTCTAGACCTCAGCTCCTCCCTGAGCTTAGTCCCAGCCCACCTCGCCACTGCCCGTCGTGTCCACCCGACTGCGACCGAGACCTCCAACTCCAACTGAGTCTAGTCCTAGTCTATTCTGTCGCACATGACTGCAACCGACATCCAACCGTCTGGACCTCTGACTCCTCCCTGAGCCTAGTCTCGGTTCGCTCGTCATTGCCCGTCATGTCCTCCACCGGTAGCTCCAACTCCGGTTCCTCGTCTCCCGACTCGCAACCACCTCACCAGCCTCGATCATCTTCAGCATCACCGACCATCTAGACCACAACACCTCCTGTGCCTAGTCCCGGTCCTCCTCGCCTCACCATGACCTAGCTCCGAAGTCCTGCAGTAACACAGACAAGCAAACCATCACATAGCACCGCACGAAACAGCACAATCAATAATAGCATAAGTAAAAAGTACTCAACCCTAGAATACCCAAAACAAACTCAAACTCTCTAACTCAACCATCAATTACTCATCACAAACATGGGGATACCTCCACATGGTCTATATAAAGGGGCTCTATACAAAGGATCCTGCAGAGGCTCTATATAAAGGGGTGCATAGTGTTATGGCATAGAGTGAACACACCACCCACCTGAAATCCTAGCCGCCTCCTTCTAAAGGCCCTGTTGTGTTCACCGATGCTAGCACACCGACACATGGCGTTTCATGCCTAGACATGTGGACTTCGGTAGAGGCGCTATTATGATTACGGTGCTAATTGGGATGATCTGAGGAGAAGGCAATCGGCTCGTGGAGATTGACTACTACCATTATTGGATGATTGACTACTTACACTACAGTGTCGGATGCTATCTTGAACCAGACTGCTTCAACTCTCCGTCCACTACACTGCATGCGTAGTGGTAATGATTCATGATCTCTTACATGCATGGCTTCCTAGTTTATATGATAAAATTGTTAATTTACGCTAGCATAACCTACCCCATATCCCAACAATCCCTTGGTTCTTTCTTCTTCTTTTCAAAAAAGTGAACTTCCTCTCTTGAAAATTCATCCATGGCACATTGACATGGAGTCAAGCCACTTGAATTAGTAAGGCAACAAATACTAAAACCTATTGCAACCAAAATTTAACCTTGTTGCAACAATAAACAAACCATTGAAACATTTATAATATTTAATATTTTGTGCTGCAACATTCAGAACGACTACTACAACAACTCGATTTACCAGTACCGACATTTGAGATTAGCATAGAGGAGGACAATAATGAGGATGCTCCACACTGCCACCCCAAGACCCTAGCAGGGTGAGGATGGCCGAATATACCACCTCGCTGGCTCCAACAACGCTCTCCTCCACACACACCTTTTGTGACCTCAAGCCAATGGGAAAAGAATTGTCTGCTTCGGCCTTGCTATCACTAGCTCCGCACGAGCTCCCCCTAGGAGGCAATAAGCCCGTGAGCTACGGCCTCTCCTCGAGAATGAAAGACTTCCACGTGAACACCAGCCGCTGCAACACGCCCGATCACGGGAGCCACAACAACACCACTCTGACGCCGCCCCTGACACCGATGCGACCGCACGGCCACCGCCCGTTGTCAGTCTCTCTCTGCCGCCTATAAAACCCATACGGCCCTGCATTCGCATCGCCACACCTCCCTTTGTCTTCCACCTCCACGAATCGATCTCCCGTGCACCGTAGCTCACCGGCATCGCCCTCGTCCCCAATCCTGACCAGTGAGCAATCCGCTGCTCCGCGCCGTTGTGGTTCGATTCCCCTTCACTGAAGCACCACCGGAGCACCGTGAAGCCGTTCCCCACGTCTTTGGGACCTCCTGTTGCCTCTGCTTCACCGTCGATGTGTGTCTCCTCCACCCTTCGCCCTCGCCCACTGCCAGCCCGTCACCGTCTTCCCAAGCCTCTCTGACCCCCGAGGTAGTCTTCTAACCTCACCACAATGCTTCCCTAGCCTGCAATTGAGCTCTAACACCGTGTGCTGTCATACCCACTTCTCCCCTAACCCACTGCCACCCTCGGTCGCCGCCGGTCGCCGCCACCACCAAATTGGCCCGTGGGACTGAGCCCAGGCGTGCACGCGGGCATGAGCATCCCATTTTTGGGATGCTCATGGTCAGCCACCACTTCCTCCGCCGGCGGCGAGCCCGCCGTTCCTCGGCCAAAGGAAGACAACACTGTAGCGGCGGTTCGGACCAAAATCAGACAGTAATAACAGTTTAAACGGATAATTAATGCTAATGCCGGTTAGTTAATACAAATCATTCACTGACATGTGGGCCATACCCCTTTAACAAATACCAAACCGACCTCACTTGTCATAGACACAGAAAAAATAAAATAAAATTTTAAAAATTGGAAGTGGGACCCACCTGTCAGAATTTAATTATTTTTCAGATTTATCTAAAGCTAAAAATTTAAAAGGGCATAACTTATTCATTTTAACTCCAAATTGAGTGAAACAAATTTCTAAATTCATCTAAATTCAACCTCTATCCAATGGAAATGAAACCATAATTTTTGAAGCTCATTTGAATTTTGTGAGATTTTATTTGGTTTGTTAATTTTTATGCAAATTTTCGCGCGTCGAACAAATAGCGTTCGAAGCCCAGGAGGAAGAAGCCGAAGCCGAAGCAACCCTCGGAGATCAAGACCAAGATAACTACGACCAAGGCGAGTCAATACTTTCATCATGTTGAACCTACATTTTTTGCAAAATTTATTTCCATTTTAAATTATCCAAATTGCATGTTGTTATTTTATGCATAAATTTATGTTGATTTACAACTTCTAGTTATATGCCCCTTTAGTCTCTTGCTATTATTACTCACACTTGGAATGCTTGAATATCTGAGCCTTGTCACCTTAGTGAAAACTATAAGAGTTTAGCTTCCAAAAATAAGTCTGTAATTATACTACACTGCTTAGTACTGCTTAGCTAATCGGCGGCACCAAAATGCCCCTAAGCGTCACTTTTAACTATGAACAATGGATTTGGGTAGTTATGGTAGATGTGATAGGTAGAATTGGATACGGATATTTTATATTTTCAAAAACCCTAAACTTACATAAATATATGGGCGGATGGTATGGGGGCTGGTATATGGTGCAGTGGAAGCACGATGTGTAGATTGTGGTAGAACCACTCTGATCTCACTAAGGACTGAATCTTGTCATGACCTCCTATGTCAAACAGTACAACCACAAGTCTACGAAATGTAACCTAGCTAAGTAAAACTATCGAAACCCCTGGACTCATCTCACTGGAGGGGAATATTGCATGGGCAAGGGGAGGCCTAAAGGGACACCAAGTGGAGGGTGAAGCTTCCCAGTCGTGCTAGCGTTGTGGAGAGTGGAGTCGGAATGCGCTAGTAGCCGTGGGGAACATCCTGTGCAACATATGGGACCCACCGCAAGTGGGAGCAGCCCATAGGGTGAGGTGACAAAAGGGAGTAGATATTTGAAAAGTTAGCGTGATAGTCTACTCAATTGCGTGACTAAGGAATCATGTGGGGCAACGAGCAGACTGTCTCTTGTAGGTAAAGTGTGCAAACTGTATAGAGTCAAAAATATTCAAATAGCCATACCCATGGTCAAGGGCGGACATGGGAACTTAACAAGATATAGTTCTATTTCAAAAACGTTGTGGGTGGAATTAGAAAAGTGGAGGGCAGTGGAAAGCCCTGTTTTGTGTTGCCTTGGGTGTCGCCACAGTGATAATGTAAGTGGTTATAACACTGAAAGAATAGCATATGGTGCAGAGGCCATGTAACGGTGGATGGCATCTGGATCGATATTACTATTGCCTTATTTCACAAATTATGATTTAAGTTCAAAACAGCTAGGTCTTAGGGACTTTTCTAGGTAATATATTTAAAAAGCAATTTCTAGCAAATAAAATAACCCGAGCCTTTCCTTGATAAGCCATGCATGCTACCTATTGCATACTACAGCAATGTACCTATGAGCACTATCTACTGATCTAGGGAATAATGCAGTGTATCATAGGGCATTCTGGATTAAAAAATCTGGGTCCGACATACCGCTCCGCCGTCAGTGGTGAGTAAGCTATCATGCCTTGTTTGCCGTCTTCGCCGTTGGCTAGGCCATCCGCACTACATCACCGGAGTCACCGTCGTCCGTTGTGCATTGTGCCACATCGCCCATCTCTTGTGTCGTAGCGTCGCCTTGATCCACACATCCTGTCGATGTCAGTTCTGATGCTAGCTACACCTCCTCGTCTTCCGGTGGACTAAGCTCACGGTGCACCATCTCTCTGACCAGGTGGGTCCCGTATGTCAAGTCCCCTATTCTATGAACCCGTAGACCAAGCTAAGTCAGCACCGCCACCTCAGCCCTAGAAGCCACGTCAGCAACCGAGTCACACCATGCACTATTACGAGAACCAAGTTCACCATAGACAAGCCATCACGTGAGCCGAGTCTGTCTGTCTGTGATGTTTCAATTATCACAGATGGTTCGTATAACAAAACATCTCTGATAATGACACGTCACCGATCCGTGGCATATACCCCAAGATTTCGATCTCACCCGTCCATTCTCTCTACATCGAATGGCAAGCACCAGTTCCTCCCACTGCTCGGCCCTTATTAATAACTCCCCATCTACCTTTCTACCGATAGTCAAGCATGAGTTCATCTACTAGCTAGCTTCCTGCATCCTCCCCTCCGCTGTGAGCTAGCACCTCCATTATGGCACCACGGTAGGCTAGACAACACACTCTTGTTATAAGTGTGTCTTGTTCAGCCTCACCATCATGCCATGAAGGGTTCGTTAGCTTGTTATCCTGTAGTAGAATGTGTTGTTGTGCTTGCCTCTGTATTTTCTTGTTCCTCGACGAAGCCGATTACTGCCGTGAGCTAGCGCTTTCGTTGTGGCACCACAGTAGGCTGGACAACACACACTTGTCGTAAGTGTGTCTTGTTCAACCTCACCGTTGTGCCAGGATGGGTTCATTAGCTTGTTATCATGTAATAGAATGTGTTGTTGTGCTTGCCTCTGTATTTGCTTGTTCCTTGACGATGCCGACTACTGCTGTGAGCTAGCGCCTCCGTTGTGGCACCACGGTAGGATGGACAACACACTCTTGTCGTAAGTGTCGTAAGTGTGTCTTGTTCAGCCTCACCATCGTGCCACGAAGGGTTCATTAGCTTGTTATCCTATAATAGAATGTGTTGTTGTGCTTGTCTCTGTATTTGCTTGTTTTCAAAGGGCATGGGTAACATTATTTCTTGAGGCTAGCCAAAAACAGAAAAAATTCAAGGTATAGGGTGAAATATCATAAACGATTTGTGGTATAAACCGTCTATGATGGACAATTATAGACGGTTCTATATACCAACTATCTATGATACTCACCAAACACAAACGGTTGGTAACTAGAACCATCTGTGATACTGGTCAATCACAGACGGTTCTATATACCAACCATCTATGATACTCGCCAATCACAGACTGTTGGTAATTGGAGCCGTCTATAATAGTTTTCTTCACAGACATTCTAATTACAAACCGTCTATGTTGTCTTTTTCATAGACGGCTCACAAACCGTCTGTGATAATCTCTGATTATCACTGACACATAAATACAGGTGGTTAAGAAAACCGTCTATGGTGACTAGTCCGAAACGACTGTGATGACTCTTTTTGTTGTAGGGGTAATATCTAAGGATTTAACTTTGTACGCCATTGATCTAAGCCTTATCGTACAACCATGTGTCTAGTGTGGGATGGACTTGTCTAATTAATTTGTGATATTTCAATTTCAATTTCGCCATTGTGATGAACGTGGGTGCTGGTTAGATATTTCCACGAGGTGCAAGAGGGGGGCAATTATCGACTAGGTGGATACCCTACTTGATGGTGAAACTTTAGCGGGCGAAATTGAGTTGAGGTTAAACACTGTAAAGGCCTTGTCATGATTTCTCCGCCGCACAGCAAAGAAAGTGTGTTAATCGCGTGGCAATATGAGATAATCATATCTTGTGAGTAAAGTTGTGCAACCTCTGCAGAGTGTAAAACTATTCGAATAACTGTGTCCCTGGTTATGGACAATGCTCGATGATTTCACATGAGGGTTAGAGTTTTCCTAAAAATCTGGTTGGGTTAAGTTGGAAAGTGAATGGTTAGTTCACTGGTGGTTCATTTCATGAATGGTTAGTTCACGGGTGGTTCATCGGAGTGAATGGTCAGTTGACTTGTAGTTACTCTCAATTCCTTTGAATATTTATTTATTAGTCATTTTCAAAGTTTTGCTTTCAATCTATTTATTGTATTTACTTTAAATTATTGCTTTCTGCAAAATAACTTTTCATCCATCCTTTGGTAAGCCTTGCATACTACATTGCATTCTTTGTTACAAATGACTTGTATACTCTATGTACTCACGGCTATATCCATATTTGCTCAGTTGAGAAAGAGGAGCCATATCAGCAGGAGGTACCTGAAGGAGGATACTTCAAAGACTTCACGAAATAGGACTTCGCTTCCCAGTCGATTGCCTGTGGGCATGTTGAATAGCTACTATGTTTATTTTCTGTTTTTCGCTGCAAGTTTCTTTAGCCTTTTAGGCTATTATCTGTAAGTTTGACCAAATGGTCGTAACTATGATAATTAATAATATTTGAGTATTTTCTTAGTAAATTGTGATATGGTCGATATTTCATCTTTGTTTACGCTGTGTGCACTAGTGTGATCTTGGACTAGTGCGGTATACACAGCGAGTCCAGATTTACATATTCGGTCTCGACACTGGCCCAACATACCGCCTCGCCGGTTCCAACTACGCTTTCCTCCGCACACCGTTCGTGGCCTATGTGGAGATAGGTATGTCTACGTAGTGAGGTGTCTGTATCGGACGTATGGGTCATATCATTTCTTTATGGTCCTGATCCAAAGTGATATGGTTTCTGACTGAAGGTTACAGTGTTAATTTTTCTAAGATCTTCAATTAAAGAAAAAATGAGAAAAAAATAAAAAATGCCGCTATATCTCCAAGAATAACGAACGAAAATTAACACGTTTCAAATGGCTTTTAGAAGCCACTGCTTTTTTCGAACGAGAACTATATTATATCATATAATTTGGGAGAGAAGGTGTCCAAAGCTGCATCTGCACTTGTCAGCCAGTACGTCGGTGACTCCGACAGACATACGAAAGTTGTACTCGACTCAGATCAGAAATGAAATCCAAGCCGCGTCCTCCACGGATTCGGAAGCGAGGGCGCAGGATGCAAGCCCTTCTGATACCATGAAAGCGTGAGGTAAGAAGATCAATCACGCAATGCTTTATTCAATGGAGGCGTTCGGTACATATAGCCAGCCAAAGGCGTAACAGATTACATGCAATAACAGAAAAGAGTCCTGGATGGTTGCTGTGAGTAACCGAAGCCGACTTGAATAAAGGATATGCTGGGCTGTGGCGTGTCTGTTATGGAGACCGCATACAATAGCAATCTGTCTAACATAATCTTCTCTTTAAATGAGGGCATCCTGGATGTCCCACCCCTTCCATCGTCGCTCGTCGCAATGGCGCACCACGTACAACAGCTGCACTCCGCGCAGGCCGTCGACAGCGCCATCGTCGGGGAGCTTGAGAGCGACCGCCTGGTCCTAGTCCGGTTCGGTCGCAACGGGCACCCCGACTGCACTCGGGTGGACGTCGTCCTGGCCGCCGCCGCCGAGCGGATCGGCCCCATCACCGCGATTTATGCCGTCGACGTCGCGGCGGTGGACGACTTCAACGTCATGTACGAGCTCGACGAGAGGACCTGCACCGTCATGTTCTTCTACGGATGCCGCCACGTAACGGTGGAGGCCCCACTCCGCGATGGCGCCGACGGGACTACCAGGGACATTGACTGGGCTGCGTACGTCGAGGACGAGTTCGCCGGCGTCGTCCAGGCGGTGCACGAGAGGGCCAGAGCCGGATGCCGCTACGTCGTCCTCGGCTAGCTACCACGGCCAGACCAGGCCCCAAGAATAGTACTCGATCACTAGTTTGATGCATATGTTTGTCTCTTCCATCTGTAGTACTACTAGATGAGCATGCATGAAAAGTTGCAAATTTCAGTATTGGATTCGATCGAATAAACTTGATTAATTTATGTTGAATAACACATGCAATATATCAATATTTTTTAAAAAATAATCCATTTTTTATTCGAAATTATAGAAATGTACCTGCGCAAAAAAAATTTAGACGAAAGGGCTCTAGTCGCCCAACCGTTGGGCAACTGGAACCTATCGTCCAACGGCCGCGCGACGCGAAAGCAGTCGATGGGCCGTTGGGCAACATAATTGCAATCGCCGAACTATCCGATGACTGGATGTTGTCACCTAACTATTAGGTGACTACATCGTCTAGTCACCCGACTGATGGACAAGTGCACACACTATATATTGGGCCGCTTAGCTGAGCTCGGCTCCCGTGCGCACACGAGGAGAGGAGAGAAAGATAGGAAAGTAGAAAAGATGAGAGGAGAGGAGAGTAGAAGAGAGGGAGAGGAAGAGGAGAGGGGAGGTTCTGCTACTTTCTCTGAGGTAAATTTTTTTATATTTAAGTCAATATTTTTATATGAATTAAATAGTTTATTTAGTGTAAAATTAGGATCCGTTGAAAATTATAGTTGTAGAACTTTGCTTTTAAGTAAATAGTTGCAAAAAATATAGTCGACATAGTGATGAAAAATTAGCATCTGTAGAAAATTGTAGTTGTAGAAAATTTAGTAAATATTATAGCTGTAAAAAATTTAGTCAATATAGTTTTGAAATTTAGCATCCGTACGAAATTATAGTTGTAGGGTTTAGCATCTCTAGAAAATAAGTATCTAAAGAAAATTCTAGTTGTAAAAAAATTATGCAATATTATGTACAAAATTAACATCCATACAAGATTGTACTCTTAGAAAATTTAGTTAATATTTTTGTACGAAGTAAATAGTTCACTTCGTGCAAAACTATATAAGCCAACATTTACGATTTATTACGATCGAATATAATGTCATTAGTACATTGAAAATGCATTTGTATCGTTAGAACCGGTATATTGATATTTAAATCATTATGTCTTGTAAATTGTGAAAACCCATTAGAATAATTTACAGTAAGAGAGGGCTCGAGCAGCGAGAGAAGAGCAGCATCAGTATGCGTGGGAGTAGATAGGGAGTTGATGCGTATTAGGGGGGAGGATAGAGAGCAGTGGCAGTGCGAATGAGGAGTGGTTATGCTATGAGGGTACTGAACTATTTCATGGTAGGCGAACGGTCGTACAAATATAAATTATAATATAGCAGTAGTTCCATACTGTGCGATGCAATTTGACCAGTTTTGACATTGAAAATGTTGGCAGGTAGACATCAGTAATACAGATACCCACTACATTGAAAGTGCATTACGGTGTTGGCACCGTTCGTGCAGGTTTGAACGGTGTTGACTTGAGTTGTTTTACGCAAGCCACTCTGGTATATATGAACAGCAAGAATGCTTGAATCGCAGATGTGATGTATTGGCTCACCCAAAGCTTCTCGTGGGACCCTAAGGTGTGCAGCGTCATCATACAAGGGTTTTGGAGTCGGTCTCCCATGCACATTAGATAGGAGTTGAGACTATTATTGCGTACTGCTACGTGGAAGGGCTTTGTGGAAGGCTATCCACGCCATGGATACGAGTGCGTGCTACTTGTAAAACCATGCATAATAGAAGCTGTACAAGGCCCTGCCCGTGGTTATCATGCGGGTAGTGCAAGCAGCTCAAGCGTCTAGCATGTTGGTGAACAGGAGGGCCCAGACGCTGTTTTCAGAGAGGTTGCAGAGGAAGTTTCTCATGACGAGGCCAATGTAGTAGATGAAGGTGAGGAAAAAGAGTTGTGGTGTGCTGAGCCTATAGGACAAGCTAATGAAGGAAAGCATATGGAGTACATAGCGCATCAAATAGAGAGGGATGACTGGATGGCCTGGGCTAAAAAGAAAATTGTATAGGAGGACGATGATAACAGTTTCGATGAGGACGAAGGTCATGTCCTGCAAGAATAGAACAGGTTTGATACTGAGGGTTTTACTATGCATGACGGGCACGAATCACCATAGGAGTATCATGTCACAGAGTTTGGTTGCATTCAATGTATGCTGACAAGGTATCATTGCAGGATTCTATCAAGCTGTGGACCCTATCCATGCAGCGGACTTTTTGAGTCGTCAAATCAAGCCAGGAGCTGTATAATGTGAAGTGTGAGCTGGCCAGTTATTCTTGGAGGGTGCACACATGAAGACCGAAGTATGAGACTCACTGGATTGTCTCAAAGGTGGAGCTGCACTCCTGCATTCTCAGCTCTGTTTTGCCAAGGCATCGTAACGTGACGTCCGCCTTCATAGCCAATTTGATGTATGGAGAGATAGTGGAGAAGAAGAACATGGAGGCCATGCAAATCATGGTAGCTATTGAGAAGAAATTCAAGTACAAGATTAGCTACACAAAGGCATGGCGTGTAAAGTAGAAGGCTTTGGAAAAATGGTTCAGGTCTTTTGAAGCGACGTACGACAACCTTCCTCGTATGCTTCAGGTGCTGCCGGACAGGAACCTGGGCATGTACACTGATGTGAAGGACAAGCCATCTACAAGGCCACCAGGTTATGCAGTGTTGCAGAGGGCCCTATTAGCCTTTGGTGCATGCATTAAGGCATTCAGGCATATGTTGCCCATGATCTTAGTTGATGAGATCTTTTTGACTAGCAAATACAAGGGCTAGATCCTTATGGCCACCAGCGTTGACAACAATAATCAAAAGTTCCCCTGGCCATCGCATTCATCGAAAGTGAGAATTACGATAGCTACTTGTGATTCCTTCGACATGTGAGGGTAGCATTTGTTTGAGCTCGTATTGGTGTGTGTGTGTGTGTAATCCATAATCGCCATGCTGAGATGGTTAAGGCCATAAGAAAACTTCAAGAAGACCCCGATGAGTCGTACCCTTGGCCGGATATGAGAAATAGATGGTGCATTCGTCACATGGGGGCCAACTTCTGCAAGCAGTTCCTGAAGCAACCGTTGATGAAGCTGTTCAAAAGGCTGGCTATGTAGAACCAGAAATGCAAGTTTGATGTTTTATGGACGCTGTTGGATGAGCACAATAGGAAGCATGTCAACGAGAGGAACAAGGGACCAGCCATGCCTGGGGCAGCACAACCTGAATGCCTCACAACCATAGCTGAGCCTGACACAATTGGTTCAAGGAGAAGGAGCTCACAGAACATCAAGTGTTTCTCGCAGTGGATCGAGACTAAGCCATTGGAGAAGTGGTTACTACTGCACGACACAAATGGTGCAAGGTATGGCATAATGACAACCAACCTTGCCGAGGTGTACAACTGAGTTCTCAGGGGCCTTCGTTGTCAACCCTTCGTTGCTATTGTGAAAGGTGTTTTGCACAGCATAATCGGCTATTTCAGGGAGAGGCACGCAAATTGCGCACTTCATGTAGCCAACCCACAAATACCCTACTGCTCGAAGATTACGGGATACATGGAAGCAGAACTTGTAGTACTTGACACAGCCACTGTTGAGGCTGAATGACTGAGCGAGCTTTTATTAGACTTGGCATTAGTTGAGAAACTAATACTGGCAATCCTGATGTACCGTGATAATCAAACAATATTGACTAATGTCATAAGTACTAAGGATAATATGAAATCCTCTAGACATGTGAAGTATTGGCTTAAATCTATCAGAAAACTGAGAAACTCCAGAGTAATTACTATAAATTATATTAACATTGAGAAAAATCTGGCAGACACTTTTACAAAGTGGTTAGCATGAAAGGCTGTTTCTGTTGCATCTATGGACATGAGAATTAGGTCCATTTAAGTTACATCACAATGGTAATCTTGATCGAATATCTCGTGATTTAGACAATACGAAAAACAATTTTATGTTGTAACAAGGGAGTATATATATCAATTGTGCCTGTGTCTTGATAAAATACCCTTGACTGTGTGAAAGGTTGGCATAAAGCCTTAATGTATTCTACTGTCCAAATGAAGAAACTGTAGTAGTCTGCAGGATACACTTAGAAAGAATATATCTACTTAAGCCTAACTATGTGGTCGTAGTTCATGAGAATAGGGCATTCTTCAGAAAGCTCATGAGCAAATAAGGGGCATGACCATATAACGTTCCGTTTAGATGTGGTTCATTGGCAGCCTAGTATCAGTTGAGATTTCAAGTGAACTCTGATCATGAAAAGCTGTAAATTCAAGGCATAGTCTAGTCATCAGCTATGGAAAGATAAATCTTATCATTCTAGGTACAAGTTCAACCCGTACGAGACTTATACTAAAAGTCTAGTATATTAATAGTACTTCAGCACAATATCTTTGATAACTTTTTGCTACTTGCTTTGGAATTGATACGGGATTGTTTGAAATAGGCCCTTATGAGTGAGGCCAATTTTCTATAATTCCAAAGCAAATATGGATTAGTACCACATTTCTAAGGCAAAGTGAAGGAGATAAATTTATAAGGCCAAGCCCTTGCCACTCCTTAAATCATGTGACACAAGGATATGGATAGCACGAAGAGGGCTTTGGCTGAACACACACGTGTGCACACACGCACATATTCGCTTATTTTCGCGTGAAGCATGCCACTTGGCAGATCAAGTACACCTTATTTTTGTTAAACCGCGCATCATCTCCCTCATTTTTACTGGTCATGAGACTACTTAAATATTATTATATGGTTTGATGAGGTAGTTACCACTGAGTTAACTCTGTTTAATCATGGCAATTACTAGTGAGTGATTGTAGCATCCTTAAAAGGTCCTAGAGAAGTACAGGAAAAGATAGAGAATTCATCCTCCATTCTTCCATTCCCTCTATGGATAGCTATGTTGTAGTATAAAACTGCTCAACCACACCGACCTTTCTTCTCGGTGTGCACTGACAAGAGAGGAGAGCAGGATCTCCAATCCTTTGTTGTAGAGAGAACCTACATAGGCCGGCAATAAGGTTTCTGGGTAGCGTAACCTACGCCACCGCTTGGTTTCTTCTTTGTAACATCCCAAAATTTCGCTCTCTGAAAAATTTAATTTCAAATTAATTAACTTAAAGTGTTTGAACTTTATTTGGATTTATCTAAATCTTATTTCAAAATCTAAATCAAATTTAATCCTCAACCTATCTACTCGGCCATCACGTGTTGCTCCCTGATTCAATCAATCCTCGCCCGGTTTAATCTCAGCCACCCGCCTTCACTTACCCCTTTGTTTTAATCTGATGGCCCTGATTTCTCTTTCACCTCGTGGCATTCATCCGACCATCCACTCCTTCCTCCTCTCTCTTCCCTCTCGCCGACAGCCCAACCCCGCCTGTCAGCTTCTTTCTTCTTGCCTTCTTCAACCTTCCACCGCCACCATTAATGCCCCACCTGAGCTCTTGAATTTGGCTGTTTCTTCTCGTTAGCCCGAGCATTTGCTACAATTGAAAGTCTAATCACTTTCGCATTCAACCTCCACCATTTCCCCACTTTAAACCCCGCTTATCTCCCTCTTTACTCGTCTTTGACCGGCAATAACTTTGGTGTAACCGATAGCCGTTCGTTGGCTCCACCTTCGCCAGACTCGCGCGCGCATCCCCACCCCTCCACCGAGTGAATCCACCGCCGAAGAGTCTTGCCGCCAACGCCCTCACTTCGCCACCCCTGCATCCTCGTCGCCGGCTACCACCGAGAATTTCCTAGCGTTGTGCCAAGGAGCACTTAACTCCCCGTGTCCTCCTCCCTCTCGCGCACCCCTCGCCGACCCCAACAGCGTCGTCATCCGCTGATGCCCTCAGTCCCCGTGCGCCACCTCAGCAGCTGTGAGCTACGCAAGCGCTGCGCCAACTGCATGCCACCTCAGCCTTCTCCCCGGTTTATGGACCTAGTCCACAAAAGCCGGTCACACCTGTCAGTGAATAAAATCCTTTTTCTGTTGAAAAATAATTCGGCCAGAAAATCGAAATCCTTGCTGACATCACCCTGACATATAAATCCCTTTTCCCATAGAAAAATAATTCCTCTAAAAATCATTTCCCTTGAAGACATCATAATCTGATTTTTCAGTTCAAAAATAATTCCAGAAAATCAGATTATTCTTTTTCTCTCCTCTCAAACGTCCAAACGCTTGTATTTCTTCATTTTAACTCCGAATGAGCCCATTCAAATTTCTAAACTCATCAAAAATTCTAATCTATCCATTTCTATCCTCTTTTCAAATTTTTGAAGTTTTTGAATTTATTTGGATTAAATTAAAGCTTAGAAAGTAAAAATATTTTTAATGGTTAAAATATACTTCAATTAAATCCGAAATTACTTTATTTGTTATTTTAGGGTTCCAAGGATCTTTGTGAAATTTTTCTGAATTTTGTTCGAATTTATTTTATTTTTTCAGAAAAACAATTATTTTTTTATTATCATTTTCTCTTTCCTGCAACGGTGTTCTTCACGGGACGAGCCTGTTCCCGAGCGCGTACGCGAGTCGCCATGGCTGCTTCTTCAACCTTCCATCACTTTTGATTTTCTCAACCATTTTTTATGCAACAAAATGCATTTGAATCCTCTCATCAAGAGCTTTCCATTCCCAGCCTTAGCCCCCAATTTCATGCGTCCATTTCGCGGAAATATGTCATGCCACCGAAAGACATTCCCTCGCGGATCTCCCCATCCGGTCCACCTCTGTGCCTATAAAAGGGAGCACCGGGTGCCCCTCCTCATCCTCACCAAGTCTCTGAAATCTCAAGGCCTCTCTCCCTTTCTCTTCGCCGCAATCAGCATTCTTATTTCGCCAACTAAAAGGTGTTCTTCGGCCATTTGCACCGCCTACAGTGGAGCTCGCTACATTTGGCCACACCATTGGCTTCGCCTTTGCGTGTTCTACATAGTGCTCCCCTCGCCTTTGCCGGAGTTTCGCCGGAGCATCGCCGGAGCACCGTGGCCAAACCGTGTTGCCGCTTCTCTCCTCGCTGCAGGCTGACCGTGCATCTTCCACCACAGCCAACGTGAGCACTGCGTTCCTCATGTTCCCCTCTTCGTTTCGCCACAAACCTCACCCGCTAACTCCTCTCCGTTTGCCCGGAACGCCGATGTCAACCCGTCGGTCGTTGAATGTCTTCTCCATCATGTTCCACGACCATCTGATATCCTTTGGTCGAGCCGTTTGCACCGTTGAGTTTGCTTCAACGTGTTCTACATCGTGCTTCCATCGCCATCACCTGAAGATCCCCCGAGTCCTCGTCGACCTTGTCAGGCCTAGACACTAAAACTGTACCTTCGCACCACACCCCTTTTGGTAAGCGCTTCGATTTTTGTTTGTGTCATATTGTGTCCTAGACTCTAAGAAATTTTTCTACCATTTTGTTTAATTTTTCATGGAGCCAATTGTCAAGAATTGAGCTTTCCGCGAAAATGTCTGTGTTGACTTCCCGACGTCAATTCGTCGCCTCCGGTAGGCTTGAGCCCGTGCCGTAAATTTTCTTAGACTTGCCTCGCCGTGTTCTACGCCGTGCTTTCTTCCATTTCCCCAAAATGCCTCCACAAAATTTCGCCTCCGACACCTTGCCATGGCCGCCAATGGCATCTCGTGTCCCCATCTATCCAGTGGTGTTTTCCCCCAATCCATTCGTGACATATCGTGCCAAACCATCCCAGGTAGCTACCTTTCAAATGGTTTTGGATTCGCTCCGCCGAGCACCAAGATATCAAGTTTTTCTTGTTTCTCCACTATCGTCATTCAAACGTCGATTGTATCGTCTCCAATTAATTTTCAGCTTAGCCAATAATTTTCCTAACTTCACCATGTCATGTACTACCCCACGCTCACCTTACATCTCCACGTTCCATACCCGGTACTATCTCCCTCCAACCTGTCGCTGTCGCTGCCACGCCGTCACTGTCGTTTTTGCCTCACCGCCAGTGATTGCCGCCGTTCCTCGCTGCCATACCTGTGTCACCATCTTTGCCTTGTTGCCAGATTCCATTTTGCCCATTCGCCAGCCACCTCGTAGCCAACCGACAACGTACTATTCAAAAAGTAATCCTCGTATTTTGTTATCATTTCATGTGATGTCCAAAACTCCCAGATATTCAATCTCCCTCATACGAACTCTGAATCCGTTTATTCTTTCCCCTAAATTCATCTAAAATCATAATCTATCCGTCAATATATATTTTATAATTTTTGGATTTTATTTGGGTTTTATTTGAATTTATTTTGTTTGGTTCCTCGCGTGTAGACTACGACTAATCCGGAGAGTTCGCTTTTGACGATTCGCAACATCAAGTCTCCAAGCAAGGCAAGTCTCCTTTGATCATTTTGAACCTATGTTTGTGAAATGTTTTAAATTATTTTAAAGTTATGTGCATCGCTATTTACATAGAACCATAATTTTGTTTTAGCAAGTTAGTTAATCCAATCATTGTTATACCCTCGATTGAAGTTGAATGCCATGTACCTTTGTAACCTTAGGATTTCCTTTGTCTCAATAATGAGATTATTATTAAATCTTTGATAAATATTAGAACGGTAGTAAAATGCTTAGTCATGCTATTTAATTCTTTTGTAACTTTGAAATGGGAAATAATATTTCAGTCAACTGGTATTTATATTTAGAAATAAGTGGTGGCTGGTGTTGCCACTGTTTTTTTTAGAATAAATAAAATGTAAAAGTTGGTTTAGACTGGGGCGGATGGTTGGTTTGGATTGGTGCGGCAAGCACGAGATCTTGTAAAGTGTATGTTCCGCCCTAGTCAATTAAGGACCGACGCTTGTGTTTGTCCAGACTGAGCACTATCGTACAACCCCAAGTCTATATGGGTAGACCTAGCTGATTAACTTACGATAGTCTAGTTTAGGTGCTACCAGTGAAAAGTGGGTGCTAGGGATTTACTGGTTATTCACAGTGAGGGACAGGGATTTACTGTACTCATATGGTGCAAGAGGGGGCTTCGGACTGGGTGGATTTAACCCTTCTGAGTTGAAACCTTAGCGGGTGGTGTCTAGCTAGACTAGAGTGAGGTAAAGGCTTTGTGATATTTTATCTGTGTCTCATTCCAAAGGAAGCGTGGTGACTATTAAGATAATTATCTCTTGGGGGTAAAGTTGTACAACCTCTGCAGAGTGTCAAACTATTCGAATAGCCGTGCCCACGGTCAAGGGCGGGCAAGGAATGCATTCACATGGTAGATCTTTGGTTTTCATTTTTAAAAACAAAGTTTTGGTATTCCGAGAGTGGAGGGAACTCTCGGATGATTGTCCTGGCGGTTGGAGCCAGAGAGGGTGGATGTAACCCGCAGTTTTAAACTTGATCAGTTAGAACTTGATTAAACTAGTGTTGGTAGATGGAACCTTCACTAAGCTAATGATAGTTTCTGCTAAAAATGTTTACTTTATTAAATTGATGCCTTTGAAAATAATTAATGGTAATTGAACTTTAAAATGTTGCTTTGTGCAAAAGAACCATATAGCCATCCTTTGTCAAGCCTTGCATCGATTGCATTTTCCCAAGACTTGCGGAGTACTTTATGTACTCACATGCTGCACTCAAAAATAATACTCAGAAGAATACGAAGCTCAAGAGGGAGACTACGACTACTTCGCTTGTGGATTTGACGAAGGATTCCCGGAGTACTAGGTCGCGCTTCCCCAGTCAATTGCCTGTGGCGTATTGATGGGTCTTCGCTGGATTTATCTTCTGCTTCCGCTGTGTTTTGTGTGTGTGAGGCCTTGAAACCTCATTTGTAATAAAGAGACCTTTTGGTCTGTACTCTCTATTATTGTGATAAACGTTGTTGGTTATGTAATCATTTCTGTTTAACTGTGTGCACTAGCTTTGATCTGGGACTAGTGCTGTAATACACAGAGGGTCCGGGTTCAGAAATCCGGGGTCCCGACAAAGATGGTATCAGAGCCAATTTGACTGTAGGACGTGACCTAGTTAGAATGGTCGTTAAAAGAAGGGCTTCAAAATTTATTTATAAAATAAAAATTTAATAATGTGCTATCCTTGTCTTTTCTTGTCTTTCTATCCTTACCTTCGTCATGGCATTCTCCCTTATCTATCTGCTTATTTCCTTTTTGGAATGGTAATTGTACCCCCTACCCTTTGTAATTTCTATAGATGGCTCAGTAAGGCTGCGTCTAAGAAGCACTTGGAGAAGCTCGTCATCATGAAGGAGCAAGGACTAGCTCTTTAGTTGTAATACCCAAGTAAAGTCTTACGATTTTAGAACGCTTATATATTACTTGCTTGTGTATTAGGAGAACCCAAGTACTAAGCCTTTGAATACTTGTAGTACAGTCATCCTTAAAAACTATTTTGATTTCAAGCTAAGCTTCTCCTAGTTGTTGTTTGTTTCTCTCTTGTGTGTTTGTTTGGGATGGTGTTTAGTCGTTCCCCTGATCTCTTATCTGTGCTACTTCCCTCTTATCTTTTGCTAACCCCAGTTACCATAATAGTGCAAGCTCCAATTCTTTCACCGCAGTCCAAGTTTGGAGAATCCTTGGAGACCTAGAGTATATGGAAGATAACAAATTTATGGGAAGTACTCTTGTCGGGAAAGCCGTCATAATCAGTGCATGTCAAGTTAGGTGATTTGGAGAAATATTGCTAGAGTGGTATATTTTGGATTTATAATTGACAAGATTGAATAATATTCGAGAGGATTGAGATAAAAGGTATACTTGTGGATACCAATTGATTATAAATAAATCTAAAAAGTGTCATCTTTGTGGGTTGAGTAGAGAATAAATACAAGTTGAACTTGGGGTAGCTAATTAGATCATGGGAAGAGTCTAAACTTTGCCCTAGATTTATTATTTAGGATTGAAAGGAGCAACTGGATGTAAAACAAGATTTTTGTTGAAGGGATTATTTGTGATCATTGGAGAATTAGTATTAAGAGATTGATCCAGTAAAGGGAGAGATTTAAAGATTAAGAAGTTGAATTATCATAAACAATTCATGATATCAATTTTGGGTGATTTAGTTGAATCATGAAGAGTAGATGAATTTTGTGGAGTTAATCGATTATCAGAGTTTGGTGGACCTATTGAGAATAAGTGGATACTAGTAGAATTCTAAAAGATAATTCACTTAGATATCTTGGTGGATTAATTTTATCATTGCAAAGTGCACTGATAAAAGAGGCATTAAAACTAGCTAGCAAGCCTCAACCTTCCTACATGCTATTGACTAGGTTAACCTTAGTAACTGGCACCATCATAGTCGAAATCTGCAGCATACAAGTATTTGAATGATGGGTCATCATCCACATACTCTGAATTTTGTTCAACAAGCAATCATGTGTAATATGCAGGCTAAGACATAAGATACCTGTCTATTCTAGTTTCATTTGCACAAAAGTGAGTTTACATTTGCAATAAAGAGTACTAGATTGCAATCGAGAGTGTAAAAGCATTTAACATTGGTAAACAAATAATAGTAAGACATAAATAGCTTAATCTAAGAAGTGGCTTGTGGACAAATTATAATTGCGGCAAAATCTTTTGCTGAACAAGTTATGCATAGATTCCCTGTACACATTACCAAACCAATTTTGCGAAACATAAAACTACTATGGTGGAGGATTTACCAAGTTGTCCATAACTGGGGAAAGGGATCGTTTTTGGGAAAAGAAAAGAAAAGGTGATGTGTTTAGCTGATAAGTGGGTTCTATGTCTTGGGCATCATGTGTGCAGTTTGTTTTCTGTTTCTAGGGTTCATATCATAAATTTTGGGCAATAATATAAATTAAAATAGTATATGGACTGGAATAGAAAAAGACGGTTCAAATGCAAATATTAGCGTGGATCCATTTGAAGCTACTATGCATTTAAGATGATGGTAGCTCAAGTCTAGGTAAACCACCACCCCAAACCACATTGTAAATGCTTTACCTTTGAAGGAAGTGAGGAATACACTAAACAGCAATGGCATCTAGGCCCCGCATGAAGGGTAAACTTGGTAGCATAGGCTGGAGAACGAGACGCAAGTATAGCACCTGGTTGAATTTAACAAGTGTGTGTGTGTGGTATTAGGACTGGGATCTGGTGCAGTCATTAGTGTGAATGCAACTTTAGCAATAGGCATCATCTAAACCGACCAAAATCCATTCAACATATGTAACTATGTATGCCAGCTAATCCCTTAGTTCTTTCTTCTTCATTCCTGAAGAGTGAACTTCCTCTAATGAAAATTCATCCATGGAAACATTGACATGGACCTCAGCCATTTGAACTGTTAAGGCAACAAATACAAGAATCTAATGCAACCAAAATTTAACCTTTTTGCAATAACAAACAAACCATTGAAACATATGCAATATTTTATGTTTTATGCTATAACATTCAAAAACAACTACTATAACAACTCGATTTTCCGGTATCAACATTTGAGGTAGGCATAGAAGAGGACAGGGATGAGGCTAGCCCACACCGCCACCCAATCACCCTAGCAGGGCAAGGCTAGCCCAACATACCGCCTTTCCACTCCAACTGCGCTCTCCTCTACACACCGTTCATGGCCTATGTGGAGATAGGTGTGTCTATGTAGTGAGGTGTCTGTGTTGGACATATGGGTCATATTGTTTCTATATGGGTCTGTTCCAAAGTGATATGGCTTTGACTAAAACAACATTGTAACGACTGTTAGCTTTTTATAAGGTATTCAATTAAATAAAAATGAAGAAAAAAAATGAAAAATGCCACTATATCTCCACGGATAACGCAATGGAAAAAAACAAAAAAACGTGTTAAAAAGTCAACATGTTTTAAATGGCTTTTAACTTATAGAATTCAAAATATAGAAGTCACCACTTTTTTCGAACGTGTCCTGTATTATCTTTACTATTATAAAAGAAGGAGTTGGTGGTAGGTCCATTCTCCTCCAACCGCTCTATTCACTCAACTTCTCACCATTCTTCACTTTCCAACCGATCAAAGCAACTCTTTTTATAGCACGATTCTCTATACATTTAATGAGTTTTGTTGCAACGCACGGGTACGTAACTAGTTTCATATAATTTGGTAGAGAGGTGTCCAAGTTGCATCTGCACTTGTCATCCAGTACGTAAGTGACACTGATAGATATATGGAAATCGTACTCGGTGCCCCATGAATTCGGAGTTTCGGACTGATACAATAATCTTCTCTTTAAATGTGGGCATCCTGGATGCCCCATCCCTTCCATCGATCACTTGTTGCAATGGCGTACCACGTACAACTACTGCACTCCGCGTAGGCTGTCGATGATGCCATTGTCGGTGATGTTGGATTGACATACCATAAGATATTATTGAGATTGTTATGTCTTATATGTCATTAGTTGGTCTCAAGCAATGATGATGTATAATCATTACACTTGAGATCAACATATTTTCATACATGTGTAATAGTGCACTTAGGGTTGCCAAATACTACTCTGTAACTAGATAGTTTTAAAGGTAACTTTCAGGTATGCTACGAAATATGCGGAGGAATGTGACTAGTCAGATATGGGATTTACCCCTCCTACGTAATATGAGAGATATATCTGGGCCCTTCAATGTGGTCGGATAAAGGAAGTGCATGTACATCCAAGAGTGGTCAAAGAGCCAATCACATGATGTTATCCATCATTAGATCTAAAAAAGATTGAACAATCCATAGATAGCACATTTCTTACCTAGAGTTTGAACATATATCGTGAGGCAGAAGGAGAATGAGCAAATAAGTTGTTTAGTTTGACCAGATACGAACTGGTTGTATGAGTATATGACTGGCCATGAGCTAGTTGGCCATATCACAAACTTTCGTATGGGGATACAGATTGGTCACAACTAGATATGAATTGTTCGTAAGGAGTTATAAATTGATCGTGAGTGACTAAGAGCTGGCTGTAGATCGTATTGCACTAAGAGCTGGCTGTAGATCATATTGCATAAGGTTCGTCCAGATTGATCTTTGTGTATATTTAGGGTCGATATGTCCTGCTAGGGATAGCTACTAATAGTGATCGTAAAGATATTTTTGGGTTACAACTAAGCATACATGAACATACAGGTCACACACTTAACGGGTTGAAACTTTATGGTTCCGAATATGGACTTCGAGTTGAATATAACCTCTACTCATAATGGATAAGGAACCGGTCAGAAGCTCTCTGAATGGGATACGATCTCTACTAGTATTGTATAAAGATCCAGTCGTGTAGGATCGGAATGGTGAATGGTGCCTTTTTAAAAAACGCCCCTAAAGTATTCACTAAAGATCTTTTCTCACTGATAGCTATAAGAGCTATGATGAAGATGGCACAGGCTCTCTGAAGAAAGAAGCACACAACAAACAACAGCAAAGAACTGAAAAGAGGAAAGACGACCAGCTCAAAGAACAGCAGCCAGAAACCAGTGTGACTGCTCAGGGATGGCCGGTCAGACCGTAGGTCTTCGGTCGGTCAGATCGCCGGCTTGAAGCCGGTCTGACCGCCAGCCCTAGGCCGGTTTGACCGCCCGCCATCCACCAATCAGACCGCCCGGGCCACGCCCGTCTGACTGCGGGCCAGGGACCGGTCTGACCGGCCCCTGAGAAATAGAGCTAACGACTGAAACTTTGCACTGGTTTACTGAAAATGCATATTTCAGCTAAATTGACGGATTGCTGCTATTTCTCTCCGGCCAAAAGAGCATTAACCTATTCTAAATAGCATAGAGACCCTAGAAAACAAGAAATTGCATCAGATGAGCTAGGAATCAAGATGTGAGCCAAGAATCTGTAAACAGTGAGGAGAAAGAGACATCTCCAAATTTCTCATCAAACTCAAATCTTTTGCTCATGATCCTTTGCAAGCAACAGAGAGGTATTCTCAGAGGTGTAAATATGAAGCTAGAATCACTCCTCCCAGGTTATTCAAAGAAGTCTCATGTTCCCCTGCACATCAAACCCTAGGGAATCAAAACAGAGGAAGTGCAGTTGCAAGCCTGAGAGAAGAGACTACCCATTGAACCTGATTTTTGCTCTTGGGAGTAAACTGATCAAATGATCTTGGGGCAGATTCCCATCACTGAGCAACTAACAGAGAGTATTCTTCTCAGGGTCTTAACTCAAAAACAAGAAAATCAGTAAAATAACCAAAAGGGCTTGAGCAACCAAAATATCCATAACTAAGACAGAAAGGAATCAAACCATCTCAATCACACAGATTCTCATATTGAAAAGAGATGAATGATTACAAGGTTTACAATCACCCACTACATCCCCATACACAGTTGGATATGAGGGAGAACACACCCCACAGCTCACACGCAGGAGAGCACACAACCAGAAGCTCACAACCCTTGCTTCTACTCAGCTCAAGCACACAGTGATGGGGACGGGGTCCCGATCTTCCAACAGGTTCTGGATATGTTCGATTTGGTGGAGGCGTGACACAAATCGATCCGGCTTCTGAACGACACGTTCCGAACCCCGCAATCGCAGCACCACGTCTCCTCAGGTTATCAACCGTGCGCGGCCCGGTTGACCTCGCCAAGAAGGCTATTCCTTGCCTGCGAATCGAAGAACACAAGCAAGAACAAGGAAGAACACAACTGAATTGCGGATGTATTGATGTAGCACTCGAAAAGTTGGGGTCTCACAAACCGATGAACGGCGAAACTGTTCAAAGACAGAATTAATCTAAGCAAAACCCAAACCCTAATGGTGGGGGTGGCGGCTGGATATAAAGGAGTGAGGGGCGTGCAAAACCCCTGGACACGCCCCTAATGGGCTCCAACACGATACAAAGCCGATCGGCCCAAAAGACGGTGACGCAGCACCCTAATAGATTCTGAATGCCCACTTGTTTCGACGATTCCTATTGACTCAGAAGGAATTTTGACATGGGACCAGAGCCATTGGAAAGGTAGTCTTCTCAGCTTTCCATACATATGTAGAACGTCCAAAACGAAGTCCGGATGCGATCTGGGCGTCCGTTTTAGTGCGGCCTGGTCCGGGACTCCGAATTGGATTCGAAGTCGGTTTGAGTTGGGCCTCCAGCATGATTCGGCCGCCCTTGCTGGACTTGTGCGCCTCGTAGTCCTTCTCCAAGTACTTCTAGGTCCTCTCCACGGTTCCTAATCATAATTAAATCATTAGGTAGCAATCGATTCTCAAGTGAACAAAAAGAAGTACTTAGGAACGAGCTCACCTGTAAATTCAATTGTCGGGCGCGAGCTCTAGTGATTGGTCCTTGGATGTCAAGTGGAGGAGTGTTGTGTGTATCCGAAGAAGTGATGTCCTCATCATCCTCCCCCTCTTGAAGCGGAGTTGTCCTCAACTCAGCCTCATCTTCTTCTCCCAAGTATGGCTTCAAATCTGAAATGTTAAAGGTGGGACTAACCCCAAACTCGGGAGGCAACTCAAGTTTATATGCATTATCATTTATCTTCTCAACTATCTTAAAAGGACCAGCAGCTCTAGGCATCAATTTTGATTTTCTTAACTCAGGAAATCTATCCTTTCTCAAGTGCAACCAAACCAAATCACCCGGTACAAGTTTAACTTCCTTCTACCTTCACTACCAGCAATTCTATACTTTTCATTCATCTTTTCAATATTTGCCTTAGTGGTTTCATGCAATTTGAGAATAAATTCAGCACGCTTTTAGCATCATTATGTGTTCTCTCGGTGCTAGGTAAAGGCAAAAGATCAATAGGAGCACGGGGTTAAATCCATACACTACCGGAAGGGACTTACCTTGGTGGTGGAGTGTACCGCCTATTATATGCAAACTCCACATGCGGCAAACACTCTTCCCACATCTTCAAATTGCGCTTCAAGATCGCTCTCAACATGGTGGATAATGTTCGATTCACTACCTCTGTTTGTCCATCAGTTTGGGGATGACAAGTTGTAGAAAACAGAAGCTTTGTCCCCAATTTATTCCACAAAGTGCGCCAAAAGTGACTCAAGAATTTTGCATCGCGATCTGAAACAATAGTAGAAGGCATACCATGCAAGCGAACGATTTCTTGAAACAAAAGGTCAGCAATATGAACAACATCGTCGCTTTTATGACAAGGAATAAAATGTGTCATCTTAGAAAAACGATCAACCACCACAAAAATACTATCCCTCCCCCTCTTAGTCCTTGGCAATCCCAAAACAAAGTCCATAGATATATCAGCCCAAGGAATAGAAGGAACGGGAAGAGGCATATACAAACCATGTGGGTTCAACCGCGACTTAGCTTTTTGACATGTGGTGCACCGAGCCACGAACCGCTCTACATCTCGTCTCATCCTTGGCCAAAAGAAATGTGTGGCCAGCACCTCCTCCGTCTTCTTGGCACCAAAATGTCCCATCAATCCTCCTCCATGCGCCTCCTGCAACAACAAAAGATGAACGGAACCAACTGGAATGCATAGGCGGTTAGCTCTAAACAAAAACCCATCATTGATCACAAATTTATTCCATGCTTGTCCCGCTTTACAATGCAACAACACATCCTTAAAATCAGCATCAAGAGCATATTGTAATTTAATGGTTTCAAGACCAAAAATGCGACAATCAAGTTGAGACAACATGGTATAGCGTCGAGACAAAGCATCAGCAATCACATTATCCTTCCCTTTCTTGTGTTTAATGACATAAGGAAAAGATTCAATAAATTCAACCCACTTAGCATGTCTACGATTCAAATTGGTTTGACTACGAATATGCTTAAGTGATTCATGATCAGAATGAATGACAAATTCTTTAGGCCATAAATAGTATTGCCACGTCTCTAAAGAACGAACAAGAGCATACAATTCTTTATCATACGTGGAATAATTAAGAGCAGGAACATTCAATTTTTCACTAAAGTAGGCAACAGGTTTGCCTTCTTGCATTAAAACACCACCAATACCAATTCCGCTAGCATCACATTCCAGCTCAAAAGTCTTACCAAAATCCGGAAGTTGGAGCAATGGTGCGTGTGTAAGCTTGTCCTTCAAAAGATTAAATGACTCTTCCTGTGATGGCCCCCAATGGAACACGACGGCCTTCTTTGTCAACTCAATCAATGGTGTCGCAATGGTACTAAATTCCTTGACAAAGCGGCGATAAAATCCTGCAAGGCCAAGAAAACTCCGCACTTGGGAGACTGTCGTGGGTGTGGGCCAACTCCATATCGCCTCCACCTTGGCTCTATCAACCTCAATTCCCTGTGGAGTCACAACATAACCAAGAAAAGAGACTCGATCCGTGCAAAAGGTGCACTTATCAAGGTTATTCTTTTAAATCCCCTTTCCTAGCCATCATGACTAATCCCTCTTTTCCCATTGGCTTGGTTCTTTGTAGCTGTGGAGCTTTATTTGGCTTTGGATTCACTCCCTCACTATGTTTGTGGGTCACTCGTAAGTGGTTCTCACTCTCTCGCTGTTTTCTTTTTACATCATCCTTCAATATCTCCTCCGGTGTCAAAGGAAGCAAAGTGAGTCGCTCTTCTTTGTACATGAGAGATAACTTGTTGGTTTGACCAAAAATCTGAACATCACGATCATATAACCATGGTCTTCCTAGCAGCAGTTGGCATGCTTGCATAGGCACCACATCACACTCCACATGATCATTATACTTCCCAATAGAGAAAGGAACTGTCACAACATGGTTTACACGTAGCGTACCACAATCATTAAGCCATTGCATCTTGTATGGAGTAGGATGGCGCGCTGTTTTAACCCCATTCGCTCAACCAATTCTTGACTTGCAATATTGTTGCAGCTGCCATTATCAACAATAATTCTGCACAACTTGTCCATGATCATGCCTCGAGTATGGAAGAGATTGTGTCGATGTCCATTCTCTTCTTTTACAGCAGTAACATTAAGCACTCGAAGAGAGATGAAGCAATTGTAGTCATCCTCATCAGGTTTAATCTCGTTCTCCTCATTACTTATTGTGTCCTCATGTGGATCATCCTCTTCCATATCACTCCCGATTCCCACTCACCTAGCTCATTCACAAACATGGTTCTTCTACTAGGACATTCAGCAGCGACATGTCCTCGGCCTTTGCATTTGTGACATACAATCTCTCGGCTATGTGAAGATGATGCTGCAGCCGAAGCGACAGAGGATGCTGCTGTACGGGCAGCAGGTTGTTGATTTTTTTGTTGCGCTGTAGGTGAAGAGGCCGAAGAGAGTGTAGACTTTGCAGCAGCAGTAGATGGTGAAGACCTGGCGGCAATGCCTTGAGATCGATCACCAACAATAGAAGTACTGGGCTGCTGCCGATGCCATGGAGCTGAAGTGAAACAGCTCCCAGAAGAACGTCTATGTCCCTCTCGTTGAATCTTCTTCTCCGTACGCATTGCTTGATCCACAAGATCTTGCATATTATGATATGGAAACATCTCAACAAAACTTGAAATTTCTTCATTGAGACCACGCAAAAATCTTGCCATTTTTGATTCACCATCTTCTCTAATCCCAGCACGAACCATGAGTAGTTCCATCTCCTTATAATATTCATCAACTGACCTAGAACCTTGTCTCAATGTTTGCAACCTATTGTGAAGGTCACGATTATAGCTCGAAGGAACAAAGCGCCTTCTCATGGCACGCTTCATTTCAGCCCATGTATCAATATGCTCACGTCCCAACACAAGCTGATTCTCTTGTATTTGATTCCACCAAGTGAGGGCATAACCAGAAAACTCAACTGAAGCAAGGTTTACACACCTCTGGTCGGACAGATTATGCACTCTGAAAATCTGATCACATTGCTCCTCCCACTCAAGATATGCATCAGGTTCTTCTTTTCCCGTAAACTTAGGGACACTCAGCTTGACCCGAGCAATGTTATCCGGGTCATCCCTAGCACGGCGACCATGGGGCTGTCTTCTATCTCTATGGATAGCACCTCGACGATGAGCTCGATGTCCATATCGCCCACCATCAGCAAATAGATTCTCATTATCATCAAATTCCTCATCATGGTCATCATCATTATGGTCTTCTTCATCATCAAGGCGCACACAGCGGCCAAAAGCCCGACCGTGAGCACCTCCCCCGTGCTGCAGAATATGTGCAGCTGCGCCTCGGCCACGATGAGCACCGCCCCCTCGTCCATCACCCCGACCAAGATCTTGCTGGCCGTTGAAGTCGTCATTAGCAGCAGCTCCCATTGAGTTCTCATCAGCGGCTTCACCATGATCAGCAGCAGGGTTAGGTTGATGTAGACCCCCACCACCAGCGACGGGAAGGCGTTCATTGAGCATCTGTCCCATGGCCTGAACCAGTTCACGTAATTGTTGCATCTCGGCTCGTGTGACTGGTTGTTCATCTCCTTCATGATTTTCCCCATGTACACTTGAGTTGGAACCTGCCATGTTAGCAAAGAGAAAGTGGAATAGATAATATTTGTGGAATCACACAACCTCACTACTTACTTACCAATGCTCTTGCTCGTTCTCAAGGACTGTGAGTGCGCAAAAAGTGATAGTAACCCAGCTGTGGTTAAGCGGTTGAAAGGTTTACGAGTCGAGAGGTCCGGTTTTTAGATTTTTGTGGAGCTATAGGTGGCTGTTCAAGGAAGGCTGCGGTACTGTAACCAAGTGGCGTAAACCGTTCAAAAGATATGTAAACGTTGCTGTTAAGAACACCACAAACTTGAGTATGCAGAACTGAAATTTTCAGTTTTGTAATCCACAACACAGCCCCTACTTTTCACTTCTTTTCTCTTCTCTTTTTTTTTTGACTCTTTCTTTCTTCTCTTTTTATTTTTTTTTGACACTAACAGGGGTGCGGATAACAAATAAACAAAACACTATATAAGTAAAGATGGTGACTAGCAACTTGATGAACACAACGACACAAAGGTAATAAAATCGTGAAAAGGCTATGGGATTTTTGTGGCTTTTTCAGTGGACTCTAGGAGATGAACAAAACAATAACATATGATGGTAAGACCTACCGTGACAACCTTGCTCGATACCAAATGGTAGGAACCTCCTTGGGATGGCCCGATCTTCACGATGTGAGGTCGAAGAACCGAGGATAACTTGCTGCGAACAGCGGGGTAACTAGTTTTATACCTGCCAAGGTTGGATGCGACCAAACGACGGGGAGAGAGACACCGAAACCTTGAGGACTTCGACTCGATCTCCGAACGACCGCAGAACCACAATCCGGGACTAACCCACACAAAAGGCCCGAAAGCCTAGAGCACGAATTAGGGGATCCCAAAGGGATCTCTTCACGAGTCCAAGAAGAACAAGGAAGAACAATGGTGTGAGTAAGACACTTAGCAGCTCGGCTGCAAAACTATGGTTTATCAAATGATTCAAAGCTGCCAATTGTTTAGATACAAGGGGTATTTATACTAGGAGCAACCCTCCTAGTTGAGTGTGAAAAGAATTTGGAATTTCTGAAGGTAGGCTAGGTGAAAGGTCTCCACGAGATGAATTCCCGAGGAGGTCTCGCGTGACTGTTAGCCTTCTGAGCAGTCTCCACTAATTCGATCATAACTTCTTATTGAAAAGTCCAAATGATGTGGGGTTTGTTGCATTGGAAACTAGACTTGATAATCTTTCCATCAAGTACTCATTGACCCCCAGAGCCTTCGGAAATCAAAAGTTATGGTTGCTTCTTTGTGACTGTAGGTGCGGTCAGCCAGGTGGTCTGATCGTAGCATTGTATTTGTTCCTCATGCCAAGTAGCTTCCTCCGCTTCATGTGTAAACCTAAGTAACATCAATGTAGAACATTTAGGTAGTATAACATCCTGAGATATGTTGAAATCAAAATCAACTAGGAATGAATTCACCTGTTCTTGTATTTTTGTGGCACGACTTCGTGTAAGTGGACCTTGATTTGTATCCTTTATGCTTGATGGTGAATGGTTGATATGTGATGGAACATGCTGAGCTGGGATGTCCTCATCAATCTACCTGCTGAATTTCGTGCTGTTGATGAAGAAGGAGAGATAACCCAGCTGAACTTTGGTCCTAAAAATGCCATCTTCGAGAAGCCTAAAGAGTCGGTGAAGCATTTGAAGCCGCTGTACATCAAGGGCCACATTAACGGGTCACCGATTGCTAGGATGCTTGTTGATGGTGGTGCTGTCGTCAACCTCATGCCTTATTCAGTCTTTAAAAAATTGGGGCTGCAAGATGATGATTTGAAGAAGACGAACATGGTGCTGAATGGTTTTGAAGGGAAAGAAAAGACGGAAGCCAAAGGAGTTATCTATGTCGAGCTCACGGTTGGGAGCAAAACTTTGGCCACAGCATTCTTTGTTGCTGAGGTGCAAGGTAACTACAATATGATTTTAGGTCGAGACTGGGTACATGCTAATCAGTGTGTACCATCTACTATGCACCAATTTTTGATTCAATGGGTTGAGGACGAAGTGGAGATCATCTATGCTGACACATCGGTTTGTGTCGCTTTGGCCGATGCTATAGTGGATTGGCAGCACTCTGAAGTTACTTGTTTGTCAGGGCGTGGCGACCTTCCAGAGTTTGATTTCCTTAGTGCTACAAGGAATGGTTTTGTACCTGTCATGTTAAAGCCGATTGGTGGTGATCGGCTCCAAAATATGATGTGATTAAATGAATCCTAGCTTAGATTGGTTGCAAAAACGTATCAAAGATTATCGGTCTCAAGAGAACGATATGTATGAATCTATAGAAGAGCTAGAAAATTTTGATAAGTTGGGACAAGGTTTCATATCAGCCAACCCATTGGAGGAGATAGACATCGGTGATGGGTCAATTCCTAGGCCGACATTTATAAATAAAAATCTGAGAGCCGATTATAAGCTGAAATTAATCGAGCTTTTAAAAGAATACGTCGACATTTTTGCTTGGGAATACCATGAGATGCCTGGTTTGAGCCGAGAGTTGGTAGAACATCAGCTACCCATTAAGAAAGGTTTTAGACCTTTCAAACAGCAAGCTAGGAGGTTTAATCCCAAGATGTATGATCGGATTAAGGAGGAAATCGATCGGCTACTTAAAGCTAATTTTATTAGACCTTGCAGGTATGCTGATTGGATTTCCAATATTGTGCCCGTTGAAAAGAAAGGGTCCGGCAAGTTAAGGGTATGTATTGATTTCAGAGATTTGAACAGAGCTACACCAAAAGATGAGTACCCTATGCCAATAGCCGACATGCTTATTAATGCTGCTTCTGGACATAAGGTCATTAGTTTTCTTGATGGCAATGCGGGGTATAATCAGATTTTTATGGCCGAAGAGGACATTTCCAAAACAGCTTTTCGTTGCCCTGGTTTTCTTGGTTTATTTGAATGGGTAGTAATGACCTTTGGATTGAAAAATGCTGGTGCAACATACCAAAGAGCTATGAACTTAATTTTTCATGATCTTCTTGGGGTCATGTTAGAAGTTTATATTGATGATATTGTCGTCAAATCGGATGCCATTGAACCACATTTGGCCGATTTGTGCTTGGCTTTTGATAGAATGAGAAAATATGGTTTGAAGATGAATCCTCTAAAATGTGCTTTTGGTGTATCGGCTGGGAAGTTTTTAGGTTTTATTATTCATGAACATGGCATAGAGATAGATCCCAAGAAAATTGAAGCAATCCAGAAGGTACAGGTTCCTGTGTGCAAGAAAGATATACAGAAATTCCTTGGCAAAGTTAATTATTTGAGGAGATTTATTGCTAACTTGTCTGGGAAAGTGGACGCTTTTACGCCTATCCTTCGGTTGAAGAACGATGCTGGTTTTACTTGGGGGGCAAAACAGCTAGAAGCATTTGAAAAGATCAAGCAGTATTTAGTTACTCCACCGGTGTTAAAAGCGCCCAGGCAAGGAGAGCCTTTCAGGCTTTATATTGCAGCGGAAGAAGGAGTAATTGGTGCTGTTTTAACACAAGAAACTGAAGGAAAAGAACATGTTATTACATACTTGAGCCGGCGTTTATTGGATCCAGAGACAAGGTACACTTTTATTGAAAAATTATGCCTTTCGTTATATTATGCTTGCACAAAATTAAGACATTATTTGTTGTCTAGTGCTTGCATAGTCGCATGTCAAACCGATGTCATTAAATATATGTTGCATAGACCAATTCTGAGTGGTAGGATTGGTAAGTGGGCTTATGCTTTGATTGAATATGATTTGGCTTTGAAGCTTTGAAATCTATGAAGGCCAAATTGTTGCTGACTTTATTGTTGAACATCGGATTGATGATAGGCATCATATTGATATTGACCTGGTTTCTTTAGTACCATGGAGATTATATTTTGATGGTTCAGTTTGTAACAATGGCCAAGGTGTTGGTGTTGTTTATATTTCTCCATATGGGGCTGTTTTTGAGGCCTCTTGTCGTTTAGAGTTCTTTTGCACAAATAATCAAGCCGAATATGAAGCTTTGATATTCGGGCTGCAGCTTTACTTGCTATAGGTGCTACACATATTGAGGTTTTGGTGATTCGTTGCTAGTAGTGCGGCAAGTTTCCAAGGTTTTCAATGTTTGACGAATCACTTAATGTTTATCTTGATAAATGTCTAGATATCATTGCTGCCTTTGATTTCTTTAGTATTGCTCATATATCTAGACATGCAAATTGGAGAGCAAATGAGTTAGCGCAGCAAGCATCCGGCTACCATATTTCTCGTGGTATGTTCCACCTTTCTCACCAGCCGATGTCTTATCTTGCTAACATAGACGAGACCAAACCGCAACTCACCGATTCGGCCACTAATTTAAAATCTGATGCAAGTGAGGATGCAGATTGGAGAAAACCAATCATTAATTACTTGCAAGACCCTAGCAAGAGGGTAAATAGGACGGTTCGACGGATGGCTTTCAAATATGGTTTAATTGACAACAATCTTTATCGCCGTACTGTTGATGGTATTCTTCTGAAATGCTTGGATGAGGATCAAGCAAGAGTTGCTATGGGAGAGGTACATGAAGGTATATGCGGTACTCATCAGTCGGCACACAAGATGAAGTGGTTGCTAAGACGTGCTGGTTTTTATTGGCCGACAATGATTAATGATTGTTTCAAATACTACAAAGGGTGTGCAGCATGCCAAAAGTTTGGTAACATTCAGCTAGCTCCTGCTGCTATGTTGCACCCTATTGTCAAACCGTGGCCATTCAGAGGGTGGGGATTAGACTTCATCGGGCAAATACATCCTCCGTCGTCAAAAGGGCATCGGTTTGTGCTAGTTGCTACCGATTATTTCACTAAGTGGTCTGAAGCAGTACCTCTCAAGAACATGACACATGTGGAAGTGATTCAATTCATAACTGAGCATATTATTCACCGGTTCGGCATTCCTCAAACATTAACTTCAGATCAAGGTTCTTCTTTTATATCAACTCAAGTCCGAGATTTTGCTGAATTATATAAGATAAAGTTGTTCAATTCGTCTCCATATTATGCCCAAGCTAATGGACAAGCAGAGTCTACAAATAAAATATTGATCAAGCTCATCAAGAAAAAGATTGAAGATAATCCTAGAAGGTGGCATGAAGTGCTGTCCGAGGCTCTTTGGGCGCATCGAATCTCAAGGCATGGAGCAACCAAAGTAACTCCATACGAGCTTGTATATGGGCAAGAGGCTGTTTTACCTGTAGAGGTAAATTTGGATGCCTTGAGATTAGCTAAGCAAAATGACTTATCGGCAGTGAATTATCATAATTTAATGATGGACAACATTGATGAAGTCACCGATAAGAGATTAGAAGCATTAAAAGCCATTGAGAAAGATAAGATGCGGGTGGCAAAGGCATACAACAAGAAAGTCAAGTTGAAGAGCTTTCAAGTTGGTGACCTAGTGTGGAAAGTGATTCTACCAATTGGCTCGAAAGATAATAAGTTTGGAAAGTGGTCTCCAAGTTGGGAAGGTCCCTTTAAGATTGCAAGAGTAGTTCCGGGTAACTCATATTTGGTCGAATCATTGCAAGGTACGTTGCTGCCCCGTGCTCTCAATGGAAAATATTTGAAGAAGTTTTATCCAAGCATGTGGCAAGAAGCTTGAACATGTATGGCTGATACTTGGTTATCGCCCTTAGACTTTATAACATGGCCGATACTAGGTTATCGCCCTTAGACATATAAACATGGCCAATAGATGTGTTGACATTGTCCTTGATTGTTGAGCAAGTGATTCTTATTTTTTGGCACACAAGTGTTGCCAAAAAACAGGGGGGCATGTGTTGATAATCAAATTTGGCTTGACAATTGTTGATAATCAAATTTGGCTTGGAACTACAATCATCGTAAAACCAAAAGCAGGTTAACAAGGGAAGGTTGTGCCTATATCATTGTCGTGAATAGTTACAACCACGGCAAGGCAAGTCGGAAGCCAGCTGGACCGGTTACAACCACGTTGGCCGTAGTCGAAGGCAGTTACGACCACGTTGGCGGTCGTTACGACCACGGCAAAGCAAGTCAGGAGCCAGCTGGACCGGTTACGACCACGTTGGCTGTGGTCGAAGGCAGTTACGACCACGTTGGCGATCTCCGGGTCTACGACCACGGTGAAGTCTACGATCACGTTGGAGGCTACAACCACAGTGGGATCTACGACCACGTTGAGGTATACGACCACGTTGGAGTTTACGACCACGATGGAAGCTACGACCACGGTGGAGTCTACGACTACGTTGAAGGTTACGACCACGGTGAGGTCTACGACCACGGTGGAATCTACGATCACGTTGAAGGCCACGATCACGTTGGAGTCTATGACCACGTAGAAGCCTACGACTGCATTGAAGGCTACGACGACCACGATTGGCCACGATCAGAAGCATGGTTCACAGTCGACGGCATCAAGGTTGATAGTCGGCAGTCGAACTTACGACCACGATGAGAAGTCGGTGGCTTACGATCACGTTATAACGAGAAGCGGTAACAACTCCAACCACATTGAAGGAAGTGAACGTGATCGAAAGGGTGGTTCGACTACAGAAAATTGACGATCGCCAGCATCAATGCGTGCTCATTGAAGGTTTCGATCACGGTATTTTGAGCGGCTGAAGGAAAGACAGCGCAGCGATGCAATGGAGCGGTCGTAGACTGCTACAGTAAGTTTACGATCACGAAGGAAAATTGATTGGTAAAGCAATAGAAGGATCGGAACTGGTCGTAAGCATCCAGAACCGGTCATAAATAGTTCTAACCAGTCGTAAACGATTCTAACCAGTCGTAAACGACCCTGGGAAGTCGTAAGAGACACTGACCGGTTATCGTAAAGGGTTCGACCACGCAGAGAAGGCCACGGTCGCGGTGAAGGCGGTCGTAAGGAGCAGCAATCAAATCGAGAAGGCCAGTACGTGCCAAAGGCGATTCCGACCATGTTGAAGAAAGTGAGCATGGCCAAAGGGATATTTTTGGAGTGGTCGTACGGCATCAAGAGCACTCGGGATCGGTCATAGGCAGCGCCGGCCGGCTTTAAACGATCTTGGGAAGTCATGACACACGGGCAACAGTTTGGAAAGGATCAGAAACAATCTTGAAGCGATCTACGCGCGTGGTAAAATTGCAACGAATAAATTAAGATAAGTTTTATTGGTCGGACTCGATTCGATTCAAATAATTGTTGTTTCCAAAAGAAGCTAGGACCAGCTTCCCCCTATATATATGTATGTAGGGTTTACGGCCGGTTTACAACACACAATCGAAACTCATCTACTATATTATTTTGCAATCTACTATTTTCTTCTGCCCTATTTTGCTTCTTGTTCTTCGTCGTCGCTTACTCCCTTGCGATAACGAATCACAAGGTCCTAGGGGCGGTCAGGCCGACCTAGGACAGCCCATCGCCGCTGCTCGCCCTGACGGGGTCCCTCCCGGGCGCGTGGGGTGTCGGGTCTCAAGAGCTCTCGCCGGCGTGTCCTGCGTATCGCGCTCCCGGCAAGACTCCTCCGGCGACGTGTCCTGCGTATCGCGCTTGACGCCGGGGGCACACGTTGACGTGTTCGTGTGCGAACAGTTTCATATAATTTGGGGGAGAGGTGTCGAAAGCTGCATCTGCACTTGTCAGCCAGTACGTAAGTGACACCGATAGATATATGGAAATCGTACTCGATGCCCCATGAATTCGGAGTTTCGGACTGATACAATAATCTTCTCTTTAAATGCGGGCATCCCTGATGCCCCATCCCTTCCATTGGTCACTTGTCGCAATGGCGTACCACGTACAACTGCTGCACTGCGCGTTGGCTGTCGATGATGCCATTGTCGGTGAGCTCGAGAGCGACTGCCTGGTCCTAGTCAGGTTCGGTCGCAACGAGGCCCCCGACTGCGCACGGGTGGACGACGCCATCCTGGCCGCCGCCACTGAGCGGATCGGCCCCGTCGCTGCGCTTTACGCCGTCGATGTCGCAGCAGTGGACGACTTCAACGTCATGTACGAGGTCGACGAGAGGCCATACACCGTCATGTTCTTCTATAAATGCCGTCACGTCTCGGTGGAGGCCCCACTCTGCGATGGTACCAGCGGGATTACCAGGGACATCGGCGTACAGCGAGTACGAGTTTGCCGGACGCCGCTACGTCGTCCTCGGCTAGCTAGCACGGCCTGCACGATCGAAAATCAAGGTAAGCACAATTTGTACTTCTATTTGTTTTTTATATTTGTAGGCTTCACCAAGATTTACTTTAGTTTTTCCAGGTTAGTTTTTTCTTTTCCTTTTTTTTGTCTTTGTGTCACGTAGGCATTCACAATATGCTTGAAGAGTAGATAATCCCAGATATATATCGGAATTGTTAGAAATCTATCGAATTTTTTGGTAGATTAGTTGATTTTTTGACATCGAGATATGTTTGAAGATTCATGACTGCACCACCTACGTTTTTGTCAATGGTATGGTTGACCACGCCACCATCGCGTCCATTTTGTGACTTATTCGTGAAACTTTTTTTTTTATGTTTTGATGTTATTCTAAATTATCTCTGTCTTATATCATTATGTTGGACAGTTATCATTTATAGATCGGAACATGTATTGGTTAATGATCATGTTACACGGATCATAGATATGAGGATATCAAATCAATAATATGAGAAAATATGATGTTGGATTGACTTACCATAAGATATTATTGAGATTGTTATGTCGTATGTGTCATCAATTGGTCTTAAGCAATGATGATGTATAATCATTACACTTGACATCAACATATTTTCATACATGTGTAATAGTGCACTTAGGGTTACCAAATACTACTCTGTAACTAGATAGTTTTAAAGGTAACTTTCGGGTATGCTATGAAATATGCGGAGGAATGTGACTAGTCAGATATGGGGTTTACCCCTCCTACGTAACATGAGAGATATATCTGGGCCCTTCGATGTGGTCGGGTAAAGGAAGTGCATGTCCATCCAAGAGTGGTCAAAGAGCCAATCACATGATGTTATCCATCATTAGATCTAAAAACGATTGAACAATCCATAGATAGCACGTTTCTTACCTAAAGTTTGAACATATATCGTGAGGCAAAAGGAGAATGAGCAAATAAGTTGTTTAGTTCGACCAGATACGAACTGGTTGTATGTGTATATGACTGGTCATGAGCTGGTTGGACATATCACAAACTTTCTTATGGGGATACAGATTGGTCACAACTAGATATGAATTGTTCGTAAGGAGTTATAAATTGATCGTGAGTGACTAAGTGCTGGCTGTATATTATATTGCATAAGGTTTGTCCAGATTGATCTTTGTGTATGTTTAGGGTCAATATGTCCTGCTAGAGACTGCTACTAATAGTGATCGTAAAGGTACTTTTGGGTTACAACTAAGCATACATGAACATACAAGGTCACACACTTAACGGGTTGAAACTTTATGGTTCTGAATATAGACTTCGAGTTGAATATGACCTCTACTCATAATGGATAAGGATCCGATCAGAAGCTCTCTGAATGGGATACGATCTCTACTAGTCTCTACTCCTTAAAAGGAGGAGTTCAAGGTGATGGTGCATCCTACACTCCTTCCCTTTTCACTGACATGTAGGGCCACTTTTTTTTGCTGTGCTCGCGCGGGCTTCACTTCAAAAATTCCTCACCTACTACCCCCCTCTCTCTCCCACCCACCTGCTTTTTTCTAAAAAAACACCTTCTCTCTCTCCCTCTCACACCCTCTCTCTCTCTCGCTCTCACCGGTTGGAGGCGGAGGTAGGAGGAGCTGCAGCGGTGGCTGGCTCGGAGAGGAAGGGGCCGGAGGAAGGAGGAGGCGCGGCTGCGGTGGGGGAGAGGAAGGAGGCGACGGCGAGGGCGGCGCCGGTTGGGGGTGGAGGAGAGGAAGGAGGCGACGGTGGGGGCGGCGCCGGTTGGGGGCGGAGGAAGGAGGTGGCGCGACCTCCATCTCACCGGTTGGGGGCGGAGGTAGGAGGAGGCGCGGCTGCGGCGACGGCTGGCTCGGAGAGGAAGGGGGCAGAGGAAGGAGGAGGCGCAGCGCCGGTTGGGAGCGGAGGAGAGGAAGGAGGCGACGGCGGGGGCGGCGCCGGTTGGGGGCGGAGGAAGGAGGCGGCGCGACCTCCATCTCACCGGTTGGGGGCGGAGGTAGGAGGAGGCGCGGCTGCGGCGGCGGCTGGCTCGGAGAGGAAGGGGGCGGAGGAAGGAGTAGGCGCGGCTGCGGCGGGGGGAGGTGGTGGCGGTGGGGAGGAGGGGGGCAGGGAGGAGAGCGTGAAGTTGTTCATGGGGCAGGTGCCGAAGCAGATGACGGAGGCAAAGCTCGCAGCCATGTTCCGCGACGTGGCCGTCGTCGACGAGGTCACCGTCATCCGTGACCAGGTCACCAAGGCATCCCGAGGTCTGGATCCGTACCCCCCCCCCCAACCCCCCCTAATTTTCCTCGCTGCTCCCGTGCAATGCAACTCCATGCTTGTCTTTTCCCTGGGTCGGGCGGGATCTGGGCGAGGCGTGGTTTGGTGGGGGAGGACGGAATTGGGTTCCATTCCGTGCGCTTTTCGTGTTTTTTGGGGGCTCTGGTGTCATTCTGAGCTTGACTCCGGGCAATGCCGTCGAGGAATTTGAGCTGTCTCCTGGGTTCCCGGTCTTGGGTTGAGTTATTGGGATTAAGATTTCTAGGACTTGAGCTCGAATTTGAGCTAGTTGATTTCAATTGGACCCCGAATGTAGGCTGTGTGTGTAGTACATATTCATTAAGATGAAGGAGCTTGTAGGATGTTATTTCCATATAATTTTCTGGTGTTAGTAGTAAGTTTAAGTTCTCTTTGCACACTTGGGTTAGACAACTTGTATTTACGTGGTCCCCTAAGAATTCATATTGTCATATGGTTAAATTTCCAAAGAAAGTGACCTGGATTAGCTTACTACCCTTGTTGCTTGAGTTGCTAATATGTGCAGTACACATGGATGGTGCAAGGACAATGTATCAAGTTTTGATATAATATGATGAACCTACGAATTATATATTTGATATAATATGATGAACCTACAAATTATATATCAAGTTTTGACGTAATATGATGAACCTACGAATTATTTTTCAAGTAAATAATTAACTTATAAATGTTCAATGGAGCCAAAATATACTTTACAGCCAAGCAGATGATTCTACCCAAGTACCATTTTTGTACTGATCTGCATGATATTCTTCTACCCAAGTACCATTTTTGTCTTGACCGCATGATACTTAGTGCTAATCTTCTAAAATTATCCAGAACTTCTTGTCACACACATCGTAGTCTCTCGAGCAAGTTATTGCTCTGGTGGAATATCTCGTGACACCAGCCAAAGCAACTCCAGATTTCATATTTCTCAAGCTTGTGGCTTTAGTGGTCAAGGTATATTTAATGCCATTCTATGCATGTTTATAAGGTGAACATGGCTAGAAGTCAGAAGTTGTTAAATGTCTAAAGAAAACTTTTTTTTGTTGCATTAAGCAAAAAAAAGGTTGCATATTCATGATATTTCTTTTTAAGAAGCTATAACTGAATATGCATTGCTGAAACTGAGCTCGCATGTACAGCCAAGTCAAATACTTTGTGTTATTTCTTTGGCCCTTTTAGTTTTATGTTAGACTTTTCTTGCTTCCTCATTTAGTAGCGGGACGGCCAAGATTAATCTTGTGCAACCCTACAATTTGAGAGCACAAATTAACCAATCAAGGACCACTCTAGTGTATATGCCACATAGACCTTCAAGGGGCATGAAGTAAGTGACACACTCGAGTGTTCCCGTTCAATGAACCAGATACACTAGTTTGTGTCATTTGCTTCATAGAACTTTGTTTAGAGACCTTGTAGTAATAGTATATGCCGACTCTTGCCGAGATGTGATGTCCACTCCACAATCCTTCTTTTCCTTCTTAAATTCAAGGCAATTTTATTACAAAGTGCAAAAAAGACATTCCCAGATTCTTCGTGAGCAGCCAACATAGCCGACTTCTTCGGTGGCGACTATCATACGCTTCTTCCCACTTCTTTTCTTCATCTCGGTCTCGGATCACGACGCGATGAGCGATGATTCGAATCATCGCTCATGGCGCACGTGATCCGAGAGACCGAGATGAAGAAAAGAAGTGGGAAGAAGCGATGGATAGTCACTCATCGAAGAAGTCGCTATGTCGGCCGCTCACCGAATAATCTGGGAATGTCTTTTTTTTGCACTTTTGTAATAAAATTGCCTTGAATTTTGCGGGAAAAAGAAGGATTGTCGGAGTGGAGAATGTTGTGGATGAGGTTCCCAGATAAAGAAATCTTGCGATTGTTGCAAAAGATACATGGACCATTTGGGTGGAAAGATGAACTGTTTCGTCAGGCTCATGACTGCCAATTTGAAGCATAGCATAGCATCCGAGGCACATCCGAAGTCTGCTGCTGTGTCTTGAGGAATGCCAAGAGCTGGTCTTCAGATGGAGCATAGCATCCGAGGCACATCCGAGGCCTGCTGCTGTGTCTTGAGGAATGTCACATCTGAAGACCAGCTCTTGGCATTCCTCAAGACACAACAGCAGACCTCGGATGTGCCTCGGATGCTATGCTATGCTTCGATTGGCGATCATGCGCTGACGAAACAGATTCATCTTTCCACCCAAATGCTCAGTATCTAGCCAAAAAACAGCAAATGAAGCAAGTGACATACTCTAATGTTCCCGTTCAATGAACCGGATACACTAGTTTAGGGACTTTGCTATTTGGTTTATAGTATTAGCAACTAAAGTAGGTGCTAAGATAGGCACATCACCCCCTCTCTATGTCCATATCACCCCCTCCCCTCTACTCCTCTCCTCTCTTCCAATTCAATATGATCACTTTCTCATCTTATCTTAATAGACCCACAAAATGAGCAACATGTCACCCGCGCATTCTTCAACATCATCGCCGGAGGCGTCCGCTCCAACATCAAGACGCCAAGGAAGAGGGCTATCGAAGAAGCCTGAGGGCCGACAGACCATCACGTGATAACGATCCGGGGTCCCTATCCTTCCTCAAAAGTGGTAGCGCGATTCTGAAGCATGGTCGAATAGTTGCACGAGAACGAATTGAGATCACATACAATTCGTGGAAGAACGTGCCTGACACTCGAAAACGTGAGCTGTGGACCGAAATTTTGGCATCATTCGAGTTCCCGGAAGAACACCTATCTGCGTGCAACGACAAACCTACCTAGCGGCGTGCAAAGCATGGAAGAACTTCAAGAGCACGCTTGTCGGAAATACGTGGAGACGGACGAAACGCCTTTTCATAAATACCCATTCCCGGAACCACAATGGGAAGAGTTCAAGGCGATGAAGACGTCAGAAGATTTCAAAAGTACAAATCACGGCGCACAAGGCCCTCCAGCAAAAACACACACCCCACGGACTTGGCACAGTGGGTATGTGGGTAAAATCCGCAATGGAGGAAGGAGGATGACTGGCAGTGCACAGGACATCGCCTGCCGTTTCCAATATCCCGGATGACCGCGCTCGAAATTGGATTACAGCAAGGTCATCTACAACGACATCGAGGGCGTCTCCTTTCGAAACCCTGCGGACCAGCAAGTGTCCCAATACCGTAAGATATCGATAGAACTACGTAGCTTGTAATTACTCCACAACTTTGTATGAATTGAAATGACATTTCGTGCTCTTGCAGGAAGAGCTGAGTTTTGAATCTACCAGGATCATTCCAGGAACAAGGGAGAATGATATGCTCTCGTGGTACAGGAAACAAGGAGCACCCGGGTCGTACGAGAGGCCTTGGGCTTTATGTTCCTTGGAAACATGGTTTCCAAGATGACTCCGGAATGTATCGGCGTAGGAAGAGAAACAAAGCCAAGCGTGACACACAGCTACGAGAAGAGATCAAGGAATCTCTTAGAGAGGAGCTACTGGATTCGCTGGCTGATGTAATCAGAGATGAGGTGCGAAGCAGACGAGAAAGTCGCGAGCCGCCACCGCGCTTCACGTGCTAGCTAGCCTGCACAACCGTACGAGTAGCTGCGCGTCCAATCCGACCAAACCCAGTCCAAATTTCCTGTGGACGACATCCTAGTAATAATTATTACCTCTCGAATGCTTGCTCCATTGGTAGGCCTATTTGAGTAGCTAATTTTGTATCGTTATGTAGGAGCCTACAAAGTGCAGGCTCCAAGTGAGATATGGCTCCATTCCCTTGTACGCTGCTTGGGGCCTAGCATATTCGTCTGGTATGGGGGCCATGGTGCACGGTCAAGCTTTAGCGCCAGGCTTCGCAAAAGTTAATGTGGATGGTGTGTATGCCAACTTTGAGGTGGTCCTGCTACCGAAGCCCCCCAACGACGAGATCGTGACTCTAGGACAGGCCATTGGAACATTCATCCAGTGGCCCAAAAGCGACATCTCCCTGGAGGCTTCTTCACCGGTGGCAGGACCAGAAGTGCAGTGCGAACCACAGCAACATGCACTAGTGCCATCTCCACACGGGCAGTGCGAACCACAGCTACCTGCACCGGTGCTATCTCCACGGGTGCTATTCTCACCAGAGCAACTTGCACCGTCTATACCATTACAGTCGACTAGCATAAAGTCGACCGACAATCAAGGTAGTGGCCAGGGCAAATCAAAGACGAAGGATGATGACGATATCCCGTACATGCCATTGGCCCGCAAATTCGTGCAAGGCGAGCCGATGGTATTCCCGGAAGAGCTCCTAAAACTAGGACTTGGTTGCCAAATATTCCACGCTTGGTATATGGAACAGTCCAATAAGCCAGAGGCAGAACGGTGCTCAGGTATCACTGTCAAATTCAAGCTGGAACATTTCTTGCACGAAGCTCAGGAATGTGTCTTCGTGGTGACCTTTGACGATATATTTGAACTTTTCACGCTCAACGCTCTCGACGCCTCACTCGTTCGATCTTTGGACGTAAGTCCGCACAATCACGATCTCGTTCACGTAATACCGATATATGTCACAATTTGTTGCTTTTCTGTGTTATATATAGATTCATGCTGACTGAAGCTAGATCATCGAAATCACGAATTGGTTTCCTGGACCCACGCTTGGTCGCCATTGATACCATCAACGAGGATGCATCCTTCGTCGAGGACTATATTACAAAAGCACTGCTGGCTCACCAAGATAAGAAATTTGTTCTTATACCATACAATGAGGAATTCCATTGGATTTTAATTGTAATTATACCAAAATAGAACAAGGCTATATACTTTGATTCTCTAAGTAAGAACAAATCCAAGTACACAGCTATCGTCCAAATACTCGATAGGTACGTACATTGTACATTGTACTCTTTCTTTCCTTCCGAATGACTAATCTAACTTTTTCAAATAACAAAGGTCATTCGCCACATACGTTAAACAAACACGTGACTCGACGACAGGGGCCAAGCCCTTGAAACATGATCGCAAGTTTCGGGTATTCGCTAGCTACATATTAATTAATCATATACAACACATAGTAGTAATGCCACTTGATTTAACACATTCTATTTTTTGCAGTGCCACCAGCAGCAGCCGGGCAACACGTGTGGGACGTGTGCCACCATATGAGACTACTCCTCGATTCCACCAAGATCACCAATTCTAAGGTTTGTCAATCTTCCCACATTTATTTCGTACATGTCAAGTTTTATATATGCGCGCGTTGATATTCCTATCGACAGGCTGCGTCCATCTCTACATCTGCATTGAAACAGCCGGATTTTGCAAAAATTCGAGGAGAGTTCATTTGGTTTTTGTGGACAAAAGTCGTAAGATCAGATGGAGAGTTCCACTGCCCAGAATGATTTTTTATTGTAATTCTAAGTGCAAATGCAGTGTAGATCTTTTACAATTGTGTATTTGTTAATGGATATTTTATTTCAATTCAATGAATTGATTTGCGAAATGGATGCTTTATGTTTGTGAAATGAAGTGTGTTGTCAATTGGATGTTTTATGTCTGTGAAATGAATTGAGATGTGAAATGTATCTGAAATGAAATGAGATGTGTCAATTGTATATGTTTTATGTCTGTCATTATCTGCTTGTTTCAGAGGGCATGGCTAGCATTTCCTGAGGCTAGCCAATAAACAGAAATATATTTAGGGGTTGAAGGGAATATCATAGACGGTTTTGAGTTAAAACACATGCGGATATCGATAATCACGACGGTTTTAACTAAAACCATCGTGATTATCGATATCCTGACGTTTTTAACGCAAAACCATCTGTGATTATCGGCTATCACGACGGGTTTTAACTCAAAAGCGCTGCGTGATAGCTGATAATCCTGACAGTTCAAAACCGTCTGTGATGACCTTCGATTATCACTGACCCATAAATACAGACGGTTCACAAAACCGTCTGTGATGACGATTTCAAACCGTCTGTGATGACCTTTTCTGTAGTAGTGACCCTTCCTGGGGTATGTGGATACAACCCTGCTTGCTTCACCTGTATCTGCATGGGTATAATTTAGCAATCATTCCCTCTGAAGAATTCCTTTTTGGATCAGGAATTGTTGGGACCTTTTGAATGTTATGTAATAATAATATAATTGGCAGTGGATGAATCAGGTGTCCGGAGTGAATGCATGTTTATGGCCGACTGGCAGTATAGGTGGGGTTAAGTGAATACTTTGTGGGAGATTCCCTGGAAGTTGGTGCTTTATTGGTGATCTATAAAAACTTAGGTGTGACTATGTTACTACCTTCGTGGGTACCTTTGAATTTAAGTATGGTAGCCGTTTTGAGGTTACCAAGCATGCTAAAATGGTAATGCAGTGCACTATGTTATAGTAGAATGATTTGTATAACTTAAGTTATCAAGATTTTGATCAATTGTTGAGTTGCCATCGGCAAGGCCATTCCATGCCCTGGGTGACTTAAGTGATGAATAGCTAGATATTCCTGTATGATTATTGGCTCGTATAGTTATATATGTGTTTCTTAGGCGGTATTGTGGTAGAATAATGTAAATTGTTAGTTTTTGAAACTTTTTTGAATGGAGTCTTGTGGAAAAAAAAGGTCGGTCCACATGGAGAGGAAGCAGCCAGCATACAATCTAGAAATCTACAGTAACGATGAAGCAATAGAATAGAAATAGAAAGGACAAAAGGCATACTCTCCTAACCAAGCATACATTCTTCACACGAGACTCAAGATCAAACTATATACAATATTTCAGCATTTATAGATAATATTTAATAGCCCTGTAAATTGCAGCTTTTATCAGCTTTATTAGAAATTGGCAATATTGCAGTCACATTCCATGAATTAAATGGCTTAAAATTGGCAATAACTTGAAGCTAATGTTCTGTATTTTACTAAAGCATCTAGGCTTTTTTATAGTCAAGTTATTCTGCATTATGGCAGTAAGACATGACCATGCAAATGCTCAGCATAAACAACTCAAATTAGGCAGTTCGCACGACGAAAGCATGTTCCGTTTAATCTGAATCACAACTGTGCATCTGTACCAATCAACAAACACCGTAGCACAATACAAGGGTTATTTATGATGCTAACTTTGACCATGTGCTTACTTCAGTTGTGAGGAGTATGTGGGAAATGTGTAAAGAGAGTTATAAATAGTCAATCCTGTGACTATTGCACATCAGTTTATAGCTACCTTGGAGGTTCTCAAGGCAGTTCCGTTGGACTAATTGCTAAAAATACAGTGAAGGTTGATATTCCAGTAGACAAATATCCAACAATAAGTGTGATGTTTCTGTAATTGTGATCTGTAGTTGAATTATAAGTGTTTTGTTTCTCTAATTGAATCCTGAATATGTGATCTGTAATTATCTTGAATGTTGTAAAGTTGTACATGTCATTTATTGTATCACTTATTACTTATTTCGTGTAACGATGATAATGGAATTTGTGCTATGTAATTATCTTGAATGTTGTAAAGTTGTACATGCCAGTATAATTTATTTTCTTTGGGGATGAAATTATGTTTTGAACAACCATGTCCTTGCGACGAGGCTAAATTTGCCATTTGTATCATATTTTTTTTGTCTTACACCTTTCATTTTAGGGAAAGGTGTTTTAGCAAGATGTCACAGCCATCAAGCCAAGATCTCTATATTGTAATTCTTGAAGTGCAAGTTTTCAAAATAAAACATGAGCTTGCATTCATATTTTAATTGAATATTTCGAACAGTGCTTGATGAAAACTTGGAAAAGGGAATGAGATCTTACCTCATTGTTATACCACGATCTCCAACAGGGCTCGTAATACACGAACCATCGGATGGTGTAAGCCCAAATTATGCTTCCTTAGATAAGGAAGTTTTGAACGAAGCATCTATGACTTTTCTTGGTCATAGTACTCTCACTTCAACTAACTTGCATGAACAAGGAGAGAGCTCAAAGGGTACCACCTTTAGCTACACATTATATATATGGGAAAACATGTTTTTAATATGCATCAATAAAATTTACTTTGGTTATATCTTAGGACGAAAGCGTTCTCGTGAGCAAGGGAAAGCAAGCATGGGTGAACAAAATATCCAACATGAAATAGCTGCATCTAAACGAATCCAAGCACGACGGAACAAAGGCAAGCAAAGCGAGATCGTGAAAAGGCACGTCGACAGAGTTTAACAACTGAGAAGAGACAAGAGATTAATGCTCATAGAAGAGTACGTAGACAAAATTTACCACCTGAGGAGAGGAACGCCAATCAAAGAGCTCGTAGGCAGAGTTTGACACAAGAGGAGAGAAAAGAGAAGAATGCACGCCGTAGAGCACTTAAGAAATGTTTACCACCAGAGGAGAGGCAAGCACTCTTAGATAAAATGAATGCAAACTATGCAACTAGGTGAGATACACCATGTCTTGAATCTCTTGCAATGCAATGCCCAGATGGTGGCACCTCATCCATGGAATGCCCGGAGGGTGGCACCTCATCCATGGAAAATTCATCACTATGGCGCCAAACCCACAATATTTCAAATATGGATGATGGTAACCTTCTTTGCTTGATTTTAGCACTCATTTACAAAGAAAAATGCCATTCTGCTCATGTATTCACATCTAAAAGTGATCGTAGATCTAGATACAATTCTTGAAGAGGACATGGACGAGGAGTACTACATGTTCGCCGGTGGAGGTATTATTTTTATTTTTGTCAATCATTGTTTAATCATGGATAGCCCGAGCTGGATGCTTATACATTAACCCATTCAGACTTGGATGTGGGAGAAGACATAGATTCGAACGATGTAGAAGACGCATCTGTCCAACATGATCCCTATGAACATGTTTGCAGTAACATACCAAATAGCACACATGTGCTAAAGACCGTGGCAGACTGCAACCATTGCGGTGCAAAGAAATTTCAATATGAGTCGAAGGGGTTTTGTTGCCGAAATGGGAAGATAAAATTGGCTACGCCTGAACCTCCACCTGAACTTAGAAGGCTTTGGTCGAGTGCAGATCCTGATGCAAGGCATTTTCGAGATAACATTAGATTTTTCAACGGCCACTTCTCCTTCACTACCTTAGGCGTTTATAGAGCTTTTATAAGACAAAATGGAAACTCAGCCCATGTTTATATGTTTATATTCCTGTAGCTTCAAACCTGTGAAGTTAGTTGTTAAGGACAAAGTACTTACCAGCCATTTGACTAAATGGACAAGATGCTCTGATGATCGAACTATCATTGTGGCAACTATGCTTAGAGCAAGGCGTGAACAAGGTGAGTTGATGTGTGTTCCTTGTTTATTTTGTGTTGATCTACTCTATGTTTTATACTTATTATATACTTATTTACTTTTTAGACCATAGCCTGCACACTACATGCTTCATTAGGGTGCACTTTGAACCTAATGTTGCAGTTGCACGCGATCTGAGACGAAGGTAAACATAATTTTGATTATAAATATTTTAGTAATTAGTTTTAGCTACATGGTTTATCATTTATGGATTCTTTTGTAGGGTCAACAACGAGCTTATTGGAAATGCTTCTCTATGACATTACAAGGGGAAGTAAATGCAAATCTTTTGGCTAAGGGACCTCTAGCTATATAATTGCTAGAAGTGCAAGACTCATTTTTGTGGAAGTAGATGTGATTTGTCATGAAGGAAGTTGATGTGGTTCTTTTGGCTAGGATATTCATAGCTAGGATGCTTGCTAGAAGTAGATGCAAATGTTGTGGCTAAGATACTTCTAGCTATCATGCTTGCTAGATGATTGTGCTTCAATGTGTAATTTGACGCATAGCAAATTGGACATGTGTTCATGCCATTCTATCTAATTTTAGTGGTAGCATTTGTAGTATCAAGAAACTTTCTTATGTATCTGTGGAATGGAGTTATATCCTAATTGAATATCATCCTTGGAAGTGAAAGTCTTTCTATATGTGGATCATCCTCTAAAATAGCTTATGCCCTCACATGGCAATCATGTTAAACTTATAACTCATCAAGCAATCTCTTGGTTGTTCACAATTCAAATTAAGCAATCTTATTTTTGCATAGGGTAATCTAATGAAGCAGCCCAACCCACCCACAAACCCACCGTGTTCAACATTTCACAAAGCATTAGAAGTGAAACACAAGTTCACCCATTCAGATAGCACAACAAAGTCGTGGGCATAACTTCCACAGTTGTAAATGATTAGGAGTATACATTCCAAGCATATCGTAACCATCTACAGATCCAAAATGCATGGAATATTCAACAAAGAATTGCACTACAAAGATGTCAGTGGATTCCAACATATGTCCAAATAAAATGACTACAGGTTGCGAAAGAATCTGGTTTTTGTTATTAACACATACCTTCCCATGGCATCGTAAATTGCAGCAGAGATTGCACATGTGCTTCCGCCAAATACCTGCTCATTGTACAAAAGCAACGCATTGGTCAAGTCTCCTCTCTAGATTTCTTAGTTGTTTGTGAAATATACTTCAATCTTAAAGCCATTTCTGCGAGATCCGCAACAACCTAAAACGATCTTAGTGAGAAAAGAAAGGTCCTGCCTTTGACGATAGCTTGGAGGTTAAAAAAAAATGGCGTCTTTGAGAGAGATCTAGATCGAGAAACACCAAACAGTGATCACCTGCATGTCTCGGCGACGCGGGGATCGCGCTCGCCGAGTGCGCCCATCTGTAGCTCTAGGCCCTTGCCGTAGCAGGCGATGGACTCGTCAATGCGGCCGAGCATGGCGTGAGTGTCGCCGAGCTGCATCCATCCGGAGAAGGCGACGAGTGCCCACTCCTCCCCCTTGTTCTCCTCAGGCAGCCAGTCCTCCGAGCCCTCTCCCCCAGGCGGCGTGATGACGGCGACGGCGCGCTCGAGGACGGGGATGGCGTCGGCGTGCCTCCTGAGGGCGCAGTGGATCGCGCAGTGGTAGGCGAACCGGCTGGCCCAGGGTATGTCGTGGCCCACCCGGCATACCCTGTAGGTCCGCCCCTGGCAAGAACACCTATGATCCATCTCACCGGCCCACTAAAACATCAATCACAATTCACAAAACAACAGTCAACACTTAACAACAGCACAAGTGCACAACTAACTGACCTTGCGCCGTTGCGGAGTGCGGAGAGAGGGCTGACAAGGCCGGGCCGCCGCCGCATCTAACTCCGTCGCTGCCAAGGGAGGTAGATCTGACCGCAACCGAGGATATTCCGGGGGCGCGAGAGCCAGACCGAGGCGTGGGGGCAGCGACGGCGAGGGCCAGGCCACCGGGAGTCAGGAGAGCCAGATCTAACGGGGCCCGGGGGCGGGGGAGCTGGCCAGGGCACGGGGGCGGCGAGCCGGCGAGGGGCAGGACCACGGGAGCCCACCGGGGCATGGGGGCGGCGAGGGCCAAGCCGCCGAGGGGAGAGGGGGCCGGACCGCTGGAGAGCCAGATCGCAGGCAGGACGGTAGCCGGCCGGCAGGAGCATTGCGCATTCGCGCCACAGAGAGTGGAGAGACCGAGAGGCGAGAGCGGAGAGCGGACAGGCGATAGCAGAGACTGCGAGAGTGATTTAGAGGAGAGACCGAGTGGACAGTGGACAGCGCCGGAATCAGTGAGTGGTAAGTGGTAATATTTTCTCCCTCTTAATTTACTATTTTAGAGTTAAAGAGTTTATATTTTTAGTGTGTAATTGTATATACATATTAGATAGTTAATAGTTTAATCTTTATAATTTATTTATAGATTTATAGTTTTAAATCTTACCTGTGATTCGAATTTATCTTATGATTCAAATTAGTTTATTTCTGATATGTTTTATATGATCTAAATTTTTATTGTCTTTCACAAATTTCTATTATATCACTAATTTTCATATGTTTCATACACAGGTGACTTATCGCTAATCTACACTCATGGTAGAATAATTATATATTCTTGAGTATGCGTTTCGTATTATCGACTTTCGAGGTACCTACTTTATATTTCTTTATTTTGCATTATTTGTCTCTAATTGTGTGTTTCTATATGAATTTGAAATTCTGTAAAAAGTAAAACATTATATTTATGTCAATTTAGATTAGTCCGACAAAAGATTCAGCCTAGCCTCAATTTTATTTCTAGCTTCGCCACTGATCTATAGTGTTCTTGTTTGATAGACTAATTTTAGAGTATTTCCTTTGCTCCCTATCATTTTGCAATTAGACTTTTTAAATGTTACGATTATGTTTTAATCCGTAGCAACGCACAGGCATCCAACTAGTATTGTATAAAGATCCAGCCGGAAAAGAATCTCTACTCATGTTGGAAAAGAATCCTGCAGAGGCTCTATATAAAGGGGTGCATAGTGTTATGGCATAGAGTGAACATACCACCCACCTAAAATCCAAGCCGCCTCTTTCTGAAGGCCCTGTTGTGTTCACCGATGCTAGCACACCGACACACGACGTTTCATGCCTAGACATGTGGACTTCGGTAGAGGCGCTATTGCGATTACGGTGCTAATTGGAATGATCTGAGCAGAAGGCAATCGGCTCGTGGAGATTGACTACTACCATTATTGGATGAATGACTACTTCCACTACAGTGACGCATGCTATGTTGAACCAGACTGCTTCAACTCTCCGTCCACTGCACTGCATGCGTGGTGGTAATGATTCATGATCTCTTACTTGTCTGGCTTCCTGGTTTATATGGTAAAATTTTTAATTTACGCTAGCATAGCCTACCCCATATCCTAACAATCCCTTGGTTCTTTCTTCTTCTTTTCAAAAAAGTGAACTTCCTCTCTTGAAAATTCATCCATGGCACATTGACATGGAGTCAAGCCACTTGAATTAGTAAGGCAACAAATACTAAAACCTATTGCAACCAAAATTTAACCTTGTTGCAACAATAAACAAACCATTGAAATATCTACAATATTTAATGTTTTGTGCTACAACATTCAGAACGACTACTGCAACAACTCGATTTACCAGTACCGACATTTGAGATTAGCATAGAGGACAAGAATGAGGCTGCTCCACAATGCCACCCCAAGACCTTAGCAGGGTGAGGATGGTCGAACATACCACCTCACTGGCTCCAACAGCGCTCTCCTCCACACACACCTTTTGTGGCCTATCTCCTTCGGCATTGCTATCACTAGCTCCGCACGACCTCCCCCTAGGAGGCAATAAGCCCATGAGCTGCGGCCGCTCCTCGAGAATGAAAGACTTCCATGTGAGCACCAGGCACTATAGACAGCCATTGTTGAGCATGGTGACGGTGACCTCGTACCTACTACCAGTGTCGAAAGTTGGGATGCTGGGATAGGAATAGGAGCAGAGCAGGGCATGGGTTTGTCTAGCAGAGTCCAGTGGCTTTTCAGTCTTTAGGTTAAGACAGAGAAAGAGAAGCACATAAGAATCATAAGGAATGGATGGTGCTACGGAGCATTGGTGCTGTGTGGAGATACATGTGTCGGTGTAGTGAGGTGTCTGTATAGGACGTATGGGTCATATCATTTCTCTGTATTATGGCCTTGTTCAAAAGTGCTATGGCTTTTAACAGATTTTGCTAGCATTGTCCAAGTGGTGCATGAGAGGACCAGACGCTGCTACGTCGTCCTCGGCTAGCTAGCACAGCCCAGCCCCAAGAATAGTACTTGATCACTAGTTTGATGCATAAGTTTGTCTCTTCGATCCGTAGTACTACTAGACGACGAGCATGCATGAAATGTTGTAAATTTTAGTATTGGAATTGATTGAATAAACTTGATTAATTTATGTTGTGAGACATTAAGTTTTCTAGATGCATACTCTGGATATCACTAAATTAGTATGCCTTTAGAAGATGAAGAAAAGACTTCATTTATCACCCCATTTGGAGTATTTTTCAATGCCAAAGGGCCATTTAGTCTGAAAAATGCTGGTCCAGCATTTTAGCATTTGATGCAATTAACCTTTATACATCAAATGGGCTAAAATATGGAAGCCTATATTGATGATCTAGTCGTAAAAAGTGTCAAATTACTTAATCATGTTTTAGATCTACAGGAGACCTTCGACAACCTCAGAAAGCACCACTTAAAACTCAATTCTAAGAAGTGTATATTCAGAGTCTCTTTAGGAAAATTGCTCAGATTCCTTATTTTTGAAAGAGGTATCGAGGCAAACCCTAGAAAGATCAAGGTCATCGAACAGATACGCCCTCTGTCCACAAATAAAGAAGTTCAAAACTCACTGGGTGCATGGCGGCTCTAAATCATTTCATCGCACATCTGGGAGAGAAAGGACTTCCTATTTTCAAGCTTCTAAGAAAACACAAAGGTCTCAAGTAGTCGAAAAAGGCTAACAATGCCTTCGAGGATGTCAATAGATATCTTACGAGTGCTCTAGTTCTGGTTTCTCCGAAGCTAGGCAAGACACTCTTAGGGTGTGTTTGGTTTGTGGATGGAGGTTGTACCGTATATCCTGAATGAGTGGATGCAGGTTGAGTGGAATCGTATTTCAGAAAAAGAAGATGTTTGGTGAGGTTCTATGAGCGGATGCAAAAATCGAGATCTTTGTTTGTTGTTGCTGTATGAGCGGATGCGATCTACCAAACACGAGAGGTCGACACGTGGGACCGCATAATATACACTGCATCAACCCATCCAGGATGGCCAGTGAAGCTCATTTTGAGCGTATCCACCCATCCAGGATGAGGGCGTATTTTTGCATCCGCTCATGCAGGTTGTATCCACTCATACAGGCAACCAAACAGGCTCTTTCTCAGATTATACGGATCCACCCAACCAGGACGAAGAAGATTCAGGCAACCAAACACACCCTTAGTATATCTGCCTGCCACACAGTAGGTAGTAAGTGTTGTGCTCGTTGTAGAACGCGAAGGCGGCCAACGACCAGTATACTATGTAAGCGAAGTCTTACATGGGCCTAAGGAGCACTACCCACAGGTCCAAAAACTCCTATATGCCCTCCTCACGTCTTCAAGGAAGCTAAGGCATTATTTTTAGGTGCACAAGATGATTGTACCATCTGAATTTCCTTTAGGAGAGGTCCTCTTAAATATGGAAGCAGCAGGACGCATGGCCAAATGGTCGGTCAAACTTGGGAAGTTTGACCTCCATTTCGTGTCCCGACGGCCATTAAATCCCAGATCTTAGCATACTTTATCGTTGAATGGACAAACCATGAACCTATTCAGGATACCTAATAGTACGCTTCCCATGACCAATGGACAATATACTTCGATGGGTCACTTAAATTAAGTGGCTTGGGGGCTAGGGTTGTCCTGGAATCTCCCACGTTAGAGACCTTAAAGTATGTTATTCAACTACTCTTTCCAGCCATGAATAATACAGCTGAATACGAGGGTTTGTTGGCTGGCATACGAGCCACTAAAGTACTCGAGATTCACTGACTATTCGTGAGAGGAGACTCTCAACTAGTTGTGAATAAAGTTGGAAAAGAGTATCAATTCTTGAGTACGACTATGTCTCAGTACTTCTCGAAAGTACGGAAACTTGAAAAGCTTTTTCTAGTTTCGAGTTACAGTATATCCCTCGGAACGATAACTTTCTCTCAGACCAGTTAGCTCGAATAGCTTCTTCCTGATCACAACTATTGCTAGGAGTCTTGTTGGAGCAACTCCAGAAGCCGTCTCTGGTTGAAGCACCCGAGACAAGTCCTAATGAGACATCCTCTCTAGAGTACAAGGATACTTGGATGGCTCCCATCTATGAGTATCTTCAGAAGGGTTCAGTGCCTGATGATGATCTCAAAGCATATCATCTTGCTCACAAGGCCAGGATGTATGCCTTGGTCGATGGAGTACTCAAGGGGTCCTCATGTGATGCATATCGCAAAAAGAAGGATTAAAACTCCTTAATGACATACACGAGGGTATCCGTAGAGTACATGACTCTTATAGAATGCTGGTTGAAAAAGCCTTTCGACAAGGTTTTTACTGGCCGATAGCCCTCAGTGACGCTAAGGATCTAGTTCAAAAATGTGTACAATGCTAGTTTCATGGTTGGCAAATACACCAGCCAGCTCAGACTCTTCAGACAGTTCCTCTATCTTGGCATTTCACAACCTGGGGTCTCGACATCCTAGGACTGTTCCTGAGGGAACCGGGGGCTTCAAGTTCCTCTTCATGGCTATTGATATGTTCACGAAATGGATCGAAGCCGAACCAATGACTTGGATAACAACGAAAGCTACAAAAGGTTCATGATAAGAAGCGTGATTACTCGATTTGGAGTTCCAAGTCGAACAATTATAGACAACGATAAGCAATTTTTGAGTGCAAAATTCCAAGAATTTTGTGACAAATTAGGCACCAAACTTTGCTATGCTTCAGTCGCCCATCCTCAGAGTAATGGGGCAGTCGAACGTACGAATGGCCAAATAATACAAGGAATGAAGACTCGAGTCTTTGACCAGTTTGTAAAGCGCTTGGGGGCTTGGGTCCAAGAACTACCTTCTATATTGTGGGCAATTCATACAACTCCTAGTCAGGCGACAGGAGAAACTTCTTTTTTCTTAGTCTTTGGGGCTGAAGCCATGCTTCCCCCAGAACTAAAGATCCAATCGATAAGAGTTGAGAACTTCAACAACTCCAATCAAGTGCAACTTCGAGCGGATGACATCAACCTGCTTGAAGAGAAGAGAACTCAAGCCTTAATCCACTCAGCAGTCTAATTGGAATGAGATTTTCCCCAAGTGAGAAGGTTCTTACACCGTGGTTGAAGTCACACACCTAGGCTCGGTACGACTTGCTATGGAAGATGGATAGATTCTCTCAAAACTCTGATAATATTGACCAATTACCAAGTTCTATATGTAAATATTTCTACTCTTTCAATAAAATTTTTGGTTTGTTCAATTTTTTATTGTTGTATGTTTAGTAAAGCTTCTTTTGTATTTGTTCGACTACTTCTAGTACATTTAATTTGTTTAACTGGTCGGATAAGAGAACACCACTAGTCGGATCCTCTCCTCTCTGTACGTGGTCCTGCCCACTAGAAGGGGGCTCCCTAGTGACAAAACATTCCTGACTCTTGCTATCAGCCTATAATAATTGCATTGTCTACGAAAACATTGAACAGATGTACAAGAAGGAACTTTGAGTGTTTATCCTCTCATTGTTTATGTCTTTGATTTTCATTAATCTGGTCAAGAAAGGTAACGACACCTAGTCAAAATCTTTCCTCTCTGCATATAGTCCTACCCACTAGAAGGAATTTCCTAGCATCGCCTTGTTCCTGACTTTTGCTGCTAGTACATGATAGTCGAATTCGACAATGATGGTCAGACAAAATACTCTACTCTCTGTATACTTCACTCTGTACTATTTGCTTTGTTGGTTTACATAAACTTAGTAAATAGCCAGGGCCTAGGATAGAGTTGCCAATATAACTTTATTTCTTAGTTGTAAATTTGTTCTCTTTCATTTCTCTTTTGTCTTACGAGTACTAATTGCTCAGCAAGATGAATTGCAGGAAAGGAACATGTTCATTCATCACCCCAAAGGTAAGGCTTTACAAAGTTTTTTATTTACAAACTACTCTGAAGAAGGAGAGCCAAGTTGCATTTCTTCAGACACCTTTCGTCCAATTGGCTCTACTTCAACGATCAGGCAAGACGCCTCTTCCAAAGAGCAGCTGAAGTCGTGCTCGATTAGGTGTAGGTTGAGGTTCCTATCGCATGCCTTGAATTTTGCCAAGACATAGTTCATAGCACCCCCTAACTGCATCCCTGATTAACTCTACCTGATCGGTCTTCGGAGTGGATAGATGCTTCTCTGCCTGATCTATTATGTATTATTTTATTTTAAATCATCATGCATTACTATTTTAATACAAACCTTTGTATTGGCAGTTAATAACCTATTTGATTAATTCCTCTTTGATAATCTGAATGTCATGATTCCATTATCACCATAGAATGGGTAATTATCTACTGATACAATATTAGTTATCACATGGGCTATACGTTTAAATTGCTTAGCCATGTTTATAGTTACGTTGGGTTTGTCATCACATGTGATTAATTAATCAATTTTGACTTAATGAGATATCAGAACGTGGTGATCAGCCACAATTTAAAATTACGTGCACCTTGGCATGGTTAGTGTCATTGGTGTTGGTTATACAAAATGGTTTTCACTCGGGGGAATCATCGTGCAGTAAAGGGGGAAGTGTGGTTAACACTTTAAGGGATGTGCATGTTTCGCCTGAGTACACTACCACAAAAGAGGCTATACTGGATGGCTATAACACAGACGGTTTATATGGAACCGTCTGTGCTTAAACTATCACAAATGGTTTGTTCTAGTAATCGTCTGTGATACTTTCATAGACGGTTCTTAACATGAACCGTCTGTGATGTCTCAATTATCACAGACAGTTCATATAACAAAACATCTCTGATAATGACACATCACAGATCTGTGGCGTATACCCTAGGATTTCGATCTGACCTGTCCATTCTCTCCACATCGAATGGCAGGAACCAGTTCCTCCCACTGCTCGGCCCTTATTAATAACTCCCCATCTACCTTTCCGCCAGAAGTCAAGCATGAGTTCATCCACTAGCTAGCTTCCTACATCCTCCCCTCTGCTATGAGCTAGCGCCTCCGTTGTGGTACCACGGTAGACTAGACAACACACTCTTGTCATAAGTGTGTCTCATTCAGCCTCACCGTCGTGCCATGAAGGGTTCGTTAGCTTGTTATCCTGTAATAGAATATGTTGTTGTGCTTGCCTCTGTATTTGCTTGATCCTCGATGATGCTGACTACTGTCGTGAGCTAGCGCCTCAGTTGTGGCACCACAGTAGGCTGGAAAACACACTCTTGTCGTAAGTGTGTCTTGTTCAGCGTCACTGTCATGCCACGAAGGGTTCGTTAGCTTGTTATCCTGTAATAGAATGTGTTGTTGTGCTTGCCTCTGTATTTGCTTATTCCTTGACGACGCCAACTACTACCGTGAGATAGCGCCTCCGTTGTGGCACCACGGTAGGCTGGACAACACACTCTTGTCGTAAGTGTCATAAGCGTGTCTTGTTCAGCCTCACCGTCATGCCACGAAGGGTTCATTAGCTTGTTCTCCTGTAATAGAATGTGTTGTTGTACTTGCCTCTGCATTTGCTTGTTTTCAAAGGGCATGGGTAACATTATTTCTTGAGGCTAGCCAAAAAACAGAAAAAAAATTCAAGGTATAGAGTGAAATATCACAGACGGTTTGTGGTATAAACCGTCTATGATGGACTATCATATACCAACTGTCTATGGTATTCGCCAATCACAGATGGTTCTATATACCAACCATCTATGATACTCGTCAATCACAGACTGTTGGTAACTGGAGCCGTCTGTAATAGTTTTCTTCACAGACGATTCTAGTTACAAACCGTATGTGTTGTCTTTTTCGCAGACAGCTCACAAACCGTCTGTGATAACCTCTGATTATCACTGACACATAAATATAGGCGGTTAAGAAAACCGTCTGTCATGACTAGTCTGAAACGTATGTGATGACTCTTTTTGTAGTAGTGGTAATATCTAAAGATTTAACTTTGTGCGCCATTGATCTGAGCCTTATCATACAACCATGGTCTAGTGTGGGATGGACTTATGTAGGATTGGAAATAGCAACAGAGGAGGGGTGAATGGTGCCTTCAAAAATCGCCCCCAAGTATCCACATTATCTTCTTCGATAGCTATAGAAGCTATGAAGTCGAAAGAGTTTGCTCACTGGTAATCTAAAATCAATTTTGCAAACCGAAAAGAAATGCAAAACCGAGAGCTGCAGTTTGCTGAAAACTGAAAACTAAAAAATGCAGTTTGCTGAAAACTAGAAAGCAAAACTGAAAACTGAAACTGCAGTTTGCTGAAAACTAGAAAGCAAAACTGAGAACTGAAATTGCATTTTGCTGAAAACTGAAAAATAAAACTAAAAACTGAAAAATGCAGTTTGCTGAAAACTAAAAAGCAAAACTGAAAACTGAAACTGCAGTTTGCTGAAAACTTAAAAGCAAAACTGAAAACTGAAACTGCAGTTTGCTGAAAACTGAAAACTGAAATAGTGGCTACTCTACTGAAAATAGCAGGGGACTGCATTGCTGAAAATGCAGATTCCAGTGCAGATTGAGAATCGGAAGCAGCAAGAACTAACAAAGCTGAAAACTGAAGAACTGCTGCCGAAAAGCAGCAGCAAACCAAAATGCAGAGTTGCAGACCGAAAGACTACAGACCGAAAATGACAGCAATGCACAGTACTTACTGCAGAGAACCTAAAAACTGAGAATTTGATGAGTTTTTACTGCTCTACTCATGCCAAGGGAATCAGAGATGTAAACTAAATAACAGCTGGCTCTCAAAAACAAGAAAATTCAGATCAAATGCAAAGAACCAAGATCTAGGCAGGAAACTGAATATGAACCAAAAATAAGATTGTTTTTCAAATTACTCGCCATTCTCCAATCTTTTGCTCATGGGGCTTTAGATTACAACCGGAAATCATCTCACAATTAGACAACACAACCCACATCACTTCTCATCAAGAGTATCAAACAAACCACACTTCCCCTGCCTCCAAACCCTAGCTTTCCAAAAATAGAGGAAGTTGCATGGCTTCATTTCTTGAGGAGAAAGAAGGAGATAAAATGATTGCTCTCAAGGTAGTGCTAGCCAAATGGCTTTGAGACGGTTCCCATCATTGAGCAGAACAAGAGCACAAACAACCTCAACAAGAAATCAACTTCTAAACCAGAAAGCAGATAACAGCTAGAGCTAGAGCAAAAACAGGAACAATGGAGCAACCACAAAATGAGCCAAATAACCAAAGCGCCTCAAACACTTGACTTCTCAAATTGAATCTCATATATGAATGATTACAAAGGGTTCATCTTCTACAGCCCAATCACTACAGCCCCATACGCAATTAGGAATAAAGCAAGAACCCTCACATCCTGAGAGCTCACTACATACACACACAGAGCACTCGCAGGAACTCAACACACTTTTGCTGCTTGCTCTCCAGAATAAACACCAACTAAAATAGAGGGAGCACACACCCTCAAGAGGAAATTCAAGAAGTGGCAGGTCCTCTCCACTTCATTTCCCTACACCCACATGTGGCAAAGCCCACTCACATGCACAAAAGAGAGAGAGGAGGGAAAACCAGGATTTGAGCACACCACTCCAAACCCTAACTCCCTCCTTCCACTAACGGGTCTCCAACCCATTATCTTCAACAGAAACCGCTTCCATTTTGTAGCCTTGTGTATTTTACCGAAATGCCCCTGCTGCACCTTCCCGGAAGCTTCCTGTCCTCGCACGACCGTACCCAGCATCCTGACCGTCTGGACCTCAGCTCTTCCCTAAGCCTAGTCCCGGTCCTCCTCGCCGTTGCCCGTTGTGTCCACCTCCGGTAGCTCCAGCTCCGGTTCCTCGTCTCCCAACTTGCAACCACCTCAGCAGCCTCGATCATCTTCGACGTCTCCGACCGTCTGGACCTCAACACCTCCTGTGCCTAGTCCTGGTCCACCCACGCCACACCATGACCTAGCTCCGAAGTCCTGCAGTCACACAGACAAGCAAACCGTCACATAGCACCACTCGAAACAACATAATCAACATTAGCAACAATGAAATATACTCAAACACAAAATAGCCTGAACAACCGATCGAGAAAAAGAACCAGCATCCTAAACACCTCCGACCACGTTCGACCAAGTCCAACCGAACCGAACTGCGCCATGCACCGACTTGGCACGAACCAACCAAACCAAACTCAAATTTTCCAAAACACGAGTCAATTACTCATCACAAACATGGAGACACCTTCACATGATCTCTCAACTTGTCTAATTAATTTGTGATATTTCAATTTCAATTTCGCCATTGTGATGAACGTGGGTGCTGGTTACATATTTCCACGAGGTGCAAGAGGGGGCAATTATCGACTAGGTGGTTATCCTACTCGATGGTGAAACTTTAGCGGGCGAAATTGAGTTAAGGTTCAACACTGTAAAGGCCTTGCATACTATTTTGCATGCTTTGTTACAAATGACTTGCATACTCTATGTACTCACAGCTATATCCATATTTGCTCAGTTGAGGAAGAGGAGCCATATCAGCAGGAGGTACCTGAAGGAGGATACTTCAAAGACTTCATGAAATAGGAATTCGCTTCCCAGTCGATTGCCTGTGGGCATGTTGAATGGCTACTACGTTTATTTTCTGTATTTCGCTGCAAGTTTCTTAAGCCTTTTAGGCTATTATCTGTAAGTTTGGCCAAAAGGTCGTAACTATGATAATTAATAATATTTGAGTATTTTCTTAGTAAATTGTAATATGGTCGATATTTCATCTATGTTTACATTGTGTGCACTAGTGTGATCTTGGACTAATGCGGTATACACAGAGAGTGCAGATTTGCATATTCGGTCTCGACACTGGAACAACATACCGCCTCGCCAGTTCCAACTACGCTTTCCTCGGCATACCGTTCGTGGCCTATGTGGAGATAGGTGTGTCTACGTAGTGAGGTGTCTGTATCGGACGTATGGGTCGTATCATTTCTCTATAGTCCTGATCTAAAGTGATATGGTTTTTGACTGAAAGGACAATGTAACAGTTGTTAATTTTTCTAAGACTCAGATCAGGAAATAAAATCCAAGCCGCGTCCTCCACGGATTCGGACTGATACAAAAATCTTCCCTTTAAATGCGGGCATCCTGGATGTCCCACCCCTTCCATCGTCGCTCGTCGCAATGGCGCGCCACGTACAACAGCTGCACTCCGCGCAGGCCGTCGACAACGCCATCTTCGGCGAGCTTGAGAGCGACCGCCTGGTCCTAGTCCGGTTCGGTCGCAACGGGCACCCCGACTGCACTCGGGTGGACGTCGTCCTGGCCGCCGAGCGGATCAGCCCCATCACCGCGATTTATGCCGTCGACGTCGCGGCGGTGGACGACTTCAACGTCATGTACGAGCTCGACGAGAGGCCCTGCAATGTCATGTTCTTCTACGGATGCCGCCACGTCACGGTGGAGGCCCCACTCCGCGATGGCGCCGGCGGGACTACCAGGGACATTGACTGGGCTGCGTACGTCGAGGACGAGTTCGCCGGCGTCGTCCAGGCGGTTCACGAGAGGGCCAGGGCCGGATGCCGCTACGTCGTCCTCGGCTAGCTACCACGGCCCGACCCGGCCCCAAGAATAGTACTCGATCACTAGTTTGATGCATATGTTTGTCTCTTCGATCTGTAGTACTACTAGATGAGCATGCATGAAAAGTTGTAAATTTCAGTATTGGAATCGATCGAATAAACTTGATTAATTTATGTTGAATAACACATGCAATATATCAATATTTTTTAAATAATGCATTTTTATTTGAAATTATAGAAATGTATCCGCGCAAAAAAATTTTACAAGAAACAGCTCGTGGGGCGATTGGAACCTGTCATCCAACGGCCGCGCGACACGAAAGCAATCGGTGAGCCGTTGGGCAACATAATTGCGGTCACCAAACGGTCAGGCGATTGGATGTTGTTGCCCAACCATTGGGCGACTGTAGCGTTCAGTCACCCGACCGTTGGACGACTGGACACGCTATATATTGGGCTGCTAGGCCAAGCTCGGCTCCCGTGCGCGTGCGAGGAGAGGAGAGAAAGACAGGAGAATAGAAAAGACGAGAGGAGAGGAGAGGGAGAGGGAAAAGAAGCGGAAGAGGAGAGGGGAGGGGAGGTTCTGCTACATTCTGCGAGGTAAATATTTTTTATATTTAAGTCAACATTTTTATATGAATTAAATAGTTTGTTTAGTATAAACTTAGGATCCATATAAAATTATAGTTGTAGAACTTTGTTATGAAGTAAATACTTGTAAAAAAATATAGTCGACATAGTGATGGAAAATTAGTATCTATAGAAAATTATAGTTGTAGAAAATTTAGTAAATATTATAGTTGTAAAAAATTTAGTCAATATAGTTATGAAAATTTAGCATCTGTACGAAATTATAGTTGTAGGGTTTAGCATCTATTGAAAATAAGCATCCGAAGAAAATTCTAGTTGTAAAAAAAATTAGGCAATATTATATACAAAATAACATCAGTACAAAATTGTACTCATAGAAATTTTAGTTAATATTTTTGTACGAAGTAAATAGTTCACTTCGTGCAAAATAATATTAGTAAATAGTTACAATTTATTACGAACGAATGTAATGTCATTAGCACATTGAAAAGTATGATGCACTTTTCGTGAAACTACTCGGACTAGAAATCGACTCAGGTTCAACTTGAAACTACGATATCTTTCAATTCTATGGGCCAAACTTGTTAAATTTTTTTGTGAAAGCTTGTGGCTGTATGTAGAAGGTCTCCATTAATTTTTGCTGGTTTTGGCAAAAGTGTGATGCATTTTTCAATTTTTCGGGAAGGAGGACACTCTTTTTTTTTCTCCTTTCTCTTTGTTTTTTTCCTCTCATTTTTTCTTCTATTTTTTTCTCTTGAAGAACTGAAACCAACTGATTAGGGTTTCCCCTTTTAATTCTTGCTCCTTTCTGAAACTTTAAAATGGCAACGGATATTGTAGTATAACACGGCGGAGAAAACGTTTGCCACGGTAGGCATGGCAACGGTGGCTTGGCGCGTGGTTGTCGCGGCAGTAAGAGGCAGTGGTGGCATCAATCAGTGGCTACCACAGCAGGGAGTAGCTACGGCAGTAGGAGGACTTGGGCTGCCACGGCACGGAAGATCAAGCGGCAGCAAGAGTTTTCAGCTGCCACGGCAGAGATTGGCAGTGGCTGCAGCTGAGCGCGCTGGTGGCTGCCACAGCAGTGATTGGCAGCGGATGCGGTTGCCGTGGCAGGGGAGGTGTTGTATTTGCCACGGCAGCAAAAGAAAAGCGGTGGTAGGCGGTTTTGGTTGCCGCAACAGTAACACAAAGGAACACGAAGATCAAGATGCAAACTAGACAATAATAAACTAAACAAAAACTAGAACTAGAAATCTGCAACCTAACAAGATGATGCAACCAAGAATTCAACAACCAAACTGAAAAGAAAAATTGCAAGCACGGATTAGTTTGGACCAGATGAACTAACCCTATTTTTTGTGGACTGTAAGTAAAGGAAAAATCTCACCGATCAACTGTAGCTCTGATACCACTTGATGAACCACGGAAGTCCTATTCTAGCCCGATCTTTCGATGCGAAGGTAAATTTGGTAGGAGTCGCTCAACTCTCGCGATCTTGACTACGAACTCACAAGGCTCGAAACCCCACAATTGCTGAGCTAATCGACATGTCGTTATCAACTACGCACAAATACTTGAATGACCTGATCATGAGATCAATTCCTACATACACCGAAGAAGCACGCAAGAACAAGGTAAATAAACAATCTGAAATTGCAAATAGGAATTGAAATTGTATTGATAAGTGGGGTTCTGAAGAACAATGTCACTGTTGAACTCGCTGAACAAGAGAACAAAGTATAAAGTTGCAAAGCTAAACTTCAATCAACAAAACCCAAACCCTAAAGTGTAGCACACATGAGAATATATGAAGATGACGGCTAGACGGTGGTGGCCAGGGAGGTGGGCACGCGTCCCTAGAGTTACAAGGCCCATGGGCCCAAATGGAGGTAGTGCAACACCCATCCAGTTCAGAATCAGAGATAGCAGTTGACTGTTTTGGTAATTGCATCATGCTAAGAAGGAATGTGGAGGTGAGCCCAGATCCATTGAAAAGAGGATGAGATAAGATTTCAATTAAGTATTCGTGGAGCTCAAACGGAGTCCATATGTGAAAGTTATGCTCATTTGAAATTGGTGCTATCTTTGAAAGCTGAATTGAATTCCAAATGTGTCCAGCTTGAACTCTTGTTTAGTACGTGGAGTACCGGTCGTATCCAGAGGGTTGATGTCCTCATCACTTGGTCAAAGGTGGGTATGAGAACTTACTCGAGTTAGTATCTATTTCTAAAATTTTGTGGATGGTATGAAAACATATTGGATGGATGTAATCCTGAATTTGGATTTACCTGTGTGGATAGAACCCTAAGTATTGATTTCCCCTAGGTGGATAGAACCCTAATAGTAAAAACTAACATTAGTAGATGGAACCTTCACTGTTGTTAATATTAATCACTCATGCTTTCTTTATTAAAACTTGTTTTTTAGTAAAAGTGCTAAACCGTTGGAATTTGTACTTATGGTAGTTTTGATTAATGCATTTAGCAAATAAAAGAAGCAGAGCCTACTTTGTACAACCTTACATGTATATCATTGTATTTCTGTGTATTGGCTCGCGGAGAACAGTAGATTGTGCTCATACTCGCTCACACAATTAACTCGGAACTAGTAGAGTAAGACCATTATGCTTATTATGATGCACCTGAACCCAATGGCAAAGAAGATAGAGGCAATTATGACGATCTATAGTAACTCTTGTCCTATTTAAGCAAGCTATGATGGAGATTATATGCACATATATTATTCTAACTTAGATAATATATGTATGAATAGTATGGTTCATGCGATGTATGAAATAATTCAGCAATGTATCTGTGAGCAGTATCTACTGATCCAAAGAATAGTGTGGTGGAATCACAGGGGATCTTAAATTAGCAAAATCCAGGTCTGACATTATCTCAGGAGTACCATGCACTGTCATCTTCCTTGTTCCCAGCTGAAAACCACCATCACCAACGCCATCCTTTCCCTGGTGAGCTCCCATCCAATTTATCTCACTTGAAGCATCCCTACACCTCCCCTTGTCGTCCTCCCCTTCACCTCAGATCACATCCACCAACAAGTAGTCCTTGTCGCCTCTGGTCACAGTCGACAGCCCACCTTGGTCTTCTCCTCCACCAATCACTCCGGTCAATTTCTCTCACCCCATAGATGCTCATGTGTGCTCGGTTTTTCTTTTCCTTCTCTCCGGTGTCGGAACATCCTTTCTTCCCTAGCACCAGCCATCACACATTGCCGCAAGTCGTGTATGAGTGCCCCCATCCGCGCCAGAGGCACCCCTAGCCTCCTCTCCCTCTCTACAATTCATTTTCCCTCCTCAGCTGCCATTGTCGTCCCCCTCAACCAGCACCAAGCTCGCTCGAGCGTCCCACGGCCACCTCCCTTGCTCCTCTGTTTTGAAACAAAGGAGACAAGTCACCTTCTCTGTCTCTATCTTTAAGTAGATGGCTGGTCATTAGAGTATCTCCAAGAGATACTCTATATGGCTCTTAATATTTAAATTTTAGAGATGAAGGATAAGAAGTAGCTCCAACAGATTCCTAAATAGACTCCCAAAAATAGAACACACCCAAAAAATAGGCTCTCGCTCTCTACTTATAGAGGATGATCTAGGCTCCCAATACTGTTTTTCTGGTTTAGGGTATCTGTTGGAGGAAATGATTATTTTGGGACCTTATATCGTGGTTAGGATCTGTAAAAAGAAATTTAGGGTGTGAATTTATTGGGTATCTCTTAGAGATGCTCTTAGGTTGGTAACATGTCATGGGGAAACCACCTTGGGTTCGGCTGAAGAGGTCATGTGATCCGGTTTTCTAAGTTGAGAGACCCATTGTAAATGTTTTAAATGTTTACAATTGAGAGTTGAAAAATAAACTCCGATCACAGTTGAGAGCAGAGAAATAAACTTTTTTCGACTTTTTTCATTAGAGAACGCAGTAGGACATGCTCATATGCCAAATTGCGGGGGCACATTTGGACATACGCGGGACATAAAAAAGACAATCGAACCAAAATAGAAAGAAATATGTCATGAGCCTTCTCTATTTTGTTGTCCCAAACGACCAAGAAGGAACATGTTCATTGGGTTTTTTTTAAAAAAAAATTTGGACCCTCGTGTCCCAGGCGATATGATGGGTGCGGCTACTAGAGCTGTAAAAAAAGCTCGAATCTCGCGAGCTACTCGAGTTCGGCTCGTTCTAGGCTCGGTTCGAACTTTAAACGAGCCGAACTCGAGCTTAAAAATTTTTTATTATTGAAAAATAGTGCATAATAAATTATTTTAATTGTTACCGAACTTCAACGAGCCGAGCTCGAGCTTACTCGAGCTTAGGCCGAGCCGAGCTCGAGCTCCGGTCCAAGCTCGGACCCCAACTCGAGCTCGGCTCGAGCTTCTACCGAGCTCGAGCTTAGAAGGCCAAGCTCGCTCGAGCTCGACTCATTTACAGCTCTAGCGGCCACCCCTCCACATCACATGAGACATCTAGCTGGTAAAAGATGTAATTTCACTAGTACTCGTCAGACGAAAAGGTTTCCTACGTAACAAAATAATGAATCGACCAATCTCTCTCACTTTTGCTGAAGTCTTATAACAGCCGCAGAGGAAAGCGCTCTGGTTACAGCATATCAAGTAACAAAAGTTTACTACCACCACTTGCTGTCGGTACTAATTCAATGGTTTTCAATGCTGAAATCGCACCACGATGCATGTGACGTTGTCTAAGCTGAGCCGAGAGTGGGCAATTTCCGTCAGCTTCCTGGCTGCAGCCTCAGGTCCATCTTCTACTTTCACAAGGGAAATAGCATCCTTGTTGACAAAAGACATCAAACACTAATTAGCAATGGACCAAATGAGAAGCATAAATAATATGGACGACCTCATTCACCATGTCCAATCTGTAAGCATTCATGAATCGTGTGTACGTGAGAGAGAGAGAGAGAGAGAGAGCATAGTGGATAGCAAGTCAATGTTTTCTTGGCGGTCATGCAAGCATTAACATTTTGTTCATATGGCACTGAAGAATAGTAGTTTGCTGAGAACTAAGAAACCGTCCTATATCATAGTCGGTAGCTAGCTAGATAGTATAGTAATGTGATGTTTTCTCCTCAGTCACATAAGCAACAGCAGTTTGCCTCTGACAGTCTGGCATTTCAAGCTGATAAATTAAGAAAGATACCTCGTTTCGCACAACATCCCAAAGCCCATCGGAAGCAAGAACCATGTATTCCAAGTCACTGTTGACCTCTTCTTCCTGCATTTTTTACAGTAGAACATTACTAAAGATTCAACAGAGTGACATTGAACAGACTTTTCCAACAGCAAGTTCTGTGGCACATAAGAAATCAGTGCTGTGAATAAGAACTTTTTAGAAGACAAAAACATATGTGAGGCAAGAAAATTCTACTGGAGATCTATCATATGCCTCAAAAGTTTTGAGAATCTCAATGAACTCCAGAATACATCACATCCAACGAAGCCAAGTTTGACTGCTTGAGGCTTTCCGTTCTTTTTCACAGCTAAACCTTCTTAAATGAGTTGCAAATTTACAGACTTATCCATTATTTTGGGTCGCTGTATAATATGACAATATTGTTTCCATTTTACTGTGACAAGATATATGCAGAACGTGACAGTCTTGGGTGGTTATCCTGATTCCCAAGTAATCTGCATATGAATATGTTGAGATGCCTATCCAAAAATAACTACAGTAATAGCAAATTCCTAAGGCTTGTAAAGCAGCCTCATGTGACAGAGTAACATAAAAAGACACCATGCCAGCATCCTCTATTACCTCACCCTATAGAAATATAATATATTACTATTACAAAAGAGGCTTAATCTCCTATCTTTGTTTCATCCGTCACCTCTTCCCCTTCCCATGCAAAACAACTTTAAAAACCAGAAAAGAATCCCCTTCCCCAAACAAATTTATATAGCCCTTCCCTACTCCCACACCAAACCACAAAAAAATCAGGTGAAAAAAATTCCCTAAACAAACTCCTTCCCAAGATAAAACTCCCAATATCCATCTTAATCACTGAAATCAATTTTTATAGTAGATCGCAACAATGTCTGTGCCTCTTACTAGTATATAAAATATCCATTCAGCATAACATTTTCACGTTACAAATAATAATATTGATAGGAAGGTCACATCAATATGCCGAGGATGAACAAATGTGAGAACATGGTCTCTTTTAATTTGTTAGGTATTAGTTTGTTATATTTGCAGTTCCAGGACCAAATGTAGTACCCAAATTGAAAAAAAAAAAGAATCAAGTTGCAACTTCAGCAGCTCAGGTTGCAACACGAATCTACTGCCATCCTTCAACAACACTTCAGCAGCTCAGGTTGCAACAAGAATCTACTGCAATTCTTCAACAACTCCAAAGGACAGGTCTGATTGAAGTGCCTTCATCCCCATATTTTTCCAACATGACCCATCAAGAACAACAATATTTGGTCAGACAGGCTGCGCTTGCAGTTTGTTAACGGCTGCAGCAGATGCATTTCCATTCGGGTTGACAGTCTGTAAACCAGGTATATTATTTCCCAAGTGCATGGGAAATGGATATTGTGGTCTACTAAGGAAAAACAAGCACCAGAAAACCAGCTCTTGTCTAGATAACACTGAACTATTTAAAGGGACTAGGAATCAATGCATAACTAAACTTCAATTAGATACCTGAATCTCAGGTTCTGCTGTGACATACTGCTTCAATAGACGATTCCCAAATGCACGGGACATTGCCAGAATTCCACCAACCCTAAAAGTACCTGCAGAAGTGCTCATCTCAAAACGCAAGAATAACAACAGCCATAATGTACTTCTAAAGCACCTTACCCTATTCAGAAAATAAATAGGAAAAACATGCCTAGAAGCAACTAAATTCTGCTCCATTAAACCAAATAAACCAATCTTTATGTATGACATTATCAGACCAATCTTTATGTATGACATGATCAGACCTGCTTGATATTAGACGCTTTGACATAAATAACCTAATTTTTTGCTAGCTTCCGTAACCAATTAAGTTGAACCTTGTTTAAATACATCAAGAGCATTCCAAGGATTAAAAAGACTTACCATCATATATTATAGCACCTCCAGCATTCTCAATTCGCTTTCGCTCATCGTTCCTGTTAGGTTTCTGATCGTTTGAGAGTGGGACAGCTACAGAGCACAGATAAAAACAATTTTACTATATTCTTCACGGGTAAAGAAGAAACCGGAGAATAAGTACTGTTCACAGTTTCTAGAGCAATTGCTAACTTATTGAACCAATATAGAGCATAACAAAGTATGCACACATTAATAAATTTAAGTAGGCCAGAGTTTTCATTCCTTAATAATACAGTTTTTTTTATTGAAAACTCACTCCTTTGATAATTGGAACTCAGAAGGGTAGTGGTTCTGTGGTTTATTTGATTATGGTCTGGGTATCATTTAGAGAAAATCGTAAACAAGAAGTGTTATTAGAAACAAAATATTCACGGGGAAAGGTGGAAATAGTTACTACTTCAATTACACAGCTATACAAAGAATTAAGAGCCCTATCGTAGCCCCTCTCTTGTCCTGCTACCCCTACTGTCTTTCTGCTACGCACCGATATGCAGTTGGATCAAATGATGACAAAGCATGATAATCATAGCTTAAAGACGCATGTCAAGTCTCTAGGAAATATCATTCAAGCAAGTTTAAATGATACCACTAGTAACTACAGTACAAGGATATGCTAACCAGTTGACGGAGAGGTTTCAGGGTACACTAAGCATCATTAACTAATAGTGAAATTGGACATTTTAAAGAAAGTTCTTCACTATAAAGAAAAACGGACCAAAAAAATTATGACCTTTGCCGGCTTTTGAAACAACAGCACGTGAATCACCAACATTTGCTACATATAGATGCTTGTCAACCAAAACAGCAGTCAAAGCTGTCGAACCATCATCCCTAAAAGGATTGGATACTGATTCTAAGAAATCAGCATCAGTTTTCAGAAATGTTCTACCTGTGTTTTGCAGAAGTAATCAACAACAATGAGAAGATAAGTATTAGTGGCACTGCAAAGGACCTGAACATACAAAAAGGTACATCTAAACAAAAGGGAAAACACATTACTTATAGCAAGCTTTGTGTCTATCAGGAACTGAGGATGCTTCATAAGGTTCTCAAACAGATGTTCCTTTAGATATTCAGCAGCAAGTGTTCCTCCATGACCTAATGTACCGGATCTCCAAATAAGAACATGGTAGGCAAGGAATCGCAAAATAATGAAGGCAAGTTTGAAGACAATACCATCAAATACACCAAACAGGCTGACTGCCTGTCCCTCGATTTTAGTTAACTTTATGTCATAACGATCCTCCATAGTAGGTCTCCTCCCCTTAAAACTTGAATACCCACAGCTCAGCTTACCATCTTCACTGTCAACGAAGTTTTTGGCATCATATTAATCCAGATAGTGTCTCAATCTCTAATATAATGAAGGGTCATTAGCACAGGAAGTTGAAGGAATTGCACGAACAAGCTAGTTAAAAGTTAAATGCCAGCAGGTAAATTTATTCACAATGTGATATTGTAGCCCATACTAGGATCGTAAAGAAAGTTACTATGCAAATGTTAGCCCCTGAAAACTATGTAAGATGTTTGGTAGAGCTATTGAAACAGAATTGAATTGCATCTTCGATCACCACTTCAGAATGAGCAGTGTTTGGCACTGTTGCAAGACTCTACATAAGATTTTATCTGCTTCTCTTTTTTTTAAAAAAAAAGGATTTGCTACATTTGTTACAGGATCACTTGCCGTTAGCCAACTCCAAGATTGAACATCCGCAACTAGGCATCACTATTACCCATGGCTTTCCATGAACACGCCAGTAGCACACGTTTGCATTGCTAAGAGCACGCGTCATTAACCTATCAATCGGAGCGATGATCCTTAGACCTTAGAATTACCTCTCGAAGCCGCCGCTAACCCAGCCGGTGGCCTTCGCCCGCGGCAGCAGCTGTGGTCGGGCCGACGACGAGGAGGAGCCGGGCGTCGTCCTGCCCCTGGAGCCGAAGGCCACCGCCCGGAACCCGCGCCGGCCGGGCGACCCGCGGGGGCCCGCGCCCCGGCCCTGGGCGGAGGCGCTCGTGCGCCGCTGGCCCTCCGCCGCAATGCCGACCAGGCCCCGCAGGCTAGCGGCAGCGGCGCGTGTCATCCTGAGCAGACGGCGGCTGAAGCTTTCGGTCTGGCGGTTTCGGCCTTCCGGAGGGAGCGAGTCCGGAATTCTGGATCAGCGAAACAGCCGGCGGTTATTCGATGCATAAAATTGGGGTGTTCCAGGATTTGTCTCTTGCGTGTTTCTCATATGTGATCCTGAGATCTATATATAAGAAATCAAATAGTAAATTCTCAAATTCATATGTTTACAGTGGCAAATCCTCAATTATTCCATAAAATTGTGCCGGCCATAAGTAACTCTTCCTCTCAACAAAATTCAACATAATTGCATACCTTATTTAGCATAAAACTTAACTATGTTTGAAAATTACTTAGCTAAAAAATTTTAAATAATGAAACATTCAACAGTAAAACAGTGACAGCATTCTACAAATTGCAGGTGTAATGATTGGATAGCACAATAGCAACAAATCAAAATTTTTCAAAAAAGTTGTTTTTGCAACATTCAAGGGTAATGACAACAACATTTAGAAATGAAAACTTGCAACATTTTGGCATAGCAAATACAACATTGTAAAAAAACTTATTATTGCAACATAAGAAAAAAATCGTCGTGACATCTGAAAATACCTATTGCACAATCCCAAGCAACCTAGACACACCATCTCTTTCTCCACTCCACCTTCCCTTAACTCTTTCCCCTTTAGTCTTTTCTCTTCCTTTGCTTCACCCCACCCACATGGAGCTTCTTGGTCGACCGACATACTATTCATGACTAGGGTAGATCTATATGCTCCACATTGGAGAGGAGGAGGAGAAGCCACTAGACACCACAAAGAGGAGAGGGAGGAGGAGCCAAGAAGGAGGTCGGAGGCAGTAGGGAGAGACGATTAGAACGAGATGTGTGGCGGTGGGGAAGTCGGGTAGATTTGTGGAATGAGGAGGGAGTGAAAAGAGAAACAGGGAGGAATAGAGATTGGGGATGGGGGATTTGGATACATGAGGAAAGATGAGGTGCCCAACGATTTTGTTGGCGTCGCACACCAGATAGAAAGTACTGTTGTTTACTTATTAATTTTGCATTAAAAATAGAAAATAAGAAAAAAAATTCATTACAATTCCTTGTGCTTGTAGCAAAATATAACTTGGGTTCTTAAATTTGGCAATTAATTAATTTGTGGGTCTACCAAATAGGCAACTTGCAAACTGCGACATTTAGGTAATTTGGGATTTAGGCTTAGCTAAGGTGGTAATATGCAAATATGATAAATATATTAAGCTAATCACGTACATACATTTACCCTAAGAATTGATACTTGGAGCATAAATCTAAATGATTGCATTAGCTTTACACCTTCATTCAACGACAAAATCATTAATATTACTCATTAAAATGTTCCATATCCCAAATTGCCGCATCAAATATTTGTATATCTCTCCGTTTTAAATGAATTGTCGTTTTATCTCTATGCACAGGGAACAATAAAAGAATCAATAGGTTAATGTTTGACATGGTTTGCCGTGTGCACGATTGTTTACCGTTCTTTATAAGCAATTAGACAGGACATTCGGTTGAAAAATATTATCTCAAAAACAAAATATTGAGTAATTACAAAAGAATATCATCTTCCTAAAACATCATTTATTTTGAACTGGAGGCAGATTTCAAAAAAAATGGAGGTAGAACATAATTCACGTTGGTTCCACACCTTTACCCCCATTATTGTACCCATAGTTTTAGCTGATTTTGTGGTGCTCATTTGACTTATAAGCTCAGGGTTCTGGCTTTTTTTCACTGTAGTAGCTGAAAATGCACTGTAAGAACTATTCGCTTTTTCAACATAATTAAATTTAAGAATAAAAAGTTATATCATTACGGACAATGCAAAGAAATAAGGAAAAAAAATAAAAGCCAAAAAATTAAAAAGATGAAGCAGAAACTTATTGGAGCAGGGGTATAAAAGTCATGCAGATTTAAAGACAGCAAGTGAGGCCTTCATTGACCCATCAAAACAAATCCTCTCCTCGCATGTCACCGCCCAGGCACACCCTCCCAAAACCCAACTCACTCGTTGATGTCTTATAAGGCCCTGTTTGGATCCCTTGGACTAACAACTAGTTGGTAAACTTTAGCCCTTGAGGATCCAAACAGGAGGGCTAATGAGTGGGCTAAAGTTTAGCCAAAGCCCCAACTAGTTGTTAGCCAACTAGTTGGCCAAACCCAGCTAATGAGGGTTAAAGTTTTGGGTTCTTAGGCACAAAGACGTGTTTACCCATGCATGTTGGCCTCTCACCTCCCATTTAATGGCTGACGTACGAAATGAGGAGAGGTGGTATGGTCTTTTTGAAACTTTAGTCATATCCATTAGTACAGGATCCAAACAGGACCTTTAGTGGCTAAAGTTTAGCCAACTAAAGTTTAGTCCAAAACTTTAGACAACTAAACTTTAGGCCATGGGATCCAAACAGGGCCTAAGTGTACAAGGGCGAAGGAGCCTTTCGAATGAGTAAGGGCACTCCCAATGTTTTATCATATATAATATCTATAAAATTAATTAGCTATCCATATAGGATGAAATATGATACGGCAAAGAGTTAAGGAAGAGAGAGTGAAAAGTTGTGTCTTATATGAGACATTGCATGAGTACAAAAACCAATAAGGAGACATAGCTAAAACATGCATTGAGTAGAGTAGTATCCATAGCATTAAACCTACCCAATAGATATGTGTGAGGGAAAGAGATTGAGAGAGAAAAGAAATATTTATTGTCTGTGCTTACCAATAGATATTATGCATTGAAGAGGATGTCTCATGCTATTTCTAAGTGATGTGAAGCCCCATATGCATTGCTTTGCAATGTCACCGTTAGGAGTGCCCTAAGGAGCTAATTTGGAAAACGGTTCTTTACCTTCCTGCAATACTTGGCTGTCTATTCTATAGGCTGGAATTATGCAAGAGAAAAATACGATGAAAGATAGGAGGACAACTTGGGTTCACAACTGCATGGATTAATTTCTGAAGATAAATGTTCTTGTGCTTCTTTATCGTAGATAATTGAGAAGGCGTTACACCCTAATTTTATTCCTCCTCTGCTTCCACTTATAAATGAATCAATTGTCCCCCGTACACGGACCGACACCTTAAGTACAAAGGTTACGATGGGTTTGTTAACTGAATGCCTCCTACCGTGAACTTAAGTGCAATGGTATAAAGGGTTATTGATACCTATGGTTGTGCTTAATCTATGTAATTGAGGCCATTCGGACACACATATAATTAAACTCTACCTCAGAATTATTATACAAGATAAGAGTGTCTATCATAGTTTCCTGCGAGAGTACCGAGCACTGATCCCATACATCACCCTTAGCCATCAAGAAACTACTCGCACATACTAAAAAGATGAAAAAGAACGAATAAATATAGAAACTTATGTTGAAGATGAAACTGAATATATTAAATACAATGAAGTTTACAGAGATCGGACTCCCAGATGAACTGAAGCGGAAAATGATGTCTAGGGATTACAAATGGATGGACTAAGGGCATCTGTAGTGTATGAAAAGAGGAGGTCTTAAGCCACCTTAAGGTCAACTTTATACATTACAGGGGTGACCTTAAGCAGACCCTAAGCAAAAAAAGCTTAAGGCTGGTCCTCAAGCTAAAGACCTGGCCATAAGCATTAAAATACAATTTTTCTTTCTCTGCCAAGTGGGACCGTCTTAAGGCCCCTTGGGTTATATACACTATGGAGTTGGTCTTAAGGTTTAGATGGGACCCACCTTAAGACCCTTTGGGTTATATACACTACAGATGCCCTAATGGAGGGGGATGAACAATGGTGAAATATGGGTGGAGATAGTGTTGATGGTGGTAGGGGGCCTTGGTGTGCTCCTCCTATCATCTCGAGAGATTTTGGCATTTGTAGCCTCTGGAAACTTTATTTTGTAGAAATAGCCCTTCTTGTGTATAATTTGCAAATCTAGCCCCCCTCAGGTCACCTGCCCCTGACGTCGGGCACGACAGGGACCTGCCCCTGGCCCCGAACGTAGCAAAGCACTGTAGCAGATTTTAAGAAAAATCCATTTACATATACTTTTTGCAGGAATTTTTAAATATAGAAAATGATCTCTAAAAATTATAATTTGTTTTGTGGAGCCTTCTGACATAGTGCACTTGATTATATAATTTTTCTATTTCTCAATTTTTCCATAAAATTCCTACAAACAGTATACTTAAATGAATTTTTGAGAAAAAATTAGAATGGATAAAATTATGGAAAAATTACACAAATAAGTACATTGTGTTAGGATTCTTTGGGAAACAATTTATAACTTTGGACCTCATTTGCGATATTTAAAAATTACTACAAAAAATATACTTGAATAGATTTTTAAAAAAGTATGCCACAATTCCATCCGCACGGTCACCGTGGTTTTGGGCGAAGATTCTGCACTCGGGCCCAGTGGTAGGTCACCTGCCTCACCCGACACTAGGGGCAGGTCCCTGCTGCATTCAGTACCAAGGGCAAGTGCCCTGAAGGGAGCTACATCTGTAAATTATGCGCAAGGAGGGCTATTTCAGTAAAACAAAATTTCTAGGAGGCCACAAATGCCAAAAACTCTCATCTGGATCCCATCAAATAGTGAAAGCCTTAGGGTATATTGTTCGAAGAGGTTTTGCGCTTATCGAAGAATGTATTGGCACCTCGATCCTTCACGAAAGTCTATATGGACACGACCTAGCCGAATAACTCACAAAACTTAAGTTTAGATACCACCAGTGGTAAGTAGGTACCAGAGATTTACTGGTTTACTAGCAGTGAGGCATAGAGATTTACTGTACTCATATGGCGCAAGAGGGGGCTTCTAACTGTGGTGGATTTAACCATTCAACGGTAAAACCTCAGCGGTGGTGTTTAGCTAGATCGGAGTGAGGTAAAGGCTTTATGATAAATTATTTGGGTCTCATACCTGAGGTTAATGCCAGGAAATGCCACAATGAATAAGAGGTAGTCGGTATTGCAGAGTACAAAGCATTTTAATTCAGAATGCATCAGCTACTTGTATCCAGTAGGTTCTAGCTTCACAAATGAAAAGCACATCCATAGGTACAGACCGTCTAAAGGCCCACAGCTAACATGCACGATGGCGTCGTGCATCGCATCACTCATCAGGAATGTGCTTCCTTGCTCACGCCATATTCTTCAATAACCTTTTGTCATATGTCCCATAAGATCGACAAATGCATTGAAATGATGCTCACAGTAACCGCGCCTCCACTGCCTCAAAGTGCCTAGATTCACAAATAAGAGGATTTCAATTGTACACCTCGTGAAGAAACATAAATGCAATTCTTAGAAATTTCAAATTGGATTTTACTGACACAACAAGTTTGCCACCAAAAACAATGATCTCCCTCTTGACCTTGTCAGGCTACAACTACATTGCAAAGACACCAAACAGAGTTTTCAACAAACATGCCATGAACAAACAGGAAGGGGTTCATGAAGGTAGGCAACATGTTAAAAGGTACAATATAAATTATTTACCTCCTTGTCAATAGCTAATGGTTCGTAGACAATGAATGCACGTTCCTCAAATCCATAGTCAACTTCAAAGTCACTACAAACAAAAAGGTTAGTAGCACACTTTAAAATTTCTCTAGGAAACATTAACAATAGAAGCAAAATTGCAAATGGGTAGGAAGGGTAACATTTGCATCACATCATGCTAAATTTATCTATTAATTTTTTTTACACAATAGTAGTGTGCCTGTGGAATGTAGCAGAATCCAAAAAAGGGTGATACATAAATATAAGGGAACCTAAACTGTATAATAAATATCAATTTTCTGTCATAAAACATAAAGAGAAGTAGCCAAGTAGGTCTTCAGGGAAGGCTACATAAACAAATAAAAATTGATCTTCCAAAAAGACAAGACGTATCACCTCAACTGAATCGGCAAACTCACATAAGTTTTTGTAGACTGACCCTAAATTTTATGATAATATTCAGGTTTGTGCTCAGGTTTGTCATAAGCTACTATATTATGTGGTTCACACTCTAGGCTAAATAGACACACAAGCAGGGCTGATGTCGAGCTCATAGAGATCGCTCCACATGAAGCCCACCTCAGACTCCTTGGAACTATTATTCTTGGACATACAAAATAAACATTAGGTGAGAAAAATGGCTTGAGGTCTAAGTTGCTTCAGAAGACTAACACTAAAAACAATACAGTTATATCTGGATAACAACACATTGAGATTCGTAACTTTGATAACTACTGATGATATGATTAAAGATGCATTATAACAAATGCTTAAATGGAAAAATGGATGGTTATGGATAGTGACCAAGTGACCATAGTGAAGGCGGCAAAGCACCCAGAAAGCAAGGGCGCCACCAACAGAAAAGATACCAGCAGTCTGTCTCTTCAACCGAGTGCAGGGCTTTGATTCTGGCTACAACACCTCCCATTTCTAACCATCCCAGTGCCTAACAAAGTGCCATCATGATCCTTGGGCTCTTTGGCGATGGAGAGTTGATAAAAAGTTTAGTTGTGAAACTGCAAGGCACTCTACTTTGAGCACCTCCTGGTGTTTGAAACACATTTCTTTGCAGTTAGAGCGTAGCATTCCACATAGCACACATACACTAATGTGTCAATCTCAATTTTTAGTCAATACATCCAGCATAGACAAAAATCGTTAGCAATGGGTAAATTTACAAGAACATACCTACAATGTAATATCCAAATTCCTTAAAGCTGCAGGAAAAGAAAGAAAGGTCATAGCTAAAACTCATATGACACTCATATATCTTAGCCTCAAAAGGTGTGACCTGATCAAAAGATAGAGAATTAGAAAAATCATGACTTTAAGAACAATTAAAAATATGTGGCTTTTTGTTTCTTTCCAAGCTATAGCATCAATAGGGTAGATTTTCTATAGGAAAGTGCAACCATAGGGCAAATTTTCTATAGAAAAGTGCAATCAAGTACAAACCAAAACAAAAGGCTTGTGCATGTTGAGTTACTCCTATGTTTTTGCCTTCAAAATGCTATGACATGGTAAATTACGTAAACACTACAATGACATTGAGCCAAATAATCACCGAATCGCCATTTCCATCATCCAAAGAAATTAACTTCTGTAGGTTGCAAAACATCATTGAGAAGAACAATTAGAGGAAATACGATACGGTTAATGTCAGAAGAAGCTATAGATGGAAAGGCTGATGTAATTACTAAAGTAGCTCAATTACCTTCAAATTCGTATAGCATGTCTCAAGGTCATCATTCACCAAAAGGTAATAAAAAAGGAGAGAAGTGATAATCTATGCAAGTACATCCTTGTGAACCTTGAGGAAATCTCCAAAAATAAATTCATAAAGATACATACACACATCCATTCATCTCACCATATTTCATATTTGCATTTTCATTAAACAAAAAATATACTATCAACATCCAAACTCATAACATTGAAACAATAAATGCTATTCATGGAGTATAATTCGGTCATTCAGGCCATTGCAAATAGAATTTGCTGACTGTAATTTAGTTCAAGAAACAATAATAATTGAGAAATAAATGGTAGAAACAATTCAAATTCGAATATAAGCAAAAGATGTCCCGGAGAGTGCAGACCATTTCTCCATTTGCCTTTCTACTCATTCAACCCTTGATAATGAGGATTAGCAACAACATTAAACCTCATTTGGACGACAAAATTGATGTAGTTCCGCACCATAATATGGGCATTAACTATGGATGCACGAAGGCCTATACATCAAACGAAGCCCCGAGATGTCACCCATGTTTTATCTAATTCTTCTTGGGTCAATTCTACACATGAAGAGCTTAAGAACTTTGAAAGAAACCAAATCTGGACCTTAGTAGAACCACCATCTAATCATAATATGATTGAACAAAATGGATTTTTAAAAATAAACAAAGTGAGAATGGGTTGGTAGTTCGAAATAAGGCTAAGCTTGTAACTCAAGATTATTCTCAGGTAGAGGGCTTTGACTTTGAGAAGACCTTTGCACCTGTAGCTAGATTAGAAGACATTCACATTTTCTTAGCATTCACGACGTTTAATGGCTTTAAGCTTTTTCAAATAGATATCAAGAGTGCTTTTTTAATGGTTTTATAGAAGAAGAGGTCTATGTCAAACAACCATCTGACTTTGAAAATCTTAAGTTCCCAAATCATGTGTATAAGTTCTCCAAAGCCTTGTATGGATTGAAGCAAGCCATCAGAGTTTGGTATGATAGGTTTAAGAGTTTATTGCTTAAGAATGATTTTAAAATAGGAATGGTGGATAAAACCTTGTTCACTCTTAGGTATGGCAGTGACTTCTTACTTGTTCAAATTTATATGGATGACATCATATTCGGTGGCTCGTCTTATATTTTGGTATCTAGATTTTTAGATTCTATAAGCAGGAAATTTGATATGAGTATGATGGGCGAGCTGACTTTCTTCTATGGTCTTCGAGTCAAGCAACTGAAAGAAGATACCTGCATTCATCAAAGTAAGTACACAAAGATCCTTCTTTGGCACTTCGATATGGGAAGCAGTAAGTGTCAGGACCCGGAGCAACAACTCCAGGACCCTCTGTGTTAATCGCACTATCCCAGGAAAAGCTAGTGCACACAGGGTCACAGCGATGTATATCTCACATACAACCACACTTTATTATAACAAAGGTTTAAGCCTCAAGGCCAAAGTTTACAATAATAGCATAAGACTGAAAGAAAACAGCGGAAACATAAAGATAGTGGCAGCCCATCCAGCCTTCCCACAAGGCGAATTGACCTTAAGATGTGGCCTAGTCGCAATCCTCACCGAAGTCGTCGAAGGCTTCCTCTAGAAAGAGTTAAATTGAGCAACATGAGTACAAAAAGTACTCCACAAGTTACACCAGGAGATTAACAAAATTGATGCATGCATATGGAGTATCAAAGAAAGGCATAATATGGTTAATTTGCATAAAAGGCGATCATTGGGGTAAATATCATAAGTAAGTGCAAAAGCTGAATTTGATACATTGAATAAAACAATGTTGTAATCAAAATAGATACCGTTAGTGCAGGTCCATCCCCCACACTAACCTAACCACGGGCATCCCACCTGGACCATCTTTCCAAAAGATATCATATGGATTCCATCCATCCATACACTTTTAAAATCTCTCATGGATTCCATCCATCCATAAGGTTTTTGCAAACCATTTTGGAAACCAAAGTCTAATCCGTAAAAAACTTCACTCAGCTTGCCCATGACCGTGGGCACGGCTATCCGGAATAGATTATATACTCTGCAGAGGTTGTACAACTTTACCCACAAGACATGATCATCCCGGTTTGCCACGCGAGTTACACACTTCCTTAGGTGTGCGGCGGGGAGATCATGACAAGGCCTTTACAATGATCCGTTGTCAACATAATCACGCCGCCACTAAGGTTTCACCACAACATGAATCCACATGTTGGAGCCCCCTCTTGTGCCGTGTGAGACTTCTCACGGCCTACGCCGCGCTCACATTCAGCCTATAGCGAGATCATGTTGGAACTTCATAAATTATTCAGCCAGGTCTGTCCCATACCAGACTTGTGGTAGTACGATAGGGCTTTGCAATAGTAGCTCACAAACCGGTCCTTAACTTGGCTTAGGCCTAACCACTAACCCCTTGTGCCTGGCATCAACATCGAGTCACCAAACTACGACGCATGCCAGCAAGCACCCACCACCGTACCATTGCCTAAGTCTAAACCAGTTTTATATTTTGTTTGGAAATAATTTTATAAACATTCTTGACTCACCAAAGTCGAGAATCCAGTTTTAAAGTTCATCATTTTATGTGAAAGATCATCCCAAAACATAATTAGTATAAGCATGGCTAAGCATTTCTACAGAATTCCTACTTAGTGCTAATGTACTAACTAGGTTTTATCTAAGGTTGACAAGGTATATTGATATCCAAGGTCAAATTTGGTTGTGCAAAGAATTTGGGTGTAACTAGAGTTCAAAACTGAATTTAAACTAACTTGAATAAAATTACGCATGCAATAATAATTTAAAAACAATATAAATAATTTAAAATAATGGGATCAACATGGTCAAAGGTGTAACTTGCCTTGCTCGAAGACTGGTGCGAATCGTCGGCGTCGTTCTCTCCGAATTCGTCGAAATCTACGCGCGAAGAACCAAACAAATAAATTCAAATAAAATCCAAAAATTCAAAACAAGTCCATAAATGGATATTTTATGATTTTATAAGAATTTAGAAATTTGAATCACTGGATTCGGAGTTCGGACGACGGAGAACGAGCGATTGGAAGTTTGAATGAATTGGAAATTCCAGAAAATGCAAAACCGAGGGAATATTCTCTAGAATCTTATTTTGGCTGATTTTTGGATATATTTGAGTGTATGACGTGTGGGGCCTGGCTGTCATTGAGTACAGAATTTTTTTAGTAATATATGAGAAGTGGGTCCCGCTTGTCATTGACTAAAGGTGGAAAAATTGGCCAAGGCCTAACCGAAAAGATGTTTGCCCAGGATTTGAACCCACCAACCTCCCACATGCATGCTTTAGCTTGCCTTCACTAACCAAGTGAGCATTTGTTCTTTTGTGACAAGGAAGTATCACCAAGGAAATATAAGGCAAAGGAGAGAGCTATTCTTGGATGAAACCAACCGAAGCAAAAATGGAGGTGGCGGCCATGGAGGATGGGGGCTCTAGTGAGGGAGGAGAGGGGCAGCGCGGGAAGGGAAGACCGAAGGGGTGTGGCTCTTACCGGCGGCGGCTCGGAAGATGGCCGGAGAAGGCGACGGCAACGAGAAAAAGAAACAGCGCGCGCGTAGGAGAGAGGGTGTTTTGGCGGCGGCGGCTTTTGACGGCACGGGCGGCGGCTCCGATGGTCGGGGGCGGCAGCCGGAAGGTGGAGGAAGGCTGTGGAGAGAGGAAAAGCCGAAGGGAAGAAAACCACGCATGGAAGAAGGATTTATAAGTGGAGAAAGAAGAGGAGTGGCCGGCGGTTTTAGAGAGAGTTGAAGGACGGGAAACGGCCGGTATTAGAGAGGGGTGATTAGGGGCTTTCATTACGCACTTGCTCGGGGATTAAAAGGGCAAGAAACGGCCGCAATTAAGAGCTCTAATTCGGCTCTAATGGAGGAGGAGAGAGAGCTAGAGGAGGAGGAAGGAGAGGTAGAAGAAACATATGACATGTGGGGTCCATGCGTCGGTGAGAGAGAGGGGAAGTGAAGGGGTACGGGCCGTCGGATTTGCGACACGTGGCAAATAAATGATTCATGGTCTTTGGATTGAGATGAAGGGGTAAGTGACTTTGTATGGCTAGGATTAAATCGTGGAGAGAGATGGATTCAATCTGCGAGCGACACGTGGCAAGCTAGGATTAATTTGATTTTTATTTTCGGATTGAATTTCAGAAAATACTAGAAATATTATAAATACTTAGAAAATAATAATTAATATCTAAAAATTTTAGAAAAATCATAGAATATTCCTGGAGCTATTTTAGACTTAGGAAAAATATTTTTAATTTCAGATTTGCATTTAATAATTTTATAAAATACTTTTTAACTTTTAAAATTAATTTTTAATTCCAGAAAATTCTCAAAAATTACTATAATTCAAGGATAACTTAGGAAAAGTCAATACAAATTCTTTTTGGCTTAATAAAAATTCTTAAAATGAGTTTTCTTACTTTAGGCTTTGAAATAAACTCCAGAAAACACAGAAAACCCAAATAAACACCAAATGCTTTTAAATACTTAATTTGAAATGATATTTCTACAAAAATATACTTTTATTTAATAATAATTTTATATTTTGAGTTAAATTACTTTTTTAAAAAGCCTTTTTAAAAACTAAAAACAGGCAAATAAAATCTCAGAAATTTAAGCAACCAAAGAACACTTATTTTATTTTAAATTAATTAATTAATTAATTTTTTTTGAAATTTTTGAAATAAACAGCTGGGCTGTTACAGCAAGCCTATGTCTACGCCTATTGCCACTTCTACTGTGCTGGATCCTGATGAGAATGGAGAACCCATAGACTAGAAGGAGCACTGCAGTATGATCGGCTCTCTCTCCTCTGCCTCACGGTGCCAAGACTGGACATACAGTTTGTTGTGTGACCGTGCGCTTGATTTCAGGCTACCCCTAGTGTTTCTCATCATCAAGCAGTGTGTCGCATATTCAAGGCACCTTCAGAGCACTCTTGATTTTGGACTTTGGTATTCTTCTGATTCGGCACTATCCATTCGACTTTTTTTATGCTGATTTTGCAAGGTGTAGAGTAGATTGGAATAATACTTCTGGCACTTATCACTTCTTTGGTACATCTCTTATCCCTTGGTTATCTAGGAAGCAGTCCTCTGTTGCACAGTTTACTGCCGAGGCAAAGTATGTATCTGCTGCTAGTAGCTATTCTCAAGTTTTCTAGATCTTACCTACTCTATGGGACTATGGGTTAGCCTTAAATTGTGTTTCTCTCTTTTGTGATAACACTAGTGCCATAAACATTGCCAAAAACTGAGTGCAACACTCTAGAACCAAGCACATTAACATTAGATACCATTTGCTTAAAGACCATGTAAAAAAGGGTAATATTGTGCTTCACTTTGTAGAGTCCGAGCAGCAGGTTATGGATATTGTCACTAAAGCTCTTTATTCTTCTCATTTTGCTTCTTTGCGGGGAGAGCTAGGGGTTATTAGTCCTTTTGACCTGTTTTGAGGGGGAGTTTGATTATTTTGCATCTATAGTATCATATTGCATTTTAAATTCAGCAACATGCATTGTAATATAAATACATGGAGCTTTGACTATTATCCCTATATTATATGACATTTTGTTTTACATCTTGCCATATCCTGTAATAGTTTGCTAGATTTACCATATTTTTTTATGTGTAGCTTAACTTTTGCCATGCTAACTTTATAAATATGAGAAACTCAAATTAAATCATGCCTTGTTAGATATTGTGACTAGTTTTGCTCTAGTGATCCTTTTATGATTTATACCATATCAAATAGGCTAGGTTGAGCCTTGAATCTGAATTGAGTTTTAGATTAAGCTATGCTAGTTTTTTATTGAAGCATGAGTTAGTGTTAGCTCTTTATTCATAAACTAAGCTAAGAAAATGAACATGATCTCTTTTGTGCGAAAAACTGATCTCACAAATTCTTTCTCATTAGACTACTCGCCATTGCACTAGGTATGAACTCGGGGGGAGTTTTGGATGACTTAGACCATTCTCTTAAGTTTCTTGCTTGGGATGGTCGTAGCACGACTTAAGATTTAGCACATGGCTAAGAAAATAATAACTATAAAAATGGTTAAAGCTTAAGATGCAGTTGTGGATGGCTCATAGTCCAGGATTTACTTTGCTAAGATAAAACCAAAAATAAATTTTAGCAAGTGTTAAATGTGATTAATTTTCTTAATTGCATGTGCTTGAACAAAATATTTCAATATTGAACTTGTAGCACTCTAAATTGACTCAATTATAGCTTTTTGGTTCTAGTTAGTATATTGACATGACTTGGCTCATTTCTGGATACCTTTGGCTAAACTATGATCTTGAGCAACTTGACATGCTAAAAATCTATTTAATTTTAGATTATTTCTTATTTGGTTTTAGCTGTGCTATATATGGTTTGCTATGATCTAGATAGCTTTTTCACATAATATGGCTTGGTGTAATCCTTGTAGAGTCACTTTGGATAATTTTCATGGCTCCTACTGCTAAAAATGAATAAAATACAATCACTTCATTTCATTTATGCTCTATCTTCTTTTATGCATCTTGCTGATACCCTTGTCAAAGGAAGAGAAAGATAGGTAAAAATGCATATCTAGATCATGATTTAGAGCTTTAATGTTTTATTATGATTCTCTTGATCTCTTCTCACTATGGCCAATGTTAAATAGAATAATTGTTCTTTCATATGGACCAAGAGTGAGATTCCCAACTAATTTGGTGGATTCGAAGCTTTTTGTGGAACTTTTGTTATTTTCAGTAGCTTCAATTCACCTCTGCCTCAAATGGTCATTTTTCAGCCCCTACATGCTTCTTGTGACTATTTCCAAATTTATTTGCAAAATTTCCTCTCTAAATTCTAAAACCACCCTCTACTTATATTTTTGAGAAATTGTCAATAGGTTTATTAAGGGAAAGATTGAAGGACTATGTGAGAAAGTTTATAGTTTTGTTGTAATAAACCATTGTCATTTTAGAGGAGTGAAAATATGAAATTTATAGATTTTTCTGGACAAGCTACAGAAATGGATGATTTTGGGAATTTTAAGTCATATGATGATTTATTGACCTAGGTCATTAGTTATAGGTTGCATGAGACATGTCATTTCTAATGTGGATCAAGTTGTAAAGAACTTATACTTGAAAATTATTTCCTTGTCTTTGGATGTGCATGGTCACTTCGAGTCAACTATGGTTAATGGCGAGAATCAGGGCTACACTCATGGAAGAGCCAAGACTCAAAATGATCAAGCATGCTGGGTGAGATGGTGAGCTCAAACTTGGCACGAGAAAGGCAAGAAATATTGAAGGGAAGTTCGAACGGTGGGTTTGTACCATATGGCTTGGTTAGTCCAAGTGAGACGTGGTCCAGTGAAATCGGAACAGGAGAGACTTGCTAACTCATGGCAAGCCAATAGTATACCTACACATGGTAAGTATGGCGATTGCTTGCAATGGAAGGAGATGACCGGGACAAGAAAGGGTATTTTGGCAGTTTGACCAAAATACTGAAAATGGCTTTGGAAGAAAACCGCAGCGCGTGAGCGGCGCTTGGGAAGACGATTTAGGTCATGGAGAAGCTTATTTGATCAAGTTAAATCAAAGTTTAAGACTTAATGGATTTGAGCTTATATGCTTTGAAAAGCGTGCATAAGTGTAGTGAGTTAAAACTCGTGTGTGGGGTTATCGAGTTTTTTCCATTGTACTAATTGGATAGCATCCAGTAAGGGTTAGATGGGGCTAGTTAGCCCATCTATTTAAAAAAGTTGGGATGGAGACTAGTGGTTAATCATCCAACCTACCTCTCTTGTGCTCTCTTGCGCTACTGGCAATACATCAACCTTTGATCACCTGTATGGCTATTTCTTGTTTTGATTGATATACTCTTGATTCGGTTGGTTTTGATCTCTTCACTTCCCTCTTCTTGATCTTGCTGTGCCAATAGCGTATAAGAGATAAAGATAATTTTAGAAAATCAATCTCCACCCATTTAGGCACTTTGGTAGCAAGTTCATTAAGAAACTCAGTTTTTGCACGTTTTTTATCTTTCAAGTGATTTATTGATATGAGGTTTTTTTGGCTTGATTTCTTCAATGTCCTAACTTACTGTGATATGTGGAAATGCATCTAAACACATCTTGGCCATCATCCACCCATGAGCAAATCGTATTTACCGTTTTAGGTTTTTGACCTGTTTTTGGTGTAATCTGCCTTCAAACCAAAAAAGGTCAGAACTTTTGCAACGATTTTCTTAATCGTTGATTGGAATATATTTCTGATATTCTAGAGAAGGTGCATACCAAATTTCAAGTGATTTAAAGTTTTGGTTTGAAAGCTGGCTCAATTTTAGGTTTTAGCCCGATTTTGATGCAACACAGCTTTACGAACCAAAATATCTCAAATCTCTCAAGTTCATTGAAGTTTTTTTATTAGGATTGGTTTGTATGGTTCCTAAGGTCGTGAACTAGCTTTGATTCAACTTTTAAATCTTTTGGATCAACGGATCAAAAGTTACATGGTTTTCTGGTTTGAAATAGCACTGAAATCACTATTGACAAGCTGGAATTTTCAGTAGTTTCGAGAATTTTGGATTTTTGGTTTCGTGATCTTCATAACTTCTCATAGCTATTGGAGTGAAGATTTAGGGAATACTTGGGGAAAATTTGAAGGCACCGTTTTGGCGATGACTTATCGCTTTTTTCACTATAGCTGGTTTATTTTTCACTGTAGCTAAGGTGGCTTATTTAGCGTAATTAAATTTAAAAATTTAAAAGTTAATCTATCACGGACAATACGAAGAATATAGAGAAAAAAGATAAAAAAAATTCATAAAAAATCAGAAAAAACAAATTTCCAGAAGCTATGCTGAAACGAGCCGTTGGCATAGCACCACTCGAGTTTTGAGCAATGGCTTGACAGTGGATCCAGCAACCTTCTAGAAAGCGCCACTCATGCGTGTAAATTATGAGTGATGGGTGCTACGGCCGTATTATTTCGGGGATCCTAGGGACCAATCAATTAATATATGCGCGCCGTTACACATTTCAGATGACATTAGAAAAATAAAAAGGCTGTTACTACTTAGCACGTGCCCTACACACACCACGTTGCATATCACACTAGTCTTTGCGGTAAAAAAATCATGGTGAGAACAATGGTAACAATACAAGTAGATAGAAATTAAACAACCATCTAATATGTAATATCGTAATTTAGCAAGTTTCACATCACGAATAATAAGTGATATGGTAGGTAGCACTTTATTGAAAAGAAGATATGGTTTGGAAAGAACACGTACAATCCACACGTTATTTCAGCAACCGAATCAGGTGCCTGGGAAAGTCGCAGACAAACGAGAACCGAACACTGTTCGTAAGTGACAGTCGGCCTGCAGCCCACCCGCCCCGGCTCTATCGAGGTGTCTTATTTTTTGGTACATTTTTTTATATAAATAGTATCTTTTTATATTGTTTATGTAAATAGTATTTCTCAAAGTACGCATATATGTAGAAGTATTTAGTGGTTAAAGTATGTGTTCGTATATTGCGAGGCTTCAGATCTCTACTTTTATCTTAGCATGTGTATTAAACACGCCCACGTAAGCGTGTGCGTGTGGTGTGAGCATTGTTGTACTCTAAAAAAAGTCACTGCCAAACACTTTAAAAAGAAAGACTTTAACCATTGTGCGGTGCTCATGTAATATAGAAAGATCTTTTTCCCATAGTGGGTTCTTTTGAGTTGTTACTTATTACTTTTAACTTAAATTTTTCAATTCGGGCTGTTCACAAGAGAGAGTATGGAGAGAGATACTCGTGTATGATTTTAGCCAACATAAATGAATTCAGTACAGTGTTTACTATAATTGATTTGTAGATATTATCTTGAAAAGACATCGTTTGGAAGCTAGTTACTATAGTACAAACCATAAGTCATATACCCAAAAGATTCCAGCCACATATGTATACTATTCTAAGAGTTATAAATCGTAGATTTAGGATAAAAATCCTAATATTTTTCAGTACATGGGTCGATTAACCGAAAATGCCACTGAAAGAACCGCATAATTGTAAACTAGTATTGAGTCCGCACGTTATTGCCGTAATTCTATTATCTTTTTTTTGGAATAATTGAGTATGAGAAATTTTTTAAATCAATCACTGAAGGAATATGGAGCATTGTAGCAAATTAGCTAAGCACACAACTCGAGGACAAATCTATTTGGCTTTTCAATTTTATTGTTTCTTAGAAATATTTACTACGTTCGGGATTATAGTATGATTTAACCAGTGCCTTTCTTTTGGAACTAGTCACGAAAATGTTACTGTAGTAATTTTTTTTTTCAAATTTAGCCACTAAAAATTTGTTTTTACAAATCTATTATCCTCCGTGAACCTACCAACCTCAGCAAATACCTACGGAGATACAATAGCTCGACGTACCCGTCGACCTCCCCTAGCTCGGTAGGTTACTGCAAGCCCCCAATGTGCAGCGAGGCTGCACTGCAGCTTAATTAGTGATCGCTAATTAAAGTGCTAATCGCACTGCTAGTTAATTGCTTTGCTAATTAAGGGACATGCCGCGCAAGGGCTGCTCGGTGGTGACCTGTCAAGCTCCCCTAGCTTAGTAGGTCTATGGAAAAGGCTAAATTTATAAAAATAGATGTTTGGTGATCAAATCTGAAAAAAAAAAAGTTGTTACAATGATATTTTTGTGCACAGTTCTTTCTTTTGTGCAGCTGTGTTCATTGGATTGGAGCCTGGCTTTACAAATCTAGATAGTACGTGATGATGTGGCGTTCTATTATGCTTCGTTTGGCACTCAGTTTTAATGAAGCTTAAATATAGGCTAATGCAAATTAATCATGGTAATTTGTAAAAATGTCAAAAAAGAATTTTAGTCATGTATACATCATATGAGTTGACCTCTCACCTAAAATATTTTCCTAATACCAAATTCTTATAAGTTTTATTACTATTGTAGTACAAACTAAATATTAGACATGTAACTTCGATGCTGTAATAAAAAAATAAAAAAATTACTAAAGGGTGTATCTTTGCATATCAATTGTCAAGGTTCATATGGTCAGATTTGCTGCTATCTAGACTTTTTTTTTTCTTTTTTTTAGATGGTGGGAATAATCGGCTAGTAATCTTAAGGCTCATAGCCTACAGGTCGTGAGTTCAAATCTCAGAAAATATTTGTGAAAATTCCATACAAATGACGTACCCAACTGTGGTTGGTGGGTGTCAAACTCTATTCTTCAGACAGAGGGATAAGGTGTTATACCTTTAGGCTATCATATATCGTACTGTTGGCAACACAAAAATTTTCTCGAATTCTTGTAGAATATCTCTAATAAGATTCCTACAATTTTTTCACATGTGTTCCAAACATGCTAGCCACGTCTAGCCAAAGCAAGAAAGATGCATGTCCAAAGAATTCGTTTCTTTTCAAAGATATAAGAATTAGATGCCATGCCACATCATGGAAGGTACCTCTAATCCGTGAGAAAGTTGGGTTATATGAAAACAAATGTGGGTTATATGAAAACAGCATCTTACACTGGCCTTTATTTAAGACCCATGTTGTCAAAGGGCCTTTTCTTTTCAGCTTTAAAAGCTGATTTTCATTTTTTTTTCTACCGTAATTAGTTTTTAAACAAAATATCTTATCAAGACGAGAACTATAAGTTGAATAGTTGATTGTAGTACGATCTGTAGCGACTTTATTTATATTGGTTAAAATCACACATGAGTTTCTATTACTCCGTACTCTTCCACGAATAGTCATAAGCTATATACCGAAGCAAAAAAGAACATGCCCAAAATCAGCACGAGTTCTTTTCTTTGTGGCTCAAAAACACAAGAGTATTTTCGTCAATTTATCCACGCAAGGTTGGATTGATTATAGGCTGCAATTTTTAAAGAGATGGTTAATTATAGGCCACATTTTATTCGAGGATATGGACTATGGTGGCACTCCAACTAGCTCATGGTTGTAGCTTCTAGCTGTGGCTTATAGCTAAAATTGTACTGTAGCGACTATTAGCTTTTTCTGAGAAAAAAATCAAAAAAGAAAAAACACATTATATCGTCACAGACAATACAAAGGAATAAAGGAAAAAAGAAAAGGCAAAAAAGCTAAAAAAAGTTTTTAAAAAGTCAAAATAAGCTGAAATTATAAGTTAACATATTTCAAGTGACTTCTAGTTTAAATAAACTAAAAGCTAAATCCCTTCTTCTGTAAGCATGTGCCCATTGCACCGATCCTAACTGGTCGGCCACACATTACGTTAGGGGTGGCAACAAGGCCGGAGGCCCGGGGGTGCCCCCCTCGCCCCAATCCCCGCCAGCCAGCCTCGCCCCCAGCCCCGTTAGTCTTCACGAAGGGAAGCGGCCCCCTCCCCCAGTCCCCGCGGGGACCTGACCCCCACGAGGATCCCCACAGGGATTAAAAATAGGTTAAATATTTTTGAAAATAATAATATGACTTTGTTTAATAATTTATAATTATTTAGATATACTTTTTTATAAAATATTGTTTCAAAATATATATATATTCTAATATATAGATTCAAGTTTTAGTCTAAATATACACAAGAAAACAATACAATCTCCTATATTTTAAAACTATAATATATTTTTTAAAATATATTTTAATTTTTATGGGTCCCCATGGGGCCCGCAGGGGAGGACGACCCCCATCCCCACCCCGCTAGCCTAGCGGGCCCTGTCTCGTTCCCTTGTGGGGGACGCGCCCCCCGCCCTCGCCTCCAATAGGGAAATTCCCTGCGAGGGAAATTGCCACATGTTCTTTTTCACTTCTCGTTTCAAATATTGATACGATCTCTAATACATAATGTAGGATCGTCGATAGCAATCAGAGGTGGTGAATGATTGTAATCCCCAGCGGAAGTTTTTTTTTCTCAAATTTTCTATCTTCTAAATGTTTAATATGAAAAATAGACAGAACAAAAACAAAACAGGGGAAAAATTCCTGATTGCACTGTAGCGGCTACTGTTTGGTACTTTAGGGATTTACTATTTGGCACTGTAGCGCGGTTACTATAGCACTGAAACAAAACCATCGCTAGATAACAGAAGCATATTTTTCACTCAATCTAGCAATCGCTTTTTAATTAAAACTAATTCATGTATGTAAGCACGAAAAAGACATAGATAGAGATCAATGCATAAAGAAACCCTAGAGATCAAAAAACAAGAAAAAAGATAGTATATGCGAATTAAAAAACTCACAAACTTTTATTCAAAAACACGAGCACTGTTCATCCATCAACCTCATCACTTATGCATGCATCCGTCGCAAACTTTTTCTTCTTTTTTGTTCGCTCACCCAATCAATACGGCCGACGTTCACATATATATGCAGCATCCTCACACACCTGTTCAATCTCTACTCAAAATCCTAATCCAACTTGTCCAACTAGGCCTCGGCCTTTCTTACCTCAACTAGACTTTTGGCCCACTAATTTTTAAGGGGCCCAAAACCCTTCCTAACATGGGTTTTACACTTTTGACTTTTTAACTCATCACATATCGAAGCCTCCAGGACCACACCTCCCGTAGCTTCTCCACGCACCATCCATCACGTGTCGTAGCCTCCGGACCGCACCTCCGTAGCTACAACACATATCATCCGTCTCTGATCTCCATGTGCCCCAAGCATGAGCCCGACCATCTCGTGACCTACTTGACCGTCAGAACCTCGAATCTCCCATCCTAGTCCCGGTCTATCTCGTCACTAACCACAATCGCCTCCATGCTCAACTTGCACATGCAAAGACCAAAGAACATTTTTCTGGCACAAGTTCGTTTCAACTTGACCAACATCATTCCACACACGCGCCACACATCTCGCATAACATCGATAAGCAATATTGTCAAATATTCATCATTATAAATTAACCATTGTCAATTATTCATCACCAAAATAACCTAAACCTAGCCACATGGTCTAACAATCTCCCCCCTTAATGAATACATTGACAACACCACAAGATTGCATGATGAATTAGCTTCAAATAGATATAAGTGAAGAACTGAAGCCGAAAAAGCATTTTAAGCCACATGTTCAAATCTCTTCAAAAACTCTCCCCCTCAACACAAGAGAGGCAATTTTAGCAAATTTCTCCAATATCTCTCCATTCTCTTTAATTTCTCACAAAGCACACCAAATCTCTCCCCCTATGGCAATGTAATCATCAAGAAAATTCAAAGAAAAAATAATTCTAAGAAGGAGCAATGAGAGTAGAAAATAAGAAGCTTTATAGATTATATAAGTCATTATGCATTGATTAAATAAAGGAACCAAGCCATATTTTTAGTAGAGTTAACTAGATCATATAAAGTCATATATCATATAGCAATGTCAAAACCAGTCGTGAGCATGATTAAGCAATTTATATTAATAACAGACATCTCAGCAATGACCAAACCAATTATAAAGAGAACAATGAGAAATCACAACAAGAAAGCAAGAAAGAAACCCTAGAGTTCAAAAAACAAGGAAAAAGATAGTATATGCGAATTAAAAAACTCACAAACTTTTATTCAAAAACACGAGCACTGTTCATCCATCAACCTCATCATGTATGCATGCATCCGCTGCAAACTTTTTCTTCATTTTTTTGTTCGCTCACCCAATCGATATGGCTGACGTTCGCATATATATGCAGCATCCTCAAACACCTATTCAATCTCTACTCAAAACCCTAATCCAACTCGTCCAACTGGACCTCGGCCTTTCTTACCTCAACTAGGCTTTTGGCCCACTAATTTTCAAGGGACTCGAAACCCTTCCTAACATGGGTTTTCACACTTCTGACTTTTTAACTCATCACGTGTCGAAGCCTCCAGGACCATACCTCCCGTAGCTTCTCCATGCACCATCCATCACGTGTCGTAGCCTCCAGACCGCACCTCCGTAGCTCCAACACGTATCATCCGTCTCTGATCTCCATGCCCCAAGCATGAGCCCGACCATTTCGTGACCTCTTTGACCGTCTAAACCTCATATCTCCCATCCTAGTCCCGGTCCACCTCGTCACTGACCATAATCGCCTCCATGCTTAACCTGCACATGCAAAGACCAAAGAACATTTGTTTCGGCATAAGTTTGTTCCAACTTGACCAACATCAGTTTACACACATGCCACACGTCTCGCATAGCATCGATAAGCAATATTATCAAATATTCATCATCATAAATTAACCATTGTTAATTATTCATCACCAAAATAATCTAAACCTAGCCACAAGGTCTAACACATAACTTTCATTATTACTTTTTATAATTATATGTTAATAAATAAAAATATAATGATATGAAAACATTTTATAACAAATATAGTAATATTATTTCTACATGATAAATCCAAATACATTTGTATGTATTAGCCGTAAAAATTTTGAATGGTTGATTACGCACATTCTAAAGTAATGTTAAAATTGAACGGAATATTTTGAGAAACTACACATTCGTTGCTCAATAGGCTAATCACTTGCATAAGACTCATTTAGTTACTCGATAATTTTCGAAGTAATTATTGTCAAGTGTAGGACCGGTGCTGTCAATTAGAAGGGGTGAATGTGTTAGACCATGTGGTTAGGTCTAGGTTATTTTGGTGATGAATAATTGACAATGGTTAATTTGTGATGATAAATAATTGGTAATTTTGTTTAGCATTGTTATGCGAGTTGTGTCGCGTGTGTGCGGACTGATGATTGGTCAAGTTGGGATGAACTTGTGCCGGAAAAATACTCTTTGGTCTTTGCATGTGTAGGTTGAGTATGGAGGCGATCATGGTCGATGACGAGGTGGACCGGGACTAGGATGGAGAGATTTGAGGTTCAGACGGTCAAGGAGGTCACGAGATGGTCGGGCTTATGCTTAGAGCGCATGGAGATCAAAGATGGTTGATACGTGTTGGAACTATGGAGGGGCGGTCCGGAGGCTACGACACATGGTGGATGATGCGTGGAGAAGCTACGGGAGGTGCGGACCTAGAGGCTTCGACACGTAAGAAGTTGTAGTTGGAATTTTGGAAAACCCGTGTTAGAAAGGGTTTCGGGTCCCTTATTTATTGGAATTAGATTAGAACTCATGGGCTTGGGATAAGCCCAGGTTTTGGGCCCTAAACTATAAATAGAGATGGGGTTAGAGGCTAACCCTGTGGCTTTTGGAGAGACTAATTTTGTGCTAGGGTTTAGGGGTGCCAGGAGGGCACTTTGTAGCCACCATGATTCAAAAATAAAATCTAGATAAATTTCTGAAGAAAAGAGATCAGAGTTTGGTGACAGAGTTGCGAGCACTAGCTGTGTTGTTTTTTGTGAATCCAAGATTTCTTCGCTACTGGTCAAGAACGGCTGAATTTCTTTTTCTTCTCAGTGGATCAAAGTTTTGATCGGTGGCTGATTTGTATCGATCGAAGAAACGCGACTGCCGGCGTGATTGAGTGCAGGCTCTGTTGATGGATTGGATTGAGCGCTCGTGAAAAGAAAAAAAAATCGGATGCATGCATGTTGACGAAACACGCCGATGGAAGATGGAGATGAATAGTGTCTACATTTTCTAATAAAAGTTTGTGAGTTTTTTAATTCGCATATATTATCCTTTTTTCTAGTTATCTGATTCCTATGAATTCCCCATGCATTAATCTATGTCTAGGTATTTTTCTTGTTTACATACATGAATTAGTTTTCATTAAAAATCCATTGCAAGATTGAATGAAAAATGTGTTTTGCTGATCAGATATCGATTGGAATTTTTTTTGTGCTACAGTAAATTGCTACGGTAACTTCTACAATACGCTACAGTAATTGCTACAGTACCCCGAGGTATTCAAATCTTTACTCAATGGTTACGACAGTCATCAAGTTCTGATATACACCACCTAGATTTAATAAGACAAACCTAGAAACCCGAGCCAAACAAATTCAACACTCCACAACCAAGGACAATCACACCATAGTTCATGAACCTGTCTGACCGCTTGCAACTAGTCTAACTGTTAGGTTGTAGTTGGTTTGACCACTGGTCAGTCGGACCGCAATACCAGGGCTGGTCTGACCGATCCCCTGTCTGAAATCCTCTCGAGACAAAAGTTTAAATCTTAAGAACTTTTCCAAACCTCATCAAAACATTTCTAAAATTTGCATAAGACTTATTCATGCTACCAGGAACATAAATTGTCAAGAATCACGAGGTACTTGAGCTTAAGTCAACTAAATCAAGGATAATTGAATTTTTTACAAAAGAACACCGAAAACCCTAAATGCCAAATTCCTCCTTGCTTGTGAGGATCTAAGGCCTAAGGGCTTCTAGATCTATTCTCACATGTCTTAGCAAGGTAAATGAAGCAAGAGATCGAGCTAGGGTAACCACAAACACAGAATCACCAATCAAGCTTAAGAATAAGTAAAACCATGTAAGACCACAAATAAGAACGTGATTGAAACAAACTTTTGATTGATTTTCAATGGAGAAAGATGTTTACATATTCATATATTATTACAAGGTGTAGCCACAGCACCACTCTTCCCTCCCTCAAACTTTCTCTCTTGCAACTATGGAAGGAGACAAGGTGAAGAAAGAAAACCCTAACCCTAGAATCCTTGAATCTAGCCACCTTCTCTCATCCCCTCTAAATAACCAGCGCACACACAATGCTAATGGATCTAACCCATTAAGGAAACTAGGAAAACCCGTCAACTCCAATTAACACGGGTTTTACATACTCACACACGTTTTTCAAAGCGCTTAGAAAACTTAACCCAGTAACACCTTAGGGATCGATCTACTTACATTTTCAGCTCTCCTTGACCTAAACCGCTTCTCCTTTGCGCCTTCCCGCGCCGTGGTTTTTATCAAGTCACCAACCCATTGGCCAACTACCAAACATACCCTGACAAAGCTTCTAGGCATCTTCACTTGACTCCATTGTTGCCTTCACCTCAAACCATCTCTGCATACTTTGACACGTAGCATATAGTGCTCAATGACTAGCCGTCACACATTCAGTCTCCCCCAAATAGTCTCTACGTGCATCAGTCTCGTCACTTGGCACACCAAATGCACCAACTCTTCTCACCATGATCCTTGTTTCCTCTGTGCTCCCACATGAACCACATATCCTCACCCCCAACTTACATGACCACTCTAGATCTCAGCTCCCACACGTAGTCGTAGTCCATTGCCGCTGACTGCTACATCATCTAAGTCACCTGCACATCCAAAGACCAAACAACCATATCGAGTACAAGTTCCATGCACTTGAGTCACGTTACCCAAACCTATGCACAAGAAATGCAATACAACCATGACTACAGAACAAAAATCAACCTAAGATCAAATCTACCAAAATGCCCAATTTTCCAAAAAAAATCAATTCATTGTTGGTCAGACCACCACCATGCTAGTCAGACCACATTGGTCTCACTGCTATGGTTTGTCCAGTCAGACTACCCCAATCAAACCGCTAACTCCCCTAGAAGACCCTCTCTAAAAGTATCAGTGTTTCTCTAGGCACTAGGTGCTAGTCGGGCGGTAGACTGGCGTCTAGCGCCTAATCGGGCTAGGCAAGCGCCTAGTCAGGCTAGGCGGGCGCCTAGGCGGGCAACATCGACTAGGCGGCCAAGGCGGGAGCCTAGCGCCCAGGCGCCGCCTAGGGGAACACTGAAAAATATCGGTATATCTCTACATAGTTTTTCCTCGTAACTCCATTTCCAAGAAACTTAGTACAAACTCATCTTCAAACAATCCTACACAAATGTTTGGTCTAGAATCCTCAAAATTCCAAAAAAGGTACTTGGGCTAATCTGGCCGCTCATCTCATGCTGATCAGGCCACTGGGTGCAATTTTAGCACAACTCCCCTTTGGTTGGTCTGACTAGCCCTACAGGATAGTCAGGCCGCTGCTACTCAGTAGTCTGACTAGCTCTACAAATCGGTTAGACCAGCTAGCTGCTAGCAACACTGAAAATTAAGGACCTTTTACACAACCAAAATTCAACTCAACAAATGTGCCAATTATTCATCACAATTTGACTAGTGACATCTCACATGGTCTCTCACCAAGATATATTTGGAGTTGACAAAAGTTCACTTAACCCTTTTACTCTACTAGCTGAGTGCTCGTGCGTTGCTATGAAAAAATCATAATACCCACCAGGACGTCAAACCACCATTGTTGTGTGCTTGGGTTGCGTCAAGCCATCAACTCCATCGGGACTTGGTTAAGGCCCATCCCGGCCCATGACGTGCCTCTACACACCGTGTTCAACCTATGTCACTCTCTCTGCTCCGTCGCTGTGCCCATCTGAGCTCCATTGTGGCCTGTGTTAAACCTTTGTTGCATGGAGTGTGAGTGCCAGTTATTATTTTCATTGGACTTCATTTTATATATATTTGAATGAGCACTACTACAGAAAGCCTAATAGTAGACGGCCAATCACAGACGGTTTGACAAAACCGTCTGTGACTAACACTAACACAGACGGTTTTAATTAGGACACCGTCTGTGTTGGCGGCGTCGGAGAAAACGAGTATCACAGACGGTTCTTAACTATGAACCGTCTGTGATAATTTAGTATCACAGACGGTCTGTATTAAAAACCGTCTGTGATGATCCCATATTATCACAGCCGATTTTTAATTAAAAACTGTATGTGATAAGCTCGTTATCACATACGGTTCTTAATTAAAAACCGTCTGTGATAATTCACAGATGGTTTTTTATTAAAAACCGTCTGTGATAATGGCAGTAGGCATTTATTGCGCTGCTCAGATCGCATCTGTCTTCATTTCGATCCAGATCTAGCTGGTTGCTTTACTCTTTCGCTCTGGAGGCAAGCTTGGCGATTTCAGGCCACTTAATTTGGTGGGAGGAGGCAGATATTGAGCTTTGAAGCCACTTATATTTTCCTGGTTGCTCTAGATATGGTTAGTAATGAATTTCATTTTTTCTTTGCATGCATTACAAATTTGCTCTAGATATGGTTAGTAATGAATTTCATGCTCTAGATATAAGTAATTGGTGAGTGTTATTAATTGAAGATGGTTTGCAAAATTGTTGGTTATATAATAGTTGTTGTGTTTATAATATGAATTGAGCTAGCAAATTAAGCCTCAATATAATACATGTGGCCGATATATATGTAGTAATAATTAGTTAATTTAATTTGTAATACTAAGTTGTTATATATGTACGTAACGTAGGACCGAAGCTGGATGTATGCCACGAGCCATGTGAGTGAAGAGTACATTAATGGCGTGTCTGCTTTTACAAGAGCTGCCGAGGAGGATATGTTGAATAAGGGGGTGGAATATATGTACTGTCTATGCACCGACTGCGAGAATTTAAAGATGTTTAAGAACCGAGGGCAAATTGAAGCGCACTTGATTCGGAGGGGTTTCAAAAAGGGTTATACGTGTTGGACCAGTCATGGCGAAGTGAATGATCAAATGACGTCGGATGACATCGCCGGTGAAGTGAATGATATGCCGCCGGATGACATCGCCGGTGAAGTGAATGACATGCCGCCGGCTGATGTCGATTGTGGTTCAGATTCAGATAGGTTGCACGATGATAATCTGGATCAGATGCTTCGTGATGTAGAAGAGAACTATGATGAGAGAGAGTATGTTAAATTCCGAGGCTTGATGGAGGACTCGGAGAAACCTTTGTACACGTGCTGCAAGTACACGAGGTTGTCGGCTGTGCTTGAACTCTTGAAATTGAAGGCAAGCAACGGTTGGTCCGACAAGAGTTTCACGGCGCTGCTAGGTCTTTTAGCGGACATGCTTCCGGAGGGAAATGAGTTGCCTAAAACCACGTATAAAGCTAAGAAGGTTCTTTGTCCGTTGGGAATGGAAGTAGAAAGAATACATGCATGCCCGAACGACTGTATCCTCCACCGTAAAGAGTATGCAAACATGCATGTATGTCCAGTGTGCAACGCATCCCGATACAAACGTAACAATCAATCAGATGATGGCAAGGGAACAGAGGCGAAGAAAGGACCTCCTGCTAAGGTGGCATGGTATTTTCCTATAATTCCCCGTTTGAAAAGGTTTTTTTGCAAATCCAAAGGAGGCAAAACTGCTGTGTTGGCACTCGGAGGAGCGCAAGAAGGATGGAATGCTAAGACACCTTGCTGATTCCGCGCAGTGGAGAAACATCGATAGGAGTTTTGCAAACTTCGATGCAGAACCAAGGAATATAAGGTTTGGACTGAGTACAGATGGAATGAATCCTTTTAGTAGCATGAGCAGCCGACATAGCACATGGCCCGTGACTCTCTGCATCTATAACCTTCCTCCTTGGTTGTGTATGAAGCGAAAGTACATTTTACTGTCGATACTTATCCAAGGGCCAAAACAACCTGGAAATGATATCGATGTGTTCCTAGCACCATTGGTGGAAGATCTAAAATCTTGTGGAACGAAGGAGTGCATGGTGTATGGGATGCATACAACCGAGAGAACTTCACTCTGCGCTCCTTATTGTTCTGCACCATAAATGATTATCCTTCCCTTGGTAACCTATCCGGCCATAGTACAAAAGGTGCCAAAGCTTGTACTCACTGTTTAGATGGTACCGAGAGTGTGTGGCTGAGACACTCACGCAAAATCGTCTACATGCGTCACCGCCGATTCCTTCGGAGGGCTCACCCATACCGCAAGATGAAGAAACAATTTGACGGAGAGAAGGAAGATGGTTCAGCTCCAAGGTATTTAAGGGGACACGAGGTTTATGATATGGTTAAGGATTTAGATGTTGTCCTCGGAAAGGGACGTAAATTGAGGGCTCATGAGAAGAACACCTGGAAGAAGAGATCAATATTTTGGGACTTACCTTATTGGGAGTACGTAGATGTTCGACACTGCATCGACGTCATGCACGTAGAAAAGAATGTATGCGACAGCTTGATTGGTCTCTTGCTGAACATTCGTGATAAAACAAAGGACGGCGTCAACGCACGGCTTGACTTGGCCGATATGGACATTAGGCACGAGTTAGCACAGACACGCACCGATAATGGACGAACGTACCTTCCCCGCGTGTTACACTGCCCAAGGTGAGAAAACAGAATCGTGCGGTGCTTGCATGGTGTCAAAGTTCCGTCTGGTTACTCTGGCAACGTGAAGAAACTTGTTTCGATGCAAGATTTGAAGTTAAATGGCATGAAGTCTCATGATTGTCATGTGCTGATGACACAGATGCTCCCTATTGCAATTAGAAATATTTTGCCGATCAAAGTCCGAGAGACAATCATGAGGCTATGTTATTTCTTTAACACAATTGCTCAGAAGGTCATCGATCCCGAAGGACTAGATGCTCTGCAGAACGAGGTGGTGATGACTCTATGTCATCTTGAAATGTATTTTCCTCCTTCGTTTTTCGATATCATGGTCCATCTCATTGTTCATGTTGTGTGGGAGATAAAAATGTGCGGGCCCGTATTCCTACGTAGCATGTACCCATTTGAGAGGTTCATGGGAATTCTCAAGTCCTACGTACGGAATCGATCTCGGCCGGAGGGCAGCATTGTCGAAGGTTATGCAAGCGAAGAGGTCATTGAGTTTTGTGTCGATTATATGGGTCAGACTCAACCGATAGGTGTGCTTCAATCTCGTCATGAATGGAGGCTGAAGGGTATTGGAACTATCGGAAGGAAAGCAATCACTGCAGATATTGGCACGTATACCCAAACCCATTTCACGGTGTTGCAACACATGACTGAAGTGGCGCTTTATGTCGACCAGCACAAGGATGTGCTTCGGCAACAAAATCTGGAGCGGCCGGATGTTTGGATCATGAGGCAACACAACAGTCGGTTCAACCAATGGTTGAAGGAGCAAATCGCTAGGGGCTCGCCAAGTGAGATGCTGACATGGTTGGCAAAAGGGCCAACATTTACAGTTGTGACATGGCAAGGATATGACATAAATGAGTACACATTCTATACGCAGTCTCAGGATGTAAAGATCACTAACCAGAACAGCGGTGTCCGCATAGATGCGTACAGTACTGATGGGTCGAGAAACTCATACTATGGGTTCATAGAAGAGATTTGGGAGCTCGACTACGTGCTTTTCAAGATCCCCTTTTTTCACTGCCGTTGGGTGCATCTTCCACAGGTGAAGGTTGACAAGTACGGTGTCACTACCATGGACCTCCAACGTGTCGGGTACAAAGACGAACCATTTGTACTCGCCAACCAAGTTGTTCAAGTTTTCTATGTAACCGACCCGGCAAATAAGAAACGCCATGTAGTTCTTCATGGAAAAAGGAGAATTGTTGGAATAGAGAATGTAGTGGACGAGGAAGATTACAATTAATTTGACGAGTTACCTCCTTTTGGAAAAGGCATAAGGATCGACGACGTCGAACAACGTGACGAAACTAGTTATGTACGCATTAATCATCATGAAGGGCTAATTTTTAAAGGAAACAAGCAAGTAGAATGAGAATGTATGATATATATATATATATATATATATATATATATATATATATATATATATATATATATATATATATATATATATATATATATATATATATATATAACAATATGCATGTGTGTGATGTATATCTGAATTTACATTTATGTATATAACAATATGCATGTGTGTGATGTATTTGTGAATTTATATTTATGTATACAACAATGCATGTGTGTGATGTATTTGTGAATTTACATTTATGTATATGTGAAAATGTATGAAGAAATACATTGTGTATATGTGAATTTGCATTTATGCTGGTTGGTGTTGTATATGAATGCAGCTGGTTAATTTGTGTTGTGTGTATGAATCGCAGCAGCTGGTTGGTGTTGTCTTAATTACTACAGTCCGGGGAGGCTTATCACAGACGGTTGTAACGTAAGAACCGTCTGTGATATCCATATCACAGACGGTTCTACATTTAGAACCGTCCGAGATAGTTTGACTATCACAGATGGTTCTAAAAGTAGAACCGTCTGTGATAGTCATACTATCACAGACGGTTCTAAATGTAGAACCGTCTGTGATATTAATATCACAGACGGTTCTTACTTTAGAACCATCTATAATAAACCTCCTACATATACCCCCTGTCTAGGGTTTTCCGCGTATCCTGCACTTACTAAATCTCGCCGCCTCCTCGCTCCTCCGTCGCCTCCCCGAGCCCGTCGCCGCCTCCCCGAGCCCGTCGCCGCCTCCCGGACCGCGTCGCCGCCTCCTCGAGCGCGTCGCCTCCCCGAGCGCGTCACCGCCTCCCCGAGCGTGTCGCCGCCTCCCCGAGCGCGTCACCGCCTCCTCGAGCCCGTCGCCTCCCCCGACCGCGTCGCTGCCTCCCCGAGCGCGTCGCCGCCTCCCTGAGCCCGTTGCCTCCCCGAGCGCGTCGTCACCTCCCCCGAGCCCGTCGCCACCTCCCCGAGCCCTCGCCGGCCATCTCCCCTGTGCAAGTTTGTTAATCTTTCATATATTGAGATTGCCTGTGGGATTTACAGTTGCTCGATGATGATAAATTCATATACTGAGATTGCCTGTGGGATTTACAGTTGCTCGATGATGATAAATTCATATACTGAGATTGGTTCATTCGGTCTTTGAGCTCTAATAGCTGTCGGTTCATGCAATTTTCAGGTTATAGACTGAATTAGTGGGCAAAGATATTAAATTGATCTGTTAGGATTTATTCTTGACAAGTTAAAAGACTGAATTATTGGGTAAAGATAACTTGTATGGTCTTGATCTGTATGAATACTGTTGTCTGAATATATGCATGCTGAATATATCTTGATCTTGAGATTGTAGAGTTTGTATCTAGAGCTCAAAAGACTGAATTCATTATTTGACATAACCAATCAAGGAAGAGTATATGATTTAGTAGCGGGACGGCCAAAATTAATCTTGTGCAACCCTACAATTTGAGAGCACAAATTAATCAATTAAAACTTGAGCTTGTTGCTAGTCTTAATTGATACATGTCTTTTACATTGTCATACATATTCATGTTTAGACTGTTATTGATTCTATTATTGATGCTTGTTGCTTCATATATATGCCACATAGACCTTCAAAGGGCATGAAGCAAGTAACACATTCTAGTGTATCTTGTTCAATGAACCGGATACACTAGTTTGTGTTATTTGCTTCATAAAACTTTGTTTAGAGACCTTGTAGTAATAGTATATGCCACATAGACCTTCAAGGGGCATGAAGCAAGTAACACATTCTAGTGTATCTTGTTCAATGAACCGGATACACTAGTTTGTGTTATTTGCTTCATAGAACTTTGTTTAGAGACCTTGTAGTAATAGTATATGCCATGTAATACCGATATATGTCACAATTTGTTGCTTTTCTGTGTATATATATATATTCATGCTGACCGAAGCTAGATCATCAAAATCACCAATTGGTTTCCTGGACCCACGCTTGGTCGCCATTGATACCATCAACGAGGATGCATCCTTCGTCGAGAACTATATTACAAAAGCACTGCTGGTTCACCAAGATAAGGAATTTGTTCTTATGCCATACAATGAGCACTTCCATTGGATTTTAATTGTAATTATACCAAAATGGAACAAGGCTATATACCTTGATTCTCTAAGTAAGAACAAATCCAAGTACATAGCTATCGCCAAAATACTCGTTAGGTACGTACATTGTACATTGTACTCTTTCTTTCCTTCCGAATGACTAATCTAACTTTTTCAAATAACGAAGGTCGTTCGCCACATACGTTCAACAAATACGTGGCTCGACGACAGGGGCCAAGCCCTTCAAACATGATCACAATTTTCGGGTATTCGCTAGCTACACATTAATTAATCATATACAATACTTAGTAGTAATACCACTTGATTTAACACATTCTATTTTTTGCAGTGCCACCAGCAGCAACCGGGCAACACGTGTGGATACTACATGTGCCACCATATGAGACTACTCCTCGATTCCACCAAGATCACACATTCTAAGGTATGTCAATCTTCCCACATTTATTTCATACATGTCAAGTTTTATATGTGCGCGCGTTGATATTCCTATCGACAGGCTGCGCCCATCTCTACATCTGCATTGAAACAGCCGGACTTTGCAAAAATTCAAGGAGAGTTCATTTGGTTTTTGTGGACTAAAGTCGTAAGATCAGATGGAGAGTTCCACTGCCCAGAATGATTTTTTATTGTAATTCTAAGTGCAAATGCAGTGTAGATCTTTTGTAATTGTGTATTTGTTAATGGATATTTTATTTCAATTCAATTAATTGATTTGCGAAATGGATGCTTTATATTTGTGAAATGAAGTGCGTTGTCAATTGGATGTTTTATGTCTATGAAATGAATTAAGATGTGAAATGTATCTGAAATGAAATGAGATGTGTGAATTGTATATGTTTTATGTCTGTGATTATCTGCTTGTTTCAGAGGGCATGGCTAGCATTTCCTGAGGCTAGCCAATAAACAGAAATATATTTAGGGGTTGAAGGGAATACCACAGACGGTTTTTGAGTAAAAACCGTCTGTGATTATCAGCTATCACAGACGGTTTTTACTGAAAAATCGTTTGTGATAGCTGATAATCACAGACGGTTCGAAAACCGTCTGTGATGACCTTCGATTATCACTGACCCATAAATACAGACGGTTCACAAAACCGTCTGTGATGACGTTTTCGAACCGTCTGTGATGACATTTTCTGTAGTAGTGGAGGCAGGACATGGAGCATGCTAGGCTGACAAAGCCTTAAAAGCTATGCGTCGTGGTGCCCGCTACGCTTGCATCTCCATTACAACTCACATGTTCAAGCAGCCGCTGCCAGGGCAACACGAAAGCCTTCTCAGCTCCTCTCATGATCTCATCACTCATCAGCGTCAATTAGACGTAGCCATGGGTTGCTTCACACATCAAAGAGACATACAAATTGTGATCAAATGGAGCATGCATGTGCACATTTAATAGAAGCACCAAAAAAGGAGCATGATGTTTTTATTTAGTTATAGTAGGAGATAAGCACTGGGCCACTGTCAACAATCCAAGCTCTGTGTAGATGGGTACTTGAAATCTCAAAAGAAAGACTGATGCAATATCGATTTATGAGAAGAATAAAAGAAAGGAAGATAGAGCTGTTGATCGAAGCTCCAACCTAAATTGCCAATACTTTAACATAACCTAATTTATACAAAAATGTTATTTGTTCTCAAAGAAGCATGATTTTGTGCACAATGTAAAAAGACGATTTATTGATTCTATATCAAATATGTTAGAAAACATCATTACGAAGATAAAGCTAACTGTAGTCTCCAAATATTAACAAAAATGATGTACACATAATGATTGTCCCAAATATGCTTTATTGGTCCTGAATATGCCAGAACAAACAACTAAATCATGTAGAACTAGTAATCTGTGTTTACTCATTTCATAATACTTACATGTTCATCCAAGAATTCAAGAATATATACTTCTTTAGAAGGTAAATCACCCAATGAAATAAACGCACACTACAAGTTAGTCACTGAATAAACAACATAAGATTCCGATTTAAATTGCCAATGCAATCAAGTAAAGAAGAAAACTCATGAACCTGATAGATACTGGCTCAATCGGGTGGGAAATCATGAGGAAGACAGGCATCAACATGGCCCATGACGGCTACGGTGATCTCCCACAGCTGCACCTCAGACTTGTTGCCAAAACTTTCCTAGTTGTCAGCTACCAATGACACGCACCTCATCACCTCACCAGAATCCTGCTCGCCTCCACTCTGTTGGCCACTGACATTCATCGCCACAGGCACATCTTGATTTTGTTTTACCTGCTGCCACTGTGTGTCCATCGGGAGAGGAATTGGGTTTGTCAACGAAAGTGGCAGTAGACTGAGAGTGCAAAGCTTAGATGAGAGAGGGGAAGGGGAATTGGTAGAGGAGGAAGGGGGCCTGGGTGAGAGAAGGGCGCAATGACGTAGCCGCATCGGGCCTTTGGGAATCGGGAATAGATGAGGGTTTCGAGGAAGGGTCGAGAGGGACTAGACCCACTTTTCAGCTCACGTTTCCATGAGGAGAAGGCGTGTGCGAGGTGAACGTAGTATGTAGTGATAGGATGACAGATGAATTATCACCATCAACCTTTTTTAAACAGTATAAAGAATATAAAACATCTAAGCTCGTAAAATAGACGATTGGTTTAACCATTTTAAATTTCATGATACAAACATACTAGCAATAACTTGAGAGCGACGGTATGTTTGCCAGTTTAGTAGAATGTATGTAATTTGCTTTTCCTTTTTACAATTAAGCTCTACATTTAAAAAGAGATTATTAGCAAAACACGTTTGTATTGTACCTACCATGCACATCTTACCAGACATACGCCCCGCGGATTCCTTGCGCGAGGAGGCCCTCCACGTCGCCCCCAGCGCTCCCCTCGGCCAGCGTGTGGCGGCAGAATCCGCGTACGGTCGGGGGAGCCGATTTCCCTGTATTTTTCCAAAAATTATGTAAAGGTCTTTTTTCCTCGCGAAAAGGTCCCTGCCAGTTTTTTCCGGCCCCTCCACTTTGCAGGATAGCGCCCCGCGGTTTCTAAATTACGTACGGGTCCTCATTTATTACGTACAGGCCCTCGATTTTTTACGAAAAAATCCTTCGACTTTTTTGAAAATACACATGTGCTCTCGATTTTTTTAAATTTTTTTTAAAACTCCTCACGAATTATCGCCTCTTTCACTTCGGTACACGCGGTGGCTGGCCCGGTGTGACGCCGCGTCTATGAGGCTAGTTGAATATACTTCCTAGTCCTTTTTCAAGCCATCTGCAGAAGAATAGATTCCGAGAAAAATGGGGGGAAAAGGAGAATGTAACATAACCTGTCCGTTTGGTTGCTTGCCAAAATCTTATTTATCCCAAAACTACGTCACAGTCACGTTTTTTTTGTCAGATGCTCCGCTTGTTTAGGTTTCAGTTTTTGCTTTTTAGCTTCTAACTTCTAAGTTTTTTAATTTTGTTTTTCTTAGCTTTTGACTTTTTTACCTTTTCTTATTTTTCTTGTATTTTTGTATTATCCATGATGGGCTACCTTATTTTTTATTTTAATTTTTTAATTTAATTACATCAAAAAAATTACCAACAGTTATATAAAATGTATCTCAAACAGTACTAAACAACAAAAAAAATAAACCAAAGAAGCAGTACCTAAATCATTCGTCCTAACCGTGGCAATATGTGATAAAAAAAATGGCTGTCACGCACCGTGAGACATAAACCTGGCCAAGAACAACACCCGCTTAACAAAATCAAAACTGCCGATCTCATCAAATGTGGCAATTTGTAGCGCCCCCATGGACGGTAGCAGTGAGTAGTCACAACACCAACCTTCACATCATTCACCTATTTAAGCCCCTCCTCTTCTCGCCCTCTCCTCTCCATCCATCCGCCCGGCAACAGCAACTCATCCATCCATCCTCCTTCTTTCGCTCTCCCCCAGGTGAGAGGACGAGCGCCCGGAGCTTCCAGAAGCTTCTAGAGATCTTAGCTGCACTTTTGTCTGAACGTTTCCCCTTTGCTTGTCTCTTGCTTTGGCGCCTTTGATTTGTTTTGCGACTCGTGGTGATATCATGTGTTCGCAGAAGCAGTTCGCTGTTTGCCACTTCGCCGCAGCAATTTTCAAGTTAGACCCCGCGCTTTCCTTAGAATTATTCTGTTGTTGTCGGTGGTGCTCCGGGAGGAACAGTTTTGGTGTTTGTTTATTATTTCTTCATCCGCAAGGGGCTTTATAAAATTCGAACACGAGCAAGTAGGGCTGAAAAAAAGCTCGTTAGTTGGCTCGGTTTAAAATCGCTTTAATTATACTTGTTAATGGTTAAATATTAACATGAGTTGATTTCAAATGAATTTGAATTTTGCTAAAGCTCGGTTTGGCTTGGCTCGTTAGCTCGTTTCTAAAAATATTTTTAAATTACATGTAAAATGATATTAAATCAAACTATATCATTTTTAGAAAAAACTCAATAAGACATGGAGTTGCTCGATATCCACCCTACGAGCAAGCGTTTCTTGTCTCTTCTTGTCCTTCTCTACTGTTTTGGCTTGTGGGGACGGAGCAAGAAGCCTGAGCTCGTGTCGTGTCATCGCGTGCGTGCTTGTGTTCGTGTGCGATTCTCACGAGGTTAGAGCCGACTCCGGGAGATATCTTCTGTTTGTTCGATTGTTTATTCAACTACCGCCGCTTTGTCTTCTGAATTTTGATTGCATGATTGTTGCATCCATCGGTGATTTTCTATTTATGGTACGTGTGCTGCTTCGATTTAGTTGGGGCAGTTGTTTAATCTACTTGTAATGTTGCTTTTTCTTTCTTGCAGTCTCGTTGGTTTCTTTGATTTGTACCTACTGTTTCCAACATTTTCGATTGGATTAATCGGCAGTGTTTGCCCCCTTTTGCTGCTAAATTTCTGCCGCAGTTGAGGATTGTTTGTGAATTCGCTTTAGAAATTGGTGATGTTGAGGGAGTATTTTCCTTTTCTTTTGTCTAACAATTCTTTTTCTTTCTTTCCTTTCTTTTAATCTCGTTGGTTTCTTTGATTACAAACCTAGTGTTTGCAACGTTTTCGTTTGGATTGGTAAAGTTGTTTTTTTTGTTTGATAAAATTTCTGCGGTGGTCGGAGATTATCTGTGAGCTCTTTTTGGCAATAGGTGATTTTGAGGTGGTTCATTTCTTTCTTTAGGATTGGTGTCATCTTCTTGAGACTTGAGTAGAAGTGGATTCTTCATGTCCTTTTCTTTTCGTTCAGTTTTGTGATTTCTTTGTGTTCCTTTCTGTTAGCAACCTGCTAAAGATGGGTTTAAAAAAAAAAATGGTAAAGATGGGTATATGCTCCTTGATATTGTTCTGGCTTGCTTACACCCAAACCGGGCTGCATCCGGTGCATTGACATTGCCCTACACTAGGTTCAGTGTGACTGGTATCAACATATGCCCCGTTGTCATGGTAACTTGTTGATTTTCAGCGAATCAAGTAGTAAGGATGACTGCTGAGAACCTGAAATACGAGTCGAAATGCCAACATTTTGTACCAGCTAAAGCCTCAGAACTGAGATTGTGAAAGCATGAATTCAACAGATTATTGCAATTTTGTTCCCTCGCGTACGTGTTTGGTTGAGTATGATACCACTAGTTTGCTTGAATGTCATGGTTAATGGTTGTTCTCTCTTTTGTGGCGGTGAAGTAATTTTTGTACTTTTGTTGCTTACCTGTTGACATGGTTCGTGGTTGCTGTCTGAACTTTTGCTGTCGCCTGTCTTGTATTGTTCTGTTCTGTTCTGTTGAGCCAGAGGCTGGGAACTTCAAAGCGGAACAGGACTCATGGAGGGTGGAGGCGCAAGAAATGGTTCTGCAGCGGCAGCACAGGGAAGTGGGGATGATACTTCCCGCAAGCCACTGCCTCCTTGCTGTGTCAAGGCGAAGGCTGCTGCGCCCGAATCTGAGGCCAAGTGCCACGCTACGGTGGTGTCGGGGTGGTTCACGGAACCCCGCTCACGCTTTGGTACGTACGTTCAGATTGGTGCTATATTATTGACATTGATTGCATTTGTGGGAACTGTAAATGTAGGACTGTACACTCTTTCTGCTGTTCTGATATCTAAAACCAACTTCCCTGTATGTTCAGCTAAAACAAGCAAAGTGCAGTACTTCAACAACCCAATGTGGCCTGGTATTTCTCTTATTCCTGTCCAATCCATATTATTTCATCATGATTTTTCTCCAAGAATCTTTGTGCACATGCTGTCCCTTTTACTAGGGAATGTTAAATGATAATTATGATGTGCTGATGTATCTGTGATCGTTGTTACTTGCCTAATTGCATAAATGTGGATTAATTAGCCTGCTTCAACTAGTGTTCTAAAAACGGGTCTCCTAGGCCGTATACAAGTAACGGTTGCCCCTACCGATTAGCCGATTATGATGCATAATCGGGCTAGTTGTGCCACATAATAGGCCGATTATATAGTATAATCACTACTAGGTGGAGTGACTTGTTGAGTACCAGTTACCAATTTTCAGAACCTTGGCCTCAACCTTGAAATGCTGCTCTAGTTGTTTACACTTGAGTAAGGTATGCCAAAGTCCTCCTTATAGCCTCTTTAACTTTCAGATCAAAGAAAAACAATGCTGAGCTGCGTTCAAGATTATTATATGTATGTTATTTAAATTGAGTTTCTTATTTGGGCACTCTTGAAGGATGTGGAAGAAACTTGGTCAAATATGGTAATTGGAGTTCGGAGTGTTGTTGTTTTTACGCAGTTTGTAGTTTCTAAGATGCACCCCTCCGACGATGTTAGTGGCTGTGTGGTGCTTGCGTAACTGTTGTTGCATAGAAATGCCTTGCATGAGATCAGGATCTTCAGGGGCATCTCCATTCTCCAACTTTTCTTGTGGGCCGTGGCTTTGTATTGGTCATTAGATGATGTCACCTATATAAGTTTCTTTAGGAGAAATGGAGAATGGTCTTAAGTTTTCACATCCGTTATAACTTTTCTTAGGTAGATTCTATTCAAGAATGTTTAGTTTGAGATACTGGACGGTGAATGAACCATTCAATCCTAAGTTCAAATATAAAACCTACTTGTTTGATTTGAGAAATGGAATGAGTTGGTCCATCACCATCTCGGCACCTTATCCTTCGTAAGCACAAGGCTAGTAAAAAATGACAAATGGGGTCACCAAAATAATGGGATGAACCCATGATGAACCTGTTTTGAATAGCGCTTATATTCATCACGAGGTCAATGGGCCAATATATATACAAGTATAGGTATGACATATATACAAGAAACCCCTTATACAATAGGGAAAATACACAGCTAATAATATACTCTAACACCCACTTAAACTTATGGTGGAGCAACAATATAAAGTTTGGAAAGATAGAAGTTATGCTGAACTCTGGTCTGTGTTGAGAAATTCTTGTAGATGGATGGAACCTCACTACGAGATAACATATAGTATATCCATGTGTGTCGAGAAAAATCAATAAAATTATATAATATTGATGACCTTTTGAAACGAAAGGAGCCGAACCGCATACATCAGAATGAACAAGATCAAAAGGACGCTGTGACACTTGACTTGTTGGAAGTTAGGGGAGTTGAAGCTGTTTGTCAAGCTTACAACCCTCACAGTTTAGAGAAGCATCATCAGACATAGACCCTAAAAGACCATAATGAACTAATGAAGGCAGATGTGACGAAGCTCCAGGCGAGACTGCTAACGCTGGCAGCACTGACAAGTATGGCAAACATCTGATCCCAAAGAGTCAATCTGACATCACACCACGGGCTGCTAGGCATAGAACTTGTCCACAGTGGCATCTCCCTACTGCAACGACTGATCTTGATGCACAATATCAAGATATAAGGAATCACCAAATGGCTCGTAGCGATTGCGCAGATGCGCTCACATTACCTGTGCTGAAGCAAACCCAACCACATTTTCAGTGAGATGCACCTCCAAATTAGCAACCAGAATAGCAGAGGCACGGACATCCTCATCAATCCATGTCTTGTAAATAATATACTGAGTTTGAAAAATCTCCATGGTATCCTCAAAAGCATCAAATACCTCTTTACAAGCGTCTTTGGAATAATTCTTCAAGAGCATGAGCTCAACAGGTGGAATAGGGCGAGGCGGACAAGGTAGCTTGCCGGTGAGAAAATCCCAAAGGTGCTGACCACGCATGTGGAGGCACATGTGCTGAAACCAGTCCTGATAATTGAGACCATTGAAGATCACTGAGCAGCGAGAAACAAAAACGGTGCCCGAAGAGGGTGACATTTTTTTCTTTTCTTTCCCTTTTTTCTTGAACCAAAAATTCTGCTACTACTTATATGCGGTATGGGTTCTTATGGAAACCATATCCAAAAGAATCTCGGTACCTTGGCGTGGCTCCCCGGCAGCGACAGTGTGGATCGACGCCGCCTGGTGGGTGCGAGTCAACATGGACACGAATCAAGTCGATGATGAGGAGCAACCACGGCAGCAGCTCCCTAGCGACGACGGTACAGATTGACATCGCTTGGTGGGTGCGGACCGACGCAGACGGGGATCGAGTCGGCGTCAGTGACAAGGAGCAACTAGCGCACAGTAGTCGGCATCCTCACGGGCAAACGAAATCTCCCAAGTGGTGACGACGGTGCAGACCAACGTGGACGCGGATCGAGTCGGTGGCAAGAGTGCCGGCGCGCGGCAGACGGCATGCGAACGAAAGACAATGGTGGGAGGCGTCGCTTGGTGGTGACAAAGACGACAATGAGCGGTGGAAAAGCAAGCAGCGGAGGTTGATGAGGATCTAGCGATAGAAGCAATTTATGATGGTGATGAATGCAATGGACGCAAAGCTAGGCGGCAGCGGCGGCTGGAGAAGGTGAACCAGCAGCGGTGAAAACCCTAAGTTTGCTCTGACATCATATTATGAATAGCGTTTGTATTCATCATGAGGCCAATGGGCTAATATATACAACTACAGGTGTGACATATATACAGGAAACTCTTATACAATACAGAAAATACACAGCTAATAATACACTCTAACAAGCATTGCCTATGAAAACTCTTTGAACTTTACCATAGGCTGCATAATACTGAACTATTCTACTTGCTTGAGCTGATCAGGATTGTAACCAAAGTTACATTTTCTATACAGGAGAGGCTCATTCGTTGAAAGTAGAGAAGATTTTATACCAGGGGAAATCACCTTACCAAGAAATTCTAGTTTTTGAGGTTGTTCTTCATCTTCTAATTGTGTACAAGATCTGAGTTTGTTAAACCTTGCAATGTGTTATGTGTTAATTTGTGTATGCAGTCTTCAACCTACGGGAATGTCCTTTTGCTTGATGGTATTGTTCAGCTGACTGACAAGGATGAATGTGCATACCAGGAAATGGTTACTCACCTTCCACTATGCTCAATTCCATCCCCCAAAAATGTATGTCTTTTGATCTCATCCATTTGTTCATAAATGCTGTTAACTTCTTATTGCATTTGGCGATTGAATTGAAATTGGAGCATGTTCTCCAAGTACTGCAGCAGATGCAATCTTCCTTATCTGCAGTTACCTGGAGTGGTCACATACATTCTGACATAGACTCACTTAACTACTTCGATGCAGGTTTTGGTTGTTGGAGGTGGTGATGGTGGTGTACTACGAGAAATAGCCAGACATGATTCAGTGGAGACTATAGACATATGTGAGATTGATCAGCTAGTTATTGATGTAAGAAGCATCAACATCGCTCGACCTTGCTTGAAAGTATAACCATCTAAATAGTCTTTTTCTGATATATGCCTTCAAACTATGCAGGTTTGTAAAGATTTTTTCCCACATTTATATGTTGGATTTAAAGATCCTCGTGTCCGACTTCATGTTGGTGATGGTATGTTGAGAAGTTGGTACGCAGGTGGTATTTTTTATAATCATGATAGGTCATAGGGCATTACACTAATTTCTAGCAGCAGCTCAAACTTGGCATCTGTTAGAGATATATGTATAGTTTGTTATTCCCCATTGTTATGAGGGGTTCTTTGCATATTTACCATCTGTACTTTGTGTATATATACCGGCCCATTGGCCTCATATGAATACAAGCGCTATTCATAACATGGTATCAGAGCAAAAACTAGGGTTTACCTAGGGTTCCGCGCCTGCGTGCCGGCCTCCCTTCCTTGCCGCGCCGCCGCCTCGCCTCCCCGGCCGCCGACGCGCCTCCGCCTCCCCTCTCCGCCGCCGACGCGCTTCCCCGCTTGTCGACGGCGACGTGGCGGTTGCTGCCGCCGACGACTCCAACCGCCGCCGATCTACCGCCTTCGCGAAGCGCCGCTCGGCCTCCACCGCCGCCGAGCCGCCCGCTCGGCCTCCATCGCGCCGCCGCGCGCTCCCGACGCCGCCGCTCCTCGGATCTGTCGATCTGCAGCCGGAGCCGGACCGGCCGCCGCCCGCCGTGGCCGTCGCTGCCGCGCCGTTGGTGGTCGCTTCGCTGAGGCCGCCGCGCCGGCTCGTTTTGTAGACTCCGCCGGCCCCGCCGCCTCTGCGTCGGCCTCCTCGCCGCCTCGCGCGCGGTTGTCCGCCGCGCGGCCGCCCCGCTGCCGCCCCGCCGGCCTCCAGGCCGGCTGTCCGCCCGCCTCCGCCTCTCCGCCGGTGCCCGAAGTCGTCGAGGCCCGAGGCCGTGTAGGGCTCGGTCGGTTTAAACCGACCGAAGCAAAAAAAGCAAAAAAACGTCGTTCTAACCGCGCGCCCGGCGCCGCGCTACCAATGGGCACCGTTGCTCTCCTCGCTGCCGGTAATCTTTGATGGTGTTAATTACACCGACTTCAGATCTCACATGCGCATTCACATGCGTGGTCTTCGTCTCGGGCGCCCTCTCGCGATGTCACCGCCCGCTTGCCCTATTTCTCCGACGGAGTTTACGCTGTTGCATTGCCCCGATACCGATAAGGCGCCGCGAGGCCGCTGATGATAAAGCCGCCTCGCCTACCAGAGGCTCGATTCCTACAAGGATCGTCGACCGTCTACACTCGGTGGTACGATGACGACGCCGGCCGCTGCTGTCCTCATCGCTGTCCAGCCTCGATTCTCTTCGAGGTTGTGGGACTCTTCGGCTTTTCGGATGTGGACTCATCTTCGCCGGCGCTATGAGCCCTCGGTGATGCCCTGCACTGCCCGTGGTCCGTCAGAGCACTCTCTTCAGCAGGTGATGCTATCGTTGACGCTTTACGCCGAGTTCGCTGCATCGCGCCGCTTGACTCACCGCGCCGCTGGCCGCCGCACTCGTCCGTCTTTGCTCGAGGTACGTCGGCCGATCTGCGATTCAGCTGGTTTACGAGTTCCTTACTCGCCTTCGCCCCGAAGTTCGAGCAAAGGCGTGCCCAGCTCTTGCACGCCACCTCGTGTCACTCTCCGGAGGCTCTTACCGAGATACGCGCAGAGGAGACTCGCTTGAGTGGTGCTGGTCCGATGCCACTCCCTGCTGTGCTCGCCGCTCGTCCGCCGCTATATCGCTTCTCCTCCGGCTACCACGGTGGTGGTGGCCGCCTCGGCCCGAGGTGGCCGTCCTCACTGCTCCTATCTGCGACAAGGATGGCCACACTGAGTCGGTGCTACAAGAAGAAGCGCATCTTTCACGCCGCTCTTCATCGGCACTAGTGCTTCTACGACGACGTCGCCTCGACTTCTTCAGCAGCCTTCTCTCACCGAGCAGAGATAGCCGGATTTCGACGCCTACTTGCCGCTTGTGTTCTCCTCGATGTGTTCTCGCAGATCTGCCATCGACTCTTCGTGCACCGAGAGACCACCTCCTACACGATCAGTACCTCCCGTGATTCTTGATTCGGAGCATCTTTCCACATGACTCGATTCTTCCACTCGCCTTCTATTACACCCTTGTTTCTCCCGCGGTGTTCTTACCGCGATGGTACATCTCTTTCTCTCTCGGTCGAGGATCTCTTAGCAACTCATCTTTTCATGTTCCTTCGTTGCTCATGTTCCTCGCCTTACCTTGCGCTTCTTTCTCGCCGGGCGACATCGACCTTGGTTATCGAGTTATTCTCGAATCGACTCTTGTTGTGTTCAGGATCGCCACACGGAGCTCGTTGGTTACGCCTCGCGCCGTGACTCACAGCGTCTCGGGAGCTTGGCGGCTTCATCTTCCTTCCGCCGCCACCACCGCCGCCGCCTTCTCCGCCGCCACTTCGCTTCACCGGCTCTTTCCAGCAAAGGGCATCACCGCCTTGGCCATCTGTGTGGATCTCACCGCCGCCCTTAGTTCGCCGTGGTCTTCTAGGGTCCTGTCTCGGAGACGTGTCTTTAGATTGTCGTGGCTGTAAGTTAGGTAAATGATTCAGCTTCCTTATTCTCATAGTGAGACCGTGTCTCGGCGTCCTTTGATCTTGTTCATTCGGATGTTTGGGGTCCGCTCCTTTCGCTTTGAAAGGGTCATCGTTACTATATTATTTTTATAGATGATTTCTCTCGCCACACTTGGATATATTTCATGTCTTCTCGTAGTGAGGCCTTGCCTATCTATAAACAATTTGCCAAGATGATACACACACGCTTCTCCACTCCTATTCGTGTTTTTCGTGGCCGATCTCACTGGCGAGTACCTCTCCGTCACTGCGCAGCCTTCCTTGCCGAGCGTGGCACTCTCGCCGCTTTTCTTGTCCCGGTGCTCATGCTCGAATGGTGTCGCTGAGCGCAAGCATCGTCACCTCCTTGAGACGGCTCGTGCTCTCATGATCGCCGCCTATTCCACCTCACTTTTGGGCCGAGGTCGCTTTTATCGCCACCTATCTCGCCAACATTCAGCCTCTTCTCGCTCTTAAGGGTGCAATCCCGTTGAGCGCCTCGTGGTCTTCTTCCGACTACTCGCCCTTCATCTGTTTGGCTGCGTTTGCTATGTTCTCCTTGCCCCTCGAGAACGTACCAAACTGACCGCTCAGTCTGTTGAGTGTGTTTTTCTGGGGTACAGTGCCGAGCACAAGGGCTATCGGTGCTGGGATCCTGTTGGTCGTCGGATACGGGTTTCTCGGGATGTGACTTTCGACGAGTCTCGTCCATTCTACCCACGTCCTGCCTCTCCTTCAGATTCCTCTGTGGAGTCTCTGTTTTTCTTGACCTTTCCAGATACTCCTATATCTGTTTTGCCCTCGTCCACCTGTCCCACTGAGTCTCCACATATTCCCCCTGTGGCCTCTCCGCCGTTGTCGCCGCCTGTGTCGTCTTCTACGACTCCCCAGGCTCCTCCCACTACAGTACCTCCTCCCACTATCGTCTACACTCGTCGACCTCGTATTGAGGATCTTCCAGATGAGTCATCTTCTTCTGATGTTCCATCTTCTTCTGATGCTCCATCTTCCCCTGATGGGTCATCTTCTCCTCGCTACGCTCTCCGCGATCGCCAGTCGATTCGGCCTCCTGCCCGTTTTGGCTTTGCTGGCGCAGCTACTCGTGAGCCTGTCTCCTACCGGGATGCTGTTACTCACCCTGAGTGGCAGCTTGCCATGGCCGAGGAGATTGCTGCCCTCGAGCGTACTGGTACTTGGGATCTTGTTCCTTTTCCATCCCATTCTCATCCCATCACATGTAAGTGGGTCTATAAGATTAAGACTCGCTCTGATGGGTCTCTTGAGCGCTATAAGGCGCGCCTTGTTGCTCGTGGTTTTCAGCAGCAAAGATGGTGTTGACTACGACGAGACTTTTGCTCCGTGGCCCACATGACCACCGTTCGCACTCTTCTTTCGGTGGCGTCTGCTCGCCATCGGTTCTGCATTCTCACTTGATGTCAAGAATGCCTTTCTTAATGGCGAGTTGCGTGAGGAGGTCTACATGCATCCGCCACCTGGGTATTCTGTTCCTGAGGGCATGGTCTGTCGCCTTCGTCGCTCTCTCTATGGCTCATCTCTGCTGGTCTTTATTTTGTACATTTCATAGTAGACTTGCCTTTGTTTTGCAGCTGTGGATTTCTTGAGGGATGCTCCTGAAGGGAAATATGATGCTATTATTGTTGATTCATCAGATCCGATTGGTGAGCTCTTGCTATTACTACATCTTATCTTTGTATAATGCAACTCCTTTAGAAGCATGTTTGTTTATCATTGTTTGTCGAATGCCATGCTCCTCAGGGTTGCAGCTTGTTAATTTTATTTTTGAGAAAATTCCTTATCTGCCATTAAAAGCTACCAGATCCATGCCATTGAAAAACTTCTCCTCCCATCGTTGCCGCTCGATCTCAACTTTCATTCCTCTTATTTGCCACTTCCGTCAGCCCCGTTAGGCCCAGCCGCCATTAAACCCAATGAACTCGTCAGCATTTTTTCAGAAAATACCCATCCTACCCTTAAGCTGGCCCACCGACTTGCGGCAGCTCGGGATGTACTCGCGGAGCATGTCTGCGACCTCCCGGTAGCCGCAGCGCGAGGAGCGTGCGCCCCCACAGCTCCAGGGTGGCCTCTATGTGCGGCGACAGCTCCAAGGCCGTGTCCACCAGGGCAGCCTCTATGCCTGCCCCCACATCCCACGCCACCTATGGCCTCCGCCCCCACCTCCCACGCTGGTGCTGCCACTTCCAACGGCAAATAGGGAAGTTTCTCTACTTTTTGAGTTACTTTCCTGCCACTTGCTAGTTTACTGCATATAGGCTATTAGCAACAATGTTGGATTGCTGCTTTCTCACAACCCTCTTAGACCTTTTGGACCATCTGATTCTTGCTATATATAAAAATATACTGCTAAAGAATAACGTGACCTCTAATCCTCTCATCAACCCCTAACTTCTTCTACCTTACTTTGGCTGAGATTCCTTTGCTTGGCTCTTCTTTTTTTTGCTTGGGTTGCTATGGCCAAACTCATGGTTTTATATAGTCCTCAATCTTCAAAGGGAAGATTAGTATAGGAATCATTTAGCCTCACCTTGCCAAGTCCTAAAAGTATTTGAATCCAAGTAGAATATGACTCACCATTCTCAAAAATTGATACTTGCTGGCCTCCTCTTTTGATTGTGCAAATTGATTTCATTTGTTAGGGTTTGACTTACATGGGCCTTTTGTTTAGATTCGTTTTGGAATTATTTATTTTTCACATTATATATTGCAGGGCCAACTCAGGAACTTGTGGAGAAGCCCTTTTTTCAGACAATTGCTAGAGCTTTAAAGCCTGGTGGTGTTCTTTGTAATCAAGCTGAGAGTATGTGGCTGCACACACATCTAATCCAGGATATGCTCTCTATCTGCTGTGAGACGTTCAAGGGTGCCGTGCACTATGCCTGGGCAAGCATTCCAACATATCCTAGGTTCTCTGCATCATCTTCTGCTCTATCCTTTTTCTGTAGCTTCCATGTATCCATTTGTTGTTATATTCTACATGTTGTTGTTACTGACCAAACAGTATAGTAGGAGACTAGTGTAGTGGTTGAGATGGATGAACAATGCTTGTTCCTTCTTTATACTTAGGCCGTGTATATATATTTCCACAAAGCGCAATTACAACTTTATCCTTACAGTCATACGCTTTCCACAAGGGTACATAGATCATACCAGGCCTTACAACTCCCTAACAAGTCGACGGGCTCAGGTGAGAGCCACCCCTACTACAGGAGCCTCTCATGGTAAAGGGCTTCTTACGGGCCGAAACCATGCCACCGAGCCCTTTAGCCCCCTGCGTCCCTGCGGCATGTGATGCGTGTTGTGTCGGGCCGTACGGGCTGAACTGATGTCGTTGCCTCGCCGAAGCCGTGGCGCCCCTCGGCCGTAGTGGGACACGCGGTAAAACTTTGTTTGGCGCATCGTGCACTGCCAGTGGGAGGTTGACGGCGGCCATGCATCTGTTCGCGTCGTAGTGGGACACGTGTGCGCGCGCGACTGGCGGGTCGTGCAGTGTCAATTTTCGTCGGTTGGGCTTCCCAATCGTGGGACAGCCGAACAGGCTTTAAAAGTGGGGTCGCCATCGCGTCGCTGTCCTTCACGCTTGACTAGCTGCCAGAACACCGCTTTTCGCCCAGTGTTCCGTGCGCACCGTTGCCATACACGCTGCCTCTCGCCCCCGCCCGCCACCGCACTTCTTCCTCTCGCCGTCCCCCATTCAGTGGATGGTTCCATGAGTGGCCGAGCTGGAAGCCTGCCGTCGACCGCCGCCGTGCACTGTTTGGAGAGAACCACAGTAGAAATGCTTGAGGTGATGACCGCTCTCGCTGATCGAGCGGTGGCGCGTTGTCGAGCCATGGAGGTTCTTCCCACCGGCGTAGCTCGTTGACAATGGTTATGGAGTACGAGCTGGTGGATCGCGACCCGTCACTGGCGAATAAGTGCTGGAGCGCGGCAAGGAAGCTCAACAGTGTCTGCTCGAACTTCTTGGGGTAGAGCCTGGTGACCGAGGAGACCATCTGGTCTTTGCTGTGCGAGGGGAAGCTTTCGGACCGCAGTGCGGTTCGTGTACCCTCCGCCGACGAGACGGAGCCGCATCCCTCGGAGTCGGAGGTGGTGATCTTCGTCGCGTATCTAGAAGCTAGACTCTGATTCCTCTCCGCCATGTTCGTCGGCGACGTGCTGAGGGTCTAAAGGCTGGAGCTGGCGCACCTGACCCCGAACGCACTGGTGTGGTTGGTAGTTTATTCCTGGGCGTCGCGAACGGAGACGGTGTGTGGCCTAGCGCCCCTTTGTTCGCGTTCCTCCACGACGCGTGATGCCAGCTGAAGAAGCTAGAGGGAGGGGAGTACTCGAACTTCGGGAGCGTCAACTTTGTGCTGCGCTCGTCCTGCACGAAGCTGTTCCCTGCGAACTTGACTCAGACCAAATGGGAGTCGAACTGGATGCAGAGGTGGTTCTACCACCACGTGGCAAGCGGCAACAGCTTGAGGTGGACAGGCCGCCCCATGGTGTTAAACACGTCCCCTTCGGTGACCCTTGACCGTGACGACGAGCAGCGGGCGCGGAGGCTGGTGGGGATCGCCCTCCGGTTCAATATGCGGGACCTGGCGGAGGTGTACTTGATGTACAGTGTGGCCCCGCTTGCCCGGCAATGGCGTATCCAACCTAGCCCCGTCTGCGACGATGGTATTCGTCCGATGGTGGCTTCGCTGCCGAGGCCCGTCGATCCAGGTGAGTCTGATAACACCTGTTGCACCCGAATTGATCGTTGTAGGTTGTAGTTTTAACCCTTTTTTTGCAGAACTCCTTGAGGACGTGGAGCGCGTTGCGACAGTGTTCCTTGGGCCATATGTGGCCAAGGAGCACAGTCTCCGGGAGTCGGTGACAGCGAACAAGGGCGGATAAACCGCGTCTGCGAAGCTCTCAGCGTCCCTGTGCCGGAGCGTCCCGCGCCAACCATTGGCCGGGGTCGCACTCGGGATGGCGATGACAAGGGGGAGACCTCTCCTCGCCGAAGGGCCCGGTCACCTGCCGCCCGTCCATGCTCGGCGATCGCACGTCCCGAAGGACCCACCGCGGCTGAGGCCACAACGGTTACTGGCTCCGACCTGGTGGAGTACGCGAACTCTGACCTGGAGGCGGAGGCAGAGCGCGGTGCGGCTGGCGATAAGGGGCCTACAAGCGACGAGGGCGCTGGGCACCATGGACCCAACGCTGACGTCACCTACACTAGCCTTCGGAAGCGCCGAGTGCGAAGCGCGCTCGCACAGCTTCGCCTGCGGGGAGGAGTGGACGGTTCCAAGTGGCGGTGGCAGCGCTCTCGGAGTCGGACTCCGAGGTGGAAGCCGCGGGGCCCAAAGTGGAGTCCGCCGCGCGGGATGTTGGCGATGCTCCCACGGTTGCCCCTAAGGACGCTGGCATGGCTTCGCGACAATCTTCGCCGCTTCGCGACGCAGGTAAAAACAACTCTTCTCGCGACTTCACGAGACTTTCTCCGATCTGCTCGCTGACAACGTCATCGGCATTAGCGGGCACGCGAACAAGGCTCCAACGACGAAAGCGGCCGCCCGGGGGGGGGCATACCTGCGCTGGACGTGTCTTCGATGTCCGCCCCCACTGAAGCTGTTGGCGTAGAGGGCCAACACCTGACCGTGGCGGACTTCGTCCCTCAGCCGGAGGTGCTGCGAGCTTTGCATGGGGTCCCTCAGCCTAGACCGGTGAATGCTATCATTGTGCGGACCAGAGCTCTTGGAGAGTGCGCTGGAAATCGCGGAGATGAAGGTACGTGCGGCGACTGTTCGATTGTGTTTGCTTTTGTACGGATGTCGCTAACTGCCGTGTTGTACAGGCCCTTGCTCTTGCCCGTGCTCTACAAGCAGCCCGGGCTCGCGAACGGGGTGGCCTGGAAGGCCAACTCCACGCTGGGCGACACCTGACCATGGCGGACTTCGTCCCTCAGCTGAAGGTGCTGCGAGCTTTGCAAGGGGTCGCAGACTGCGCGGACGCTGGCCTAGACTGGTGAACGCTATCATCGTGCGAACTGGAGCTCTTGGAGAGTGTGCTGGAAGCAGCGGAGATGAAGGTACGTGCGGCGATTGTTCGATTGCATTTGCTTTTGTAGGGATATCGCTAACTGTCGTGTTGTACAAGCCCTTGCTCTTGCCCGTGCTCTACAAGCAGCCCAGGCTCACGAACGGGGTGGCCTGGAGGGTCGACTCCACGCTGGGCGGTGCCTTGGTGGCGGCATGGAGCTCGATGGAAGCTTTGGAGAGCGCCCTGTCCAATCTTGTGGTGGTGCCACCTTGCACCTTCGGGCTTGAGGATTTGTCGAGCACCCTCCGGCAGATCGGATAGGCCTCGGCCCTTACGCTAAGTGCCGCATGCTCCTTCGGCAACCATTGTTCCTGGTGATGACCCGCATCGTCCTCGGCCTTCTCCACCACTGGGGCTTCTTGCCCGTTGGCAAGCTGGCTACCCTGCAGCTGGAGCTGCCTGCCGGAAGTGGGGTTATGTCCAGAGAGGTACATGCAGTCCGGTGCTTCGCACATGCCTTCCATCAGCGCATCTGAGACTACATCGGCAAGGCCATGGCGAAGGTAGCCATGAGGCGGAGCCTACAAGGTGATGGTGACCTCGGGGCCTGGCTGGACGAAGTCCCGCGGTGTGACGAAGGTGGTGCTGCTGGCTCTGGACACGGTGTCGATCCACAGGTGTGACGCCGAAGCCCCACCCCCGCGCATGTAGCCTGTTATGTACCCGTGTCTTGTTATGTAAAACGGTGCTTCATGCCCCCCGCCCTTTTTGGTAATGGAATAAAAATTTTCAAGTCCTATCCTCATACTTTGTGCTTGTGGCGAGCAGGTGCTTGATAGGGGCCGCTTGATAATTTCAGACCTTATGGTCCGGCGGCGTCTTTGACACTAGGGTTGGGCGGAGGACTCTCTATGTTTTTGGGAGACGCGGCGTTGACGGGAGAGACTTCGAGGCGAGAATGCATTAAAGTAGAAGATGAATCGAACGAGTAGTGCTTTCGTACAAGTCCGAATAAATGTACTTGTAAACGCTATCCCTCTTTGATTTTATTGAAGTATTGCCCATTGGTCTCCTTTTTGTTCTTCTCCTCATGCACTTGGAAGTAGCTCATCCACCTCCCCCAATCGATGAAACTGAGGATGCTGAGGGCTGCATACCATGTGCTTGATGGAATGTCTACGTGATTGGTATTCACTAATCCTTGCTATAGTGCTGTACTAATACTCGTGCTCTGAGATTGCTGAGTAAAATTTGTGAAGTGCTTCCACCGATTTTAACTTTAGTTGTTCACACTTCGCACATTTTAACTAGAGTTCTCCAATATTTCTTTACGCATGTGTATTACTCCTAAAATGTGTGAAGTGCTTCCACCGATTTTCTTTGTCGTCTCTGACTTTATGCTGTCACTGGACACCTTGCAGACCTACCTCCTCGTCTAGAGCAGAAAGGCAAATCTCTCTTCCAGAAATAATTTGGGGTTCTTATGTGCGCAAGGTGCTTGTTGAAATGCCAAGGTGGCTGTGTTGTGTAAGATATTGTAGTTACTTAACACTAAAGGGTCAAACATACAACTAATTAGAGGAGTTTACTCAAGATCTCCAACAACAAAAGGCCCTTGTACTTTTATCTGAGACTTGATGTACATCAAGGCTATAAAGTTTTTGTCAGTATAAATATTCTATACTTCTGTTTCTACATATGCCCACTGGTAAACTAAATTTGTATCAATTGTGTTGAAATGAATGGCCACTCACTGAGCTTTGAGAATATCTAATTATTCTCCATATTTTTTTCTTTGTACAGCAGACATTAATCACCGAACACTTGATATTTGTATGCAGATTTCTGTTGCTGTTTTGTTTTTTGGTTCCTGATGCATGCTCTGTAATTAACTTCTCAGTACTAATTATTTCTAATGCATGCTGATTCTGATTTCTGAATTTCTGATTCTAGAATGGAGAATTGGAGTCTTGGAGATGAGATTAACGTTTAGCAATTTGCGCAACCTTTGGTAAAATTGGTATTAACCGATACCGTATTGAAATAAGATGGTATTTACTGATACCACACCGTATTCTGGAAAATACTGTATTTCCCGAATTACTAAAACCGTATTTACCGAACCGTATAAACCGAAAAACCGAACGAACAGTCCTACGTAGAACGCCCCCGCAGGAAGAGGAATCTGCTGGCTAGCGGCCTTGGCGAGCGCATCAGCCTGCTCATTGTCCGCCCACGGAATGGCCTTTACTGTGACGCCCAAGAAATGGCGTTCCTTCGCTCTCACCGCAGCTAGATACTTGGCCAAATCGGGGTCCTTGGCCTGATAGGATTTGTCAACGTGCCCCGCGATCAGACGCGAGTCGGTGTGGACAAGGACCCTTCGCGCGTCTAGGGCTTTGAGCTTGGCGAGGCCGAAGAGTAACGCTTTGTACTCGGCTGCTGGGAACCCAAGACGTGCCGAGTACAGCAGGCGATGTCCCTCCGGCGTAGTGACCACTGCGCCCACCCCAGCGCCAAGGGCGTTGTAGGCTCCGTCGGTGTGAAGGGTCCACATTGGGTCTGGTGGCGGCTATGCCTGCAGCTGAGCTGGTGGGGTCCACTCGGCGGGGAAGTCTACGAGGACCTGAGACTTTATGGCCGTCCTCGAGGCCATAACAGGCGCGTAGGCCAATTTCTTCAGTTCGGTGTACCACGTCTAGGCGCCCTAGAGGGCTTCGGAGACGAAATACACGGGTCGCTGAAGGGAGCCCTCCTTCAGAACGAGGACTACACTGACCGCTGTTGTCGTGGTAGCGAGGTACAGCAGCAGTGGAGCCTCTGGTGCCTAGGCAACTAACGTGGGAAGGCTTGCGAGGTGCTTCTTGAGTTCGTCAAAAGCCTTTGCACAGTCGTCATCCCAATGGAACCCATCGCATCCGCGAAAGGTCTTGAAGAACGGGAAGCCTCGCTCGGCCGCCCTGGATAGGAAGCGACTCAACGCGGCCACGCGTCCGGTGAGCCTCTGGACCTCCCTTGTCTTGGGCGGCTCCATGGAAAGGATTGCGTCAACTTTGTCAGGGTTCGCCTGGATTCCTTACCCGGACACCAGGAAGCCCAAAAGCTTCCCAGCTTGCACGCTGAAGACACATTTGTCTGGGTTGGGCTTGATGCTCGCTCGTCGGAGGTTGTCAAATGTCTCCTAAAGGTCTTGACCGTGGGAGGCAATTGTCTAGTCTTTACGATCACGTCGTGGACGTAGGCTTCGACATTCCTTCCAAGCTGGGAGGCGAGTGCGAGGGCGACGAGGCGAGTGTGAGGGCGACAAGGCGCGTAAAGGTGGTGCCTGCGTTTTTGAGGCCAAAGGGCATCCTGACGAAGCAGTATGTCCCTACCGGCGTTATGAAGCTCGTCTTGACTTCGTCGTCCTTGGCCATATGAATCTGATGGTAGCCGGAATATGCATCCAGGAAGCTCATGAGCTTGCATCCCGCCGTGGCATCCACCAGTTGATCTATGCAAGGCGCGGGTAGTTGTCCTTTGGACATGCCTTGTTGAGGGTAGTGAAGTCAATGCACATGCGCCACGCACCATTGGCTTTCTTCACTAGCACCGGATTGGCCAGCCAGTCTGGGTGCTGAACTTCGCGGATGACCCCGGACTGGAGCAGCTTTGCTACCTCTGCCTTTGCCACCTACTAGCGCGCGACAGACATGCGCCAGAGCCTCTGCTTGACCGGCTTGGCGTCAGGGCGGACCACAAGAGTGCTCGATGATGGCGCGGTCCACATCCTTTATGTCGGTTGGCGACCATGCGAAGATGTCCGCGTTGTCCCAGAGCACTCGGAGTAAGTCCTGCTTGACTTCTAGGGAAAGGCCCTCGCCAATGGACACCTGGTGGTCGACGGTATGCAAAGAGACTCTTGACTCCGCTGTCCGGCTGGGGCTTGGGCGTCCACCCCAGGGCGGAGGGCGTGCCTGCTCCGGGGGTGTCAGTGAGCACGTGTACCTTTCGATGTGGGCCTCGGGTGCCAAGCTCTATCCGTCAGGCGAGGCCTTGGTTCCCGAACACGGTGACGATGCCGTGCGGGCCCGGGAGTTTCATGCAGAGGAAGCTATGGTGCAGGACCACCCCAAAGGCATTGAGGGTCGAGCGTCCCAAGATGGCATTTTACGAGTACGGGAGGCCGACGACGTCAAAGGTGACGTCCTCCTCGCATTGTCGCCCTGCCCAAAAGATACCTGCAAACGTATCTGGCCTAGGGCTTTCAACGGTTGACCCCCCAAGCCCTGAAGTGGGATTTCCGGGGGGCCTAACCTGCTTCGGGGAATTCCCATTTGGTCGAAGGCTGTCGCGAATAAAATGTCGGTGGTACTGCCCCGTCGACCAGGACACGCTTAACATCGCATCCTGCGATGGCGGCTTGGATCACCAGGGGATCCTGGTGGGGAAAGTCAACTCCCTCCGCGTCGGCGACGGTGAAGGTGATGTCGTTTTGCGCCCAGGTCAGCGGCACCTGGGCAGGATATGCCGCCACGTGATGCAGCCGGCGAGCGTAGGCTTTTGGCTGCCACGTAGATGAAAATTCTAGGAACTCCCAGATATGACGTTTATGACGCGGCGTTGGCCTCCCTCTGGGGCCTGTATTCGCAGAAGGCCTTCTTGGGGCTGCTGCACGTGGGCCACCGTTGGGGTCCTCGCTTCAAGGCCTCTATCCCTGGCGACGCTTTGGCGAAGCATCGCAATGGTGGGGCATGTCCATGTGAGATGGTCACCGTGGCCGTGCATCTCGCACCATAGTCCCTACTGCTGGCGCTCTGATTCACCACGCGTTCCATCTTCACGGACTCGGCCTCGCCCGCGTCCGCAACCTCTGTGACCCCGTCCTCGGCCAACGGGGCGCTATCATCGGAGCCGCCTTCGATGTCGAAGACGTACCGGGCCTTCTGGGATTTGCGTTGCCTGCGGTGGATTTGTCGCTCGACGAGTCTTGCTTGCATGGGGGTGTCCTTTGAGGAGTCCTGCTTGCGCTGGGAGGAGTCCTTCGGTGAGTTCATCTGCTTGGCGTCGGAGGTGTCGCCACTGCGCCGTTGTGCGTCTTCCTTTGCCCTCGCGTACTCCATCTTGTAGAAGAGCTTGGCCACCGTCCTTATCGGCTTGCGCGCGTTATATTCGGCCAATGGCCCTGGGCGAAGGCCTTGGATAGCTGCGTTGATAATCGTGGTCTCGTTGACATCCTTGACTTGGCAGCGAACCTTGGCAAAACGTTTGAAGTACTCTCGAAGCTTTTCCGAGGGCTTTTGCTTGATGGCGAAGAGTTGATCCACGTCAACCCGCTCGATGTAGTTCCCCTGGAAGTTATTATACAGGTGCTCTTGGATCTGTTCCCACGTGTAGATGGAGTTCGGCTCTATGGTAAAAAAATCAAGAGAGCGCTACTCCCTGCAGCACGAGCGGCAGCCCCTTCGCCTTGGTGGAGTCATCCCCGCCGGCAGCCTCGATGGCGGTCTCGTACACGCGAACGAACTCTCTAGGGTCTGTGTTGCCCTTGTATGGCTCAATGGTGGGGAACTTGAAGTCTTCTGACCACGCCGCCTGCTGCAGGCCAGCGGAGAGTGGAGACTCCGGATCTACACGTCGAAGCGTAGCGCGACTGGAGGTGGGGTGTCGCAGCTGTCTGCCTGATCGGGTATGTCTTCCGCTGCCACCGTCGGTGGCGTTTGCTGGCTCCGCGCCTCCTTCTGGCTCCGAGCGTCTTGCATTTCCCGCACGGTGCCTCGGAGATCTGCCAGCTCGCGCTACAGCGTACTGAGGGCCGCCAGCAAAGCGTTTTCCATTGTTGGGGCAGTTGCACCGGCCTGAGCGGTGGTATGAGTTGCCGGGTTGCTAGCGACTACGGCTTGCTCACCAGAGCTGTTTGACGCACTGATGCGGCCGGCCCTAAGGTCAGCAACGAGACCGGTGCGGGCGTCGGGGCCACCTGTCGTCCCTACGTTGGACGCTGGGTCGCTGGGCGTGCCGGCGCGAGCATCAGCGCCGCTGCTCCCATTTACTCGAGCATCGCTGACGAGGCCAGCCGCCGCACCCTCAGCAGGGCCGGCCGTCGTGCCACGAACGTTGACGTCGACGTTCGCCACACCAGCGTTGCCTCCAGCATCGATCCCCAATGTCGACGCGGGTGGCCCGCCGATCGAGGCCTTGGCGTTTGCGAGCGCTATCGTCGTGCTCCGCTTCATTGTCGCTGATGAAGATTTCTTGGGTGCCATCACTTCTCAAAATCTATGGCTTACTCTCCGTCGTCCCCACGGATGGCGCCAACTATTGTGGCTACTGACAAAAAGTATAGTAGGAGAGTAGTAGAGTGGTTGAGATGGATGAACAATGCTTGCCCTTTCTCCATACTCAGGGCGTGTATATATATTTCCACAAAGCGCAATTACAACTTTGCTCTTACAGTCATACACTTCCCACAAGAGTACGTAGGTCATTACATATATCATACCGGGCCTTACAAGTTACAACTCCCTAACAGGCTGGACGGGCTCAGGTGGGGGCCACCTCTACTACACTACACATGCTTATTTAGTCTTTAGTGATCTGTTCAGTTTCTGCTGAAGGCTCAAATCGTAAGAAACTAGTGATTTTGGGTTGGGCATACAGGGATAGTCACGCCCAATTATATTGCTCTTTATGTATTGTAGGGCATGAAGCACTGTTCAAAATGAAAATGCAGTCCATAGTTGGGATGACACCATGTTCATTTTCTTGTCAAGTGTAGAATCTAGGGTTTTCTCATCTATATATGTGTTGTTGCCAAGTTAAAGAGGCTGTTGGTACCATACATTAGTGTAGGCAAACTTCCTGGACTTCGAGCGAATTGGCCAGAGTTTGGATGCATGAATGAGCAGAACCTGCAAAATCTATTGTCCAGAATGTTGAAAATGCTTGTTATAAGCTACTACTTGTGCCAACTGAATGTAGAAATAGGTTGTAGGTTGGCCATTTAGCTTGCTAGTCCCTTCTAGGATACTCCTTTCCATGATCCATTTTTGCAGATGATTTCTGTTTACGGCATGTTTGGATCACTCTGTTGTCACTTGTCAGAGCTGCATATGTATATTGACGAATGCTTACAGTCAGTATACAATGATCAATTGTTTTCCCTTTTAGAACATTTGGTGGTTTAAAGTATAATAAGTAATTTATCAATCAGCTGTAGCTGCTCATTGTTTGGAATTATTCACACACCCATTTTATATGTATCGTATGCTAACATGTAAATACTTGGATTTGCAGTGGTGTTATTGGATTTTTGCTATGTGCGAAAGAAGGTCCAGCAGTGAACTTCTTGAGTCCTGTGAATCAAATCGAGAAACTAGAAGGAGCTATGAAAGCTGGAAGGGAAATGAGATTTTACAATTCAGAGGTTTGTCCAGTGAATATCGTTCTGCTATCTCCATATGCCTTTGACAACCTCCTATTTCTTGTTCTTTTGCCTTCAAAGATGTTTTTTATTGCCACTAATGTGAAATTTCCAATATGATTTTGCTGTGCAATAGTCATTCATCAATGAACTTGCGTGTTTAACAGATTCATAGGGCTGCTTTTGTACTGCCAACATTTGTAAGGAGAGAGCTGGAGTCACTTAGTACTTTTAATGAAAAAGTAAGTTGTTTTTTAATTAGTCTGTTCGTAATGTGCTTTTGTCTTTATATTTGGCACATTTTGGATGTTGAAAAACTCATGAAAGGTACAGTATTTTGTCTCATTTTTTATGCTGTGTATTTTCATCTCACAAGCAGTGAGAATCTAAGGTACCGCTGATTGTGGCAATTACTGGTTTGCAAATTAAAATTTAACAAGTTGCGCCATGAACTTCTATCAATCGAGATGTTCAGACGTAATTCTGAGTTGTTACATTATTGTGTGCGTCCTTGCCAGCACAGTTCAACAATCTTGTTATTACGGATTGTTATAATGGAAATACTCACTGGTCCTTAACTCTTGGTACCATGACAGGAGAAACCAGAAAAGGCCGTCGCGAAACCACTGAAGATGAACATAGTGCCAAACAGCGCCATTCTGACAGCTTCCTAGACTGGGGCAACATACGCTACCTCCCATGTTTGACGCCTTGTATCAACTACAGTAATGGCAAGGGTGTGGGCTGTAGCGTAGTTGACAGCTTGACGCATTACGGGACTGAGGGTAGAACATCACTGCGCTGCGAGCTTTAAGTATATAGTATGTTGTGGTTGATTGAATAAGGGGGGAACAGACGAGATTTGTACCAAGATAGCGTATTTCCTGATCTTTTATCCCTGCTGTTTGTTGTGTATAATGTCCCTTTTAAGACTCGAGTGTGTGAGCTCATGGCCTTTGCATTCTTGGATGTGTATTGACATGGAAGATGCTGTTGAAACTTGAAAGTTGAAGGCATATTGCGGATTTTCCCAATTTTTAGAATTTTGGAAATACAGAATTGAAATTAGGAAAAAAAAATGGGAAAAGAAGTTGCAGGTGGGGTCCACCTGGAAAATCGTGCGTAGTGGGAGTTCGCGCGAAATCCTCGGCACGGCCTGTTGGGCGCGGCCGTTTCGCCCGTTCGGCGTCGCCTCCTCTTCGTATGCTTCCCGTCTAATCTTCTGTAAAACACATGTTGAGGTCAATTTTCGCCCCCTTTCTGTGCAACTCCTAATTTTTCTTAAATTTGGTGAATCCCTAGCAGCGGCGACGTAGGGTTCTTGAACTCCGGCGGCCGGCCTTGAGCGACGGCGGCGTGGTTCTGTGCAGCAGCTCGACGCAAGTAAGAGCAGTGGTGTTGCTATACGTGGTGCTAGTAGCCATCTCTGTTTTGGGGATCGATTCATCCGATATATTGGTTCGTGTGCTTGGCTAGTGCACAAATTGTCCGATTGCTTTGAGCAGCATTACTCAGCAGATTCGGCGAACCGGTGTGGTTCGACTTAGGGAGAAGGGCATTGTATCTCCTAGGACCTCGCCGATGTTGCCGTGGAATAGCGGAGTTTTCTGTGACTAACGCCGAACACGACATGCCTTGCCTTGTTGACACGCTAACTTGAGTCGCCGATGATCGTGAGTTCTTCCCTGTCCTCTGAAATTTTCTTGTTTTCTAAGTGATCACTAGTATCTGCTATTTTGATATGTGCTCTAGTGATAGTACCAAGAATTATTGGTGCAGTACTTGATATTGTGCTATCCTGCTAGACTAGAATTAAGAGTGCACTGGTCGGTTGGTTAGCAGAAGTTAAACCTGATCGGAGCACCTCCATCCGGCCGGATTGCTGCTGCCCCTACCAGTTCTTTCTTCGAAATGGTATATCTCAATGGATTGCGTGGAGGGGTTACCAAAGGTCGGCAGCAAATCAGTTGTTTTAACAGTGGTCGACAGATTCTTCAAATACGCTCATTTCATCCCGCTGGCCCACCCATATTCAGCTTCTTCAGTAGCACATGTTTTCTTTGTTGAGATAGTTCAGCTTCATGGCATCCTCACTTCCATTGTATCAGACTGGGACCCGTTTTCACTTCGACTTCTGGAAATATTTGTTTGCTCAGTGTGATACCAGCCTTAATGTGAGCACAGCTTACCACCCACAATCTGATGGTCAATCTGAAGTGGTCAACAAGATTATTGCCATGTACCTCCGTTGCATGACGGGCGACCGGCCACGCCAATGGATTCGCTGGCTACCTTGGGCGGAATTTGTTTATAACACTTCCTATCATTCTGCCCTTCAGATGACGCCTTTTAGAGTTGTGTATGGGCGGAACCCTCTTATCTTTGCGTGACTATGCACCAGGGGAGGCACACACCACGGTGGTTGAACAAGCGCTCTAGGACTGTGATTTGTTTTTGGCCGATGTCTGGAGTTGCCTCTTACATGCCTAGGAATTTTACAAGAAGTTTTATGATCAGAGGCACTGGCAGGTGCTTTTCCATGTGAGCGACTTGGTCTGGCTATGCCTCCACCATATGGAGGCTGCATCTCTGCCGGAAGCCAGTCGAGGGAAGCTGTGACCGCATTACTATGGGCCTTACCGTATTATCTCCAAAATCAACGACATGGCATATCAACTGGACCTTCCCAAGACTGCTCAACTCCATGATGTTTTTCATGTCAGCTTGCTCAAGAATTTTAAAGGGGTTCCCCCGACATCACCACCTCCTTTTCCGCCACTTCTGCATGGGAAGGTCCTGCTTGAACCACTCAAGGCGCTATGTACCATATTTTCTAACAACGGCTGGCAAGTGTTGATTCAGTGGCAAGGTTCCTCCGCTTTGAATACGTCCTGGGAAGATGTCCAAGCTTTCACGAAGGCTTACCCCTCTTTCCAGCTCGAGGACAAGTTGTTTGTTGAGGGAGGGAGAGATGTCATGTGGGGCCAGGTTTATAACCGGCGCCATAAACCCAAAGAGAAGACGGCCCTACAGGTGGCTGATTAGGATTAGCTTAGTGTGTTTTGCAAATTTGGAAAGCTAGATATTTATTTCCTTAGTTAAGATCCTTCATATTAGTTCGGATCCTTCAAATCCTTTTCACAATTTAGTTTTGATTTGTAATCTCTTCTCTATTTAAAAGGGAAGATGGCATATGAATAAAATTAAGCAAGGATTAGACCATAGTTTGGTCCCTTGCCTCTCTTCCGATCTCATCTCTCCTTTTCTTCCTGCGCCTAGGGCTCCTGCCCTAGTCACACCCCTATCTCACGGCTCACCGGCGGGGTCCTCACCCACCGGAGCAAATCCTGCCTTACTGTCTACGCTCCCAAAGGTCATCTCCTGACATCTTAGTATCAGAGCCATCCACCACTATTCCCATGGCCAGCGGCGGCGGTTTTGATGATGCTTTCAAGGAGATGATGATCAAGTTCATGGAGGACACCGGCAACTAACTCTGATTGCTACCAGAGGTCCTTGATCAGCTGGACAATCACACAAGGCAACTGGCGACCATGGGAAGCTAGTGAACCACCATAACTAGCGACTGGCACACATGGAGGGTCAACCGAGCAGCGAGGGAGGCGTGGCTTATCCAGAGGAAAGTGCGATTGCAGCGTCTACTGCTACCACTGCCACTGATGCAATCGGCCGGGAGACCGCATCCGCAGCAGGAGTTGTAGCCATGCTGTCGCCCGCACGCAGCCAAGACGGGGTGCTAGGTTTTCCACCTTGGCAATACCAGCCACCCCGTACTGATTTTGGTCGGACAGGAACCCCTCGAAATCCTCCGCACTACACCAAGCTTTCATTCCCGGCATTTGATGGCCGAGAAGACCTGCTTCCTTGGATTCATCGATGCGAGCAGTTCTTCTGTACTCAACAAACATCACCCAAGGACAAAGTGTGGCTCACCACGTATCACATGACGGGAGCAGCACAGCTCTGGTATATGCGTCTAGAATGCATGGATCGGAGGGCATGCTGAATTGGCGCCACTTCACCAACCTGGTCTCGCGACGATTTGGGATGCCAACCCACCACAATCCCCTAGGCGAATTGGCGGCCCTTCGCTGGACTAGAACGGTGGACGACCTCACCGAGCAGTTCTTGCTATTGCTAGGTCACGTGGGCCAGCTAGACGACGAGCAGCAACACATGCTGTTCATGGCAGGGTTGGGCGAACCGCTCCAAACCCGTTGAACTCTAGAAGCCCCGCAATTTGGAGGAAGCTATGAGCCTGGCTCGGGCGTACGAGCTTCATGGATGGGCTGATGGTCACCACGCGCCCTGTTGCTTCTTAGTGTTACTCGCTGGAGTCTTGCTGTTGGTGATAGCAAGATCCTTACTCTCATCGAGAGGATGACACTTGGGGATGGGGTAATTTTCTTGCTTTTTTCTCACACAATGCCATACCCACCTGAGGGGTTGGGGATACATATTTATAGGCTGCTAATCAGCCAAGCATATGCCAAGATGCTAGTCCTAGATGCTAGTCAAAAGCTGTCCTAAAACTAGTCTAAGATGCTAGTCAAAAACTGTCCTAAAGCTAGTCTAAGATGCTAGTCTAAAGCTGTCCTAAAGCACAAAGATGTTGTCCTTGACACAAAGACTTATCCATCATTCTCCCCCTAAGTCTTGCGTGTCTCCTTGTGAGGAAGGTTGAACCAGCCCGATCCTAGAGCAGAGCTTGAGGAATTTGACCCTCCCAAGAGGCTTGGTGAGCAGGTCCGCAAGCTGATCCGTGGTGTTGATGTAGCTCGCCTTGATGCTGCCTTCATCCAAACAGCCTCGGATGAAGTGGTACTTCACCCGGATGTGCTTGCTCCGTTCATGGAAAACGGGGTTCTTTGCCAGAGCCAGAGCGGACTTGCTGTCCACCCTGAGCGCCACCGCTTCAGTGTCTCTGCCAAGGAGATCACCAAGCAGTCGAGCGAGCCAGAGCGCCTGAGTCGAAGCGGTGGAAGCCGCTATGTACTCGGCCTCACAGCTGGACAGGGCCACCACCTGCTGCTTGACTGACTGCCAGCTAACGAGGCACTTGCCGAGGAAGAAGAGAATCCCGCTTGTGCTCTTGCTGGTGTCGATGTCGCCTGCGTGGTCACTGTCGTTGTACCGATGAAGTGCGCTGCGCGCCGGGACACCTCGGGTAGTGCAAGCCGTAGTCGGAGGTGCCCGCAACGTAGCGGAGGATCCTCTTCACGGCCTGCTGATGCTCCGTCGTCGGTCGCTGCATGAACCGACTGACGTAGCCGACGGCGAACGCCAAATCTGGACGCGTGTGGACGAGGTAGCGAAGGCTGCCCACGATGCGCCGGTATTGCGTTGCGTCCACCTCCTCCGTCGTGCTGTCGCGGCTCAGCTTCAGCCTTTCCTCCATAGGAGTGTGGGTTGGGTTGCAGTCGGTGAGCCCGCCCAGCTCGATGGTGCGCTTGGCGTAGGCAGTCTGACGAAGGGAGATACCGGAGCTGTCCTGGTGGACCTCGATCCCTAGGTAGAAGGAGAGGAGCCCCAAGTCGCTCATCTGGAATGCGGTCTTCATCTCCGCCTTGAACGCCTTGACCTCGGCCTCCTTGGAGCCGGTGATCACCAAGTCGTCGACGTGGCGCCACCGCCAGGCGTTGCCGCTTTGCCCCGCCGGTGAGACCGCAGCCTGCGTGTGCGCTCTGCTGGAACCCCATTTGCTTGAGGGTGGAGTCGGCTTAGCGTTCGGGCTCGTGGTGCCGCCGCAAGCCGTGAGGGCCTTGCGCAGGCGGAGAACCTTGCCCTCCTTGCCGGGGATGACGAATCCCGGCGGCTGACGGACGTAGACCTCCTCCTTCAAGTCGCCGTTGAGGAAGGCGGACTTGACGTCCATGTGATGGACGCGCCAATCCTCCTGGGCTGCAAGTGCGAGGAGAAGACGAATGGACTCCATGCGCGCGACGGGTGCGAAGGCGTCATCGAAGTCGACCCCCTCCTGCTGCACGAAGCCTCGTGCCACCAAGCGAGCCTTGTGCTTGATGATGGCGCCGGCTTCATCCCGCTTCAGCTTGAATACCCACTTAAGGGTGATCGCGCGGTGACCGGCAGGAAGATCCGCCAGCTCCCACGTCCGGTTCCGCTCGACGGCGTCCATCTCCTGCTTCATCGCGACATGCCACGCTGCGTCTCCCTCCGCCTCAGCGAAGGAGCGGGGCTCGCCGTCGTCGCACGCCAAGTGCGGCTCGCCTCGGTCGGCCGCGCCGATCGAGGGACGGCGGCTCGCCGAGGATGTTGTCCATGGTATGATAGCGCAGAGGCTCGTCATCGTGGTAGGCGTCGACGCGGTCCTCGTCGTGAGATAGCGAGTAGCGAACTCCACCATGCGCTGCTCGTCGTGGACCGGGCGTTGAGGCCGATCCGGTGGTGTGGCCGCCGGTGCGGAGAGTGGTGAGCGGTGCGGAGAGCGTGGAGTGGTCGGTGGTGAAGAGTAGGCGTGGCCGGTGCGAAGGTGGTGGAGCACTCGCCGAGCCGGTGGCGAGCAAGGTGTCGAGGTGGACGAGCTCGGTGAAGACGAGCCGCTAGCTCCCCGCTCTCGAAATGGACGTGAGTCGACAACAAAGTCCCCGAGTCGAAGTCGAACCGCCGCCCACCGCCTTGTCCCACGCCCGCCGCCGCCGAACACAACGCCACGCGAGATGCGGACACGCGTGTGACAGGTCGAGGATGCGGTAGGCCTCGAGCCCTCCGCGCGAGCCGGCGAACACTCCGAGTGTTCTCGTCGCCGAGCTTACCGATGTGGCCAAGCTCCTTGGCGAACGCGAGGAGCCAAGACCCGCAAGTGGGAGACCGCCGCTTGCACCCATGCCAAGCCTAGTACGGCGTCCCGCCATCGAGCGCCTTGGTAGGCGGCGGTTGAGGATGTAGACGGCCGTCACCACCGCTCTCCCGTAAGACAACGGCATCCCCTCGCTGAGGAGGGCCCGAGCCATCCCCACAACCGCCGGTTGCGCGCCGACGACGCGTTCGCTCGCTGCGGGCTGTACGGCGCGGAGTAGTGGCGTGAATGCCCTCATCGGCAGAGCACGACGCGGTCGGCCGCCGTGGTCGCGCCGTTGTTGCGTGGCGCAAGACGCGCAGCCTGCGCCGCACTCCACCTCCGCAGCAGCCTGCGTGTGCCTGATGGCGTCCACAGCCTCTCCCTTGCTGCCGAGGACCATCACCCACATGTAGCGGGAGAGGTCGTCGACGAGCAGCAGGAAGTAGCGTCATCCTCCCGATGTGGCCGGTGTCACCGGGCCACACAAGTCCCCGTGCATGAGCTCGAGCCTCTCCTTGGCTCGAAAACTCGCCCGCTGGGGAAAGGGGAGTCGCCTGCGCCGTCAACATGCGACGCCGCAGAGCGCTCCACATGGTCAAGGCACGGCGGGCCTCGCACCATTTCCGTGGCACCGAGCCGCCGTGGCCTCGAAGTGAAGGTGCCCAAAGCGCTCGTGTTATCGCCACGCCTCGTCGTCCCGACGAGCAGCGAGATAGAGGGGTTGTGCCACCTGCATGTGAAGAATGTAGAGTCGATTTGCGCCTCTGGTTACCTTGGCAAGAAGGCGACGGCGAAGATCCCAAATCCGCAGCACCCCGTGCTCGATCTCGACACGCGAGCCGTTCTCATCCAGCTGTCCCAAGCTGATGATGGAGTTCCGCAGATCGGGGATGTAGTAGACGTCAGTGAGCAGCCTGTGCTCACCAGACACGGTGGTAAAGATGACGGAGCCGACGCCCTTGATTTCCACGCTGGAGGCGTCCCCAAACTTGACAGAGCCTCGGACGCTAGAGTCAAACTCGGCGAAGAACTCCCGTCGACCGGTCATGTGATGGGTGGCGCCGGTGTCGAGGCACCAACCGTCAGTCTTGTCGTTGCCGGAGCCGTAGCCGAGGAGGGCGTGTGCTTTTGGCTCGTCAAGGTGGAGGAGAGCCACTGCGGCCGGTGCCGCTGGAGGTAGTTCGATGCTCACATGAGCAATGAACAGGGCCGGCTGCTCCTCCTCCTTCTGCTGCGCGACGTGGGCACGGCCGCGTCGTGGTCGCCGACAATCCTCGCCCAATGACCAAGCTTGCCGCAGCTTGTGGCAAGAGTCGCCTCGCGCCGCTTTGCTTGCCGCCAGCGCCGCTGGGCGCCCACGGTCATCACCTCGGCACATCCTCACACCTCGCTCTGGCGTCTTTGCGCGGCTTGCCGTGCTTGCCGCGCTTGCGGCCGCCTGTTGTGGAAGAAGACTCCCCCTTCTTCCTGTCACCTTGGCCGGCAGCCCACTGCTCCCGAGTGAGGAGGAGCTTCCGCCAATGGTGACGGTCCCGAGAGGCGCCGTGGCTCATCGTATCCAACGACCTTGAGGCGACCCAACGCCTCCTCGATCGTCATCATGGAGAGGTCCAGCAGAGACTCGATCGAGCGAGCCATCTGCTTGTACTTCTCGGGGACGCAGCGGAAGAGCTTCTCCACGCTCTCTCTTCGCCGTAGGTGTCGCCACCGAACCGCACCAACTTCGCAATGAGTGTTGAGACGAAGAGCAAAGTCATCAACGTCCTCACCGCTTGAAGGCCGGTTCTCCCACTCCGCGCGTAGTGCCCGCAATGTAGACTTGCGCGCGGTCGCCGCCGATGCGTCTTTGCAGCGATGGCGCCCTAAGCCTCTTTGGCAGTCCGCTTGTTGGTAGCGAAGCGCATCTTGGGCGGGGGCTGCGATGAGAGCATCCAGCGCCGCCGATCTGGTCGTAGTCGACGTCGCCGTACCGGACTGCATCCCACATATGCCGCACCTGGAGCTTTACCCTCATCACCGCAGCCCACTCGACGTAGTTGGTCTTGGTGAGGGTAGGCCACCCACCGCCGAGGCCGACGTCTCTGACGACAGCCTGGTACTCGTGGTGACCACGGTACCGAACCGGGGAGAGAGAGCCGCGTTGCCTGTGAAGGCCGCGCTCTCCGTCGACCCGTACGCTGCCGCCGTGCATGCCTCCTCCAGGAGCGCCACCGCGCGCCCGCGCTATCTGGCTGCCGCCGTGCTCGTGGCGTCGCGCGCGCCATGCGCCCTTCGCCGCCGCCATACGCCTCCAGCGGCTCAAGATCCGCGTCGGCGCCGTCATCGCAGAGATGGAGCGATGTTGCCGCCGCAGAACCTTGACCTCCGCTGCCGCCGCGACGCGCTGCATCTGCGCCGCCGCCGCTTCCACCGCTCGCTCGCTGCGCCGCTCGCTGCTGCCGCGCCGCGCCCTTGACGACGCCGCCGCGTAGCGTCTGCCGCCGCTGCTCGCTGCGCTGCCGCGGCGAAGCTTCGGCCGTCACGACGCCGCGTGCTCGAGGCGGCGAAGGCCGAGATCGCCTGCGGACATGGCGCGCCATCGGGGCGCATTGCGTGAGAGAGGGCTGCTCGACGAGCCGCTGCCCGTCTCCGGAGAGGAGTGAGCGGGGACAGTCGGAGCTGCTGCTGCTGCTACCGGCTGGGGCTGCTGCGAGGCCGGAGAAGGAGATGAGCAGGAGATGCTCAGGCTACAAGATAGTATAGCTCTGATACCACTTGTTACTCGCTGGAGTCTTGCTGTTGGTGATAGCAAGATCCTTACTCTCATCGAGAGGATGACACTTGGGGATAGGGCAATTTTCTTGCTTATTTCTCCCACAATGCCATACCCACCTGAGGGGTTGGGGATACATATTTATAGGCTGCTAATCAGCCAAGCATATGCCAAGATGCTAGTCCTAGATGCTAGTCAAAAGCTGTCCTAAAGCTAGTCTAAGATGCTAGTCAAAAGCTGTCCTAAAGCTAGTCTAAGATGCTAGTCTAAAGCTGTCCTAAAGCACAAAGATGCTGTCCTTGACACAAAGACTTATCCATCACTTAGCCCAGTTCGGTCGCGACTCGCTTCCAGCAACAAGCGATGCGCCCCCTCTGCTTTGTTTCCCGCTGGGAGCATGGCCTCCAATAGTGCTGCCAGCGTGACCAGCTCCTCTACGGTGACAACGGGGGCGTCCAGCCAGGCGCGCCCACTCAAGCGCTTGACGCCATCTGAGATGGAGGCACGACGCAGCCAAGGACTCTGCTACAATTGTGACAAAAAAATTCCACCCTGGGCACCAAAAGCTTTGCAAGCATATCTTTTCCTTACAAGTGGATCCCGCTTCTGAAGATAAGGAGAAGGACCTAGACAGGGCGGCAACCATCTCCCTCCATGCCCTATATGGCACCCGCAAAGCGCAAACCATGCAGCTCGACGTCAAGATCAATGGCGTCCTCTTATTGGCCCTGGTGGATTCGAGGTCTACCCACAACTTCATTGCGGAAGAATTGGTCGCACGAGTGGGGTTGTCCCTCATGCCACATACAGGCTTATTCGTGATAGTGGCCAACGGTGAACACATGATGACCGGTGGGATCTGCCATGCCACACCCCTCTCCAACAGCATGAAGATTTCATCCTCGACCTTCTAACGATCCCATTAGGCGGCTACAACGTTGTTCTAGGTGTCCAGTGGTTGGGCTCCCTGGGACCTATTACTTGGGACTTCCATCAACGGACTATGCAATTCCAGCGGCATGGGAAGGAACTACTGTGGCGTGGTGCTACGTCCCCTAACGCAGGCACATCCCTCCACGCAACAACATTGGAGGACCTCATGGGCAACCTGTTGGAAGAATTCCAAGCTATCTTTGCAGAGCCACGGAGCCTGGCCCCAATGAGAGGCTGGGATCACCACATTCACCTCCTCCCTAGACCGGGCCCGGTGATGGTTCGGCTTTACAGGTACCTGGCCCTCTAAAAGAATGAATTGGAATGCCAATGTGCCACCATGCTTGACCAAGGCATATTCTCATAGCACTTCGGTATTTTCGACACATGTCCTACTTGTCAAAAAACAGGATGGGACATGGCGTTTTTGTGTTGACTACAAGGCACTAAATGACAAGACAATCAAAGACAAGTTCCCAATTTTGGTCATCGAGGAGCTCTTTGACAAGCTCAAAGGGGCTCGATTCTTCACCAAGCTCGACCTAAGTTCGGGGTACCGTCAGGTCTAGATGCATTCGGAGGACATTGAGAAGACAACTTTCTGGACACATGAGGGCCTTTTTGAGTTCTTGGTCATGCCGTATGGCTTGAAGAATGCGCCGGCCACATTCCAAGCCCTCATGAATGAAGTCCTTGGTATTTACCTCCATCGCTTTGTCCTTATTTTTCTTGATACACAGTTCATCCTAGGTGGATCACCTACGACATGTAAGGGCAGTTCTTCATCTTCTCCAATGCCATCAGCTATTCCTGAAGTGCTTGAAGAGTCTCTTCGGGGCCTCCTCAGTGACATATCTGGGACACATCATTCGAGCCGATGTTGTCACCATGGACCCTGCAAAGGTGGAGGGTGTACTTGACTGGCCGTCGCCCAGTTGGTGCACGCCCTTTGTGGCTTCCTTGGCTTGGCAGGCTACTACCACCATTTCATCAAGAATTTTGGTGCCATGGCTGCCCCATTGACTCATCTCCTCCGGAAAGAGCGGTTCACCTGGATGGAGGACACTGCACAAGCTTTTGCAGCCATCAAACAAGCACTCACTACGACGCTAGTTTTCTAGTTACCTGATTTTTTAGCTCCATTCATTATGGAGTGTGATGTGTCGGGCTTGAGATTTGGCACTGTTCTTTATCAGGGCGCTGGGGCCATCGCCTTCTTTAGTTGGCCTATTGCCGCACTGCACACCAATTTGGCGGCATACGAACGCGAGATCATCAGCCTCGTCAGGCCATGCAGCACTGGAGGTCATACTTGTGGAGGCACCCATTCACTCTCCGGACCGATCATTATGCCCTCAAATTCTTGCTAGATCAACGCCTTTCAATGATTCCTCAACCTCAATGGGTGAGCAAATTATTTGGTTTTGATTTTTAGTCGAATTCAAGCCAGGTCAATTGAATGTGGTCGCCAATGCCCTATCTCACCGAGATGTCGAACAAAGGATCGCCTTTGCCATTACAACCCCCCGGTTCTCCCGCTTTGAGGGCCTACGCCACGCCGCCTGAACGGAGCCGACCCTGTACGACATACGAAAGTGCATTGTGTCTAGAGAATTGGGCTCCCCATGGTCCTTGATACATGGCATGGTGTGATTGTAGCAATGCCCCCATATTCCGGCCAAATCCACGCTTCTCTCGGCCATCCTAGGGACAGCCCACGATGGGACACATGAAGGGACCCAGAAGACTCCATCGTTTGCAGTGGTTCAGGAATATGTCCACGCCTGTGGGGTTTGCTAGCATAATAAGACTGATCACCTCCATCCAACCAGATTGCTACTGCCCCTACCAGTTCCTTCTTCGATGGATATCTCAATGGATTTCGTGGAGGGGTTACCAAAGGTGGACGGCAAATCAGTTATCTTACAGTGGTCGACAAGTTCTCCAATATGCTCATTTCATCCCGCTGCCCCACCCATATTCAGCTTCTTCAGTGGCATAGGTTTTCTTTGCTGAGATAGTCCGGCTTCATGGCATCCCCACTCCCATTGTATCAGACCGAGACCCCGTTTCCACTTTGACTTTTTGGAAAGATTTGTTTGCTTAGTGTCATACTAGCCTTAACATGAGCATGGCCTACCACTCGCAATCTGATGGTCAATCCAAAGTGGTCAACAACATTATTGCCATGTACCTCCATTGCATGACGGGCGGCCGGCCATGCCAATGGGTTCGTTGGCTACCTTTGGCGGAATTTGTTTATGAAGGACCATGTGAGAAGGTCCAGGGTACTATTGTGATGAACCATTGCAGGTTTTGTGGAGTAGTGAGGTTTTGCAAAGATTGCATTTGATTTGGAGTGAATTCTGGAAGTCCTAGAAAAATTAGAAGTACCGCAGGTAAAAACGCGGTAGTACCAGAAGGCGGTAGTTTTGATGGAGAAGCGGTATGTTTTTTCTAGAGAGGTCCAGTGCAAAGTGCGAGGGTGCGGAAGTACTGCTTTAGGAAGCGGTAGTATTGTAGTGTGGTAGTACCGGCGTGTTAAGAGCGGTACTATCGATCTTTGTAGAAAAACAGGGTTTTGGAGAATTAAGTCATGGATTGAGTTGGGATGACCAGGGTCATTGGATCAAGGTTGCATGATGCATGTCTTGGCTAATGTAGGTCAAGTTGTGAAGAACTTGTGTCCAAAAATGATTTCTTTGTCTTGGATGTGTAGGGACGCTTGGAGTCAACTGTAGTCAATAGCGATGATCGGGGCTAGACTCATGGAGGAGTTAAGGCTCAGAATAATCGAGGATTCCGAGTGAGACAGTGAGCTCAAGCATGGCATGAGAAAGGCTGGAAATGTGGAAGGCGAGTTCGAATGGCGGGAAAGCACCATGTGGCTTGCATGGGCCAAGTGAGCTGTGGTTCGGTAGAACCCGGATGAGAGAGACTTGAAGACGCATGACGAGCTAGTGGTGCACCTACACGTGCCAAGCATGGCAATTGCTTGCAGTGGTTGGTGTCAAGGAAGCGTGTTTTGGTAGTTTGACCAAAATACCAAAAACTATCTTGGATCAAAACCGCGGCACGTGGGAGATATGTTGATGAGTGGTTTAGGTCAAGGTGGTGCTGGTTTGATCAAGGCAGATCAAGGCTAAGGATTTAGCGGATGCACACTGATGCTCTTTAAAAAGTGTGCATAAGCGAACTTGTGTTAGTAAAATCCATATATACAGGGTTAATAGGTTCTCTTATTGTAATAGTAGATAGTATCCACTAAGGTGAATAGGTGGCTGGTTGTCCACCTATAAAAGGAGATTGGAATGGAGACATGTGAAAGAAAAACCATCCAACCCATCTTCTCTAGGTTTAGGGTTAGGGTTAGGGAGTGAGTATCTTGGGTGCTCTTTATCCTCTAAGGTGGAGTGGCTGTAAAACCTATCTTCTTAAGTAAACAATACATCAATCTTTATGCAACTCTTGAGTCCCTCTTGTTTTTAATTGATGTGCTTGACTTTTGGTTGGTTTTGATCTCTCTTCCTTCTTTTCTTATGATTTTGCTGTGCTAATGACGTGTAAGAGATGGAGATAATATTTGGGAATACATCTAGGAAGTTTTGGGTTGAGGCTATAGCCACCGCGTGCCATGTTTCAAACAGAGATTTTCTAAAGGTACACTTGCATCGTACTTCTTATGAGTTGAGATATGGGTGAAAGCCAATGTATCCCATTTTCGTGTTTTTGGTTGCCAGTGTTTTATTCTAAAGTCTAGGAACCTAGACAAGTCTGAGTCCCTCTATTCGGACGGTATCTTTCTAGGTTACTCAACTTCTTTGTAGGGATAGTCTGGAACTATGAGGCTTGTAGGATTATCGAGACTTGTGATATTACCTTCGATGAGGCCAATCTTGGTACTAGGCCTGACATCTCAGGTCCTGTTGTGTAGTTCTTTACTTGATCCAGTGTCGGGACCGGGAGCAGCAACTCCAGAACGCTCTGTGTTAATCGCACTATCGCAGAAAAAGCTAGTGCACACAGTGATCACAAAGACAAATATCATGTGCAATGACAAACTTTATTTAACAAATATGAGCCTGATGGCCAAAATTTACAATAATAGCAAAAGAAGACAGTGGAATAAATACATAAAGTAGCAGCCCGAGGAGGCGGTGGCGAGGTGGGGAGGCCCGAGGAGGTTGCTTCGGGGGGTGGGAACAGCCGGAAGACCGAGCTCACGCGGGCTTTAATGGCGTGCGGTTGGGAGGAGGAGAGAGAGGGAGAGAGGAAGAAGAAGGAGGAGGTGGAAGATGAAGATGACGTGTGGGCCCCATGCGTCGGTGAGAGAGAGAGGAGATGCAGAGGTATGTGGCCGGATGGAGGACACGTGGCGAGGAGGGAGGGATCTCGGCCGTTGGGGTTTACGTGACTAGGAACGGTCCAGATTAAATCAAGAAAAGGGCCTTTTCAATCTGAGAGGGCCACGTGGCAGCCTGATTTTAATTTTTGATTTAGTTTTTCCAAAAATACTAGAAAACTTTATAATTGATTAGAAAATAGTAAATAATATTTGAAAATTTCAGAAAATTCATAGAAAATTCCTGGAGCTATTTTAGACTTAGGAAAAATATTTTCAATTAAATTTTAGCCTTTTAAAATTTTATAAAACATCTTTTGACTTTCAAAATTAATTTTTAATTCCATAACAATTCTCAAAAATTCTACAAAATTTAAAAGTAAAATAAATTCTTTTTATCTTTAAATAAATATTTCAAATACATTCTCTTATTTTTAGACTTTGAAATAAAATCTAGGAAAATCCAAATAATTCCCAGAAAAGTACAGAAAATCCAAATAAAAGCCAATGCTTTAAAATACTTAATTTGAAATAGAATGTTTACAAAAAATTACAAATGATTTTTATTATAACAATTTTATGTTTTTAGTTAAATTAATTTTCATAAAAAGGTTTTTTCCAACGCTGAAAACTGGCAAATAAAATCTCCGAAATTTTAGGCAACCAAAGAACACTTATTTTTTAAAAAAATTAAATTAATTAAGTATTATTTTTTTACTGAAATTTTGAAATAAACAGCTGGGCTGTTACATCCTATCCCTTTGTCCCCTGAGATGCCTACTTCTACCACTGCGCCTCAAGGAGATCAACACTTGCCTTCTAGCTCTTCTAGAGCTTGTGGCTCTGCTGATACCTCTCCAGTTCATGAGGTAGAGGTCACTTCTTCTCATCCAGAACCTCCCAGACATATTCAATGTAGACATCCTCCTAAGCAGATAATTGGTGATCTCTTGAGCATGTCACGCGTGCAAAATATGGCTTATCTCACTTCTGTCTACATTCTGCCTTTGTCACCTCTTTTAATCCTAAGGATATCTGTCATGCACTATCTGATGAGTCTTAGATCAATGTCATGCATGAGGAGTTAGAGAATTTCGAGAGGAACAAGGTCTGGTTGCTTGTTGAGCCCCCTAGTTATCATAATGTCATAGAAACCAGGTGGGCCTTTAAGAATAAGCAGAGTGAGGATGGGATAGTCATTCAAAACAAGGCTGGACTAGTAGCTCAGGGTTTCTCTCGGGTTGAGGGTTTAGATTTTGAGGAGACCTTCGCCCCTGTAGCTAGGCTTGAGGCCATTAGGATCTTGCTTGCATTTGCAGCGTCTAAGGGCTTTAACTGTGCTAGATGAATATCAAGAGTGCCTTCCTCAATACGTATATTGAGAAAGAGATCTATGTTAGACAGCCTCTAGGTTTCGAGAACCCTAAATATCTAAACCATATCTTCAAGCTTTCCAAAGCCCTGTATGGATTTAAGCAAGCCACTAGAGCTTTGTATGAGAGGCATAAGTCATATCTATTGAGTCATAAGTTGGAGATGGGTATGGTAAATAAAACCTTGTTCATCGCAGGCATGGCAATGACTTTCTGTTCGTCTAGATTTATGTGAATGACATTATCTTGCTCCTCTCATGCTCTTGTTTCCCAGTTTTCTGATGTCATGAGTATAGAGTTGAGATGAGCATGATAGGTAAGTTGAGCTTCTTCCTCGGCTTCCAGATCAAGTAGACTCAGAAGCGTATCTTCTTGCATCAAGGCAAGTACACTCGAAACCTCCTGAGACGGTTCGATATAAGTGATAGTAAGCCAGTATCAACTCCGATGGTGACCTTATTGATAGTTGATCCTGACGAGGATAGCGAGCTGGTAGATCAGAAGGAGTACTGTAGCATGATTGGCTCCCTCCTGTACCTCACTACTTTGAGGCCAAACATACATTTTACCGTGTGTCTATGTGTTGATTTTAGGCTTCTCCTCATGTCTCTCACCGCCAGGCGGTGAAGCGCATCTTTAGTTACATTCGACCTACTCTAGACTGTGGTATCTAGTACTCTTCTTCTTGTTGTCTTTCCTTTAGAGCCAATTCTCATGCAGACTTTGCTGCCTGTAGGATAGATAGGAAGAACACTTTTGGCACTTGCTAATTCATTGGCACTTATCTTATTTCTTGGTCCTCTAAGAAGCAGTCTAGTATTGCAAAGTCCACTGCAGAGGCCGAGTATGTTGCAGCAGCTAGTTGCTGTAGCAAGGTGCTTTGGATGGTTTCAACTTTGCGGGACTTTAGATTAGCTTTAGATAGTGTTTCTTGTTTCTGTGCTAACACTTCTAGCATTAACATTGCTAAGAACCCAGTGCAACACTCTAGGACTAAGCACATAGATGTCAGATATCATTTCCTTAGAGACCATATGGAGAAAGGTGATATAGTACTTCAGTTTGTGGAGAGTGATCACCAGTTGCCTGACATTTTCATCAAGCTTTTAGATAGCATGAGGTTCATGACCTTGCGAGGCGAGCTTGGGTGGTTTGTCCTTATGGCTTAATCTGAGTGGGGCATCATGTATTTTCTGTATCATATTATTCATATGCTTCTTTCATTTGAACTTTCCTTCTGGGTGCATTTGGGTTAGTCTTCCTAGCATAGATCGGAGTGGTTTTCATTCTCTGTTGTTTAGACTTCTTCTCTCATCTTGTGCTTCTAGGATGCTGCTTATTAGTTACTTCTCTTCTCATTAGGTTGAGTTCACTCACTTCTTTTAGGTCTAGCAGGGGTTGACCCCCTTGGCTAGACAAGAAACCATCTTAGATCAAAACTGCAGCGTGCAGGAGATGCATTGGTGAGCGGTTTAGGTCAAGGTGGTGCTAGTTTGATCAAGGCTAAAGATTTAGTGGATGCACACTTATACATTTTGAAAAGCGTGCATAAGTAAACTTGTGTGAATAAAACCCATGTGTATGGGGTTAACGGGTTCCCCATTGTAATAGTGGATAGTATCCACTAAGGTGAATAGCTAGCTGGTTGCCCACCTATAAAGGGGGTTGGATGGAGACATGTGAAAAAAACCATCCAACCCATCTCTTGTGCTCTGTTCTCTAGGTTTAGGGTTAGGGTTACAGAGTATCTTAGGTGCTTTTTGTCCTCCAATGTGGAGTGGCTCTAAAACCTACCTTCTCATGTAAATAATGCATCGATCTTTGTGTAACTCTTAAGTCTTTCTTGTTTTTGATTGATATGCTTGACTTTTGGTTGGTTTTGATCTCTCTTCCTTCTTTTTTGTGATCTTGTTGTGCCAAGGATGTGTAAGAGATAGAGATAATATTTGAGAATATATCTTCACCCTTGTAGTCACTTTGATAGAAAGATTCACGAGAAAACTTGATTTTGCTTGACTTTGGCCTCTTTGGTCCATTTCTTGATCTAAGGGTTTTTGACATGATTTATTTGATGTTCTAACTTGCTGTAACATGTGAGAACACATCTAGACCTATCTTGGTTATCATCTACCCACGAGCAAGTTGTATTCACTATTTTGGATTGCTGGTCAGTTTTGGTGCAACCTTCCAACAAACTGAAAAATATCTCAACTTTAGTCATGATTTTTATGATCATTTATTGGAATAGGTTCGTATTATCCTAGAGTAGATCTCTGCAAATTTTCATGTTAGTTGGATCTACGGATCAAAAGTTCTCTCGATTCTTATTTTTGAATTCATGCTGAAATTACTGTTCTTCAGGAATCAGTAGTATTGCAGTGCAAATAGTAGTACTTTTGAAAATTGGTAGTACCGTAGTGCAAACAACAGTACTTCCGATTTTGCTGATTCTTTTCAAAATTTTAGCAGCTTCGCTTGCTTGCCTTTCGGTGTTTTCTCATCCTAATCTTCATAGCTTTTTAGCTATTGGAGTGAAGGAGTATTGAATACTTGGGAAAAAAATTAGAAGGCACCATTCAACTGCCCCTCTATTTCCATCTTCGGTCTTTCAATTTATAACACTTCCTATTATTGCACCCCCAAACAACGCCTTTCAGAGTCATGTATGGGCAAGACCCTCTGTCTTTGCGTGACTATGCATCAGGGGAGGCACGCACCACGGCGGTTGAACAAGCGCTCTAGGACCGTGATTGGTTTTTGGCCAATGTCAAGAGTCACCTCTTATATGCCCAGGAATTTTACAAGAAGTATTATGATCAGAAGCATCGGCAGGTGCTTTTCCACATGGGCAACTTGGTCTGGCTACGCCTCCACCATAGGGTGGCTGCGTCTCTACCGAGAGCCAGTCGAGGGAAGCTGGGACCGCGTTACTATGGGCCTTACCATATTATCTCCAAAATCAATGACATGGCATATCAACTGGACCTTCCCAAGACTGCTCAACTCCATGAAGTTTTTCATGTCAGCTTGCTCAAGAAGTTTGAAGGGGCTCCCTCGGCCTCACCACCTCCTTTGCCGCCACTTATACATAGGAAGGTCCTGCTGAACCACTCAAGGCGTTGCATACCAGGTTTTCTAATAATGGCTGGCAAGTGTTTGTTCATTGAGGGAGGGAGAGATGTCATATGGGGACAAGTTTATAACCGGCACCACAAACCCAAAGAGCAGACGGCCCTACAGGTGGCTGATTAGGATTAGATTAGTATGTTTTGCAAATTTGGAAAGCTAGATATTTATTTCCTTAGTTAAGATCCTTCATATTAGTTCGGATCCTTTAGATCCTTTCGCAGTTTAGTTTTGATTTGTAATCTCTTCTCTATTTAAAAGGAAAGATGGCATATGAATAAAACTAAGCAAGGATTAGACCATAGTCTAGTCCCTTGCCTCTCTTCCGATCCCATCTCTCTTTTTCTTCCTGCGCCTAGGGCTCCTGCCCTAGTTGCACCCCCATCTCATGGCTCACTGGCGGGATCCTCACCCATCGGGGCAAATCCTGCTTTACCACCTACGCTCCCAAAGGTCATCTCCTGACAACATGACAACAATAACATGATTTAGCACAACTAGTGACATAAATCAGTAGAAACAACAATAGTTGTGCTTTCATAGATTTGACCATATCTGTTACAACAGTACAAGCTCACAAATGGCTAATTGGAATGACACAAACATGACTTTGCACCAATGTGAATAAACTACTGCTCAAGTCTAACTGCTGGTTACTATTTGATTAAGTGCTCACAATTTATTAGGTTTCAAATCATCCAGAGAATCTAACCAAATTCTATTAGAAAAGTTTGGTTGAGGATATAAATTTAGTACAACAAACACCTCTAATCAAGTTTAACTTCTGCTAACCAACCAACCATTGCACTCTTACAATATCAAGTAATAAAATAATAGTCCATGCAACTATCACTGGTAGACAAACCAGTATAGGAGATACTATCCATCACATAGAAAGCAAGAAAAATTAAACTCACGAATGTTGACAGCACTCAAAACTACACGCTATCAAAATTACCAAGTTGACAAGTAGGGGCTGAACTAGAATAAAAATGACATAAGTTCATTACTTCATCATATATATAATAACATATATAATTTTCAAGTAACATTGTACTAAATAGTAATTTATAGAGCACTTTTAGCATCAATAATTCAACATAACCGATGATAATATACGATTACAAAGAAATAGCGATCAAAATACTTACCAACACTAGTAGCATTATTTGGTGCATTCATTTTTAGAAAATTGTTTCATAAATATACCTACCGTTTAATTGAAAACTCAATTAAATAGTGCTATGTTCAACAGTTTAAAAATAATATAACAGAAAAATACATGCATTTAAAAATAATATAATAGAAAAATACATGCAGAAGTTTACTTACTTGATATTGTAATCAAATACTCTAGGTTAAATTCAAAGTTTGGTCCAATGTGAGCATAGGATCACAATCACAGATCACTACATTTTTGCCTTCAATTTGCAATGAACTAGGCTGGTATTCCAAAAACCTAAATTAAAAACCTAAGTCTTAACCCTACAATTCGACAAAAATAAACAAAAACTCATCACATGAAAACCCTAACTCATAAATTAGCCCTTGTTCTTGAAAAAAATAAAAAAAATTGAGAGAAATTTTGAGTACAGTACATATAAATCAGGTGTATCTAAGCCTCCTTTGACTGGTGAGAGCGCAAGGCAACAAGAACCGGACCAGGAGATGCTACGGCAATATGGCAAGCAAGGGTGACTAGTAGCGATTGATTGTTGCATGGCTGGGTGCAGCCATGTGGTGTGGCACGTATCTCTTGGCTCATGTGATTGCGCGAGACAAAAATGTGTCAAGAAGGGTTGCGATGCGCTCAACACATTGGTATTGATCAAATGAACACATACAGTCCTGCCGCTCATGGGCAGCACTAGGTGCCTCGGCCTACTGCAATCCTCCTTCTTGGGCTGAGTGCTGCCACATGGGCTAGCACGAGTCTGTCTCCTTGTGGGCTGCTGCTAGCTACTGGATGCACCAAGTTTGGACTAGGGGTTCACACATGGGCCAGAAACATTGATCCCTACTATTTTTTTGAATCCAGTGTCCTGTGACACTTGGTCGACCACCAGGGCTCCACCCTTGTTGACAAGGCAAGACATATTATGTTTAATGCTATCCTAGAAAACTGTTATGCCATTGCTATGCCATGGCAACCTCGGTGAGGTCCTCAAAGATATAATGCCTTTCTCCATAAGTCGAGGCACATTGGCTCATGGGATTGAGGTGCAAAATGATGCTACTCAAATAATGTTCAAGAAGGCACTAGGCGGCGGCAAGGTGGGGCCTAGCACCTAGGGGGCCTAGGCAGCCAAATTAAAATGAAGATAGAAGGCTAAAGATAAGCTATCATGCATAAAAAAAGGACAGTAGGACGTCATATATACAATGCTGTCTAATTAACAATATTATGCTCGTTTTTCTAACTAATATATGAAACCCTATTCCAACCTACAATTGTGTACATGAGAGAACAGTTGCCAAATGTTTATGCGTCATGTATGCAGTCAGAATTAATCATGCTAATGATTTTTTGGCTCAAAATCAATCACTTGTTTCTACCTATCGAATGAATGATCAACGGTCAAGATCACCTCACCCAACCCATATAAAAACCACAGTCCACTCCTAACCCTAACTCCTCCCTCACCCCCATCCGCGGCCACCATCGTTCCTCCCCTCCCCATTTCTCATGCTCGACGGCCCCACTTCCCACACTCGGTGCCTCGCCCACCGGTCCCTCCCCTGCCTCCTCGGCTCCTCGCTAGTCACCTGCATGCTTGCTCAGGACCTTGCCTCCACCGCCGCGGTAGAACATAGGACAACGGGGATGGAGTAGATCGATGTAGCCGTGTAGGTAGGGATGCAAACGGATCGAATACGGATGGATAATGTCTCTACCAGATTTGTTTTCATATTTTTTTTTGATACGGATACAAATACAGATAACTCGAATACGAATACAAATACGAATAATATCGAATACAGATACGAAGCGAATACGAATCGAAACGAATACGGTTACGAATATTTATCAGAACATGAAAACCCCTTAAACTATACATCCAAAATTAACAAAAATACGTAAATAGTATATCTTGTCAAAACATTCATGAAATCTAAACAAGCATAGTCTTTTCACAAATAGTCAAAATTTAACTATTCAAGATATATCAGTAAAAAAATCCATCGTAATGAGATAGCCTAACCCCACGAGCACGCCGTCCACACCCGCGGCTCTCGCTTGCTGGCCGAGGAGGAAGCCGGTTCATCCTTGGACTTTATTTTATGAAGTCGTTTTTTCTTATTTTTGAGAGAGAGAGAGAGACAAAGTTGGAAGTAGGTCGAATGAAGGATTAGTTTCTTTACATTATTTTTGTCTATGTTTATAAATGCCTTCCTGGCAACTCGTCCTGAAGCGGAGGTTCTATGCATACATCGATTCCTCATTTTAGTGGATGGTATGAGCTAACAAATACTGGTTTGCCAAGCTATTTGTTGGCTATCTTGGTGACAAAACCCCAACAGCGCCTCACTGCCTTGATTGGGAACATGCTCTAAAGACTGCATTGCCTCTGCGACTGTGCGTCAACATATTGATGCTAAGTATCCAGAGAGCAGAGCATGATTGTATGAGCTAGAAAATGGTTCCATGATTCATGATTTGCTGTCTATAGAAGTGCCTCAGGGTCGTACGTCGGTTGCAGACATCGTGCACGGTGAGGAGCGTGCTGTTTGTCGGCTCGGCACATGAAAAAGCACAATAGGCAATAGCCCAAGGCCCGATATGCCGCAACGAGCAACAACGCAAACCGGTGGGCCATATTGGTTTGGGCTTATGGCATTATGGGCTGGAAAATGGCTATTGGGCTAAAATCTCGGATATATGTTTTTGTATTATCCGGATAATCCGTATTCATATTCGACGGATACTAGGCTTACTGTATTCGTATCCGTATCCGATAAAAAAATCCGTATCTGTATCCGATCCGAGAATTATCTGAAGAAAATCCGATCCGACACAATCCGTATCTGTTTTCATCCAGATCGGTCGGAAACTATCGATCCGTTTTCACCCCTACGTGTAGGGGAAGCGATGGAGGGAGAAGCTCGGCGAAGGGGAGGGGAGGCGAAGGGGAGAACACGCCTATGCTGTGTTGCAGGCGGCCAAATCCAGCGAGGTGGAGGGTGAATGGTGGCGACAGCGGCTCGATGGCACGTGGGAACTCCCGAAGGTGGAGGCAGCATGAGGACGCGAGGTAAACCTTCCCCCTTTATCTTGCCGCTTTCACTTGCCTAGGTCTCCTCAGCATTCGCCTAGTTGCCACACCGCCGCCTTGGACGCCTGCCTAGCCATCGCGTTGAGCCTGCCTCCTTTGCCCCGGACTGACTTTGATAGCCTAACTACCCAGCAGTCCACCGAGGGACCAAGGCGGCGTGTAGCGCAGCGGCCAACGGCCGTCCACCACCTACGCGCCGCCTTGGTAGGTACCCAGGCCAATTTCTAGAACACTATGCTCAAAGCAATCGGACATTTTGAGTGAGTTCTTTTGGGTTGTGGCTTATTGCCTTTGAATTCTGATTGTTTGCAAGAGAAAGTACGAAGAGAGAGAGAGAGACAGTTGCATGCGATTTTGACCGGTATAGCTAAAGTCGATACAACGTCTACTATAATCGACTTGTAAACCCTGCCTATACCATTTGAAAGCTAGTTAGTATAGTAAAACCTAAAAGTCATAAGCACGTATCCCAAAATAAACCCATCTTTGTTTACAGACCAAACGCATAAACCAATAGATAGGATCGGATGAATCCATCCCAAAACAAAGATGGCTACCAGCATCGCTTACAGTGAACGCCACTGCTCTCCCCAAAATAGAGAAGAACAGTGCGAGCAACAACACAACTAATTTATGCACAAGAGGACAGAGGAAAGGCTATCGCTTCTGATTCTAAGACAGAGTCAGAACAACATGAGAGCTCACCTTTGGAGGAGTCTGATGAAGAAATGCCAGATCGAGAAGAACCTCAGATTGACCTGAGGAAGATCTTAGCTGATGAATATGCTTGACTTCACCATAGGAACCAATTTGTGCTTCCTTGCAACTCCATCAACCCAAGGTTTCACACAAAATTCCAAGAGCAAGTGTATGAGCAGCTATATGGTCCATCAAGATTATTTGCTGATCATAATTATGTCGATTGAGACCACTTGGACTCAATTGACAAGTATGATGGGACTTACAGACTTTTTCAGAGGGTTGGCATACAGAACTTGGTTGCTTTGAAATCAGATTACAATGAGGACATCATCATGCAGTTTTATGACACTATCTACATCTCTCCCGATTTCCAGCACCTCTCTTGGATGACAGGCTTCCAACCACTTGACTCCAACAGGCATGAGTTTGAACTGGCTTTGTGGACTGAGTCTAGTGCCTATGAAAAGGTATATGACAGGGCAGCACTTGAGCTCCTTGCCCTCACTGAGTATTATGATCAGAACTCAAGGTTCATTCCAAGCAAGTTTGTTAGACTTCTTTCCATTCCAAGCCTGGACAACTGGATCATCAACCACACCATTCTTCCAAAGAGTAGAAATTATGATGCTATTAGAGGCCAAGCGTGGAACCTTATCAACTATGTTATGCAAGGGCGCAAGTTCGATGTGGTTAATCTCATAACCAGAGAAATTGCTTCTTCAAAGAATGATAGGATCAAGCGAATCAATTATGCTCCATATATTATGACCTTGATCCTTAAGAAGATTCAGTTTCATGGAGAATTAGGTGGTGTCCACAAGGTTTATAAGCCTAGAGCTGATCCTCCATTTCCTCCAGCAGCCCGTCCTCAAGCCCCTCAACAGGAAGACCTGTAGCAACTCAGCCAGAGGAAGAAGGCCAAGCTTCCCTTTCCCAAATTTACTCAGCCATTCTTCAACTTCACGACTCTCAGGCTGAGACCTTTGCCTCCCTCTCCTCTCGGATGGATTCCATCGATGGGAGAGTCACATCTATTGAGCATGCATTGGCTCACCCTCCTTCTCCTGTCCGATATGGTCGCCGTCGTCGACGTGACCCCTCTCCTCAGGGACCACAGGAGTAGCCTTTTTGGTTATTTGATGCCAAAGGGGGAGAAAAAAGATGTGGAAGATGGGCGAGGATTGAAAGGGATAGTAGCAAAGAAGAAGAAGAAAGCAGCAAAGAAGACGAAGAATTTTAGCTCAAATTTATCTATATTTATGTAATGAACTGCTATGTAATGACTTTATGGTGTGATGAACTTTTATGTCTTTTATGGTGTAATAAACCTGTGCATTCTATCTTTATATATGTTTATGCCTGCACCTTGCACTAAAATCGCCATTTCATGTGCTTGAAATAAAACTCTCATTTTAATGCACATGTTTAGGGGGAGCTTTCCCTATTTTGACTTTAAAATGGAACTAATTCTCTGAAGCTCATGAAAAATCATTGCAAGAATTATTTACCTTTAAAGTCGCAAAAGAATATACAACGAGTTTTTCAAACAAGTGGTATATTCAAAACTTTTTTCACCTCAAATAAAATTGGTATTGTCATCAATTATCAAAAAGGGGGAAATTGAAAGCATCTAAGCTCCTAAAAATGGTTTTGGTAATGAATGAATTTATGTGAATATGAGACTAACATGTTTATTAAGTGTTTAAAAGGCTTAGTCCCTAAAATGATGTCAAGACGCATGATAGGGATCAACATGAAGATAATAGTGGCTCAAGGCAAAAGGTAGTATGTAGATTAGGATTCTCTTTTTATTTTTACCGGTCTTAGGAGAAAGGATAGAAGACCGGATTATAGAGTAAATGTTGTACCATAAAGAGGTATCATGGCAAGTAGTTTGATAGCATATTCTTGTGCCATTGGATCAATTTAGGATCATGCATTCATTGAAAATTAAAATTGATAGCCAAATCGGTGCTCTGTCTAGAAAAATGGAAGTACCGAGGATTCAACGGTGGAACTACCATGAAGCGGAAGTTCCATAGCCTTAAACGGTACTCCGACGCTCGGAAGTTCCGAAAAACTGAGCGGAGCCTTTTTTTTTCCAAAGAGCACCTCGGAATCGATCATTGCTCTGTCCGGACAACTGGAAGTACCAGTGTGCAAACCGCGGTACTTCCGCTTCCCAGAAGCTTCGGCAAAACCAAGCGGAGCCTTTTTTTCTCGAGAGCACCTTTACGATGATTCTGAGTCTGCGGCAAATGGAAGTACCAGAGTTTCAATGGTGGAACTACCGTAGAGCAGTAGTACTGCAACCTTAAACGGTACTTGCGGAGCACGGAAACTCCGAATATGCCAGGCAAAACCTTTTTTCCAGAGAGCGCCAACTCTCGGCCTCAGATCAAACAGAAGTACCGCGCCAAGTTCTCGGAACTACCGGTTAACAGAACTACCGAATTTACAGCGGCGGTAGTTTCGCACCGACTTCCAACGGCTAGTTCAGAAGCTCTGACAAAGCCGTTACTGTCATGTCAGAACAGGTGCAGAAGTACCGGCCATTGGCCTGCGGTACTTCCGCTCGCTTGGATTGTTTTGGAATTTCCTTAGAACGGCTAGTTTTGGTTGGTGAGGGTATAAATACCCATCCACCTGCTCAAGGACAATGAGAATAGACCATATTGAACATGTTTGAGCATTGAGCATTCACTCCACACCTCGTTTTCTCATTGTGCATTTATTGAGGTAGTTGAGCCAAACCAGTGCATTTCATCACTAGATTGATCCCATGGCACTTGATTGTCGTCAAGCAAAGCTCGTGATCTTTTACTCTTGGTGTTTGCAGACACCCGAATGATTTGGTGGAGTTTGCACGGTGACTTCTTTAAAAGGGTTGTAAAGAAGCCCGACATCGACTTGTGAGTGCTTTGGAGTCCACCACCTTCAGAGTGAAGTAAGGACTACCACTAGTGGATTGAGGAGCTGAGACTAAATTCGTCGAGCCGGTTCAATTTGTTTGGGCTTTTCTCAACATGGATTAGGGGAAACCGGCAAATTTCCCATTATCACGGTAAAAACATCGTGTGTTCATTGGTTACCGTTTGTCTATTTTTTTGGCTCTTGTATATTTAGTATATTATGATTATTTATTTGTGCTAGAGCCTCTTGTAGAGTTTTATACTTGTAGTGGCACAAACTTATTAGAATTGTGTATGTTTCAATTGCTTTAAATTTCTACCATATTAAACTTGTAGAAATTAATTAGAAGGCAAAAAAATTTTAAAATCTCCCATTCACCCCCATCTAGTCAGTTATCCTTGATCCTACAAATCCCCACCCAAAAACTCTCTCTCTCTGCCCTCGCACCTCCCCTTCCTCGGAGAGTCGCATCGTAGGCAACACATTAATCTCTCTCTCCCATTCCTCCTTCCAAGTCATTGAAATCAGATTTAGTAGCTAATAGAACAACACCTTTCAGTTTAATTTAATTCTTTCTAGCATTTGATTCTTTTGTTTCTTTATTTTTTAGGTGAAAAGTATTCTTTAGCTATTATCTGATTCTCACTTTTAGCATTCTCCTTTTTCTCTCGTTCAGATAGTTCAATTTCATCTTTAATAATGGCTTGAGGAGACATTGGGTGTAAAACAATTTTCATGTCCTTATGCATGAGACCATATTGAGTGGAATCCTTATCAAATTGCCATAGTCTACCTAAAAGTAAGGAGCATGCTTGTATAGATATGACAATACAATCATTATAATCATGATATGAACCAAGCAAAAATTATACTCTCACAGTTTTGATTACCTTCAACTTACCACATGAGTTGAACCATTGGATGTAGTAAGGACGTGGATGAGGACTTATGGTCAAGCCAAGCTTTTCGACCATCTCCAAGCTAGCTAAGTTGTTACAACTTCCTCCATCGGTGATGACACGACATGAATATTCCTTGATGACGAACTTGGTTTGAAACAAATTATATCATTGGTCCTGTTCAGCACTCTCCATTTGTGCACTAAGCACACGCTTCACTATAAGGCTTATGTACTTGTTTGAAGCTTTAGCACTCAAATGTTCTTCTTGTTCATCACTAGTGTCAATCTCATCATATGTATGATCATTCGCAACAAGTGTATACTCTTCATCAATGTCACTAGCGTAAGTATACTCACCACCATGTTTTGAATTCTGTGAATCTGCCATTGTTAGTAGAACACAAGAAACTCACAAGAAAATTTGTTAGCTCCCTATCAACTACAAGGTGCTGCAGGCTATAGAAGTCTCACACTCTCGAGCTTTTATCAAATGCTTACCAGATTCTTACCAAGCAAAGCAGGTGGTACAACTGATGGCTGGTTCGTGGTAACTTGACTAGTGATGAATATAGCTATTGTTGATATGTCGAGACCTGTTCGGTTAGTAGTATGTGGAGCTTGGACAGGCAATATATAAGTAGCAAAGGAATGGCAATATTCAATTTCAGAATTACACTAGCTAAATAATAGTCCAAAGTACTCATCTAAATTGCTGGCACAAACTAGTACTTAACCATAGCTCAACAAGCAAACACTAGACGACATAAGGGCTATACCAAGAGAGCTCAACATCTAGAAATGAACAATGCTGCAAAATTTCCTTCTTCTTTTTTTTACTTGTGTGGCTCTTTCTTTTTGCACTTGCCTCTTTTTTCCTATTTTTAGAGCAACACGAACATTAAGCTCACTAAATTATGATCTAAAATAAAGATTACACAATCTGGAATGAAAGAAAACTCAAACTAGACGGCAAACAAATACCAAAAATGGGTGCTGAAACTTCGAAGGCCATTTTAAGGCCCTAAACAACCTTTCTTTGGGTTTTCACTTTTTTAGAGCCTTGTGAATACCATCAAACCTATCTTTATGGATTTTCTAATGTAACTTTTCATTAGCTTTCCAACAAGCCAAAGAACGCTGTAATCCGAGTTCGTATGCAAAAGTTATAGCTGTTTTAGTAAACGTGGCATGAAACTATCCTAAACTCGGTCTAAAAAATCAGAACCTGAACACAACTCTATCCCAGGTGATTCGGCTAACCAGTAAGATGTGAAAACCGAGTTGATCTCTAACTCCCAATAATCCGGTGGTGCAGACACAAACCCTAACCCTTTCTAAACTCAGCAGCGAAGAGCAACTGCAGCATGGGAGGGGATAAACCCTTGATCTAACCAACAATTTGTTTATTATTTTTAAATGCGATACTCAAAACTAAAATCAAAGCACTAGACTCAGACCAGCAACTAGAACTTAACAATGGATGAAAATTCAACATGGTGAAATGGAAACTGAAATTGCAAAGGCACAACTAGGGTTTGGTTTTGGTGATTTTTGATGAACGTAATATTTTTGTGGGACAATTTTCTGGTTATAGGTATGAAAAACAAATCTAAAACATGAATCTTACTAGGCAACCTATGCTCTAATACCAACGGATGAGGGGATTTGGCCTGATCTTCCAATGAGAATGATAACTACGATTGTTTTATATGTTGTTGATGATGAGGCTACTTGACCAAAATAACCAAGTCCGTTGTGCAATTGCTACACCACACCCTTATCGTTACCAACTGTGCTCAACACAGATGATCTTTCTACAAGCAATCGAGAATCAAGCAAGAAAGAAATAAGTGCGATATGAATTTACGAATGAATTACAAAGTTTCATTGAACAATGAAGAAGCCTAAAGTCGCTGTAGTTGGTCTAGTCGACACAAGTACACAACTGATGTTTTCTGAATGAAAATCAATCTAAACAAACCTAAACCCTAAAAGCGATATCTTTAGCTGTTTTTATGGTACTAAGGACGTGGGGGGGCACGTCCATGAGAGTGGGGGAACATCCCACTACAGCTCTCCAGTTAGGCTCAAACTGATACAAGGCCTAGAGCCCAGGTTTGGAACTGATTTGGATTTTTTTATAGATTACGCCATGCTCTTGTGGAGTTTTGAGGTAGCACTAGAACCATTGGAAAGAGAATGTTAAAAGCTTTCTAACAAGTCTAAGATCACCTCATTGGACTCGGTATGTATCTTCTATATTTGTTTGAAGTCAGCGCTGTATCTAGAGGTCGATCTGGATTTTAGAATATGCCCCGCTTTCATTCTTGGTCATCCTGGCCTCAAAGTGACGTGGTGACTTTCAATGTTCATCTCAAGAACATCCGTTACTCCATATGCCATCTCCTTGGTCCTTGCCCATGTTCCTAAGCACAATCACATCACAAGCATCAAATAGCAACCCATTCTCAGAAGCTGAATTATACATCCTTAGGAATGAGCTCACCTGATAATTCAACTTGCGTGCGCATGCTCTTGTCGTAGTTTCTTGTCTATCATCTTATAGATGAGTGTCGTGTGTATCCAAGGAAGTGATGTCCTCATCACCCGGCCCAGCCTAGAACGACACGCCACACCTAGTTGGGTCTACTTAGGAGGCAAGGTCTACTCAGAAAAGTGTAGTGACTCCTATGGTAGTGAAGTAAAATTGCTTGCAATTAATAGTAAAATTACTTGTGTTATGGTTACTGTGCTTTTTTGAACGCAGACAGGTGGTTGAACTTGAGACTGGCAATAAAATTTCTTGTGATTGGTAGTAAAATTACTTTACGACTAGCAGTAAAGCTACTTGCGATTGGCGGTAAAATTACTTGTGACTGGTAGTAAATTCATTGTAATAGGCAGTATAATTATTTGTGACTGACAGTAAGCTTACTTACGACTAGCTATAAATTTACTTGCCAAGTTGCCCCTTTCCTTTGGCCCCTTGCCGACCTACCCCTGGCCCCTGCGGCCCTATTAATGCCGCACTGCTGCATGTCGTGTGGTAACAACACCAGCAATGCCGTTAGGCTCATTTAGCAAGGCACGTCACAGCATGGGAATACCATTAGGTCCGTTAAGGCATGGTTGGGCATATAATTTTAAAATTTTTTTATTACTTTTTAGACATTGGTAGCTTAAAAAATTCAAAAAATATCAAATAATCTCCAACAATCCTAATTGTTTTTCTATAAATAGGCACACACCCTCCCTCATCCAGCCACAACTCCTCCCTCAATCTCTTCTCTTGTTTGTGTTGTAAAAATTGAGATACAGATTGTAAAACTTTGGCAAAATTCAAGAAAGAGGAGAGGGGGAAAGAACATATCATCCACTAGTTTCTTCTTTTATGTAGTAGAGATACAAGGGATTGAAATGACTAAATTGCCCTGGCTCTCAAGCTCCTAATCCTCATCTATCACTCCTTTCTTTCCACCACTAGCTATACCCCCGTCAACTCCAAGTCATGTGCTCACCTCCTCCAATTGTGGGTTTTTTTAGCTGTAGTTTATGTCTTTTGGCTTAAAATTTTGAATTCTCACAGTTTGCAAGAGAGAGTATGAAGGGAGAGAAACTTACGTGTGATTTTGATCGATATAGATGAATTCGACATAGTGTCTACTACAATCGACTTTTAGACAATATCTTGAAAAGATACACCGTTTGAAAGCTAGTTATTGTAGATAAGTTAAAAACCATAAACCTAAAGCCCAAAAGAAGATAGCATAAATCTCGCACGTGACCCATCACCACCGCAAGCGCCAGGCGTATGACCCAACAAACAACCATATATGAAATCATAATGGTGCTACGCAAAGCCACGAGCTCATGGTGTCCTAAACAAATGCCGCACAATCGATTGGGAGGGTTGTCTTGTAGGCTCAGTTCTTTTCGAATTATATCTTATGGTTTATGTTTTTTCTCGAATAAACAAATATGACTGTTTCTCCGTTGTCTATTCGAAGCGACTTATCAATATTCGGTTCGTTCGTATAAGCATTTACGCTAGGGCCAAAACTATTGGCTGCAGCTATAAGGCATTAGCTGTAGTTGAAAAGAACACAATTTTGCCACGCAAGAAACATCATTGTGGAACTAAATTCTCGATAAATTCTCAACATAAACGTCAAAGCAACAACACGATCAAAACACAATGTGGCCTAGTGTGTACAAGCCCAGCAAGATAACTGCGCGTGCTCTCTCCCCTTCCCTAGGATGATCAGACTAAGAACATATACAATAATGTCTCTTAATATTGTATCTAAGACATCCACTTTATTTAAAGATAGCACTAGAGATAATCTCTCTAACAGTAAATCATTATCTAACTATTTTATACTATTTTCATCATAACTTCCTACCTTATATACTATTTTGCGTTGGTTTATAGACTCAAGCCGTCTCTTGCGTAAGAAACAACACGTTGTTTTTCTTATCTTTTTATTTTTATATAATATTTTATTTATTTAATATAGTTAAAAGATAATTAAGATGATACTAAGGAAGATGCACTAGCAAGCAACCCATTTAGGGCCTGTTCTTTTTAGCTGCGGCTTATGACTTTTGGCTGAAAATTTTGAATTTTAGCTGTTTACGGTACATATTCTTTGTAGACCCAATTTTGAGAAAATACTCCGTTTAAAAGTTAGATACTGTAACGGCTACCAAAAGCCGGGCGGCTTGTGCCATGCCGAACACCCCTTACTTGGAAAACCGAACTTAGGCCCCGTTTGGCACAGCTCAGCTTCACTAGTGAAGCTGTTTTTTTTGTTTCAGCTTCACGAGCAGCTTCACCGGTGAAGCTAAAACTGTTTTGGAAAACTGTTTGGCAAAACAGCTTCATGCATGGCTGAAAGAGGGCAATTGTCCAAGACGTCCCTGTCTACCTGACTTGTTCTAATATTTGGAGTTGTATGTTTGTATATGGTCATATGAATTAAAAAATAATATATTTGAATGAGTATGAATTAAAAAATTAAAATAAAAAAATTAAAATCATTAGAGAAGTGCGAACGGTAGAGAAGTGCGAACGGGAGGAGAGGAAACAGGCGTGGGGACCCAATGACAAAGTGCTGTAATTTCTGTCAACTACAAGGGCAGTGGGTTCCTAAAACTGCGAGCCTGAGGGAGAGAGCTGTGAAAAGCTACTATTTTCAGCTTCACCTCACCCCATTCCCTTGTGAGAGCATGATTTAAGGAGTTTCATCCATAAAGCTGTTTGCAAAAAGAGTATTTGGCAAAAAAAACAGCTCACAACAGCTTATGAAACTGTTGATGAAGCTGTGCCAAACATGGCCTTAGAGCAAGTTTAATAAGGCTGATTGTGCTAGCTACAAGGGAATCCATGTCAGCATAGTCCTATGTGGAGGGGAGAGAAAAGGGGAGAGAGAGCCAAGCCGACTCCCATGCAAGAGTCAGGCTATAGCACAGGAAAAGATGCATTATCCATGCATGTACCCATAGAACTAATTGCTATACCCATGCATGTATTAAATTATCAATACCCATGTATGTATTAAATGATTGAGAGCTCTTGTGGAGATAACTTATAGCCAGCTTATTGTATGAGTTGAATGCGTCAATATCTTTTGATGACATGAAAATGTATTAGAGGTAGCAGCTATCTGTACTATTAAACTTGCTCTTAGAGCAAGTATTATAAGAGCAAATACAATAATGGTCTTATAGCCAAGCTAGTCAGCATTTTTGCTGATGTGGAGGAGAGAAGAGAGGAGAGAGATGAGAGCTTGGCTCTCATGCAAGCAACAAGCTGGGCACGGGAGTCTATACAGTGGTGGGCCTAGATAATAAATGTATGTGAGGAGGAATAGGAAAGAGAATGTGAGACATGGTACCACATAATAATAAAAAAAATCTTTTATAGACAAATTATTGTATAACTTGGCTCTTATAACTTGACTTATAGCCAAACACTTGGCTCTATTATTGGACTTGCTCTAAGAGGCTGTAAGCTGGCTGTATGCTGAGATGGAGGAGAGAAAAGAGAGGTGGGCTGTAAGCTTACAGTTAGCTGAAGCACAAGAATCAAGAAACTTTGTGAAAGGAAGGGGTAGGTCATACAGCCTTCAGCTGGCTGTAACTACTATATAAGTAGGCTGATAAGTGAGCTGTAAGTATTTATATAGTTAGCTGAAGGCTGTATTATAAGACTTCTCTTAATAGTTTTCGCGTTGCCAGGGGCGAAGCTAGAGCACTAAGGACCCGAGTGCACATATAAACCTGCTGTAAGCCTGTTGGGCCATATGTTCCATGCGTTATGTGTATATGGGCTTGCTGCAGGCCGGGTGGTGCATGTACTGAGCTTAAGGGAGTGCACAAACGGTGGAACTTAATTGCTAATTACTTAAAATTATTTTTTTCCCTGGTGCCGGTGCACTCGGCAAGCCCAACTTGGCTTCGCCCCTGCGCGTTGCTGCTGTCTGCGTTCGCCTCGCTCGCTCTCAACGCGCGGCAGCAGCTGCACGGTCGCCTCTCTTTCCGCCGCCCAATCGCCGTGGCGGGAAACCAAAAATGAACAGCGCACGCACCCTCTGACTGACAACTGGACCCCACCTCCCGAACCCCACGTGTCAGTCACACGCAATCCCCACCCAAAAACTCTCTCCCCGCTCGCACCTCCCCTTCCTCGGAGAGTCGCATCGCAGGCAACGCATTAATCTCTCTCTCCCATTCCTCCTTTCTAGTTCTCCTCTCTCTCTCTCCAATCCAACCGCGCGAGCGCTCAAGCCCAACGCTTCGGCTCCGCCTCGCCTCGCCTCGCACCAAACCCTAACCCCGACCTAGAGTTCCGGCGGGGGATCATGGCCGGCGACGGCAGCGACGCCTTCGAGAACGAGGCGGAGCCAACGGTCACCATCGGGGAGTACATCGAGGGCATCGAGGCCGAGGAGCTGGTAACCCACTCGCCTAAACCCTCTGATGTTCCTCGATTCGATTCGTGGCGGCGGCGGTTTTGACTGATGCTCAGGTTGTTGTTGTGGGTTTTGTTTGGGGGCCGGAACCCTAGGAGGCGGATTTGGTGCTGGGCGGGGACGACGGCAAGGAGTGCACCTACGGCGGCGGATACCTCAAGCGCCAGGCCGTCTTCTCCTGCCTCACCTGCGTGGCCGCTGGCGCCACCGGGGTCTGCACCGCCTGCAGCCTCGCCTGCCACGACGGCCATGAGGTGACCCGTCTCTGTGTTCCAGTGTATTTTGCCTTGTAAATATCTTGTTGCTCTTGTGGTTGAGTGCGTTTGTTCTGGATGCAGCTGGAATGCTGGATTAGTGTCTATTGGGGTGAGCAAGAGAACAGGGCAACAAAGTGGGTGTTGTTTTCCCACAGATTTAGGTAGATCCAGAGTGGAGGAATTTTCAGTTGTGGATTGCGGATTGTCACACTGACCCTGAAGTAGCAGCGGTAGTTGCGCGTGTGGTACTAGTGTAGTGAGCTGCGAATTGCTGTTTTCTACATTGTTCATGGTTTATTGTGCTTGCTTACCTGCCATGTGTGCTTGCATGACGTGATTGTTCAATACTCGTGGCGCGCTGTCCCGAGTGGTTCATATAGGTGTGCAATTGTCTAATGGCAAACTTGTATGGTCGAACTGGGTCTTTGTGTGATGTAGGATTGAGGTGCCATTTGCTGCTGCGATTGTGATTGCGCTGTACGTGTCATCACAACGAGAGGCGGGGTTACTGTATGAAAGCTATTGGGAGAGGAAAATATAGGCTATTGGAAAGTGTTTTGTGGTTTCTGGCTGGTCAATGTGGGATGCCACATAGTAGATGAGATACATTTGTTTGAACAGCAGTTACAAATTGATTTTTTTTCTTTTAGTGTACAGATCGATGTTGTTGTCAGACACTTTGAAGCAATTACGTTTTGCTGGAAGCCTGGAACCAAATATTGTTTCTGCTGTGTATGAAGTGCATGCATGACTCTTGAGTGATTCATGTAATGATAGTTCTTGCATTAGCAGTTGCCAAAATATCTGTGGGCATCTTCTGCATTAAGTACTACTAGACATTTTGGGGGAAGCTGTGAAATAGCTTGTGACTAGTTGAGGATTTTTCTGTATTTGATGAAGTTGAATCATGCTCAGTAAGTCATCCATGAGTACACACACTTACTGGAAAGCAATAGCTTCAATAAGCTGGTAGAGCAATATCTATATTCAGTGCCCAGCGGGGCTTTCAGGGTACTTCTGTACTAGTTTGCTGCAGACATGTGATTATTCTTTTGTGTTGGTTGATTAATATTGAGATGGCAGCCTGGCATGGGGCATATTCTGTCTTGACTGTAAAATACTAAAATTCCAGCAAGGTGCTTATTAAACTGGAACAATGGTTTGATTGATTTAAGATACTTTTGTGCTAATATTTGTAGGGTCCTGTCAACCAGTCAAACTAGACCGAATAAGTATATCCATTCAATTTAAAGTGCACTGCTGATAGCTCACTTGGGACTAGGAGGCTGTTAGACTAATAACTTCTTAGGTTCTTGTACATGTTGGAGTTAATCAGTGAATTTGTTTTCATGGCATTTGTGAATTATTGTGTCGTTGTTCAGTGCTTTTATGTCCTAAAAACAGTTTATTGAACTATAAGGGTGCTATAGTATCATATGAGCATGGTGAGCTATGGGGCCAATAATTTCTATGCTTGAACAGGAAGCTTTATTTTTCTGGTGGGAGACTTTTATGATCTAGAAGACTTGGAATGAGTACAAGCCAACGATTACAGTTGTCATCCTGATATAGAGGATGGGCTTGACCAATCTAATCTCTTAGGAAAGATGATTCTGTACGCCTTTATTCACATGAACAGTACACACTGCAGATATGTTTTGTTTGGTAGTTGTGCAACGGTATGATAGTTAGCTCCTACTTTGTTTGGATTATATCCCTTCCTTGGGGATTTAGTTTTCTCAATGGGAGTGATGCACTAGAGCCATCGAGTAGGAGGAATACCTTAGCCTCCCTTGGATATATATTTAGTTGGATCAAGCACATTCATCAGTGAGCACTGGGCACCAGGGAAATAAGTGGTCTATCAATTAAGTTACTTGGATGGAGTTGATTCTCTATCCTATATTGCTGTAACTTCAGAATATGTTAAGAGCTTGCTGCAGAAGGATTGAAAGGAAAATACAACCGCTTCACTCCAATGAATCACTCCATATCCATTGTGCATTCTCAGTACTGCAACATACGAATGGTAAGAATGGCCATCTATGACAATGAATGGGAATTGTTTACTTACAAAGGAAATGTCAAATTGTAGTTTCCTTGATGGTCATATATCTTTTTGATGGGCTTGATTGGATCTCTTGGGCTCTAAGCATCTCATTTTGAGGATAGTGACTTGTATGCTTACCCCAAATTCTCAACTCTTTCTAGTAACGCCTGACATAATTGTAAGATTCATTTCGGGTTGAAACTGTGTCCATGTTTATCCCTCAGTATATTTGATGCATCATGAATGAGGTGTGATCGCAAAGTCATGACTCATGTTCTTGGTGACATCTGTTGGTAGATTATAGCCATGCAGTGTATATCTGTTGGCACCTGGGAATCTAAAGATTATTAGTATGCTCTGGCATTTTTTAGCAGAGCAGTGACTCAATTGCATGGCAGATGTAGTGCATGAGATCACTTGTTATTGTTTCTTTTAGTTTTGTTTTGATATTTTCTCCCGATCAGTTTGGTTTCTCATTTGCATCAATAGAATTTAGGAAATATAGCATTATGCTTACTCAGTTGCTATCTTCTGCCATTTTTTGTTTGTACTTGCGTCTTTCGCACACAACTAATGCTTGAAAAGGTTCTGTTTGCTAAAGGTTGTTGAACTTTGGACAAAGCGAAAGTTCCGTTGTGAGTTGTGACTGTGGCAACTCAAAGTTTGGAGGTCGCCTTTGCAAACTTTGCCCTGAGAAAGATCCTGAGAATACGGCAAATTCTTATAACCATAACTTCAGAGGTTCCTATTGCACATGTGGTAGGCCTTATCCTGATCCAGAAGCCAAGGATCAAGTTGAAATGATACAATGCTGTGTTTGTGAGGACTGGTTTCATGAAGATCATATTGGTCTTAACTCTATTGAAGAGGTTTTCGACTTTCCACACTCTTCTTTAATGGGATCATATTTGTTAACTGTTCGTATGTTCCTATGTTCTGATTAGTGTGTGAAAGTTTGCATGATTGTATGACCTGGATCTGCATTTGTACCATCGTACCCTATTACCACTCAGAAAAAACATTGCTTCTATTTACCTCACTTTTGCTTCAGTACATATTGTTTAGATTTATGTACACATAGTATCGGCATGCAATGTGCTATTTTTCTGGTCCATTATTACCTTGCTGGATGAAACTAGATAAAAAAAGACATTGCATGATTAAAACTTAAGAGTGTTAGCTTGCCTGTCCATTTACCTTTTCTTTTCGAAAAGAACAATTGCCCATGCAATAGTTATGCTACTTGGAACTAAGCATCTCTTTTTATCATCTTTGTAACTAAGCTTATATATTGATTTTGCACATGTTTTACTTCTAGGCTTTACCAGGTGCTGCGAGCTGCGTACATATTTTTAATCTCACTTTGTTCTATCAGTAAAGGTCATTTCAGATGCCTATAGGATACGATGTAGCATCCTCTATATTTATTAGGTACTTTGTGTAGTTAATAGCTTTCTTGCCTTGCAGATACCACGAGATGAGGAAGGGGAGCCACTCTATGAGGATTTTATATGCCATAAATGCTCTCCTGTTTGCTATTTCTTGAAATTCTATCCAGATACAATTTGGACTTCTAAGCAGAAGTCCGTATCACAGGCTGGTACTACGGATTCAAATGTGACCGAAGGAGGACCTTCAGGTCATGGTAACATTGAGAAGCCTGAAAATGGTGCTCTTGTAGATCATATGAGCAGTGAAAAGAACTCTGCTGAGCATAATTCTGTAAATGTTATTGCAGCTTCAGAGAAGGTCAATTTGGACAGTTATGGTGGCAACTGTAAGCTAGGAATGGATATAAATATAACATCAGCTGATTCAGAGAAAAAGATGCCCTTTTTCATGTCTAAAGGCTGGAGAGAGATTCTATGTAGATGTGAAGCATGCACCAACTTCTATGCACAGCAAGGTATTGCATATCTTATTGACAAGGACTCTATTGAGGAATATGAGAAGATTGCCAAGCAGAAGAGGGAGAAGAAGTTGGAGCAGCAGGAAGGAGCTGAAGCAAATTTTCTCAATTCACTTAACCATGTCCAGAAGATAGAGATTTTGAGTGGCATTAATGACATGAAGAATGAATTTCAGTCCTTTCTGGTAAAAATCTCCTCTTATTTGATTGTTAACTATAAGTTGGTGAATAAATTTCCACATGCTTTGGTCCCTTGGGCTTTTGTGCCTTCATGTAAGTGTAGGAAAAATCCAAAAATGTTAGGTCCAATGCATTTGAAATGGTCAGTCAGCAAATAGCCAAATAACACAAATCCCCAAATACAACTTTCTTATCACAGGTTAAGTCCACAATAACTATGCCTATGCCAAGGCTCTACACATGGCCCAATGAACATACACACAAAAGGAACTAATGACTTAGCCAGCTCAGTATGCAGTATTGTAATAAACTGTGTACCTTTCAATTGTCGGTCATTAGTAAATGAGTTTTAGCTCATGGATTTGAATATAATGTTTGTGCAATGTTCCAATTTGTCAATTTAAATCTGTGATGGTAAAATAAAAGTATATGCAACCTGAGGAAAGTGTGTTTTAAAGGTAATAAGTATCATGAGAAAATAATAGAGGGTGCTGTACATTAACAAAAAAATAGCGCTATATACTCAAATGGCAATTAGATCCAATCCACTGGACCAACATCAAATTAATAAAAAAAGTAGAATAGAATGTCAGCAGGGTTCAAAATCCAGCACTTTGAATCCACACAAATCATTTGCAGTTTGCAAATGTTGTGGACTCATATTGCGGTAAACATTATACTAAAAGGAGGCGTTCGACTTCGACGCAGTTGGAAGACAAGAGAAACCAGGCACTTCCAATTGATGTGGCGGCAACCGACAACACCTGATTGGCTACAGTGGCCGGCAATATAGACGGGGCAGGGCGTACTCAGCTTGGTCTGTTAGTAAGTCTGATTTGTTAGCAAGTCTTGGATTAAGGAAAGTATTCTTTCTATATGAGTTAAGTTAGGATTCGTGTTTGGTATGAGAGAGTCCGAGTCTGCTTGCCATCCTCTGTTAGGTATGATATGTCTTCTAGTCGGTTTCTATTCGTTTATGTCCAGTCCTATATAATGGGACTTTGCTGTAATATGAAGACATGATTAATAAGAAACCCTTTTTAGTTCCTGTGTCTCAGAGCCTCCAAACTGGCCAGTGAAAACCCCGGATAGTCGGTTGAGGGTGAGTTCGCTCCACCCTGTTATCCCTTCCGATCAAACTGCAGTTCACGTTTGCACCTCCTTTCACCCATCTCTGACCACTGAAAACTTCTCCAAAGACGATAGAAGACCTTGGCAAGATGAGTACAGTTCTAATAAAGGGTATTGGGGAGATGAAACAGCAGCAAGGTGAGATCAAATACCAGCAGGAGTTGGACCGGGATGCTATTACACGGCTGCAACAAGCGAGTAAGGGCACTTCTTCAGGTTCATCGGCTACCGGCGACAGAAGTTGTGTGTTGGATGAATCCGTCGGCAAGTGGGAAAAGAGGGAAGATGAAAGAAGAGGCACACCACGATACCACAAGCTGGAGTTTCCAACATATGGCGGAGATGAAGACCAGTTGCCATGGCTCAATCGGTGTGAGCAATTTTTTTCGTGTACAACACACCTTGGAGGAGGAAAAGGTTTGGTTGGCGGCCTATCACTTAACAGATGTTGCGCAACAATGGTATTATCAATTGTAACGTGACGAGGGCATTCTGTCATGGGTCCGTTCCGCGGATTTCGTCAACATGTGTTTCGGTCCTCCAATTCGGAGCAACCCATTGGGAGAGCTGGCGCAATTGCGGCGGACAGGGACCGTGGAAGAGTATCAATGGCAGTTTTTGGCCTTGCTTTGTCGTGTCGAGCCTTTGTCCCCAAGCTAGTAGGTCTAGCTGTTCACGGCAGGTTTATTGCAGCCTCTGCAGAGAGATGTTGAGTTGCAAAATCCAAGCAATCTTCAGACTGCGATGAGTCTTGCTACAATTGAGGGAAGAGGGCGTATGAGCAACGGTTAGCAAGAACATCAGTTGAGGGAAGAGGGCCGAGGACCTTGGCTCCAGGCCGACCTTTAGTTGCATCGGTCAGTTGGGTGTCTCCGTCGATTCCGAAGTCCAATACCACCCCAGCGTCGGCTCCACGGTCAGCAGCTGCGGCTATGCCTCCACCGGTCGCTACACCAACACAAACCACACGTAGGAAAAGGCTCTCGACTACAGAGATGTCAGAACGCTGGGTGAAAGGTCTGTGCTACAATTGTTCGGGGAAATTCGGGCCCAGCCATAAGTGCTCCATGAAGGGGATCTATTTGCTGGAATTGAGGGAAGATGAAGAGGGTGCGGATTGTGAAACAGCCGTTGAAATTTCTTTGGATGCTCTTACTAGCGTGCGTGCAGGCCAAACTATGCAACTGCAAGTGGAAGTGGCAGGTAACTCTGTGCGGGCACTAATAGACATGGGCTCCACCCATACGTTCATTGATGAGGAGACAACTCAGCACATTGGTTTGGTATTCTCGCCACGTCCAGGCATGCAGGTGGCCGTGGAAAACGGGGATTGGGTGTCCTGTGCTGGTGTGTGTTTGCAGGTGCCATTGCTTATTGATGACGAACGATTTTCGGTGGATTGTTTTGCCATACCATTAGGTGGATTCGATGTCATCCTTGGGGTTCAGTGGCTCCGTACTCTTGGCCCAATTGTGTGTGACTTTGACCTTCTCTCCATGTCTTTTTGGCGCACGGATCATCGCGTTACTTGGTTTGGTATCGGTGCACAAGGAAAGATGGCGCGAACTCTCAGCATCACAGGTCAGGAACTCATGGAGGAATTGTTGCAGGAATTTGATGATCTTTTCGAGCCACCATGCGGATTGTCTCCAGCCTGGCGATAAGACTATAGAATTCACTTGCTGCCAGGTGCTGTAGTAGTGGCAGTCAGGCCTTATCGTTATCCACACCTTCTCAAGGATGAGCTTGAGCGCCAATGCAATGATATGCTCGCCCAAGGGATCATTTGCCCTAGCACGTTGGTGTTTTCTTCTCCTGTGCTGTTGGTCAAGAAACAAGATGACACTTGGCGTTTCTGCGTGATTATCGGGCGTTGAATGCCCAAACTATCAAAGGTAAATTTCCTATTCCAGTGGTTGATGAGCTCCTCGATGAATTAAAAGGGGGCATGTTATTTCACAAAGCTCGATTTGCGCAGTGGTTATTATCAAGTGTGGATGCATCTGGACGATATTGAGAAGACATTCCACACTCACCATGGACACTTTGAGTTTCTAGTTATATCCTTTGGTCTTACCAACGCTTTGGCCACATTTCAGGCCCTCATGAATGAGATTCTTCGAGCGTTCCTTCAACGCTTTGTTTTGGTGTTCTTTGATATCTTAATTTATAGTGCTTCTTAGTCTAAACATTTACAGCATGTTAGGACGGTCTTTCTGGTGCTACGCTCTCCTCAGTTGGTTCTCAAAAGATCGAAGTGTCAATTTGGTGCATCAACAGTGGCTTATTTGGGTCATATTATCTCCAGTCAAGGAGTCGCGATGGATCTGGACAAGGTATCTGCTGTCTTGGATTGGCTGACACCAACTTCAGTAAGGGCTTTGCGGGGGTTTCTCGATTTGACTGGATACTATCGCAAATTTGTGCGGAATTATGAAGTGGCGGCCCCTCACAAAGTTACGGAAGGAGGCATTTGCTTGGTCCAGTGATGCAGATGAAGCATTCAAAACTTTAAAGTCAGTACTCACTTCTGCTCCTATTTTGCAATTGCCTGATTTTTCGAAGCAATTTGTTGTGGATTGTGGTGCCTCTAGAACTGGGTTTGGAGCGGTTCTCCATCAACGCAAACGACCCGTCGCTTTCTTTAGTAGACAAGTTACTCCTCAACATGCGAAGTTGGCTGCGTACGAGCGTGAACTGATAGGGTTGGTTCAGGCGGTTTGGCATTGGCGACCGTATTTATGGGTGGCGCACTTTCTTAGTTTGAACGGATCATTATAGCCTCAAATTTTTATTGGATCTACGGCTTTCCACTATTTCGTAGCACCATTTGGTAAGCAAAGTATTTGGTTATGACTTTTCTGTGGAGTATAGGTCGGGTCATCAGCATACTGTAGCAAACGCTTTGTCACGGCGAGATGAGACGGGAGCATCACTTCATGCGATGTCAGGTCCTCACTTTGATTGGTTTGATCAGTTAAGGTAGGAAATTTCTTCTTCGGAAGAGCTCATAGGCTTCCGGAATGATGTGCTTTTTGGCAGTAAAGGCTCTTCTTGGTCGGTAGCTGATGAGTTGATTCTGTACAAGGGTCTTGTCTTCATTCCACTTGATTCTTCTCTGTTGCTGCAAGTGCTGTTAGCTATTCATGGGGCTGGACACGAAGGAGTGCAGAGAATGCTACACCATGTGCGTGCTCATTTTTATGTTGCTGGCCTACCACGAAAGGTGCACGAATTTATTAAAGGTTGTTCAGTGTGACAAAGAAATAAGACGGATCATCTTGATCCAGTGGGACTTTTACAACCTTTGGAGGTTGCCTCGTTCCGTTTGGACGGATATTTCTATGGATTTTGTGGAGGGCTTACTGAAAGTGCACGGTAAATCGGTTATTTTCACCGTAGTTGATAGATTTTCGAAGTATACCCACTTCATTGCCCTATCTCATCCGTATACTGCAAGTTCAATTGCTCGTGTGTTTTTTTTTTCTGAAATTGTCCGCCTTCATGGGATCCCTTTGTCGATTGTTAGTGATTGTGGTTCTATTTTTACAAGTAATTTTTTGCGGGAGCTTTTCTGTTTAGCCGGAGTACAATTGCATCTAAGTTCGGCTTTTCATCCGCAGTCCAATGGGCAGTCTGAGGTGGTTAATCGCATTATAACCATGTATTTGAGGTGTTTGTCCAGTGATCGTCCGAAGCAGTGGGTACAGTGGCTTCCATGGGCCGAATATTGTTATAATTCCTCCTACCAAACTGCTCTCTGCACAACGCCTTTTTGGGTGGTTTATGGACGTGATCCACCGCCTTTGTTGGTTGCGGAACCTGGGTGGCTGCTGTCGAACAACAGATGCTTACTCGTGATGTGTTTTTGGAGGAAATTCGTGAACACTTGCTTCAAGCTCAAGTCATAATGAAGCGGCAGTATGATCGTTCTCATAGGGACGTGCAGTTTGAGGTTGGTCATTGGGTTTGGTTACGACTGCATCACCGTTCGGCTTTGTCCCTCACTGGCCGTGTTGTCCCTACCATTTCAGATAATCGATCAAATTGGTTCTGTGGCATATCGTCTTCACCTTCCTCCATGAGCCAAGCTTCATAATGTCTTTCATGTGGCATCGCTTAAACCCTTCCATGGTCATCCTCTGGTTGACATTCCTCTATTGCTTGAAATTCATCATGGCCGAGCCGTGTGAGCACCTTTGTGGGTTCATAGTGTTCGTCGTCGTCGTGATAATTGGGAAGTATTAGTGCAGTGGAAGGATTGTCCGTCATCAGAAACTTCGTGGGTTCTTCCTGAATTTAAAGCACAATATCCTAACTTCCAGCTCGAGGATGAGTTGTTTCAGCAGAAGGGGGGAAATGTTGTGGACTCATATTGGAGAAAACATTATACTAGGAGGAGGCGTTCGGCGCAGTCGGAAGACTAGAGAAACCAAGTGCTTGACCAGAGCGACCAGACGCTTCTAGTTGATGCGGCGGCAACCGACCACCTGATTGGCTACAGCGGCTGGCGATATAGGTGGGGCGTACTCAGCTTGGTATGTTAGTAAGTCCAATTTGTTAGCAAGTCCTAGATTAAGGAAAGTATTTTTTCTATATGAGTTAAGTTAGGATTCGTGTTCAGTATGAGATAGAGTCCGAGTCTGCTTGCCATACTTGATTAGGTATGATATGTCTACTAGTCGGATTCTTTTCATTTATGTCCAGTCCTATATAAGGGGACTTTGCTGTAATATGAAGACATAATTAATAAGAAACCTTTTCAGTTCCTACGGCTCAAAGCCTCCAAACTGGCCACTGAAAACCCCGGACAACCGGTTGAGGGTGAGTTCGCTCCACCCCGTTATCCCTTCCGATCAAACTGTAGTTCACATTTGCACCTCTTTTCACCCATCTCAGACCACCGAAGACTCATCCAGAAACCTGCCCACATCAGCAAACTTGCTTGTTTCACCAATATGTTGTTCTGCATGCAACTAATCTTCCTTTGTTTCAACTATGTGGAGATAAATATATTTGAATATTTATCTCTTTCATGTTTGTATTTGTATCACTATGTCAGTTTTTTAAAAAGAAAATGGCATTTCCTTGTCCATATCATCTGTCCATGCGATCTATTTCCACATCAATCCAATTTCTTGATGGCAAAATGATGTCCTTTTCTTTGATCTTCTTAGGTTGCACATTTTATGTAGTTATATAATTGATATATTCTGTTACCTGATTGGTCTTCTTCCTTTGATACTTTGAGCAGGAATCTTTCAATCCATCAAAACCGGTCACATCTGAAGATATACGATCTGTTTTTGAGAATCTTGCTAAGAAGAAAAAACAGAGGTTGTCTTGAACTTCAATCGCTCCAGATCCTGCTTTGACGCTAATGCACCCACTGCTGGATTATTTAGTCCAGTGTCGGTTCGCTAAACTCTCGATCAGTTATTATCTGGCCACTGTCCTGCATAGTTTATGGTTAACTATGCTGTGGTTACCACGCCTTGTTATCTAGGTTCTGGCAGACTTAGTGTAATGCTAGCAGACATAGCAATGCTAGATGTTTCAAAGTCGCTCGCGGTAGATACTAAGGCCCCGGTTGTGTGAACGGCATGTTTGTTCCTTTGAATCAGAATGTTGTGAGATGGTAATCCGCATTACCCGAAACTGTGTTACGTTAGCGCTGCTGAATCTTTTTTTAGTACCTTTTGTGCACTTGTTGCTGAAATAGGGAGAGCCCGGGTTGGAACTTCGAAGAACCACTTTCAGGATTCGGCATACTGTGCAGTGGCTCTGTTGGATGTCTGGATGTGGGGTGGAGATGCGAGGTATACTGTTGCCATTGAGGCATTGAGCATGGCTTGCCGTTCACCCTTTGCAATGCCATATTACTTTGGCTATGCAGTGTGTGCTTGTTCATGCGTATCTGCAATGCATTCTTTCCACGTCATGAGTGTTGCATAAAGGAAACTGGTGATAAGAAATTAGCAGTGTCACGCGGGCCATGTTCTCTGTCCGGAAGATCCTATCTACTCTGGCCACTCGACGTGGTGAGACCGGACAGGATATATTTGATGTCTACGCTGTCATTGACGACAATGTAAACGTCCGTTTTGTTACGGCTATTCTGCCCTTGGTCCGTTTCCAATCGATGGCTTGGTCTTCTGGCAAAGCCATTTGAAACTTGTTTGTTTTTTAATATGTTTTTTTTATTCTTTTGTATTGTCTGTGAAACTATAATTATTTTTTTATTATTTTAATTAAATATTTTAGAAAAACTAACAGCTATAATATTATTTCAATCAAAAGTAAAAAAAGCCATCGCATTTTAGGGCACAGCTTTTGTCTGTATGCTCGTTAATTAGGACTCGGTGGGGTTTTGCCGTGAAAGAGGAGTAATACTTGTTAGGAGATTACAACAGGTAGATGAATGTGGATGCTCTTGATTAGACGGCGAGTTGCCGTCTTGATGGGACAGTGGTAGGGTGAGAAGTATAGCGTAGCAGTGTGGGACTACATCTGAAGAAATGTTTCTGTGCTCGGACGACTCACTTATGAAGAAAACCACGGACTACAGGTTATTCTTTTTTGACTATGGTTTAGTTTTTAATTGTGGTCTGTAATTTTTGGTTATTTATGTGAGAGATTATAGAGTAATTAAAACTCACGTGCGGTTTTTGCTGACAATGAAGTCGGTACAGTATATACTACAATTAACTTAGTAGACCTCATCTAAAAAAGATGCTCTGATTAAAAGTTAATTACTGTAGAAAAGTTAAAAACTAAAACTAAAAGCTGAAAAAGAACAGTCTACTAGTATAAAAGAGAAATTTATTGTCGTCTCACCCCTCCAACAATCCTTCTACCTATACTAAAAACCGGCTAAAAAGACAAAAAAAAAACTAAGAAAAACCGCCCACCTAGTAACCGCCAGTGGCTACACGTGGGTCGTACACGGCCGGTTTTGACTTCACGCGCCACGTGATGGTGAGAGGAGCATCCCATCACACAACACCAGGTGATCGGTAGGGTTTTTTTTGGCTTATAGCTGAAAATACAGTAACTAGCTGAAAAAAACACTGTAATTGACAGAAACTTATTTAGCATAATTAAATTTAAAAAAATTAAAAAAATATAAAAAATATGTTAGCATATTACGTATAATACAAACACATACGGAAAAAAAGAATCGGCAAAAAAGCTAAAAAAAGGTAAAAGTTCAAAAAAAGACGAAATTTATAAATAGTAAAAAATAAACCGGAAGTCAGAAGCTAAAGCCCACCCGATCGGGAGCTGCACAGGCCTGGTGTGTTTGCTAGGCTATCGATAGTTGGGTTGGACTTTTGAGGGCAATGAGATGGGTTAACTTAAACAGTCGGATTCATCATTCATCAGGTTCAATCATAACCATGTATCAAATGAACCAGTTACTGTTTACCAACACAATTTACTATTTACTAACATAATTTTTCTCAAAAAATTATCAGTATGATTCTTTTAATGAACCAGTCACACGTAGAGCCACATAACAGCATAACTACCCACACATACACCCACGACCATGATACTGTGAGTATAGAATTTATGATGTTATTTACATTACATCTGTTATAAAGTACGAGACACCTTACTATTGTAGCAAATGTAAAGTTGGAGTGACATTCTCGATTCCTTTGGTAACTAGTAACTAGATTCTACGGGCGCTATTGGGCTGTTGCACGCTTGCACCTTATGTAGGCAGTATCTTTATGTTCCATCAGCATTCAGTTTGCTTTAGTAGGACGAGCTTGTCGACTGGAATGCAAAGAGATATCTGGATTGGCCGCCAGAACAATTTAGAGGGTGAGCTTGGAGACCGTCTGGGGTCTTCGGACATGGGATGTGTACTCCTGGTTTGTTGTTGGGGATAGATCAAAATTTTGCCTACCATTTCTCTAAAAAAAATACCGTTTCTCAGACCGACATCCAACAGCCGAAGCACACACATCTCCAAGCATAACTAACGTTAGAAAATTTAATCTGGTATTTTCGAAAAATACCAGGCGCCCGATAATTAACGAACGCTTGGACAACATGTCGGACTGGTTTTGCCTCCGACCAAACAGCCTCCAAGACTCTGGTTCCGTTGCAGGGACATGACATATTTCAGCAGCAAAAGCTGGAAGAAATAATCAAACATGGCCTCTTGATGATGCCAATACACACAAGATCTAAGAAAAACGCTAACTTATAAATCACTGATCTAAATACAGTAAAACCTAATACAAATCCTCTTTACGATATCAGAAACCTATTCCAATTATGTATCGTGAAGATCGATACAAAAGTTCCGATTTTTATTTAAAAACAAGGAAAGTTACATTAAAACCGGAAAAAAGGAAAACCTTGATTTACTCTTACTCGTGAGTCTTTGATAATCTACATGACCTTTGATAGGCTCTTGCATATTATAACAAGCTACATCATAGCACGAATTCAAGTCAAAACCCTCATAAGAGCAAAATCACAAAATCGTCTCTCTTAAGGAAAATTGGGTAAACTCATTAACTTCCTCTAGAAGGTGTCTAAATGGATGAGATCTAATATCTAAGAGATATCTCCACCTTTTACATATCTTTGGCGCTATGAAACAAGAAAGCTAAGTAAATAAAAAACACAAGAAATGATCCATAGCACAACTTACTTAGGTAAATTTTGGATATTTATTTCACTTGGAGATAAATATTTTACAGTCACTCCCTCATGATGGTAGGACTTTAAGTTTAGAGCACACACATAAGGCTCCTCACAAAGAAAACCACAACCCTAGACTTGATGACACATCGCGATTTTGCAAACCGTCACTCCACCCGGTATTGGATAATTTCCTCAATTGTCGCCACGGTCATCATGCCTTGTTCATGCCATTGACTGTAATAATCATCAAAGCACCTGCATATCAAAAAACAAGCGATCGATCCATGCACAAATGATATGCATTTGGCTCCTATTAGTAAAATATATGCATGAACACACACCATAACTAACACTTACATGGACATTTCATGACTAACACTTATATGAAAATCATATGATTAACACCTGCATAGACTCCATCATAACTAACACTCAAACCCAACTCAACCTGGCACATGGACCGGTCTGACCGTAGCACCCATGCCAGTTAGACCGCCAACACCTCTCCGGTCAGACCACTATGATAAGGCTGGTCAGCCTACTCTTAATTCCTTCATGCAATGCAACGCAGACTTCTCTGAAAAATAGCTACCATCAACAACGAACTTGTACCACTGTACACTGGTCAAATCGTCATGCACTCGCCGATCAGACCGCCGACCAATTTGACCACCATCCAAATGACCGTTAGTGAAAATCCTGTCAGACCGTCGTCACTCCGATAGCAAAATCAGCGATTCAAATGGCACAAAAGTAAACTCAACTATTGATAATAAGACAAATAAAATTAAATGCTTTACCATCATGAGGCTACCACTATCATAGAGCTGCTACCGCATGGGTTTACATGACGTGATCTCGCGGCGATGGCGACGCCCCAGCTGCCGCCCTCGTCGACGCATGGCGACCGCTAATTATGGACAGCAGCTAAAGGACGCAACGCAAATCGGATGGAATTAATCGACGAGATATAGGCCCTGTTTGGATATGCTTATCTGAGAATCGATTTTAATTTGATCAAGATTTTCTGATAAGTCGCGATCTGAAGAATCTGCGATCTGAATAATCTGAATAATCCTGATGGGGCTTGCGGTACAGGATTTTGGATTCTCAGTGCAAATGCTGATTTTTCCCACCGCGGTGGTTGAAAGAATCGAAAAATAATCAAAGCGTTTGGGTGGGATTCTCGCTTAATTCTACCCAGAATCGGATTTTAAGCGTATCCAAACAGGGCCATATATGAATGGTCCCCCTGACGCCTGCTACAAGCTAAGATCAGTGACACACGACGGTCGTCATTCATTATCTCTCTCTACATAAACCAGGTTTTCCTATAATTTTCTTTTCGCAACTTGATTTGGATTGGACCCCAGGCTCTCCAATCTCGTAGTTGCTCCTGTATGGTAGTAGCAGGCAGGTATGATATGCCATGATTTGATTTGGACGCATTAATTGCATCGCTCCAACGATTAGCCATCCCACCCATCTTATTTGTCAAATCTTGCTTTTTTTTTAGTTTATAGAATATAAATTTCTCTAAATAAATAAATAAAATACTTTTATTGTCTAGTTGAACTGATTTACCATAATAATTTTTTCGAAACGACTTATCAACTTATCGGTATTCGATTTATCCATACAAACAATGATATTAAAACCAAAAACTATCTATCGTAGACATAAACCATCAGCTACAGCCGAAAATTCCTACCATCAATTCTCGCGGCTTTGTCTGCATTGTCCCAGCAGCCGCAGTTGTGCCTTCCTTCACACTGGCCCACTCCATGAAACATGGGCTGGCTGTTACCATGCCGAATAAGAAAAATAAAGAAGAAGATTCAGAAATAGACGATGCGAAGTCTCGGCCATCTTATCAGAATCTTGATGGTCCAGGACTCCAGGTTGACAAGGGAGAGAAATTAATGTATTCAGTCGTTTTGCAAGTTATGTTGGGGTTTTTACCTATCTTGGACCAGAAGCGTTGATTTCTGGTGGAGCAGTCGCAACAATTTAAATGACATATCGGTGGTACTTATTTAGGCTTAAAAGTCTTGGTTTATAACTTATTTTATACTGTAGCAGCTAAAAATACACGATAACTGCTGGTAGCCTTTTCAGCGTAATTAAATTTTAAAAATATAAAAAAAATATATCATCATAGACAATAAAAATAAATAAGAGAAAAAACAAAAAAATCTAAAAAATATATATCATTAAAAAATAAAAATAAAAAACTAGAAATCATAAATTAGAAGCAGAAAGTCTAATGACCCGAGCCGATACATGTCCTGGAATTAAAAAAAAACAGTGACTGTCGCTAACACTTATCATTCTACCACACTAGTACACTGTTCTTGGTGTAGATTATCATTGGAGTTATGTTCCAAATAAAAAAGAAAACAGATTGTTTTAACCTGCACCTGCAGATACTGCTGCTGCTGTTTGGTACTTGCTTTGTCTCATGGAGTGGCGGCAGCAATGTGTTAGCCATGTGGCTACAGTTCATATGTGGTACCATCATGCTCAACGCAAATACTAGTGCGAGGTTGTCACTGTTCTCAATTATGCTTCTCGCCAAGTTGCATTGCATCATCCAGATGACATGCTCATGTCACCCTTGAACAAAAGTCACTTTTAGCCGTATTTAACGTATTATTTATATAATAGCACTTTTTTAATCTTAATTATAAAAATGACACTACCCCAATGACGGAGTGGCAAGTTTCTCGAGGTGACACATGGTGTGCTGACCGAACGACAGGTTCCTCGGGCCAACATGTGGCGGAGGCCGGGCAGTAGGTGCCACGTGTCGTCCTGAGAAATCTGTCATTCAGTCACCGGAAGGCAGGTAGTGCCATTTTTGCAATTGAGACTGAGAAGGTGCTATTTTTGCAAATAACACGTCAAATACAGTTATTTCCGCTAATAACTCTGTCACCTCTTTGATCTCCCGATCACATCTAGATTTCATTCTAATTAGTTTTCATTTACGAACCCGTTTAAAACTTAGGAATTTCACAAGAGAAAATGGTTCAATTCTTTGGTTAGAGAAAAATCGCGTTCCAAACGGGACTAAAATGGTTTCATTCCTTAAATGGGATAAAACGAGGAGAGGGAAGCTTGAAGCCACTTTTCCATGGTTTTCTTAAATTATTATTTTGAGAGGCTCTTCCTGTCTTCATGTTCTTTTGTAGCCGAGAATAATGGCCTGTTTTTTTATTTGACATATGACTTTTGGCTGCGGTTTATAGTTTTTGGACTGTTCGTAAGAGAGTATAGCGTAACAAAAGCTTATGTACGGTTTTGGCTGATATAAACAAAGTAGTTACAGTGTATACTACAATCAATTTGTAGACCCTGCCTTGAAAAGACACTCTATTTGAGAGCTAGTTACTATAGAAAAGCCAAAAAGTAAATTTTAGAAGCTGAAAAGAAAAGGCCCAATAAGCACCAATTCGTTCGGTTGGTCCTGATGGGCCCGTTGGATTTGACTTCATGGACGAATACGAAAAGTGCTTCTTAGATTGGATAATTATAAATATTAGAGGAAAAGCTATCTATTTTGTACATCAAGAAGCATTAATAAAGAAGATGGTGAGATTGTCTCTCTTACATATGTGTCAATTGTTTAATGTGTTTATTGGCTATTGGATCGCTTGGTGATACTAGTTTCTCAACACCTTATCTGGATGATAACTCTATAGGCCACGGTATTGTCAGACCCCAGAGCAACAACTCCAGAATTCTTTGTGTAAATTGCACTAGTTCAGAATCAGCTAGTGCACATAGTGATAACAAGGATATACATATCAAGCACAATGACAAACTTTCTTTACTTGAATATAGACCTGATGGCCAAAGTTTACATCTATGACCCATAAACTAAAATTAAATATAAGCAGCAAAAGATAAACACCAAAGCGGAAGAAACCCAACAAGCTTGCCCATAGGCAAACGACAGCAAGATACAGCCTATACGTCCTGATCCTTACCAAAGTCAAAGCAGTCCTCCTCTAAGCAACAGAATTAAGCAAGGGTGAGCACATAAAATGTATTCTGCAAATTACATGGGAGAATACAATATTAATGCAAGGCTGACAAGTGAAGGCATATAGGGTTAGTTAAGCATAAAACAATATTTAAAGAAATACAATAAATAGATTGAAAATGACTGAATTTAATATAGTAAATAAAAACAGTATTGTAATCAAAATAGGTACCGTTAGTGCAGACCTATCCCCCACAATAACCTATCCACGGCATCTCACCCGGACCATCTTTCTCCAAAAGATCTTATATGAATTCCATCCATCCATAAGCATTTTGTAAACCACTTTTGACCGTGAAAAATTTTACTCAGCTTGTTCATGACCGTGGGCACGACTATCTAGGATAGTTTATATACTCTGTAGAGCTTGTACAACTTTACCCACAAAATATGATCATCTCATAATATTGGCCATTACATGCTTCCGTAGGCATGCGACTGAAAACATCATAACAATGCCTTTACAATGCAAAGACGTCAATCTGGCCAAGACAACACTATGTTTTCACCCAAGTAAGGAATTTACCAGACTGGGACCCCCTCTTGAGCCGAGTGAGACTTCACATGGCCTACGCCATGCTCACTTTAAACCTACTGCGAGACTCAGGTTGGAGCCTACAAATTAGTCAGCCAGAACTATCTCATACCAGCCTTATGGTAGTACAAAAGGGCTTTGTAGCAGTAGCTCACATATCGGTCTTTAATTGACTTAGGCACTTCCCACATACCCCTTGTGCCTGGCAATCAACATTGTATCACCGAACAACAATGCATGCCAGTAAGCACCCACCACCTAACCATTTTCCTAGGTCTAAACTAAGTCTTTCTTGACTTATCAAAGTCAAGAATACATTTTAAAAGCTTATCATTTTATGTGAAAAATGTATCCCAAGCCTAGATTTATTTCTAAGCAAGACTAAGCATTTGCTACAAAATGTTCCAGCTAATACTAGTGTACTAACAAAATTTTATTCTAGGATAACAAGGTACATAAATTTGCAATATCAAAGGTGTTATACCAAGTAGGTGTTAACTAAGTTTAAAACTGAAATTAAAATACTTTGAATAAACATATGCATGCAGAATAATTTAAAATAAAATAATTTTATTTTACAATCTGGGATCAACATGATCAAGGTGTATGACTTGTCTTGCTCCATGGATTGATGCAAATCCTCATTGAAGAATTCCTCAGAACGTCGCAGTCTGTATGTCAAAATAACTCACCAAACTCAAATAAAATCCAATAAATTCAAATAAACTCCAAATATTAACAAGGAGGGTATAAATGGATATATTGAATTTTTTTTATGAATTTAGAAATTTGAATTGGTTCATTCGGAGGTTGGATGTAAGAGAACGGGCTCCAGGAAGTTTAAATTCTAAATAAAAAGAAAAACTAGAATTTCTAGAATTATTTTTCTAAAGGAAAAGATATTTATGATGTCAGCATGGGAGTTTGAAATTATTTTTCTAAAGGAAATTTAGGAATTATGATGTCAGCAGAGAATTTAATTTTAAGCCAAATTAAATTTCTAAAGGAATTTCTAATTTATGACATCATGCTATGTTTGCCCTACACGTGGCCGCTAACATGGCACTTTTTGCTGACATGGTTGCCATCTGCCTGACACATGGTGCTAATGTAGCCTAGGGGTGGCTCGGTGCTAATGTAGCATGCCACGTGGCATCAAAGTGGACCTGTGCCATTAGATGGCAGGACACGTCACTTCCACATGTGCCAAATGGTCGATGTGGCTCCTAACTAGGTTGGAGGTGCTAGGTGGCATCTGCGTGGCAACCATGCCATTAGGTGGCACACCATGTGGTGCCTCATGGGACTTGAGCGATGACGTGGCTCACCGACGAGGGGTGGCGCATGGGAACCAACGGCACGCGGGTGCTCCGGTGCATGGCGGTAGTCGGTGAGGAGCAGAGAAGGGAGAGGAGGCCATGGGGAGTTCACCTCACTTGATTGCGGGGCTCTGGTGCAGGGGGGATTTGTAGGGTGCGGAGGGACTCATCGGCTGAGGATTACTCACCGAAAAATGGACAATGGCGGCGGCGTTTACGGAGTTAAGGACAAGGTGGGTGAGGAAAAGGGGGAGGAGACGGGCACATGACCTGCGGGGAAAGAAGAGGAGAAGGAGGCAGCCTATGCGAGAGAAAGAAAGGCGGGCGGAGGCATCGGCGGAAATGGCGGTGGTGGCTAACAGAAAGAAAAGGTGCAGCGGGAGGAAGGAGAGGAAGCTGACAAGGCAGGCCCATGTGCAGCGAGAGAGGGGGAGAGGAGAGAGAGAAAGGCGGGCGGCCGTCAGATGGGGGTCACGCAGAGGGAAAAGGATCCGGCCGTCCAAAGGTGTGGGCACAGGATAGCTACCGCATGGCGGTTGATTTAATCCTATTTTTCCACGTGGCGGCTTGAGGGAGGGATTTTAATTGATTTCTTTTCAAATAAAAGCCAAAAGATTCAAATATTTTTTAAAAAATAGCAAACAAAGTCCAAAATTTTTTAGAAAATCACATAAAATCCAGATAAAGGCTAATTAAGTCAAAATACTTAATTTAAATTAGGATTTTTATATAAATTCAAAATGTCCTTTATTTAATAGTATTTTATACTTAAATTACTTTTCAAAAAGGACTTTTTTAAAAAATAGAAAAACAAGGTAAATAAAACTCAAAATTTAGGCAACCAAATAACCTAGATTTTTTATTTTAAATTAAATTATTTTTTCACTAATAATTTTTGAAATAAATAGTTGGGTTGTTACAGGTATATTGTCAGATTTGATCACCATCTCTTCTAGTAGTGAGAATTAATTATGTAGATGTGTTTATTGTTCTACTCACAGTATCAATCTGTTACATAAAATAATTTGGGCACTAGAAGCCTTTTACCTGAACTGGTTGAAGCCATGTGGCGTGGCTAACTTGCCACTGATGACCCAAGCACCACTGTCCGTATGGGCGATGCCCGGTCGCCGCGCTCGTACACGCATTGAAGCCTTCGTAGTGCCCCATCCCTTGCCGCCTTCCTTGGCCTACATGTCGGTGCTGACACATTGGCCACCACATGCGTCGGCACTGGCCTGCATGACCAATGCTCTAGCCGTCATCCACCTCCCGCGCTGATAGTCATACCGATTTGGTCACTCACACGTCGGCCCTACACTGCTGCATTGTCCTCTACCCATGTAACCCTCGTCAGTTGCCACCTCAGCTTATGCCCACACCCGCGCTACCTACTGTGCTGGGCCATCATCACTGACCACTCGTGCGCCCCTCATTGCTCGGCCTCGCACTGACCCGGACCCTCTACGCCGCTCCAACATGTGCTGACCTGACGCTATCCACGTGCCAGCTTTGCACGCTGCTTTTGCCACCTTGCCATGTACCAACTCTGCCTGTCGCCTCTATCCCATGCATCGTCGCCCCTGTATTGCAGATCGAGTGATGTAGGCAAGATCGGATCATGCTCTTATATGAATATGGGCCGAATTTGATTAAGCTCTTGATCCAATTTCGTGAAAAAAAGAGAGAAAAGAACTCGATCCAGTTTTGGTAATTTTATGGAAAGGCCCTTGGATTTTAGAAAAATTATAAGGCAATTTTGTGGAAACACCTTGAACTTTAGAAAAATTATAGAGAATTTCAGATTTTATATATTCTTATGGAATAACCCTTTAGGATTCCGATTTTTGCACCGGATAAGTATGTTCTAAGGTTCTTTTGTAACCTAGACCCTTAGTTGTAGGTTAATTACTTTAATAATATATTTAATTTGTGCAATAACCATAAATAATCCTAAAAACATTTAGACATACGAGCTTCCATAAATTTATGAAACATTAGACTTAGTACATATTTTCTAAGCAACATAGTTTGTGGTTTTTCTATACCTAGCATTGTGTGTCTGAGGCAATTAATTGCTGGGTTTTTTGGCAATTCAAAAAATTGCTAGAATACATAATTTATTACTCTCGAACACATGGTTCTAGGCATTCTTGGGAATGAGGCCCCGAGTGTTCTTGGGTACGAGGTCCCAAGTGTGAGGATTTTGCACTAGTTTCATGCATTTAAATTATTGTACCAATAGTAAAGTTGTAGAAAATTGCATGAAAATTTTGGGATATGTTAAACATCACTATGAGGGATCTTGACTGCCCTGGATGGCAGCAACCACCTTACATGGACACTGAATATTAATATTAATCATATACTCTTATCTCTTAGTTAAACCATGATACGGGGAGTAGTGCCACTCACTACCACACAGGAAGTGCGATTGCACACATAATCATGCAAAAGTCAATTGTGCTCCTGTGGGCACAACATGACTGGATAAAATTGTACTTTAAGGACAAAAAGTCCGCAACATAGTATAATCCTGTCATGCACCATATTGTATCTCAATTAAGGCTATGTATCAAGGTAGTTACTAAAGCTGACATGATTGATAAGACTATATCTACCTTCCATCCTAGAAACATGACTTTACAATAGTAGTATTGTCATACCAACTATGTTGAGTATTCTTAATTGATCTTTGCTTTACTAGTTGCGGAGAAGTAGGGTGATCTCCTATCGTAGAACCACACTACTAATCCCATAGTAAATACGTATGTTCAACAAGAGCATGTAGATACTCAAAAGAAAGGGAATGATCATAGCCACAGAGATGCTCCTCTTACCTGTAGTAAATATGTCTATAGTACATACTTGCCAGTAGCTTCTCTTACCTATATTAAAAATCTTTAATCTTACATGGAATAAAATTATGTTTTGTATGCCTAACATTGTAAATAATATATTGCCTTGCCTATTAGAATTAATTATTAAATGCGTTCTTGATATCCACTAACCCTCAGAATAACCATGCAGGTTACTTATCCACCAGTCCTTTGTGTGCATTAATGCCTACTAGTTAAAAGGGGTAGAATTTCCTAGCAACACATGAACAACTAGAATTTATTGGCCTTATATCGATCTCCAAAGAATTGTTTTGGCAAATGAAATAGTATAATCCTAGGACAAGCATAGAATAACTTGCACCCTAAGACTTGAAGTCTATATGATTTCACCAATTGGCAAATTATGTCTTATTTAAGAACTCTGTAAGCCAAAAATTACATGATTTGTGTAGATTTCCCGCCAAATAAAAATTGTACTCTTGTAGTAGTATGATTGCAAAATATTGCTAGAAGCATTTGAGCAAAGCAAATGTAGGAAGCATACACTATCACTAAGAATTTTTTATGGTTGGCGTGAAAAGGGGAGGAATTTGGGGATAAGAGGCAAAATTGATATGAAGAGGCATAAGAAAAATATGAAAAAAGGATCTATGACAGTCATAATGGCATATCTTAGGTCACAACTAGAAGCAAAATAAGCCCTAACCTTTATTGCATAAATTTGAGAGGTTAATAAATTTATTGTATAATGATTGTTAGTATCTAGAAGATATGAAGAATGACATTTATGTTATCTTGTCACCAGCTATAATATTTGTAGCATATGGTAGGCGTCTGACATGTACATTCAGTAATATGCCAACTTTCAGCACGTAGGTACATACATGGCTAGATATTGTTGTACCACTGAATCGTCACTCGCCACTGCACAAGAAGGGTAGCTGCTCACCATAGCGTAGGAAGTGCTACCGCTTGCTACATGTGGCACACATTGAATCACGCCATATTCATCGGCTATGATACATGCATATTGGTATAAGTGGTCTGAAACCACTACACCATTGTCAATTATATTATGTGCTAGGAGCAAATATACACCCAAAATAAAAGATGATGATATATTGGATTATAACGATCCAGAATGATCTAGATTGGCCATATTTATTTTGGCATCTTAATAGAAGTCAGACATATTGTCTATCACCCACTTAAATAAAGTATCATATTTTTCTACAATAATTAACATTCCCACAAAATAGTGAAGCTTTTTTGGGTGATTCATCCTAGGTTGTATTAAAAAAATCTAGTATTTCTATGTAGATTAATTATACTCAATGCTTTTATGTCTTAGCATTATATTTATGTTCTTGTAGAGCATCCTATAGATTTATAGCATGACGTTAGAACATACTACTTGTGACCATAAGAAAATATGTCGTGTAATCACAAACTTGAAGTTTGAATGATCCAAATTAGTTTAAATATGATATGAGTAATTGGCTCAAAATTTGGGAAAGAATAATGAAGCTAGAACATAGAATAATCTATAGACACAAACCTTTGTTCGAGCTTCCTCATCACAGAATAATAGCCAACTAGGAGTTGGGATAACCCTGAGTTGTTAGGTTCATGCATGTTTTTCATGTGACTACATTAATAAAGTCTAGCTCACTGCATATAATGAATAACCCCTAGATGATTTCCGTGTGAATTGAACGAATGAGACATTTCCCACATAATATCACCACCATAGCATACATCTATAGGCCTCCACATATAGTTGGAGATATATGTTAGATATGAAATTCCACCAATCTAGTGCCCATGATAGGGGATTTTGTTAGACCATGTGATGGCCATGCATTTTGTTGATGATGAATAATTGACACTTGGTTTTATTGGAATTTACATTTGTGAAAGATTTGATCAATGTTCTTCTGTGCTTGAGTTTTCAGGTTGGCAAAATGACCACATATGGTTTTGACCATGGATGGTAGTTCGATCGGCCTTGTGATGACTGGTTCGATCGGCTCTGTGAAGGATAGTCCGATCGGCAGGTCCAAACAGCAAAATTACCATGCTAGGTAATTGGTAAGCTTTAATCTCAACTAGCAAACTGGTCGTAGCTACAGTACCTTGTTCATGGTCGTAGCTACAATACTTTTTCATAGTCATAAACTTTATTGGTCGATAGTCCTAGACTTTGTAATTGGTACTCATAGACTTCATGGTCGATACGAGTGCTTTAACTCTTGCTATCCTTGAGTACTTCGAGCACTCGTGTTAAGCCAGCGGTAAAACTGGATGGTGGTGATCGGTGAACAGTGTTCGGAAGAACGGTATTTGTAGACAGAAGGACTCGGTATGCGGCAGTCAGTATTCGGTGGTTCTAGTCATTAGCGATGCTTGGTATTCCTGAGTGTTTTGAGCGGAGCGGTGGTAATTCCTGAGTACTTGTGTTTTTTAGTACTTGTTGAGCTAGCAATCATATTGAGTGACTTAAGGTTGATTTGCGGAAAGCGATGGGACTTGTGGTCGTGGACGACTAGGTTGGTGTTTGTGGATGGTTAAAGGTGTGGTTGAGTGTGTATGCTGGTGACAGACAAGTTGTGGAGAACTTGTACCGGGAAAACGTTTTAGTCTTTGATGTGCAGGTTGGTGTGGAGATGGTCATAGTTAGTGACGAGGAAGATCAGGACTAGGATGAGAAAATCTAAGGTCCAGACGGTTGAGGATGTCATGCGAGATGGTCTGGCTCACGTTAGAGCACATAGAGATCAAAGGTGGCGATTTGTGAAGAAACTATGGGCGGTGCTATCCTAGAGGCTTCTATATAGAGGTTGATGATATGAGATGAAGCTACAGGAGGTGCGTTCCTAGAGGTTTTATTACGTGGTAAGATTGAAAATGTAATGGAAGGAGTCCATAATGGGAAGGTTTAGAGATATGATAAAACCCGTGTTTAGAAGAGTTTCAGGTTCCTTGATTTGAGGAAGAGATAGGATTGTGTGTCCAGGTGATAAGGACACGGTTTGTGTGTCCGTGTGGGAGATAAACATGGTTTAGGGCTCTAGCATATAAAAGCAGGGAGATGCCAATTGTTTTCGTAAGGGGCTTTGGAAAAAGCTTTTTATGCTAGGGTTTTTGGGGTGCCATGAGGGTGCTTTATAGCCAAGAACATGATACAGATATAATAGATCAGATCTATTTTAGACAAGTTAGCCAGCGTCAGCAGTGTATTTTCTGAGCATCATTTGCTTGTGTCTTCAGTGCGTTCTCATTCGAGCGATCAATGTATTCGAGCGGCTGAAGTTTCCAAGTGGAGGGAGATTTCGACCACGTGCAAAGGTTTCAAAAAACGGAAATAATCATTCACCTCACTCTGATTGCGCCATACGATCCTATAGATTTTTATGATATGCTATTAAAGAAAGACATTCTTGGTATCAGGGGGAGATAAAAGCCCAAAATTGTCGAATGCCTTGGTATTTTCTGAGTGAAAAATCTTTCTTATTAAGATTCACGCACTAGTCAAGGTGAACCAGATGTTTAGTTGATACTCTTGTGGACCAGAAGCGGAAGGTTGCTAGATAATTTTGAAAAATCAAGTGTAACTATATTGTGTTTGCAAGAAGCTAACTCACTGCTAAGAGTGGTATAACCTGGGGGGTTTAAATAGTATATCCACTTAGGTGGCATGACTTGTTGTTCAATTATATAAATATGCATGAACGCCTGCGGGTTCTATGTTCTAATGACACTAGTCAGCTAATGGTTAAACGCTCCTTAAGACTCCTTGAGAGAATTCATCTAGAAGGTGACCTCATGAAGATGCTGAGCAATTCAAAAGAAAAAGACTCACCATGAAGATGAAAATCCAGCAACATAAGCACGCACAAACCATAATGCTAGGAATTCAGAACAACTAAGAATCTTTTGTTTTGGGAAATAATGAAGATTTGATTAATAGTGAAATAACCTCTAATTGTGAGGATTTGGGACAAAAGAATAGTTGTCGACAACATTACCTCTATGATTGTGAATGTTTCTTTAATGAAAACTCGGATATGGAACTAAAGTCCATGGCAAGAGATGCTTGAAGCACTCGTAACAGGTCAAATAAAGAAAGCAATTGAGGCTAAATGGGTATCTTGAACAAGAAGTTTATACTTAAGGGGTCGCTATGAAAATAATGAGGTGGTCAGAAGCAATGGTTCATAGGTCCTTGTAGAAGAACAATACTCGCCTATTATGGATGAATGAATATTTCTGCTACATAGTATTTCTTACAAAGGGCATGAATGGATAAAGAATATACAGTTAATGGATTATGAAAAATTCGTATGAAGAGATCCTTGAAGGACTCTTGCTTCATAATGAAAAGGAAAGAAAATCACAACATATATAAAAATAAGTGTCATACTTATTAATAATATGTCTCAACCTGAAGAATGAGCATTTTCTTTGAAGGAATAAGTTAATAAGTTGACTTACCAGTCGATATCTAAAATCACACCAATGATATATGATCCCTTGAAGTGGACAAAGACACATATAGCCTTGAGAAAATGAAATAAGAAACCATCAGACCGGAAGTGTGCCTATAAGCACTTATTAGTGCATCTTCACTAGGAAGATAGTGGAAGTGGCAGTATCCTCTAGTACTACAAAAGTACGAGATACATTGGTGATAATAGCAATTTGATTTATCCACTAAACACCAATGTTAGACTGGTTATATCTTACTCTGTAGTGGTACAAACCAATTCTTATAGTCCTAGAGAATAGACTAATTAGTTATAACCTTGAAAATGTACTTAGAGAAAGTTACAAAGTATTTAGACTAAATAAAGATCCTTGAGAATTTATATCCAGAAAGTATGTGACATTGCAACTGATTTACCCTCATAGTTCTCTATAAGGACAAAATTTTGCTTGTGTTGCATAATTGAATGGTGGTTATTTGAAAATGTTAAGCACATTGCTCCTAAATTATTTTCCCCTCACAATCTCTAGAAGAATAGTAGGATAAGTGTCTAGAAGACTAAATATTGCGATAATACAGTATATTTACTCACAATACCATTACTTGTATATTCATTTTTAAGAAATGTGATTATAACATTGGAATAGGAAGATTCTAACGGATGTCGTCTTGGGGGAGCATGTATGCCAAAATTTTATCATTATACTTTAGACTATGGAATTCTTAAATTTTGATTTATCTAGAAGGAATCAATTTGATGATCACTGTCTGAATTTACCATATAGGCTTTACCACTTAATTATTGAAGATCATGCATAGATCATGTAGATCAATAACTATTCATGAAGAATATATGGTCTACAAGATTGTATTATCAAGAAGATCAAGTGTTGTACTCTTTTTTTCTTAGTGATTTTTTACTAGAAGGTTTCTCACACGAAGGTTTTTAATGAAACAACATGTACGATATAGCTTGTGTATGTGTTGTACTCTTTCTCTATTTCTTTTTCCCTCTATTTTTTGAAGAAATTTTTAACGAGGCATGTGTATATCGCGGTATTCACCCAAGGGGAAATGTTGAGAAACCAATCCATTCAGTTGGCCCTGGTGGGCCCTGCCATGTTCGACTTCGTTATCAAGAAGAGATGTGGGCCTAAACTAAAAGGATACCTTATATTAGATGACTGTAAATATTAGAGAGGTTGTCTATTTTGTACATCAAGAAATATCAATAGAAAGATCATCGTATTGCTCTCTCTTACATCTGTGTCGTATTGCTCTCTCTTACATCTGTGTCAATTATGCATCTACATTTGCTATCACTAATTTTTCATATTATTTTTAATTTTGTAGTTGTGTTGATTGGTTATGAGATAGCTGCGTGACACTAACCACTCGGTTGGACTGAAATAAGCTGGCTTATGGCTGAAATTACACTGTAGCTGACTGAAATTACACTGTAGCTGATGGTGTATTATTTGACGTAACTAAATTTAAAAATGAAAAAAAACATGTTAGCCTACCACGAACAACGTAAATGAATACGGGAAAAGAAACGACAAAAAAAGTTCAAAAACGCTAAAAAGCCAGAAAAAGATGAAATTTAGGAATAGCAACAAATAAGCCAGAAGTTCAAACCAAAATGACCTAATTTCTCAACGTACACTGGCCCCCGTGTGTGTGAGGGACGTGGGGCCTGCACGTGCACGCAATCATGCTAACACGATTGGCCGGTCCCACACGTATCAAGGAGCGCACCTCCTATGGAGTCAAAGCCACTTTTGGTACTGTTTCACACCCTATTTATAAAAATAGCGGTATGCCAAGCGTATTGACAAAAATGTCATTTTTTCCATCTAGGGTACGAGTGGCAGCGCCCGCGAGGTGACACATAGCACTGCCGCCCCCTCACTGGACATGTTAGCACTGCCGCCCCCTCACTGGACTGTAGGGTACGAGTGGCAGGTAATTAACCTGGCTAATTAGCCAAGTTAATTACCTACCCTAATTTTTTGTTTAGTATTTGTTTTAATTTTTAAATATTAAATGAGCTCAAAAAATTAACAAATATTTGTACGGCCTCCTGACATAATATACCTCGTAGTGTAATTTTTGGGTAATTTTATCCATTGCGAATATTGATAAAAAAAATTCAAAACATTTCAATAATTTTATGAGTTTTTACATGTACAAATAGAGCTCCAAAAATTATGAAATTTTATGTAAAGCCTCCCGATATAGTAGTAGTTATTGTGTAATTTTTTGGGAATTTTATATGGTCTGAATTTGCCACATTTATTCGGGTTAACTTAATCATGAATTTACTAATATTTCACATTTATTTACAATTTTATACATTAGGAATTTGTATAATTAATAGTTATTATAGTAGTACAAAAAATATATCACACTGGATGTGATATGACTCACTCATCCAAGCCACTGCTATCTTCTCACCACGCTTGCCTACCTATACGTGGCCTTGTCTTCCATCGCGCACGAGCATGTCCCGTTGGGTACGTCAGTCGGTCCAGAGTTTGCGTATCGAGTTGGAGAAGGTATGGATACCGTTCTATCTACTTAGTGGCTGGTGGTCTAGTAGGCTAAGGTACAGTAGGATGGGTTCGGTAAGGGTCGAAGTCGTCCAGCTGAGACATGCCGAACTACGAGCCGCCCGTAATAATGTCATGTACGAAGGACTCTAAAAATCCCCCTTGTGTTGCGAAGAAGCTCTCACCCTGACCGCACGATGCGGTAGTGAAGGCAGAGGAGCTCTGCCCACCGAAGTGTCTAAACTCTTGGTATGCCAAGAATGCTGAGCTTTGCCCTACATACGGTACAAACCCTAGCTCCATGTACTGCTCTCTAGAAGCATCTGGGGGGCCCGTGTCATCATCAGTGGACTCATCATCACCCCCATGTTGAATTGGAGGCTACAAGATGAAACGATATTAGTCACAACAAATATTCTCGATGTACAATGCGAATCTCATACCTCTCGAATGTGCATCGAAGATGAATAATGGGGAGTGGTATTCTGTGCAGGTGGTGCAGACGACGAAAGGGTTGCATCTCAACGACGGACCTGTGGCAGGAGAACACCATGATGTACGGACGCTACTCCATGATGACATTTACATGTGCCCTTTCCGTCCATGCTGTCATCCACTACTGCTACATTGGTCGCTAGTCCATACCATGCTGACCAGCTCTCGATTGCCTGCAGTTCCAGAATCATCGATGTTACATAGCAAGACATAGAAAATGTACACAATAGTCGGATGGAGTTTGACTCACCGGTGCACGGCATGCGGTAGGAACCTGCCATCCAGAGGGGGCAAGGCTGGTGCAAAACCAACTGTTGCATCAATGCGCTGTGGCGCGTAAGCCTCCACCATGTACGAGAACACCAGATGGTGTGTCGTCGCCCATAGCTCCCCGTCCTCTTGGCAATGCAGGGACAACCCATGTGGCGATACACGATGCATAAAATCTACCATCCAGGGACTCTATATGATGTCACTATCATGCAACGACTCGAACTTGTTGTGCCATAGCAAGTATTACCTCGACAGTTTGCCCTTCGCCCACTGCAGATGGGCAGCAGTCCACCGAATGCTCATAGCGGGCCCGTCTATCAGGTCAACAAACTCGCCAAACGGGTACACTAACATCACAATTGTCAGATGTTTGACAGGGAAGTGCTCCCAACTCCACAGCTGCAGTAGCATATAGCAGATGGCCAAATTGAGGTACCAGCAGTGGCGCACTGGCAAGCGTCACATAACCCCTGATATGTGGCGCATAGAGTCGCTGATCTCTAGCTGTACCGAGGCATCACCCTGAACTCTATATCCACCAAAGACTCGACGAGGCCAATGAATTCAGCGTTGCAAATATCAATTTGTGTGGCTGGAAACATGCTTTCTCAATATTTTGAAATTTTGAAAATCCTTCATCACATGAACTTTGAAATTTTGAGAGCCGACCACCCTTTCTCAAGATGTAGCATTTGTAACCAAGTACTCTAAAATAGGATATGTTCGGTTTTCTTCTAATAAGAAGCTCATAGGAAGTCTTTTTCAAGAGACGATGTAAATAAAGGCGATTTATAGCATGACAAGTGATGTTAATAGCTTCCGCCCAAAATTTTTTCGAAGTATTATATTCATCAAGCAGTGTCCTAGCCATTTCAACTAATGTTCGATTTTTTCTTTCTACAACTCCATTTTGCTTGGGAGTGTAGGTAGTGGAAAGCTCATTCTTTATTTCAAATTTATCACAAAAATCTTATATTTTAGTGTTTTTGAACTCAGAACCGTTATCACTTCTAATTTTCTTTATTTTAAAATCAAATTCATTTTGGGCCCTTTTTGCAAAACTTTTGAAAAATGTTGGAGGTTTCACTTTTGTTATTTAAGAAAAATACACATGTATATCTTGAGTAATCGTCTACAATGACTAGATAATAACTATTGCCCCTGACGCTCTTATAGGTTGTTGGCTCAAATGATGAGAGTTTGCAACTTGCTTACTGGCTTGGCAAGCACCACAGAGTCTATTTTTATCAAATTTCACATCTTTCAAACCAACAACTAAGTCATGTTTGAAAAGCTTTTTAAGTTGAATCATACCTACATGACCTAGCCTTCTATGCCACAACCAACCCAAAGAGGTTTGCCATTAAACAAGTTTTTAAACAAGAATCACTAGAAGAGAAATCTACTAAATAAAGATTTCCAAATCTAGAACCTTCGAAAACAAGCTCATTTATGTTTTCTTTTAAAATAGTTACATCTTCTTTAGTGAAGGAGCAAGTTAAGCCTAAATCACATAATTGAGCAACGGATAGCAAATTAAAATTTAATGTTTCTAATAGAGATACATTTAAAATGCAAAGGTCATTTGAGGTAGCAATTTTACCCAATCCAAATACCTTTCCTTTTCTATTGTCCCAAAATGTGATTCTTTCATTGCTCCTGCTTTCAAATGTGGTGAACATATTCCGGTCTCCCATCATATATTGAGTGCACCCACTATCAAGCTCTCAATGCTGTCCACCGATCTTGTAGTTTACCTATAAAAGAAATTAAGTTCTTTTAGGTACCGAAATTTGTTTGGGTCCTTAAATGTTAATAACCATTTGGGCACCCAAATGGCATTCTTTTTAACATCTAAAATTGAGATGCCAATAAATGTAGCAATAACTTTACCATTGTTAGATTTTTTGAGAATGTAATATGAATCATATAAACCAATGAATTGATTCTTATCTTTAGGACAAATTTGTTGTTCTTGTCCTAATTCCCGGCATTTTGTACAATACCTACCATTTTGCCTCACAAATTTTGTGGGCTTGCTTGCCGGTTTCTTACCCCTTTTGGGTATGTATCCAAGACCTTCTTTGTTGAATGAGCACCTTTAATCACTCAACAACTTATCAAGGGTAGCCTTTCCTTGAAACATCTTTCCAAACTTTTGTTTAATTTTGTTACTTGTTCTTTTATACTTTTGTTTTCATTAACAAGTTTAACATCATAAGACATGGCTATTGCATTTATAGAATCAACATTTGAAGGACATGACATAGCAAGTAAATCATTGCAAGAAGTAGATATACTAGATTTTAAAATTTCTACACTAGGCATTTCATTTTGAATATCACAAATAATGCCAATGCTAGTGCAAGATTTACTTAGATTTTCTTGGATAAGCAAGTCGTGAGCTTCCTTTAGCTCCTCATAAGATTCTTTTAGAGAAAAATACCCCCCCTCTTCAAGACCTTAAATTTTGACTTCTCTTTTCCAAGAAATTCATTTAGTTCTACAAGCATATCCATAAGATCATCATAGGAGGGCTCATCATCATCAATAATTTTTACCTTTTCTCTTTTTGCCATAAGGCATGTTGGAGATGAGAAGAGCGATGGAGCCTCCTTGATGGCAATGCTGGCAAGCCCCTTTTTCTTGGGAGAGTCATCTTCACTTGACTCGGAGTCGGAGTATTTCTCATCGGAATTCCATTCTCCAATGTGGGCTTCGTTTTTGCCATTCTTTTGAAGTTTCTTGAAAAGCTTCTTCTTGCCCTTATAGTTCTTCTTCTTAGATGACTTCTCCTTGTCATCCTTCTTTCTAGGGCATTGAGAGGCAATATGCCCCTTTTCATTACACTCATAGTAGCGAATGTTGCTATAGCGTTTGTTGGAGGTGTAGGAGTGTCCCTTCTTTTGCTTTTTCATGGCTAGCGTTTCAGTTTGAAAGTCTCCTCATGAACTTGTTCATTCTTCTTACTATAAGAGCCAACTCCTCCTCGGAGTCCTACTCATCATCTTCGAACTCCTCAATTGACACTGCTTTAGCCTTGAAAGCGGTGATCTGCTTGCCCTTGGAGGAGGATTGCTCCAAGAGCCCCTCCTTATCTTTCTTGTACAACTCATTTGTGATGAGGTTGCCCAAGAGCTGCGTTGGTGTCATTCTTGTCAGCTCGTGTGAGTTGAGAAAAAGGGTCACCAACATTTCGTATTTTTTCGGCAATGCCCTAAGCATTTTCCTTATAATATCAACATCGGAAAGGTTAGTAATAAGGCCTTTGAGTTCATTTACGATGTTATTGAGTCGTGAGTACATTTTATTTATGTCTTCATGAGGCAACATTGTAAATGTCTCATACTTAATCTGAAGCCTATGCAATTTGGCTTATTTAACCGTGGACGTCCCTTTATGAATTTCAGAGAGGGTTGTCCAAATAGCATGAGCAGTTTCTAGATTGCTCACTCTATTGAACTCGTTCACGTTTAAAACTCCAAATAATGCATTCATGGTTTGGGTATCCAAATGAGAGTTACGCCTGTCTTATTCCGTAGGGTGCAATGGATCAAGTGGCATGACATAGCCCTCATTTACGATTTTCCAAATATTCAGACTCATGGCCTTAAGATATATTGACATTCCGATTTTCCAATAAGAATAATTTGAGCCATCAAAGAAAGATGCCTTTCCAATAGCAAACCCCTCGCTAGCCATCCTTTCTCTCTAGATGGTTAAGTCTAATAATGAGAGACCAAGCTCTGATACCACTTGTAGGATCAAGGATAACCGACTAGAGGGGGGTGAATAGGAGGTTTTTAAATTTTCTTGCGTTTTAATTAATTTCTTATAATTTTAATATGACAAGGATTTAATGCACTTAAGACCTACACAATTCTAGTAAGGTTGAGGTTCTATAAGAGCACTAGCACAAATAAAAGAACACAATAAGTTAAATGAAAGTGCTAAAGGAGACAAGAGAGAAACAAGTACACACGATGTTTTTACCATGGTGTTTGAAAACTTGCTGGTTTCCCCTAGTCCACATTGAGATTAGCCCAAACGAATTGGACCGGCTCCATAAATTAAGCCTTTCATCTCAAATCATTAATGCTAGCTCTTCCCCGCTTCGGGTAGGTGAGCTCCAACCTTCACACAAGCCAGGTCTACTCACAAGCTTCTTGAAAAGATCACCAGGCAATCTCCACCAAGTCGTCTAGGTGCCGGCAAACACCAAGAGTAACAGATCTCAAGCCTCACTTGACCACAATTGAATGCCAAAGGATCAAATTATTGGATGCAATGCACTTTTTGGGCTCAACCACCTCAATGAATGCACAAGGAGTAAATGAGGTGTGGAGTGAATGCTCAATGCTCAAAGATGTTCAATAGGTTATGTTCTTACTGTCCTTGAGCAGAGGTATGAGTATTTATACCCTCACTAACCAAAAGTAGCCGTTAGAAAGAAATTCCAGAAAAAATCAGGGCGAGAGGACGTACCGTAGGCCAAAGGCCGGTACTTCCGCTCCGACTCTGACATGACAGTAACGGCTATGTCAGAGCTTCTGAACTAGCTGTTAAAAGTCAGCACAGAACTACCGCCATTATAAATCTGGTAGTTCTGTTGTCTGGTAGTTCTGGGAAGTTGGCGTGGTACTTCCACTTGGGCCAAAACCAGAAGTTGGCGCTCTCTGAAAAAAGGTTCTGCCCTTCCTACCGGAGCTTTCGTGCTCCAGAAGTACCACTAAAGGCTGCGGATCTACTGCTCGAACGGTAGTTCTGACGTTGAAATTCCGGTACTTCCGGTTCCGTGAACTCAAAAATCACCTTGAGGGTGCTTTCTGGAAAAAAAAAGCTCTGCTCGGATAGCCGGAGCTTCCGGCAAGCGAAAGTACTATGATTTACATGCCGGTACTTCCAATTGCCTGGACAGAGCACCTAGCACATCTGGGGGTGTCCTCTGGAAAAAAAGGCTCCGCTTGATTTTTCGGACCTTCTGTGCGTCGGAAGTACCGCTGAGGACTGCGGAACTTCCGCTCTGCGGTAGTTTCGCCGTTAAAACTCTGGGACTTCCGTTTTTCCAAACAGAGCATAGATTTGTCTTTCAAATTAGATTTTCAAAGAATGCATGATCCTAAATTGATTTAAATGGCACAAGAATTATGCTATCAAGCTACTTGCCATGATCCATCTTTATGGTACGATATTTAGCCTATAATCTGATCTTCCATCCTTTCTCCTAATACTAGCAAAAATAAAAAGAGGGTCCTAGTCTACGTATACCTTTGCCTTGAGCCACTTTTGATCTTCACGTTGATCCTTAGCATGTGTCTTGTCACCAACTTAGGGATTTAACCTTTTAAACACTCGTCAAACACGTTAGTCCCATATCCACATAAATTCATTAATTACCAAAACCATTTTTAGGGTCCTAGATGCTTTCAAATTGTTAAGCCACGTGCGGGGACGCCACGTGCACTCTCCAAGATAGGCCGACCGAATCGGTCCGCCAACCTCTTCTTCAGAGAGGAAGACCAGTCAAGAACGTGACATCCTTCAGAGTAATCATCATCTCACCCCAACAAAAGTGCATTGTGTGAGTCTTGGGCCTCCACCTGTCCACCAGTGTCGTGAGCAGGCTGCCGTTGATGGTGAACTCGTGCCTGGTGGAGACCAGCCTCGCAAAGGGCAACAAGCTCGTGGCCTGCAGGGTTTTGACGTAGCGCTCATCCAGCGCCCACAGATCCCTCCCCCTCCCCCGCCATAGCTTAAATGGCGAAGGGCCAGCTGCGTCACCCATCATCCATGCGTGGCAACAGTTTTTTCATCGTATAAGTGTTCCAGAAGCTCTGATAGATCCGTACCTACCAATACATAGGACAGAAGAAATATTAGTGCAAACATTAATAATTACTTTATTATACAGACTACATTGATTACTACTAACTAAATAACAGTAATTCTGACTACGACTACGGGAATAACGTCGAAAGCATGCTATAAAAAATTACCTGTCTTTCAGGAGAACTAATCAGCACTGCCACGTCCTTAATGACTTATGCACTGCCTTCTCCAAATAATTAGCTATGCACTAGTAGTTTTGAGAGTACCTCGCAACAAATGGGACAGATGGAATATTAGTGCGAATATTCATAACAACAACAACATACTACAAGTTAGTGATTGCATGCATGCGTGAATACTTCACTAATTACCACTAATTTGATTACTCATCCGAAAAAATGACAAGCCATTTATTACCGTCATCCTTAGCACTAACTCATTACTTATCCCAAACTAACAAATTATGGGTACCGCTTGTACACAAAAATAGTACAAACTATGTCTAAATTACTACGACATACTTACTTTGTAATACAAACTACATTAATCATGACTAACTAAATAACACTAATTGACTACAATTACGGGAATAACGTCAAAAGCATACGATCCAAAATTACCTGTCTTTCTAGAGAAGAAACCAGCACTACCAATTTTGAGGTACGCACCGGCTTCTCGAACTAATGAGCTACACAGTCCCAATTTTTAGCAATGACCGCGACAATGATCTTCTGTGATGAGTGACTGAGACACTGCCTTCTCGAACTAATGAGCTACGCATTGGCCAAAGGTGCATATTTATGCCCGAGCGAAAGATTAACTCGGTGCACTCACCACATACATTGAGGACCCATTATCACGAGCAACACATCAGGTGAGGGGGACGGCATCGTAAGAATGACAAATGTGCAAACGAGTGAACGGGCAAGGGGGGACTACACTCAAATAATGACCTTAGTGCGAACGAGAGAGCACGCGAGAGGGGCACATACAGAGAGAGTGACAATGCAAACCAGATAGCAGCAAATAATATATACGACGATTGGCCAACACATGGCACTTCAAAACATGCATGATGATCGTTAAATTTAATGATTAAATTAGCCAAATAAATGTGGTAAATTCGGACCATATAAAATTCCCAAAAAATTACACAATAACTATTACTATATCGGGAGGCTTCACATAACATTTTGTAAATTTTGGAGCTCGTTTGCTATATATAAAAACTCATAAAATTATCAAAATTGTATGAATTTTTTAACAATGTTCGCAATCCATAAAATTATCCAAAAATTACACTGTGAGGTATGTTGTGTCAGAAAGCTGTATAAAATTTTTTATAATTTTTGAGCTCATTTGTTATATTTAAAATTCAAACAAATACTAAACAAAAAAATTAGGGCAGATAATTAAGTTAGCTAATTAGCTGGCTTAATTACCTACCGCCCCCTCGTCCAGTGAGGGGGTGGCAGGCGCTTGTTGTTGGCAGCAGCGCCGCGTGTCACCTCGCGGGCGCTACCACCCGCCCTCCAGGACGGTAGAAATGACATTTTTGTCAATACGCTCGGTATATTGCTATTTTTATAAATACAATGCGCAACAGTGCCAAAAGTGACTTTGGCTCCCTGCTACATAGTCCTAGTGTTTTTACAGTTCAGATCGATTGCGAACAAATTATCGGTTTCTCTGTCGAGCTTGATCATAATATCCATGTGGCAGTTTCTGTTTCCCTTGTAGCCAACGTGAAGAGTCCATGTTAGCACATTGCTTTCAAAGCTTTCGGAGAATACATTCTTGGACCATCGCAACCAATTTGAATAGTGTCCTTTTCTTTCCTTTTCTTTTTAAAAAATCACTCGCATACCATTGTTTCTCTCTAAATACTTGCAAATGTGCAACTCTTAGTTTTCATCTAGCTGAATATCGTCCAAAACTCGAAATTTAGATCGTCTACCTCTTTGGTTGATTTTGCCACACTCATCTTATCCGACCTCTAAAATCGGCAGTATCAACAGCTAACCTAGCTCATCACTAGCAACACTGGCAATGCCTGCATCTCAATGTCATCGCGGCGATGACATGTTCAGTGTTGTTGAGAAAGATCGATATCAATCGATGGCAGCGATGTCCATGTGGTGCACTCGGAGGCTCCCAAAGGTGATGAGCACGACAAATGTGAGGAGATAGGGGAGGAAGGGCCAAAATTGTCCAAAGTGGTAGATGAGTTAGGATAAGAATTTTTTTAGTGGTATTTGGGCTATGTGAAAACTAATGTCTTATTTGGATTGCAGAAATTTTATAGAAAAGTTCATTTCCCATAAGAAACGGGGAAAAGATCCTAAGTTCCAAATGTGGCCGGCCTAGGAGTGATTTTTTTTCCGAAGTGGCAAGAAACCATGGTATGTGACTATGTGAGGGATGTTCCTTGGTTTTTGTTTAGTATGATTTTTTTTTTGGCATTGCAGCACTTTTTTATGTTTTAGTTTTTGACTAGCTTTTTTATGTTTTTTTACTGAGAACTGGTCGCTGTATTAATCAATGTACTAGCAGATGCAACGCTGCAACTTGATGAACTACGCGGTACCCTTGTGCAGCTTTCTGCGTCGCGTCACTCTCGCGTTAGGATGACCTCTCTGTACCCCATCCTTTTCCTGCCATCGGCAACAGGGCTAGAGAAAAAAATAAATTATAATTAGCCCCGTCCATTTGGATTTTAGCTTTTGATTTTTTTTTCTAACTTCTAATTTTTTAATTTTGGTTTTTTAGTTTTTTGGACTTTTTTGTATTTTCTTTTTTCCGTATTCATTTACATTATCCATGATGAGACAACCTGTTTTTTTCTATTTTTATTTTTTAAATTTAATTACGTCAAATAAACTACTAGTTGCTACAACGCAAAATAAGAGTCTGTTCTTCTTTGCTTCGACTGTTTGCTTATGGCTATGGCTTGTGGCTTTTTGACTGTTTGCAAAAAAGATTACGAAGTAATAGAAACTCGTATACAGTTTTGCTGATATAAATGAAGTCACTATAGCGTATATTACAATCAACTTGTAAACACTATCTTGAAAAGGTACACCGTTTAAAAATTAATTACTATAGAAAAGTAAAAAGTAATTTTTAAAAGCTGAAAAGAACAGTCACTTAAGTGTCAAACAATGAAAATAAGCCATAAACAAAAAAAAAGCCCAAACTTGTCTTTTAACGTAAGAATGTATACAGTACACATAGCATGGTGTTTTCATTCAAAAAATATATAAAATTACGGAATTAGAAAATGTCCTGCATTGGGGGAAAAACAGATTAGCTAAAAAGTTTAATAGACAAGTATCAAAAGAATCAAACAAAATATGGGGCAGAAATATGAAAATTGCTTCCCCGAACAATCAATGCCAATCTACCCACCAATTTTTAATGGGGACCAAGTTTTGGCTGATTCAAGAAATTGTACAAGAAGTCTCTCATCAACAAAAAAGATCAGTAGAACAGCCAGCTAAAATGTCAATTTCCTAGTACCATGATTTGCTCATACAAACTATTGTTATAACTCCATCTACTACTTCTCGAATGACTAGTCTACTACTTCTCGAATTACTAGGCGTGTGCTAAGGACGTGCTCGCATGTGTATCACTACACCACGACACAGATCTGAGGGCAATTGCTCTGCAAGGAAAAAGGGCCTTCGACCGCGAACTGTCTGTGATGAATGAAAATTGCCGACACACACTCTGCCACGGCCTTCTGCCAGAGTATTCTCAGTCGGGAAAGTCTTTACCGGCAGACATCACATTTTCCGGCAGATAGCTAGTCCTTGTTTCCATATCTTACCCTGCAGACATTTTTTACCGACAGACAGTACATTCCCAGCAGACCTGCAATTCTCGACAGACAAACGCATTTTGACAGATAGTTTGCCTTTGGATTTGGCATTTGAAGACAAACAATGTTCATCTCAAAATTCAGTCAAATCTGAGTTTTGGAGAATTTATGACAGACACTGCTATTAAGAACCATATGTACTTTTATACTATATATTGCCATAATCTAATATACAATCAGGATGTCATGGGAAGCAAAACACATAGAATCATCAAATCGGCACAAAGTAGTGGAAATAGACATAATAATATAATTTTAGTCAATGCCATCATCCAACTTACACAATACATAAAACCATCATCCAGATAGCTAGCTGAGATACCAATCTTGCTAGTCGAATACCCATCTAGTCCATACTTTTTTTTTTAGATAAAGGATATAAAATCCGGCCTCTATATCCACGAAGGATATACACAGCCAAAAGTTACACAGCCAAAAGTTACACGAGCTCTTAGGCTCAAAACCTCAAAACTGAGGTACATAAAACAACATGAAAGATAACTTAAGGACTACGAAAAGAACTAAAAAGGCTAAACTTCAGCACTTTTGCTCTGTCCTTGCTTACAACCAAGCCCTTAACCTCATCCGCCCGAGCCACTCAAACTTCGGTCTGCTTTGCGTGAAGATGGACCTCCGAGGCGACGTCTCCAAGAAGGCGACGAGAGTCACCGACGCCGCCCGCCTCACCGAGGCAAGGCTTTCACCTGGAGATCAGTACACATGAGAGCTATGTAGTGCCACGACACACCTCCAGGAAGGAAAATGGCGCCCGAAGGCGTCATTGATGTCGAGACCGGTAAGAACACCGGCAAGGCTTTCGCCAGCACCTCCACAGCACCCCACGTACTACCCACACACAAAAAAGACCGCCACCAACACTCCGGGGCCCTACCCGCCTCAAGGCCATGGCATAGCCACCCTTGAACTCTACGACGAGCTGCTTCCTGCAACGTCCGCCACTGCAGAGACCACTAAGCGACGTCTAAGCGCCACCACTGAGCAGATCCAGGGACATGAGCCACAGATCAAACCTACAGCAATACAACGGAAGGGTCTGGCACAAATCTTCCTGAACGCCTTACGAACCGAGCGGCACGTGGATCACCACCGCCTTCTTGCTTCCGGCGCAACCAAGCGGAACTCGGAGCTGATGAAGAGGACCTTGAGGTCGTTCTTGAGCTCCTGGTTGCCATTCTCCATGCCGAAGAACGCTTACGCGACGGAGTTCACAAACTCCGATGGCTCGAGACCCTAGTCCTTCATAATACTTACCAATGCTCGCTGCGTCGCCGAACATCCCGTTGGCCAAGAATGCCGAGGCGAAGGAGTTCCACGAGGCGGCGTCTCGGACGGGCATTTCTTCAAACACCTGCTGCGCGTCGCGCGCGCGACCGCAGTAGCGTAAAATGCGACGAGCGTGATGCCGCGAAGACGTCGGCGAGAGGCCGCTCGGGCGGCGGCGTGGAGCTCGAGGCCTTTGGCGAGTGCGCCTCAGCGGCGCGCGGCGGCATGGAGCGGCGACGGGAAGGTGCGGTCGTCTGGCGCACGGCGCAGTGAGCAAGAGGTTGTAGACGCGCAGGCCTCGGAGGAGGGACGCGACGAGCGCGCCGGAGACGAGGCGGCGGCGAGGGCGCCGCGGAGGAGGAGGTGGCCTCGCGCGCCGCCGCAGTGGTGGGGTAGAGGGCGTGCGCCATCTCAACAGAGTGTATGGTTTAGGCCCCTCCGCCACCGTCATCGCCCCGCGGACACCCGCCGGCGAGCTCGGGCAGCGGAAGGGGAGGAGAGGGGAGGGAGGGAGGAGACTGGCGGCGGCGCTGTTTCTAGGGAAGAGGAAGACCGGCGGCCTGTTCGGTAGCGACCTGCTCAAAGCTGTACTGGTTTAACTAGTCCATACTTGCCAAAAGAAACTGTTTAACTACTAGCTAGCATTATATCCAACCCGGAAATACACATCCAAAAGGTACCACTAACATCCTTCCAATTCAAACTAAATGCGCACAGAAAAGACTTCATTCTTTCTGTAGGTATGTCATTTCCTTAGCCTCCATGCACTTCAAGAGCGTCTGCGAAGACTAGCTTCTTGGTGTTGTGCCTGCAATCAATCAGAAAAAATTGGAATCGATTTTTCTCTTACTTGCACTATTGGACAGGACTGAAAAGAATTTTAATGGTTTAGAACAAAGCTAGAGCAGCACATGGCCATAAGAAATTCACATGAAACTAGTATGCCTTACCATTCGATTGCCAAATTTATAGAAGTTATGTACAACCCCATGCCTTAATTAGCTTCAGAGGAATGGAGGTTCGGGTTTATTGCCTTACCATTGACGACAGGAATAAAGGAAGATTTCCTTGTGTGACATAATTGACACGAAGGAAAACGTTAACTTCCTAAATATGTTTACTTATTTTCACCTAATAATTAAAAAAGTGTCCTTTCTAGTATGGCTTACTGAACTAGTCCCCTTTTAATATAATGAGATTGATAGAAAGCCCTCTATCAATATTTCCCTATCTACTATACATTTTTCTAGGTTCAGTAGACTTTCAATGTTCAGATTGCATTAGCTAGAAGACTTACCATGTTAGCGAAGTCAATTTTCACATATTTTCTTATAATACAATCAGGCTGTAGTTCCACATGGTCGCGACCAACTTTTCCTCTCTTACTACAATCCTCTAACAATAGAAGCAGTAAATAAAAGAAAAGAGTAAACACACTGCAGTACTATTTCAGGTTTGTGGCTTACTCGGGCTTCAAGACTTTCCAATGGTTGATGAGACGCATCCAATCATCTTCACAAACCCTTTCATTACACACAGCAAGACGTTACAAATCGCCCTTTGTATTATCAAAATACGCTTTCTTTAAATCTTCACGGTTTCATTCACCTGAAAGTACAGCTGATTGCAAATAGAGACAGAAATTCAGAACAAAAACAATTTCTTTGTCCAAATATGCCAGCTGATTAAAACATTTCAATATTATTGGAGTACCTATAGGCAACATATCCTATGCACTCAAATTTGGAGTATATTCACGGTGCACCATAACTAAAAAGACACGAAAAGTTTCGAGAAAATTTCTATATGTATTCTACAATTTACTCTACCTATATATAAAATACTAAGTTCAAATTCATTCTATGTTAAGAGTAGCAAAAAATATAAAATTTTGACAAATTTGAACTCTTAACATTTGTCAGATTTTTCTCTTTTTTGTTACTGCTAACATATAATAAATCTCTACTACTTATAAATATGAGTTGGTGGTCGTCGGTGCATTCTCCCTTAGCCCTCTGCAACCGTCCATTCTACCTCGACTCTCCCCAACTGTCCATTCTACCTCGACTCTCCCCAGCCGTCCGATCAAATGTACATAGCTGCAAACTGTCGCTTTCCAAACTGCTCCCCACTACGCCCACAAATTGTCCATTCTCTCCTCAACTCCCACTGCTGCATCCCCTCGTCGCCACCTCCCCCACCACATCCGCCCGCCGCCTCCTCTCCCATCTTCTCGCTTGCCCCTCCCAACCACATCTGCTCATTGCCGCCTCCTCCCCCTCCCCCCATTCCTCCTCCCTATTCCCTCCCCGATGTCTCTGCTCTCCGACATCTTCTCCCATTCCCTGCACCGTCGCCAAGCGCGACGTCACCAGATCCAGCGACCACCACCATCTTCTTCTCTGGCTTCCCTTTCTCTAGGGTTTGGGGAGGCAGCGAAGGTAAGGCGAGGATGTCTCATCGGCCAAACGAGCGGGTGGAGATCTGCCACAAGGGCTATAAGGCGTAGGTGGATGCGGACAAGGGGCGGCGCCGTCGCTTCAACACCACCGTGGAAATCCGCAAGACCGACCGCGATCATGACAACAAAAAGGTCACTTTTTTTAGCTCTCTGGAGTGGTCGATTTGTTCTTGTGGTGGGAGACCACCGGGTAGGTGATCAAGTGTAAAGGTTCGCTCACTGTCTCTGCAGTTTCTTGAACCCTCTTTCTTCTTCATCTTCTTTTCCGAACAATATTTTGGATCTTTCCAGTTGTTCTAAGAATAGTTCATCAAAACCTCTAAAAATTTGTTCCTCAAAATTTAATCTTTGCGTAAAGAAACTCAGAAATTGATGCGAGTAAGGGCTAATCAGTTTGTTCTTGGTTCTATGCTTGCAGCCGTGGTGGCATGGGAGGCCGAGAAGCCACTGTCGATCGAGGAGGCAAAGGTGGCGCTACCGCAGGCCATGGAGTTGCACGTCAAGATCCTCTACACTGCACTCTGCCACACTAATATCTACTTCTGGGAGGCCAAGGTGTGCACAGTTCCACATCTTATAATTTTCTCATAGTTTTATGTTTTTCGATTAGGAAATGGTGATGCAGACATGCATAGATCAGTGGCCCGTGGTCATAACTCGTGGTCGTAGTCCGTGGTCGAACACCATGGTCATAGCCAGTGGTCATACCTCGTGGTCGTAGCCTGTGATTGTAGCCTATGGTCAAAGACGGTGGTCGTAGCTAGTTGTCATAGCCTATGGTCGAAGACGGTGGTCGTAGCCCGTGGACATAGCCAGTGGTCATAGCCAGCAATCGAACGCTATCGTCATAGCCCGTGGTCATACGCTATGGTCATAGCCAGTGGTCGTACGCTATGGTCATAGCTACAGTGGTCAACGGTCGATTGTTGTAGCAACAGTCAACCTCGGTGCTAGAAGACCTGTGTGGTCGGAGATGCAGTCGAGGTGCTATGGTTGTAGCCAGTGGTCGAAGACGGCTGTCGTAGTGAGTGGTCAAATACTGTGGTCATAGCGAGTGGTCAAAAACTGTGTTCATAGCCAATGGTCGAAGACAGTGGTCGTAGCATGTGGCCATAGCCAGTGGTCGTAGCCTATGGTCGTAGCCAGTAGTTGTAGACGGTGGTCATAACCAGTGGTTGAACACTGCAATTGTAGCCCGTGGTCGTAGCCTATAGTCATAGCTCGTGGTCGTAGCCTATGATTGTAGCATGTGGTCGAAGACGGTGGTCGTAACCCGTGGTCTAGCTAGTTGTCGTAGCTCATAGTCGTAGCCTGTGGTCGAAGACGGTGGTCGTAGCCCATGGTCGTAGCTAGTGGTCATAGCTTGTTGTTGTAGCCTATGGTCGAAGATGGTGGTCGTAGCTCGTGGTCGTAGCTTGTTGTTGTAGCCCGTGGTCATAGCCAGTGGTCGAACACTTTGGTCGTAGCCACAGTGGTCAATAGTCGATTGTCGTAGCTACAGTCGACCTTGGTGCTAGAAGACCTATGTGGTCGAAGATGTAGTCGACGTGCTGTGGTCGTAGCCAGTGATCGAAAACTGTGGTCGTAGCGAGTAGTCGAAGACTGTGGTCGTACCCAGTGGTCGTAGCCAATGGTCATTGATAGTGGTCGTGGCCAGTGGTGAAACACTGCGGTCGTAGCTCATGGTCGTATCATAATATTGGCAATTACAATATTGGCAATGACAACATCCTGTTAAGCGAATATTGCTACGTGTGATAATGATTTGATGTTTATTTGTATCATAATATGCTGAGGACCTCCAGTTCCATTGACTCTTTTTGTGCTGCTATTGTTGCTATTTATATTTGTTTTGTTTCCTCTAAAGTTTACTGTGAATTGGCATTTTCAAAGCAAGGCATACATATTAAAAGTGTTAGGATGAACATACTGAAGTGATGACTTACCTCTATCTTCTTTTCATAAAAAAATTGGGAGACTACAACAATGTTTTTTTCGTTTATTAAAAATCAGTCCATCATCAAATGTTTTCTTTTGTTAATATTTCATGAACTGTCAGACATGTATTTCCCCTACATATCCATGTCTGTTGAATGTTTTTGTTCCGTAGCAACACATGGGCACTCTACTAATCTGAACTTAAAATTTTACGCATAGTTAAAGTAAATTTAGAAGTATATGTAGAAATTTTTTGAAAATTTTTATGTCTTTTTAGTTAAGGTGTACCGTGAATACAGCTTGACTACATTGAATATATTGCCGTACCTGTAGGTCATCAAACAGGTTTAACTTTTTGTCTACATTGACCGTCCTCCAATCGTGATCCCCAAGTGCAAAAATTCTTGGCTCGTACAAGTACCCCAATAGAGATAGCGAATACACAGGCATTCACCCCCAACAGGTTCTTCTAGGGATCTGTTTGATTGAAGTGATGAAAGTGAAATGAGATGGAATAGAATAGGATGAGATGGTTCCACAAAAAAGGTGGAAACATGGTACAGCATCCAAGAAGAATATTCTCTAAATTTGCACAGGCTCATCCCACTTTGGACCATTCCATCCCACCCCATCTCTCAAACCAAACACATAGATAGACTTGATCAAATGAACCATCCCATTCCATTCTACCTCATCCCTCAAACCAAACACTTCATAGCGTCCACTTGGATTCTTTGCATGGCTTAATCAGTCATTGGAGAGGTAGCATGCAGCACCGGCAAAATGAAAATAATGTCAGGTTGTGAAGGCAAACACAGGAATAGATAGCTGATAGAACATCTTATTTAGCACATGCCCAAGGTTTTCAAGAACTTTATGTGTAGCTTTTTTTTTTTGCAAGAGGCTGCACAAAATGTAAAGATTAACATTTTAGTTCCACTGCTCTATCAACTAAACAAATTAAGGGTTACCTTTTTTTGCCGCAGCACAATACTAAAACAAAGAAGCTACTGTACAAGTCCAAGAGAGCTTATCAAACCATGGTAACTTCAGACATGTACTGGAAAAATAATGCAGTGCTGAAATGCAAGATCTTTGTAGGGGGATCACATCCTTCTGAGTTTAGTACCGAACTGAGAAGAGCATGCACATACCCTCCGCTTTCATTGCCAGATATTTTCTTTTTCTAAAGAGAACCAAGAAATGAGAGGGGAGAGGAAGATTTGGGGAACTCAATGCTTATTTGGCTCCACGTGGCCACGAAATTGCAAGTTTAGCTCTCAAAATTGCAAATGTAACCTCTCCCCAACCGCAGAAGCATAAAAGAGCGACGTGTGTCACCTTCCATGGTAAGGAAGCGCGAAAGGTCTCTAGGCCACTTCTGCGCTACCGGAGCGCGGCAAGCCACGCTCACAACACAGCAAACCATGCATGCAAAAGCCATGCGCTCACGCTAACAGCACAGCACGCATGCAGACAGGCTTGCCGCACTCTGATAGTGCGGAAGTGGCCTAGGGACATTCCGCGTTCCCCTATCGTGAAAGGTGACACACGTCGCTCTTTGCTTCCACAGTCGGGGAGAGGCTACATTTATAATTTCGAACGCTCGGAGGCCAAACTTGCAATTTCGTGGCCACACGAGGCCAAATAAGCATTGATTCGGATTTAGGGCTAGGGAGAGTGAGAGAGAAAAGTTTTGGGTCCAACTAGCCCCCTAAGTCAGATGCGAAGCCCTCTGGAGCAATATCTATTAACAACCTTTATAAAGTTTTATAACCAATATATGCAACAAATTGCATACTAACAGTAGAATTTTGAGAAAAAAATTGAAAAAATATTATCTTCCATGTAAAAAGAATTGAATGAGCCATGAATGTAGAAATTAGCTAAGTGATAAAATAAGACCAGAAATTCCAAACAACAAACTTATGAACATGCGACATTTGAAAAAATAGTGGCAATATTTTTAAATTGCTCGTGCAACAATTTGAACAAATGTTTTGCAATAAATTGAGAACCACATCCCTCTACTGCAACAAAAAAATTGACTGTGCACAGCAAAAAACACAACCTATTGCAATAAAAACAACTCAATACAACTTTATGTACCTGAGACTGGATGTTGCCGACGATCTCTTGAGTGGTGACATTGCTGGGTACTTGCCCTCATCCCACAGAAATCTACACGAACAATCGAAAGGAAAACAACAATTTAAGCAAGCCATACCCACCCAAACCATCCAATCATGAATAGTAGCAGACTAGTAGCCACACAGGCAAACCTAGTGAGGTAGGTGTCGACTGGGACGCCGTCAATGGTGAGGGCCCTGCTTTTCAACCCCTCCGACGTGCTCCAGGTCCTCGATCTACCTGCAGATCTTGTGCGAGACCCCCTCAATGAATACGTTGGACTGCACAAAGCACATAGGGGTACCGCAATAGTGTCAAATTGAACCCTAATAGCAGCAGTGAATGAGTTAGAGATGGGATCGATGAAGAGAAGGGGTGAACCTTGACGAGGTTGTCGTTGAGGGTGAGAAGGAAGTCGAGTGTGCCAACACAGAGATCCGGTACTTGAGCTATGCTAGGAGGCGAAGGAGTGAGCCCAAGAAGGTTCTAGAAGGTGGTCACGGAGAGAGTCGAGAGGAGGAGGATGGCTTACCCATGCAGAGAATGAGAGCGATGAGGGGCAGCTCATGTGCGACTGTGCGGAGTGAATGAAGCGACTAGGTAAGCCAAGCATCCGACTCAGAGTAGTCTCTCCGGATGCACGACGCATATCATTAACCAAAAGTGTTTAGGCCATACCGAACGCAACCAATTTTCGACCTGCACCAAAAGTTGCTTCTAGTTTTCATCTCCCCGGTCCACACTACTACCGGCAGAGTCTCAGTCCCCTTGCACTTTTCTGACAGACGGTTTATATCTTAAAGACTAGGCTATAGCTGACAGACACTTAGCCCCTCGTAAGTTCTTTCACTGGTATACACTTTGACCGTGAGAATTTGCCATGCTTTCAATCTTGTATCGATGTAGTTCATACACTGTACGTGCGTAGTGATATATGCACGTGTCACTGCGCCATGACCGAGTTGTGAGGGCAATCGTTCTTCCGAGGAAAATGCCCAATGAGGGTAGTGTCTGTCGGGAAAGGCTTTTACCGACAGACATTGCTGACACCGTCAGCTAGAGACCAGGCTATCTGCAATTATGTTTACCAATAGATATTCGTTTTCCTTACAGAGGGTCAGACCCTGGTGTGTAGACATTTCATTGCCGACGGAGAGTGCCTGGCATAGGTTCTACATTGTAATCCTTTGAGAAAGTACACCTCGAATTAAGCTAGAGGAACACCAAAACATTAACTAAACCTTGATTGCATACATGTAGCTGATGGTTCAGCTCTTTTAGCATGCGATTTTCTCTAAACAAATAAATATGTGCATATTATTTTTATACATCTATTCTAAATATTCACAGAATTATCGGTCGCCAAAGTTTACGAAATTTGACTGCACGCACACATCCAAACTTCACTTTTGTGTGACTCGAGAGAGCAGCAGGGAAAAAATTTCGTCCGAAATTTCACTATTTCGGCGAAATTTCGCTTCTTTCGCTGGTCAACGAAAAAAACCAGTCTCGGTCAAAAAATTCGGGCGCTTTTGAATCGGCCGGTCGGACTCGGCCCTCAGCAAACGACGCTCGAGCCGCACCCGCACGCATCGCGCAGCCCAGCCCAATAACCCTAACCGCACGCCTCCATTCCTCCCATGCCGTACTCCCGGCCCCATTCCAAACCCTAACCCGAGGCCGCCTCACCGAGCATCGAGTGAGTGGCGGCGGCAAGGAGGGAAGAAGAGCGGCGGCGCGGCCAAGGAGGGGAAGAAGAGCGGGGCGCGCCAAGGCGGGAAGAAGAGCGGCGGCGGCCATCCCCATCCTTCACCGAAGCGGGCGGCGGCAAGGCGGGAAGAAGCAGCGCGGCCAAGGCGGGGACAGCGGCGGCGACGCCATCTCCGATCGATTCAACGGCAGCGCATCTCCCTCCCGGCGGTGGCGATCGAAGCGCATGAAGATGCGACGGCGGCCTGCGCAATCTCCAAGGCTGAAGCACGACGGCCTGCTGTTATGCGCTGCCCAAGGACCCGAAGAAGGCGGCGCAAATTGACACGGCGGAGGACCAGCGCTAATCGGGAAGATATTTATCTTAATTCTCAAATTTTGGTTAAGTTTCATCAAAAATTTGATTTTTTTTGTTCGAAACTTGAACGAAATGAACGAAATGTCGTTCTTTCGTTCCTTTCGCCGGCAGACGAAATTTCTTTGCATCCGAAAGATTAAACCCTGGAGAGCAGTAACTGAATTCACGTAAAGTTTAACAGGTGCTGATACAAAAGCAATTTTTGCAAAGGGTGAAGCGTATGTTACGGCGTTGTCCAGTACTTCCTCGCAGTCGCAGGAAAACACCACGGAAGAAATTGAAACATGAAAAGAGGAGATAACCGGACGTATCAGTGTCCGGTGGGGGAGGCAGGCAATCCGTCAATTTCTTCGGAAGCACACGATAACGGGCCGGGCCCGCTTGTCCGTGTAACTTGTCTGATAATTCCTTCCATGACCAATCCTCTGCATCTACCATGAAGATCAAGCTAGCTAGGCAGCAAATCACGTCTCTTGCCCGGCCGCTGCTGTGGCCATGTTTCTCATCTCCAGCCGCTGCCGTGTCTCCTCCCTGCCGTTTGGTTTTCGTTTTTGTTGAATTGTCGCTTTTGGGTGTTCAACTTTAAAGCTTGAACATATGATTTGTCTGATTACGTGTTCCAGCAAAAAGCGGACAGTTGAAGTCGTAAACATCATAGTATTTTACGATGGGATTTTTTTTCCAATTTTTAGTTCTGTAGCTACGGAGTATTGTTTAGTACTGCTAGTTCTAAGTCGCCTAAAAATTTCTTATTTATAAGTCAGTTATGCCCATTGTTTCATCCTCTTTCCTCTTCACCAATGGCGAGTTTGGATTCACCTGTCTCTGACTTTTAGGTGTTGGGAGGGAGGGGGTGTCATTGTTGGCCACGAGATCAGAAGAGGGCTGTGAACCGCGCCCCGCAAGGAGGACAGTGATAGCTTTGAGGGTCTTGGGTGGCAAGAGGCGGGAAGGTGGTGGAGGAGAAGGTGGGTAATGCTAGCAACTACTATGGAGGGGCTTACTGACGGACCTTAGGCCACGAGGAGGGGTGGCGGTAGGTGGGGGAGGGAATAGGGATTAATTAGGGTTTAGGGTGGGTGAGAAGGAAGATGAGAATGGTTGGATCCCGATTTAAGAACTAGCAAAAGGTAAAATCCGTAACAGATATTAGTTTTCCCAGTAGAGGGTCAGATCCTGGTGTGCAAAATTTCTCTGCAGACATTTCATTGCCGGCGGATAGTCCCCGGCATAGGTTCTACATTGTAATCCCTTGAAAAAGTACACGTCGAATTAAGATAGAGGAATGCCAAAATATTAATTAAACCTGGTTTGCATATATGTAGTTGGTGGCCCAGTTCTTTTTAGCTTATGACTTCCTCTGAACAAATAAATAGGATAGCTTCTCCACCGCCATTTTGAAGTGGCTTATCGAGATAGCTTTTTGAAGTGACTTCTTGATAAGAATCCAATTAGCAAGCTAGTTGAATCACGTGTTTTGGCCATAATCTTTCACGATACAACTTCGCTGATCACTTTCCTTGTTCTAGGGTTTTGCACAACCCAAGAACAACACCTTTACCTTGATAGAACCTTCTTCCATGCACACCGCAGCATGTGAACAAAAGGTAGGGAAACCGAAGTTTCAGTGAATAAAACCCGACACCGCAATTGGATTCAATGTACCAATGAGCAATTCCACATTGAAAATCTCAAGAACATGACAACAATGGCTATCAAACCATGGCGATTTTCTGGTGTATATTTCAATCTAATATCATAACGTAGCCTAAGTTACAATGGGCTAAGGCGCTAGCCTTATATTAACACCAAGGGATGTGGCCATACAGCCAGCACATGCACACAATGATCTAAGGCCGAATCTAACTCGTGCTAATCACGTTACAATTCGACTCCAATAGGAACTAAAAAAGGAAATAGCTAAACTAGAGTTGGCGGATTGTTTCTAAATTTGCGATGCGACCATGAGGTTTTTTAGGCTGGCACCTCATCCATTGTATGGGACTTCAAGTTAGCTTTCTAATGAGTCCAAGAACATCTAAATCGGACTCTATTTGTGAAAGTTATAGGTGTTTTAACGTTGGTTTTGCTGGCTGTCCCGAACCGATTCTGAACTGACTTCAAATCTTCATATCTTTGCTTTCCCTGTTTAGGGGCTTCCAAATCCAATTGAGACATGAAAAGAAAAGCTTCTCAACCTTTGGAAAGTCATGATATGGTTAGATATTACCTACACTTGCCTTGCAATATACAAACTCTTTATATTTGGCAACTCTCGCGCATCTCTCCGAACAGCTCATGCAGCATCCAATAAATTTACTATAACTTTGTGTAGAAAGCTCCAAATCAAGCTCTGTTTGATCCATTGGAAAGTAGACTTTATTAACTTTCGAAATATGTGTTTTGTGCACATTGAAAACCTCAAAACTGGTGTAGAAAGTTTCGTGAGCTTTGTGGATAGTACTGCAAACACCAAAACTTGGTTGATCTTGTGTTCTCCTCTTGAGATGAACTATCTTTCTCTCTTCGCCATCCACACCTCAAATTCCAAGTGCTACTGTCTTGTTTGCATTGTGTAAAGGAGGAATCACATAAGTAACCGCACAAACTAGGATTTCTCCCTTCTCCTTGCAACCTTCCTCTTTTTCGTTGTACAAAATAGCTGCACTTTGCAAAGTAACTTTAGTTTGCAATGCTGAAACACCTCTTAAAGTGATAATGCTACTTGGTGTCACATCACTTATCGATTTATCAGTATTTGGTTCGTTTGTATAAGCGCTCGTACTAGAACCAAAAGTAAGTAGCCATAAGCTATTAGTCGCAGCAAAAAAAAAACAGGAAAATCGCTAACTAGACCTTAATTGCATGTACTGATACAAACCAACTGATCAACATTAATTCTTTGTGTGTACATACGTAAATGTTGGTGCGGTGGGGTAGTGAGAGATGTGTACATTCATGTCTTGTAGTTCCGTTGCAGCCTTTTTAATCTGGAGAGCCGAATGGATCAGAGTTTTAGAAAACTGACACGAGAGCTTCAGAAACTGATCGATCGATGTGATTAAAAAAGCGAAATTAATTAACAAAAAACAAGGGTAGTATGTATGTCGCATGAATTAACAACCTTCTGATTGATGTGGTGGCAAACCTAATTTCGCTGTCATTTCCCTTCCCTATTTTGTTGACCTATGGCTGACATAACAGGCAAGATTCGACAACTACTCTGTTCTCTCTTTTTTTTTTGTTCTTTTTTGCTCTTTGGAAATTTTTTTTTGAGAAGTACTACCTAACACTGTACCATGAAGACGCTTCTGATGGTACAGTTCGCCCTCCCACCCTGCCGCTCCCCCCTCCCTATCTCCGCCGCTCTGCCTCTCCTCCCTCTCTCTTCTCCGACGCCAGTGACAACTTCACACATCTCCTCCGCCGCCCTGGGCAATTCCATGCGCCTCCTCCGTCGCCCCTGCCCCCTTCACAACCACCTACAGCCGGCGGCGCCATTGGTGTCTCACCGTGCAGCCCCCTCCCCGCCATACCGCCTCATCCAACCTAACTACCACAGCCGCCGCTACCACTACCTTTCAACTTTGCCCACCGCCCTCCGACCCCACCCATCGCCATGCCATTGCCCACCGCTGGGCCGCCGCCTCCCCCAACCTCCTTCTATGCCCCAGGGGAAGGTTGAACTTGTAGCAGCCGGCGTTGGAGGAGAGTTGAGGGGATACGATAGCGAGGTGGGAGGAAGAACGAGAGAGAGCACATGTGTAGGGAGCACTGGAGGAGGAAGAGGAACGTGCAAGCTTCGCGTTGGCACTGGAAGAGGAAGAGGAAAATGCAACGATGTATATCGTTGGATTGCTGCGGAACGGTTTACCCTTTCGTAGTTTTTTCTCTTTTGTTTGTAAGCTAAGGCACCAGCCCTAAGGCCACCGTCAAGAACACAACTATTACCTAATGGCATGTTTGATTAGGTATGTCTCGAACACACAATTTCATAAGAATTTTGTAGGAATTACATAAGGAGCACGAATTAATCCGTCGAAACTCCTTTGCAGATTCTCTAATCGAAAGAAGCGCTTAGTTATGTAATCACGCAGTAGTTAGCTGTGGCCGCGTGCTCCTAAAAAGGGGTTCATTAAATTAGTTGTCCCTGGACGTCGTCATGGATGCAGCTGATAGAGAAGCGGCCCAGTCGTACAGCCGCTAACTAAAAAGTATGTCCGTTTATGTCATGCGTGGAACAGATGTCTCACCAACAAACTAAACCAAACTGCTCCGAGCGGATCATCAGTCCGCAAATACAAAGACAAAACAAAACAGTACTAGTATACTTAGTGGCGGTGCCGGAGTACTGCAGGACACAGATTAATAACAAGTTATTGTTAATGGGGATTAGGTGAAGAACAATTCTGAACATGATGAGCCTAGCTAGCTAGCTTGTTTGGTTGTTGCTGCCTGCACCCTACAGCCTCCTTCCTGAGTTTGAAACCAAGCCTTCTTCCTGATTAGTTAGTAGTTGCCTCCTGTACTGTAAATGTCCAGAGCATAATTAAGCTTTGGCATTTGCCTAGTCTTTGGTCTTCAGACGTCGCTGGCCATGTCTTGGCATGGATTGTCCTTTTAGTATTGTATCTGCATCAATGCATGTATTGTCCTGTTTGCCTGTGATGATTCTGTATGTTAATTATCTAAGCTAAGTAAGGTAGCGTGTCTTCCCTTGCGTGATTTCACCCTTGGAGAGTAAATACAGTGTTTCCTGCCGGATTTTTACGGCTACCTGGCCCTCTTGCCTGGTTCCTCCCTTTCACTGATCTTTTTTTTTGTGCAAAAGATACAGCTAAGGGATTATTTGGAATACTATTCTAAGATCACTGTATAAAATGTGTGTACTGGCAAATTCGTTCATAACCCATTGAAAAAAATTCTTTCACGTATGTAATGCGTGAACACCTACTACGACGGATGGCCCCTGAATTTCCATCTCACGTAGTTGTTGGAGCCACTGAGGTAGGTGTTGGTCCTGTTCTCTTTGGATTTTTCTCTAGTTCTTTATTTTAGTTTATCTCAAAGCTGAAATAAATAGAACGGTTTTTCTAAACGATTTCTCGTAGTCGTTACTTTAAATATTTTTTCGAGTTTAAAACCACGGTCGCAGAGACCTCCGTCGCGTAGATCCACCCCGGATCCGGCCGCCTCTCGCCGTCGCCCGCTGCCCGGAAGTCCACCCGCGGGAGGCGCCGCCGGATTTCATCCGCCGCCCGTGCTCCGCCTCTCCGCATCCGAAGAAGCCCGGATCCGGCCGGATCCGGTCGAGTCCGCCGTCGCCGAGCACAGATCCGGCGAGGTCGCCGCCGCCACGAGACGCCCTCGGAGCAGCACGCGCAGGAGGCGCGGGTCGCGGCAAAAGGGGAGGCGCGGAGCCGCTGGTGCCGAGGAAGGAGAGGGAGGCGAGGACGGCGACGACCGCGGAGGCGCGAGGTGAAGAAGGCCGCCACCGTGCGCCGCGCGCGGGAGGAGAAGAGACGGGGGGAGCCGCGCGCGGTGGAGGCACTGCCGACGGGGGGGAGCCGTGCGAGAGAGGAGGCGCCGGAGGAGGCCAGCGCCGGGCGGTCGAGTGCGGGAAGGCGCCGGCGGAGGCAAGCGCCGAGGGGAAGAAGAGGCACAGGAGCCACGGCGGAAGAAGGCCAGATGGGGGAGAAGTGCACGCAGAGTAGAGATTGGGTCGGTGTGCGTTTTTTGGGCTGCAGTTCGGTCCATGTGAGGAGACGGGGGGAGCCGCAGCGCAAGGAAAGAGATTCGGGCTTTGGTTTCCTCGGCGATTCCAAGTCCGAGTCCAAGGCAAGACCCAGTCGAACGAAGCCACTTCGGAGTCGGCTGTTTCCACGCCTCATAAAAGGAGGTGCTAAGCACCAGATCTAGCATCCAAAAACGCAGAGCAGCAAGAGCGCAAGTTCAAGCAAGAGCAAAATTCAAGGAAAAGAGAAAAAAGAAAAACGGTAATTTTTTCTTTCCGTTTCTCTCCGTCCAAGAGCCTTCAAAGTAGCCGGAATTTTTTGATCCGTGCCCAAGATCATGTCGTGTACTTCGGGAAGCGGTGTCGACGGCAACGAGGCATCATCCGGTACGATGGCGAAGGAGAGTTCCGCTATCTCACTGCATTATCTGATGCTCACAGAGAGCAATTATGCAGCATGGGCAATCAAGATGAAGGTATACATGAAGGCTCAAGGTGTGTGGGATGCGATCGAGAATGGCAACGTCGATATGCGCAAAGATCAGATGGCATTGGCGGCCATCTACCAGGGCATCCCAGAAGAGACGCTCTTCCTATTGGCCGAAAAGGAGACGGCCAAAGCCGCGTGGGAGGCGTTGAAAGCGATGCATCTTGGCCCAGATCGTGTGAAGGAAGCAAAGGTACAAACTCTCAAAACCGAGTTCGAGGTGCTGCGTATGAAGGAAACGGAGTCGATCAATGACTTCGCCGTCTGGTTGACGGTCATCGTCAACAAGATACGGGCCCTTGGCGAGAAGGTGGAAGAGTTGTATGTGGTAAAGAAATTCCTCCGTGCTATTCCCTCACAGTTTCTCCCGATTGCTTCAGTCATAGAGCAATTTGGAGACCTAAAGGCAATGACCATGGAGGAGGTCATCGGTCGTCTTAAAGCGTATGAGGAACGCATCCATGACACTAGCAACAAAGGTGAAGGACAGCTCTTGTTGACTCGCGCTGAGTGGGAGGCTCAATCATCGAAGCGTGAAGGCAAGGACACTTCCAGGGGGTGATGGCTAAGGCCGTAAAGGTCGGAGGTTTGATAAGGCAAAAGTGAGGTGTTATAACTGCAATGATTATGGACACTTTGCTTGAGAATGCCAAAAGCAAGACGAAGAAAGCGTTTGTTGCTTGGCGCTCGGCGAAGATGAAGTGCTCTGAAGATGAGTTGAGTCAGGGACGTTTGAGATGTGTCGCCGTCCAAACTCAAGCAAGAAAGAAGTTAGAAAGTCAAGATTAAGGAGGAGATTGTTAGATTTAATCTTGACTTAGAGTCCTAGTTGTAAATTGAGTTCGTTTTCAGGTGTAATTCGAGTTGAAGTAGTGTCCAATTCGAAGTCCTAGTCGTGTGCTATTAGGAGTTATAGGCATATAAATTGAGATGCTTGTAATCAGTTTATGCATTGCAAGATTTACGAGAAATAAAGATTAGAAATTGAGGACTAATTTTGTAACAATTGGTAATTGTTACATTCTGGGCAGGTACAATAAGGCTTAGTCAGCAGGCTATAGCAAATATAATATCAACCAAATCTTACGTGGCAGAGAGAGAAAGGAATAGAGAGAAGGAAGCTGGCTACTAAATTACAGCTAGCTATAGCACGTAAAAATATGCATTTCACTCTTTTACACGTGGGGCCAAATAGTTATTGTAATAGCTACCTTATTGTATGAACTATTTTTTGAAGGCTATAGATGAAATGGACAAGTGTTATAGCCACTAATTGGCTATACTATTGTACTTGCTCTAAGAGCAAGTCCAATAATAGAGCCAAGTGTTTGGCTATAAGTCAAGTTATAAGAGCCAAGTTATACAATAATTTGTCTTCTATTTGTCTACAAAAGGTTTTTTATTATTATGTGGTATCATGTCTCACATTCTCTTTCCTATTCCTCCTCACATACATTTATTATCTGAGCCCACCACTGCATAAGCTCCCGTGCACAGCTTGTTGCTTGCATGAGAGCCAAGCTATCATCTCTCTCCTCTCTTCTCTCCTCCACATCAGTAAAAATACTGACTAGCTTGGCTATAAAATCATTATTGGACTTGCTCTAAGTTGAAGAGAAGTACAAACACTATTACCGAGGTAACTTGTACAAGTACGACGACTTTTACTGTCCTTATTTCAGCTGTTTCCACTGACCACCAGGCTGCAGCCAATTAATGTTGGCCGGATCAACGAACTTGGAATCTTGCACTGTTGTCGATCATCGAACAGGCCTGCATTTGTATGCAGACAAGGAGTATCGATTGGCGCGTGTCACGACAAATAAGGTGCACGGATCATTGCGTCCGTGTGTGTTCACGTGCAGCTAGCTAGTTGGTTCGACCAGCCAGTAGTACAGAGTTGCTACGTACGAGCTCACCTGCTCGGTCTGTATCTTTGCATGTCTGCTCTGCATCGCCTTGATAAAACTCTTTAACCAACGCAATATTTAATGGTGGTGCTCATTTAGGCTTCTTTTTTGTGGTTTATGACTAAAAAATCAGAATTTATTGAAAAACATCAGAATCGATGATACTTATTTAGCATAATTAAATTTAAAAAATATAAAAAATATATTAGCCCATTACATATAATACAAACAAATACGGGAAAAAAGAACCGGTAAAAAAGCTCAACAAAAAGCCAAAAGTTCACAAAAGATGAAATTTATAAATAGTGAAAAATAAACCGGAAGCTAAAACTAAAACGATCACAGCCAACCACCTTTCATGTCTAGTACGTCATTCACAATAGTCTGTAGTCTATCTTTTAAGATTAATCTCTAATAGTAAATTACCTCTCTAACTATTTTATACTATTTTTATCATAACTTTTTTTAATCTCACTCTCTTAATATTTACATTGATTTATGGACTCAAGTCATCTCTTATATAAGAGATAGTATATTATCTTTTATTATCCTCTCTTTTCTTCACATAAAATTTTATTTATTTAATATAGTTAAGAAATAATTAAGATGGTATTTTTAGAGATAGTCTAACCATACATGCGTAGGAGATATTTGGCAGTGGTGGCCACTGTAATGCAGCTTCTCGAGGCCTTCTTTCCCCTGTATGCTACGGGGCAGAGCCTTTGCCCTCCACGTACGCTCTAGCGGGTTACTTTGCACCCAATAATTAGCTTAGATCTATGCGCTTGCATATAGGTCGGCAGGTATAACTTAAAAAAAGAGAAAGCCTACGAAAACAAGCTAGGACCAAATTGCTCATACAGTCACCTAAAAAAGATGCTCATACAGAACAGTTGCCCTTCTGCGTGCAACACTCACGTGGCAACTGGGAGCAAATGTACCTGGAATTCGTTAATTGCACGCATGGGGAGACCAATATTGGTACCTTAGCAGCTCAATTATATACTAGTAATTATCATACTAACTATGGAAACACGGCGTCATATCGCGCTAGCTCTAACATAACTCAAGTAAAAGAATACGCTATGCTGCATCAAAAGGGATCTATATACAAAAAACGGAAAGCATAGACCCGTATGTAATTACGGTAAATGCGAAAAACCTAAAGTAAGGACTTGTATAGATTTACAAAAAAGGAGTGTTTTCTGTAAAAAGTAAAGATCTATATATAATTTCAAAAAATTGGAGGACTTGTAAAAATAGTGACATGGCACACCAGCAGCGGGGAATCCCCGGCTAATAATAGAGAGAGTATGTGCTCTGTTTGCTAGTTCAGTGTGAGTCCGAGTTGCTTATTACAAGCAAATTAAATAGTAAATGGCCTGTCTGGATAGAAATCCTGAGGCAAACCGGGATAAAAATCTTAAGTACTTCCGAGACAAAGAAATACTTAAATACTCTTGGCGATTTCATAGGCACAATTCGTTTGGATGTGTGCAGAAATTGAATTAAAATCAGGGCTAAACCAAAGCGGCTTCGGCTTCTTTCAGTAGCTATTTCGAACGCCTTAACTTGTAATTTTAATTTTTTGTTTTTTCTCTTTTTTCTCTGTATTATTTATGAAAAATATAATAGTGTTATTATTTTTTTTATTTTTTAATTGAATAATTCGAAAAAATCTAATAACCACTACAGTATAATTTTAGCTAATAGTCAAAAGATGTAAGTATAAGCTCTTTAAAGAGGCCCCAAAATCCCGGCTAAACCGAGGAGAGAGGTATCCGATCTAATCCTGCCCGTGAAACGAGCTCGCATGGAAAGCAAAATCACAGGGCAACATGCCCGATAATTTTGTCCGCGACTGTCCCACAAGGAAATTAGTAAGTCTGTGAACGCAGCCGCGGTCGATCGATCGACCGACCGACCGACCGGCCCGTCCCAAAAGCAAAAAGGACAAAGCAAAGTGATCGGAGGCAGCCCAGACCACACCGACCCGACCCGGCCCCACCATGTGCATGCGGCATGCTCTCCCTTTACATGCGGACCCCACGCCGCGCACCACCACACTCCACGCCTCGCGCGCACCAGCTCAACTCTCTCGTGCGCTATATGACGACGCCCCGCGCGCGCCTCCCCTTCTCCCACCTCCTACCAAAAAAGCCCAAGCGCAGCACTGCTCAAGAAATTAATCCTAGCTGGGCTCCTAGTCCTCGGTCGCCATGGGCAACTGCCTCAACACGGCCGCGAAGCAGCGGCGGCACGAGATGGTGATGCCGGAGGAGAAAGAAGAAGAAGAAGAAGAAGAAGGCTTGCAACTCAGAAGATCAATAAGCCAGGTGCTGCAGGAGGAGCAAGAGGAGGCAGAGGAGGCGGCGTCGATGCCGGAGGCGGCGGGGCTGAAGGTGAAGATCGTGCTGACGAGGGCGGAGCTGGAGTGGCTCATGGCGCAGCTCAAGACCGGCGAGCGCCGCCTCGAGGACGTGCTCCACCAGATGGGCAACGCCCGCGCCGACAAGCAGCAGCCGCCGCCGCCGCCGCGCGACGGGTGGCGCCCACGCCTCGAGAGCATCCTCGAGTGCCCGGAGACATCGGCCAGCTTCGACGCCACCTGACCGCAAGACCTTACAGCTCAATTTTCTCCATGGCTTCTTCCTTGTTTTCTGGTTGGATTAACCGTCTTCTCCTCATCGGTGCGTGTATGTGTGACACGGTACGTGTGATCGACAGGCTTCTTGGGTTTTTTGCAAGGGAGTGGCCTTGATTGTAAGAAGAAGAAGCAGCAGCAGCCTACTTGAGGTGTACTAGCTAGGATCAACAATCAATACTCCTATAGAGTAGATCTCTTGTTGCTTAATTAGCTTTCTTTTTTATTTTGCTTTTGGTTTTTGGGTTTTGCTCTCTCCTGCTCTTTTTTTTTCTGTCTTTTTGTAAATAGCGGTGAGGTGGTAACAGAAGCCGTGCTGTATTCTAATCAGGCTTTGGATCTGGTTTCTGCCCTGTACGTTTGCTAGCTTGTGCTTGGGAGTGCTTAACACTTGTGCTTTTGGAGTTGTGACCTGTGACAGTTTTATCTCAAATCTGGTGCTGTAACATGTGTACTACTGTTGTGCCTTCGTCTTACAACAAGTGGGACGTTAATTATCAGCACAAGTTCGATTGAGAGGTGTGCATATTGGATTAATGCTTTCTGCCTCTATTTGAAAAGGCCAAAAGTCAATATAAATATTTGGGTCTGTTCTTTTTTACTGCGGTTTATGACTTTTAGCTGCGGTTTGTGACTTTTAGGCTGTTTGTACGAAAGATTACAGAGTAACAGAAATTTACGTGCGGTTTTTACCGATATAAATGAAGTCAGTAAAGTACGTACTACAATTAACTAGTAGATTCTATCTTGAAAAAAATACTCTATTTAAAAGTTAGTTACTGTAGAAAAGTCGAAAAACAGTTTTTAGAAGCTGAAAAGAATGTGGCCTTTAGCTTCTCTACTCTTTTTACTTTCGCCTCGTCTTGAGGATAAGGTAAAAGATTATATGTGCATCATACATTCTGCTTCTCTCACTCTCGTTTCGTATATGTATTTCTTTTTCACTTTTTTTACTACTTGTTTTCTATCATTACTATTTACTTTTAGTTAAAAATTATTAACCGTAAGTCAATTCGAACATGAACCGGTAGAACAGAGGAAGCAGCACGACACCGCTACCTCTGCTTACATGCATGCATTCATTCATCAATCCAATTACGCTAGGGTCCTTTGATTTTTCTTCTTTTTACTATTTTCCGGTTAATTTCCACCCGGGATAATTAATGATCAAGCAGGTCAAACATTTACTGCTTGCTATATGCAACCTCGATTGAGCACGTAATGTCGTACACTCGTACTTGGATCTGGTAAAGGTAGAAGCAGATAGAAATGACAGTTACCCGGCCGGAGGAAGGGAGACTGTTCGGTTCAGTTTAAGTCCGGGAAAACTGGGTGTGATGTTCGGTTCAGGGCCCGGTTGGAATATTTGAAAACCACAGTATCTAAAAACCATAATTTTCCAGGTTCTATGAATACTACAATATCATGTCACATGAAAGCTTAGAGGTCCCTGTTCTTCAGCGAGATATGTTTATACGAACAGACTAAGGCCTTGTTAAATTTTTTTTAGATTATTAACTAAAATAACATTGTAATAGCTGTTAATTTTTTATATAATATTTAATTAAAGAAATATGAAAAAAAAGAAAAACTATTATATCATCATGGATATATACAGAAAAAAAGAAAAAATAGAGAACAAAGCCACATTAAGATCTGAATAAGTTTTAAACGTCTTTTAGCTTCTGAAAGTCAGAAACCAAAAGCTATTGCTGCTTGATATGAACATAAGAGAATGCACTAATTAGATGCAGATCGACATGGCCAAGAAGAATTTATGTAGCACTGCAGAGGTAACCGAAGCATTGCAGGAGAGTAAAAGTCACGAGATGTGCAGATTTTCTAAAACTCCAAAAATACTATGGCATTAGACATATTACGGCTTGTAAAACTACAAGTTTTATTATATTCAAACACCTTAAAAGTTTTTAATATTATAATATTTTCGAAAACTACAGTATTCTCCGAAAACTCTGCCGTCAACCGCTCTTTCAAACACGAGAGCGACGCTATAATTTTTTGTTTTTGGGTCGCTGCTCTGACTGGCTACTAACCCACGACTCAGCCTGCAGCCAGTCCAAGCAAACTAACATGCGCATACGTCTCGCCGTGGTCGTCGTTGACCCATTGCTTGTAGATGTTATAGTAGGAAAAAGTATTGTACGCTTCTGCTATTTCTGTCCTGCACCTCCGATGACCCAAAATAGATGCTCTTTTATGCCCCGTTTGACACAGCTTTAGCTTCGAGATCTATGCTGGATCTGTAGTTTGTTGACTAAATTAAAGTGATTTAAATATTTTTATTTAATATATAATATAAATGAAATGAGTCATGTAAATGCACTTAACATGTCTGCAACTCTAGATCCAGGATTTTTTAGAGCTACAGATGACCAGCTCTAAGAAATTTACAGCTTTCCTAGAGTTAGAGCTCTGCCAAACGGAGCCCTAGTCACTACAAAATATGTTATTTTAGATATTGATATAACCTTCGAAACACAACTTATATTAATAATAAAACCAAATAAAGATATAATGTCATGAAAGTACCTTTTAATTATCATTTTTATATGTCTAAAAATATTCATCGAAATATTAAAACCTAAACTGTCGGAGGTTTGCATGCTGCAGTTCTCGGTCGATTCAACAACCCAAAAATATGCGAGTTAACGCACAGAAATCCATTTGAATTGATGATGCGAGGCGACGGAATTTAATGTGCACGTGTATATGCCACGTGCGCCTGCGCACAATTCCATTCTGCTGAATCTATTTTGGAGTATTTTCTTAAGAGGATTCCGAACGCCAATTCTGACACGTAATTTGCAGCCCTTTTTTTTTATTGCAACCTCAAGTGTGCGAAATATTTTGTCCTTTCGCGCGTTGTACCAGATCTCCGGCATCCATCTTTGACTACCATGTATCTGCTTATCGTACAACATGTATAAGTTAGTGTAAAAATAAGATTGTAGAGCGAGGGACATGTGACATTTACCTTGGTTTTTATTTTGTAAAGACCAATCATAAAAAGAGTGACGATCTAGGTAGCACAGTCTCAAAAACGTATATTTGATCACTAATTTTTTATTATAATTTATTTATAAAACCTAATAAAACTATAGTATTATAAAATTACTTTTTGGAACAAATATGTATATATCATTTTTGTACTTCTGTCCTAAATATTCGTAGAAATATCGACCGCCAAAATTTATCAAGTTTGATTGCACACATGCATCCAAACATCACTTTACAATGACTCGTGAGAGTAGTAATTGAAGTCCCGTAAAGTTTAACAAGTGGGGATACCAAAGCGATTTTTGCAAAATCGTAAAGCATATGTTAGGGTGTTTTTTGTGAATTATGGCTGATAGCTTTTGGCTATATCGATAGTTTTTGTTACACTTTTCAACATGGCAACAGACGACAGAGACATCGATATGGATGATACACATGGTTCTGAACTTAAGAAACTATTTGGGGGAATTCACTTTAAAAAACCATCCTGTTTTGTCTTTTTTATTTTTAGAGAACCCGGAAGCAAAAAAAAAAAAGAGAAAAATTGAAACATGAAATGGAGACAACCGTACGTATCAGTGTCCAGTGGTGGAGACAGGCAATCCATCAATTTCTTCGAAACGCACACGCTAACGGGCCCGCTTGTCCGTGTAACTTGTCTGATAATTCCTTCCGTGACCAATCCTCTGCATCTACCATGAAGATCAAGCTAACTAGGCAGCACATCACGTTTCTTGCTCGGCTATGTTCTTTTCTTCTGTTCTTCTTTCAACCCATGTGGCCATGTTTCCTTTCTCCAGGCGCTGCCGTGTCCCCTCCCTGCCGTTTGGTTTTCTCTTTCTTTGTTGAATTGTCTCTTTTCGGTGTTTAACGCTTGAACATATGAGTTGCCTGATTGAGAATAGATAGGTGTTCCGAATAAAAGCGGATAAGACCTTTAGAATATACAGGGCTGTTGAAGTCTTAAACATCATAGTATTTTACGACGGGATTTTTCCAATTTTTAGTTCTGTAGCTACGGAGTATTGTTTAGTACCATCTGAATATAAGTTTGAATATAGATCTACATGGATTTGCTAGTTCTAAGTCACCTAAAAATTCCTTATTTATAAGTCATTTTTGCCCATTGTTTCATGCTCCTTCCTCGTCTCCGCGGTGAGTTTGGGTTTGGGTTATATGTTTCCGACTTTTTTGGGGGGAAGGGAGGGGGAGGGCGAGATCAGATCGAAAGAGGGTTGTGATCCACGCCCCGCAAGTTGGACAATGATGGCTTCAAGGGTCTTGGGGCAGCAGGAGGTGGGTAATGCTAGCAACCACTGCGGAGGGACTTGCTGACGGACCTTAGGCCACGAGGAGGGGTGGCGGTAGGTAGGGTGGGGAATTGTCACAACCCCAAAGAGAAAGGGGTCCAAAATTTCCTTACCATTGCTAGTTGGTGTTTGTTCAATATTCCCTCTATCCACAAATATAGGTCATTGTGGGTTCCATGCGATAAAGCTATTCAAACTTTGACAATTAATATTTATTAAAGTATATATATTGACTATATATAAAATAATACCATTAGATTTATATTGCAAAGTACTTTCATATATATATATATATATATATATATATATATATATATATATATATATATATATATATATATATATATATATTTTTGCTAGTATATTATGATAATAAATTGTGGTCAAAGATTGCATTGTAGACTATAAAATGCTAAAAACTACTTATGTTTGTGGACGGCGTAATACTATAAAAAGTGTTATTTTGAACATCTCATCACAGACAGTTCAACACAAATCGTCAGTGATAAAGTTGCCATAGACGGTTTTACAAGATGGACCGTCTAAGTTTACCACGATGGAAAGAACCGTTTGTAATGACCTACTTATTATAGACGGTTTTTTTATCCTGAACTGTTTGTGATACATCACAGACAGTTCAGAACAAAAACCGTTTGTGATATTTGTAATATCACAGATAGATTTTGTATCACAGATGGTTTGAAACAAAATCATCTGTGATGATCTACTTATCACAGATGGTCCTTTATCTAGAACCATTTGTAGTAATAGTTTAATTTACCCACTCTCGTCGAATTTGAATTTTCCGCTCATCTCATTGGAATTGCTCTTTAAAATAGAAGGCTCGGCTGCTCTTCTCTCTTTTCACTTGTCCTTCTCCACTCCTCATATCCTCTTCTCCTCTTCTCTCTTCTCACTTCTCCTTGCTAACACCGATTACCTCCCCGAGCTCCTTCGCCTCCAGTTGTGATGCCACGGTTCACTGCATAAGGCATTCTTGTCGTAAGAGTGTCTTGTGCAGTGTTACCATCGTGACACAATACGGTGACGCTGTCGCCATTGGCCTTTCCTTCATCACCGGTTATATATCCCCATCTCTTTTTTCTCTTTCTTGATGCTTGGATATGAAATTACGAACTTGTGATGTTGTACCACTTTACTTCGAGAACTTGTATTTTACTTTCTTAGCTCTTTAAACTTGTCTCCGTTTGCACCGTAGGTTGTTTCGTCCGTTTACTAACAGAACTTACTAATATGGCTCACATGGCTGCTAACAGACTAGGCGCATACAATCACGGCTTACGACCGCGCGCCTACGACCACAGTATACCAAAACAATAAAACTACAACTACAACCTAAACAACGAGCCACCAAAGACATGGCGTCAATCATAAATAGACCTGCTTTAGTTCATCTGCATTATCTGATTGCGTTGTTTTATAGCGCAATTAGAGAATATTGATGAATTGAATGAGACCCCTATTTAGGAGAACATGACGCAATCACACACGGTTTTTACCTAAAACCGTTTTGTGATAATAAACTATTGCAGGCGGATTTTTTTTTGAAAAAATCGTCTGTGTTGTAATTTATCATAGACAGTTCGACGCTATAATAACCTTTTCTGTACGTAGTAGAGGGAGACCTGGCCTAGTATCTAGTTTCAGCACAGGTATTATCTTTCCTTTTTTTAATTGTTGTTTGCAAATTGGACCACGGCACGCTTTTCAAAGTTAAATCGGCCTTAGGATATTAATGCTTGCTTAACCTTGCAGCGAATATCTGTTGAAACCGATCAAAAAGGCGGTCTTCGCGGCCGTTGTGGATGGGGGGCTTTGTTTTTTCAGGACGCAACTCGGACTTTTCGCGAGCGGGAGGTGGTGCGCGGTTGCTTTTGGGGAAAGCGTCGTGATCGATCGAGCTGTGACCATTTTATCTTAGCTGCAGGGCCCCTGCACCCCATGTGCAGCCATTTGCTTAATCAGCCAAAGACCAATTCGACTTTTGCATCCAACAATATGTGGGGCTACGCACAGATCGGCTGAGATCGCATAGCAACTTCGCGCAGGTGATTTCCATCGAATCATTTGTAATTTCCAGCTAGAAATTAGCTCGCTAAACATAAGCATTTTGATTATCTTCACACCAAAACTTGCTTGCAATTAAAACATGTCGACGTCTTGAAACTGATTCGATGTACTTGAACCGATCCGTAGTAAAAAAAAAAAGAGAACCAAACATGCCCGATGAAACCAAAAGCGGCGAGGAGAATGCTCGGGGTGGAAAACAGGAGCAAAGTGCGTGCGTCCCAGCTTTTACAACTTTATGCGTTACGAAAAAGATCAAATTATAGGCTCTAGCGACGTACGGCCACTCCATGGCCATGCAAAAAGGGTAAACGGGCTGCAGGTGGGCGAGTGTAGTGTATAATAGGAATATGGAATCACCGACATGTCATCTGTAAAGTACTAAAGTTAGGTCAGGTTGGATGTTTTTGGAGACAGCACTATCTAAAGCAAACCTCTAATTTAGTTTTCATACACTTCAGATGTTCTTCGTTTCGTAGAGATATACATATACTCCCTTCACGGAAGTTGTTTTAATTTTTAAAGTCAACAGGATGACATTTTGACTAACTTTTATCATTGTATTTTTGAAAAAGGTTACGAAAGTATTTTTTTGACAAGTTTACTTGTTATTTTTTGTATATCCAAACTACGTATTTTGGATAATATATTACATCAAAATTTATAAGATCTGACTGCGACTTCCTATGTGACTGAAGGGAGCAGTATCACTTCCTTGTGTGACTGGTAGTAGTGTATTAGTCATTTACAATACTTTAATTCTTTTCTTAGCTTTTATCCCGTGTTGGATACGATCGAGCATCTTTACGAGCGGCCTATGCGTATGGATCTACAAATTGTTCTAGTAAGGTCCTCTTCAAAAGTAACGTGATTTTTAATTGATTATAAGAGAGATTAAAAGCATAAAGAATATTTACGTTGAAAAGCCACTTTATTCAAAACGATTTCTGTAGTCCTACAAATATCTTATAAAAAACACAATAAAAAATTACTTTATTTAAAAATAAGTTTCTAAAAATCAAAAGACAGAAACAGCTTAGGTCAGAAAGGAAAATACTACTATTAGTCTATTAGTCAGTACATCAACATGTGATTTTGGGACCAACCAAGCAGTACCAACCCAAACCCTGTATTGGTAGAAGTAGTTTTGAGCAACGTGTCGATTGCAAGTCTTGGTTGTTTGGAGACGAGCTACAGAAATGCATGCCTAGCTACCTGTCAACTGCAATGTGCTTTCTGTGCGTGCTTCGATCTGCAGGCTGCAGCACACTACTAGATTGATCGAGCAACGTACAGGCTGGGGCCATAATTAAATTCATGGATAAATTGATTTGATTAATCAGAACGCGCGTGTTCTCTCCGTTAAGTATATATGATTTGAGTCTTGGTCTAATGATCTAGTACTGATTCAACGAAGGAACGAGAACACGTGCTTCCTCCGTTGCCTCTGTTAACTGGGTGGGTGTTAACTGGGTGGATGCGTGTGTATATATTTCATACTTATGAAGTATAGGGTATGTACTTTTATTTCTTATATACTATTTAAATAATATTATTATACATTTTTATCTTTTTTAATATACTCTAATAATGATTATAAAATAATCTAAAGTAAGTTTTATAAATTTTTTTTATCAAAGTCTACCTTTTAGAACATAATTTGTGTATATACTATTTTTATATATAGAAAAGGGTATATAGCAAAAATAAAAGACTGATAAATTTTTCAACAAAATTGCATTGAAGTATCTTATAATTAATATTTAATTATACAAAAAGTGATAAATAAGTATAACACATTTGTTTAAGTGGTATATTAAAAATAGGAGTATGTACTATTGGGAGTACGGAAAAGACTTCCCCACACACACATGTATACTATTTAAAAGAAGAAGTTGGTGGTGGTGGATGACCACCACTAACTTGATGATTTATCTGCCATCCCACTTAAAAAAGAATTGGTGAGCGCTCTCCTGTCTCCCCCATGCACTCAAATATTTCGGCGCCGACATGTGGGCCTTCTTCTCTTGCTTTTCCCCCTCACTCCTCGCCTCCACCCATTCTTCTTTTCCGCTCTCCCCCCTCTCTCTCTCTCTTGCATCTCTCCTCTCTCCACCTCTCTCGACCAGCGATGGGGGGTCAAGCGACGGAGGCTATAGGATGAGGTGGAGACACGATGGCGGCGCTGTGGGCTAGATCTTGGCTGGGACAACGATGGCTTCTTCCCTAAAATCAGTTAGATCCGATTGTCCCTGCACCACGATGGCCGGATCTGGATATGCCCGTCCGCACGGCATCTGGATCCGGCATCCCTCCTTCCTCTACCTCGATAGTGGCGCATGAGCGGAGGATCCGGAGCGATGATGTGGCGCTTCCTCCCCAAGTCCAGTTAGATCCGTCTGCCCTCACTACCACCATTGTCATCCCATCGTTCACTCCATCTTGTTCTACTGTTTTGATGGTATAGATCTTATCCTATCCCTGTGTCACGGGAGACGGCCGCCACCATCCTCGCAACCCCGGAGGACCATTCCACCACTAGATTTGGCACCGTCGCCTCCTTCTTCGATTGTCCCTGACACCGACCCCCTTGTATGCCCCGCTTTTGTTTGGACTAGATACGTGTCTATGTCGTTGGCTCGTGTGTAGTGGTTTGGAAGATTGTGTCGTCTTCCAAAAAAATCTCGAATTGTTGGCTCAAATGCTTTTTTTAATTTGAGTTTTTCTTTTACCAGATTAGTGTGTTGTGTTTCTCTATTGGACGGCATGCAAAGATCTTTCGGAGTAGGCAAATTTAAGGCTGGATTACTCTATTTGGATCCATGACCAGTCTGAATGACAGTGTTTATTTTCAATATTCTTGTGCTGTTAGTATTGTTGTTTCATATTCTTTTGTGTGCTTGTGCATCATTTGCATCCATTAATGGTCCTTGCTTGTTGGGTTCATTTCAATGGTCAATTGACTGGCGTTTAGGCCCTGTACTTGTAGTTGCAGAAACATGGATCCTCGGTCACATTAGAATCATTTTCTAGATGGCCAAATGCACAATGCATCAGTTAGTGCTGCATAAATGAAAATGAGTATCTAAAGAAAATAAAACAGAAGTTCATGAGGCTTTTTTTGTGCAGCAAGTTGGTACCACTATGCTAGGCTTATCACAGGAGGAAGTAGAAAAGAAAACATACATAGCTTCAATGGGGTTCTACATATTTAAGAAAGATATACTTCTAAATCTTTTAAGGTATTCCAAGCTCACATATATATATTTAAAGTACCCTTATTTATTATCCAAATATAAAGATGATTTCCAATAAAATGCCCTTTCATTGAAAGTTTGAAATCTTATGCTTAATGACATGTGAAGTACTAAACCAATCATTTTATATTCAAATATTTTATGCTGGTAAATCTATTTATGAGGTCACGAGGGGTAGGGGCTAGGGTTTTGCAGCTGTTTGGATGTGCTTCCAGATCATTAGGATGCAGTGATGGATAGGAGGGATGATTAGTTCCCTTATTTTCCACCATCCTTTCATAGCTGCGGATCAGGCAGTAGCCATGGATCCATATTAAGGGAGCAGGCAGAACTGGGTTGAGATTGAGCATTGTAAAGATCTTATGGTAATCACTTAGTCACACACCTTTGGAAGTATGTCAAATGTTGGCATTATAAGTTGATTATCTCTTGTGGGTAAAGTTGTGTAACCTCTACAGAGTGTGAAACTATTTGAATAGCCGTGTATCTGGTTGTGGACAATGTTTGGTGATTTCACACGAGGGGTAGATATTTCATAAAAACTTGGTTGGATTAAGTGTGGGAAGTGAATGGTTTGTTCATTGGTGGTTCATTACGTGAATGGTTAGTTCATAGATGGGTCATTAGAGTGAATGGTTAATTCACTTGTGATTACTCTCAATTCTTTTGTTTATTTACTTATTAATTATTTTCAAAATGTGCTTTTAATCTATTTATGTATTTATTTCAAATTATTTTTTTTGCAAAATAACCTCTCAGTCATCGCTTGGTAAGCCTTGTATACTATATTGCATTTTTGTTACAAACGACTTGTTGAGTATTCTATGTACTTACAACTATATCCATATTTGCTCAATTGAAGAAGAAGAATCATATCAACCAGAGGTGTGTGAAGGAGGATTCTTCGACGACTTCACGGATTAGGACTTCGCTCCCCAGTCAATTGTCTGTGTGTATGTCGAATAGCTACTACACTTTTCTTTTGTTTTCAGCTGCTAGTTTCTTAAGCCATTCAGGCTATTAATTGTAAGTTTGTCTGTAAGGTCGCAACTCTAATTATTAGTAATATTTTTTGTCTTTTCCTTTATTACTCGAGTGTATGATTTATATTTTATCTATGTTTACACTGTGTACATTAGCGTGATCATGAACTAGTGCGGTATACACAGAGAGTTCCGGATTTGCATATTCCGGTCTCGATAAGGAGCGCCTTGTTACCATCCATGTACTTGTGAATAACCTACTCTACTGATAATAGATCAACTCTTTGTTCTATTCTTGGTGTTTCACTTGTTATTTGCGTGGGTTTTCATGTCCTGAAGTAAGATATACGAAATTATGTGCTAGGTGGTAGGGGTGAAAACGGATCGGATAGTTTTCAACCGATTCGGATGAAAACGAATACGGCTTGTGTCGGATCGGATTTTCTTTGGATAATTCTCGGATCGGAAACAAATACGAATTTTTTGTTAGAAACGAATACGAATATAGTAGACCTGATATCCGGCGAATACGAATACGAATATGGATTATCCGGATAATACGGATCTGGATATCCGAGATTTTAACCCAACATTGCCTAGCCTAAGCTAGCTTCTCTCATCTCCCTTGCCACCACCAGCCCACTAGCAAATATTTATGTTTATTAAAAATAAATTTAGTATTTGTTGGTAGATTAAAATTTGTACTGATTTAATTGATGTACTACCGTTTAAATCATTCATATGCAAATTTAAATTCTTAATTAATTTATTAGTCACATGTAAATGGTAGAAATCTGTTAAGAATTATTTAGGACATTAGAAAAAAATATCTGCCATTTGAAGATTTAAAATTTGTACAATGGTATGACTATTGTGGATAAAAATATTTATACTTGTTTAGATTTCATTAATGTTTTGATAAGATAAACTATTTATATGTTTTTATTGATTTTGGATGTATAGTTTAAGGGGTTTTCATGTTCCGATAAATATTCGTGACCGTATTCGTTTCGATTTGTATTCGCTCCATATCTGTATTCGATATTATTTGTATTTATATTCCTATTCGAAGTATCCATATTCGTATCCGCATCCGAGAAAAATATGAAAACAAATATGGTAGAGACATTATCCGTCCGTATTCGATCCGTTTGCATCCCTACTAGGTGGTTTTGTCTCGAATCTTTGCCTAGTTTATCTTGCTAGGACATATGAGAGTAGATTTGGAAGGCCTCACATCTTAGATTCTCACGAGCAAGAACTAATTTAGATTTTTGGGTTTTCGGTGTTCTTGTAACCTAGATTTGATTTCTTTGAATTTAGTGAATCCGAGTTCAAGAACTTTGTGATTCTTAATTGGTTTAGGTTTCTAATGCCTAGAACAAGTCTCATGTAAAATTTGAAATTGTTTGAATGAGATTTAAATAAACTCTTGATATTTGAGTTTTGACTTGAGAAGTTTTTAAGTCTAGAGGGGACCAATTAGACCAGCTGTGGATCTATGATTGGACCAACTTTGTGGTCAGACCGCCCTTGTCCCTGCGGTATGATCGAATTTGGCAGTCATATGAGCCCATCCATGATGGTTTGATTGGCCTCGATTTCGATCTCTAGCTTTGATTTGTATAGCTCGGTTAGTGTAATCTAAACTTAGTGACTCTTATAGTCACTAAAGTGAAGACTTTGAATAGCATTGAAGGAAAAAGTTTCGAGAATGTTCACTCCTCTGGTTGTCGGCATTGGTGCTACAGTACGTCTATACCCATTTCGCTTTGACTAATTACGTGCTGCGGCTAATCAAACCTACCGTGCGTGCGTGATGAACGATAAATTCATACATATAGATTGATAAATTAGCTCGTAGCTCGCTCAAAGACATGCATAGATGAAAGCGGCAGCGTTTCCCTGATAGATCGAGCAATAGGATCAGCCGTGTGCAGCGTGCTTTTGAGAACAGGGCCCTGTACATCTGCTACTAAATTGACCCTGGTTAACTAATTAGTTAACTACTCGGCTTTAGTACCCGATTTCCGTTAAGCATATTTGACCAATACTTACGTACCACCATTGCCGCCCGCGCTGCACGGCGTACGAGAAGCCTGGGCGGCAAGAATGAAGAAACGAAGGTGGTGGCAGCGCCAAGCTAAGCTGGCGGCCGCCCCTTCCGCACGTCTTCCCGGCCAAGCAGCCGGAGGCCATAGCCAACGATTCCGCCGTCCGACAGACCACGCAGCCCAATACACCCAGCAAGCACGTACGGCCGCAGAATCTGGCCATCGATTGGGTGGATAGCCCATAATAACTCTGTATACAGTAGCCCAGAGCCCGATCACTCGTCCACAATAGATTGGATTCAGCCACGAATTGGAGAAACGAAGGGTGGCGATCGAGTTGTGCACATATACCATTCTCTCCCAAAAATACGAAAATTATTAGGGATTATGTACGTAATTGACCAGAGATCACACCTAGAAATCCCATGACACCTCCCTTCACAGGAGAAGAAACTTGAGAGTATTTTCCCTGTTTGGAAGAGGACGAGGCTGGCTGGGCCGTGCGAGGCCACGCATAACAACTATTTCTTGTTTTTAGTAGTAGAACCATAACGGAGACTGGTTGGTTGTTTCTTAGAAATCAGATTTTCCTTCTCCACCCTTCCCTTTGCCTCTCCTTTCTTTTCCTTCACGATGTACATGGCACCTGTAGGATAGCGAATATGAAGATGACGGAGGACATGTATTGCGACCATGCAACTAAACAATCTCCATTCTAATTCATAAACTATCTGTTACGATTATTGCTCTAATTTGCTATGCTTTATTTCTTGCAAATCATGCGATGCATAAACTGATTACAAGCAAAGTAATTTATATGCCTAAGACTCCTAATAGCAAACGACTAGGACTTCGAATTGGACGCTACTTCAATTCGAATTACAGATGAAATCGAACTCCATTACGCTAGGACTCTTAAGTCAAGATTAAATCTAACAATCTCCCCCTTAATCTTGACTTTCTAACTTCTTTCCATCTTGTTTGAGTTTAGATGGCGACACATCTCAACCGTCACGACTCAACTCATCTTGAGCACTTCATCTTCGCTGAGCGTTTGCCAAAGAACTAACGCTTTCTTCGTCTTCGCTTTGGGCACTCAGGCGAAGTGTCCATAATCATTGCAGTTATAACACCTCACTTTTGCCTTATCAAACCTCCGACCTTACGGCCATTGCCATCACCCCGAAGCGTTCTTGCCTTCACGCTTTGATTGAGCCTCCCACTCGGCGCGAGTCAACAAGAGTTGTCCTTCACCTTTGTTGCTAGTGTCATGGATGCGTTCTCATACGCCTTAAGACGACCGATGACCTCCTCCATGGTCATTGTCTTTAGGTCTCCAAATTGCTCTATGACTGAAGCAATCGGAGAAACGTGAGGAATAGCACGAAGGAATTTCTTTACCACATACAACTCTTCCACCTTCTCGCCAAGGCCCGTATCTTGTTGACGATGATATCAACCGGACGGCGAAGTCATTGATCGACTCCGTTTCCTTCATACGCAGCACCTCGAACTCGGTCTTGAGAGTTTGTACCTTTGCTTCCTTCACGCGATCTGCGCCAAGATGCATCTCTTTCAACGCCTCCCACGCGGCTTTGGCCGTCTCCTTTTCGGCCAGTAGGAAGAGCGTCTCTTCTGGGATGCCCTGGTAGATGGCCGCCAATGCCATCTGATCTTTGCGCATATCGACGTTGCTGTTCTCGATCGCATCCCAGACACCTTGAGCCTTCATGTATACCTTCATCTTGATTGCCCATGCTGCATAATTGCTCTCCGTGAGCATCGGATAATGCAGCGAGATGGCGGAACTCCCCTTCGCCATCGTACCGGATGATGCCTCGTTGCCGTCGAGACCGCTTTCCGATTCACGCGACATGATCTTGGCGCGGATCAAAAACTCCGCTACTTTGAAGACCCTTGAGAGAAACGGAAGGAAAAATTGCTATTTTCCTTTTCCTCTTTTTCTTGAATTTTGCTCTTGTTGTCGCTCTGCGTTTTGGGTGCTAGATCTGATGCTTGGGGTCTCTTTTTATTTGGGCTGCTGTCAGCTCCAACTCGGACTCGGTCTTCTTTACTCGAAGGTATCCGTCACGGGCTCGCTTCAGCGCCGCTCGGTTTTCTTCCGACGCGCGCCCAGCTTTCTTTGGCCCAAACCGACCGCATCTCCTTCCCGCTGGCCTTCTTCCGTGGTGCCGCGACGCACCGCCGGCTTCTCCTCCGGCAGCGCCTCGCCTCTTCTTCCACGCGCTCGCCTCGCATCTTCCCGCGCCGGCTTTGAGTCGCGCCCTTCTCCCGCGCGTCGCCTCTTGTGCGCGCCTCCCCCCTCCGTGCGCCCCTCTCCCCGTGGCCACAGCTCCTCTCCTTCTCCGTTCCAAGGCGCCCGGCGCGGAGGGGCTGGCGGCGGCAGCGGCGGCAGCGATCCGGCCAGGGGCGGTGGCGGCCTCGCGGATCCGGCTTGGCGACGGCGACGGCGCCTCCTCGCCGGCTCGACCTCGGCGCGGTTCCTCCTCGACGTCGCGCTCTCCCCGTCGCCGCTGCTCCACGCCCGCCGCCTACCGCACTCGGCCGCCGCCCCGGCGCGCAGATGGTGGCGGCGGCTTCTCAAGGACGGCCGGTGGCGGCCGGATCCGCCGGATCCGGTGGATCTGCGACGAGGACGGCGAGCGGCCGGATCGCGACGGATCTCCGACGGCGGCGGCCTCGGCGATGAGAAGGCCGAGGCGGCGGCCGGCTGCCAGCGCGCGCGCGTGGCGCGGTGCCTCCTCCGGCGGTTGGCAGCGGTGGCCGCCTTGAGGCCGGCGGCGGTGGCCGCTCCTGAGGTCGGCGGCGGCGCTAGCAGTGGTGGCCGCCCCCAGGAGCAGAGATCCCCCCGGGGGCAGCAGCAAAAAGAACCCTAGGTTTTCTCTCGATCTCACAAGCTCTGATACCAATTGTTACGATTATTGCTCTAATTTGCTATGCTTTATTTCTTGCAAATCATGCGATGCATAAACTGATTACAAGCAAAGTAATTTATATGCCTAAGACTCCTAATAGCAAACGACTAGGACTTCGAATTGGACGCTACTTCAATTCGAATTACAGATGAAATCGAACTCCATTACGCTAGGACTCTTAAGTCAAGATTAAATCTAACACTATCCTACTACACAAATTTGTAGTTTGTGAGAGTCCATGTGGAGGTGACCATATGTTTGTGATGAGTAATTGACTCTTGTTTTGGAAAGTTTGAGTTTGGGTTGGGCACTTCCTGCCAAGTCATAGCCTTAGAAGTGATCGGAATCGCCTTCTGTGCAAAGTCGTAGCTTCTGACTATGGTCGTAGGCTCTTACGACCACATTGGTTGTGGTCGGAAGCCTGTCGGGCAGGTTATGAACTTATTGTCGTCAATCGGAGCCAGTAGGGTTGTTTACGACCACTCTATCGCAATGAAGCGGAAAACAATGTTTTACTCTTCTCGCCGTGGTCGGAAGGTCAGACGACCACATGGCGCTTACAACCACTCGACCTTGGTCGTAGGTCACCGAGGAAGTCTACGACCGGTTTTGCCGTGGTCGAAAATCTATTCGACCACGCTGGCGTGGTCGAAGCCTCAGTACGACCACGCTTGGTCGTGGTCGGCGATTACGACCACACCGACGCAGTAACGCGGTCGTAAGGCGTAGTCGGTGGTCGGCAGATCATACGACCACGTTGTCGCAGACTTCACTTCCTAAGAACGAAGCGGTTTCGACCACGTTATGGGCGAACATGGTCGTAGCTCGGTCGGATGCGGTCGACGAGCTTGGAGCGTGGTCGCAAGTGGCGATCGCGGTCGGAAGTGTTCAAACGTTGTTGGAAGGGCTTCACCACGATGAACCAAGTCGTGCGTGATCGAGAAGGGTTTCACCACGGTGGAAAGCGATGAACGTGGTCGGAAAGTGGTTCGACCACGATGAAATCTCGGTTTTGGTCGTAGTCTCTGGGAACCGGTCGTATGGACTTCTGAGATAATCGTATCATCTTGAGATGTGGTCGTAGGACTTAAGAAAGTCTTGATCTATGGTTTCACCAGTCATAAGTTGGTACATCTTGGTCGGGTAAGTTGGAACTGAAACTTGTGATGGTCGTAGCAATCTTTAAGCCGGTCGTAAGGACCACTCGGGTGGTCGTATGGTCTATGGTAACGATCGTAGGTCTTGAGAATTAATGTTTAAGTATTTTTGACCGATCGTAGTGAATGTACGACCTTGTGAAGCATGTTTTGAGTTCCTTTTATGCGATGTCTGTACACATTGTGTTGTGCGGTGCTATGTAATGGTTTGCTTATCTGTGATGTTTGCAGGACCTTGAGACTAGTCGTGGCGAGGCATGGAGGGCCGAGACTAGGCACGGCGGTGCTTGAGGTCAAGAGCGCCAGAAGTGTGAAGACGACGAGGTCCGTGAGGTGGTTACAAGCCGAGGAGATGAGGAACCGAGCCGAGCTGCCAGAGGACCTTGGAGACAAGTCTTGATGAGGCTTGGAGTGGTCGGGACTAGACATGGGGATGTCGAGGTCCGTAACGACCGTGGAAGCCGAAGGAGACCTAGTCTTGCGAGGTGGTTGCAAGCTTGGACGACAAGGCGGGAGGAAGCTTCCGGAAAGGCAGTGGAGTGGCATTTTGGAGAAATGCGGAAAGCTGCAAAGGGAAGCTGTGTCTCTGCCAATGCACAGGAGTTGTTGGCGCTAACGGGCAAAGCAGTGGAGCCGTTGGGTGTAACGGGTAAAGCACTGGAGCTCGTTCTTGCTAGTGGGTAAAGTGAGTTGAAAACCCGGTGTTAGATGGGGGTTTGCGGGTTCCCCCTCTTTGGTGTGTGAGTGTGTGGCTATAAATAGAGAGGGTAGAGCTCGGGTACTTGTGAGATTCTGATCCCCGAGTTGCTCTGTTCTTCCTTTGTTATTTGTGAGTGTGTGGGTTCTCGGGATGGAGCAAGTGTGCTCATGTATCTCCCAGTTGGAGTGGCTGTAGAAACCTCCATTATCAATCATTCATCTCTCTTCCTCTATTTGTTTTCTGTCGTCTTGAGATGTTGTGATTGACTTATTTGCGATCTGTTTTGAGAGCTTGGACTTCTTGCTATCCTTTTCTCTCCTCTCTTCTTCGTGAGTCTGCTTTCGGTCTTTGTGTGCTTTGATTAGCTCAGAACTGGGAATCTGTCTCAAGGCCACTTGGCCAGTTCATTCCCGAGAGCAGGAGTCGAATTAGAGAAGTTCTCTTTACTGGATGATTGTGCGCCTCGAGTCCTTCTGTTCTTGGTTCATCCTCTCAGTTATCACTGTTTGATTTCTTTTGTCCGCTCAGGCAAGTGTTCGACCACGTGGTGTTCGACCATCAGTTGGCTTACGACCACGTGTGTTCGATCGAAGAAGCTAGTTCTTTCGCCCATTTTGTCGTGTGAGTACTTGGGGAGTTTTTAGAAGGCACCAATCACCCCCCCTCTGTTGCCATTTCGGTCCTACAGTTTGTGTTTCACTTTGCAAGTTTGGTTCTCCTTTCTACCATTGTAATTCAACAGATGAATATAGATTCGTCTCTATTCATTGTATTTTGGTCCTCTCTCTCTTTGTTATTGTTTGTTGGAAGAATGGATCTTACATTCTCTTTCCACCGAGTTCATGTTTTATATTTAAATTCAAATTCAATTTGAAGTTATCTCAGGTGGATTTCAAATTCCCGGTTGGGACTGGTTTGGCCGGGAACTGGCAGTTCTTGACAAGAAATAGAACCATGCTTATGTGTGTTGTTTGCTATGTGCAACCTAGTGATAAATTTCTAGCTCCGCCACTGCATCATCTGTTCGTTCCATGCTGCTAAAATGCTAACATATATTGTATTGTGCAAAGTATGACTAGGCCTGGTAGTAGGCTGGCCGGCTGCGGTGTACGGCATAGCTGGTGGCTTCGAGTGGTTGAAAAACTTTAACAAATGGAGATTCTCATTTTTTAGTTTGAGGGATTGTCAGTTGGTTCTTTGGTTGCAATGCACAGGATGGCTAGAGCTGATGGCTTTTGGTTATACATTTTGTTTTTGGTTGAAATGAAATAGTAACGACTGGAAGAAGTAACTTTTAAAGTAAAATTTGAAAAGTGGCTTCTGGAAGACGCAAGCGTGGAGGAGACGATAGAGACTTATTGGTGGCTTTCAAAGCTGCTTTTGGAAGCCGAGGTGTCGGAAGCCGATTTGAACACCACCACAATATTGAATTATACTAGCAGATGGCCCGTGTGATAGCACGATGCACTGTTACTGTGGTAACCCATGTCATTACCTTGAGATAATGATACTAGTCGATGAATTATTACTCAACAAAGACAATGTTCTATCGAATAATAAGCCCATCAGAGTGTTGCAGAACAACAATAATTAGAGATTGTCCTATAATATTGCAATAACATTGCCACACAGTGCTAAATTCTTTAATAATGCTAATCAGTTGCATGATTACTACACCAATACTAGAAACAGAGGTATTTATAATGAGTAATGTTACAAGTGCTGAAACTAATAGATAAGAACATGGTATTATACACTAGGTTCTGCATACAATTTACTAGTGGCCTGCTACTCGTCACACATCTCATATAGGGCATCCACTTCATACACATCATACTTAGGGTCATCTCCATCCATCTCAGCATAGTTGCCCTTTGGGTAGGCATCATTGGTACCTGGAAGACCTCTGAACTGACTGGACTCTATACAAAGGAGAATAATAGAAGGGTGTATATAAAGTACTCAGCAAGTATTAATATCAAATATGCAACTTTATGAACACTAATCCAAAGCTCAATGGATCATATCTCATCTCACATCATCTCAAAAATAATTGTTTTTAGGTTAGATAAGAATTCAGATTTTAAATTAGAAATCTACTGATCACTTGCATGATAAGATAGAACCCCCATTTAGTTCATGTAGCCTCCAGTTAAGGAGACAAATGTGAATTCATAGTTCATATATTACTGCATTGGCTTGTACCACTTTATCCATAGCTACTCTGATTTTTATCATGAATGATTTTCCACATTCCCTAAGATGCGATGCCTAAATTAGACTACATATTGTTTCCATCTATTTTAGTATATTATACCTCCACCCAACTAGAGAATTTTCTAGCCATTGGTCAGGCCAGACACACCTTCACCCAACACTCTACTATGCTAAATATATGCACCGGGCTTATCCTTTATGACCTTGAGTCCAATTAAGCATCGCCTATGAAATTCCCTAGATAATCCTACATACGCATGTGGAGTGTATAATAACTTAATAGAGTAACTTGTTCTGCCTATCTTAGACTGGGCTATGGCCAATACGAAAGATGTGGCCCATTACACAAGTGAAAGTTTGTAAGTCCCTATCCATATGTAGAGGGTTGCAATTGTCTAATACACCTTTCCGAAGATACCCTCTGCCCTCCAGATACTTAAACTGCAAGTCAACTCCTCCATCAGTTGAACCCACTACACTACTACAGAAAAGGTCATCACAGACGGTTCGAAAACATCATCACAGACGGTTTTGTGAACCGTCTGTATTTATGGGTCAGTGATAATCGAAGGTCATCACAGATGGTTTTCGGACCGTCTGTGATTATCAGCTATCACAGACGATTTTTGAGTAAAACCCGTCTGTGATAGATGATAATCACAGACGGTTTTGAGTTAAAAACCGTCTGTGATAGCTGATCATCACAGACTGATCCAAATTAAAACCGTCTGTGTTAGTGGCAATCACAGACGGTTTGACAAAACCGTCTGTGATTGGCCGTCTAGTATTAGGCTTTCTGTAGTAGTACTAATTCCTTATTCATCACAGTCTCATATTTCTCCGACTTGAGTAAAATATTCATTCGATGAAATTTGTGATATTATTCTAGTAGGGAAATAATTTATTTTACGTGAAGATACTCTGATATAAATGATCAAAGGCAGTAGTTCCCAGTTTTAGATGCGTTCTAGTGGCGTCCTTTCCTCTAACTCGATTTGTGTCCTGCATTCAGTACTTATGCTACAATTTGATTTATGGAAGCATAAAATTCTATGTCGATATGCCTTAATGGTAAACCTTCGTCAATTTAAAATCGATTGTTGTGGCTATAGTTACATTGTTTTTTTGTGCACTTGTTGTTTGTGGCTATTTCTCTAATGTGATAATTCTTTATTTTAGTCAATTGAGTGTAGCAAAAAACTAGCGGTTGCCGGTTAAATACACCTTTATTCCCATTGGTATACATATATACATGTTTATAATTTATTCCTTTCTCCCAGCCGGCCCAGTGGCTTCGGCCCATTTGCCCCTTCCCCTATCTCTCTCTCTCTGTGCACTCAAATCTCCTCTCTTTGTTCATTTCTCAACTTACTCCATCACCATGCGCTACTATTGTCTCTGATGGTTCCCGGTCGATGGGTTGTTGACCTCCCGATCGGATGTCATCAGTCTTGCCCATGCTCTCCCCCCATCTCTCTCGTGTCCCTACTGTGTTGTTTCCTCAGCTCGCTTGGTTGCTACCGCCCATAGTGCCGCTGGTCTAGCTCGACCATTGTCGATCTTATTGACCATTGCCTCGATTCCCCACCAGCCAGATCCATGCCAGGCAGCAGCAATTCTAACTCCAATTGCTAGGATTTGACTCTTCTTATTATCTCTCTTTTCCCCCTTCGATTTACTTTCTTTCTTTTATTTTTATTTTGTTTTGGCTTCCAATTTGGGGATATATTCTCTTGATCTGCTTTTGATTTGTATGGTGGATGTGTGTGCTCAAGATAGATGTGCCGTGACAGGGCTTGGGACCTCTTATGCACCGGAGAGCATGTGGGGGTTGCCGAGTGCGTGCGGGTGGCTGATGGTGAGCACTGTTATCGCCATTGTCTACTCTCCCTCTAGTATACTCTACTCTTTCATCCTCTTCTCCTTTACTCTAGATGTGGATACTATTTGCTCTATTACAGTGCTTGTGCATTTAGGCTGCATGTGTGTGGTCCTGCAATGGTAAGGAAGATGATGTGGAATGCATGTAGGGATACCTTGGTCGAGTTATTGAGGATGATTTGGTGTGGTTTGTGTTCTTCCCTGGCTCCTTTCTTCGAGTGGATGTGTTTACCTTCTCCTCCTCGGCTCCTTTTGGTACGATGAGATGTCTCATGTTGTCATTAATCCAGATCGTGATCTTAGAAAAGCCAAGAAGAAATTGACTAATCAGGATTTTGTGATTGAGAGCTCGAACACTGAACTTACTAGGCGTAGATCATTTATACTTGATGATGATAACTGAGATTCTTGCTTGGTTTTGTACTTTGAGTTAGACAAGCTAAGAACTATTCATGCATCTACTCTTGATCAACTTAGAGCAGCAAATGAAAAGATTGAGAAAATAAAATGCTTGCTTTAGTCTTGGTACTATTGTTCATACGTATGTTATTGTAAGTTGCAAGTCACTAGGGATAATCTTACTAAATGAAAGCTATTCTTGTTGTTGGTTACTTAGTTTATGATTCTCATGCTAAACAACTAGAAATTGCCAAAGATAAAATTGCCCAACTCAAATCTAGCAACTCTTCTACATACTTAAAAGATAGGAATATGTCTGCTAGTGCTTTATCATGCTATAAATATGCTTTGTTGGATTTGAAGTTTAAGAGTGCCATGAGTACAATGGCTGAAATGACTATTGAGATGCTTCACCTAGGAATCTCTCATGCTCAAATTGTCCTGAGTTAACTGTTGAAATTGAAATATTGTATTAACTCTGAATGATTTTGCCTCTAGGAAATCTGATCCTGTTGCATCCATTGCTTGTGCATTCTATGTTGAGATATGACAAGATTTAGATAAAATGCATGGGGGCATTTAGAGTTAAGTTTGATCAGTAGCTTAGGATAGTAAAGAATGCTCCTTATATCTCCTATGTGGCTCTTAGGCTTGAGGTAGTTATGCATAAGGAGAGATATTCTAGGGCGGTGAAGAAGAGTGGGTGTAGTTCCTGTGAGGCCCTAGCCCAAAAAATGTTTACCTTAAAAAAGCCTAAGAGTATTATTCAGTGTGAAGAAAAACCTCAACATGATCCTAGTCCAGTCCAAGATGAGTTTTTAAAAAATAGAGGTCTAGATTTCAATACCTTAGAGCATGCCAAGAAAAATTCTCCTAAGGTAGTGAGAGCTCTATAGAATGGTTTGTTTGAGTTAGTTACTAAGCCAGGTAAGACTGTCTTCAAGTCTGCTAGTTTCGTACATAGTCCCTCGATTACAGTAGGTGATTCTTATGCTTTAGGTGAGACTTTTCATCGAGCCAAGTACCATTGCACCAATTATGAGAGAGATAGGCATTTATATCAATTCTACTTCAGGTAGGCTAAGAATGAGAAGAAAGAGAGCCCTTAAAGCTAGGCATGCTCCTATAGCTCAAAGTGTTCATAGATCATCAGTTAGACCTAGATTGTAGAGAACTTCATTGATGGGTTCAGGTCAACTTCTCATCAAGGGCTTGTTACCGTGAGGGTAGGATTGGTCCACGAGTGCCTACTAGATAGGGTGAGCACCAAGTTTTTGTTAGGCCTAGATGAGAGTCCAGGGAGAGTCTAGGTAGAGCTCGTGTGGGGGTGCCTCCTCATGGTAGTCAGGCTTTGCATCATCATGCATCCGTTTCAGCTTTTAACACTAGTGCCATTGCTCCTCCACATCGTGTGTCTCAGTATAGGATTCCTAAGTCTTTTGTTACAAACTCCAGTACTGATATATCTTCTTGAATCCTGTAGGTCTAGCGAGCGAGGAAGGACAATGTGTGGTTAATGGACTCTGGCAGTTCTTGACAAATGACTGGAGATTCAAGATTGTTCTCCTCCCTCACTCAGATATCTGGTGATTAGTTGATCATGTTCGGGGATGCTTCTATAGGTACTGTGATGGCCAAGGGCACAATTCCAGTCAGCAACAACTTCATGCTTATGGATGTGGCCCTAGTAAGCAAGCTCAAATATAATTTGCTCTCAGTCTCACAATTAATTGATAATGACTAGAGGTAAGCTTTAGGAAGAATGCTTGCAGAGTTCTAGATCAGTATGGGGACCTAGTCTTTAGGATCTCTCGTCTAGACAAGGTTTTTAGAGCTGAGTTCTCAGAGTCTTCTAGGCTTAGGTGTCTTGTTGCTTCACATTCTAGAGATCTTGCTTTCAAGCACCATAGGTTAAGACATATTGTATTTGATCACTTGACACGGGTTAGTAGCATGGATCTTATTAGAGGGCTACCTAAGCTCAAGGGAGATAATGATCTAGTGTGCTCTCCTTGTAGACATGGTAAGATGATTGCTGCCTCTCACCCACCTTTTATCATGGTCATGACTAATGGTACTAGTCAGCTCATGCATATGGATATTATGGGTCCTAGGGTTCAGTCTGTAGGAGAAAAGTGGTATGTGCTAGTCATAGTGGATGATTTCTCCAGATACTCTTAGGTATACTTCCTAGCATCTAAGGATGAGACATTCAGTCATTTTAGAGAGTTGGAACATGTTGATCTTCCTGGAGTCCTTAGAGTTATTAGGAGTGACAATGGCACTGAGTTCAGGAAGTCATCCTTTTCTTCCTTCTGCATTGAGCATGGTCTAGAACATCAGTTCTTCTCTCCTAGAGTTCTACAACAGAATGGTGTAGTTGAGAGGAAGAACATGACTTTAGTTGAGATGGCTAGAACTATGCTAGATGAGCATGCAACACCTAGGAGGTATTAAGTAGAGGCTATCTCCACTGCTTGTTATATGTCTAACATGGTTTTCTTGAGAGCCTCATTGCACAAGACCACCTATGAATTGAGCTTTAGTTGTAGGTGTAGTGTGTCTCATTTTAGAGTCTTTAGTTATAAGTGCTTTATTCTGAAATATGATAACATTGATAAGTTTGAGTCTAGATCTTCAGATGGGATCTTTTAGGCTATCCTACTCACTTTGGAGGTCATTATGTGCTAAACCTTAAAACTAACAAAATTGTAGAGATTTGCGAGGTTATTTTTTATAAGGCTAGTCTAGTCGCAAGACTAGGCATTGCACGTACACAAGTTGGGGAAGATTCAAAGAACATCTTCTTTGAGGGGTCCAATGGAAAAGTTGAGGCTGATGATCTACTTTTACTTAAACCAGCTAAAGCACCTACCTCTACTACTACACCTTCAGCTGGACAGCCTACTCCACGTCTTTTTCAACATAGGGGGGCTCTGCACTAACCTCCACAGCCCATGAGGTAGATGCCACTTCTGTCCCAAGACTACCTCTACATCTTCAGCGACAACATCCTCCTAAGTGGATGATTGGAGGACTTCATGAGTGAGTCGCTTGCTCCAGATTCTATTCTCCTAACTTAATTGCTCATTTTGCATTTATTGCTTTCTTTGAGCCCCATGATATCACCTATACACTTAGTGATGAGTCTTGGATCAATGCCATGCATGAGGAGTTAGAGAATTCTGAGAGAAATAAGGTCTAGACCTTAGTTGAGCCACCCCATAGTCATAACATTATAGGAATCAAATGGGTTTTCAAGAATAAGCAAAGTGAGGATGAGGTACTGGTTAGAAATAAGGCTAGACTTGTAACTCAGGGCTTTACTCAAGTGGATAGATCAGACTTTGAAAAAACATTTGCTCTAGTTGCTAGTTAGAAGCCATCAGGATACTCCTTTTGTAGCCTCTAGAGGTTTCATATTGTATCAAATGGATGTTAAGATTATTTTTCTTAATGGTTTCATAGAAGAAGAGATCTATGTTAGGCAACTATCTGGATTTGAGAGTCCTAAGTTTTCAAATCATGTCTACAAGCTATCCAAAGCCCAACATGGCGTTAAGGAAGCACTTAGAGCTTGCTATGATAAACTTAAGTCATTCTTGTTGAAAAATGGGTTTGAGATGGATAAAATGGACAATACACTATTTACCCTTAGGCATGGTAGTGATTTCCTCCTAGTTCATATATATATGGATTACATTATTTTTTGTGGTTACTCTCATCCTCTTGTTCTAAGTTTTTAGATGCTATGCAGCATGAAACTTGAAATGAACATGATGTGGGGGGGGGGGGCGTTGAGCTTCTTTTTGGATTCTAAATCAAGTGGATGAAGCAAGGTACTTTCATTCATTAAGCCAAGTGCACCAAGAAACTATTTCGATGCTTTGACATGGGGAGTAGCAAGCTAGTCTCTACACTGATGGCTTATACTTCCAGTTTGGACCCAGATGAGAATTGTGAGTCGGTTGATCACAAGGAGTACCATAATATGATTAGCTCCCTCTGCCTCATAGTTTTGAGGCTGGATATACACTTTGTCGTGCATGTTTTCTCGATTTTAGGCTTCAGGTACCTCAGTCCACCCTTGAGTTCAGACTTTGGTATTCTTCTTCTTGCACCTCTATTTGAATTTTCTTAGATGCTGATTTTGAGGGTTGTCGGACAGGAAGAGTACGTCTGGGACTTATCACTTCCTAGGCACTTCTCTCATATTTTAGTCTTCTAGGAAGTAGTCTTCAGTTGCACAGTCTACTGCTGAGGCTGAGCATGGATGTCACACCCCAAAAATTTGCTTTTTGGAAAATTCAAATTCAAGTTAATTATTTTAAAGTAATTGGATTTTATTTGGCTTTTATTGGATTTTCTGAATTTTCTGGAATTTAAAACCCATTTTAAAAATTAAAAGGTAATTCAAACTATGAAAATTAAATACCAACAGTAGTTGGAAATAATTTTATTCAGTCCAAAATGTCCCCAGAAGCTTCTGTGAATTTTTCTGGAATTTTTGGAGGTATTTTCATATTTTTCTGAGGCCTAAATAATTTTTAGCCTTTTTCAAATTAGAAATACAATTTTGAAAAATAAAATTTCCCCTCTCCCTCCACCGACGCGTGGACGGCCCAGACCGCCCACGCCGCCACTCGGCCCGATCCGCCGCTTTCCTCTCGCCGCTAAGCGGGCGGGCCGTCGGCGACCCCGCTTTCCTCCTCCGCCGCGCGCGTGGCGCCCGGATGCACGCCACGCCACCCCGAGCGCCCATCCGCCGTTCCTCCCACTTGCGCGCGCCGCCCGACCGCCTTTGGGTTGCGTGGCGCCATCCGCACCGCACGCGCCGCGCTCGCCGATCGCGGCCCCTTGTCGATTCCTGCGTCTCGCGGACGCGGACTCCTCCTCCTTCTCTCTCTCCGAAGAAACCGCGACCGAATCTTACCCAAACTCTGCCTCAATCTTCGATTCGCTCAGGATTTGAATTCCGGGAGATGCGCTCCTTATCCCCTAAAAGCCCGGAGCTCGCGTCGACTCCGACGGCTCATCCCCAATTCAAACCGAACCCCGGCCGCGACTTCGGCGAGGAATTCCCGCTGCCTCACCCCTCCCCGAGCTCTATAAATAGCCCCTCGACCTCCGCCTCTCCCCGCACCATCACCCAGCACCCTCCATCTCTCCTCCGGAGCCCTGAGACGCCCGCAGTCGGGTTTCTCTCTCCGCGAGCCCCGCCCAACTCCGACGAGCTCTCCCCGCCGCCTCGGACCTCCCCGGAGCCCGTAGCCGCCACCTCGCCTTCTCCGAGCATCGGGAATCTCCCGCACCTCGGCCACCTCTTCCCGTCGCCAGAGCGCCGTCGCACCCGAGCTACCTCCGCTGCTCCCTCGCCGCCGGCCGTCTCCGTTCATCCCCGGACCTCGCCAACCACTCCAACCGAACCCCCTTCGCACGTAGATTACAATCACGCAGCACCGAGCACGCCCGGCCTTCCCGCCGCCGCGCCGTCGCCTCCGACCATCGCCGCGGGCCACCCAAGGTACCTCAAAGGGATTTGCTACCCCATATGGGTAGGCAAAGCCTCCCCTCCCCTCGTTAACGGTGCGCTCTTAACTCCCGGTGCGCGTTCGAGCCCTCGGCTCCGCTGGCTGGGTTGAGTTTTCGTTTATTTTCCGCACGACAAGTAGGTCCCACCCGTCACGGCAGCCGCCGTCATGCGGGTCACCGTCATCTGGTCCCACCGTCTGCGTCAAGATCTCGACAAGTGGGTCCAGATCCCGATGGTCCCACTGTCGATGACTAAAGCAGATGAGGACAACGGCAGAGGGTCCCACATGTCGCTGACCGCAGAGGGTCTACTGTTCAGTGGGTCCCACCTGTCAGCTCTCGGAATTAAAATAAAAGATTAAAATTGAATATTCGATGGGCTCCCACTGTCGAAATTTCTTAATTTCTGGATTTATTCAAACTGAAAACTTCAAACAAGCATAACTTTCTCATTTTAACTCCAAATTCAGCCATTCAAATTTCTAAATTCATCTAAAATCATGACCTATCCAACCATGGCCTCCATCTGAATTTTTGAGTTTGTTTGAATTTTTATTTGAATTTATTTGTTTTGTTGCTTTTCCTCGTATGTAGAATCCAACGTTGAAGAAGACCTCTCCACTCCTCAACAAGAAGACCCGAACCCTGCAAGAAGGCAAGTCTCCTTTGATCATCTTGAACCTATGATTTTGAAATGTTTTAAAATATTTTAAATTATGTGCATTGCTATTTACACAAAACTTTAGTTCAATCTTTAGGGATTAGTTATTCCAATCTTGTTATACCCTCATTTGAGATTGAATGCCATGTACCTTTGTCACCCTAGAATTCCGTTTGTCTCAATAATGAGATTAATACTAATCTTTGTGAATAGTAGTATGGTAGTGTAATGCTTAGTCATGCTAATTAAATACCTTTGACATTATGAAAATGGGAAATTATGATTTATGGAAATACCCTTGTGTTTATAAATGTAGTGGCAATTGAGTTACTACTGTTCTTTTAAAATAAAAATAAAATGTGAAAGTTGGTTTAGATTAGGGTGGATGGTTAGTTTGGGTTGGTGCAGTTTGCACGAGAACTTGAAAAGTGTATGTTCCACCTAGTCAATTAAGGACCGACGCTTGTGTTTGTCCGATCGAGCACTCTACGTACAACCACAAGTCTATATGGGTACGACCTAGCCGACTAACTTATGATAGTCTAGTTTAGGTGCCACCATGGAAAGTGGGTGCCGAGGATGGACTGGTTATTCACAAGTGAGGGACAGGATTTCTTGTACTCATATGGCGCAAGAGGGGCTTGGTTCGGCGGTTAGCCTACTGCGGTGAAACCTCGTGGTGGTATCTAGCTAGATTAGAGTAAGGTAAAGGCTTTGTGATATTTTATCCGGTCTCATGCCAAAGGAAGCGTGTTGACTTTTAGGATAATTTATCTCTTGTGGGTAAAGTTGTACAACCTCTGCAGAGTGTAAAACTATTCGAATAGCCGTGCCCACGGTCAAGGGCGGCAAGGAATGCATTCACATGGTAGATTTCTGGTTTTGTTTTAAAATCAAAGAATTTGTATTCGAGAGTAGAGGAACTCTCGGAAGGGTATCTGGCGATTGGAGCAGAGAGGGTGGATGGAACCCGCAACTTTAAACTTGGTCGTAGACTGGATTAACTAGTGTTGGTGGATGGAACCTTCACTATAGAATTAATGTTAGTTCTGTTAAAACATTTACTTTAATAAATTGATGCCTTCGAAAATAATTAGTAGTAATTGGATTTTAAAATATTGCTTTGTGCAAAAGAACCATATAGCCATCCTTTGTCAAGCCTTGCATCTATTGCATTTTTCCCAAGACTTGCGGGGTACTTTATGTACTCACACGTTGCACTCAAAAATAATTCTCAGAGGAGTATGAAGCTCAAGAGGGAGACTACGACTACTTGCGTGTGGATTCGATGAAGGCTTCCGAGTACTAGGTCGCGCTTCCCGATCAATTGCACGTGGCGTATTGATGGGTCTTCACCGAAGTTTATCTTTTGCTTCCATTGTGTTTCGTGTGTGCGAGGTCTTGAAACCTCAATTGTAATAATGAGACCTTTCGGTCTGTACTCTTTACTATTGTAATAAAGCGTTGCTGGTTATGTATTCATTTCTGTTTAACTGTGTGCACTAGCTTTGATCTGGGACTAGTGCAGTAATACACAGAGGGTCCGGGTTCGGAAATCCGGGGTCCCGACAGAGGTGGTATCAGAGCCAATTGACTGTAGGACGTGACTTAGTTTAGGAATGGCAAACCTTAAGGACTTATATTTATAAAAAGAGTATATTTAAAACATATAAGCTTCTTTGCTTCTACTCTCTTCCCACTTACTCGTTCTTGCCTCTGCATTCCCTTGTTAAAACTTTTTACTAATCTTCTCATTTAATTCAACTTTGTAGATGACCGGTTCAGACTCGCTGCTCTCGTGGGACTACTATTCACATGGAGAGGATCTTTGGAGCATTCGCTAGCCTTCTCCGACAATTGATGCGAGAACCGAGTACCGTCACCGCCCATTTTCGGGGACGGAAGACGCGGATTCGGATCGAGACTCTGGATGATGGAAGTATTCTGTATGCACAGGAAGGGGAATTCAACTCCACACATACCCCATCACCCATCCTCGGTCCCATTGTTTCGACGCTGTCCAGACGCAGCACGCCTTGCCATTGACGAGTGTGCCATCCGCACAAGGATGCTGTACATCAGTCCCCTTTTGCTTCTTCATCAACCTCGCCGGGACAGAGGTATCCAGATCCTTTGACATATCACCGATGATCCTCATTGTCACATCAGTGCAGCTCACCCGAGCAATGGACATCACTTACGCTAGAGCTCGGGAGGAGATTGGACAGCTCAGATGCTTCTCACTTCGGCTACCAAAGATTCGGACACGCCGCGCACAGCTTCTCGAGCGAGCGGTGAGTTTGAGCTGGGACGCGTCTGTGGCCGCAGCTAACTACACGCCGTCTTCACGAGCACCACTGCCGCTCCTACAACCCGGCACCGGCTCGACTCTTGGGACTCGCGTCGGATGATGACAAAGACGCAAGAAGGTGCGACGCCGATCCGCCTCCGTCATTACGCTCAAGAAGCGCAAGCCTTCTCCTTCGCTCGCGTTCGATCGCCTCGATCGAATCGCCCCTTGCTTCGGCCACTTGTGATTGTTCGCGGCATCATGTAAAGGAGCATGAAGAACCTGAAGAAGAACCTGAAGAGGAACCAGAGGAGGACCCTGAAGAACGCATCTTTTCGGAGGATTAGTAGCCTTTAGAGTCGGTAGTACCCAAATAAATGTCCACGTTATCAGAACGCGTATTTATGTTTCGGTGTGCTAGATGGACTGTATCAAGCCTAAGTGCACGTGTGGTACAGCCATCCCTAAACCTAGTTTGATTTTGATAAAGGATTCTTTAGTTGAGTTATTTGTGGGTTTCCAAAGTGTTGGTTTGGGATGTGGTTTAATCCCCCTAAATCTCTTATCTTTGCTATTTCCCTCTTACCTTCTGCTAACTTGGAACCCATTCAGATGGTGAACACAAGGAGCAACCCTGACAACAGCCGTGAGGCCAATGCTCAGCCAGAGAACAACATTCCACCACCCCCTTCTCGGGCCCTGACTTGGAGCAAATGATGGCCATGCAACTGCAACTTCTTCAAGCCTTAGCTCAAAATCAAGTGCAGCAAACACCTCAGGCATCCAACCAAGCTCCTCAGTCTAAGATGGGAGAGTTTATGAGGACAAGGCCTCCTACTTTTGCTGGGTCCGTAGACCCCATGGAGGCAGATGATTGGATTAAGGATGTGGAGAGGAAGTTGGTTCTAGCTCAGTGCAATGACAATGAAAAAGTGTTATATGCTGCCCACCAACTCAAGGGAATCGCAGCTAATTGGTGGGAAAATTACCGCGCCGCTCATCGAAATGCACAAGCTATCACGTGGAATGAGTTTGTTGAGGCTTTTCGCACTGCGCATATTCCTACGGGAATCATGGATATGAAGAAAAGAGAGTTCTACCAACTGCAGCAAGGGAACCTTAGTGTTTCAGAGTACCTGAACAAGTTCACCCAGCTGTACAGGTATGTATCTGAAGAGATCACATCAGAGGCAACCAAGATCTGGAGGTTCATGCAGGGACTTGACCCTAATCTCAAGGTGCAGCTAGTGTCCAATGATTATTCAACTTTCCAACAAATGGTGAACAAGGCCTTTGTCCAAGAAGATGCTCGCGTCGGCTATATGAGAGCGGAAGAGGAAGTTTCAAGCACGCAGGCGCGGCGATTCTCGATTTCGCCCACCCACCTCGTTCCACGAACCCCGGAACCAAGTGCGCCTAAGGACTCCATTCACCGGACCTCGCCGGATAACCAAGTTCCCTGACAGCGGTGGTGGCCAACCACAGCAGAACCGAACTTCAGCAGCAGGAGTGCAGTGTTTCAACTGCAAGAATATGGGGCACTATGCCAGGAACTGCCCCCAGAAGCGTTCAGCTGTGACCCCAGTTCGTTTCAATTTGGGGACCACTCCAACACGAGCTCCAACCACGGGACAAGGCCGTGGGACTCCTCACACTCCAAAGACTCCGCAGGCAATGAGCAGGGGACACCTCAACCATGTGACCGCGGAAGCAGCTCAGGATGCACCTGACGTGGTTCTAGGTAAGTTTCTTGTCAACTCAGTACCTGCATCAGCATTATTTGATTCGGGAGCTTCGCATTCTTTTGTGTCAAGAGATGTTGTTGGAAAATATAATTGGGATGTGCGTAGATTACAGAATCCCATGCTAGTCCAATCTCTGGGAGGAAATGAGGACTAACACGTTTGCCCTAACGCAATGGCTGTGGATATTAATGGAGTTAAATTCCTAGCGAATCTTATTATAATAAACTCCAAGGGTTTAGATGTAATACTTGGTATGGATTGGTTAGCCAAGTATAAAGGAAAGATAGATTGTCTTGACTGTCTTTGTTACTCTTACCAACGCGGAAGGGATTCAAGTAAGGTTTCAGTCAAATTCACCTTCCCAGAAGGGGGGTAAGTTAAATAGTTTGAAGGGAATAACCTTGGAGAAGGTGCCTATAGCATGTGAATACCCAGATGTATTCCCTGAAGATTTGCCAGGAATGCCACCAGATAGAGAGATTGAATTTGTTATAAATCTGGTACCTGGAACAGCCCCAATTTCCAAGAGACCTTATCGCATGTCTGCAAATGACTTAGCAGAGGTTAAGAAACAGATTGAGGAGTTATTAAGCAAAGGTTTTGTAAGACCAAGCTCGTCACCCTGGGGAGCACCTGTACTGTTAGTAAAGAAGAAGGACGGTAGTCTTCGTATGTGTGTGGATTATCGATCCTTGAATGATGTGACTATTAAGAACAAATACCCTCTACCCAGAATAGATGATCTGTTTGATCAGTTGAAAGGATCAAGTGTCTTCTCTAAGATTGATCTTCGATCGGGCTATCACCAATTGAAGATAAGGCCGGAAGACATACCAAAGACAGACATTTGCTACCCGTTATGGATTGTATGAGTATACAGTGATGTCTTTTGGTCTAACCAATGCACTGCATACTTCATGAATCGATGAATAAGGTGTTCATGGAATATTTGGATAAGTTTGTGGTTGTATTTATCGATGATATTCGATATACTCCAAGAATGAGGAAGAACACGCAGAACATTTGAGGATAGTTTTGGAAAAGCTCAGAGAAAACCAGCTGTATGCCAAGTTTAGTAAGTGTGAGTTTTGGTTGAAGAAAGTGGCTTTCTTAGGTCACGTGATTTCTGCCGGGAGTGTCGATGAGACCCGATAAAGTAAACGATGTGCTCGAGTGGACACAACCTAAGTCGATCTCGAGATCGAAGTTTCTTGGGTGCAGTGGTTACTATCGCCGCTTTATTGAAGGATTCTCCAAGCTCGCAAGACCTCTCACTCAGTTGCTAAAGAAGGAGAAGAAGTTTGAATGGAGTAAAGCTGTGAGGATAGTTTTCAAGAACTAAAGAAAAGATTGACTTCTGCGCAGTGTTAACACTTCCGGATATTAGAAGAGACTTGAAGTTTTTCGTGATGCGTCTAGGCGGGGACTAGGATGTGTCTTTGATGCAAGAAGGGAAGGTAGTAGCATATGCTTCCAGGCAGCTACGACCCCATGAAGGAAATTCCCCAACCCACGATTTAGAGCTAGCTGCCGTTGTACATGCTCTAAAAATATGGAGGCATTATTTGATTGGTAACGTTGTGAAATCTATACCGATCACAAAAGTCCAAGTATATATTTACCCAGCCTGATCTTAACATGAGGCAAAGGAGATGGCTTGAGTTAATAAAGGATTATGATGTGGGAATACATTACCATCCGGAAAGGCCAATGTAGTAGCAGATGCATTGAGCAGAAAGAGTTACTGCAGTAAGGTGTGGATCAAGGACCAGTATGCCTGCACTTCAAGCAGAATTTCAGCAACTCAACTTAGAGGTAGTAGAGGAAGGATTCCTGGCTACTCTGGAGGTTCAACCAACTCTAGAGGAGATGATCAAGGCAGCTCAAGGAGAGGATAAGTATGTCAAGGAGATTCAAGAAAATATGAAGAAAGGGAAGGCGCCAGGATTTACGGAAGATGAGGAGGGTATCATCGGGTTTGGTAAAAGAATTATCGTACCCGAGAAGAAAGAAATAAAGGACTTAATTCTGAAAGAAGCCCATGAGTCTGGATATTCAATTCACCCTAGGAGTACAAAGATGTACCAAGATCTCAAGGAAAGGTATTGGTGGTCAAGTATGAAGAGAGAAATTGCAGAGTATGTAGCTTTATGTGATGTTTGCCAGCGAATTAAAGCGGAGCATCAGAGACCTGCCGGGCTTCTACAACCTTTGCAGATACCCGAGTGGAAATGGGAGGAAATTGGAATGGACTTCATAACAGGATTACCAAGAACAAGATCAGGGTATGATTCGATTTGGGTTATTGTAGATCGTTTGACGAAAGTCGCCCATTTCATTCCCGTAAGGACCACCTACTCTGGAGACAGACTCGCTGAGTTGTATATGTCCAGAATCGTGTGTTTGCACGGAGTTCCAAAGAAGATTGTGTCGATCGAGGACTCAATTCACCTCGAGATTTTGGCATAAGTTACATGGACTTTGGGCACCAATCTAAACTTTAGCACAACATATCATCCCAGCACAGATGGTCGATGAAAGAGTAAATCAAATTTTGGAAGATATGTTGAGGGCTTGTGTACTGCAAACAAGGCTAATTGGGATCGAGTTTGCCCTATGCAGAATTCTCCTATAATAATAGTTACCAATCTAGCTTGCAAATGTCTCCGTTCAAGCCCTGTATGGCGTAAAATGTAGGACCCCATTGTATTGGAAGGAGACGGAGAAGGGCAAGTATTTGGACCAGATGTGTTGAAGCAAGCGGAGGAACAAGTTCGTCTAATCCAGATGATTAAAAACAGCTCAAACCGCATAAAAGAGTTATGCGGACAATCGTCGAAGAACATTAGAGTTCGTGCACTGGGATCACGTTTATCTGAAAGTTTCACCTCTCAAGGGAATGCGACGTTTTGGAGTTAGTGGAAAACTTTCCCTAGATTCATTGGACCCTTTCCTATTACGGCAAAAAGGGAGAAGTTGCCTACCGGCTTGAGCTTCCACCTCAATTGTCCAAAGTGCATGATGTGTTCCATGTGTCCCAACCGAGGAAATGTCTCCGGTGCAGAGGAGCAGATGTCACTAGAAGAAGTAAATGTGAATGAGGACCTAACCTATCCGAGTATCCCGTGAAGATATTGGAAGAAGCAGAGCGTCGAACCCAAGCAAGGTCATAAAATTTTGTAAAGTGCAATGGAGCAATCATTGAGTCGGGCGACTTGGGAGCGTGAAGATGATTTAAGAGAAGAGTTCCCGATCTTTTCCTAGTCCATCCGAATCTCTGGTCGAGATTCTTTCTAAGGGGGTAGGTTTGTCACATCCCAAAAATTTGCTTTTGGAAAATTCAAATTCAAGTTAATTATTTTAAAGTAATTGGATTTTATTTGGCTTTTATTGGATTTTCTGAATTTTCTGAATTTAAAACCCATTTTAAAAATTAAAAGGTAATTCAAACTATGAAAATTAAATACCAACAGTAGTTGGAAATAATTTTATTCAGTCCAAAATGTCCCCGAAGCTTCGTGAATTTTTCTGGAATTTTTGGAGGTATTTTCATATTTTTCGAGGCCTAAATAATTTTTAGCCTTTTCTGAAATTAGAAATACAATTTTGAAAAATAAAATTTCCCTCTCCCTCCAGCCGACGCGTGGACGGCCCAGACCGCCCACGCCGCCACTCGGCCGATCCAGCCGCTTCTCTCCCTCCGCCGCTAAGCGGGCGGGCCCGTCGGCGACCCGCCTTCCCTCCTCCCGCTCGGCGCGTGGGCCCGGATGCACGCCACGCCACCCCGAGCGCCCATCCGGCCGTTCCTCCCACTTGCGCGCGCCGCCCGACCGCCTTTGGGTTGCGTGGCGCCATCCGCACCGCACGCCGCTCTCGCCGATCGCGGGCCCGCTGGTCGGGCCCGTCGTCTCGCGCGGACGCGGACTCCTCCTCCTCTCTCTCTCCGAAGAAACCGGCGACCGATCTTACCCGAACTCGCCTCAATCTTCGATTCGTTCAGGATTTGAATTCCGGGAGATGCGCTCCTTATCCCCTAAAGCCGGAGCTCTGCGTCGACTCGACGGCTCATCCCCAATTCAAACCGAACCCCGCCGCGACTTCGGCGAGGAATTCCCGCCTCACCCTCCCGAGCTCTATAAATAGCCCTCGACCTCCGCCTCTCCCGCACCATCACCCAAAGACCCTCCATCTCTCCTCGGAGCCACGAGACGCCCGCATCGGGTTTCTCTCTCCGCGAGCCCCGCCCAACTCCGACGAGCTCTCCCCCGCCTCGGACCTCCCGGAGCCGTAGCGCCACCTCGACTTCTCGAGCATCGGGAATCTCTGGCACCTCGGCCACCTCTTCCCGTCGCCAGAGCGCCGTCGCACCCGAGCTACCTCCGTTGCTCCCTCGCCGCCGGCCGTCTCCGTTCATCCCCGGACCTCGCCAACCACTCCAACCGAACCCCCTTCGCACGTAGATTACAATCTACGCAGCACCCGAGCACGTCCGCCTTCCCTCGCCGCCGGCGCCGTCGCCTCCGACCATCGCCGCCCGGGCCACCCGAAGGTACCCCTCAAAGGGATTTGCTACCCCATATGGGTAGGCAAAGCCTCCCCCCCGGTTAGTTAACAGTAGCGTGCTCTTAACTCCGGTGCGCGTTCGAGCCTCGGCTCCGCGCCGGGTTGAGTTTTCGTTTATTTTCCGCTGCCGACAAGTAGGTCCCACCCGCGGCGGCAGCGTGCCTGCGTGCGGGTCACCGTCATCTGGTCCCACCTCTGCGTCAAGATCGACAAGTGGGTCCAGATCCCGATGGGTCCCACTGTCGATGACCAGCGGATGAGGACACCGACAGAGGGTCCCACATGTCGATGACCGCAGAGGGTCTCTGTTCATGGGTCCCACCTGTCAGCTCTCGGAATTAAAATAAAAGATTAAAATTGAATATTCCTGGGCCCCACCGTCGAAATTTCTTAATTTCTGGATTTATTCAAACTGAAAACTTCAAACAAGCATAACTTTCTCATTTTAACTCCAAATTCAGCCATTCAAATTTCTAAATTCATCTAAAATCATGACCTATCCAACCATGGCCTCCATCTGAATTTTTGAGTTTGTTTGAATTTTTATTTGAATTTATTTGTTTTGTTGCTTTTCCCTCGTGCGTAGAATCCAACGTTGAAGAAGACCTCTCCACTCCTCAACAAGAAGACCCCGAACCCCTGCAAGAAGGCAAGTCTCCTTTGATCATCTTGAACCTATGATTTTGAAATGTTTTAAAATATTTTAAATTATGTGCATTGCTATTTACACAAAACTTTAGTTCAATCTTTAGGGATTAGTTATTCCAATCTTGTTATACCCTCATTTGAGATTGAATGCCATGTACCTTTGTCACCCTAGAATTCCGTTTGTCTCAATAATGAGATTAATACTAATCTTTGTGAATAGTAGTATGGTAGTGTAATGCTTAGTCATGCTAATTAAATACCTTTGACATTATGAAAATGGGAAATTATGATTTATGGAAATACCCTTGTGTTTATAAATGTAGTGGCAATTGGAGTTGCTACTGTTCTTTTAAAATAAAAATAAAATGTGAAAGTTGGTTTAGATTAGGGTGGATGGTTAGTTTGGGTTGGTGCAGTTTGCACGAGAACTTGAAAAGTGTATGTTCCACCCTAGTCAATTAAGGACCGACGCTTGTGTTTGTCCAGACTGAGCACTACCGTACAACCACAAGTCTATATGGGTACGACCTAGCCGACTAACTTATGATAGTCTAGTTTAGGTGCCACCAGTGGAAAGTGGGTGCCAGGGATGGACTGGTTATTCACAGTGAGGGACAGGATTCTTGTACTCATATGGCGCAAGAGGGGCTTGGTTGGGCGGTTAGCCTACTGCGGTGAAACCTCGCGGGTGGTATCTAGCTAGATTAGAGTAAGGTAAAGGCTTTGTGATATTTTATCCGGTCTCATGCCAAAGGAAGCGTGTTGACTTTTAGGATAATTTATCTCTTGTGGGTAAAGTTGTACAACCTCTGCAGAGTGTAAAACTATTCGAATAGCCGTGCCCACGGTCAAGGGCGGGCAAGGAATGCATTCACATGGTAGATTTCTGGTTTTGTTTTAAAATCAAAGAATTTGTATTCGAGAGTAGAGGAACTCTCGGAAGGGTATCTGTGCATTGGAGCAGAGAGGGTGGATGGAACCCGCAACTTTAAACTTGGTCAGGTAGACTGGATTAACTAGTGTTGGTGGATGGAACCTTCACTATAGAATTAATGTTAGTTCTGTTAAAACATTTACTTTAATAAATTGATGCCTTCGAAAATAATTAGTAGTAATTGGATTTTAAAATATTGCTTTGTGCAAAAGAACCATATAGCCATCCTTTGTCAAGCCTTGCATCTATTGCATTTTTCCCAAGACTTGCGGGGTACTTTATGTACTCACACGTTGCACTCAAAAATAATTCTCAGAGGAGTATGAAGCTCAAGAGGGAGACTACGACTACTTCGCGTGTGGATTCGATGAAGGCTTCCCGGAGTACTAGGTCACGCTTCCCCAGTCAATTGCCTGTGGCGTATTGATGGGTCTTCACCGAGTTTATCTTTTGCTTCCGCTGTGTTTCGTGTGTGCGAGGTCTTGAAACCTCAATTGTAATAATGAGACATTTCGGTCTGTACTCTTTACTATTGTAATAAAGCGTTGCTGGTTATGTATTCATTTCTGTTTAACTATGTGCACTAGCTTTGATCTGGGACTAGTGCAGTAATACACAGAGGGTCCGGGTTCGGAAATCCGGGGTCCCGACAATGGAGTTGCTGCCTGCAGTTGCTCTCATATTCTTTAGACCACATCTACTCTCAAGGACTTTAGGTTAGATCTAGAAAGTGTTCCACTTTTTTGTGATAGCGCTAGTGCAATTAATATAGCCAAGAACCTAGTGCAATATTTTAGGACCAAACATATATATATCAGGTATCACTTCTTTAGAGACCATGTGGAGAAAGAGATGTAATCTTTCACTTTATTGAGTCTAAACTCCAAGTTGTTGATATTTTCACTAAACATTTGCACTCTTCTCATTTGCTTTCTTGCGGGAAGAATTGGGGGTTATTCATCCCATGGGACTAGTTTGAGGGGAGGAGTTTGGCTCCTTTGCATTCATATGTCATATAATTTATTTTTACCTTGTGTCATGCATTATAATATGTTATGGGGCTTTGCCCATTAACCTGGTCCATGATTGTATCTAGTCATGATTTCTTTATTGAGCTTTCTCTATAATATATTTACATGTGTAGCTCAACTTGTACCATGACTAGCTTTTAAATATGCTCAACTTACCATGACAGCTTTTAAATCTACTCAACTTGAATTGAAAATATTATGGCTGAATTATTTGACTAGTTTACCTCTAATGTTCATTTTCTGATTCCTATCATATCAAACTATCTAGTTTAGTTTTGAATATGAGTCAAGCCTGGTTAGAGTTGTTTTAGTTTCAACCTTGAATTGCTAGTCAGCTCTTGCTTTAGAAAATATTTCTTTAAAATCTCAAATTATTCTCATAATTGCATGTCAGTAATTTTTTCTTATAAGACAGCTTGCCATTGCACTTGGCATAAACTCAAGAGGAATTTTGTATGACCAAGATAACTCTCTTAAGTGTAATGCTTGAGATGATTGATAATAGCTTAAGATGTTATAACTTGACAAAATGAACTAAATTCAATTGGTTGAAGCTGAGAAGGTCATTGTAGATGGTTCCTAGTCTAGGGTGTGTTTTACTGAGATCAACCATATATTCGTGAACTAATACTTGGTTGAAGCTCAGAAAGCCATTGTAGATTGCTCTCAGTATAGGATATGCTTTATTGAGATAGACCATATATTTATGAACTGAAACTTGGTTGAAGCTCAAAAGACCATTATAGAGGCTTGTAATTTAGGATGTGCTTTACTGAGATACACCATATATTTATTAACTAAAACTGGGTTGAAGCTTAGAGGGTAGTTGTAGATGGCTCCTAGTCTAGAACTTGCTTTACTAAGATAGACCATAATCTCTCTCTACTTGTCAAATGCAATGTTCTAATGTGTCTTGAACTTAAGTGTTTCAGTTTGGAGCTTTTAGCATTTTTCATACTTGATATAGCTTGTAGGATCAACTTTGCCATTTTGACAACTAATCAATTTAATTCTATAAATGTAAATTGCTTGAATATAAATTGAGCACAAGAAAATAAACCACAATTAACATAGTTCCTTTTTACTGTGGTGTTCAAAAACTTGCCCGTCTCCCCTAGTCCATATTCAGGTAAGCTCAAATGAATTGGACCGGCTCCATGAATTAAGCCAATCACCTCAAATCCACTAGTGGTAGCTCTTTCCTGCTCCGGATAAGTGAGCTCCAATATTCTTACAACCTTCTTTGAGAAGATCACCGCGCATGACGTCTCTAATGCTGTCTAGGAGTCGGCAATCTCCAAGAGTAATAAGTCAAACCCCTCGCTTGACTCACACCACATGCAACGGATGCGCAAGCTTAAGTAGATACAAAATCCACCTCTAAATGCAATACATACAATCTAGAGCCCTTCTCCTTGCTCACAAGGTGCAACATATGCACAATTAAGAGGAGGACCTCACACTAGCTCAAAGGAATGAAATAGAGTCTAGCAACTTATTCTCCAACAGGCCACAAGGGGGTATTTATACCCCACACCTCGAAACTAGCTGTTGAAGATAAAAAATAGTATTTTCAGAAGTACCGCAAAGCAAAACACTAGTCTTCCAATCCCCTTCACAATGGTCAGAAAACTAGCTGTTACTCAGCAAATCCGGTAGTTTTGACTTGCAAAGTCTGATACTATCAATCATGGAAAGTACTGCTACACTTGTGCGGAACTACCAATTCACTAGGGATGAGAAGACTCCCACAAAGATGTCTATCTAGAAAAAATATATCGCTACACAAGTCGGTCATTCTGTAATTCAGAAGTACTGCTCACATAGAGTCGGTAGTTTCGCTCGCTGTTTGGACCACTCACATAGAGCCCTTCGGACTGCTCACATAGAGTTGTTCAAGCTGCTCACACAGAGTCAAAACTATCGATCGTTGACCACAGTGGTCCTCAACTACGTCGGATGGTTCGACCACTTGGTTCCGACTACGTTGTTTGGTTCGACCTCACAGGTCTCCGACTATGTTGATCTCCGACCACGTTGGTTTCGACCACTCAGGTCTCGACCACATCGACCATGTTGATCTTCGACCCCGTCAATCTTCGATCACACAGATCTCTAACCATCACATCGATTCGACTATGTTGTTTCGATCACATCAGTTCGACCATGTTGGTTTCGACCACACAGGTCTCGACCACATCAGTTCCGACCACGTTGGTTTCAACCACACAGGTTTTGACCGCATTGGTTCTGACCACGCTGGTTCGACCACACTAGTTTTAAACACGCTGGTTTCGATCACATAGATCTCGATCATATTGGTTCCAACCATGCTAGTTTCAATCAAATAGATCTCAACCACGTTTATTGCAACCACGATAGTTTCGATCACACAGATCTCAACCACGTCTATTTGACCACGTCAATCTTTGACCACATAGGTCATGGATCACATCGATCTTCAACCTCGTTGGTTTGACCAAATCAGTTTGACCATGTTGGTTCTTAACCATATTGACCTTTGATCATGTTGGTTCTTGACCACATTGACCTTTGACCATGTTGGTTCGACCACTCTAGTCTTCGACCACCTTGGTTCGACCACACTAGTCTCGACCACACTTGTTCTTGACCACACAGATCTTTCGACCACCAATGAATGCGGTAGTTCTGTGATTACAACGCCAGTAGTTCCATTCAGCAGTAATACCATGCCATATAGGCTGGTAGTTTTGATTTTCTTGAGAAGTGAATATACTTCAATAAATCTTGCAAAACACATTTACAAATTATAGTATCATGCACATAAGGATCAACTATGATTCTCAACAAGTTGCAAAACACATTTGCATACTTTTGGGATCATGACACAAGGTAGGAAACATGGACTTCAAACACTTGCAAAACACATTCACAAATATAGGCATCATGCTACGGAGAGCTAGAGCAAATGAGGTTGAGCTATCAATACATGATGAGACTCAAGCTACTAGACATGACTCCTCTTAATAGTACGGCAATCTATATGTAACATCCCAATTAGGGAGCTAGTGTAATTGCGAAAATGATAAAACTTTTTATTTGTTTTTCGTGGGTATCTCAAAGTTTTGGCGTTATTCAGATTCCTCGAGTTTGTTTTTCTTGCCGAAAGCCCGAGTAATAAAAATCCAAACCTTGGAATCAAGATATCAAGATTTAAAAATTTAAGAAGATCCAAACTTACCCAGGAATCTTAATGTCAAATTTTAAATTTAAATCCGGACCATCAAAACCAGGAATAGAAATTGAAATCAAACCAAAACTCTCTTCCACCCAATTCGTATATCTGAAGATTTAAAATCAGGATATCAACATTTATTTCCCTAGAACTTGATGATCTTAAAATTTAATAGTTAAACCAAAATTTGAACCAGCCTTTCAATTTCAAAATCTACTCGCAAATATCAAAAAGTTGTTTGATGTATTTTCCAAAATTCAGAATATGCTAAAATCCCCAAAATCCCTCAATTGGGCCAGCCCATTCTCTTCTTTTCCTGGCCCGTTTTTCTTCTTTTTTTTTGGCCCGACCGGCCGCTTCCCCTCTTCTAGCCGCTGGCCCAACCGACCGCAGCTGGCTTCTTTCTCCTTCTTTCTTCTTCCTTCTCTCCCATGGCGCCAAGCCAGCCCGGCCCCGTGCGCGCGCCCACCAGCTGCAGTCGCCTCAGCCTCATCTCCGTACGCTCATTCACTGCCCTACCGCCGGCCTAGCCTCGCCCCGTCGCCCCTAGCTCGGTCGCGCGTCGCCTCCCTCTTCTTCCCGCCGTGAACAAACCAGCGTCGCCCCGGTTTCTCCTCTATCGCATTGAAGACGCATTGAAGCTCAATCACTCCCCTTCTTCGCCTATTAGAGGCACCAAGCTCGCCTCCTTCCATTACTCCTCCCCCTCCCTCAAATCGAGCTCGGCTTGAGCTCCCTCTGCGTGCGCCACCGGCCCTTTCCCCGTTCCGGCCACCTCCGGCGGGCCCGCCCCGATTTGAGCGCGTCACGACGTGCGCTCGAGCGTCCACCGCCACCCCTCGCCATTAATCGGAGCGCCATCGCCCGAGCCCGCTGCGCGCACGTCCTCTCCGCCTCCGGCCGGCCATCGCCGTTTCCGCCGCCGCTTCCTCCACGGTCGGCCCCGGGCCGATTCCTCGCGGTGGGAGTTGCACCCCAACACCCCGAAGCTGTTCCAGCCGTCGCCCGGTGCCCTCCACCGCCCAAACGCTCCGGCCACGGTCGCCTCTCCGCGCCGCCGCCCGTGCACGTCACCGGCTCTCCTCCATCACCCTCCGGGCATGTCGGTCGCTCCGGTAAGCTCCTGTGCCCCCACCCAAGCTCATGCGCGTCCCATCTTGTTCGTTCTCCCTTCCGGCCGCCGGCGCCCCATCCTCCCTCACCGTCGGTCGCCTAAGCCCACTGCCGCTCACCTTGACACCACCCCGGCTGAAGCTGCCGCATCCTGGAGCCTCCTCGCCGTTCGGGGGTCCCGTTTTGGCCGGTCGCCGCCGCCTCCCCAGCTGCTCTTCGCCGGCGCCGCCGCACGGCTGTAGCCACCTCACCTCCCCTATTTCGCGGTTGCGCCTCTGCTCTGTCCTGTTTCCAGCCGAAGGCAGCGCCCTCCTCTCTGTTCCCCCCTCTCTTATGACATGAGGGCCCCATTGCCAGGAAGCACTTAGAACATAGGTATCACTTGTATCCTCCCAACTCAGTGGTAGCAGACATCTCAAAATATAAATTACAAATAAAAATGAGAATAAAATTTAATTGTGGGAGTTAACTAAAAAGGGTATGAAATGAAATAAAAAAATCTAAGTTTGCTTAATTGCATGTAAAGACACATTGTGCATAAGAATAAGAATAAGGAATTATTTATGAATTCATAATGAAAAGATTTACACAATTAAATTAAAAACTTAACATGAGTTAACTATAGTTCCAATTGAGATTAATATATTAATAACCATGTAAAATGAAAACGCGTTATGCGTGGTCTATTTTCATATGGCAAGAAAGCGGCATGGCTTCCATGGATATTAATGTTAGAAATCAAAAAGGTGAAACTAATTAAAAGATCATCTTTTATAAATCAAAGGTATTAGAAGGTAATCCTAATTATTAAAGACGCATGTATGAAGCCTTAGAAATATAATTTCAATCTTTCCAAACTTTACTCTGGAAACTCGAATAATAACCTTAATCCTATCTCGAGTGGTTAGATACTATCGTTTATCCGTCCATCTAAATATATTTAAGCAAAATAAGTTAATCAATTTGGCGAGATTTTGCCACATAAAATATCAAACATGAATCACTCATTCAATAAAAGGCAGGCCGCTAATAATAAGATTGGTTAGCTAATAAAATAATCAATCTTGTGCATGATAATAATTGGTTAGGCAATTAGATTTCATATCCCAATCAAGTTGTTAAAAACATTGATTCAGTGAACTGGCCTTTGCTATCCTAGATAAGCTTTGCCACATGAAATATCAATGTTACACCGCATATTTAATTATACTCACCTTACGTATCCGTATCCTAAAATCATAAAATCATGTTTCTCTTTACTACCATCGATACTCTCTTTATCTGTCCCTAAGTCCTACCCGACTCATAGAACTTCCTAGGTAGATGTTAATCAATTAAGACCGAGTCATCTAATAAAAGGTCGAGCCTCGCCTTTTCCCAATCGGCTACGCAGATAATCCCTGAAGATTCATTTTCACTTTTGATCTCTCGTTCTCCTAAAATTTTCCCTCACGGTAAAGCTATTCAGACAACTCATTCTCCTGCGCAAATCCAGCCATCGCTGTGTTCACGGCACACTAATCTGAATCATCCTTCTATTCTCAAATCGTAACAAATGTTTAATTTAACATAAATTGGGCATTTAAAGTATTTGGATTTATTTGGTCTTTCTTTTCTTTGCCGCGTATCAGAATCGAAAGACTCGACGAGGCGACAAATTCGAACAGGATCAAGACTCGGGTAAAAGCGAGGACCAGTACATTAGGATCACTGACCGAGCAGGCTTTGAGTTAGATCAAGGCCATGGTAGACCAAGCAAGGCAAGTCATCACTTTGATCATATTGATCCCACATTTTATGCAAATTTATGTTCCTTTAAATTATCAACTTGCATGCCTAATTTATTATGCAAATGTATGTTAAAACTTAAGGTAGCTACATGCCAACTTGATATCGTATTAAAGTGTAATATGCCATCCCTTGATACTTGAATCACCTAATCCTTGTCACCATAGATAATATTGATAACCTTTACTAGCTATAGATTACATTAAATTGCTATGCTCGTCCGGTCAAGTCCAGGGCGCTAGTTGCCCTGATCATCAATCTTTACAAACAAAAGCACTTGTATGGGACAGTCATGGGATGTACGTGGCTGAGTATTTTGATACAACTATTTTATGCTTCTCAAAATCCTCAAAACATGCTATACCTGTCTGGGCGGTTGGTGAGAGTGGATGGTGCTGATGTCGCATGAGAACCCGTGCTTTAGGGTAAGAACCGCCTGGACAAATTAAGGACTGAATCTTGTGATGACCTCCTTGTGTAAAACAATACAATCACAAGCCTATATGGGTACGACCTAGCTGATTAACTCGCAAGGGTCTAGTTCAGATATCACCAGTGGTAAGTGGGTGCCAGGGTATACTGGTTTACTCACAGTGAGGCACATGGATATACTGTACTCGCACGGCGCAAGAGGGAGCTTCTGACTGTGATGGATTTAACCCTTCAGCGGTGAAACCTCATCGGGTGATGTCTACCTAAATCTGAGTAAGGTAAAGGCTTTGTGATAAATTATCTAGGTCTCTAACTTTGATTTTTCCTGGAGGGAAGTACTCCAGTGGCGAAAACTAGCATTGGTGGAGGTGGCCATGCACTGTAAAAGGTGGATGTAACCTACACTACACCTACTATTGCATTCTCTCAATCAATTTCATAAAACCTGTTTCAGTTAAAATTGCTAAGTCTCAGGAGTTTTCCTTACTTATTGTAATTCCAAAACACTGCTTTTAGCCAATAAAATAGCCTCAAGCCTCCCTTGACAGCTTTGCATCTATTATTACTGCATCCTGTGTGGTGGCTTGCTGAGTATCATCGTACTCACTCTTGCTTAACTACCATCACTCAGTTAGAAATAACATGAATGTCAAGCCCTGCGATGCTCAAAAGGAGTCGACAGAGCTGGAAGACGAAGAGGCCATGGACTAGGTCGCGAACCCCAATTGGCTGCCTGTGGGCAAGTCCTGAGGGTCCCATATGTGTGAAGTTTCCGCTGCTGCCGTTTTCGTTTTCGGCCTAACCAGCCCTTGGGTAAGTATTATTGTATTATTTACGCTTCCGCATTATATGTTTTTGATATACATTAATGTATCTGTGAGCACTATCTACTGATCCAGGGAATAGTGCGGTGGAATCATAGAGGATCTGTGTTTGCTAACCTGGTGTCCGACAGAGCTGGTATCAGAGCATATAGACTGTAGGTCGTAACCTTAGTTAACATGGCCGTTAGTTCTATAACTAGTACTATTTCTTTAAAGCCTAATTGCAAAATATAAGTAGCATTGCTACTCTCATCCCTCTTAAATGATTCCCTTTCATCTACTTGCTACCTTGGCCATTTTCAGCTCCAAGGCTCTCTTATCCCAAATTCAAATTAACGTGAGCCCGAGTTTCCTTCTGAAAATTCTTCCAAAAAACTACCTTGGGTCAAAATCATAAAGCTTAAATTGAGGACTATTTGCAAAAAGTTGTTTACCTTGGCAGATTGAATTGTCAAAATTAATTGCAAAGCTTACTTCCAAGCTCATTTTGACAAACCTAAGCTTCCAAAAACAATTCCCAAAATTCAACTCCCTGCTAGTTTATTCTAAGAATCCGCTTGGATTTCTCGGATATATGTGTAAATCTTGATGGAGTCATGTCAATCGACAGAAAGAATCAATGGTGTGAATTTCTGGGTGAAAAATAGGCAAATCAATTTGAATGATTGAATTAGCTACATGGGTGAACCAATCTGGATAATTGAACTGACCAAATGGATAGATCAGTTAACATGTTTGGATTGGTTAAAATAGGTGAACCAACTTAATGATCGGATTGACTGGATGGACATACCAGTTTGGATGATTGGATTGGTTAAAATGTGTTGACCAATTTAAATGATTAGATTGGCTAAATAAGTCGACCCAATGTAAGAGGATTGGATTGGCCAAAATAATTGGATTGGTTAAATAAACGAAGCGATATAGATGATTGAATCGACTAAATGAGTGGATCAACTCCAAAGAGATTGACTTGGCTAACATAAGTGGATCGATGGAATTTTAGCAAAATGGGGAGTGTAATAACATTTGTTGGTCTGCAGTTTTAATAAACAAGCATGGCTCCCGAGGCACGTTTATACTGGTGGGATAATGGGATATAGCTGACTACTGGTTGGAATATTGAAAAGTCTGAGGAAATTAGGAGAAGTAATGATAACCCTTGATTTATAGATTTGAGTAATAATCTTATTTCCGGTGGATGTTGATGACGACAAAGTCGCTTGGAAGGAAATTGCAGATAGTAAGACTAATCATTTGGTAAACAGATTATGAGTATACATCAATAGTGGAAATGATTGGATTATAATGCAAATGTTACAGGTGGATTTAAAATGAGAAAAAAATGTAAATGGTACCGGTGGATTTAAAATATATAAATATTGAAACCATAACACGAGTGATACTGATGGCTGTAACAAGAAAAAGATGTTGAATGGTGATGATGTATTTAAAATGCGGACATGTTGATACCCTAATACAAACAGGTACAGGTGGATTTAAAGGTAAAGAATATGAGGGTAACGTTCAGGTAAATAGTTGAATGAGATTGATGACTAATGAACCCAAGACTAGACTTATAATTTTATTTAAGAAAAGGGAGATCCATTTGAGGAATAGGTAATCCTGATTTGGCGAATGAAACTATAGATGATACCTTGGAAGTTATATAATTGTGCATCAGATAAAAGATAACACTCACTGCTTGGAGTGCTAGACACCAGTTGTGCAGTGACTAAGCAATAAAGAAGGATATCCTAGAATTAATCGGGAATTGAAGACATGGTCGAGACCTGTGTGATTGAAGACCAGCATGGTTGAACCAAGACGGTCGGAACTGACGTGATTGAGATCTGTGTGATCAAAGACTAGTGTGGTCGAACCGACGTGGTCAAAACCGACATAGTCGAGACTTGTGTGGTCGAAATCGACGTGGTTGAACAAACATGATTGATTCAATGTGGTCGAAGATCGACGTGGTGGTCAGAGATCTATGTGATCGAAGATTGACGTAGCCAAAAATTGACATAGTCGACGTGGTCGAGACCTGAGTGGTTGAAACCAACGTGGTCGGAGACCAGCGTAGTCGGAGACCTATGTGATCGATGCAGACAACATGGTCGATCCACGACCAGCGTGTTCAGAGACTAACATAGTCAAAGACCTGTGTGGTCGAACTAGACAACGTGGTCAGAGACCTGAGTGGTTAAACCATCCGACGTGGTTAAGGACCAATGTAGTCGACGATCGATACTTTCGACTAGCTCTATGTGAGCGGTGCTTCCGATTTGCAGAATGTCCAACTTGTGTTGTGGTATGTTTTTTCTAGAGAGACACATGTGTGGAGTCTTCTCGTACCCAAAGAAATCGGTTGTTTCGCACAAGTGCTGCGGTACTTTTGATGATCGCTAATACTGGATTTTGCACAACAGAACTACCAGATTTGCCTGAAACGGCTAATTTTCTGACCATTGCTGAGGGGAGTAGAAGTACCGGTCGTTTGCCTACGGTACTTCTGAAAATCCTGTTTTTTTGTCCCAACAACTAGTTTTGAGGTGTGGGGTATATATACCCCCTTGTGGCTGGTTGGAGTATAACTTTTGGCACTCTATTTTACTCTCTTGAGCTGGTGTGAGGTTCTCCTTTCAATTGTGCATGTGTTGCATCTTGTGAGTAAGAAGGAAGGCTCTAGATTGCATATATTATATCTAGAGGTGGATTATGTATCCACTCGAGCTTGTGCATTCGTTGCATGTGGTGAGAGTCAAGCGAGGGCTTTGACTTACTACTATTGGAGTTTGCCGACTTCTAGACAGTGTTGGAGGCGTCGTGCACGGTGATATTCTCAAAGAAGGTTATGAGAAAACCTGACAAGGTTGTAAAGGTTGGAGCTCACCTACCTGGAGCGGAAAAAAGCTACTACTAGTGGATTGAAGTGTTTTGGCTTAATTCATAGAACCAGTCTAATTTGTTTGGGCTAATCACAACGTGGACAAGGGGAGACTAGCAAGTCTCCGAACACCACGGTAAAAAGTAACCGTGCCAATTGTGGTTTGTTTTCTTGTGCTCAATTTATATTCAACACAATTTACATTCATATAATTAAATTGATTGCTTATCATCCAAGGACTGCAAATCTTGCATAGACTTATCTTGTTGGTGCACTTAGGTGAACCCGGTTATTTTAGATGTTATTTATGCTAAAATATTTTGTGTTAAGATTCTGCATTATTTGCTTGGTTTAACCAAATAGATATTGATAATTAATTAGAGAAGAATTTTTAGACTGCCTATTTACCCCCTCTTGTCGGCCTCCTCGATGTAACACTAATAGGACCATGCTTTCATATTTTAGGATGTACATGAGTAATAAAATCCCCGCGCTACACGACGGAAACTGGATAACTGGTTGCTACATTGCTCATGCGCACGGACGATTCGTGATAACATGCTCCTGATCTGATGGCTCCAAAAGGTACGCGCGTTGACGAACCAAATAACGCACACACGGAAACAGGATTTTCCGTTGAAAAATATACATAAAAGCCATGATGGTATTGTGGCACCCAGTTGTGCGTGAGTTTTTGAGGTTTTTCCACTTCGGATTTGCCGAGATTACGTAGACTAGGAGCTGCTGTTCTTAAGTTGCACATCGAATCTACATCATTCAACTCACCAATTCGCGTCCGTATTGGCGCACGATTTGGTGGTACTGCTGTCGGTGTTGATTCTATCTTAATAGATCGATTCAAGACCACCAACCGTATCTACGGTCGTTGCTGTTCTTCTTTGGCCGAAAGTCAAGAGAACTTGAGGAGTGCCAAGATGCTCTTTTCAGGAGCTCACACTCATACCGAAACCCTAGTTTATTGTCTATGACAAGGAGAAGGGTTTCCCTACTATTTGTGCTGTGATTCTGTGAAGATCAGACCACCCTTAGAGCAACTCTATCCTATTAGTCATTTCTCCCTCTCTATTTCCTAGGATGAAGAGGCTAGCTATTATTTTCAGCTCTCTATTTGAGTTAGCATTCCAATAGCCTAGCTATTTGAGAAGCGAGTGAGGAGGCGCTCGCCAAATCTAGCTAGCGGCCGGGAGAAAATAGCGACTCGATAAAAATGAAGAGGAGGATAAAAAACCGGTTGGAGTCCATTTCTTGAGTCATATTAGGTAAATATACAATAAAGAGCAGGATAAAGAACCGGTTGGAGTTGCTCTAAGCCGTATCACCCAACTCATCACAACTCACAAGCGGGCTAAACCCTGTTGCACAACCGGTCGCATACCCTTGTTAATTTAGACAATGTCATGACGAGGCCCCTGCAATATGACATGCCTAGGAAAGAGTTGCATGCAAGTGCAACAATCTTGTGCTGCACCATTAAACATCAGTGTGAGATCAATTCAGAGGAAGAGGAAATAGAAGCCACAGACATTATTGTTACAATGCCTGTCAAAGGCTGCAACAGCCATAATTAACAAAAGGGATAGCAAGGATAAAGAAAAAGTAAAAAATAGAGCTCACAACGAACATACAGATGGTTCTCTCATCTGATCCAAGAAACATGAGCAAGAAAGGGCCTTCTACTAGACTAGATAACCAAGGGGTACTCTCTTCAACGACAATTACTGATCCGCAACGCGACAGTCTCTAAGGCCACGACTAGAGGGATTTGTTGCCCAGAATTGCTGCCCTGGACGACGGCTTCAGACAAGAGCCAGATTCACTGTGACGTCACACGAGGCGAACGGGGCCGGACTGGTGTCTTTGACGGGCTCACCCTGCACAGAGTAAGAAAAATAGCATGTTATGATTGATGAGCCCTACAAGTTACAGTAAGTTTGGAACATGCGCAGGAGGTAGGTGTTTGCCTGACAGGCAGCGAGCCAATAACCATGCCACTGCAGTTCAGGGCTAGAATAGCACTCTCTGCCTGCATGAACAATGGTTAAAAAGATCCAAGTCCAAACATGGGGCCAACTTGCATGAGGGGTACAATAGGTTTCCATGCCAAAAAGAAAGCAAAAACAGAACAAGTGGTGGCAAAGAGGGCAGCAAGAATTGTCAGGTGTTAAATAACAACAGATAAACTGGTTTGACAAAGTCCCCACGTCAGCCCAACAAACACAGTTGAAAAAAAATTCTACTGATGGATATGGCACTGCTCAAAGTAGAGGGCTTCAAAAATCAAAAGCAATGTTGCCTCCCTTAAATAATTGGCTGCAGAGGCTCAATTCAAATTGAGACGATCTCATTGGTACTTCTCTCTGGTTTAAGTGTTCTTAACCAATACAGTTTTTGATTATCTTCAAGCCTCTGTTGCTTGGGGCATTCTGTGGTTTTATGTCTTTACCTTTGCAAAGTTTTACTCTCTTCTTGTTTCAGGTATTGTAGACTTTCTCTTTGTACAGTTTATTTTAGGATTTCTTTACTATTATAAAAGTGTGAGTTGGTGATTGGTCCATTCTTTCTTCTTTCTTCTCAGCCATCCGATTTGATCTGGATCATTCATCTCTCCTCTCTCTCTCTCAGGATACAACCGCCCACCCCCTCCACTTTTCCCATCTCCTCGCGCATTCTGGCCACCTTTTTCTCTTTGTCGCTTGCTCTTCAATATTTTATATGTGAAGTTGGCCAAGCAGTAAGTTCCATCTCATTATTTTTATGACTCCGTTGCAACACACGAGTCTCTAACTAGTAATATAATATATCTTCAGTAGCGCCCTCCCTTGCCGCCTCTATAAACATGTTATCAGAATGATAATCACTTCTAACAAAAGAATCATTTCATATTCAAAGTAATTTAGCAAACTATGATATTATTTTTTTGGAGGGATTTGAGGATTTGCCACTGCAAAAGATGTGCATTTGAGGATTTACCACAAATGCACATCTTTACAGTGGCAAATCCTTAATTATTCCTATATTTTTATTTTTCTTGTGTTAAGCCCAAGGCAGTGTTCCCCTAGCCAGATGCTTGCCCGCCTAGGCGGCACCCTCCCACCTTGCCCACCTTACCAATTTGGCCCGCCTAGCCTGCCTAGGCACCAGTCTGCCGTCCGACTGGCGTCTAGCGCCTAGGTGAATACTGGCCCAAGGAATCAAAAAATGGATATAGAAAAAATATTAGACCCTCCCTGGTACTGGTTACCACCGATTACCGGTTTTGATCCCGACCAATTTCATCAAACAAAAAATTGAATGTTCTAACGAAAATTTGAATGTTTGATGGTTACCGCTAAATAGGGAAACAAGTTTGACACAATTTTCATGATGATAAGAAATCAATTGATAAGAAAGTTTTTATTGTTGCTTCATTTCATACAATTTAACTTCACTATCTTAGCTCTAACCTTTCATTAGCTTGAAAGCAAGCATATAATAACTTTTTTGCTAGAATTTGAAATTTTAAATTCAAATATTAAATTAAAAACTTTTCATACCGGTATTTTTTTACTGGTCTGGTCCGGTACCGCCGGTAACCGGCCAATTACCGCCGATTTTTTTTATTCTTGGAAAAGTTCATATCAGTTAAAAAAACAGGGTTTGACAAGTCAGCATCCAGCACCATTTGTGTTATGAAATTAATTGCTATGTTGCTACATTATAGGAGAAATCAATTACTATCACAAACATTGGTTCATCTCACAGCCCAGTATTTTGCTCACAAAATTCAGAAAAATGGGTAATCCATGCATGTAGTCATCCTAGCAAGGTCAATTAGATACTAAGTATTCAATTAGTATGTTAACATCTAACCTAAACCGGTATGGTTTTCATCAATGAACATCTTAAAAATAAACAAGAATAACCAGAGAAACCACTAATCCGTATGTGATGGCTCTTTAATTCGTCATGCTTATAATGAAACATCAAACATGTGCAGTAAATGTGGGTAGAAAACATCTAGCAAAGCTTCCAGGTGATTGTTACACGTAATGGAACTGAAGCAGGAGGTCAAAGCTAAGGCCAGAAGGAAACATAACTAAAATGACAACAAATGGTGAAGCGATCATCAGATAGTGATATCCTAAGTCCATCAGTTAAGAACTCCAAATGGCATGACATCAATTTCTACAATATGAATCTTACAAAAGCGTTCTACTTTTGGTACTCATTTTTTAATGTTGCCACAATATAACTAATTAAACATTTTTGAATCTTGGCACACTAACGCAATATAACAAATTCAAACAAGTTGGTGACACTCTCATATTGGTAGCAGCCCTTACTTGAACAATCTAATCCTTAATAATCAAAAGATTATGGAAACTGGGTACAAAGGAATGACCAAATGTAATCTGAACAAGACAAAAAAAAGTTTGGAACAAACCAAATGCAAAAGGCTGATCAACTTAAGTTCAACTTTGAAAATAACATTCTTGTATACCAAAAAACTACAAAGCAATTGGATAATTATACAAAATGTTGTTTCAGTTTTATCTTTCCACTAGCGACTGCTTATGTACAACTTGTTAGCAAACTATATACATTCGATTAAAAAACACAGACAAGATAAATTGTTTCCACACTGTTCAGTCCTAAGCAATTAGCAGCATTTCAATGATGATAAAAAGATACGTTCTTGATAACTAGTAATATATTAAAGTAAAATTTCCTGTTTTCCTTACTTGAACAAACTCAACGAAGGCGATGCATGTGGAGTGCACACAATCACCACGCAGCCTCAGTCGAGCAACCTAAATAAAAATGAATTATTTGCTTAGTAATATAAAAATGTCCAGAGATAAAGAATTTGAACACACTTCACCACACATTCCCTCGAAGAAATTCTTTACAGCATTTTCTCCAACCTACACAGTTAGAAAAAAGTAAACTAAGAAAGCAGAATTTTGCAGTACAAGCATCATAGAATCCAGAAAGAACCACAAAACGTATCTGCATCTAAGCTGTCCTTTTTATTCACTATTTATTGTCATTCTATATCACAATTGAAATGTTCAAAGCTAAGAAAAACCAAACGAAAGAATATAACTATAAACATTAACTTAGAGATCATGGCAAAGTACCATTACAACATAAACATCTACTTTTTCATAACACAACTACTATAAAAAGCATGGGTCTCAAAAACATTCCTTCGTAGACATGATCCAATCCACCCATTCCCTTTTAAGATCTAATATCAACCCTCCATGCCAGGTGGATAGGTGAAGTCTGTGTCCATATCCAAACAACCCAGTCCACTTTACTGCCAACTTTTGACCTTGACTAGTTTTTCAATCTGTATGATGAAATCATGTGTTTTCTTAAGGAATACTTCAAAAATCAGCGAGAACTGGCAAGGATCCATCATAACTGGGGTGCGCATTAGTTCGAATCTAGGATTTCAACTCCAGTTGAACAATATCAGGTCTTAGCTGAGAAATCCAGAAACCCAAGGTTAGGTAGTCCACAACATTTTGTCTTCCATAGTCCACATACAAGGAACACCAAAACAGCTGCACTGAATGGTGAAAATGCGTTCTCTTGACCATGGAAGCTGCAAAAGCTTGTTTTAATGATCAAGGATTTGTCTTTTGAAGAAAAGATGAGCTCACAATGACTGCAGATGGAAAAACTTGTAATTATCATTTCAGTGCAAACTAAAAAAATAATGTTTGTAACAGATACTGCTTTCTTGACTAGCTGCTATCAAATTCACAGCGTCCCTTTGGTCCAGACACTTAGCAGATCAGATTATTACACAATGCTTCACTCTTCAGGTTGTTCATTCAAAAATTTCACAAGAACATCCAACTCATTTTTGCAGGCCCTCTTGTTAGATATGATTTAAATTTACATGTGCGATTATAAGCATAATGGAAATGATAGAGAGACTAGTATACATTCTTATCAATGTTAGTACAATACACGGTCCTGGATACCATTTCTTTCTCGTCCTCTGTCTGCACAAAAAGAACATTAAGGCTAATATTATTACAGAGCTTGGAGATAAGCAAGTACTATACTCTTAAATTTACATAAATTATGTGCTCAGATCTGTTTACTTACTCGAGGAAGAAATTTAGGGTTCACAGGCAAAATCGCTGTCTTAGATGGCAGCACTCTGACAGGATAATAACCAAGCATGGTTCCACCAAGTGTTAGAGCTGCTCTTGCACCAACTGCAGATAAAACAGAACTTATTCAGGATTGCTGCTTACAACAACATAAGAGCATAACAGATAACAGTTTGTATGTTGAAGCTACTACCATCATCAGCAAACTCGATAAAGGCAAAACGCAGCATTGAATTTGGATCGCCACAGATACGGCAATCTACTACCTACAAGTGCAGAAGATGGTTGTAAGAAAATAATCATAATATCAACAATGAGATAAAGGGTAACCGTCCAATGTTATCTATATACAGAAACATCTTGGCGGATCTAGGGATTCCCAGATGAGGTTGCACTGACGCACCAAATATAAGTGTGGACTTATTTACACCACATGGCTTTAAAGTTTAAACTGTGTGCAGATGGATATTACTCATGTTTTGTGAAAAATACCTATTGTTGGTCATTGATGATTGTGCTTATTAGAACAGGTGCAACACTGCAGATTGATCAAGAATCAAGCATTCAGTAAGTAGCACCTAATGGTTTACAAATAAGCACAGCGGCAAATAAAATAAGGTTGCTTGTGCAAGCCATGGAAGTCATGGCGTCGCCAAGTCGTTGCCTAAGGGTCATGGCAGTGCAGGGGCGATGCTATGGAGGTCCGCTGCACCTTGGCAATTTAGGCGAGTGCCCAAGCGGGGAAAACCCTCCCCCTCTCTCGAACTAAGCCATTTCAACCTTTTCTATTCGGCAGAATAAACATTCCAGAAAAACCATACATTTATTTACACCCGGTATGGAACCAGCGTCGTTTCGGCTTGGCATGCTTGTACGTATGTACGTACGTACATATATACATACATACATACATACATATATATATATATATACACACACACACACATACATATATATATATATAGGACGAGTGTTTCATGCACCATGGTGCCTAGGCACCCATATCAATACCCGTTGATTTGCTTTGAGATTCGCAACGTTTGATGTGGGTATCTTCATATATCCATAAAAAAGTATATTTGAGATGTCAAACTCCGAAAAAAATTAAATTCAACTTCAGTTTAATTAGTTTAAACTATTTTTATGGTATATACTCACTGTAGTCGCATTGAATTCAAAAGTAGTTCAAACTAGTTTGAACTGAGTTCAAAACTTACTTACCATAAATATATTAAGGGTATAAAACATTTTCATACCCAAACTCAAAAAAATTATCAATCATACACGTGTATCGGATGTGGGTGCCTAGGCACCATGGTGCCTTACGTAATTTTCCTATATATATTAGTGAGCACTGAGCAATGTTGTGTCTTACTATCTTGTGACTTGAGACCAACTAGCAAGCAAGATGAGAGCAGAAGAGGGAAAGGTGAGCCACTCGGGGCGGAACCCTAGCCGACATCGCCACTCACTCATCTGCCGGCACCGCCGCCATTAAGTCTCCAAGATCCCTCCGGTCAGTGAGACATGGGAGGCGGTGGGCGATTTCGATGAGGTTAGCGGGGAGTTCTGCCCAGGGCGGAGTCATAGCCATGGGAGTCGGGAGAGGACAGGAGCGTAGGAGTCGGTGACCTGGTGCTGGTGGATGGCAGAAAGAGGAGAGGAGAAGACGATGAGGAAGACGCTGTGGTGCGAGACTTGATTCCCTTTTGGTTCTTGAAGTCGAGAGGGAGGGTGTTGAACTGTTGCGGCTTGAGTCTAATCAAAGTCTTTCTTTGTTTGCTGAGCAACCAGGCTAGGCCATTCGCTCTCATTAGTTTGGGCCAGCCTTTTATGTTGGGCTATATTCAGTCATACAGTCCATAGCCTCGTACAAGTGCTTGCTTGATCAAGCAGTATGGCATGTGATAATGTACACAATATTTCCTGCTCGCCGTACCAGGAGGACACCATGGCGCCCGCCTGTACCAGGAGGACACCATGGCGCATGCCTGGACGCCATGCGTCTTGGCGCCCAGCAGTCGCCGTTGTCGCCGAGTCCGCCGTGACAACCATGGTGCAAGTTTTAGCCAGTTCTATATGTTCATAGCTCCAAATACCTAACAAAACGTGTTGTGAAGGATGGAAGTATCTCGCAGCAGAGACCAACTGTTTTGCGTAATTTCTGGCAGTGGTTCATAAAATCAACCTCTGACATTTTTTAAATTCTTCAAAGAAAATGTGACATGGCCGCCTGCTTACCAAATCAAGCATGGCCAATGATACCACATATGCTCGACATTTTAGAAACTTAAACAAGTAGTCACATTGTTAATTTATCTCAAGTGTATTTAGAATATCTGATCACCTGAACTAAAAGATCAGCTCAATAAAAGTAAAAGGTAATCAAAGAAAAGTTGGATTAGGTGCTACCGTCAAAGGAACTTGTGTTTAACATTTCCTAGAAAGGAATCAAACTTGAAGGTTCAAGGGACTTCACATTGACTTGAATCATTAACTTCATCAAAGAAACCACCTCTATAGAAGGTAGGGAAACAACACTGTTTTACGACTGAAATTTGGGTGGGGAAGAACATTATTAAATATGCCCAATTCTATGTTCCGTGCATTTAATTCTAGCTCAAAATAATAGGTAGATTATTCATGCTTATAAATTTGATCACCCAACCATTTCGACTTTCCTTGATATTTCAACCACTCTTAGCCTCGAAATAAGTCGTTATTATTTCAAACACAAAAATATCAGATGCAGATACCTTACATGATGTCACTGAAGCAAAATAATGCAGCTCAGAATATTTAGCTTAGCAATTGCATTTGATTTGCATTAACAAAATGGAGATATTGTTGTGTGGTGTGTGCACACTGAAGTTTGCATTTCAGTAAAATGCTAGTGTAGAATGTCGAAGACCAAAATGCCCCAGATTCGCCCCCTTTGCTTTCTTGTACCTCGTCAACATCCTCCAACTAGTTTTGGTTCAGTTAAATGCCACAACAAACTAATGAAGTAATCATTTGCCATTTCCTACGATGGGTGCCTTCCTATGAGTTTCTCCCATTTCATCTTACGAGCTGGTGCAAGTGCTTGGTCAAAGGGAGGCCAAGAAAAGGCAGGCCAGGGTGTAATTTCACAAACGTTGTGTCCAGACCAAGCTGAAGCAGATGGAGGTGGACTGAAAGTACCTTAAGAGCTGGTGCAAGCACTTGGTCAAAGGGAGTGTGTGCCTTGAGAATGAGGTCACTGAGCTCAGGGCACTCAAGATGGTCTTGCCGTCAGCATTCCAGGGGCTGCTGGCATTAAAGATTTACGAGCTTGGTGGTCCTTGAGTTAATTAAGCGAGATTGTTTGGTTTTGATTAATTTAGTTGGGTTTCTAAGATGAATAAACAAATCACGGCCTACCTTTTCTTGGCAGAATGTACCAATGTAGCACAGTTAGACCATGTTTCTCTTGGTTTGGTTAGACCAGTTATCTCTTGGCAAGGGCCAAACTGCCAAAGAAAAATGAGAAAACAAATAAAAAAAGATTTTTAGAAAAACAGGGGAGAATTCATAGAAAATGGCAAATAACTGATGTACTTGTTTTAGAGTGGCATTCAATTCAATCAGAACTTTACAGAGGCACCGAACTAAATTTCCCATAGATAAAAGTTGCACCTTAATCGTACATTCGTACTTATAATGCAAACTCATTCTTTGCTGCTGTGGACCTGTGGTGTTACAAAGCACAAACAAATTTGAGTTTAATTGTTACTCTGCCAAATATTACGCAACTATGTCAATGCTCTAACTTGATCGGAAATATCCAACAAAAAATAAAAGTCAACGTAGTTTTTTTATTAAGAAAATATGTGTCTTCTTCACTAGCAATAATTTGAGTCAGAAAAGACAAGCAATTTCTTCCAATCACTTATTTTGTTTTCAAGATATAGACAAAGAAAATTCATTTTTCCTCACAAGCATATTTAACATTAAGAAATCTTAGGGCATACTTGTCCACAGTTTGAAAAAACCTCTGCAAGCTTCTGTTCAGTGACCTGCAAGTCAATCAGGGATTTGGGGGCCAATCAATCAAGGAAAAAAAAATGGAAAAACCAATTTAGCAGTTCATTCTCTTTGATATTCTCACATGCTGATCAATATCGGAGACATAGATGGTTCGCCGCACACTATACTCCCTATCAGCTTGCCGTGGTCGGCCTCCCATCCTCCTCCCCTGGTTGAAGCAATTCCTTCTCTGTAACCACAGGTCAAAGTCACCAAATGCAACTGACCATTACAACAAAAAAAGAAGTACTCTCACTGTACTACCTAAATACATTCAAATGACTGTACAGTTAGCATTGACAAACAATTTCTTGTGAAAATATAACAGCAACAACAAAAGAAAAGAGAGAGAAGTCAATCACATGATTCCACTAAAAGATCAACACTGTTTGATAGGAATCATCAGTAAACAATGATCCAAAATGCATGGATTAGGCATCTCTTGTATAAGAGGGAATATCAAATCAATTGAGCCTTGAGAAAAATCCATCCACCAAAATAACGTTGGCGTCGTCTTAAGTTGATCATATTAATATCATAGCCCAACGACCTAAAACTCTCCAAAAAAATCAACTTTCGACACGATCGCGTAAGAGAGACCAAAACTCCAAATCCATCAACATCACCCTAAAGACCAAATCCGATCGATCGATCAAGCCACAGCCCACAAGCCGCCCACTCCAAACCCCCACACGGGAACCAATCGCACCGAACCCGAGTCCGCGATTCGGCGATTACCCGTCGATTCGGCTGTCCGTTGGCGGATCCGTCGCTGCTGGAGTCCCTCCCCACGCCGCCACCGGCGGCGCCGACCAGCTGCAGCACGTGCATCTGCTGCTGCTGCTGGACCGGGTTGTGCGCGTAGTAGTCGATCGCGGGCGACACGAACACGGGCGCGTCGGCCGACAGCCGGCGGGCGGCGTCCCCGCGGCGGCGCGAGAGCGGCACGAACTCCTCCGCGGAGGGGTTCAGCTTCTTGAACAGCTCCTCCAGCTTCCTCACGTCGCTCTGGAACTCCCCCACCTCCTCCTCCCTGCCATTCCCCGCCGCATCCACCCTTCCCGCCGCCGCCGGCACGGCGTCCGCGCGGATCGGGCCCTCCGCCGCCACCGCAACCATCTCCGCCCGCCGCCGAATCGAACCGCCGATCGCGCTTGTGTGCTGCTAGCGCCGCGTGAATGCGCGAAGAAATCGAATCGAGAAATCCGTGTTGAGTTTTTATTACTGTAACAGTGGGAGTGGAGGAACGGAAACAAGTAGGGAGAGGCGGCGAGTGAGATCGCTTTCGGGGATGTTGGCTATAATCGGAGCTCAAACCAAAGCAAAGCCTCCTTTCTTTTTTATTCGGCTCCTTTCTCTCCTTTTATTTTTTACACTAGAAAATATCACAATAATTTCTTGGAGGAAAATACTCCCTCCAATACCACTGATTACTATTATATTTGCAAAACCTAACATAATTATAATATTATAAAAGTACTAATCTACTTGTATAATTTTTATATATGTAATCTAGATATTTAAAAAGACATCGAATATCAAAGTTTTTAAAGTTTGATTTTTCAAAATATATTTGTTTTTTAACTGGAGTGAGTAAATGGTTTTATTTTTTATTTACTTTTTGTTTATTTATTTGTGGGGTTTTGGGATGGGGATGGATGGAGTCCGAGCCACTCGTGTGGTTGTATTTACATGTAGCATGGCACAGCGGGCATCGGCATGAGCGGCATGTTGGCATGGACGAGCAGCGAGATCTTCTGCGGCTAACTTTGGCTTAGCCGAGTCCATCAACGGTGGTAATAGGTCTATTCATACTGCATTCTAAAACCTATTTTTATAGTAAATAGTTTTTTATAGTACCTATTTTTAAATAGAGTGTTTTTTCTAAGCAGAGTTCTAATAAGCAATTATAGTACATATTACAACAACTTCATTTATATAGGCCAAAATTACACGTGAGTATCTCTCTACAAGTTTCTCTATAAACTGTTACTATTCATAAACCAAATCTAAAAGATTATATGAACGGAGTGTTGGTGATGTAGTTTCCAACACAATCTTCAACATTTTACAAAACTAGCTGTGGAAGCACAACGGCATGCCGCGCTAGTTACTATGTGGATCGAAGAAAAAAATCGAAAATTCATAAGGGAGGCTTTTCTAAAAAATAAGGACTCATACGTATTTCCGGAAAAATCAAAAGGCTTTAGAGGTGGCCAATGGGCCGAGCCTTGGCGTGCCGGCCCGTGGTCTGTCACTGTTCACTCGCCCCAGGCATGGCACGGCCGTCTAGCTCATGGATCATGTCGGCACGGCCCGGTGGACCATGCCATGCCTGGGCCGAGAGGGCGGCACGGCACAGCCCGTTAGCGAACGCGGGCCGTGTTGGCATGGTACGGCACGGCACAGCCCGGCACAGCTCCAACAGGCATAAATAGGCTGTGCCGGTACAGCACAGCATGGCCCATGAAAATAGCTATTTTTGACCTTTTTTGACCGTTGGGGGGTAAAAAAATCATAAAAAATAGCAAAAAAATTCAAAACAATGTCAAATTTTTTCTATAAATAGGGGGTCATCTGGCCTCCATTCTCCACACTTCGAACCTCACTCTCATCTCTCTATTTAGCTGTGAAAAATCTGGTTGTGTTTGCGCAAATTTGGCAAAATTAGTGAGAAATTCGTGCGAAATTTAGAAAATTTGAAGAACATTCGAGGAGAGCTGCACAAGAGATAATAGACTAATAGTGTTGCCTTATTCAATTTTTTTGCTATTATTTGTTGATTCAGTAGTAAGTTAATTGTACTTTACTATATAAGTTTACAGTTGATTCAATGGAGAACTACGATTTCCAACTCTCTAAATTCAGGCTCACAGTGGAGGATATGCAATCATTTCAAGAGGCACATCCATCTGTGGAAGGTGGACATCCACAACAAACTGTACAGCTAGAAAAAGCACCACTGGATCCATCTTCTGCTGGCTCAACGAGTGCATCCACAACCCAGAATACGAGTGCAAAAAGAACAAGAGCTACTACATCAAGTGTTGAAATGATTTTGACAAAAAAAAAGTTTAAGACCGACGATGATGGGAATTCGGTAAGGTGTGTTGTTTATAAAATTTATGGTAACGAATTGTATGCAAAATCTTCAGGTGGAACGGGTCACCTGCAACGACACACTGCAAGCTATTGTACAACCTCGACGACTCAGTACGTACTTGGGAGTACAGCTCAGAGGTAGCCTGGGAATCTCTTTGTAGATTAATTGCTTCTCAAGATTTACCTTTAAATTTTGGTGAGTCTGATGCTTTCAAAAAATATATTAGGACTACTCATAAGCCTAGATTCAGTGTTGTGTCTAGGCAAACTATAACTAGAGATTTAATTAAATATTATAACAACTGTCGTGAAAAATTGAAAGAAATGTTTCATACTTGTACGTTCTCTATTGCTTTGACATCAGACATATCGAGTGGTAGGGCTAGGGAGGATTATATTAGTATTGTTGCTCATTATGTTAATGATGGCTTGGTAATGGAAAAAAGAATTGTAGGATTTAAATTAATTAATGTTGCACATACTACTGAAAATATTGCAGAATGCATTATTACAGTTGCAGAAGATTTTGGCGCCATGGATAAGATTTTTTCTATAACTTTAGATAATACAGCTGTAAACACTAAGACTATAGAAATTCTTACTCCTTTATTCAATACTTATGCACAATCTTTCTTACTGCATCAACGTTGTGCTTGTCATATTATTAATCTTATTGTTAAGTCTGGTTTAAAAAGATTAAATGCTTGTCTTGATTCTTTTAGAGATGCAATTTCATATATTAATTATTCTAACCAACGAATAGCCGCATATAAGAGCTTTTGCATAGCAATCAACGTATGTCCTAGAAAATTTGGCTTAGACAATGGAACTCTACTTACCTTATACTTAAACACATATTGCCATATAATAGCACCTTATCTGCCTTCCTTCACACCCAAGTTTATCAATCTTGTAGCTCCTCCAATATGACCCATGTTGGAGACCCCGAACTTACTGAGGTCGATTGGGTTATTGGTGAAAAATATTTTCTTTTTTAGAACTTTTTCATAAAGTTACACTTTATCTTTTTAGAGTATACTACCTACCTCTCCTGTAATTGTTCATAACATTCTTGAAATTGACACTCATCTAAAGGCATTTTACAAATGATCCTATACTATGGGATGTTGTAGTTGCCATGAAAACTAAGTTTTTAAAATATTAGAGAAAAATTCCTATGTTATATGCATTCACCTTTATTTTAGAACCTAGGGCCATGCTCCAACGATTTACAAATATATTACAACTTTTAAGTGATTCTACTGGTTCAGATTATTGTACATACTATAGAGTAGTTAAGGATAAATTATATGAGGCATATGAGAAATACGAAAATAAGTTTGGGTCTGTGCGCTTGGAAAGACCCCTGGTAGCCCCTAGCACCTCTGTGGGGACTATGCAATGGGGCATGATTTTTTGTTCTTCCTCTAGAGATTCTCGTGCAGGTACACATTAGTCAGGAGAAGGAAGGCGACAAAGCACTGGAGGCCTATCAAGCTATCTCAATAGTGATAGCGTCAGCTTCGAGCAAGAGTTGAACATCCTCTCGTGGTGGCAAACCCAGAAAGTAACATATCCAGTACTACCCAGAAAGTACTAAGAATAGCATGGTCAAGGTGTGTGACTTGCCTTGCTCCACGAATTGGTGCAAATCGTTGTCGAAGAATTCTACCGAATCATCGTTGTCTACACGTGAAAATACCCAAGTAAAGTCCAATAAAATCTAAATAAACTCCAAATAATAAAAAGGAGGGTAGAAATGGATATATTACAATTTTTGATAAATTTAGAAATTTTAATGGGCTCAATCGGAGCTAGGACGAAGAAGAATGGGCCTCTCGAAGTTTGAGACATAAAGAAATAAAAAAAACTAGAATTTCTAGAATTATTTTTGTACTAGAAAATCTGAATTATGACGTTGGCACTAGATTTTTATTTTTGGGCAAAATATTTTTCTACATGAAAACTGGTATTTTGAGGTCTGCATGACGTCAGCACTAATTTTGGATTTCCGGCTGAATTAATTTCCTAAAGGAAATTATTGAGGAGGGATTGACATGTGGGCCTGGTCCTTGTGGACCGAGTCCACGGGCTTGGCTTTTGAGGGTGAGGTGGCCCGGTTGGTGTGGTGGCTTGCACCGATGTGGCACGGCAGGTGGCACGTCGTGTCCACCACATCAACCGCCACCTCACCTTCGGCGTCAACATGGCAAGTCTCTAGTGGGCAATTGCTCGCCCGCATGGTGCCTAGGCTCTAAGCTATGCTAGAGGAGGAATTGGAGGTGGGGAGGCAAAGTGCGGAGGTAGGGAGTGCTTGAGGGTGGTTTTTATAGGAGTGCGGAAGAGAGAAGCGGTGGGAATAGCTCACCGTTGATGGCGGCCAGTGCATGGAAGGATGAGGGGAGAGAAGGAAAGGTGGGTGCAGATGGCAAGGTGGTGCAGAATTTCAAGGATGCGTTTCCAAGCGGCACGCGGCTTCCGAATCCAAGAAAGAGCGAAGAAGGAAGGCTGGGGTCGGTGGAATCCCAGTCGGCGACGAAAAGAAGGAAAGAGAGAGTGGGAAGGGATTGGAAGGAGGAAGAAGGAGGGTGGGGGGAGATGACAGGAGGGACCCGCAATGCGGTGAGACAAGAGAGGATGAGGAAGCAGGCGGCTGGGATTTTGGGCCGTTGCGAGGTGGCGCGATTTGGCCCGGCCACTTGTCGGCCTAGGAGGGCATATGGAGATTTGAATTTTGATTTTGATTTTTAGAAAAGCCTGAGAAAATAACTAAGGGGTTAAAAAATAATTTTGATTTTGACTTAAAAAACTTTTAATTTTAAAATTAGATTTGAAACTCCAGAAAATTTAGATAAAAGTAAAATAAGTCTAAGTAATTAATTTGAAATAATATTTTTACAAAAATTCAAAGTATCCTTTATTAAATAACAATTTTAGGTTTTTACTTAAATTATTTTTCAAATACAGGCCTTTTTAAAAGTAGAAAAATAGGGCAATTCAAATTTAAAATTCAATCAACCAAAACACGATTTTTTTATTTCAAATCAAATTAATTTTTTTCTCACTGAAAATTTGAAATAAATAGCTGGGCTATTACATGCATATCTAGGAAACATGCTATATGAGGATCTAGATTCAAATTTATCAAGATTGTTATGTTTAAGTATGACGCATTGACATCCAAACACCCTCATGTGGGAAATATTAGGAGTATAGCGTAAACAAAGCTCATAGGAAGTTTTATACAGTTTAGATTGCAAAAAATACTCTATTAGAAATATATCAAGCAGTAGAACTAGCTTTAGTCCAATACTTCCTAGTTGTAGTATGTTTATTTAACACCATTCTAGCCATCTCAACCAAAGTTATATTTTTATGTTCTACAACACCGTTCTGTTGTGGCACTCGAGCTGAAGAAAATTGATGATCAAAACCTTTTTAGTACAAAAAGAAGCAAATGATGTGTTATTGATTCAGTTCCATTATCACTTCTAATTGTTCTAAGTGCTCATAGAAGTTAGTTAGCAAGTCTAAGGGCAAACTTTCTAAAATGACCAAAAACTTCATCCTTAGATGCCAAAAAATAAACCCCAGAGTATCTAGAGAAATCATCAACTATAACAAGAATATACCATTTACCTCTATCAGACTAAACCTGAGAAGGACCTACAGTATTCATGTGCAACAATTGACCCAGAGCATCAGTCATAACAAGTGTGAGTGGATGATATAAGGATGAGACCATTTTACCATGTTGATAAGGTGAACAAACTAAATCCATTGACTTTTCAATTTTAAGATTAGAGATTCCTCTAACAATATTCATATTACTGATGCAAGCAAGATGATCAAAACCATTGTGTCCTAACCTACGGTGCCAGTGAAATAAATCATTAGTATCTGATGAAACAAGACACCTAACATCAGAAGATGATGAATATGAAAAGTCACCCTTAAACAACTGACCAACTTGAATAATTTTGTATACTAGATCACCAGATGAATCTAAAATGCAGCATGAATGCTTTTTAAAAGCTCACCTCAAGATTATCGTCTATCAACTATAAAACTGAAAGCAAATTATAGCTCAACTTACTGAAAAAAGCGACGTCTTTTAACATGAATTTGTCACTGACACGCATAGAACCTCTTGCAAGAACTTATCCTTGAGACTTACCCCCAAAAGTAATATCTCATCATCAGGGGCACGACTAACGGAGGAGAACCATCGTGAGTCTCTAGTCATGTGGCAAGAGCAACTCGAGTCAATAAACCATATATTCTCCTTCCACTTGCGATGAGCCTCATCGGGATCACTGTCATCGTCATCATTGTCATTGCGTATCATGAAGCACATGCCCATGAAGTCGTCGTTGTTCTTCTTCTTACCTTTAGCATCATCATCGGTGTGGTCATCGTCGTCACAACTCTCATATTCCACATCACTCAAATCAAGATGCTCGATAGTCGATCAGACCTTTCCAGCAAACTTGCGATAGAAATTGCCACCCTAGGTTTGTTGTTCTTGGATGGTCGAGGATAATAACTCTTGTCTTTCTTGATCACTTTCCCCTTGAGTTGGGGCAATCTATCTTAATGTAGCATGGCTCACCACACTCATAGCATCTGATCGAACTCAAACCGCCACCTCGCTTTTTCATCCTCACGTTGTTGAGTGCCTTATATGCTCGTGAGGAGATCAACACCAAGTCCTCTTTAGGTAGCCGCTCAAACTGTTCCTCTGAAAAAGAAGTCAAAGAGATAAAGAATATAGGATAATGCACTCAATGAAGCAGCTTGCATGGGATAGTCACAAGTGCTAAAGATGAAGATTTATCAATCTTAGATGACAAAGCTTCCATCTTATATGTTTTCAATCTAGAATAAAGATCATCCATGGTTAAAGTATCTGGATCGATAGTTTGATTAATAGTTGTGACCATCATCAACTACTCAGAACCTAAGGATCTTAAAATTTTAGTTGGATTATCTTCATTAGCAGAAATAACATTAACATCACATAAATTACTCAATATCTTCTCAAAATGAGCAAAATGATCACTAATTGATTCACTAGGCTTCATAGCAAAATCAGAGTACTATTTTTGATACAGATTCTTACACACTTTCTTAATTTTAGTGGTTCCTTCATGATGATCGTAAAGAGTCTTCCATATTAAGTGAGTAGAATTAATATAAGTTACACGACCAAATTCTTTATGAGAAATCTCTTGAAATAGCAAGTTACGAGCTTGAGCATTCAAATCAACATCAGTTTTATTTAGAATAGTAACAGGAATAGGAACCTCATAAGGTCTAGAAACTTTATTCCAAAAATCACTACCATAAGCCTCAATGTACACTTGCATACGACACTTCCAAAAAGCAAAATCAGTACCATCTAGCAAAGGGGGACGGTTCACATACCTCTCTAATGCCATAGCAATTGGCTCTGATACCACTTGTAGGATCGAATACCGCAATCAGAGGGGGGGTGAATGATTGCCTCTACTTTTTAGAATCTCTCAGTGCTCGATGAAGGTTTTGACCACTCACTCGACCGCTTGCTTGATCCCTTTGTACATAGTTATAATCTTCCTCTACTCGAATGCTTTGACACCAATGCTGTTGGCGATGATCTAGTGGACAACTCGGTAAGTGATCAAGTCGACGGTGGAACACAATCTGCCACGCACTGCTCTACTCATAATGAGAATGAGTCAAAGATGATGCCCAAAAAACACACCACCGACTACATTCTTTGAAATAGATCTGATCTTTTATTTGTGAATCATGTTCTGTGGCTATAAAGTGCCCTTATGACACCCCTCAAATCCTAGCACGAAAAAAAATCTAAAAGCTTTCTCTCCAAAGACGTCAAAGCCACCAAAGCCATAGGTTCAACGTAAACCTCTCCCTACTTTTATATGCTAGAGCACCAAACTGTGTCCTCATCAACACGGACACAAAATCCTATCTACTTATGAAAATCAAGGGACCCGAAACCCTTCCAAACACGGGTTTTTCCTAAATATTCAAACCTTCAAGTTATGGACTCCTTCCAATCCATCACATGTCGAAGCCTCCAAGACCACACCTCCCGTAGCTTCTCCACACATCATCCTCACGTGTCGAAGACTCTAGTACCGCACCTCCCTTAGTTTCTTCTCGCATCATCCACTTATGATCTCCATGTGCTCTAGCATGAGCCTGACCACCTTGTGACATCCTCGACCACCTGGACCTCAGATGTGCCCCTCCTAGTCCCGGTCCTCCTCGTCACCAACTATAACCATCTCCACACCTAACCTGCACATGCAATGACCAAAGAATATTTTCCCCAGCACAAGTTCTTTCCAACTTGACCCGCATTAGTCCACAAACACAAACCACACTCTTAACCATCAATAATCATAAACCAAATCATGCACTATCTCAATATGCACGCTTTCCAAACATCAAACTCAAACCACTCAATATGATTGGTCTGATAGCCATGCAAACGTTGGTCATACTGCTACCCCAACAGACATGAGTACTCGAGAATTGAAGCACTCGAAGCTTACGAGTATCGACTGTGAAGCCTACGAAAACCGATCGCAAAGCCTATGACTACCAATCACGAGGTCTACAACAACCGATCACAAAGCCTGTGACTATCGATCACAAAGTCTATGACAATAGATCACGAAGCCTACGACCACGACAACAGATCGTGAAGTCTATGATTACTGATCATAAAGTCTACAACTACCGATTACCGACTAGGCACTGTAGTGAGTATCGACTGGTTACTGTAGAAATGACCACCGACCAAGTACTGTAGCTCAGACTATTGACTACCGAGTACCGACCAGGTACTGTAGCTACGATCACCGACTACTGAGTACCTACCAGGTACTGTAGCTACGACCTCTGACCGGTTACTGTAGCTTACGACATCCGACCAGTTCACTGTAGCTACGGACAAGTTCGTTGTAGCTTACAACCAGTTCACTGTTGCTCTAATCATTCATGGTCATTCTGTCGCGGTCGTTCAGCCGTGGTCATTCTACTGTGGTCGACCTGTCATGGTCGTTCTGCCATGGTCAATATGCCGTGGTTGACATGCCGATCGGACCTACTGATCGGACCATTCATCACAAGGCTAATCAGACTACCGACTACCAATCGTGGTCTACGCCTTTGACTATCATTTGTGGTCAAAGCCTGCCAGTCAAACTACCTAATACAAGGTAGTCAAACCGTTTATCCTGTATATCCCTTCAATTCTAGTTTTACAAAAGAGCATCGATCAAAACTTTCATAAACGCAAATTTCAATGCAACCCAAAAGTCAATTATTTATCATCACTATATTCATGACCTATCCACAGGGTCTAACACCATCTATAAGGGCATGTTTGGTTGCTTACCACAACACGTTGCCACAACTATACAACTTCTATGGTAGATAGTTGGAGCTGGAAGCTAAGATAGTGCATTAAATCACAATCGTGGTCATACTTAGTCAAACTTGCATGACATTATTATAGTAAGAATTTTTTAAATAATTTACTTTTTTTGAATTACACTAATATACCCGTGTTTTTTATTTTGCTGAAATGAGCATCTTTCGTCGCACGGTTAGGTGACAAGGGCAAGTCACCCAACCATTGGGCGACGCATGGCCAAGTTGGCCAACAGTTGGGTGACTTGCCCATATCACCCAACTGTGCGGCAACTAGTGTCTTGTTGCTCAATTTGGTTGAGTAACTTAGCCTTAGTCACCCAATGGTTATGCGATTTAAAATAATAATATTTTTATTTTATTAAGCTGATGGAAATAATTGTGAGGGAGTAAATAGTAATTTTTATAGATAATACATTTAGCAAATCTTCTTTCTAGGTTGCTATTTTTTAAAAATGAATGGGTAGACAATGTTAGTTGGTTCATTTGTGATATTCGTAGACTTCGAATGGTATAGAATCTGTTAGACTTGTAATAACATTTTGTGATCATCGTATGTTGTTATAGTGCAATAAATTTTTGAAGAATTTTATGAAGATGATTGAGGTAGCAATGATTTGTAAGTAGGAATGTAAGTGATATTGTGATGCAATAGGGAATTTATACATGGAAGAGAACTTTGGATAAATGGCGTAAGAACAACATGACTATTGATCTGACAAAGGGGTTACATGGCATGCAGGCTAACGAATCAAGGATGGCACACACATACATTTAGGGAATTAGAAATACATGAGACATATGGATGAAAAGGGTAGAACTACTGCATGGAATGTGGCCATTTGCTTTTGCGGCCCAGTTCGGTGTTGTAGTCCTCACCGTTAGGCTTTTCCTTGGCTGCTAGTTCACGCTTTCTCTCTACTCCTGATGAGCCTCCCGCTCCCTGCGCCAGCGCGCCTCTAGGTGAGCTTGCATCTCTAGCCAGATATGCTCACTTCGATCTTCACTGCGGCACCACTCCTCCATCCTCTTGCGTGTCATCCAAGTGTTCCACTCCTCGCAGTCCAGAGTCCACTGCTCTCTAGGTCGATCTATTTGCGGTAGGCACATAGTAGATCCAGACACTATGGGAAGAGAGGAGAGCTTGTTAGTGCGTGCCATACAAGAGAACTAGTAGGGGAATATATTATAACCCATTCTTACTGGCTGCTAGTAGCGGGGCGTGTGCTAACGCTGGTCGAGATAGTCTCAGGCGTAGTTACTGCAACCCCAGTAATGCATGCCCAAGATCAACCGCTTATTTGACTTGAAAAACTTGCATGTGACCCCGCACCAGTAGATGGGGCATCTCCCCCATGGGTGGGTCTTGAGGTGAACACTCGGTGGGAACGTTGTGGTATGAGTTGAGGTTGGAGGTAGAGGGGGCTTCACTTTGGGGGTTGGAGGTACAGGGGGCTTCGCTTCATAGAGGTGCCTCTTGGCACGTTCCGCATGTTCGTCTCAGGCTACAACAGCTCTTGCAAGTCTAGTGATCTCCTCCCATTGCTTCTCCTTGTTAGCGATGTAATGTTGCAGTCGTGGTGCAAGAAAACACTCTACGGAAGGGGTAGTACTTATAGCCTAAGCCGACGTGGCATACACTTTATAGGTCCAATTCGGTTTAGGAAAATATGTGTTTGCGAGGCAATGGCACGCGGACAATTCGTGGAGTAGTGTAGCATCACGTTGCTGCTTAAAGCGGTCATGTTTGGTCTTATCACTACACAAGGCTATCATGTTTGGTCTTGTCACTACGCAAGACTATTTTGTCTGATCTTGTCACTATGCAAGGCTGTCTCATCTAATCTTGTCACTACGGAAGGCTGGCAAATAAAGTTAAAGTTTGCAAATGAAGTTACAAACTGATAGTATTTGTACTCTTAGTACCACTACACACATAACAAGAAATGGTGCCGCACCTCATAGATTGACACTACAAATGAAGTTACAACATGCTAGCATTTGTAATTTTAACACTAGTACACACACTACAACAAGGTGCATGGCAATTCACGCCGGTGTTCCTACTTGTCAATAGGCGCATTGCAATGTCTCGCAGTGTGGCCTTCTTAGCCATAGTGGCCGCAACATCTACTCACAGATCCAGCTTCCCCTTGCGCCGTAGTTGACCAAAGATCTAGGGTTTGGTGTGGGGATTCATGAAAAGGGACCAATCTACACGACTGTGTTGTGGACTCGATGAGTTCGGTCCAAGGTGGAGTTAAGTGTTGAAACTACTATTTTACCCCTCAAGCGTTGGTACCTTAGCCCAATCAGTGGCGACAGATGGCGTGTACCACCAACTACTACATGGTTTTAGCCATTAGATCAGAGTGCTTTGGATGGCTGTGGTATCTTCCAAGGATTGTAACTCCTTTTTAGTGGACCTCCTGGTACATCTGAGGTGGTAAAAAAGCTCATAGTTTACACAAGAACGAAAGAATTTCTGCAGAGCCGGGAAAAATTCCCGTGTTAAAAAATGGGGCCTCATTGAAAAGCCCCAAAATTTCAAACCAAAATTTTTCCTTATTTTTGCTGAATTTTGAGTGAATTTCGAAAACTTTCCCTTTTTGGAAAGTCTCCCCGAAACCCGCTTTCCTTTTCTGGCCGGGCGTCTCTCCTCTCCTCCGGCGCCCTGCCATTTCCCGCCTTTCCCCGCTGCCCGACGCCTTCCCCTTCCTTCTCCCGCTGGCGCCGTTCCCCCTCTCCGCTTTCTTCCTCCCCTGGCGCCGCCTCGCTCTCTCCCCTTCGCTCGCGCCTTCGCCCCTCCCCACCTTCTTCTTCGCGCACGCGCCGCACGTTGGGTGACCGAGTCGCGCCCGGTCTTCGCCGTAGTTGTGCCCCGCTTTCCTCCCGCGCCGCGCGTCACCGCTCCTCCGCTCAGCCCCACCGGCCAGCCCCCCCTTCCCTTCCCTCTCCCCACAAGACGGTCGTCGCCCAGTCCTCCCCTTGACTACCGCGACCGCGCCGTGCCTCCTCCCCCATGAAATCCCCTCCCCCGCCTGGGTATAAAAACCGCCACTGCCCTCCCTCATGCCCTTGCTCCCCGAGCTCCTCCATCACCCTCACTCGCTTCCCGCCGCTCCGAAGAACCTCCCCGAGCAGCCAATCGAGGCCGCATCGCCCCAGTCGCCACCGCCGCTCTCCCTTGCGCCGGTGACCCCCGTAAGCTGCTCTCTCTCCCTCCTTGCCCATTTCTCGATTGCATTCACCCAGAGCTTCTTCGCTACCTCCTAAACATCGTGGTACACTCGCTTAGCCAGGAGGATCACCGAGGAGCTCCCGCATCGAAGCTCGCCGCCGGTGAAACCACCCCCACGTGGCCAGGCTACTCCACAGCACCCCAGCTCCCAACTCCGCCACCAATGTGACCTCCTCACTCCCCTGAGCATGTAACTCCCACCAATTGAACTACCTCACTGCCGGTGACCTTCTCCGCCACCAAAAAGCCGAAACACTCCCTTCCCTCTCCTACCTTCTCCATTGACCTCCTTCCCTTCCAACTCCCCAAAATAGTCTCCCCGTGTTGAGACGCACCCGTTGGCACCCTTCCTTGTCGCCGGAGCCCCTCACCGTCGCCAGAGAGCGGAGCCCCGCCGTCTCTGCCCCTCTACTGCGTGCGCCTGGCGAGAGGAGGAAGACGATGGACGTGGCCCCATCCCAGCCATCCTCTCCTCTCCGTGCCGTTTAACCGCAGTCGTCGGATGGCCGCCCCCTTCCACCGTCCGATCTTCATAAACACCGCCTCCCACACCCGTCCGATCCGGCCTCGCCGTTTCCCCGCTTTCCCCACCCCGCTGTCGTCCGATCTCCACCTGCGCAAATCCAGGCCGCCCACTCCCGTTTCATCTGGGCCATCCGCCAAGCAACGCGTCGGACTCCCGAGCGAGCGGGCGCGCGCTGAGGTGGGCTGAGCCCCGGCCTGCCCCATCGCCCGCGCGCGTCAGGCTGCGCTGGCCGTCGGCCGCGCGGGCCGTTCTCCGGCCGGGCTGCACTGTTGCACCAGGCCAGCCCATTACTGTTTATCCCGATTTTCCAGTGAATTTCCAAATTCTAAAATCCCAGAAAATCCAAATAAATCCTAGAAAATCATAGAAAATCCCAAATTTCACCACTTTGCTCCAAATAATATCCTGAACCCATTTTTGACCTCCACTTCCCCAAATTCATCCCAGATAAATTCCTAAAATTCCCTATTTGCGGATTTATGCATTTTGCTCCTTTTTAATTAGTTTATTTTTCCTCGCTTGATTAGTCTCAAGCTGGACTTATGTTATTTTATGTGTTTGCGCTAGTGTCGGAGATTCCGGAGGTTCAAGTACAGGCTCAGGATCCAGGTGTTTCTTCGTTCGAGCTAGCCGAGATCGTCCAAATCAACGGCAAGTCCCAAATCCTTTGATCATGTTGTGTCCCATGCCATTTAATTATGTTATTATGCTATTTGCATTAAGCTAGTTCTGAAATATTAGTTCAAAGTAAAATAAAATGTTTAGAATGACATGTTATGTAGTTAAACCTACCACCGACAAATGTCATGTTAAACTTGTAGCCACGCCTTTGTAACCCTAGAAATAATTATCTGTTAATCTAAATAACTGTAAGTTATTATTATCATGCAAGTCCTTACACTAATAAGGTTGTGGCTGCGGACCAATAGACTTTGGAAAACCCGACTCTAGGGCAGCGTAGTATGGGATACCGTGCCCTAGAGCGGAGTATGTCGACGTGCAGAATAGGGTAAGGTTTCGTACCCTAGGTTATAAGGTCGCGGACCTGACCAGGGTTGCGGACTCTGGGGGAAAAATATAAGGACCAGACCCTTACGCTGAGCAAATGACATGGTGACTGCTCAACCACAGGAGTTGACTTGTCAACACTGGTTTAGTAGCTGCTCAACTCGATTGAAACTCTACAGGTGTTGAGAAGTAGGTGTTTGGGTAACAAGGTTAGGCAGTCCGTGCTGCGGGTGCCTAACAACAGTAGAGTTCACTCGAAGCGGACGTTGATTTTCTCTTCTTGTGTGTGTGTACGTGTGAGCCAGACCCGAGTGGATTCCACCGGGTAGAGCCTATATAAAGAATTGAGCAGTGAAACGACCTGATTTTCTTAACTCTTTAGCGGGAGTTAAGAGATCGTGTGGGTAAAGCTGAGCAAACTCTGCAGAGTCAAATAAATGGTATTCGAATACGCCGTGCTCCCGGCTAATGGAGCTGTGTCACTTGGGTGATTCCAGCCGCGAAGCTTAAGTAGTTTTGTACATGCTTTAACTTGATTAGCTGGTTAATTAACTTTTGTTGAAAAACCCCTGAGATCTTAAGGAGTATTTTTGGGTCCGTTTTATTAAAATGTTTACAAATAAAACTGCATCCACTCAACTTAATAAACCAAGTATACTCCCTTCCATTGTTAATTCGTGCATGTAGTATTATAGAGTCCCTTTGGGGCTTACTGAGCCGGTTGTTTGGCTCACGACTTGCTTAATTCAATCTTTAGAGGATCAAGACGAAGGTGAAGGTCTCCCCGTTGAGGAAGCCCCGGAGGATCTCTTCTTCGATGAGGACCCGTGGGTTTAGGTCTTCGCCGCGCTCGTAGCGGATCTTGGTAGTCTTTTGTAATGTAATTATACTTTGGGCTTGCACGCCCCGCTGTCAAAACTGGATGTTATTCCATACTTGAAATATATGCTGGACTTTTGTTGTAAGCATGCAATGGTATACTTTTGCGCGACACTCCATAACTGTTCATGCAGAATAGTTGCGGAATGCCGTGTCCGTACGCGCCCCTGGAAACGGGGCGTTACACTCATCTTCTTCATCCTGTGCCAAGAAAACACAGCATACATGCAACCTTCCTGTTATTTCTCCCACTTTTGGTTTCTCAACTAATCAAACTTCGAAAATAATTCTTAAACTTTCATGATCATTCACATGGACGGTAGCACATAGAGATCGAGCGGCGCGCGCGACGTTGTTGTTAAAAGGCGTTGCCGCTGCATGGAGTAGACGCTACGAAAACGAGGCTTAGATTACTCTTCGATCTGGTTCATGGAACTCACCAATCACACCGCTCGAATCCGCACCGCATCATGCAAACCCCACACGGCAATTGATTAACGTTAATTTCTCCTCCCTTAATCCGCACTCTTTAACCCCCCATAATTCCCTGCTCCGGAAGCATCAGTCGCCAAGCTAGCTAGTAGTTTCTCCTGCCTCCAAGAAACTCCAACATGTCGAGCTTTACATGCAATTTAAGCTTAGTTTAATGATGTCATAAGTATGCAGGACCAGCCATTGTTGTTTCAAGAACAAGTGAATTAATAGTAGGAAACTAGGAGCGGTGAGATAAAGCACTAATTTCACAATCTTTTCGTCCTGTGCATTTCTCATATGCCAAGCTCTTACGGACAGGGGAAGTTGAAACAAGAAATGTAACAACAAATCTGACTTCTATCCTCTGTTCAGAGTTACCAAATCCCTTGAAAAAAATACTCCATTTTTTCCCAGTTGCACGAACAAGAACAGAGGAAGCAGAGACGATAAGAGAGCAGAGTTTACACAGGTTCAGAGCCCAAATGTCCAACAAACCGAGAGCATTTAAACAAAGAGGTTTCGCCTTTACACAATCAAGAACGGGGACAGGGAGAGGAGATGGATCGAAACGTAAACTTACTCGAGAACTCAAGCTCGCATCGCTCTGGTGCATTCGTCTGATTCAGAGCCCCGAATCCTTCACGAACAACTAAAAGAGATTAGGCCTCACCGCATTTAAACTCGCAAGAACCCCTCAAGAACTAGCAGAGAGAGGAGAATCCTGTGGCTTCGTACGCGTCCAAGAGCCGTTCTTGGATTGGAATCTTCTTGCTCGAGGTAGGCAGGCAATAACACGGCCGCCGCCGCCGTTGTCGTCACGGGCTCCCAGCGCCGCCGCAGGTGGAGAACTGGGAGTCGGCGACGGTGGCCGGCATGTCGTTGTGGCACGCCGAGGAGCCCGACGGCGGCACGAACCGACGGGGCAGCATCGCCGAGAACGCCCACGCGCCGGTGCCTCCGCCGAGACCGCGGCCCGCCCTCCTCCTCCCCCTGATCGGCCGCCTCCCCGCGCCGTCCTTGGCCATGCCAGCGCCAGGCTGGCTCGTTCTTGGCACCGCCGCAGCCGCAACGTGGAAGTCCGGCCGCGCGTGCCCGGCGGGTGGCAGCGCGGGCGCGCGCGCCGCCTCCTCGGCGTGGGGCTCCGAGGCCGCGAGGGCAGAGAGGGAGGAGAGCAGGAGGAGGACGACGAGCATCAGGAGGAGGAGAGGGAGCCGCGCGACGGAGGAGGAAGCCATCAGAGACGGGGAGAGGAAGAAGGCGCGTGGCGTGGAGGCGTACGTGCGTGCATGCGCGCGAGGAGGATGCGAAGAGAAGAATGGCGTCGAGGTGGTGTGGGGTTTGGTTGCTATTGCTGTCGCTTTTCCCTGGGTGCAGCGGCCTGGGGGAGGGGGAGAGAGAGACGCACACTTGCGTTTGAAGGGGGACCATGTGTGTCTGTCTTAATGGCCGTTCCTCTTACGTTGTATTTGAGGATTTTGAGGGACAAAGAAAGGGTTTTGAACGACCTGGTTCTTCGAGCCAGGGGCAGAGAGCAGCTAAGATTCAGGCCCCACCATTGAATCTAAAAACGGGAAGGGAGGTGTCTTAAATAATGGGAAAATTGTGTTAAAATAGTGGAAATCAGTTATAGATGCGAAGGTTGTAGCAGTGGTGGATCTAACATTAAAATTTAGGCAGGCTAATGGGATCTACTTACTGGTTTATCAAATACCAAGTTGTCAGTCTGCAGTAGCTTGTCGTATTGTTCGTAAGAGATAGAAAAAAAATGCTATTATGGTTATAGCGGGATATCTTAGAACTTACATGCATGCAATCCATAGAACCTAAATAAGCTGTAGTAAAAAGCAAAATTACTTATAATTCTACCAACATTTTCGAACTCTAGATTCAAGCTAAAGTGTTGTAGCCATGAGAAGAAGACAAAATGAAGACAGTGATAGCGACTCCGAAGAACGGCGTGACAGAGATGGGCTCCAGTAGGTGTGGCGGCCGGCCCCAGACGGTACATGTACAACGAGGTGGCCGCCGTGACGAACAACTTCATGGGGAGGAGTAGCTCGGGCAAGGAGGCTTCGAAAGCGTCTACCGGGGTCGCCTTGGCATCGGTGACCACAATTGTCCGATGGCGGTAAAGGTGGTGTTGACGGAGTCGTCGGCGCAGGAGAGGAAGGAGTTCGAAGCAAGGTGAGGATCATAAGCCGGCTGAAGCATCGCAACCTTGTGCAACTGTTGGTCTGGTGCAACAGCCACAAGGGGCTCCTACTTGTGTACGAGCTCGTGGCGGAAGGCAGCCTCGACAAGCATCTCTACAGCAGTGAGAGATTGTTGACATGGCCAGAAATGATGTGGGGAGGGGGTGGTCCGATCTTCACGACGTAGGATTATGGATAACTAGCCCGTGCAATCTAGCAATTGATGCGGCCAACCACCGTCTATATACGGCAACCTGCAGCACTCAAATTACTCAACCACATGCTACGACCTTTGTCTACTCGCTATCATGGAGCAAACACGTTCACGCAATCCCAAGGAATCATAAGAACAACGGAGTGGCAACTCAGAAATAACACCAATCCCAATTGGTGATGGAAATGGCTCACATACAAAGAGGAACAAGTGTTCTACAAATATTTCCAAGCATAACTTATGTCTCCATGGAGGTCCTCTTAGTTTCTTCATCTTGGATCAAGCTCTCTTTGGCCTCAAATACTTCTTCCTTTTCAAATCTAATAATACATAGAGCATAGGCATTAGGTAGCAGCCAATTCTCATGTAAATTAATCCTTAACTCAGTTAGGAGAGGATTCACCTGTTGATTCAGTATTTTAACTCTATCTCTTGTGATTAATCCAATGGAAGTTTGCATATTTGAAAAAAATTGTTGCTTGCATGCCTCGCATTATACTTGATGAAAGAGAAAATAGATTAGTGCTAGGGTTATCCGCATCATCCTCCCCATCTTCAAGAAAAGCTGTCCTCGGCTTTTGATAATCTGAAAGTGCATTAAGAAATGAGAAGAAAGTATATGCATGGTATATGTATTTGTCATGCATTTTTGTATTCCTTTTATTTTGCCCAAACAAATTAATGCAACAATAATCATAGAGCACATATATATATATATATATATATATATATATATATATATATATATATATATATATATATCAATTCGGCATGTATAATAACCATATCATCCCCCTCCTACATGAGGAAAGTCGTCCTCGACTTTTGTAAACCTGCATATAAGTTAGTAGTGGACAACACCATTTCAAATTGTTCTATTATGGGTGAGAAAATTTTTAGTTTCTTCTATGCTTTAACTGCACTACTCTGATTACTTAAGTATGGCTTAAAAAATAGCTTGTCCAAAATATGCGAATTCATTTCATTAAGCTTGTCAAATGTAATGCATATTCGATAAATATGAAATTTCTTATCTGCATCATAAACTCCAATCAAATTAAATTTGTATTTGTACTTTAGGATCTTGGCAAATACTTCAAGGATGTTATTTCAGAAACATTTGCAATTATTCTATCAAGCTCAATAGGTTGATCAAACATGATATAACATAATGAGTCAACGTGGGATATTCTATTAAACACTTCCTTGTGCGTAATTAGTTTTACATGATGAAAATTATTTGCAATTAAATTATCATGTGGGTCAATCAAATCAGCATATGTAATTGCACATGGTTCAATTGCAGCAAAAATATACTCACTCTTGTTTACCTTTGTATGCTTCTCATTCAAATCATCACCATTATTACCTTTTTCGACCTCGTCAGAAGATATAGGTGCTATTGGTTGTGTTTCTTCATGATGTAACCATGGGGCATCTAGCATCCCTTCTCCATCTGTGACTATTTGCTCAACCTTCTTTTAATCTAGTGTTGGTTCTTTAGTATTCAACTCCAAGACTTCATTATTAACCTGCAAACCAAGAGAAACACAACTAGAAGTAGAGATTAAGTTGTTAGTTTTAGAAATAACCTCACATTTGCTATCATCTACTTCTCTTATTTTTTTGTGTATCTCTCTCACTCTCATTTATTGGTGACATGAGAGCACTTTGTATACAGAAACAAAAAACAACAACTGGAGGTGTCTCTTGCTTGACTGAAGTTTCATCTTCATCTTGTTGAACTGAATGGGTGATATTTTTTGATGAGATAATAGCAGGGGTTTCTCTCTTATCAATTCTAGGTAACTCAAGAGTAAACCTAGCTGATGTAGTAGGGGAAAAAGTAAGGCTTCGGCCCAAATTGAGCCGAGGTGTATACTTCTCCTTAATTATTTTCTCCTCTATATTATAATTCACAAGATCTTGCATACCACTATTATATTTCAAACAAACAGTAGCAGTGATTTCAGGATTCAAACCTCTTTTGAAGTATGCCCTTGTTTCAGATACATCTGTGATGTTGGCACGATGCATAGCATAATCCAGCTCTTCGTAATATGATTGGACAGTTTGGGATCCTTGTCCAGCTCTGATACCAGCTGATGCGGGGAGGGGGTGGCCCGATCTTCACGACATAGGATTATGGATACCTAGCTCGTGCAACCTAGCAATTGATGCGCTAACCATCGTCTCTATACTGCAACTTGCAGCACTCAAATTACTCAATCACATGCTACGACCATCGTCTACTCGCTATTGTGGAGCAGACACGTTCAAGCAATCCCAAGGAATCATAAGAACAACGGAGTGGCAACTCCGAAATAACACCCAATCCCAATTGGTGGTGGAAATGGCTTACACACAAAGAGGAACAAGTGTTCTACAAATATTTTCAAGCATGACTTATGTATCCATGGAGGTGCTATCGGATTCTTCCTCTTGGATCAAGCTCTCCTTGGCCTCAAATGCTTATTCCTTTTCAAATCTAATAATACATAGAACATATGTATTAGGTAGCAGCCAATTCTCATGTAAATTAATCCTTAAGTCAGTTAGAAGAGGATTCACCTGTTGATTCGGTATTTTAACTCTATCTCTTGTGATTGATCTAATGGAATTTTGCATATTTAGAAAAAATATTGCTTGCATGTTTTGCGTCATACTTGATGAAAGAGAAAATAGATTAGTGCTAGGGTTATCCGCATCAAGAAAGGTACAGGAGAACCAACTAATTTCTCTACAAAACTTCATGTGTATCAGATCTCGGACACCGGACAATGGATGCATTTGCATTTCGACTAATTACTGGGTTTAATTAACATGTAGGCATTAGATCATTGTTGGTCTGGTACCTGCGTTGCGCTACCTCCCCAGGGAATGGGAGCAGTGCGCGGTGCACAACGACATCAAGCCGAGCAACATCATGCTCGACTCATCGCACAGCACCAAGCTTAGGGACATCAAACTGGCCTGACTTGTCGACCACAGCACAGGATGGTAGACCACCAAGGTCGTGCTCAACATCGCGGGGGTACACCGACCCGGAGTTCATCAACACGCGCTGGCCGAGCACCGAGTCGGACGTCTACAGCTTCGGCATCGTCTTGCTGGAGATCATCTCCGGGCGGCGATCGGTGGTGGAAACTTCGCAGGAGTTCTTCACGCTGCTGAGATGGGTGTGGAGCCTATACGGCAAGAACGCGATTCTTGATGTGGCCAACGAGAGGATGAGGGGCGACGAGCTCAGCGAGCGGCCGATGAAGCGCGTGTTGGTCGTTGGGCTCTAGTGTGTGCACCCCGACCGGAGCGAGCGGCCGTCCATGCTGTCGGCGCTCCCGCCGCATACTCCAGGGCGGCGCCCGGGGGCAGTAGGGTGCTAGCCCCACCTGACCTCCGGTGGGTTCGTCCCTAGGTTGTAGAATACCTAAGTAATACTCTAATGCTATTAGAATGGATTGGTTAGTCGGACTAGCACGTACGATATAGTGCATGAGTCTTTGCACTCGAGATAAAAGGTGATTGAGTAGTGTTTTTATGTTTTTCTCTGTAATAAAAGTAGTATTAATCTTAAAGCATATGAATGGGTAACTAATATTTATCATATTTTAAAAATTATGTAAATCACTATTGAGGCACATATTTATTAAAGGATATGTTGAAGTGGGTTTCATTTTCTTTCTGATCAAAATTTCCTCTGGTATCTGATTTTTCATTGCCAATGCTAGTGCCACGGGTTTTCTACAACGCACATAAAATTGGTTTTTAAAATATTTGCTAAGTTGAAAGGTTAACACAACTATATATCTATAGCGGTAGCCTCAAAGGTGCATACCATCACATTACCGAACCGCCAAACAAACCGAATAGCATGTCATTCGTATCATCATATGTGGGCCTAGAGGCTAACGTCATCACAACAACTTTATTTGGACAACCTCTTGAGGTGTGGCATCAGCCCCTTGGTCTATTTCTTGGAAATACTAGTATTTTTCCTCCAAAAAGGAATAGCAGTATTTTGAAATACTGTCTTTAAATAGAGTGTGGCTACAATACATGTATATGTATTTTATGTACTTTTATATAAACTTTGTCCACCACACATTACTCATCCTTCAAGTAGGAGAAGGGTGAGTGGGAAAAAATTGAGTTTTTTTTAGCTAAAAATTGTTTGTGCCATACTCACCCTTTCAAGTATTTTGAAAACGTATCTAATAAAAATTCCTCCTCTCTTGCTTCATTCCCCTTGCTCCAAGTTGCACAGGATTTCCCCTAGAAAATTCCTGAAGCGAAAAAGAATCATTATTTGTCAAAAAAATAATTGCCAACAGAACTAGTAATTGATATGACTGTTCATGATTATGATTGCACGACGAGATTGAGATCAAACAGGTAATTGCTGCTAGGAATTCTCAAGACCAAAATTAGCACTAACGGGCATGTTTGGAACACAAACACAAGAGTTTCATAGAAATTTCGCTATAAAAGCTCAGCTCTCAGACTCGAACGGACCCTAGTCTTCCACTTTTTTTTCCCAGCGAGAGTTAGCGTGCCACAGGCACTTCTAGTTGTCTATTTAGTCAGCCAACATTTGATCAGCAGTGTGGCTAATATTATCTTGATGCAATGCCGAATATTTACTTGAATACTACTGCGACACAGTATAATACTACCTCTGTTCCTAAATAGATGCGTTCCAAAATGTGTATAGTCAAAATTTAAAATTCCGGTCACTGATATATACAAAAGGTTTTGAATACACCACATGGAAATAACTTTATTATATTCTTCATCAAAGTTTATTTCATATTATACCTTTTTATATAGAAGATAGCGTCGATGTCCGGAAAAGTGAAAGATAATGCTATAATGGACGTAGTACTAACTTCTTGTTCATGCAAGCAGGAAACTTGATTTCCAAATTCCAGCTAACAGGCACAATTGCCCTAGTTCTTGGATGTCCATGTGGTTATCAGCTTGAGGATGTACTTCTATTACGTTTGCCGGCTGCAACCGGTATATATTACGTTTGCCGGCTGCTACCGGTACAAAGCCAGCTACAAGCTGACACCTCACAAGGGCCATCGACTCAAGTTCTATGCGTTCATTACCTAAGGGTTTCATGTAAGTTTCGGCTAGAGCACTTGCGTTAAGACAATATGACAATTAGAAGTTTCAGGAACAAATAGACCACTATATTCGTCGTAAACCCGTATAACAACGACAAATACTCCCGACGCTCCGCTGGTTAAACCATGAATTCGACTAGCTAGAATAACTCAATGCATTACCAGTTGGATTGCTCCTTGAAAGATAGCATAAATTTTACTCGAAGTGCACATTCACACACTTCTCTTTTCATGACTCCATCAAGCCATCCAGGAAGGCAATGCCAGGTTGGATTTGGACTGAGGTACGTTGCTAACCTGGAACCAAGCAAACTTATAAATCTATGCATTTCTTGCCTATCAGCAACCTCAGGGAACTGGAATCTGAGGAAAGGATTTAATGCTCCTACTTCATGTCACCAGCTGTCGGATTCAAAGCAATTCAGTGTCCTGTTCAGAGACAAAAACATCCAGACTCTCACAGCGGCAGAATGAATACGTATACTCAATACTGCACATAATTCTGGGCAGAAAGGGAACTCTGAGACCTTGGAAAAAGTAAGTGGCATATGCCTTGTCAGGTTTAAAACTTGCCTCCAGTAATTACAATAGGATCTCCAGTTCTTCCATTTTGGAAGTGAACATGTTAAACTTGAAATTTTTTTTCGAAAATTCATTGATGGCATTTGTCAGGTTGAAGAAATGCCTTAGCATATCTATGCACCTTCAGACATAACTTGGTTCAGGGATACAACCTGGACCTGCAAGCCTGCAATGCAATAGCAGACATCACACGAACTCTCAAAATACTTTTATTGTCTGCAGAGGTGTGACTGTTTGAGAAAGAAAAACTAAAAAACAAGGACATGCTCTTGGAATGGTGGAATTAATTTCGTCTACAGGGAAGAATCATGTTGCTAACCACATTTGAGAATCTACCGTATATTAAAGTTGGGGGACTTCCCGGCCGGGGAGCTGTGCCACGTCATTTTTTTGCGAGAAAGCCCCTGTGTTTTGCAAAATCGCGTAGATGTCCTCCGTTCTCGCAAATAGGTCTCTGCTTCTCGCAAACAGGTCCCTGCCAGGTTTTTTTCCGGAAAGCACCCTCCACTTCACCGATAGCAACCCGCGGTTTCCAAAATTATGTATAGGTCCTTGTTTAGTTACGTACAAGTCCTTGCAGGTCCTTGATTTTTTTTGCGAAAAAGCCCTTTGATTTTTTTCAAAATTACACATGCGTCCTCGAATTTTTTTTAAGAAATGTCTCACGAATTATCGTCTCTTTTACTTCGGTCCACACGGTGGCTAGCGCGGCGTGACGCCGCGCTTACGTAGCTAGTATATTAATAGTAAGGGGGTGTTCGGCATGGCTCTAACGCCTGATTTTCCGCTTCAGCTCCTAGATTCTCATTGGATCTACTCCTTTAAGAATCTGGATCTGTCACAAGGTTGTGTTTAGCTAGGAGGTTGACTCCGGCTCCAAGAATGAGATGATTCTATGCAAAATATCTATACCACCCCATAATTTTGGCAATTGTATATTGTTTTGTACATATTACTAGCATATTTAAGTGGTTTTTATATTTTGCTTGTAACATCCCAAAATTCCTAAAAGCAACTTAGTTAAATTCAAAACCATCATTTCTTCTTTTCCATGTATTTTCAAATTTTTTTGCATTTAAGAAAAGATTTTTCTTAATTTTGATCTGCTAAAAAAGAATTTGTGTAATTAATTAAAACAAGACCAAGACCTACCAATAAATTATTTGAGTTCTAAATAATCTAAGGAGACTTCCCAAAAGTTTTTATAATTTTTGGAGTTGGTTTGCTAATTTCAAATTTTAAAACTTATTTTTTGTAGTTAAATTAAATAAAAATAATTAAAATCCGATTCTCTGAGTCAGCCCAAAACTGGCCTGCATGCCATCCTTAGTCTAGCCGCCTTCCCTTTTCCATCTCTCCTGCATGAAGGCGTCTTCGCTCGACCCACCTTCTTCCCACTCTTCTCCCGTTCTCGTTGACTCGCTGGACCCAACTGCAATTGTCTTTCTCCACGCGATGCTGCTCCAACTCGCCATCGTGGCCACGTGTTGGAGGAGAGGGCTCAAGGCCGGCTTGACCACTCTCTCTTCCACTGATCGGTGGGGTTAGGGCTCACGCCACAAGCCCCCACCTTCCACCTCTTTGCCTGTGGCTTGAGCGCCCGTGCCTGTTTGATGTTCGCCGCTCGCAGCCATCATCGGTCGTCGTTTGTCCACTATTTCTAATAGCATACACCCATGGTTTTGGAAACTTGGTGAACTGTCGTCTCTGCCTCGCCCAGTCCCATTGTCGCAGCACCCCTTTACAACATTTTGTCGCCTCTCATTGTCCGAATAGGTGGAGAGCAAGAGAGCACTCGTAAAATCCTATCACGCTCTTGTTTCCTCACTGCCTTCTCACGTCCTTATTGTTGGTACTTAAGCTATCTAGCCATGTCATCGTTCTCCTATCTTGCCACTCATTCCATTCCCATGAAAACCAGAGCTCCTTGCTCCTTGGTTCGCCAAGAACACGTCATCGATGCTGGTGAGCAAGTCATAATGCCTGCAGCCACTCTGGAGAGCTCCTTCACTCATCTCTTGTGTCACCTTGTGTTCTACCTTCTTCTCATGCAAAACCCTCACTTAATGTTGTCAATGTAGTAGTAAATCCTCAGGATAGAGCCGTTGTCCGTAGCTCCAGCCGCCACCACCATTCTCACAGTCCAGTGAGCTTCTCATTAATTCTTTGCTTTTGAACCATCCTTAGCATGCATGTAAGCTAATGCATGGCCTCTTGGAAGTTTTAAATTTAAGAAAAAAAGAAATTTTAATTTTCTAGAATTATTTTTCTAAAGAAAAGGGCAATTATGATGTCAGCAAGAATTTTTGATTTTCTACTGAATTAAATTTCTAAAGAAAACTCGGAATGCCTTCCACCGGTTGAATTAACTTAGGTCATGTGTTGAGTGCACTTGCTATCAAGTACCCAATGCCTTCCACCGGTCTTGTAGTTCACCTACAAAAGAAAATCAAGTTCTTTTAGGTACCTAAATTTGTTTGAGTCCTTGGAGGTTAGTGACCAAAGCTTTAGATATCCAAATAGCATTCTTTTTAGTGTCTAAAATTGAAGTGCTAACAAATCTTGCAGTAACCTTATCATTCCTAATTTTCCTAAGTATATAACATGAATCATATGAACCTACGAGTGGAGTTTTACTAATGGGACATGTTTGTTGCATATGACCCACGTCCCAGCACTTATGGCAATATTTGCCATTTTGCTTTACAAACTTTGTGGGCTTATAAACCAACTTCTTATCTTTTTTAGATACAAACTCAAGTCCTTCCTTATTTAATGAGCACCGTTGCTCACTCAATAGCTTGTCAAGGGTGGATTTTTCCTTGAAGCATCTCTTCAAGCTTGTGTTTAGCTTGGTTACTTGCTTTTTTTAGCTCATCATTTTCAACAATAAGCTTGGCATCGCAAGACTTAACATTACCATGATTAGAATTAACTTTAGAATAACATGGTATAGTTAATAAATCATTATATGAACTAGTCTTAGCAATCTTTACACTAGACATTTCATCAATGATACCATAAGTAATTCTAATTCTAGTGTGAGACTTGTTTGAATTTTATGAATGAGCAAGTCATGAGGTTCCTTTAGCTCCTCATAAGAGTCTTTAAGAGAGAGATATTCTCTTAAAAACCTTGAATTGCGAATTCTTCTATCTAAGATATTCATTTAAATCTTATAGCATATCCATTAGTTCATTATATGAGGGCTCATTATCATCAAGAGATTTTACCTTGCCTCTTTTTGCCATGAGGCATGTAGGAGATGAGAAGAGTGATAGAGCCTCCTTGATGGCGATGCCCACGGGTCCCTTTTTCTTTGAGGAATCATCATCATCAGAGTCAAAGTTGGTGTACTCTTCATTGGAGTTCTAATATCCAATGTGGGCTTCATTCTTGCCATCATTTTGAAGCTTCTTCTTGCCGTTGAAGCTCTTCTTCTTGGATGACACGCCCTTGTCATCTTTCTTTGTTGGGCAATAAGAGGCAATATGCCCTTTCTCATCGCACTTATAGTAACGGATGTTACTGTAGTGCTTGTTGTCATTGTAGGAGCTCTGTAGGTCGTGCACAAAACGTGATCTAGTGAGTGGAACCACGAGACGACCCTGTATTGGCAGACCGATGATGTATGCAACATCCTGTGGGGGTAATGATTATCTCTCCTCACTAAAAGTGAAACATGTGGGTCTCCAGCTATAGGATCAAGGATAAATGACTAGAGAGGTAGTGAATAGGAGGTTCTAAAAAAATCGTGCCCTTAAGTACAACAATTATAATCACACTGAGCAAATTATAAACCTAACACAAGATAAGAGCAACACTTTATGCACCACAAAGTATATCTCTACCAAATATAATTCTCAGCTTCACAAGATATCAATTCAATTCAACAGCTAAAAAAGTAAATGCGAAATAGTAGAGATAAAGAAATAACCGATATGGAGACACACGATGTTTTTATCGTGGCATTGAAGACTTACTGGTCTTCATTAGTCCACATTGAAATAAGTCCAAACAGATTGGACCAGCTTCATGAATTAAGCCTCAAAGCTGCAAATCCACTAAGATTGTTTTTCTTCTGCTCTGGAGATGGCGAACACCGAGCTATTCACAAACAGTGTCAGGCCTCTTCACAACTTCTTGAAGAGATCACCGTGCAAACCTCTACCAAGCCATCTAGGCGTCAGCAGATACCAAGAGTAATAAACCAAAGTACTCGTTTGAGAAAGATTAAGTGCCAAATGATCAACTAATGATTCGATGCATTTTAATGCTCGCAACTACTTCAAATGTGTGCAATATGAGTAAATGAGGTGTAGAGAGTGCATAACTAGCTGAAATGTATTCAATGTGGTCTCATATATTTGTCCAAGAGCTGGTGGGGGGTTATTTATACTCCTCACCCTCACATTCGACCGTTTGGGAACAAATACCAGAAAATTCAGTAGGGGTGATAGTACCATTGTGTATGGCCGGTACTACTACACCTATTGTTCAATGGCTATTTCAGGTGTAATTAATGCGAATGAACTAGCCATTGAACCCAGGGTGCGGTACTACCACCAACTAGAATAGGTATTACTGCTCGACGGTAGTACCTCATGGCTCGATCGGTAGTACCATTTTTCCAAATCTCAGAATTATTCCAAAAAATGCTCTCTAGAAAAAAATGTGCTGCATGGGAGCCCAGTACTACCATCGGCCAATAGTACCGATCTATAATGGTGGTATTACCGCCAGCCGGTAGTACCGTAGGTCCTAGCCGGTACTACCGTTTTTCCTGGCAGTAGTTTGTAAAAACAGTTTTAGATGTATGCATGACTATGTTTGATCAAGATGGCATAAAGTTACTTCTCAAGTTATTAGCCATGATTCTCCTTCATAGTACGGCATCTAGCTTATGAATCCGATCTTTTCTTCATACTCTGAGACCGGCAAAATTAAAAGGAACCAAAAGCTAAACTTTGACCTTTGTCTTAGAGCCAAGTCGATCCTTGCTAGCCTTTACATACCATTGTTCCATTGTCATCTGTGCTTTGGGACTAAACCTTTTATCACATCTTAGCATACATGTTAGCCCTAAACATAATATTGTTATTAATTACCAAACCAAATTTTAGGGGCCTAAATGCTTTCATTGGCCTCCACCAGTCAATGATGCCGACAAAAGCGACAAGTCCAGCGCAAACTACCACTCAATGTCCATCATCCTCGCCATGGTAGCAAGCCGGACCACTGCAGAACTAAAACATACCGATCATTGAGAGGCCAGTCCTGTCGAGGTACTCAGAGAACAAAGGGGCCTAGTCCCTCACAGCTCGACCACGCTCGACAACGATACTTGCCATCCAAGGATGGTTTCAGTAATGTGCCACCCACAAGACCACACCAGCAGCTATTCCCTGCAGTACATAAAATAATATATCAGTGTCAAACGATGCTAAATACAACTAACCACAACCAAGAATAATCACGCCACGTACTTACATATATATTTCCTAAATTGTATTTTTCTTCTTACACTAGCTTGCTACTGGGATTAAATGCACACTAATACTAATATATTATGATCAGTACTAAGTAATTATGATTATTACTAATTAAATATAATTAGCACTAATTAAATGTGATTTGCTATAATTACAACACTAATTATGCATGCTAGATGCGTACCAACCCATGATTTTTACAGATTTCTATAATCGTATGAGATTAATAAATATATATGTACAGACATACATAAACCATTTTAGCTATTTTTTTGCCCGTATTTCTACAGCTACTTACAATAAATAAACATGGCTACTTATAGAAACGCATCCGTCAACTAAATATGGTTACCTAGCACATTCCACATTACAAAATAATAGTTACACTAATGAAACATTAACGATATATTAAGCATGTTGCTCTCATGTGAATGAACTATACTTTTTTTGAAGGTATTCACTTTCTCCACAAAGCTTTCAACTGCGAAGGATGATAAATCACAGCCGTGCTCCCCCTAAGTAGGAAACCTCCCTTTTTCTTTCCTTCCCCTCCCTCGCTGCGCTCTCGCTCGGCAGCAATGCAACTGCGTTTCACATTTTATATGTGCGCGTGAGAAGGTAGCACGATTAACATGCAAAAAAACAAGAATCTAACATCGCGTTGTGTCATTACCGTGGGATTCCCTCGTAGCAGAAGGCAAATTGCGTGCACTGCCCTCGCTGCTCTGCACTCCCATATGCGCCTGTCTACCTACCTGCGATTCCTGGCCTCCTGCCGAGCCGCTGTTGCTTGGCAAAGGGCGGCTCGGCATGCTGCTACCGAGTGTGCTGGCTCGACAGTGTACAATTTGGTATTATATTTAATTACATGCATTACCCTCTTTTAGGACTTTACCAGTACGCCTGAAATTCAGCGATAGCTATTTCATTTCATGTAGAGTTAGCACTTACCGAAAGATAGGGAAAAGAATCCAGGTCTGCAGTTTGCTTGGCATGGCTTCGAAGTTTCTGCTTTCACGTCTCTCTCTAACATTAACTATCCTCTGCTTTCACCTGTGACCTAGTATGGATTGCATGTTGCACTGAAGGGCTACATTTGGAGTTTTCAACTAAACAGTTCATTTGTTGTGGAGGGATGCAATTACAACTAAACAATTGTTCGTTGCACTTGTCTCAAACAACATGAAATCGTTCCAAAGATTAATCAATGAGAAATACGTTCAGAAGTGTGTATCATTTTCGTCAAAAAATTTGCATGGTAGGAACCATGTGAGCTTTGACCCACCAAAAAACGAATTTTACTAAAAACACAAGTCTCTTTTGTGAGTTGAAGCTAGTCTGCAGATAAAAAAGGCAGTGAAACTGACCAAAAGGTAAACAGCAACGCCTGAAATATGATGAACAATACAACCGTACCAGGATTACGAATTCAGGAAGCATGCCGTGCTAATAAAACATTTCAGACTGGCTAACACTTCTTTCTCCCAGTGATTGGGCAGGATTGATTGAAGAGGAACCCATCAAGTTTCAGCGACAGATGAGTGACGCTGATGATTTTCTGATGTGACTAGCCTCCTTCCGTCAACGTGTACGTGTGATGACCCATTACTGTATTCTCCTTTAAGCCAGTCTCCATCTGTACTAGCGCGTGCTACAGTGCTACACTCTACTCTGTGAAAACAGCTTTGTGCCTTTCTACCATAAATCAAGAGTGTGCATAGCATAATTGATAACAGAATATTCACAAGGCAAAAAGAACAAGGCGAATCAAGAAACTGTGGCATCTTTTGCATAAATCCCACTAGGGGTGGCAATGGGGGCAGGGTTCCAGGAGAGGCCCCGCGGCTTTGCGCTGATCCCCGCCGGCCCGCTCCGATCCTGTTAGCCTTCCACGGGGGAGAGGGATCAGCCCCCGGTCCCCGCGGAGATCCAACCTCACGGAGATTAAAAAATAAGTTAAAATATTTAAAATAATAATAATAATATGATTTTATTTATTAATTTATAATTATTTAGAAATACTTTTTTTACAAAATATGTATTCTAACATATAGATTCAAGTTTTATTTTAAATATACAAGAAAAAAATACAATCTCTTATATTAAAACTATAATATATTATTTAAAAATATTTTTAAATTTTTACTGAGTCCCATGAGGGCCACATGGAGAATGCTCCCGTCCGCGCACGACTAGCCTAGTGGGGCCCACCCCGATGGGGACATTCCCCACGGAAGAGTAGATATCGAGTTGTATACGAGTAGTAGCCGAGTTTTAGTAGTAGTCCGAGTTCGTATCTAGTTCAGATTGTATGAGTATAAAAGCAGAGGAGAGGTAGGCTTGTAAGGTAGAACGAGAAAAAGTAGTAGAAGAAGAAAAGCGAAGAAGCGATCAGTTGTGATCGAGGGCGATCGGCTGTGATCGGAAGCTGAGAGGGAGAGAAATAAAGAGAAAAGCGGAGTGCTTTGCTCCCAAGAAAAGCAATTGTGTTCGCGTATTACGTTTCGAGTTGTTGCTGTCATACTCAAAGACGCTAGGACCAGAGGAGGCTCGAGTACTCGAAGAGGCGGCAGATTGGTCGTGGTGGTAAGTTGGAGTTGAGCGTGGTCGAAGGCACTGAACGTGGTTGTAACTTCAGAGTGGTCGAAGCTACGAGTACAAACGCTGAACGTGGTCATAACTTCAACATGGTCGAAGCTACGAGTGCGAGTGCAGAACATGGTCATAACCAGCTAAGTGGTCGTAACCATCAGCGTGGTCGTAATCAACTAGGCCAAAAGCACTGTGCTCACTTCATGCTGGCCGCGGCGAATGCCACGGAGAAGGTGTCATTGGCGTTGATCTCGCTGTACCACTGCATCCCGACAAGCACCAGCGACATGGCACAGTACACCATGGTGACGGCCTACATGGACGAGATGAGGTCAAGTGGGATGTCGCGGCCGGGGTTCTTGGTTGTTGGGATTGAATCACTCAATCCTCTCTATTGAAAATCACTCATTGATCTTACTTGTTTCTCTGGATATACACAGAGAGAGCGTAGTGCTCCTTGGGATTGAATTGCTCAATCTTTTTGATTGCCTCTACTAAAACTTAACAGGAAACACATGGCTTAAATAAGCCTCGTGCACACACGGTTACACGACCTGTACTCCATGCATTCACTAACTCCACTAGCTAACAATTAGGACCTATTCTCAGGCCATTGACCTCCTAGAATTTCTCTACGATCCACATGACTCAGCCAACTTGTTGACTCAAGTTACAACTGCTACTCAGACACTCCAACTGCTATAGTACACGCGACTACTATAGTACTCTCTACTGCTACAGTACTCTTAACCCACTACCACTACCAGTTTTGACCACTGCTTTGACCACAGATTCAGCCACTGCTTTGACCATGTCTTCAACTGCTGCTTTGACCATTGCTTCAACTACTGCTTCGACTACGGCCACTTACGACTCAACACACTCCTGCCATGACCCTTTGCACATCGCAGATATTGGTGCCTCCGTCCGACCGCTTCTCACGGCAGGGCAGGCATGCACTCCGGCCCAAGCCTCCATACTTATACATATCACATGTATTGCCATGTGTTTCTTCTGGTGCCACAAACTACTACCATGCAAAGACCTATACAACACATTCACTACATGCAAATAACCAAAGTAAACATGTAGATACAAATTTTGTCAAGATTAGTATCTAACAATTCCCCCTAATCTTGATTGACCACACCTCACGATTCTTCACAGAAGGGTTGGTTCATCATCACTATAAACTACATAGAGTAGCACTTTCTCCTCCTTTCTTTTCTTAGGGCAATCGTATGCGAATTGACCAAGATCTTGGCATTTATAGCATATCACATTGGTTTTATCAAACTTTCTTTGACCACCACTGCTAGAGCCGCCAGAAGAGCCCTTGCCTTCTCGCTTTGATTATCAAGTCTCCCACTCGGCCTTGGTGAGAAGCACATCCTCCTCGCCCCCATTCTTGAGCTTTCATATTTGCTCCTTGTACACTTTGAAGTAGCTAATTGCCTCCTCAAATGGTATGGTATCCACACCAGAGAATTGCTCAATTGTAGCAACAACCTACAAAAACTTGTTTGGAACTGAATCGAGCAACTTCTTGACGAGCGCGACATCCTCCAAGGTGGCACCAAGGCTATTGTACTTGCTTGCTAGCCCATTGATATTGTTGGCAAACTCATCGATGGAGTCACTTTCCTTTATGCGCAGTGCCTCAAATTCACTTTTCAAGGTCTGCATCCACACCTTCTTTACTCGATCAGTGTCAAGATACCTCATCTTTAAGCTCTCCCACGCCTCCTTGATTGTCTTCTTCTTGGCAACCTGGTGGAGCACATCCTCGGGGATGGCCTGAAAAATACATGCAAGTGCCATCTTGTCCTTCCTCCTCTCCACAACCACTCCGGCCATGGGTTTGATTGCCTCTCAAATGTCCTGCGCCTCCATACAAGCCTCCATCTTGATCGCCCAGGTGGAGTAGTTGGTGGAGGTGAGCATTGGGTACTGGAGAGAAATACCTCCCTCCCACATTGATTGGGCCACTGTTTGCTCGGTAATAAACATTTTGTTGAAGCAAAGGAACTTGGGCATACATCGGACCAAGAACTTAGGCTCTGATACCAAGTGTTGGGATTGAATCACTCAATCTTTTCGATTGCCTCTACTAAAACTTAACAAGAAACACACAGCTTAAATAAGCCTTTTGCACACACGGTTACACGACATGTACTCTACGCATCCACTAACTCCACTAGCTAACAACTAGGACCTATTCCCATGCCACTTACATCCTAGAATTTCTCCATGATCCACATGACTCGGCCAACTTATTGACTTAAGTTATGACTACTACTCGGACACTCCGACTACTTTGGATGCTCTGACTGCTACAGTACACGACTGCTATAGTATTTTGAACTGCTACAGTACTCTCTACTACTACTACATTATTCTTAACCCACTATGACTACTAGTTTCGACCACTGGCTCGACCACAACTTTGGCCACTACTTTGACCACGGCTTCGACTATTGCTTCGACCATGACTTCGACCATGGCTTTGACCACTGCTTCGACCACTGCTTTAACCACTGCTTCAACCACTGCTTTGACCACGGCCACTTATGACTCAACACACTCATGTTGCGACCCTTTGCACATTGCAGATATTGGCACCCCCCGTCCGATCGCTTCTCACGACTCAGCATGCACTCCGGCTCAAGTCTCCATACTTATATGTATCATACGTATTGTCGTGCGTTTCTTCTGGTGCCACACACTACTACCATGCGAAGATCTATACAACACGTTCATTACATGCAAATAACCAAAGTAAACGTGCAAATACAAATTTTGTCAAGATTAGTATCTAATAATTTTCCCCCAATCTTGACTGACCACACCTCATGAATCTTCATAGAAGAGTTGATTCATCATCACTATGAACTCCAAAGAGTAGCACTTTCTCCTCCTTTCTTTTCTCAAGGCACTCATATGCAAAGTGACCAAGATCTTGGCATTTATAGCACATCACCTTGGTTTTATCAAACTTTCTTCAACCACCACCACCACTAGAGCCGCCAGAAGAGCCCTTGCCTTCTCACTCGATGACCGAATCTCCCACTTGGCCTTAGTGAGAGGCACATACTCCTCATCCCCATTCTCGTGCTTGCGTATGCACTCCTCATATGCTTTGAGGTGACCAATCGCTTCATCAAATGGCATGGTATCCATGTCAGAGAATTGCTCAATTGCAGTAACAACCTAGAAAAACTTGTCAGCAACCAAATCAAGCAACTTCTTGATGAGCACGACATCCTCTAGGGTAGCACCAAGGCCACTGTACTTGCTCACTTGCCCACTGATCTTGTTGGCAAACTCATCAATGGAGTCACTTTCCTTCATACGCAGGGCCTTGAATTCACTTTTCAAAGTCTGCATCTGTGCCTTCTTCACTAGATCAGTGCAGAGATACCTCATCTTCAAGCTCTCCAACGCCTCCTTGGCTGTCTACTTCTTGGCAACCTGGTGGAGCACATCCTCGGGAATGGCCTAAAAAATGCACGCAAATGCCATCTTATTCTTCCTCCTCTCCACAACCACTCCGGCCGTAGGTTGATTGCCTCCCAAATGTCCTGTGCCTCATACAGGCCTCTATCTTGATCGCCTAGAAGGAGTAGTTGGAGGAGGTGAGCAATGGGTACTGGAGAGAGACGCCTCCCTCCCTCATTGATCGTGTTGCCGTTTGCTCAGTGATGGACATCTTGTTGAAGCGAAAGAACTTGGGCAAACACCAAACCAAGAACTCAGGATTTGATACCAAGTGCTTGGATTGAATCACTCAATCTTTTCGATTGCCTCTACTAAAACTTAACAGGAAACACATGGCTTAAATAAGCCTCATACACATACAGTTACACAACCTGTACTCCACGCACCCACAAACTTCACTAGGTAACAACTAGAACCTATTCTCATGCCACTGACCTCCTGAAATTTCTCCATGATCCATACAACTTGACCAATTTATTGACTCAAGTTATGATTGCTACTCGGATGCTCTGATGGCTATAGTACACATGACTGCTACAGTATTTTTTATTACTATATGTAACATCCTGAAAATTTAGTTTTGAAGAGCGTGAAGTTTTTGAATTATTTTTGAAAAATGTTTTATTTGAATTTGGAGTTTATGATATTTTTCTGAAGATTTGGTTGAAGTTCCAAAGAGTAAAAAGGTTCAAGATGGAAACAAACATGTTTAATAATAGAAAATCAAGATTTAAAATGCGAATCTGAAAAGATGATCCATAAAAAGGGAAGGAAGAAAATTTTGGTTTAAACATAAGACCCCACTTCTGAAAAATAAGGAAGCAAATAATTAAAATGCCAACTTATATGAATAAATATATGTATACAAACATATATATATATATATATATATATATATATATATATATATATATATATATATATATATATATAAATATGTACATAATAAAATGTGGTGCCTACAATTTAATGTCAAAAACTAGTACAAGGGAAGGAACAAAACAAAAATAGTACACACACAAATGCTTAAGCCAAAAACAAAAGAAAAGGAAAAAAATAGACAGGGGAGCCAGGCCGGCCATCAGACCAGCCCAACTCCCATTTCTCCCGTCCTTACCCTCTGGCCAGCCGACCCAACCCCATTTCTGCTTCCCGCTTCGGCTGGCCCAGTCCGCTCCACTCGCCCCCGCCACTGATGTGCGGGCCCTGCCTCCACCCGCGTTTCCCCTCACTGGCCAGCGGGCCCGAACCGCCAACGCCCCTCTCCTTCCTCCTTCCTCTTCCTCACGCGTCCGGACCCCCCTCCTCCGCGTTGCTCTGGTCAAAAAGCCGCGCGACCCGGTTGAAAGCCGTGAGACACGGCCGCGGAGTTCAAGCTATGCAGCGGCGCAGAAGCGACGCGAGCAAGCTGCCCCGAATCCCGCTACCATATCTCCGCCGCCTCACATCGCCAGCGTGCCGCACGGCCTCGCTCGTGGCCAACTGCGCCCGCTCGGCTATAAAGCCATTGCAACCCTTCTCCCATTTTGCCACAGCCCGCACTCCCTTCTGACCAAAGGAATTGAGCCGGAACCCCCTCGATCGCCGGCGAGCCCATCCCCTTCCCCAACTCCGGCGATCATCGATCCGTCGATCCAAGCCGTTAGGGTCCAATTCCCCGCACCCACACCATCTCCGGCTTGCCGCGAAGTCATCCCCGGCCTCGCCCGAGCTTCTCGTCGCCTGTAGCTCGCCGTCACCGAGCACCTCCCGAAGCCGCACGCTGCCGACCTAGCTCCGGTGCCCCTCAGCCTTCACCGCCACCACCGTTGGCATCACCATGACCCCCGCAACCCGTTTTGACCCCGCCCGACATCCCTCTGGCCGACCCTTGCCGCCGGCACCGCCACCTCCGACCTCCTCTACTTCCTTGCTCCACCAGGCGGTTCAAGAGGATTTGTTAGCCCTCTTCATCAAGTATCATCTGACAGCTGAGTGGCTAGCAGCGTTAAAACCCACCCCGGCCGCCCGCGTTCGAGCCGTCGCTCCGCAGCGCCGAGGTGTGGTTTTTGCTGATATTAGCCAGGATTAATTAGGGGATGGTTACTGTTAAACCAAGATTAGTAGACACTAATTAGTGATCAAACAAATACTAATGTCAGATTAAAACCAGAGATTTCCACTGACATGTGGGCCATGCCCTATATATTTAAATAATAGTCGGGTCCACCTTCATAGACACAATACCTAAAAAATAGAAATAAAGGAATGAATTAAAAAATAGGGAGTAGGACCCACCTGTCAGGATTTTAATAATTTCTGGATTTAATTAGACTAAAAACTTTAAATGGGCATAACTTCTTCATTTTAACTCCAAATTAAGTAAAACAAATTTATAAATTCATCTAAATTCAAGATCTATCCAATGGAACTGAAACCATGATTTTTAGAGTTCATTTGAATTTCTGGTGATATTTTGTTTGATTTACTGCTTTTTCTTTTTATATGAATTTCGCGCACGATAAAATAGCATACGAGGCTCAAGAGGAAGAGGCCGAGGCAGCAACCCTAGAAGCTCAAGACAACTAAGAACCAGACCACTGTGACGAAGGCGAGTTAATACTTTGACCATGTTGAACCCATGTTTATGCAAATTTAATTTCTCTTAAATTAACAACATGCATGTTGCTAATTTATGTGGTATATTACATTCACTTTTAAAAATATTAGTTATACACCTAGTATTATGCTTGTTAGTAATACTCCGTTGAAATGTTGGATATATGAACCTTGTCACCGTAGTAAAATTATAATAATGTAGTTTTCGCAGATAGGTACTTATTATATTGTGTTGCTTAGTATTGCTGGTTAGTCAGGGGTACCCAAAATACCCCAAAATCATCACTTGCAAATTATGAAATGATCTTGGGCAGTCATGGTGGGAATGACTGGAGTATGTTGGAATGGATATTTTATGGTCCCAAAAACCTCAACTTGCTTTGATATCTGGGTGGATGGCTCAAAGGTGTATGAGTGGTGCAATGGAAGCACAAAGTGGTTAGTAGTAGCACCATCCAGATAACCCTAATGACCGAATCTGGTCATGACCTCCTGTATAAAACAAGTACAACCACAAGTCTGTAAAGTACAACTTGGCTTACTACATTTACCGGACCCTGAAAGTCATCATCATGGCAGTAGTGCAAGTGGTGGCCTGGGTGGCAGGCTTGAATGGGACACCCGCAATTGGCGGCCTGGGTGGCAGGCTTGAGGGGTGAAGTTCTTCTTTGACGCACTAGCAGTATGGGTAGCCAGCTGCTAGAAGCATAAGAGGGGATCATCCCGCACAACGAATGGGACCCACCGCAAATGGGAGCATCCCATGGGGTGAGATGATGGAAGGGGCGAGGTACTTTGAACGGTTACTGTGATGGTTTGCTCAACCTCATGACTAAGGAATCATGCGGAGCAACGAGTAAACTGTCTCTTGTGGGTAAAGTGTGCAAACTCTGCAAAGTCAAAACTATTCGAATAGCCGTGCACACGGTCAAGGGCGAACATGGGAACTTAACTAGATATAATTCTATTTCGAAAATCTTGGTGGGTGATAATGAAAATGTGTAAGGACTGCTGATGGTCCTGGTTTGGAATTGTCCTGGGTGTCGTCCCAGTGGTAAGTTAAGCGACTATAACATTAAAAAAATGCTATATGGTGCAGATACCATGTAACGGTGGATGGAATCTGTGTCAGTTATAAGATGAACGTATTTCAAAGAATAAGTCCTGAGTTTAAAATTGCTAGGTCTTAAGGATTTTTAAGTAATTGTATTCAAAAGCACTCTACGCAAAATAAAATATGCCCAAGCCTTCCTTTGATAAGTTGAGTATGTTAAATATTGCATTTTGTGTGTTGGCTCGCTGAGCACGGTGGATTTGTGCTCACACTCGCATTACCCAAAACAGAGACGCAGGATCACTACGCCCATGAAGGCACCCCTGAACTGAAGGGAGAAGCAACGAGGAAAAATAGGGCGTAGCCTACGCTTTTCTTGAGCCTGGACAAGTTGACATAAGGCATTGTGTGCTCATATATTGTCGAAGTCTCGATAATATATAATGCACGCATTACCCATCAGCCGCTTGCCTGTGGTTGTGGTTTCACTTTTGCTTTCGTCTCCGCTGCTTAATTATTGTAATGAAGACATTTGGCCTATGCGGCCCCTTTTGTAAACTCTCACCCGATGTGGTGTATTTTAGTTCTGTAATATTATTATGCTCATGCGATGTATGATGTGATTCAGCAATGTACCTGTGTGCACTATCTACTGATCCAAGAAATAGTGCAGCAAACACAGTAGATTCTGGATTGAAAAATCCGGGTCTAACACTATGGCACTCATGACTACTATAGTATTTTTGACAGCTACAATACTCACGACTACTACAGTACTCTTAGCCTAGTACAACTACCAGTTTTGATTGCTACTTCGACCATAGCTTCAGCCACTACTTTGACCATGGGTTTGACTGCTGCTTCGACCATGGCTTCGACAACTACTTAAACTGCTGCTTCAACCACGACCACTTACGACTCAACACACTCGTTCCATGATTCTTTGCACATCACAAATATTGGTGCCTCCGTTTGACCGCTTCTCATGACTCAGCATGCACTACAGCTCAAGCCTCATACTTGTACGTATCATACGTATTGTCATGTGTTTCTTCTGGTGCCACACACTTCTACCAAGCAAAGACTTATACATCATGTTCGCTACAAGCAAATAACCAAAGTAAACATGCAGATACAAATTTTGTCAAAATTAATATCTAACATTGGTCTCCTCCACCATTGTGGCCACCATGTCGAAGCCTGTGTACAACCAGTACACCACAACCAATGTGCAGAACACGCCGGGGGCCCTAAAGGGGAAGAAGGACAACGCAAGGTTGCGGGTGTCAAAGTGCCCTACTACCATGATGAATGAGATGATGGCGATGCTAACCACCGACACCAGTGAGTTGAGTGCGGATGTGAGGTGCATGTCGGACTTGGCCACTGCGGAGGTGTTGCACAGGAGGATGACGGTGATGGGGTCTAGCAAGTTGAACCCCTCCACGAGCACTGGGACATGGATCTAGAGCATGTCGCCGTCACAGCCGGTGAACGCAGCTAAGTATGACATCCACAACCACCCCAGCCTAGTCACCCCCACAATGGCCTCCAGTAGGATGTTCCCGGTGGTGAGGAAGGCTGCGATGTTGGCGAGCTCGATGCGTAGGATATCCTTGGCAAACTCGGCATTGAAGAAGGATGATAGTATTAGAAAACCAACGCAACTCTAATCTTTGAACTGTGCCGGATGACGAATAGTGTCATCAGATAATGAGAGTGCAGAGAGTTTTAGAGAAGGTTTAGAACACATGAGAGAGAAATTATGCACGGTAACATTAATGAAAGTAGACGTAGTGTTCTAGATTATTATCTTTGGATGTGGTGCAAAAGTATTACTCCATTTCTCGATGCATGATCCTTCAACAAATACCTAAAACAACAACAAAGCAAGCGTGAGTTCAGGACTCAGCAAGTATATAGTAAAATAGTAAACATTAACATACACATGATATCATCTTAGACCACATTTCATTTACCGTTTATTATCCATTAACTCTTTTATATACATTAACACTTCATTTTGCATTAACTTTTTATTATCATTAATGCAATGCAAATGCACATGCATATCTCTACTCTATTCTTTAGCTTATACCAGTATAGCTGAGTGGACACTCATCGATATACCACCCTCTCATTCTCTCCATCTTGTGGAGATGCCATTCTTTCTATCCTATGGAGGTGCCTACCGAAATGGGTATTTCATATCCACTGAAGTGGGTCTCTTTCATGCCATGAATATGCACTTAATGCATTGCATGAGTTTCATCATAATTTACCATTCCCCATCTTCATCACTTTGCCATCATCATCCTGAATTCATCACAAGCATAATAGAAAGGTAAATATTCATAAAATCGAATACTTGAGGCAACCAACGACTATTGTTCTACCATGCACTTGCATGTTTATGCGTGGACAGCACCGATCCTAAGCCTCAAACTAGTTATCCAATATGGCAACTCAAAACTTGCCATAAAAATATAAAAAAGGCAAATGGAATGGCATCGCTTCTATGCAAAAACTCTACCAAATTAATCCCCATTTATCTGATGTTTTCTCCCATTATCCCAGTGACCAAAAGACTACTACTCGAATGCATTACTGAACAATGGGTTTACCAACCTCACATCTAACTTTCTACAATAAGAAAATTAGCAAACTAACACAATGATGAGTAGCAACGATGACAAATGGGACAACAGCCTTCTCAATCCATATCTTTTAACCCACGTGTCCAAATTTAGCGTTCTAGCAGTCTATGGAAAGCATAAAGAACTAATTACATTATTCGTAACATTGCAAAGTTATGAAACAGGATGAAGTTACCCTAAACTAACCCACAAGCTAGGCTCACACATTTTACTTTGACATTGCCAAATGGCAACTCCCTGGACAGCGGGCTAGTAACAACTCCCACAATGTCTCATGATGGGTCAATCTAACATCATGTTCTCAAACATATGATCACATTATTGATTTGATATCTCATATCCAAATTCCGTGAAACATGATCATCAATCTAACATCATGTCTCATGATGAGTCAATCTAACATCATGTTCTCAAACATGTGTTCACATTATTGATTTGATATCTCATATCCATATTCCGTGAAATATGGTCATCAATCAATACATGTGCTGATCTGTAAATCATAATGGTCCCACATAATGATATAAGATCAGGGATAATTTAGAATAACATCAAAAACATGAATAAAGAGTTTCACGAACAAGTTATATATTTGTTGATCAATATGAAAGATATTTATTCAAGGGACAAAATAACATTTTATTCAAATGATCATAAACATAGAAGTGATACAATCATCTTCATGATTTCCTCTAGGGCATATCATTAACATTGCAATCATTGATCGTAAGAGAAAGTAGTACAACATATTATATCTATTGTTTTCCCCACCAATTTTAATTAGTTGTTGTGGCTCTTGTAAGAAACCATAAAGACATTAATAATTTCTTTAGTATGATTTCTCTCTTGTTGAATGTGGTGGGTGGATCTTCGAAGTGAAGGGATATGGTTCGAGATATAAATCATGAACAAGTGCATAAGGCCATAGGTTGTGAGCTACTTCAAACTGGGATATGGTTAAATCAAGAGCAATGCCTTCAAAAACCCAGAGATACTCATTGGTGTTCACGTTATATAACTCTTAAAAGTTTTGTTGACTTGTTCCCAACAATTGTTAAATTGCTAGAATTTGTGGAAGACAAGGACAGAACAAACAGAGATCAAGCATTGGGTTTTCTAGTGTACTTTTAGTCATTTGATTGTCTTTTATTTGCATCCCATGTTGACTATCTTAATAATAATAAACACCTTGTCATTAGCACTGCAATGGAAGGATCATAACATTGTGAATGCCATTAAATGTGTGAAATCAACTAGGTTGTATTTGGATAAGCTTAGAAGAGATGGGTGGAAATATCTCATAGGTGAACTGTATGTCTTTTGTAAGAAACATATTCCCAAGTTGGAAATGGGAAAAGCTTACATCAATTCGAAGAAGAAACGACAAAGAGCTGAAATTAACAGCAAGCATCATTATGATGTGGATTGCTTTAACGATGTTCTTGATTGGTTGCTTCAAGAGCTTGATAGTCACTTTAACAAGACAACCTCTACCTTGCTTGTTTGGTCGGTCTTTTTTAGTCCAAGAGACACATTTCATGATTTCAATTTGGAGAGTTTGATGAGTCTAACTTAACTTTATCCCAATGATTTTGATTGTGGGAAATTAAGGGACCTTAACCATCATGTTTGCCTCTACATTGCTGATGTGCAAGCAGATGATAGATTCTCCAATATACAGACTATTAATCAGCTTTATCAAAGAAATGGTGGAGACAAGGAAACATCTTTGTTATCTTTTGGTTTATTAACTTTTAAAGCTAGTACTAGTATTACCTATTGCCACTACTACAGTTGAGATGTGCTTTTCAGCCATGAAAATTGTGTATTTGCGCAATCACATCGTTGATGATTTCATAAGTAATAGCCTAATTTGCTATATGGAAAAAGCAGAAATGAAGAAAGCGGCCGCGCCTTCTCAGTCTCTGCCTTCCAGCTCAGCCCGCTGCCGGAGGCGAAGAAAAAGGCCGCCGAGGAGGGCGCCGCCACCGCCACCAACTGATCTACTAGCAAGCAAGCAAGCAAAGAAAAGAAAGGCGTGTGTTTAGCAGCGGTAAGTAGTTGATTTGGCCGCGTGATTTGTGAGATCTGGTGGTAATCACGGTGTGAGAAATAAACGGTGCTCGTGGATTAATTCCGAATTGCTACTATGTTCTATTGTTGCTTCAGTTTGATGCATGGCTTGATGCTCTTGTCTAGATGCAAAATACTTCTCTGCTCTCTTGATGATGCTTGTTTTTCATCGGCTGCATCTGCTGCCATTTTTGATCTCTCTCTTGTAGCCGTTGCTAGAGGGGTTGTAATGTTAACTTTTAAGTTGGATCTGCGAGTAGGATGTGTGAACCAATCGGGGAGTTCGAGATCGAATACAGAGGGAGTTGATTTTTGGCGGACGAGAGGGGGAAAAGGGTGGCGAGCGCAGCTGGTCTCTTCTTTTTGCTTCTGTTTTTTTATGGGTTGTGATTTTTAAATTATTCGTGATAGAAAGATAGAGTAATAGAAATCTATATGTGATTTCGGACCATACAAATATAAATAAAATTATTATAATATGTACTATAATTAAATTGTAGTTCTTATCTTAAAAAATATTTTATTTAAAAGCTAGTTAATAAAGAAAAATAAAAAACAGATTTTAAGAACTGAAGAAAAATCCTCGGCTTCTTGCTCCAAACCGCTGCCACCACCAACGCCTCCGGCGAAAGCCGACAGAGCTCCAGGCAGGGGAAAGAAACACGAAAAATTCGGGGATGTAAATCGGCATTTGCCTGTTTCGATGCGTGCCGCAATTCTTACGTTACCAAAATTGCTTACGAATTGCCTGTGAATTGACGAAAATTTAGCAAGAAAATAATATAGGATTCTTAAAAAAGAAGAAATTTTGCAACAACTGCGAAATTCGTTTTCATTTTGACGAAAGTTCGGCTAACGCTGCGCTGCCAAATTTTACCTCAAAACTTGACGATCTTTGGCTCCAAACCAAACGAGTCTGTGACGTCAACTACTTCCCTCTTCAACCATGGTCCACTTCGATCATGACTTCGACTTCAACCATGACCCCTTGACTTTGGCCATGGCCCCTTGACCATGGTCCCCTTCGACCACAGCATCGACTTCAACCACTAGTCCCTTCGACCACTGTTCTCTTCGATCATGACCCTTCGACATCGACCACTTTCCCCTTCGACCACAGCCCCCTTCAACCACCGCTTCGATTTCGACTGCAGATTTACGACTTCGACCACTGCCCTCTTCGACCATGGCCTTTCGATGACCACGGCCCTTTGACGTCAATCACTTCCCCCTTCGTGGTCGGCCACGGCCCCTTTGGACCATTATCCCCTTCGACCACGGCCCTTCGATGTCGACCACTTCCCCCTTCGACCACAACCCCTCGACTTTGGCCACGGTCCCTAGACCATGACCCCCTTGGACCATAGCACCGACTTCGACCATTACCCCCTTTGACTTTGACCACTGCCCTCTTCGTTTCGACCACTGCCCCCCTTCCACCATGTCCCCTTCCACCATGGCCCTTCGATGTCAACCACTTCCCCCTTCGACCATGACCCCCTTCGACCACTGTCCCCTTCGACCACGGCCCTTCAATGTCAACCACTTCCCCCTTTGACCACGACCCCCTTCAACCATGGCCCCTCGACTTCGATCATGGCCCTTTGACCACGACCCCCTTTGACCACGGCACCAATTTTAACCATTGTCCACTTCGACTACTGCCCCCTTTGATTTCGACTACTGGCCCTTCCACCACCATCTCCTTTGACCACGGCCCTTTGACGTCGACCACTTCCCCCTTCGACCATGACCTCCTTCGACCACGGCTTCGACTTCGACCACTATCCCCTTCAACTATGGCCATTTGATGACCATGGCGTCGTGCTGCTGGTTGGAGGGGCGATGGGAGGTAGGGCGATGGCGGTGGGGAGAGGCCCAGTGGCCAATGAGTAGAGAGAGGGGAGATGGGATGGTGGCGGTGGGAAGATGCCCAATGGGCGATGAGGAGGGAGAGGGAAGATGAGGTGACAGGTCTACGAGGGTGTGGGAGAGAGATCTGGAGAGAATGAGAGAACAGTAACCGAAGGGGGCCATGGTCGAAGGGGGAAGTGGTCGATATCGAAGGGCCATGGTCGGCTATGATGTGATATCTGTATGGTGGTGTATGGTCATCAAAGATGTATGGTACTTATTTTCCGACGGCGAGGTACCACTAATGCACGGGCGACGCGGGGAGGGGATGCGGCGACACGGGGAAGAGAGGAGAGAGGACAGAATGGATAATCGTGTAATCGATGCTCTGAAACTAAAATAAAACTTAGTATCTAAACCATGTGAAGTAGTTCTAAAGATGCCACACCTGAATCATCCTCGCGAGCTCCTCATCGGACATCATCCCCCTCCTCCCCGTCGATGCTCACAAGGCGAATGCCCTCAGAGATGGACTCCAGGTCGGTGCCGTCGTCCACCACGAACCCATTCGCCTCCACCATGATCTACACACGCACACCACAACGCACCACATCACGTTAAAGCTGAGCCACAACACATGGATGGTCACGAGGTTGGGAGTTCGAACCTTCTGGAGGTTGGGCGGGACGGAGGTGGGGAAAAGATCTGAAAGTGGAGGACGACGAGGCTGTGGTTCGTGTTGTACTCCACTGCATCCTTGCCCTCCACCTCGCCGCTGGGGGTTTGCCGGAGCATGAACCATCAAGACACCATGGCATTTTTGCGTATGATATAGGGAGGAGGCAGGCAAATACGGTGGTGAGACGGTGGCGGGCAGATGGGGAGAGGAGGCGGTGGGAGAATACGTTGAGGAGGCAGCAACGGGGGGATGCGACACTACTTGGGGAAGTTGGGGGGCTGCGACCAAACGCTGTCGGACCGGGAAGGAATTGGTGGTCGTGTCGAGGAGAAGGAGGAGGCGCGGCACGAGGGTTCGGGGGAGAGAAGGAGGCGACGGTTATGGGAGGTGGAGTGGTTGCGAGAGGCGAAGGATGCGGGGGAAGAGAAGAGGAGGAGCGCAGACCATGCGTCGGCCTGACCTTTTCTACGAAGAGCGAAAGAATTATGTACATGCGGATCTGAACAGCTAATCTTTGATCGGACGGCTGAGAAGAGAGGAAGAAGAATGCATCGACAATCATTAACTCATATTTTTAAAGAGTAGAGATATCAACATCCTAAGATAAAGAACCAAATGCTGTGAATGTGATGTGTCTGGGCCAGAATTTTGGCCCAGTTGAGCCTTGCCAAATGTGTCGGGCCCAATCAGGCCCCTCTTTATATTAGGCCGAAGCAGTTGGCCGGGCCGCACGCACATCCCGAGAGCGAGTGCCGAGACGGTCGTCGTCCTGGCCGCCGCCGCCGCCGGCGGTGCTACCCGACGCTGTCCCGAGTCCCTCAGGTGTGATTTGATCAAATCCTATTCCTGTTCACCATTCGCTTCAATTTTAGGGAGCATAAAAAAGTACGATGCGTGCGTTAAATTTTTTATTTTGTTTTCCTTTTCTCGATTCTGGAGTTGAGTTCTTGGCCTGCTCTGATCTGTTCCCTGCACTGATGTCATCATCGTTCTGGATTTGTTTTTACTCGATGTATTTCGGCATTTGTGTATGTACCCTCAAGGCCTTCAGAAGATAGGTAGAGTCTCCGTTGCAGGAATTCCACATTTTTTTTCGAGGTATTTCGCATTTCAAAGGAAGTCCCCGTGGATGCTCATCTATTAATTCTAAGGAAACGATTTGGAGTACAGATCATCATGACTTGCCGCGGATTTTAGTTCTGATTGATTTATCTCTATCTGAAAATTACACGCAAAACGTGAAGCAAACTTCTTTAAAAATCTGTGGGTTAATTGTAATGTAGTTATAAGGTTCTGTCTGCATTTGTTTCCGTAAGTAGAAAAGGATTACTGCCAACTGCTAGAAAGGCTTGTCATGCTGACATTGTTGATGGCACATTGGCACCAGACTGATATACGCTTGCGGTTTCTACACATATGCAATGCCCGAGAACACTCGAGGCCGCCCGGAAGGCCGAGGTGGACGCTTTGCTTCTTGCTGCTGAATGTGCATAGCGAATTTACTTCCTCGAGGCGACGGGGGCGAAGGCCATAGAGGAAGCGAAGGTCGCAACAATAGAGGTAGTCGCCTAGGTGACGGAGGAGAGGAAGAACTTTCTCCAACAGATCGCTGCCCTCGAGCAGGAGCATGCGCAGCTCGAGGCAGAGCTGGCTGATGAGTACCAGCTCCGCGACTAGGCCACCGCCTCTGCTTGGGAGCCAATGGAGGTGTTGGAGGGGAACAGTGGCGAACCCAGAATTTTACCAAAGGGTATATCGCATCAAAATTTTCATATGCAATTCGATAAAACCATTTACCAATTCGGTAAATAATTATAAAATTTGCACCGTAATTCGGTATATAAGCACTAAATAATATAATAAGTCTTAAATTCAGGGGAGCATGGTGATAGACTGATAATAACATATAGGTAAGGAATACTCTAAAGTTAACGAATAAAGTTAATTACCAGTGACAGGAATGAACTTTTGGCATGTTTTCACAATGAAGTTATTGGACAGATCAGATTCATCATGTTCATCAGCAAATAGCTGTCATAATGTTAAACACATTTGTAAGTATTGCTTAGATTGAATGCGCTTGAAATTACTAAAAAGAAGCTTTGTATATCATATCAAAGTGCCATTCCAATCAACAACAAAAAAGACATTGGATGTGTGACAACTTACTAACTGATGGAAGGACTAGGTTGAATTGTAACAATATAGCTGGAACAAAAAAGACCCAAAAAGAAGCAAGCCATTGCCCATCGTGCCATTAGCTGCTAACTGATGGAAGGAATAGGCTGAATAAGTTTGTAATAATATAGTGCAGGCATGTTGATTGGTTAAATAAATTGTCAAAGACAGGGATCAGACTGCACTTTTGCCAAAGGGAAATTTCACAGGAAACAAACAAGTATATCTTTTTTAAGTGCCAGCAAGAACCTATCATTCTCATAAAAGGAAGTTTCCGATAGACTCATATATGTTCATTTTGAACATGGCAAAATAAATACGTTTACCAAAAGGGAAATAAAATAAAAGCATGACCCATCTTTTACCTGGAAAGGAAACAATTTTACCTTGTAAGAAGAGAATAGCAGGATCAAAGCCAATAATAAGTTCACTGCTTCAAACCTCTACAGGAAATGAGAAATTTATATGAATTAGTACAATATGATAAAACGAAGAAAATAACCAATGGTAACATGAGAGAACAATCAACCTGAATGGTAGCTACTCCTAGGACAATCATCACCGCACGAAAGATAACTGCTCCGGCAATACCATAAGAAAGAACCCAATTCTTAGATTCTTATTCTTTGAAAGCAGCATCGAGTAAAAGCCAATATGCAGTGATGCATGCTTCTCAAATGGGCTGATACATGGTCCTGAAAATTTTAATGAAAGGGAATCACACTTCCAACAATTTTGTAAAACAGTCTCAATGTTACAAGATTAGCCGAGATGCATAGCACACACCCAGCGAAATATTCCGACGCCTTCCCAAATCAGTCCCTCAAGGCGATGCTAATGCCGAAGAACACCGCAGCGAGGTGTAATACCCCCAATTGATCATATACCCTCCATTTAGATGGAAATTCAGGATTTACCCTCCTGGCCCACGTGTCAGTGACTTATGATGACACCACGTGTCATTGAGATGGAGAGGGTAAATCCTGAATTTCCCAACTAAAGAGAGGGTATATGATCTAATCTCCCGGTATAATATGTTGAACTTAAGTAGAAACAAACAGAACTGGCTTCGAGATTTGCTGCTAGATTTAGGAATAGAGATTCCTACGTACCAACGCTTGGCGTTGAATTGCTGTTGCTCACTGCTCATTCTCCACTCGCACGACTCCATCCCCGTTCCCCCTCAGATCCGCCGCTCCTCCTCCCACAGCGCCCTCCGCTAATGCAGGCGGCAGGATTGCGGGTGACGCCTGACGCGATTACGCGAAGACGCGATCGTGAACGTCGAACGACTGGTCACTGGATTGCGGCTGACGGGCTGACCGCTGATGGCTGACGGCGACGCGAAGATGGAAGACCGGAAGGCGGAAGACGCAAAGTCGCGATCGCAAACACTCGGAAGGCTAGCAGCCGAACCGTCAGCAGCGGGATTCGGGGATTGATTCCTTACTCAACTGGTGCGGGTTACTGCAGGCTGCGGCTGGGCCCCAGGGTATGCCGTGGCCCACCCGGCATACCCTGTGGGTCCGCCCCTGGAGGGGAACCTTAGTGACCTCATCGTAGCGGTGCCTGCAAGGTCGCATGGCCTCGAAGACCTCCTTGGCAGCATCCGCCGCGTCTGTGACGCCTCTGCGCTAGCCCTCAAAGCCACGAGGGCATATAGGAAATATTGTTTCCAGGTGATGGCACAACTTCTTCTCGGCTTGCTCCATACAAGGGGTTGCGGCCACTTGGGCGAGCTGGCGGATCCCCTCCTAGACCTACTCTTCGACCTACTCGCTGGGTCAGAGGGTGCTACAGTCATTCAGGTCAAACCTGCTTCTCAGGGCCCTCGAGGCCATAGACTATGCAAGCAACTATTAATGACTCCGTGGAGTTATGCTGGAGAAGTTTTCTTTATTCAATTTGGGTTGCATGGGTGAGCGTTACATTAGTCAGCACGCTCGACAAGTACGTCACGTAGGCCAATGATCCTGGACGCATACCCTCTTCGCGACTAGCATACCATCCTCTTTGACTAGGCATAGAAATAGTGGAGGCAGTTGTTGTTCCAAGTGTGCCTTAGTGGTTCACCTTTGAGGGAGGAGAGATGGTAAAAACCAGCCCTGAAGGACACCATCACTATGTACATGCCTTCCTATTTAGAATCCAGCTTCTTCATTGTGTCCACATAAAGAGCCTTCTTGAGGACAAGGTCGTGATTGCACCGAGGTACTTCATGATGTTGTTGGCTACCTAAACTCTAGTTTCGTCAACGAGGTCCAATGAGAGCTGGCGTTCTGTCGGGGGTGCCTCCGCCTTTGCCTTGAGTTCTTTGGGTGTCATGGCCTCGTTGTCGAAGACCAAAAAACATTTGGCAACTCCTCCAGCCACTTTCCTTTAGTAGCCCGACCAGCTACTTTTTTACACCTTCTGAAATGGTGCCATTTGTGCGCTCCACGGCCCCATTGGACTGCGGGTGACCCTCAGAGGCGTAGAATATCTTGATGCCCATATGCTCGCCGAAGGATTGGAAACCTGCTAAGTCGAACTTCAAGGCATTGTGCAAGATGATTTCCTTGGGGACCCCAAATTGGCATATGACATTTTGACCGAGGAACTTCTGCGCTGCTGCAGAGGTGAACTTCGATAGGGGCTAGGCCTTAACCCATTTAGAGAAGTAGTCGTACGCCGCTATGATGAACCCAAGGTCACCGGGTGCCCAAGAGAGCAGTCCTATGATGTCGAACCCCCAGCGTACCAATGACCACACCAAGGGTATGGGCTGCAGAGGAGTAAGTGGGGAGTGGGTGAGCCTCCCCCATCCATTGGTACCCTTTGTAGTGCTTCACCAGGTTGTGCGCGTCCGAAATGGCCATGGGCCAATAGAAGCCATGGTGAAAGCCTTCCTTACCATGGCTCGCAGGTTCATGTGAAATCCGCTCAGGCCATGGTGGATTTTTGTGATGAGCTCTTAGCCCTCACATTGTGACAGGCACCAGAGCAGTGGGGTTCATACACCCTTTTTGTAGAGCACTCTGTCTGCTATGTCGAAAGCTCATAAGCAGTAGGATAGCCTCCGGTGCTCCTACAGGTTGTCTGGCTCCTCTTTCCCAGAGGAATTTGATGATTAGTTCTCTCCAATCATCTTCCTGGCAGATGCACAGGATGTTGGGCGCGGGTCCCTATTGTTGAGAGACAGACAGGGAGGTCATGACCTCGACAAACACACCGAACAGTGGCTCGTGACCTAGGCTTATAGCTTTGGCCAAGGTGTTCACGGTCGTGTTGTCACCCCTTAGTATTGCTTTGACGGTGACGCCGAGGAAGTGGCACTCTGTCGCCTTGACTACCGTGAGGTACTTTGCCAGCTCAGGGTCCCTATCCTGTTAGGACTTTTCAACATGGCTTGCGACCAATTGTGAGTCACTGTAGATGAGGACTCGTCGAGCTCCAAGCCCCTTTTGTGGAGGCCGAAAGGCAAGGCATCGTACTCCATTGCGTTTTTTGTAGTTGGGAACTCGAGCCGTGCTGCATAGGCTAGCCTTCATCCTTCCGGGGTTGTGACGATGAAGCCCACTCCAGCCCTCGTGGTGCCCCACACACCATCATAGTGTAGTGCCCATACCTGCTCCAAGGGTAGTTGGCGATCCAGCTGTTGTGCGAGTGTCCACTCGGTGACAAAGTCTGCTAAGATTTGTGCATCGATGTGCAGACCACATAGTTGACGGACAAGGTTGCCAACTCAGTAGCCCACTTGCCGATGTGACCTATGGACTCCTTATTTTGTAGCATCTCCCCGAGGAGGGACAAGGAAGGCACAATGATTTGGTGTGCTAAGAAGTAGTGTCTCAACTTTTCCAACTTGGCGTAGCCTGTTTTTGCGCCTTGGAGTGCCTCCGACATATAGTACATTGGACACTGCGTGGTTCCCTCCTCAAGCACCAACACCACACTCACGGCCTAGGGGGTCGTTACCATGTACAACAGGAGCGAAGCCTCTTGCGCTAGGCACACGAGCTTCAGGAGGTCCCCAACATATACTTTTAAATCTTCGAAAGCTTGTACGCATTCATCGGTCCATTCCAAGTCGTCAGAGCCACGGAGGGTTTTGAAAAACTGGAGTGCTCACTCCGTGGCTCGCGAGTCGCGACAGGAACCGCCTAAGGGCAACGAGGCTACCCGACAGCCTCTGGAACCTCTCTGACATTCTTGGGAGCCTCCATGACCCTTATAGCATTGATCTTAGTTGGGCTAACTTCAATACCTCTCTTGGGTACCATAAAACCCAGCAACTTGCCCGCTCGAACCCCACAGACGCACTTTTCAGGGTTGAGCTTGATGCGTGCCATACGGAGGTTGTTGAAGGTTTCTTGGAGGTTTGCGATGTGCAAGGCTACATGTCTACTGTTCATGACCACGTCGTCCACATATACTTCAACGTTCCGACCTAATTGCGAGGCCAGGACCTAAGTGATCAGCTTGGTAAAGGTAGCCCCAGCGTTCTTTAGCCCAAAGGGCATTCTAACGAAGCAGAATGCCCCTCTAGGGATGATGAAGCTGGTATTGTCTTCGTCTTCCTCGGTCATTCAGATTTGGTGATATCCAGAGTATGCATCAAGCAAGCTCATCTTCTCGCACCTGATCATGGCGCCCACCAACTGGTCGATGTGGGGCTGAGGATAATTGTCCTTGGTGCATGCCCTGTTGAGGGTGGTGAAATCGACACATATGTGCCAGTTCCCACTGGCCTTCTTGACTAACACTGGGTTGGCGAGCCAGTCGAGATGGACAACCTCGCGGACGATGCTGGAAGCGAGTAGCTTGGCAACCTCCACCTTAGCGGCCTCCTGCCTGTCCAGGGACATCTCCGCAGCCTTTGTTTGATAGGCTTCGTGTCGGGATGCATCGACAGCCTGTGCTCGATAATGGACCGGTCCACCCTAGTTATGTCGGTAGGGGACCACGCAAATACTTCCACATTCCACCAGAGGACCTCTCACAGGCTTTGCTCTACATCTGGGGTTAGATCGCACCCCACGAAAACCTGCTTCGGTAGGTCGTCATCAACGAGCAGCATTTTCTTAACCTGTCCATCCGGCTTCGGCTTTGGGGTCCACCTTGTAGCATAGGGGGTTTAGGGCTTCGTGGGGGTAGCGGGGCTCTCGCCCAATGCATGCACCTTTCGGCGGGGAGGAGAGGTGTATAATGGATGCAGTGTCTTCAATTCGACAATGGTCTCTTCTCTTGATTGTTTCTCTCTCTCCTTTCCATTGTGCCTCATAGGCCATATTTATAGTTATAGGTGAGGATGTTTATACAAATGCCTCTCTTAAGGTATTTATTAACAGGGATATGTCTTTTCATTGGTATGCCCTATATGGATGTATCTTTGACCTACATACATACTTGAGTTTATGTACACAGGGCTGGCCCTGGGCCTGGGCAGCAGGGGCGACCGCATAGGGCCCATGAAAACTAGGGGCCCCTAGCCCAAGCCCATGTATATATACATGAATCATTGATTAGTCTACATATTGTACTACAGTCATTCAGTCATTGAATGCTCTCGTGGCCATGGGGTTCTGTATCATTGATTGGGCCAACTGAAGACAACTAGTCAAGTAACGGCCCAATCCATTATGGCATTATCCAGCGCTGAGCTGATGAGCTCCCTCACAAAGAGATGCATCGATTCACCAGATCCCAATCGCACGCCGCCTACTCGTATTCTATTCCTCTCCGTGACTCCACCACTCTTGACTCTTCCGATATCTTCCCCACAAAAAATGCCGCTGTTATCGCGGTGTCGCCATTAATGAGGAGAAGAGGAAGAGCCCAATTTCTTCAATTCCCAACCAATTTGTCTGTGATTTCTTCGCTTTGCAATGGCTCTACTCGAAATCCCCTCATATAGCTATGGCATACGCTGGTGCGGGCGAATGAAGGTCAGAACTCCAAGGTCACTCGCGTCCCCTACCAGTGCCAGAGCAACGAGTTCGTCCAGGAGCTGCTCCGCAGCGTCCGCCTCCACAGGCTCCACTTCGAGTCTTCGACTCTTTGTCTCTTCGACCGGTTCATCAACGAGCTCAAGGTGATGCGATCTTCAATTTCCCACCACACATGTTCTCATTCTGCATTCTAATGTGCGATTCATGGTGATATGATTATGCTCGTGAGCCGTGACAGACACCTAGCCTGTTTATTTGCCGGATAGCTTACTTTGGTTTTGTGTGTTTCTTCAAGGTAAAAATCAGACTTGGAGAAGGTATTATTATAGGAAATAATAAAATAAAAGGTATTATTACATATTTATATTAGAACGATTGGCCTCTACTTTTATCACGCCCTAGGACCTCCTAAATTACAGGGACGGCCCTGTATGTATGGTGGTCTGACTGGACCATGGTGGGGCCACACCCCCACCACTTCCAAAACTCACATTTCTGGGTGCAGCAGAGATGAAGTGGACCTGGTTCTTTGACAATGTCATCTTGATTGCTCGACGAAAGTAACGTGTTCAATGTGAACGTCATGGTGGACAAGTCTATGGTGTTTTATGCCAAAACACGTCATTTCACTGTATCATACTTCTACATGCACTAACATTCCTTACATCAGAGAGAGAGAGAGAAAAATCTCTTTAGGGAGAGCTGCAGAAAATGAAATGCTGGTGGCAGTGATACACAGGTGTTGTCATTGAAGAATGTTTGCCCACTCTGTGGTGGGGCAGGTATGGAAACACCGAAAACATTGCATGAAACGGTAGGAGTAAGGGTATCTGTAGTGTATGAAAATAGAGGGTCTTAAGTTACCTTAAAGTCAACCTTATACATTACAGAGGTGACTTTAAATAGGCCATAAGTAAAAAAAGACTTAAGGCTGGTCCTCAAGCTAAAGACCTGGCCACAAGCATTAAAATACAATTTTTCTTTATCTGCTAAGTGTGACCGTCTTAAGGCCCCTTGGTTATATGCACTATGGAGTCAGCCTTAAGATTTAGATGGGATCCACTTTAAAATCTCTTGAGTTATATACACTACAGATACCCTAATACATAGCTACTACTGACATACAGGATACTGCAGATGGGTTAAGTATCTGGCTAATGTCGTAATTTTGTGGTGCTTAGGTGGTCCAGATATTGATGACTCCATTGTCCTGTTATCATCATGTGATGCTTGCAAGCCAAACAAAATGTTTGCACATCCGTCCTGGTGCTATGCGGCTGCACAACTCTGAACTATGGCTAAGCCCTCTTGTTACATCACTTTCTGAATTATTGTACCTCATGATGGAAATCAGGTTACGTAGGATTTCCTGTGGATATGCCTGCATACAGGGGTGCAAACGGGTCAGATTCGGACGGATATTGTTGTTACCATATCCTAACCCATATTTTTTTTCTCCGGATTCGGTACCAATCGGATTCGGTACCAAACGGATTCGGTGCCGGATCGGTCGGGATTAACCCGTTTGTAAGGAATACATGCGATGACAAATGAGTAGGAGGACGATCGTCAAGAACTTGATGTTACTACTTAATAGCTGATGTGGAAGATTTTATTTTACCATTGCAAAAGAAAATGAAACGTCAAATAGTAGCACTAACCTGAAATCAAACTTGAAGACGTATCGGATTCGGACGGATATTGCTGTTACCATATCCTAACCCATATTTTTTCTCCGGATTCGGTACCAATCGGATTCGGTACCAATCGGATTCGATGCCGGATCGGTCGGGATTAACCCGACCCGTTTGCACCCCTACCTACATATTGCAGAGGTGTCTGAAAATGACACGTGGTGGGCTAGACTACTGGCGTATGGCCCAGAACCGATGCACTCTGCGATGAATTCATTATGATTAATCAACAGTAATTTGTATACAGGATAAGTTTTCTTTTTAAATGTGTTTGCCATACCTTGCAGGTACCTAGTGTTGGAATTTGTAATTCAACCTGTTTCTGAATTCAGACAATTGCATTACCTTTTGCAATAGTTCATTTCATATAGGTTTTTTAGATTACAACAGAAGACACACACCACACTCACACCATACGTACACATGTACGTATCCTAATAAAACACACGCTAGGACTTACTATAGATTGCGAGGTAAATCCTGGATTTATTTGATACCTTACGGAGTGTGAGCATACATTTTTTTTATTAAACGCACACACATGTATGAAGTGAGACATCTGAGGCGATCCAAGGTTTAGACCAAATAGACAGCTCGTACAAAGGTGAAACTTGCCAACTGGGTAAATCTCGGTCCTCTCATATGGGTATTTTCTGATAATAATCGACTGGGTTGCCTTCTATTTCAATCTGTCCCTGAATTCAGACAACTGAATTTGTTCGTTTTTATCCAGAATGGGCTTAGTGCAACTCCAAGAGATTAGCCAAAAAAAAGTATCTAAATTTAGTGATTTAGCTATTCTCTAAAATGAATCTCACCCAAAAAACAAGACTACTCCAACAGACTATCTAAACTAGAGGGCGCACGGTGGGTCGCGTACGCGCGGGAATGGGGCGCAGCGTGCGGGAAGGAAACGCCAACCGCGCCAAGAGACTGGATGGTGAGCGAGGTAGGCTATCCAAAAATAGAGAGCGAAGGAGGAGGGATGGAGAGCTACTAAATTTGGAGAGTCATTTACAGAGTCTATTGGAGACGTTTTTTCTCCAATAATAGCCAAATTTACCTTTAGAAAATGATTTAGCTCTTCTCTTGAATTTGCTCTTATACTTCAAGATAATGCTAGTTAGCTTGTGTTGTCAACTACAAAAGCACAGCCGTCAGGCCAATACATTATTAGCTGGCACCGGCCCGGTACGCTGGGCATTGCATTTTCAGTTGCTTTTGGTAAATGATTGACGCGCGTGTTGCAGGATTTTACTTGGTGGGCCACTACACATTGCTGCAAAGAGGGTCACATAGCAATTGGTCCGAACACGCTACTCCGGCTTGTTCAGTATCTAGCCATGGTCGTAGATAGTGAAAATACTGATATAAATAGTACACATTATTTTAGATTTAGAAAACCGTTAGAAAATCTGCTTCAAGAAGTTATTTTGTTTATCTCGACTTTTGGAGAAGGCAAAAGGCAAAAGTCCAAAAGGAGTCCAATATTATATTATACATCAAAAGCTCATGAGGTGTGGTTAAAAATTCTCAGAAAAGATATAAATAGACTATGGTCATGTTCAGAAGTGATCTGGCATTTGGCTGTGGATTTTAGCTGATTATGAGAGAGATTAAGAGAGTAATGGATACTCGTGTTAAGAAGCTGCACCGTTTAAAGCGGCTCCTGTGGTGACTTTACGACTTATAGAAACCACTTTAAAAAATCACTCTATTCAATTTTCGGCTTTTAACAATCAAAGCTAGAAGCTATTTAGGATATGACCTATAAATCTAAAAAAGAAAAATATTTGACATTAATTTGGTAGATTTGATGATGATGTATGGTTAAGATTATGTTTGCATTGGCTTCTATATCTTACTTCTGCTTAGAAAAGCCAAAAGCCAATACAAACACCTGACTTCTCCGCTCCTTTTGCTACTATCTCACTCCGGGATAAAGCAGGGGACAAGGGTGTATCACGAACCCCACCCCCTCTTGTTCCCGTTACACACACATCCCTCTCTCATTTTTCTCACCACTTGTGTTCTTAAAATTATTTCTTTCAATCACTACTATTCATTTAGCTATCAGCCAACAACCAATACATCACCCCCTAAATAGACTCAGCTACCGACCTTGGCGCCCTCTCCATTCCTCGCTGCCGCCCTTCTCCTCCCCCTTCTCAGCACTGTGCCGTCCACCATTAGTGCCATGGTCGAATCCTCGCACCAGCCGCTTCCTCTCTTCTTCCCCTCTCTCTTATCCCTCTCCTCAGCCCAACTCTGGCAAGCTAAGCATTTGGTGCATACTCGTTCATGCAATCTATTCGCAATTTGATTCCCCTTTTGATTTGAATTCGATCTCCCCCTCTTAGATTGGATGGAATTGGGTTGGATTCGATCGGAGTGAAGCAGATCTAATCCGATGGGCTTGCGTTGGCGGCGGCGGTGGTGCGAGCCAATGGCATCCTCATGGCGGCGATGGCGGTGTGGTGTGAGCCTGGGACGGTCGGTCCAGATGACCTAGAGCTCGGCGATGATGTAGTCAATGCCGCCGCTGCTTGGGAAGGAGATGAGGCGAACGTGTTTGATGTTGGAGGTGCGGGGCGTGGCGGGCTGCACGCAGTCGAGGACACAGACGGCGGTGCCGATGGGCTCATTGACTTTGTTGGCGTGGACTGAGAGGAAGGTGCGCACCACGACGAGGATGCCCTGGGGTTAGGGTGGGGTTGATGCCGACGAAGGGCTTGTGCTGTAGGTGGATGAGGAGGCCGGCTGGTGGTAGGAGGGTGGGGCGGCCATGGCAGGAGGGGTGGGGAGAAGCTACGCTATTGTGGAGGAAATGAGCCCTAACGAAGGGGCAAGATGGGTATTTCTAAAAAATCTAACAAGTTTTCATACGCTAAACGGCTGATTACCCTAGCAGAGCTATCGGAAGTGGCATGAAGGAGATACGAAAAGTTTCTCAGATATACCAAAGGAAACAGAACTTTTTTGGGGCATATATATATATATATATATATATATGATGAAACGGATAGCTTTATATGACAAATAAAGAATTTTCTCTAATGTTTCTTACCCCTGTTCGAAGGCCAAATTTTACTCACACTAGTAGCACCTAGCGCCTCCCACAGACCACAACCGATATAGAATTACTCCCAGAAACAACCATCACTTTTAATTTAGAGGCTTGTTCATTTAGTTAATTTTGTAGTGACAATTGTGCTTGGTGGCGGCCATCAAAAACCGTGCGCCTAAAATAATTAACGATCCCTCCCCTCGCGCCCAACACGCGCGCAGAATATTCCCAAACGACTAGTTAAACGACTAGTTAAATTAACTTCCAGAAAGATGTCCTTTCATAAGATAACACTAGCAAAGATCGATCTGGTTGTGCTCCGACCAATTACAAGGCTAATAATTGATCGAACAAGAACAGAATCAGAAAAGTGCTTCCAAATTATATCGTATCTTGCAAAGCACCGATGCTAATCGATCTACCTGTCTAGTTTGTTTAACCTCTGCTCATGGTTGCTTCCTTGTCTCCATGGCAAGTGGGCATAACATCTGGGCCTGGAATCGCGTCGCCAGTCGACCAAATTATTGTGGTGCTAATATATTATACGCATCATTAGCTTTTGGTCAAATCAACGAACCAGATTATTCTAACTCAAGCATAGCCTGCCAATTGTGCAGTCCCATTTAGAAGTTACTACATTTCTTTGATTTAATTAAAGGTTCATCATCCGATAGGTCACAAGATCAAATCACATAAAATCTATAAATATGTAAACCCACCTAACTGGTAATTAATGGGACTTGAATCAAGACTTTTAGCCATACGACATGACAGAACACCAATTGGATTAACCATCAGTAGACTACGTTTCTTTGATTTTTGATTGTTAATGTTACTTGTTTATGTTAGAACTTATTTTTTAAGCAATGTTTCTACAGTTTGCACTTTTCAATAGGTGGGAGATTTAATTATGGACCACTTACAAAACTATATGTATATGGTTAAAATTGACGGTATATAAAATATTAACAACCAATCTTAGCCATTAGATCGAATTTGGATAGCTACAGCAACCGTTGGAAGCCAACGACTTCTTTGAATATGGCTTTTTTACATGTACGTATAGGTATATGTACCATTATCACTCTAAATATGCCTTGATACTGATGCAAACTTTTAAAATTCAAACTATGGGCCCATCTTCTAATCATTGCAATATCCTTTATAAATCTTAAGGCACTTTGGAGAGAAAAGATAGTCAAGTACCACCCCATATATATGGAGTTGCATTTCTCCCACTTCTTTCAACAAACCACTTTATGGTTTATCGACCCAGATCTAGCTACTCTCCCAATCTTCCACACCTTCTAGCAAACAGGGGAACATATGTCTTGAGTTGTGCCATATCCATGTCTCCGGTCAATGGCTGAGATTAGATAGAGTTCTCATATTTTTCTTTGGAGTGCTTTCTATTAGTGAAGGTCCTACTGCTCCAGCCAGCTAACCTCAAACCTAGACTTAAGCACTTTCATTGATCTGGGGTTAGGTTAGGTCAGATGCCTTGCGCACTAGTCTCGCATTAACTAGTTTCAATCGTGTGTCACCAATTAACTAGTTTTATTCTATGTGCCTCTTGTCTAGGTAATAATATATTTATTAGCAACAAGACTAGGATGTTATGAATCATCTGGCATTGCACCTCACATGGCATGATAAGTACGATCGACCTGACTCATAAAACGTTGGATCAGTTGTTTTTGTGCTCACCTTATAGGCCAATTGGAACAAATAATGCAAACGTGATGCCACACATTTTGTATGCGTGTGTGAGAAGATAAGATATCAGATCTAAGTGAGCGAATAGAAGAGCAACTTTAGAACATTTCGAAGCGAAAGTGCTCGAAATTGGGTATCATGATGAGTTCGTGACAGTGAAAGTAAGCACTTTGCAATAGCCAATAGGATATGTTTTCGTCCAAGAAAGTCAAACCTCTGGATTTGGTCAAGTCGTCTTCAGTACGATTTGTGCTTTGAGAGTTGAAGTGTGGATATGCAACTAGCTTTGAGTGCTCCAGTAAAATAGCTTTGAGTTGTGACTTGCTGTTTTGGCTTCAGTTTTTAGCTTTCGGTTTATTTTTCACTATTTATAAATTTCGTTTTTTTCTGAACTTTTGGTTTTTTGTTGAGTTTTTTTGCCGGTTCTTTTTTTCCGTATTTGTTTGTATTATATGTAATAGGCTAACATATTTTTTTTAATTTTTTTAAATTTAATTATGTTAAATAAGCCTCTGTCAGCTACAATATTTTTTCAACCAGCTACAGTGCTTTTCAGCCATAAACCACCAAAAAAAAACCCAATGAGCTACAATGTTTTGCACATTGGCAACTATTAGCTTTCAGTTGACACGAAAAGAAGTCTTTAGGTTTCCCCAGCCATGCGTCTTTTCTTTCTTCAGTTATATTTATATTTTTTATTTAAAGCATTATTTTACATAACTCCTTGTAGTTAAAAAGGTGACATTTTGGACATCGGCATGGTATTTGAAATGCAACTTTGACTAACAATTTGCATTGAATATAATGGTAAAAAGTAATAGAAAATAATAATTTGAATATTTATCTTTATTGATATAAAGGTAAATTCTAAGATAAAATTACTCATAGTATGTTGGCAAAAGCTAAATATATAGTTTGATTTCACGCATCCAAAGATATCACCTTCTTTTTACCACAAGGAGTGCGCAGGAATTCTGTGCAACATACCATATATCTATTCCTCTAAGTTTGAGTGGCTTCCTTTTTATTGTTGGTGGGGACCTGGGTATGTAAAGAAATTGTAGTGATCTAGTTATGATATATCGCATGTTTTACTAGTTGGACATAGCCAAACAAACAAAAAATTAAACCATTGTGTAATCACTTAAGCGCTTATAAGAAGCACGCTTAAGCATATAAAATCCCCATGTATAAACGATATGCGAAGGGCTGCAGCTTACCAGTTTCCTCTGTATGAGCACCTACACCGTCCTACGTGACATCTACCACCCCCCCCCCCCCCACAAAAGAATAGGAAAAATAACTGTACAACTGTATATTTAATCATACGCATTAATTAAAGTTACATAATGAATATTAATTTTTATTTTCAAATATAAATGTACATGTATGGCATGTATTGTAGGTGATTATGACTAACCTTTTTAAATTAGTTAGACACTGACTTGAAAACTCGTTGTTAGACATACATTGAGTTATACAAATTATTATCAATGGTACAAATATGATGAATTTTTCCTTAGTTATTAGGACTTAGGATTCAGTGCATGTGTATAATATATAGGAAGGTAATAGATACTCTAGGATTGGCAAGTGAATAATACCAAAAAAACAACAAATTATGGGATTAGTGAAACTTGAGACTCGTATAATTGCCTAGAATTATTTTACGAAACTTATATATTAGCATATGAAATAAAACATTTTCTGAAAATTGACTGCAAATCCCTTATTGCATCTATAACCTATTCTCGCGTTCTGTAGGTTCCCAGAAAAAGAATACACTCTTCGTGAGTTCTTGCAGAGCCTTGTGTCAGCATGTGTGTGTGTGACACTGGGGATCTGATATATGTTGCCAACAGAACACAGTATAATCAGTTGCCTCTAAATTTTTTTTGAACTTGTATACTGCGCATGTAGCTAGCAAAGAAAACAGAACTGTTCACGTCGCCATGTTTTTTCAATTGTGGTCTTCGAACACCTTTTTTTTTTCAAAAATGGCTCTCTCCCCGAGCTCAAAAGAGCGGCAGACGACACGTATCACCTGCTATACCTGGGAAGCTTGGCAAGTGGAGCGGCGCGGTAGGCTAGGGTGAGGCGCGGCAAGTGGAGGCGTTGCCTAGCAGCCACAACTCAATAGCAAGCCGGGTAGGCCAGCACGAGTAGGGGGCGGGGTTAGGGGTTGCAAAAAAAAAACTTGTTAGTGGGGTTCGTTGGCTCGGTTCAAAATTACTTCAATTATATTCATTATGTTGGATTTTACTCTAGCTTGGCTCCATTCAGCTCGTTAGCTTGCTTCTAAAAATACTTTTAAACTATACGTAAAATGATATTACATCAAACTATGTCAATTTCGGGGAAAACTCGATAAGACGAGGAGTTGGCTCGATATCTACATCTAGCCCGGGGGAGGCTTAGGGCCCAGGGGGCTCGGTTGCAGCATCAGCTCGGCAGTGCCACGTAGTAAATTTAGTTCTTTTAACAAAGTGAATGCCCATGCAAACTAGTTAAAAACACGTGCTTTGATACGCATTAAAAAATTCTATTATGTAAACACTGTTTTATTCGTGTGTGTGTGTGTGTAGAACTTTTTTAGGAAGGTGCAAGGGAGGTTGGGAGGGGGCAGATGAACTACCATCATAAAATCCCTATGTTAAGTACTAAAGATACATTGTTACAAATAGTTGTCGTAATATACCATATGTAGTTCGACAAAGCACTTCATAATGAATGTGCGAATTACCTAGCATGTAGGGTTTGGCTAGGTGCGTATATTTGTCTCACTATTCATACGATACAAGTGGAAACACACACGAACCATCAACCCCAACTGCAGCTAAGATACATGTGCGCCTTTTAAAAGTCATGGTCATGATTCCAGTCAATCATCATACACATTTGGGTCCATCTGTGAATTTCGTTCTCTCCTTTACGAGCTTTAGCCCTCATGTCCTAGGCCTAGTACTCAGTTTCCACAACTTATGTAGATTTGTCCCAATTAAAAATAACCTGGCATTCAACGGGGGTTTTAGGGACCACCGGCACCGTAACTTTGTCCTTTCCACTATCACCCAGGGTGTAAGGTTTCCAGCATGTGAATCTCTTCAGTGCCATCAGGTAGTTGAGTATGTATTTTTGCTCGATAAATACCCTATCGTACATATTCGAGTCGTCGATCCATTGGAAGAAGTAGCATCGCTCCGTGTTTTGTTAGCATGGATGGAGCGGGCCGGGTTAGAGATATGTGAAATGAAACATGCAATGTGAAATGACAAATATAACCTTACAAGAACTTTATTGCACGTGTAGTGCATCTAGGCGGCGGTTGCTGGGTGTGGGGATTGAATAATATATGCTAGATTGCCGTAGTCGTAGTGCAGCCATAGAAACTTCGGCGGCATGGGTGCGTCATTGCAAGAATTATCAAGGTATGATCCCTTCTTCTTGGCCATGTACTTTCGCTTGCGAAGCATGTCTCTGTAGTTCAACATCCCTACCATCAGCATAGCAACATCCTGTTTCTCTCCTCTCTTCTCCCTCTCCTCTTCCCCTAGCTGTATGTGCTATCAACTCGCTAAGAAAATTGGTACATGTCATTATATCATGTGTTGTCCACTCGCTGCAAAAAGCTGGTATGTGTTGTCCACTCATTGCGAAAAAACCGGTATGTGTTGTCAAATCACTTGAAAAATTGGTGCGTGTTATAGACTCAATACGAAAAGTCAGTATGTGTTGTTAACTCGTTGCGAAAAGCTAGTACATTATTTCCATTCACTGCAAAAAGCTGGTAGGTATTGTTAAATCACTGGGAAATCTGGTCTATGTTGTGGACTCACTGTTAAAAGCTGGTATGTGTTGTCAACTCGTTATAAAAAGCTGGTCATGTTGTCCACTCACTGTGAAAAGCTGATACGTGTTGTCAAATCACTGGAAAAAGCTGATGCGTGTTGTCAACTTGCTGATATCTCAAGAAAGGATTGTAAGAACTAGATGAATAAGAAAAACAAAAAATAAATCACAAGGCTTAAGATGCCACATAACATTTATAATTTTTTTGGTCAAGTTGCACATGACAGCTAGTACATGGCACTTAGGCCTTAGTCATATAGATACAATACATTACATATTACAAATTCACTTCTTAGTATATTGGTTGGTGCTTGCAAACCAAAATGTACTCCTAGCAAGCACTACTGGCTGACCTAATTCGTAGGCCGGGCTACTCCTCCATGAGACTGTGGCCATAGCGGGTAGTACAGTCACCGGGTGAACTGGAGAGAGAGCAGGAGCGACTATAGCTAGATGAGCTGGAGTAGGAGCGGAAGCAACTACGACCTCGACTGGTTATCTCCAATGTTGATGATGATCGGTGGGCTAGGTCACTGCATACTCTTATGCGTGGTGATTCTTAGGCGTAGTTCTCTGGTGAGTGGCCGAGTCAGAGTAGGTTTGGTAGGGATGATGGGGGTCTGGCGGGTGTTGGAGCGTGGACCGCTGCTTCTACTACAGTCCACTCGAGCTCAGTGACTGCGGCAGCCCTCTCATTCTCCACTACAGCCAGAGCCTTCTCGCACTTGGTGAGCTGAGCGTGGAGAGTCTTGGTGTGGCTATAACTGGCGGAGGTCCGAGATCTTCTCTAGAGCCTCAGTGTAGGTGGCTCCAATAGCTCGGGTTAGCTGGACCTGATGTATCAAGAACGGGTTGTTCTTAGAGGCGGAGACAAACATCTTACCATAGCGTCCTGCTTCCTAGAGGGATGGATAGTAGCGAAACGGGAAAGTTAGCATAGCAGCCTTGTGGATATCACACAGGTGAGTACAAGCCAAGCGGGTGGTGTCCTGAAGGGCATCGGTGCAAGTGCTCCTCAGGTGCTTAGTGTGGAAGGTCAGTGAAGTGTACTCGCATTCCCTTGCGTACAAGAAGACTTCTATCATTCAGGCCTCCCTGTCTCCTTCCTGAGTCTTCCATCCCCTGAAGATGGAATGGTGGCAGTAACCCAGGTACTATATTAGTTTATGCATTATGTTGACAAACTCTCATTCGTCCTCTCCATGGGTGAAGTAGTCCCATGGATTAAAATTAGCTGATCTAACCATCTACAGTTAAACTGGAGGGTATTAATAACAATTTAAAGATATAAAGGAAGGAGATGAGTCAAGAGCTAAGAGTGGTAAGTAGAAGTGCCATTCTGTAATCGCACAAGAGCAATAAATATATACGTGCGGACATACATAAAAATATTTTAGCTATTTTTGGCCCGTATTTTTGCAGCTATTTACAATAAAGAAACATGGATAATTACATAAACACACCCGATAACTAAATGTGGCTATCTAGTATATTTCACATTATAAAACCACAGTTACACTAATTAAACGCTAATAGTATATTAAGCGCATTACTCGCATGCGAATGAAGCATAACTTTTCTAATGGTCTTCACTCACTCCACAATACTTCTAACTACGAATGATCGTAAATCATAGCTAAACCACCTCGGAATTATATTACAAACTCATTTTTCAACATCTCTTTCCTTCCCCTCCATCGTCGTTCTCTCGCTCGGCAGGAAACAAACCGAGTGTGCTTCGGTTGAGTGGGCAGGCTGAGGCCTCCCATTTTATGCGCATGGGAATATGTTTGCGACAACATTCTCACACGAGCGCGAACGGTTGCACAATTAATGGACAAATAAAACGAAAATCTAATGTCGCGTCATCACCCACACGATTCTCTCTGTGCCAGCAGCCATACCAGCCAGCCCACTACTTGCGCTCACGTACCCGCCTGCCCGGCTTGCTGCAGGGCTGTGGTTGCTCGACAGCGCCTACCAAGTAGGGGCGGCTTGGTAGCACCTCCGCCTACTGCGTCTCGCCCTAGTCTGCCGCGTTATCCGGTCCTTGCTGAGCTCTCCAGGTGTGGCAGGTGATATATGTCGCTTGTCGCGCCTTCTAAGTTCAGAGAGGAGATTATTTTTATAAAAACGGATATTTAAAAGCCAAAACTAAAAAAATACCGACAGTACCAAATACACACGAACAAATCAATGAAATAATTAGGGGTGAAAACGGGTCGGGTTAATCCCGACCGATCCGGCACCGAATCCGATTGGTACCGAATCCGACTAGTACCGAATCCGGAGAAAAAAATATGGGTTAGGATATGGTAACAGCAATATCCGTCCGAATCCAAATATCTGTCCGAATCCGATACATCTTCAAGTTTGATTTCAGGTTAATGCTATTATTTGACGTTTCATTTTCTTTTGCAATGGTAAAATAAAATCTTCCACATCAGCTATTAAATAGTAATATCAAGTCAGTGTGTCCTACTCCATTTACTGCACTGTATGCATTCCTTACAAACAAGTAGGGGTTTAAACGAAATGGGTTAATCCCGACCGATCCGACACCGAATCGATTGGTACCGAATCCGATTGGTACCGAATCCAGAGAAAAAATATGGGTTATGATATGGTAACAACAATATCCGTCCGAATCCGACCCGTTTTCACCCCTAGAAATAATGCATGTTGTACTTGACAAGTCTACTGGCCTAACATATCTTAAAAGCGAGCTGTCAAATTATGGAGGCCGACGTGTGAGTTGAGAAAGTGCCGATATAGGCTGCCTTCTTTTTTTGTTTAAGTTTATTAGCTTTTGTATGACGCTATTTAAATGATGCGTCTTTTAAGATAGGATCTACAGATAGATTGTAGAAAAACTATACCAAGTTCAATTATATCGGCTAAAATTATATGTAACTATTTTTCTTTACATACTATCTCTCATAAACAATTAAAATTCAAATCTTTAAGCTAAAAACACACAATCTAATAAAACCTCACCCATATTCGTCAAGTCCTAGCTTACGTGCACCAAAAGCGAGTGATACCTAACTTACGGCCGAGCTTGAAAGCGGTTACATTGCAAGCTACCTGTATGTATGTATGTATGCGTCTGACTGCAGATAGAAGATCGAGATTGAAGCGATTGAAAGGGAAATAATCCGGGACCGCCACCGCCCACGAGCTAATGCCTAGCTAGCTAGTTGAAAAACTAATCCTGTGTCACCTTCTTTTGCGTAGTGTGGCGGCTCATAATTGTGAGTCCTGTTCTTTTTTTATTGAAACATGGTTTTTAGTTATGATTTATGGTTTTTGAGTTATTCGTGCGAGAGATTACAGAGTAACAGAGACTCACGTGCGGTTTTTGCCGATATAAATAAAGTCGATACAGTATGTATTACAATTAACTAGTACACTCTATATTAAAAAGACACTCTGTTTAAAATTTAGTTACTATAGAAAAATTAAAAATTAAAATTAAAAGCTGAAAAAAAAACAGACATATGTTTGAGAACTTAAGCAACTTGAGCCATGGAACACAAATCACGCTGCTCACTGCACGGCTGCATGTTTCCCTGTTACTCCGTCCAGTAAAAAAATGCCGTTCTGAAAAGCATGCCTGTTGATAGCTTTTAAAAGCTTCTTTTTTAAAATAGTAAATAATTTTTTTACAGTATTTAACTTTCAAACAGAATATCTTTTTAAGACGACGTATACTAGTTGATTGTAGTACACACTGTAGTGACTTCATTTATATCGGTCAAAATCGCACATGAGTTTCTTTCCCGTACAACTTTCCACAAGCTATTACTATTCATAAGTTAAAATAAAAAAACTATCAATAAAAGCCAATATAAATGGGTCCTAGCATATATGCGGACCAAACTTTCCGAGTTAAACTTTTGGCTCTTGATATATTTGTATAGGTTCAATTAATTAGCCCTACAACATAACATTCATAAGCTATGACCAAATTCAGCACTGTAACTGTATTTGATCTAATCAACAGATGCAAAAAAAAAACTTCGTTTACTAGTGGAGCTACCATTGTGATATCTGTTGGATCATATGAATTGGCACTAATTGGTTTATATTGTTTAACTTTATATAGACTAAATAGTATCGCATATATTACAATTTATATGTATGTATATTATTATGTTACAATTTACAAGTATGTATGTATCTTAAAGGCTTCCTATGTTTATTACCAAATAGATGACCTTAATTGAATTTGATTCAATCGGCTGTGCTCGTCTTACCCCGATCGGTTGGGTTTCAGCTTCTGACTTCCGGCTTATTTTTCACTATTCATAAATTTCGTCTTTTTCTGAACTTTTAGCTTTTTGTTGAGCTTTTTTGCCGGTTCTTTTTTCCGTATGTGTTTGTATTATACGCAATGGGCTAACATATTTTTTATATTTTTTAATTTTTTTAAATTTAATTATGCTAAATAAGCCTCTGTCAGCTACAGTGTTTTTTCAGCCAACTACAGTATTTTTAGCCATAAGCATCAAAAAAAAGCCCAAATGATCACCATGGCGTCTAGCTTTACCTCATTAAGTTGACGTAACAAGGAAAAGTCCAATTTGCCTCCATTTACTTTTGTAAAAGTTCAAATTCGACCTGTACAATAAAACGAATTATTTAACCACATCAACTTTGAAAACTAGTACAATTTACACCCTGATAGTGGTATTGTTAGTGATTTTGCTTGCATGGCATCTAACTGTACTTGGTTTGCTTAATCAGCAAGCCAATAAGCCATGTCAGCAAACCACCTCATACATTGAGTCAATAGGTTAACTAAAAATAAAACAAAATTCAATTTTTCACCCTCTCTTTCTCCGCTCTTCCTCCCCTCTCTTTCTTTTCTATCATCTCTGGTTGGTCCCATTCTAATTTGCTAACTTAACGCTAATTGGGATGCCACACATAGTGGTCAACATGAAAAACCAGCTTTTGAAAACCACTCAAGGGGTGATTTGTATCAGTTTTCAGAGTTAAGGGAGTTAACTAACCAGTTTTGTAGTTAAGGGTCCAATCTGAAATTTTGGGGAAGCAGGGAGGTAAGTTGGACTTTTTCCAAGTAACAAAATCAAAATTTAGTCCTACACATAAAATCTATCATTTTTTGGGGAGTATGCTGTAATATTTTCAGAGTTACTAAACCGTACAAGAAGTATAAAAATTGGTAAAACAAAACAAATTGCACGAAAATATTGATGTAATTGCTCATGTTTCTTGCGCCAAAGATCTCGTATCAAAACTAAAGAATCTGGCTACGTAAGAAAAAAAAGATGAGAAGTACTTTGATGCTTTTCTCTCTAATAAGAGAGTAACACTAATCTTAAAACACATAAAAAGATAAGTAATATATATCTATTATTCATCATGATTTAAAAATTATATAAATTACTGTTAAAAAAGTATAAAAAAACTCAATCTGCGGGGGGTAAGAAGCCCCCGGGCTTATATTAAGAAGAAGATAGAAAATCTCCGAACCCTTGCCCCACCTTGACACAGCGGCATCAGCCCATGTGAGAACGACCAATCCAAGGTGATCCCTCGACCAACAACCTGGCGCGACCAACAACCTGGGCTTTGGCTTATGGGGCAAGCGAGGGGATTTTTTTCCCCAGCCTGAAATTCGCTCCCAGCGAGAGTCGAACCCAGGATCTAAGGGGTGCTACTAAAGCACTCTAACTGCTAGACTAGAGGCCCGTTCGCTGTTAAAAAAAAAGTATAGAAACACATTTCATAAAAAAGATTGCTTTCGCTTTTGGTGGAGATCACAATAGATTCACACGGGCAGATCTTTAGCCCCAACTCTAGCTTAGGTCAATCACAGGTACGTACTACGGCATCTAATAATGGGAGAACCAAAATGAAGCAAAAACTCAAACTCAATTATTGGCTTCGTTAACAGTGCCGGACACCAATGCAAGGACAAGAAAATATGCCAAAGCTCCAAAAGCTTAGCATGGATGGACATCCACTAGGGTACGATGTGTGTGTGTGACAAACGGCTGCACACTCAACGGTGGCCGTTCACTTGCATTAGCCATCGGCCTCCCCCACCGCAATTACACAAGGAAAATTCCACAGATAAGCTAAATTTGGATGCCCTATCTAGCCATCAAGCACGTTAGCTGTCATGTGCTCCATGCCTCTCACGGCCGTGGTGCATGGTGATGGTGCAGGTGTGCATCTAGATCCATATCTAGCTAGTCTGGCCAGAACATCTAGCCTCACAAACGGCATCAATCAAACTATATACACCCCTGGTCTTCTCTTGCACTTTTGTTTCCTCACTTTGTCGGACACGGGAGGCCTTTGAAAGAAAACGCGTTTGTTTCGATATGGATCATGGATAGCAACTTTGTGGGTGGGCAGAGGTGCAGGATATTTCTGTCCCGTCCTAATTCAGGTGCAGGGATGAGTTTATCCTATCCCCGGCCTCCTCGCTGTCGGAGATTTTATAAGGAAAATAGCCACTATATGTATTATGGTCACAGATATCGAGTGGGTTCGGCTCGACTTTGGCTTTTTTTTTTTTTGCTACAGTAACTAACTTTTAAACGGTGCGTTTTTCAAGATGAAGTTTACAAGTTAATTATAGTAGACATTGTCCCGAGTTCAGCTATACCAACCAAAATCACATGCGACTGTTTTCCTCTCCGTACTGTCTCTCCTGAACAGCCAGAATTACAAAACCATAAACCAAAAGCCACAATCCAAAAGAACCTATCCATCATATAAAACATGCACATTACGTTTTATGTAATATTAATAATATATGTCAGCCTGTAAACTTATTATTGTTATAGAACACAATAAACACCGTAAAAAATGATATAACAAATGATGTAGATAAAAAAGTTGTATTCACGCACGCACGCGAACTGGCTTGCATGCAGCGGTTCGTGCAAAATAGGATCGGCAGTAACTTTCCTAGAATTGTATTATGAAAGTTACCACCGGACATAACAAGAGTTATTAGCTCACCGCGATTCGTGCGTAACTGAAATTTCTCAATTTGTAAAACATTATTAGCTTGTCCTCTTCAAGTTACATGTCATGAAACATTAAGTTATTGTGAAAGTTACTGGCATATATGAATGAAGTTATTGTCATATACATGTTGAGTTATTGCCAGCATTTTAACGCACGTGATAACGGCAAGTAACTTTATGTATTGTATATGATAACTTCTTGTGCAGGAGACAGTAACTTTACTGTATGGATGATAATTTTACCCTATGGATGGTAACTTTATTGCATATAGACGATAACTTTATGCATAACCGCAGGTAATATTTCGAGTTTGACTAATGAAGCCAGGTGGACGGTCGAAGTTTGACTTTTAGCAGAGGAGAATTGGATGGTGTTTGAGTATCAGCGGAGTATCGGACAGTGTTCGAGCAGCTTGAGAGCATCGAACAGCGTTTGAGTGGTGTTGAAGCATCGAACGGTGTCCAAGAGGTATTGCGAAGGATTAGAGTGTGGAGTAGTTAGAGATTCTGAGCTCAAGAGCGATAGGAGATCCCGAGGCATGCAGTGGTTGGAGGCTGAGGTGGTCAAAATCAACACATGGTATCGAGAGAGATGGAGAGATGGGGAGAGATCAAATCGGTGGAAGACGAAGACAGATTCTTGGGTAGGCTTAAAAACCATTCGGATTCCATACCCCATTAAATCCCGGAAAGAGCTGCACATGAGACCCAGAAGCGCGGTTTTAACACATGTGATAACTATAAATAGCTTCATGTAGTGTATATGATAACTTTTTGTGCAGGAGACAGTAACTTTACCGTATGGATAATAACTTTACCTTGCAGATGGTAACTTTATTGTATATAGGCGATAACTTTATGCATAACCAGAAGTAATGTTTCGAGTTCAACTAACAAAGCCGGGTGGACGGTCGAAGTTTGACTTCGATCGAGAAGATGAAGAGTATTAGACGGTGTTCGAGAAGCAACGGAGATCAGATGGTGTTCTAGTAGCGGCGTTCGAACCAAAAAGTTACTGGTGTTTGTGAATGAAGTTATAGTCATATGATAGCTGTAAGTAACTTCATGTATTGTATATGATAATTTGTTGCGCAGGAGTTAGTAACTTTACTGTAGAGTTAGTAACTTTACTATATGGATGATAACTTTACCCTATGGATGGTAAGTTCATTGCATATAGATGATGACTTTATACGTAACTGCAAGTAATGTTTTGAGTTCGACTAACGAAGCCGGGTGAACGGTCGAAGTTCAAGATCGAGCAAGAAGTCGAAGAGCATTGGATGGTGTTTGAGTAGTAGAGGAGAATCGGATGGCATTCGAGTAGCAACGGAGATCGGACGGCGTTCAAGTAGTAGTGGAATATCAAACGGTGTTTGAGTTGCTTCAGAGCATCAGATGGTGTTCGAGTAGTAGAGGGTAATTTGACGACGTTCGAGTAGCAACGAAGATCGGATGGAGTTCGAGTAGCAACAGTGTTCGAGAGGTATTGCGAATGTTAGAGCGTGGAGTGTTGGAGATTCCAAGCTCAAGAGTGGTTGGAGATCCCTGGGCACGCAGCGGTCAGAGCTATAGTGGTTGTAGGTACTATATCAGTCGAAAACATTGTAGCAGGTGTGGTACTTTAGCGGGTATTGTAGCAATCGAAAGTATGGTAGCAGTTGTGGGTATTGTAGCTACCGAGTGATTCGGTCGTACTCGAAAGCCGTGGTTGAAGAAGCATCATGGTTGTAACTTGTAAGAGTACTGTAGTACTATGACAATACACAAGTTACTGACAATGCTCTACCAAGTTACCATCTATTAAATAAGAAAAGTTATAGTCTGGTGATCTAAAAGTTACCGACAATATACTACAAAGTTACCACCTACTAAATAAGAAAAGTTAAAGACCATTGATCTAAAAGTTACTGACCATACACTATGAAGCTACCAACTATAAAGACGAAGTGAGATTTCTGGGTGGGCTTAAAAACTGTTCGGATTCCATACCCCACTAAATCCTGGAAAAAGCATCACATGGGACCCGGGAGCACGGTTTTAACGCACGTGATACCTGTGAGTAACTTCATGTATTGTATACGATAACTTGTTGTGCAGGAGACAGTAACTTTATCATGAGAATGATAACTTTACCCTGCGGATGGTAACCTCATCGCATATAGACGATAATTTTATGTGTAACCGCAAGTATTTTTTCTGGTCTACCAACAACATGACCGCCAACCGTACATGGGGCTGACTAAAAGGGGGTGGCGTGATTGTGATTGGCTGATTGCGTTCGAGCCGCATCGCTAGGGGGTCGCGCGCTTATTCTACGCTTAGCCACTGAATAGTGTATATATATAGGAAAAATACATACATACATATATAGGGAAAAATACATTTTACTACCGGGTGTATTTACTCCCACCTTTGACATACCACTAAATGAATTTGAAATACCCCTTCATCACTTTAGGTATAGTCATATACTAATTATGAGATACTACACTATGATACACGTAAAAAACTGCCATGGAGTTCATGGTTTTTAGTTTATTTTATAAATACCTTTATATTCACACATAAAAATGAGTATATCTAAAAAATATGCATAGCACCTCTGAAAAAGCATACATACCACTTAGATGGCCTCGTATACTCATATACATACCCTCTGTTGCACAACATACTCTCTACATTGCTCTAGGCCAACTTAAAAGAGGGAAATTATAGTCTAGAAAATCCAATAAATTCCAAATAAATTAAAAGAAAATTTTTGGGATGTCACACCTCCTTAGCTCCGAGAGGCTCGTGTCCTTCAGACCCACCACCTAGATTGTCGGACCCCGAAGCAACAACTCCTGGATCCTATGTATAAATCGCACTAGTTTAGGAACATCTAGTGCACACAGCGTAATAGGGATGCATATCAAGCATCAATGATAACTTTATTATTTAAAAGAGCACGGCCTTATGGCCAGCGTTTACATCAATGCTCATTGGCAACAATAATAAGGCAAATAACTGCGGAAGCAAACTGATAAAAGCGAAGCCCAAGCCTGCCCACAGACAAAAGACAGTAAGATGGGGCCTACTCGTCCTGGTCCTCACTGTAGTCAAAGTTGTCCTCCTCTGTGATGAGATAGCAAAAGTGAGTACAAACTTGTACTCCGCAAGTCACACGGAAAAATGCATCATAATGTTAAAGGCAACAAAGGAAGGCATATAGGGTTAGTTTGAGCATAAAACAGCATTTAAAGAAATACAGTAAATAGATTGAAATTGCTAAATTTAATACAGTAAGTAAAAACAGTAATTGTAAGTGAAATTAATACCGTTAGTGCAGGCTCCAACTAAACACTAACCTAACCACGGGCATATCCCACCCGGACCATCTTTTCCAAAAGATCTCGCATGGACTCCATCCATCCAGAAGGTTTTCATAAATCGCTTTGAAAAACAAAATCTAATCCATGAAAAACTTTACTCAGCATACCCATGATCATGGGCACGGCTATCTAGGATAGATTATACACTCTGCAGAGTTATACAGCTTTACCCACAAGACATGATCATCTCATATTGCCATGCAATTAACACATTTCCTTAGGTGTACGGCCGAGAGATCATGACAAGGTCTTTACAATGCAAAGCCTTCAACCTGGCCAAGCCAACACTAAGGTTTCACCCCAATAAGGAATCCACCAGATCGGGACCCCCTCTTGAGCCGAGTGAGACTTCTCATGGCCTACGCCACGCTCACTTTCAACCTACGACATGACTCAGGTTGGGACTCGCAAATTAATTAGCCAGGACTGTCCCATACCAGCCTTGTGGTAGACGATAGGGCTTTACAATAGTAGCTCACAGACCGGTCCTTAATTGACTTAGGCTCGACCACATACCCTCTGTGCCCAACAATCAACATTGTGTCACCGAACAACAGTGCATGCCTGCACCCACCACCTAATCATTAGCCTAAGTCTAAACCATATTTTATATTTTATTTCAAAATATTTCATAGTCCTTCTTGACTCACCGAAGTCAAGAATACATTTCAAAAGCTTATCATTTTATGTGAAAAGGTTATCCCAAAACAAAGATTATGTCTAAGCAAGTCTAAGCATTTGTTATAAATTCTCTAGACAATACTAGTGTACTAACTAGAGTTTGATTCTAGGATGACAAGGTATAATGTTGCACAAGATCAAAGGGGTGTCAATAACAATTGGAGATTAACTAAGTTTAAAACTTGAATTGAAATACTTCAATAAACATATACATGAAATATAATTTAAATCAACATAATTTTATTTGCAAACTAGGATCAACATGATCAAGGTGTGTGACTTGTCTTACTCCTTAGTTGGGTGCAAATCATCGTCATAGAATTCCTCGGAATCGTCGCAATCTACACGTGAAAATAATCCACAAAACTCAAATAAATTCAATGTAAATTCAAATAAACTCCAAATATTTAAATTGAGGGTAGAAATGGATAGATTGGAATTTTTCATGAATTTAGAAATTTAAATGGGCTCATCGGAGTTAGGATGAAGGAAAACGAGCTCTCGGAAGTTTAAAATCAGAGAAAAAGAATAAATCAGATTTTCTGGAATTATTTTTGTACGGGAAATTTGATTTATGATGTCAGTAGGAATTAATGGAATTATCGTTGGAAAACAGGTTTATGACGTCAGCCCTGGCTTAGTGAGACTGACTAGTGGGCCCGGCTCATGTGGATCGAGTCCATGGACCAAAGGGGAGGCTGAGGTGGCAGGGAGGTTGACATGGCGCTGAGATGTCAGCTGACTAGGCTATTTTGCTGATGTGGCAGCCAGGTGGTGCTGACGTGGCTGCCATGTGGGTCAAGGGGTCTTGGGGCTGATGTGGCAGTACACGTGGCTGCCACGTGGACTTAGGTGCTGATGTGGTAGGACACGTGTTTGCCACGTGGGCTGAGGGAGAGATGTGGCTATTGACTGGGCTGGCAATGCGGGGTGGCGTCTGCATGGCTGAGGTGGCGTGCCACTGGTGCCATGTGGCGTCCGCACCGCTACCACAGAGGCACGGTCGGTGACGTGGCCACATCGGCCGGGGTGGCTCTCAAGACCCGAGGGTCGCCGGCATTCCAGCAGGCGATAGCAGCCAGTGAGTAGTGCAATAGGGAGAGGAGAGCATGGGGAAGTCAGGGGTAGGCGCAGTTTTACCAAAAACTGTCGGAAGTAGGTCGGTGACAAGAGAGGTGGCGGCATCGTTCGGGGCTCCAGTGACAACGGCGCTCCGATGTCATCCTGGCTCGGCGGAGAGGTGGAGGGGATGGAGGAGACCACGGTGGAGCTCGGACAGCCGACGGTAGGTCGCGAAGGTGGCCGAGGTGGTGGCGATTGCTCGCCGGAGTTTTGGCCGAGGCTCGAAGGGGGAGGGAGATGGTGTAGGGCAATGTGGAGCTCGGGAGAGAGGAATGCGAGCGAAGGGAGGCGGTGCGAGGGTAGGGGTTGCTCTGGGGTCCCTTTTATAGGGCCTCGGGGGAGCACGGGCATGGCAATTGCTCACCGTGATTGCGGCGGCGATAAAACTGGACGGGGAGAAGAAAGGAAAGAGACGCGGGGCATGGGGGATTCGGCCATGGCGACGCGCTAGGTTTCCAAAGCGAGAGGCAAGCGGAAAGGGAAGGTCGGGGATTTGGCGGGTTTCGGTTGCCGACGAAAGAAAGGAAAGGGGAGGAAGAAGAAAGGAAGGAGCGACGTGGAGACGACGACCCTAACAGGCGGGATCCACACATAGAGAGAGAGAGAGGAGTCACAGGCGGCGGAGATGAACCAGGGTAGCATGGGAGTGATCTGGGCCAGCCACTTGTCGGCCCGGAGGGGAAGGGGAAGGAGGGGGCGGATGGCGAGAGATGGCCCGTGGGCGACGTGGGCAAATCCTGGCCGTCCACGCATCGGCCCAGGAGAGAGGCGGGAGATTTAAATTTTTAGTTTTTTATTTTGATTTTCAGAAAAGCAAATAAAGCTCAGAAAAATACCAAATAACTTCCAAAAATTCCAGAAAAATTCACAAAAATTCCTAGAAGTATTTTGGACTTAGGAAAAATATTTCTAACCTAATTTACTATACTTGTTTTATTTTATTTTAAATTTTAAAATAGCTTTTAAAATTCTAGGAAATTTTGGGATGTCACATGGATCACGGTCCGGTCACAATTTGACAAATCCGCCCTATACGATCGATCGTGTATGAGACTATTCCTATGGAACACGAACAGATCTTGCATGCCCGATATGGCATACCTAAAAAAATTTCACGAGTGTGCAACGTTATGTTATAGCATTTCTCAATATTTCTACCACTGCTAAACTAACCATTTTAGAGTATTACATTGCAGTTGTTGAAAATAGGAAAACCATTTAATGAAGATAAAACTGGTTCTATGCCACTTAATAACATCTAGTTCTGTAAATTGGCACTAAAAAAACACTCTATATTATATACCACTGAATTGCACCAAAATTAAATTATATGCCATTACATCAGTTACTCTATGTTTGGCCCTCGAAATAGACGATTTTTCCCTAGTTCAAAATTAGTTCCCATGATAAAAATTAAATATAGGGTAAATTGGCTTAGTCAAAATTAGTCTTTGGTCTTTTTGTAGGTGATTTCAATATTACTTATATTTCCCAAAGTCTACACTATTTTTATTTTCACGTTTTCAACGCAGTTATCACAATTTACCCCTCCATGCAAACTAACCTAACATATCTCACAGTGTTTAGCATTAAGTTACACCATTTCGCACTATTTTTGCCATTGTTACACTATGCATAACTAAGCATATTACACATGTACTATCCTAAAATTCAAAAATTAGTGCTAACGGTAGTGCATAATATTTCTAAGCAGACAACAATAAAAATATTTAATTTTTAACATAAGGGTAATGTGACAAGTGGGCATTAACTAAATTTTGTACAAAGCACAACAGTTTAACCAAAACATATATGTCTAACAGTTTCTACAAAACATCATACAAAATGCTAAAGCATATTAAGTATTTCCAAATGCAGAAAAAAAAATGCAATCTTATTCCTATGCAAACAAAATTACCTACTCATAAGCTATGGCATTCATATAATTAGCGTGACTAATAAGAATTTAGCGACACTTACAAAGCTACTTCTTCGACATCAATTAAGGGCACTGCCCAACTCCACGGGGCTAACAAACTAATGTGCAAACTTAAAATTACAAATCGGAACCACTAAAAAATCCACCCTTGTCTGCTACTCTCTCAGCCTCTCGCTCTATGCTACCTCTCTCAGTCTCTCGCTACCACTGATAATCAACCACGGATCCTTTTAATTGCGGAGCATGCGTACACGCAAGAGGGGAGCAAGAGCAATTGCATGCGCGCGCCCGATGCTTGCCACAAATGGCCGCGGGGGTGAGGGCTGACCAACGCGAGCCTGCTGCGTGGCGGCAAATTGTGCGGGCTAGGGGGGCCTCACACGGTCAGGAGTCGCGCCAGCGTGCTGTGGGCCTCGCGGTGTTTGCGCACACACCTTACGCAGTCGGGAAGCACGCGAGCGAGCTCACGCGGCCCCGGGCACGCAGGGTAGCTTACACGGTCGGAGGCACGCTAGGGGAGCTCACACGGTCCCAGGAGGGGGCCAGAAGTGGCTATTTTCGTGAATGGGGGCCTTATGTGGTATTCCCATAGGGCCGAAAAGGGCGAAAATTCTTTCAAATCAAGTGGTACACCTATGTCAACTGTATGTGTGAGATGTGTGAGAGAGAAGGGCGGTGGCCGGTAGGAAAAAACAACTTTTATTATTTTTATTTGTACATGGGTCCCGCTGATAGATGTGATACACTGCAGAATGAGATGCACGAGTCCCTTCATCACCTGTGGGTCCCGCTACAGTGGTTGGACTGTGGATGCCCCAATGGGTGAAGGCCCTATACAGCATTTACCGACAGCCAACGCGGATGTTTATTCCGTTAGCGCTTCGATTTGAGCAGTCCACTCAACGCCTGTCAGGAACAACGGCCTAATGGCGTCCAGTCGGGAAATACTGATTTTTTTCTGACACTTAGTTCTGATGGTTTTTCGTCCCCGTCAGCAATGATCTATCCTGACGGTCTTGGGGTTTCCCTGACGGAATTTGTCCATCGGTAATGCCATGGATCCTTGCAGTGATTAATTGCATATATTAATATGGGAATCTTTTTCTTTCTCCTCTAACCTTGATTCTCCTTTTCCTAATCTGTGTGAATATATTGTGACACTGAAGGAGTGATAAAATTGGAGGGGCCTGTATCAATCAAGCGAAGCGACAAACGCAAGTACGCAACTGGACGGGGAAAACTGACAATGCCGACCAGATAAGCGTTTCCTTGCCACTTATATATTTTAGCCGACATTCTTTCCAGACAAAACAAAAAAGATAAGAACGACGCGGTTCGTCGATCGCAAAGACAATCGAGCAAGCAAAACAATGGGGACCCGTGAAAAACGAAAACAGTACCACAGGTCACTGCAGAAAAGTCCTCTAAGAAACTGCAGAAGATGCAGAAAGGGAACGAAAAGAAAACACGATTGATCGGCACGACGAAACAACCGAGAATTTATTCACGGGAGAGCAGCAGACAGCGAAGCATCAGTGGCCGCCCCGCCCCGCCCGCACGCCGACGGCCGGTCGACGGCGACGCGCGAGTGGTGCGGTCAATTCGTCGCCCGCACGCGGCTCCAGACGATCGAGTTCCACTCTCGATTAATTACTTTTGGGCGTAGCAATCGTCACGGATAACTACTTCACCGGACGTGCTAGTTTCCTCATCCCACACGGTCATATGGATTTGATATGGTGCAAGCTAAAGGATAATTCTCTTCTTTTCAGCTTGTAACAGCTGTTTTTCAGTTTTTTTACAGTAATTAGCTTTTAAACAAAGTATTTTTTTAAGACGATGTCTACAAGTTGATTATATTACACCCTGTAGCGACTTCATTTATATCAACTAAAACCTCACGTGAGTTTATGTTACATCGTACTCTTACCAACAACCTAAAAGTTATAAACCGAAGTCAAAAAGAATAGGCCGAACATTTTTCCCATCCATACCTCTTTATGGAGATTTTAGTGATTTCTAAGTATAAATTTTTCGTGAACTTTCAAATTCCTCGGCACAAATATAGATCAGTTTCTCGTCAGTTTTTTATTGTAGAAATTGGGCCATAGGCTTCCTTTGGCACTATTTACCTTTAAAAGCACTATTTTGCTACTTTTAGATGTACTAAGGGCCAGTTTACGCGCGGTTGTTGTGTTGTGCATCGATGGATAATTAGCTACGAGGGTTTTTACTAAATTCAGTAAAATTTTGTTGTTACAGTTAAAAAATACTTTCGACTAACTTTTAGACACAAAAGTTGAAAAACAGTGCTTTTGAAAAGCCACTGTAATGCCAAACGTAGTCCAGCTAATTATCGACATCTATTTTACAACCAAGATATATAAGATATTTAACTAATTAACTAGATAAAATTTATATATCTACGTATACTCCACAGAACATCGCAACAATAGGAAACTGACCTTTTTATTTTCTTTGACAAACTCGCCCATAATTTAGGGTTGTGGTATTTGAAATATGCACCTATACAATTTTTTCCCTAAAGCTATAGTTTGGCATATCATATCTTTTGTCCTGTTTGATGATGAAACCATTAACAAACTGTTGTTATTACGCTATTTTTCACAATTGTTTTACCACGGAGCACGTCACAGCATGTGCCTTAATTTGCGACCTAACTCGTGCATCACGTAATAGCCCAGTGAAACAAAGCTTCAATTTGTCCCAAGTACATGCGTATTCACTACTACAGAAAGCCTAATAGTAGACGGCCAATCACAGACGGTTTGACAAAACCGTCTGTGACTAACACTAACACAGACGGTTTTAATTAGGACACCGTCTGTGTTGGCGGCGTCGGAGAAAACGAGTATCGCGAGCGGTTCTTAACTATGAACCGCTCGTTATAATTTAGTATCGCAGACGGTGCTCGTATTAAAAACCGCTCGTGATGATCCCATATTATCGCAGACGGTTTTAATTAAAACCGCTCGTGATAAGATCGTTATCACGCACGGTTTTTAATTAAAAACCGCTTGCGATAATTCATGACGACGTTTTTATTAAGAACCGCTCGTGATAATGGTAGGCGCCGCTCGCATCGCATTCGTCTTCATTTCGATCCTAGACGGTTTTAAACATAAACCGCCTATGATACTCCTTTTCCCGCCACAAACACCACGCATCGAAGGAACGCGCGAGGCTACGATAGCGAAAATAAAAATTTCTACCGCGCACACCAGACATCATGCTAAGGAGGATCATAGATCGTTACCACTAGACGCGCAGCGCAATGAAGAAGAGTTGGAGAAGCCGATCCAACCACGCGCCGAGGTAGTAGTGGAAGTAGCCGATCGTCCCAACGGATCGTCTCCTCCACGCGATCAACCACACCACGAGCGGATCCAATCAGAGATTGTCGATGCCGATCAACGCCGCAACGAGCAGCGCCTCCACCGTATCCACACGCCCGGTGGAACGCCGTCGCGAGTGTACCAAAGACTCGCGAGCGGCTAGGGTTTGGCTCGGGAGGTGGCGGCTAGGGTTTTGCTCGGGAGGAACAGATGCGTGTGTCCATCCTCACCCCCACCTCCATATATATAGACCTCTTCACTTGGGCCTCGTGGACCGAGGCCCAATAGTGTGTCTATCCGATCTCTATCCGAATTGAGCCCACATCCGAATCACATTCGAATTAGTGTTCCAACCCGTTAAGTGTGCGACCAGAGGTTCACGATACTTGGTCGCGACCGAAACGCCTTTCCGGTCACCACGTTAATAGCGGCCTCTAGCAAGACATATTAACCCCAAAGTATACGTAAAGATCATATCACTGAACTCTGTAATGTTCTCATGTACGAATCCCTTTGCCTCACGATATAGATTAAGCTCAAGGCGAGACTGTGTCATCCTCTTAATAGCTCAATCACTCTCTCGATTCCGTGATAGATTATAAACTTGTGATTGACTCCTCAATCACATTGGCATGGCCATGCACTTTCATAATCCATTACATCGAGGCCCAGAGATATCTCTCCCATAAGGAGGGGCAAATTCTATCTTGATCATTCACATCCCACTACATGTTTCATAGCAAACCCGAAGACTACTTTTATGACTACCCGATTCACGGAGTAGTGGTTAGTAGTCCCAAAATAGGCTACTACGCATATTGGGAACCATGATGATCTCAAGTCTAAGGATTCTACATAAACACTACTTGAGACCAACTAATGACACATGGAATCTCTGCAGTGTCTCATGGCGGGTCTATCCAACATATGTTCACTAACACATGTCCATATTATTGATTTGGTATCTCCATACCATGATCCATGAGACATGATCATCAATCAATACATATGCTGATCTTTGAATCATATTTGTTCCTCATATGATATATGATCAGGGATCATTTAGAAATAGCAACATTTTGGCATTAAGAGTCTCATGAATAAGTCACATACTCATTGATCAATAATGATAATGTCTATTTCAAGGAACAAAGCAATGTATCATAAACATAGTATGTGATATATTCAACATCTCCATGTTGCCTCTAGGGCATATCACCAACAGTCTCCCACTTGCACTAGAGTCAACCATGTAGGTATCTAATACCCATTGCCCTAGTGTGAGCCTCATGTTTTGGCTGGGGAAGCGGCTTTGTCAACGGATCTGCAATGTTCAAATCCGTTTGTACTTTGCATATCTTCACATCGCCTCTCTCCACAATCTCGCGGATGAGATGAAATCGTCGTAGAATGTGCTTGGACTTTTGGTGCGATCTAGGCTCCTTGGCTTGCGCAATGGCCCCACTATTGTCACAGTAGAGGTCCATTGGGCTGGAGGCACTAGCCACCACACCAAGCTCAGAAACAAATTTCTTGATCCAACAGCCTCTTTAGCGCCTTCGTAAGTCGCTATGTACTCGGCTTCGTTGTAGAATCAGCAACCGTCTCTCGCTTGGAACTCTTCCACTCACCGCACCGCCATTCAAAGTAACACAAATCCAGATTGCGATCTAAAATCATCTTTGTCGGTTTGGAAGCTAGCATCGGTGTAACCATTTACAACGAGCTCTTCCTCACCCCATAGACGAGGAACACATCTTTAGTTCTTCTCAAGTACTTCAAGATGTTCTTTACGGCAATCCGGTGACTTTTACGGATCCGATGGTATCTACTTGTAGCACTTAAAGCATACGAGACATCCGGACGTGTACAAAGCATGGCATACATAATGGATCCCATAGCCGAAGCATATGGAATCGCATTCATTTTATCCCGCTCATCGGTGTACTAGGACACCGACTCTTGCTAAGATTTATACCATGTGACATAGGTAGGAAGCCTTTCTTGGAATCCTGCATGTTGAACCTTTTCAATACCTTGTCAATGTACGTATCTTGGCTTAATCCAATTAGCCTTCTTGATCTATCCCTATAGATCTTGATGCCCAGAATATATGCCGCCTCTCCTAAGTCTTTCATAGAGAAACTATTTTTCAATGAAGACTTAATGATTCGAGCATAGGAATGTCATTTCCGATCGGTAATATGTCATCCACATATAAGACCGTAAACACGAGTGTGCTCCCACTAGCCTTTTGTAAACACAAGGCTCTTCTTCGTTCTTGATGAAACCAAACCCTTTGATTACTTCATCAAAACGAATGTTCCAACTCCGAGATGCTCGCTTTAATCCATAAATGGATCTTTGCGCTTGCATATCTTTCGGTGATTGCGGATCGACAAAACCCGTGGGCTGTGTCATGTACACATCCTCACTCAGATTTCCATTAAGGAAAGCTGTTTTGACATCCATTTGCCATATTTCATAGTCGAAATATGCAGCAATCGCTAGAATGATCCGAATAGACTTTAGCATTGCGACGCTAAAAAGTTTCATCATAATCAACACCTTGAATTTGTTTGAAACCTTTGGCCACCAATCGCGCTTTATAGATGTGAACATTTCCATCTATGTCTATCTTTTCTTGAAAATCCATTTGCACTCAATGGTTTTAACACCATCGGTGGATCAACCAAGTTCCAAACTTGATTATCGTGCATGGATTCAATTTGGATCTCATGGCTTCAAGCCATTTCTCGTAGTCCGGTCCCACCATCGCTTCTTCATAGGTCTTAGGCTCATCGTTGTCTAACAACAATATGTCCCGTTGTTGAGTAGTCAAGAACGTGTACCTCTCAGTGCACGACGTGACCTCTCGACCTACGTGGTGCCGGTGTGTCCCACAACAGTTCTTCAACAGTTTGTTCATCCTGTTGTGGTTCTCAGAGAGCTGAAACGTTTTGTGTTTCTCGAATTTCTTCAAGTTGCACCGTGCTCCACTATCCCTTCTTGAGAGAAACTCTTTCTCTAAGAAGACACCATGCTTGAGCGACAAACACTTTGCCTTCTCCTTGATTATAGAAGTAATATCCTTTGTTTCCTTAGGATACCCGATAAAGAAGCATTTATCGATTTAGGACTGAGCTTATCAGTTGTAAACGTTTTACATAAGCCTCACATCCCCAAATCTTAAGAAAAGACAAGCTAGGACGTTGTCCTGTCCACATCTCATATGGTGTCTTTTCTACGATTTTGATGGAACCTGTTTAGTGTGAAAGGTACTGTTTCAAGAGCGCACCCAAAAAGACAACGGAAGATTACTTTGGCTCATCATGGAGCGCACCATATCTAATAAGGTGCGATTTCTCGCTCAAATACCCCATTCCATTGAGGTGTTCTGGCGAGTCAATTGTGGAACAATTCCACAATCCTTCGATGATTGCCAAACTCATGGCTCAAATACTCGCCTCCACGATCGGATCGTAGAAACTTGATTGTCTTGCCTAAATGATTTTACACTTCATTTTGGAATTCTTTGAACTTTTCAAAGGATTCAGACTTATGCTTCATCGTAGATATACCCATATCTACTAAAGTCATCGATAAAAGTTATGAAGTACGAAAACCCCCTCGGCTATTGAGCTCATTGGTCCACATACATCGAATGTACGAGTGCCAATAAGTCACTTGCCCGCTCACCTTGACCGGTGAAAGGTGCCTTTGTCATCTTGCCAAGTAAACAAGATTCGCATGTCTCAAATGATTCAAAATCAAATGAGTGCAGAATACCATCTCTATGGAGCTTCTCCATGCGTTTCTCATTTATGTGACCTAGCGCGATGCCAAATAAACGTGGGATTTAAATCATTCGAACGTTGCCTCTTTGCATTAATGTTATAGACCGTGACTCTTCAAGAGTAAGAACATATAACCCATTCACCAATGGAGTATGACAATAGAACATATCTTTGAAATAAAGAGAACAACCATTGTTCACAGATCTAAAGTCATAACCTTCGCTTGCAAACATGAAGCGAAATAATGTTCTTGGAAAGAGATGGAACACAATAACAATTATTCAATTCCAAAACTAATCACGAAGGTAAAGACAATGGCATGGTGCCAACAATGACCGCAGCAACTTTTGCTCCATTGCCAACGCGAAGATCCACTTCGCTCCTCCTCAAACTTCTACTTCTTCTTAGCCCCCGCAACGATTTGCAAAGGTGAGCAACCGATCCGGTATCAAATACCCAAGAATCGGTGGATGAAGTAGCAAGATTGATCTCTATAACATTTATACCGAGAGGAAGTCGACTTCCCTTCTTCTTCTCAAGATCCTCCAAGTACTTTGGGTTCCTTTTCCAATGACCGATTGCTTACAGAGTAACAATCTGCATTAGGAGCAGCGCCCTTCTTGACTTGCTTGGCCTTAGAACCGCTCGCGATCTCATCGGAGCTAACTTTCTTTGACCGCGCCTTTCTTGACATTGGGCTTGCCCTTGCCTTTCTGCATCATCATCACATGATTGCTGCTTTTCTTAATGCTTTCTCGCACTTTTAGCATCCCATGTAACTCGCCAAGGTCTTATCCATGTTGTTCATGTGATAGTTCAAGATGAATGGCTCAAAGCTCGGGGAGCGGCGGAGAATCACATCGTAGCCAACTCTTGGCTAAGGGAAAACCAAGCTTTTTCAGACTCTCAATGTAGCCAATCATCTTAATCACATGAGGGTGACGGATTCCTTCGCAAGCTCGCACGCAAACAAGGACTTTGAAGTGTTGAACCTCTCACCCTTGCTTGGTTCTCAAACATACCACGCAACCCCACAATGATATTGTAGGCATCTGTGTTCTCATATTGCTTCAAGCTCAGAGGACATTGTGGCAAGCATGAGACACTCACATCAAGGTAATCATTCGCTTGCTTCTCATAAGCTCTTCGTGCGTACCGCAGAGCATTATCAGCAAGTCATCGGGATAATGAGACTCAAGGACATACTCCTTGCGCTCTTGCTTGAGAACAATTCTCAAGTTGCGATACCAATCCATAAAGTTCGCTCCATTGAGTTTTTCTTTCTCAAGAATAGATCGCAAATTAAAAGAACTGGATGCGCATTAGTTGACATGATCTACAACAAAGAATATGCAAAGTTTAGCACTATGTTTATGTTCATCTTTTATTAAACTATTTAACAAAAGACTCCCACTATGTGTTTTGCAACAAAACTCCTCTAAGTCACATAGTGGGTCAAGATCCTCATTTCACAAATTCCTAGTGAGCTTTGGCATCACGGCTAGAAAACTAGTGACATGGGTAAGCAACACCTTGCTAATCACATCTCTATGTGACTCTTGCTTGTTGGGTGACATCAATATGCCCTGCCCCAACCTATGCCCCAAGGTCCAAGACTGTTTTGATAACCTTGTTAAGTAAACCAAATGCTTCCGCATGTAGATGTCCGACATCTACCCCAAATAATGATGATAATCGACGGCACTCTACTTTGGTAGACCTACCATGCGGTGATCATTATCTTTTGGTGCAACATATGGAAGGGCATGAACACCTAATTTTATGAGGGATTCTATCCTACCAAAGCAACATATCACAAAAACATTGCATAAGAATAAGATAGATAATATCACAGATAAACACATTTAACTGTGAAGTAGTATGGCCCAAAAAATGGTGATCTCCATCTCCATGTAGGTGCAGACGATCTCCATCCTCCACATCACTCCTTTAGGCCACCATGCTTGAAAGCGTGTAACCTCAAAACTAGGCTACTACCTATAATAGCTAGAAATTGAAGATTACAAAGATAGATTCAAGCATTAAGGTCGACACGCAGGTCGTTAAATACAATAAAGACAGCTAACAATAGCTGAAATAATCATGACACGCAGGCCATGAACGAATGTTACATGCATCACATACATCTCATACATTCCAATAAGATATAGGGCCATACTATTCACATCATTCTCTGCAAAAACAAGTTAGACGTAGAATCGTATTCTACCTAACGATGTGAACCCATGACGCTATACAAGGCGGGTACAAACTTTGACGCTACGAGGGTTTTTACTAAATTCAGTAAAATTTTGTTGTTACAGTTAAAAAAATACTTTCGACTAACTTTTAGACACAAAAGTTGAAAAACAGTGCTTTTGAAAAGCCACTGTAATGCCAAACGTAGTCCAGCTAATTATCGACATCTATTTTACAACCAAGATATATAAGATATTTAACTAATTAACTAGATAAAATTTATATATCTACGTATACTCCACAGAACATCGCAACAATAGGAAACTGACCTTTTTATTTTCTTTGACAAACTCGCCCATAATTTAGGGTTGTGGTATTTGAAATATGCACCTATACAATTTTTTCCCTAAAGCTATAGTTTGGCATATCATATCTTTTGTCCTGTTTGATGATGAAACCATTAACAAACTGTTGTTATTACGCTATTTTTCACAATTGTTTTACCACGGAGCACGTCACAGCATGTGCCTTAATTTGCGACCTAACTCGTGCATCACGTAATAGCCCAGTGAAACAAAGCTTCAATTTGTCCCAAGTACATGCGTATTCACTACTACGAAAGCCTAATAGTAGACGGCCAATCACAGACGGTTTGACAAAACCGCTCGTGACTAACACTAACACGAGCGGTTTTAATTAGGACACCGCTCGTGTTGGCGCGCCGAGAAAACGAGTATCACGAGCGGTTCTTAACTATGAACCGTCGTTATAATTTAGTATCGCAGAGACGATGCGTATTAAAAACCGCTCGTGATGATCCCATATTATCGCAGACGGTTTTAATTAAAAACCGCTCGTGATAAGATCGTTATCACGACGTTTTTAATTAAAAACCGCTTGCGATAATTCACGACGTTTTTTATTAAGAACCGCTCGTGATAATGGTAGGCGCCGCCGCATCGCATTCTGTCTTCATTTCGATCCTAGACGGTTTTTAAACATAAACCGTCTATGATACTCCTTTTCCCGCCACAAACACCACGCATCAAGGAACGCGCGCGAGGCTACGATAGCAGAAAATAAAAATTTCTACCGCGCACACCAGACATCATGCTAAGGAGGGATCATAGATCGTTACCACTAGACGCGCAGCGCAATGAAGAAGAGTTGGAGAAGCCGATCCAACCACGCGCGCCGAGGTAGTAGTGGAAGTAGCCGATCGTCCCAACAGATCGTCTCCTCCACGCGATCAACCACACCACGAGCGGATCCAATCGTAGATTGTCGATGCCGATCAACGCCGCAACGAGCAGCGCCTCCACCGTATCCACACGCCCGGCCGGAACGCCGGTCGCGAGTGTACCAAAGACTCGCGAGCGGCTAGGGTTTGGCTCGGAGGTGGCGGCTAGGGTTTTGCTCGGGAGGAACAGATGCGTGTGTCCATCCTCAGCCCCACCTCCATATATAGACCTCCTCACTTGGGCCTCGTGGACCGAGGCCCAATAGTGTGTCTATCGGATCTCTATCCGAATTGAGCCCACATCCGAATCACATTCGAATTAGTGTTCCAACCCGTTAAGTGTGCGACCAGAGGTTCACGTATACTTGGTCGCGACCGAAACGCCTTTCCGGTCACCCCGTTAATAGCGGCCTCTAGCAAGACATATTAACCCCAAAGTATACGTAAAGATCATATCACTGAACTCGTAATGTTCTCATGTACGAATCCCTTTGCCTCACGATATAGATTAAGCTCAAGGCGAGACTCGTGTCATCCTCTTAATAGCTCAATCACTCTCTCGATTCCGTGATAGATTATAAACTTGTGATTGACTCCTCAATCACATTGGCATGGCCATGCACTTTCATAATCCATTACATCGAGGCCCAGAGATATCTCTCCCATAAGGAGGGGCAAATTCTATCTTGATCATTCACATCCCACTACATGTTTCATAGCAAACCCGAAGACTACTTTTATGACTACCCGCCACGGAGTAGTGGTTAGTAGTCCCAAAATAGGCTACTACGCATATTGGGAACCATGATGATCTCAAGTCTAAGGATTCTACATAAACACTACTTGAGACCAACTAATGACACATGGAATCTCTGCAGTGTCTCATGGCGGGTCTATCCAACATATGTTCACTAACACATGTCCATATTATTGATTTGGTATCTCCATACCATGATCCATGAGACATGATCATCAATCAATACATATGCTGATCTTTGAATCATATTTGTTCCTCATATGATATATGATCAGGGATCATTTAGAAATAGCAACATTTTGGCATTAAGAGTCTCATGAATAAGTCACATACTCATTGATCAATAATGATAATGTCTATTTCAAGGAACAAAGCAATGTATCATAAACATAGTATGTGATATATTCAACATCTCCATGTTGCCTCTAGGGCATATCACCAACACACACGGCCTCCAAATTAAAAGTCCGACAAACAGAGATTCCCAGATTTTAATTCAAGACAGATTTAATTCATTACAAAAGTTCGACAAACAGAGATTCCCAGATTTTAATTAAAGGCAAATTTAATTTATTACAAATCTAAGAGAAAAAGAGATTCCTGATTTTAATCTTCTGGCTTGATATGCTTCTTCTTCAACTTCGGAGTTGGAGGATCACCACTGAGTTCTCGAATGTCGTGAAGATTATCCTTGCCCTCTCCGCTTCCTCCTCTAGCATGGGTAAATCATTAGCATGGCCCATAATCTCAAAGAGGATGGCATGATAAACCTCAACAGAATCGGCCGAGTCCGCTTGATCGGAAAGGTTATCTAGCACACTCGCGCTTCGCAAGAGCTTCCTCCGCTTTGTGGACATTGTAGAGAAGAACAAGGCCGAGGCGCTTCTTTTCGTGAGCAAACAACGAGACACCTCCGTCGACGGCGGATGATGAGGTCCAGTTGACGGACGATATTGGAAGCGAGTCGAGGAAGGAGAGCAGGGCGTGAGCGGAGGAGATGCTCCAGACGTAAATTGTTGGCCGCCTGTGTAAGGTTGCGGCCGAACAACTCATGATGGATAGATGAGAGGAAGGAGATGAACAAAATTTTAGATGTCATTGTTGAGAAATGTGGTGATGATCGAAGAAGATGAGGGAGAGGACAGTACGTTTAGATCGAAGAAATGGAATAGTGCGTGCAAATATAAGCATTATCACAAACGGTTCGTATACCCAAACATTAATGATATAGACGCTTCGTATAACGATCAACAGACGTTAATGGAAACACGCGCGAAACACGAAGCGTTCTGGCAATGGATCGAAATTTTGAAGCTTATGGCAGACGATTTTTTTTATGAAAACCGTCTGTGATAAATGTTATCACGCACGGTTTTGAGTTAAAACCGCTCGTGATGTCCCTTTGCTGTCATATTCTAGATCGAGGTTAATATATAAGTACACATTGCTTCTAATAACTTAACTACGTAACTACCGAGACAAGAGATCACAAATTAAAGGCAAATTTATTAATTTCAATTAGAGGCAAACTTATTACAAAAGTCGCATTGTAAAGAGTTTCCAGATTGTATTCTTTTGGGCTTCGTAAGCTTCCTCTTCAACTTGGGGACTTGGAGGATCACCGCTAAATTCTCGAACGCCGTTAAGATTGCCCTTGTCCTCGGCAAGACTGCGGCTGGGCAAATGATCGCAAAGATCCATCATGTCGCATGACAGATAGCATTAAAACATTCCTCACAATCTGCCGTTTCTGCATGAGCGGCAAGGCTATCCATCAGTCTGTGCAATGCGAGTAGAGCTTCTTCCGCATTGCGCACATTCTGGAGAAGAACCAGGGTGAGAGCTGTTTCCTTTTCTTGAGCGGCAGCGAGACGCCTCCGTCGACGGCGGAGGATCAGGTCAAGCTGACGGATGCAAGAAAGTCGGGGAAGGAGAGCAGGGCGGGTGCGGAGAAGCTGCTCCAGATGCAAATTGCTGGCCGCCTGTGTAAGGTTCCGGCCGAACAATTCGTGATGAACAGATGAGAGGAAGGAGATGATCACAAGAATATTCTAGCACTTCGATCTTAAGCTTGATTTTGTTGTACTTTTGGGTCTCCTAGGGTTTAGATCTAGAGGGTTCTATACGGGTTCAAGTGATATACGGAGAGAGAGAGAGCAGTAGAGTTAGGGTACCGACCGTCCATTGTGCTGGATGAAGAGGCGGCCATCACTGGTTCGTCGGTGACGTTTGCGCACGGGCAGCGGCGGTCGGAGAAGAAGGAGCGGCGGCGGCCGGCGACGGCGTCGGCGGCGCAGACTCGGTGAAGGAGACGGCGGTGGAGCTTCCCGTCGCTGGAGCGCCCCCCTCTCAGATCGGATTAGGGTTTGTCGGTGGGGTTTATGGTGGCACGGTGAACCTCGTCGTGCGTGCCGCCCCGGCCCCCACCTCTTTTATATGGCGTCGCGACAGGGCCCACCACCTATTACCGGGCGCCCGATCGGCGCTGATCAAGGGAGGGGGCATTTGGCCGTTGGGCCAAATGCCCTAAGATCATTATAACATTCTCCCCCTTGATCTCAATCTATACTTTATCTTTAATTACTTTTGCCTTTACACATTCCATCACATATTAGTGCATAGAACATGTCTCATCGTCACGGTCAATCGCCGATAGATTCAACAGCTACAATACACCTCTCTGTTTTGAAATAGTTACTTTAATCTTTTGGGCCATCTTTTAGTCCAGAATCACAGCTTTCCTTAAACCCATGCCGCTACATGTTCTCTCGAACACGTTGGGTGGTAAGCCTTTTGTAAGCGGATCCGCTAACATCTTTGCGGTACTTATATGCTCAAGACTTATAATTTGATCCCGAACTTTATCTTTCACAACATAGTGTTTTATGTCAATGTGTTTGGCAGCACCACTTGACTTATTGTTGTGGGCATACGTATCATGCGGGTTCATTATCGCAGTACAACTTAAGTGGTCTATTGATGTCGTCAACCACTTTTAAACCGGTATGAACTTCTTTAGCCGCTTCACCGCCCGTAGCCTCATAACATGCTACAAACTCGGCATACATTGTGGACGATGTAGTGACGGTTTGCTTTGAGCTTTTCCACGATATAGCTCCTCCAATGAGAGTGAACACATATCCGGATGTCGACTTTCTATCATCTCCGCATAATCGTAATCAGATACCCCACTATATGGAGTGAATCGATCTTCAGATGTCATCATGAGGCCTTTTGTTCCTTGCAAATAACGCAAGACTTTCTTTATCAATTTCAATGTTCTATTCCGTGATTGCTCGAATCGCCAAGTAACCCAGTAACAAATGCTAAGTCGTATGCAGTGCACACTTGAGCATACCGTAAGCTTCCGACGGTGAAGCATATGGAACCGATTTCATTTGTTCGAGCTCATCTTGGTTCCCGGGCATTGAAAATCCCCATATCTGCCGCCCTTGACTATAGGTGCAGGTGAAGGACTACATTTATGCATACCAAATTTCTTTAAGACTTTCTCTATGTATGCCTTTTGTGACAGTCCCAATACCCTTTGTTTCTATCCGGTGAATTTCGATCCTAGAACGAACGAAGCTTCACCAAGATCTTTCATATCAAAGTTTGAGGACAAAAACTTCTTTGTCTCTAGTAGTGATCGACATCACTACTAGCCAAGAGGATATCATCCACATACAGGATCGGAAGATAAACTTCCCATCTTTAAACTTTGCATAAACACAGTTGTCCTCTACATTCTCTTTAAACCCAAATTTTCTTATTGTACTGTCAAACTTCAAGTACCACTGTCTTGAAGCTTGCTTTAACCCATAAATCGATTTCTTTAGGCGGCATCCCATTCTTTCATTTCCTTCCACGACAAAACATTTCGGTTGTGTCATGTAAACATTTTCCTCCAAATCCCCATTAAGAAATGCCGTCTTTACATCTGATGTAACTCTAAATCATAATGTGCTACTAATGCCATTATGATTCTGAAGGAATCTTTACATGAGACTGGAGAAAAGGTCTTATTGTAATCAATCCCTTCTCTTTGCGTAAATCCTTTTGCCACAAGTCGCGCTTTGTATCTTTCTACATTCCCTTGGGAGTCAAGCTTTGTCTTGTAGACCCATTTACAGCCTACTGTTTTGGCTCCTTTAGGAATAGTTTCCAAGTCCCAGATTTTATTAGCCTTCATGGACCTCATTTTCTCTTCCATGGCTTCAAGCCATTTTGAAGAATTTTCGCTTCTCATGGCTTCTTCAAATGAGGTGGGATCATCCTCCATTTGAAATTCCTCTGTATGATAAATCTGATAATCATCAGAAATAGCTGATATTCTTACTCTTTGAGACCTCCTGGGCCTCCTCATTTGGTACATCTTCTGCTTGAGGTCTTTGTTGCTCCCCTCATCTCGTGGCAATAGGTTCTATAGGATCTGAAAACAAGTTCGATTCTCATTCATTGTTGCCACAGAGGAACAATAACAGTGCCGGCACCACAGTTGTCTTGCACCGTCGTGCGGCAACAGCAGTAGTGTGAAGAATGGCTCTTGAATCATCTGAGTGGGCGATACACCCGCTTCTCTTCAAGGTCAATCTCTCGAGCTACCATGCTTCCTCTCATCATTTCTTCCTCTAAGAAGACAGCGTGTCTCGTTTCTACAAACTTTGTATATCCTGTCGACAAGAGAAACGAAAAACTTTTGACTTTTCAGGGTAGCCAATGAAATGGCAACTTCATCGCTTTGGGATCAAGCTTCCCAAGGTTTGGGTTAAATACTTTAGCCTCAGCAGACTCCCCACACACGTAAGTGGTTTAGTGAGGAACTCTTCCCGCCCACAACTCAAATGCGGTGTTTTGGGCACCGACTTACTAGGCACTCTGTTGAGAATATGAATGGCGGTTTTCAACGCCTCCATCCATAAACTCAATGGCAGTGTGGAATAGCTCATCATGCTTCGCACCATATCCATCAGGGTACGGTTGCATCTTTCAGCTACTCCATTTTGCTGAGGTTCGCCCGGTGTAGAATACTGGGCCACTATTCCATTTTCCTGTAAAAACCTTGCAAAAGGTCCAGGAACTTGTCCATATGGGGTATGTCAACCGTAGTACTCCCCCCACGATCAGATCGGACTATCTTAATCTTTAAATCGTGTTGGTTTTCAATTTCAGCCTTAAATATCTTGAATTTATCCAAGGCTTCATTTCTTTCTTTGATTGGATAAATATATCCATAACGGGAGTAATCATCCGTGAATGTTATGAACGAGTCATATCCATCCACACTTTTCGCAGGAAAAGGACCACAAATATCTGTGTGAATAATTTGTAGAACTCTGTGCTTCTTTTAGCGTCTTTTTAATTTTCTTTACATATTTTCCTTTAATGCATTCTCTGCATTGTTCTAAGTCCGAGAACTCTAATGGAGGAAGAATATCATTCTTAACTAATCTTTCTATTCTCCCCCTCGAAATATGGCCTAAACGACAGTGCCATAATTTCGACGACTCATCTAGAGTTCTCTTTCGTTTTCTGTTTACATTCGTAGACGAGGATTCAATCACTTTCTCGCACGCGACGTTCTCATTATCGCATACGACATTCACATCATCACATAATAACAAATAAAGCTCATTCTGTAAGATGGCAAGACCAACACATTCTTTATTAAACATTATTTCACACTTGCCATTTCCAAATTACAATCATAACCATCTTTGTCCAAATTTGAAACACTAATCAAATTCCTCTGCAAAGAGGGAACAAAAAGGACATCTCTAAGTAAAAGATTGGAGCCATTAGCTAACTCTAATGAAAGATCGCCAACGGCTTCCACTTCAGCTTGGACTCCATTTGCAACTTTAATGCATCTTTCGTTTCTTTGCGTAGTCCTCGTCGAACGGAATCCTCAGAAGGAATTAGCAACATAAACAGTTGCTCTGAGTCAATCCACCAAGTGGATTTGAATATTGCACATACAGCATTCATTTATAAAGGTAATAATGTTCTCACCTTTCTTTGCCATTATCATCTTTAAGTAATCAGATGTTCTTCTTGTAGTGTCCCGTCTTCTTGCAATGAAGACACCGATCTTTGTCTCTGACAAATTTATTCTGTTGAGGCTAATGGACAGAGGCTTTTCCCTTGTTCTTTGAGAAGGAGGTCTTGTTGAAGTTCTTTTTCTTGTTATCCTTCACATAGTTGATAGATCCACCATGTGAGGATTTAATTCTTTCCTCCTCTTGCACACACATAGTTATGCACTTTTCCAAGTCCCATTTCTGTCAGATATTGTAGTTGACAACAAATGTGTCAAACTCTTTAGGCAAGGAAGCAAAAACCAAATGAATAAGGAACTCATCCTTGAGAGCCAAATCCATTGGTTTAAGCTTGGATGCAAAGTTGCTCATCCTCAGTATGTGCTCTCTTATGCTACTGCCACCACTAGAGTACCTCTCTGTCACAAGCTGTTTAATCAGCTGTGTAGCATAAGTCTTTGAAGAGCCAGTAAACTGACTCTTTATTCTCTCAAGGTACTCTGTGACAGTGTCACACTCTGCGATTGAGCCCACAATAGCAGGCTCAATCGTGTTCTTTATCACAGCCATACATTTCTTATTGGCTGTGGTCCATTTCTTATGCTCAAGGTCATAAGACATATGTAAGGGAGCATGATCCCTCTGTCTTTTCTGCCAAGCAGTATCATCCTCATTTTGATCCCTCACTGGTGCCATAGGCTCAGTGGGACGTCTTGAGTGAGGACCCAGTCCACCTCACCAAGATAAACACTAAGTCTATCTTTTCTTCCACTCTCCATAATTATCTCCTTTGAGAGTGGGGATCTCTCTGATACAACTCATCAAGTTGTATCCTCCTGAAAAATTTTTCAAATAAAGTGAGAACATAACAGGAAAATTATATGCCTTATTTCCAACGTTGGTCAAAAATACGACATACAATTTAAATCAATTTTATCTATACATTAAATCTACATCACCGTTGGGCAGAAATAGAAATAATGCATAAAAAACATCAATTAAAAAATTATAATACTATTATTATCAACGTTGGTCAGAAAATAACAATATCAAAATTATCTGAGATTTATTTCTATTTTCCAAAATTAAATTCTCCCGTTGGTTCGAATTTAATAATGAAAATCAATCAACATTAACTTTTGCAGTGGAAACTGTAATTATTCTAAAAACTAATTCAATATTCAGAAGCATTATACTGTACACATTTAATCTCTGATACCAATGTTGTACTTTTGGGTCTCCTAGGGTTTAGATCTAGAGGGTTCTATACGGGTTCAAGTGATATACGGAGAGAGAGAGCAGTAGAGTAAGGGTACCGACCGTCCATTGTGCTGGATGAAGAGGCGGCCATCACTGGTTCGTCGGTGACGTCTGCGCACGGGCAGCGGCGGTCGGAGAAGAAGGAGCGGCGGCGGCCGGCGACGTCGGCGGCGGCGCAGACTCGGTGAATGAGACGGCGGTGGAGCTTCCCGTCGCTGGAGCGCCCCCCTCTCAGATCGGATTAGGGTTTGTCGGTGGGGTTTATGGCGGCACGGTGAACCTCGTCGTGCGTGCCGCCCCGGCCCCCACCTCTTTTTATATGGCGCTGGCGACAGGGGCCCACCAGCCTATTGGGCTGGGCGCCCCCGATCAGGGCGCGGTCAAGGGGATAGGGGGCATTTGGCCGTTGGGCCAAATGCCCTGAGATCATTCTAACAGATTTATTTTCGTGATAAGCTTAAGATTCAACTAGGCCAAACATGCATGCCTTAGTTTACGCGCTGGACCTGAACAGAAGCACTTTTGGAATTTCAGAAAGTTTAGGTACCAATTGCCTAAAATGGCCGAAATAAGAGTAAAGCTAACTATAAAGGACCAAAATGGAACAGTTACCTTTTCGATATTGCCCTTAAATTTATTCGGATATGTTATCCATATCACTGTACTTTAAATATATATATATATAAATCACTGATATGATATAAGTGAGTCATTTATCACTACTACAGAAAGTCTAATACTAGACACTAAATCACAGATGGTTTGACAAAACCGTCTGTGACCGACACTAACACAGACGGTTTTAATTTGAACACCGTCTGTGTTGATGGCGTCAGAGAAAACGAGTATCACAGACAGTTTTTATTTAAAACCGTCTGTGATAATCTGGAATTATCACAGACTGTTTTTTTTATTAAAAACCGTCTGTGATAATGAAGTTATCACTGACGGTTCGTATTAAAAACCGTCTGTGATAATAAAGTTAGCACAGACGGTTCGTATTAAAAACCATCTGTGATATGTTTCCCGCCTTGCAATTCCCCAAAATTTCATAATTTCCCGCCTGAGTCCGAATAGGATTCATTTTGAGACACCTTCAGTAAAACGGGCATAACTTTTGCATACGGTGTCCGTTTTCGATGTTCTTGTACTCGTTGGAAAGCTAACGACGAGCCCGATCCAAAGAATGACCGGCTTGTGCCAGTCACCCTCCAAGACGCCAAAAATCGGCCATCTTTGGACCTAAACCTGCGTCGCAAGTTTTTGGTTTCTGTTTTTGCCCTTTTTCTTGGTCTTCCTTTCGGAATTTGGATTTTGCTTCAACTGAAAAGTTGTAGATCTCATCTAAACCTTTCAAATGAGTATATATAAACTATATAAAACTTTGCTATTTTATCTTTTCAGACTAGTTGTTTATATTGCATCGGTATATAAAATTTTGTGCTCTAATTTACAGACAGTTCTATATATAGAACCGCCTGTGATATTCATTCATCACAGACGGTTCTATATATAAAACTGTCTGTGATATTCATTCATCACAGACGGTTCTATATATAGAACCGTATGTGATAATCTGACCGCTAGGCCCGTCGATCCTCCTCAACCTAATCCTAGCCAATAGAAATCCACCAATCCTTACCCCACGGATCGTAACTCCGCCTCTCCGTCCCCACGCCAAAAAATTTCGCACTCCCTCCCCTATAAATAATCACCAGAACTAAGCCTCCTTTCTGTTCTCCTCCTTTCTGTTCTCATCCTCTTTACTGTTCTTCTTGCTGTTCTCCTCCTCTTTATTGTTCTTCTCCTCCTTGCTGTTCTCCTCTCCTCCTCCTCCTCCTTGACCCATACCATAATAGCCCCACGAAGCAGATGATGCACAAGGTAGTGCTCAATCAACGCCGACGATGGTGGGTGTCAAAAACACCCAGCTCATGCGCTGCATCAGGGGCGAGAAGCCCTAGGCATAGAGGATCTTTGTTTTTCTCTGTTCTTGTTGTGTTAGCTAGATGGGCAACATGTTTGTTGTTTTGGGATATTGTAATGGTAGGCTCTAAGCATAATAAAAATAAAATGTGTACTGTGTTTCATACTATATTTGCTTGTTTTCATTTCAATTAATTGATTTGCGAAATGGATGTTTTATGTTTGTGAAATAAATTGAGATGTGAATTGGATGTATACATGTACATGTTGATCTACTTGTTTCAGAGGGTATGGGTAGCATTTCCTGAGGTTAGCCAATAAACAGAAATAGATTTAGGGGTAGAAGAGAATAGCACAGACGGTTTTTAACTAAAAACCGTCTGTGATATCTAAATATCACATACGGTCGTCTGTGATTATCACCTATCACAGACGGTTTTTACTTACAAACCGTCTGTGATATTTACACCACAGATGGTTCAAAAACCGTCTGTGATAATCTTCTATTATCACTGACCCATAAATTCAGACGGTTCAGAAAACCGTCTGTGATGACGTTTTTGAACCGTCTGTAATACGGTTTTCTGTAGTAGTGTATCCACCCTACCTGCCTAGGCCGTCATTCAATCCATTCATTAGCGTAATCAATTCCATGCTTGAGTTGGATAGTAGGGGGCATATTCAATAGTAGTGCAACATGCAATGGAGGTGTAGTTAATGCTCTTTGGGGCTGCATATCCTTTAAAATAATTCTAGTTATGCTTGGGAAGGTAAATTTTAAATACGTGGCATTACTCCTTCCGTTCTCTTTACTTCCTAGAATCTATGCCATCAAATCTTTTAAAGTTTGACTATTAATAGACTTAAAACTATCTAGATTGGCTATACAAAAGTTACATCATTTTATTTATCGTTAAAAATACTTTCATAATATTATAATTTTACTAGTATATCTTAGTGTAAAGTTATAAAAAAAAATAACGGTTAAAGTCACATCTCGGAGACTGTAAAAAATCAAAAATATCAAGTAAAAAATCAAAAATATCAAGTAAAAAAGAACGGAAGGAATATGAAAGGAATGGTCAATAAGGAAAGAATAGTGGGAAGTTGTCTCGAAATGGTAGATGACATGTATTCAGAAGCACAGGGAGTGTTTGTTCATTTCATTCCTCAAACCAAATAATATGAATAGGTTCTGAGTATTAAATTGAATGGTCTAGGACCAAGTCATTCATCAAACCATGCACAGAATCCATTTCCTTCAACAAAAAAAAACCCTACAGGTCTCATAAGCTATGCTGACGAAACAGAAGGAATGCAAACAACTTAAAATAAGTTGCAAAACAGACGGGACGCGACTATAAACATCTCAACGGTTTTCCCTACACCACTGGCTGCCTGCAAGCACCGGCACGCAATATGATAATCGATAAGGAGATACACTTGTGCTGGATCTTGTCAACCCCTTGAATTGTTTGCTGCCTTTTGTCGTTGCCACATGAGTTTCTTTCTCGTTGCTCCCAAACCAATCCCTCATATCCCTTTCCTTGTCTGAAAATTAAGTACGGATTCTGTCTGCAAATACACAATGGCCTATTTGCCTTCTTCTTCCCCCTGTGGGCTCCAACGTAGGCATGTGTTGGGACTTGGCAACTTGATGTTTAAGATGACCTACGGGCTACGGCGACTCAACCAGCTGCTCTATCGTGGTGCATCCATCTAGATATAGTCCCGATCCTCTATCGTGGTGCATCCATCACGAGTGCTTAGATAATTTCACAAACTCACGAGAACCGGCCGGCATAATTTTAGAAATGATAGGTATGCCCTTCGTAATTGGTACAAGTTGGTTTCATGGACTTTGTTCCAATTTGAAAACTTTCACGTGGAACGGTGGAAGACTTGGGAGTAAATTATCAACTTTCTGTCCCTAGCTAGCTCCCATCAGGGAAAAACTTATCATTGAAACTTTGCCCAAAACCACCGGTTCTTAGTAGGGGCCGATAAAAATTCAAAATAGGTAAAAAAAAAAGTTTCGGACCTATCTAATTCTCATCAAATATAAAAGAAAAATGAAATTTTATTCAACTTTTTTCTTTTTATATCTGAAAAATTCAAATTTTAATTCAAAAGTTTTGTCCTAAAAAATTCTAAAAATTACGATAACCACTGGTTACTGGATCTATGGCTACCCTCCGATAAAAATTGCAAGCCGATAAGTTTTTCCCTAGCTCCCATGCATGGTCACGGTCCTTACTGACACAAGGAAAATACGGTAGAACCAGCAGTGAAATCTCTCCCTCCAGCAACTCCCCCCCCCCCCCCCCCGCCCCCCTCTCTCTCTCTTCTCTGAGGCAGCTAGGTTTTTTCCTTCTCATTTCTTGAAGCGGGGAAGGAACCTAAGAAAAGCGACCTTTGAGGTGCATGCGGTCAAGTCAGTTGCACATGGGGAACAAGTGTGCAACAATAATGCACGCTACATGTACAATAATGGTACAATACTCCTCTCCCTCAAGTCTCACCATTCCCGCGTCCACTACTACTACGCGAAGCCACCAGTCCACTATATATACCCCCACGTCCTTCCCGCCTTTAGTCACCACCACCACCTACAAGATCACCGACGATCGCCTCATCAAGAAACTCTTCGATCTCCTTGCAAGAACTCGATTCTTTGCAAGATTTCATACACACATACATACATGGATCGCCAGAGCATGCAGGGTGGAGCCGGTGGCGGCAGCGGCGCGGTGCAGGAGTTCTGCTACGGCGGCGGCGGCGGCGGAGGTCAGCCGGAGATCGTCGACGGGGCTTTCCTGATGAAGCTGCTGGAGGACACGCCGGCGGCGGACCAGCCGACGGAGGACGCCGACGACCGGCTGAGCCGCGTCATCCGGTCCCTCGAGGCCGAGATCGGCGGCGGGACGGCGCCGGCGCCGGCTGCCGCAGTGTGGGACGGCGAGAGCACGACGGACGGGCCGACAAGCGACGACGGCGGGCTGGAGGACATGCTGTCGGACTTCGACAGTAGCCCCGGCCCGTGCTCGGCCGAGCCGCCGGCGCCACCAGCCGTGGCGCCGTTCGAGTACTGGGCGGAGGTGCCGCCGGCGATGGGACACGACATGGGCGGCTGGTGCGTCGACGGCGACGGCGTCGTGGTAGGGTACGAGTTCAGAGAACAGTGCTATCACACCTACGGTGAGGGCTCCGCTGTTGAGCAAGTGTACAGCCCCCTGTGGGAATGAGTGATAGAATATGGGGGAAAAGGTAAGAAAATATGTGAGTTAAAAAAATAAAAGAAGGCTAATCGATCTGTACAATTTGCCTCTTTCTTCATTCTAGGTTCTAACCACAAGTCGATGGATTGTGTAATTATTTTTGCATCACCGCTAAAATTTAGAGGGGAAACAAAAGACTTTTTAGAATTACAGAAAGAATTAGAAAATAATTTCGACATGCCACTAACAAGTGGTGCCAAGAAAGAATTGGAAAATAATTTCAACATGGCACTAACACGTGGTGCCAAGCTTCACCTGTCATTCTCTCATTGGATGTTATATTTCAAGTTATACATCTTTGTAGCGTTCTTTAAGTAAATTTTCCCGAAGATAAAAAAGAAGAATCTCAACTGAAGAGACTTTTTATTGATCTTTTAGTCTTGGAAACAATATTACATATCAAACATCAGAGCTGTTCGAGGAAATATATTTTGGCACGCTAAAGAGCGATACATAAGAAAGAACCTTTTTTTTTTTTTTGCGAGAAGAACGTATATATCGGTGAGACAAAAGAATTTTCGACCGGAGACATGGACGCACCACAGCACAAGTGTGCGCACATGCGACATAATAGAACAAAGAAATCCACTCTGCCTCCACAACAATTGAGCACTGCTTGAAGAGGTATATAATAACCACTTAGTCCCCTGTGGAACGCCGAATTTTTTTTTTTTATTCCTGCTGGAATAGAATCGTTTTCTGTGAAATTACTACTAACAAACTCATATAAAAGTTATACATTCCAAACAAGGCCTAAGTAACATCGTGTTACTGAAATTGGCATGATGTACAACTCCTGTTCTTAATAAAGTGTTTAGGTTGTATAAAATCTCTGATCAAACACAGGGGGAAAGGCTACATGGTTTCCATGGTTCCAGCTTAGCAGACCAACGGGGAAAGAAATATCCGTCAGTTATCAAATGGCAGCACCCTTTTCACTTTTCAGCTCCAGATCACATAACAGATATCACTTTGTGAATATTGTTTCGACAACGCTCAAGTTGAATAATGCATTCTTTGCAACTGAAAATGTAGCAATTGGAAACTCAAGAAACTGGAACCAACATTGCATCCTTCCGATTAAATTACTGTGTCATGTAGTAACAGATAATGTAGAACAAGGTCATATAGTATGATGAAAGGAAAATTAATCCACTGGTAGATGGGAAAGGGTAATTAAGTAGGCGACCGTGCATCATTCTACTATATGCAGCTAAAATTTATTCGACAAAGTCCACTGCCATATCGAACAAATTGCCATATCGAACAAATTAAGGAGCAGTGGGAGTGTGGAACAGAAAGGGAGAAGGTAGCACATGTACCCTAATATTAGGTCAGTAATTTTCATGCTGCAAAAGCACAGTCGTGGGAATTTTCATGCTGTTGGTGGGCTGCAAAACCAACAGGAACAGTAATCACACAGACCTTATTTCAAACAAAAAAATGTAATCATAAAGACCTGCACAGAGAACAAAAGGCGTGAGTGTAACAGAAATATCAGCATAGTATGAACGAAAAGTTAGCAAAAGGCACATGATTGGCATTCAGCAATTCGAAAGGACAATTCTTTCACATGTAAACGTTTCCAGTATATTCTTTCACATGGAAACATTTCCAATATATTCTTTCACATGTATTGTAGCAAACTTAACCAAAGGGGCATGCCAGGAGTTTCCTCTGAAATTTCTGGGGATACCTCATACCTGTGCACCACTGAGACTTGGTGGTCAGCCAGGAATTTCCTCAGGAATTAATTCTGCATCTTATATTACGTCCGTCTCAATTGATCTCCTGCTGCCTGCCATGCATTTCCACCGCCGAGTCAATCGATGGCTAACAAAACGCCATCAGCTTCCAGATTTTTGCTTTGTCCGTCGTGAACAACGTGCATGAGAATACCATTTTTCTGAATTAATTTCAATGCAATACGTGACAACATTTGGTCTCCGAACATATGTGTGCCACCAAGCCAGAGAGATAGTCCTTCCACAAGCCTTCATACTCTGCACAGTTTCCAATCACTCAGGATTCAGGAAACAAGGCCATGACGTCGGAAGGCCTCCCTACTCATCGTTTCAAGAACCAATTCCTCGGCTGAAATTGCCAAAGCCATGAATCAAGGCAGTGGAAGTACTGATGTTAAGTGGTATCACTTCGTCAATCATCTGATCGAATCGAGAACGTGGTGTCCTCCGCTGTCTATACTGCAAAATGCGCGCATAACTGTTTCATGGTTTAGGCATGTTTATATCCTTTTGCCTTGCCACCACATTTTGTTAAGGAAACGTACGAGATTTCTCACCAATCCTGCCCATGAACTGCTCAGGAGGCGGCGGCACAAGGCGGAAACAGCAGCGGGCGTGCTTCAAAGGCGAGGCGGCGGCCGGAGGCACCGGTTAAATCGGGTTTGACCCGCCATGGTGTGCCTCCGAGTGACTCCCCAACTCGCAAGGTTTCAGCAAGCTTTCCGGCGATCTCAAATCATGCAGACTTTGACGAATTTATGTTCTGTTACTTTTTTTTCTTTCCAAGAAAGTGCGTATTGTCGTTTGCAAATTTGGAAATTAGGCAGAGACAATAGTCAGATGGATCATGGGAAACAATAATACCTACCTGCCTGACACACCAAGAAAACACACCAAGAAAAATCATGGAGTAATGAAAGTGGAATGGGATGAGATGGAAAAGGATGAGATGGTTCCACAAAAAAGGTGAAACCACATGATCCAGCATCTAAGAAGAATATTCTCTAAATTTGCACATGCTCATCCCACTTTGGACTATTCCATCCCACCCCATCCCTCAAACCAAACACATAGATAGGCTTGGTCAAACCATCACATTCCATCCCACCCCATCCCTCAAACCAAACACATCCTAAAAGAATGGCCTCTCCAGTTTAGGAAACACCGGTGTGCGGTTTGCACCAGTTAACAGAGCAGCTGACTCTCAGAACACCACACGAAAATCGGCGCACTCACCGATCCATGGATGTGATTTGTGACGACATTAGAGATTCCACACCAGGACTGAACTACTGCACAATGAAGAAATTGGACGAATTCTACAGAAAACAGAGGATGCTAATGCACAGTTCGTAAAGATTGAACTAAAGGGGCATCTAAAATAGGCACTAAACATTCAAACGCACTAAACATTCAAACGTCCTTGTAAAACGACACATCTGAGTTACAGGTGGAATAATGTTATCTTTACTACAATGTACCACCAGGTAGCCACAATTGCTGATGCGCAGTCATTGACATCAAAATACCCAACGGATTGGAGCCTATATTCAAGAGAGCTAGTCAGTTACACAAGGATACGGCAATAGCCGAGAGCCATCTTCCCATCAGAACCTGCCATAAAAACCGCAATTTTCAGTACCCGGACCATGCAATTCAACAAAAAAGAATAAGAACTACAAAATATGTTGTGATACACAAAAAAAAAAGACGCACCAAATTCTGTAAGATCAAAACTCAACAAGCATGTTCGCCACCTGCTACCTACTTGGAGTCTTTTTGTATGACTACATGAAACTGGAGCACAGTCACTAGAGAAGAAGTGTTGCCTGCTTAGTAGTGCCTACCAAGATTTCGAGTTCTGATGATGGCAAGAAAAAAGTTCGAAGCCCAAAACCTCATAATTTAGTGACAACAGAGCCAGAGACCAAAAGCGAAATGCTTGCAGTCAACTATGAACCAAAAAACTGAATATTCTAACGTAATCATCAAACTTCTTATGGCTCCCATTTGGCCTCTAAAATACCGGCCATAATTGATTGGTTGCTGCTGTAAAAAACCAGCCAACTCAACCAAAAGCGAGCCCTGGTAAATTAGTCCTGTTCATCTAACGACCACTACTCCTGTTTCAAAATATCAAACCCTCTTTTTCTTCAGTCTTCAAGCTTGAATTTTTACCGACTTGTATTACATGTATTAGACTATTAGTAACAACTAATATTATAATCTTGTCAAAGCACGTTTAAAGAAATCCATTGGTACTAATTTTACATGACCAAACAAATACATTGTTGAAACATGGTGGAACTACTGTCGATCAAAGATTACAAGTTTGACCACATAAGCGTAGAGTTCTTATATTTTGAAACTGGGGAGTAATATTTAAATAAGCAACCCAACAGCTACAAACAGTTCATTAAATATATCAAATGATTCTAACAAAGCTACCGTTACTTTTGCAAGTACAAATATTAAGTAATATCATTTAGGAACGTGTCAAGTGGTTATTTACTTGTTTGTATATTTATCTCAAAAAAGTTGAATGGCACATCCAAGACGAGTTCCGGCCAAGTTATGGTTTGAAAATAGTCTCAACATCGAATTTAAGTATCAAAAACTAGCCAATCATGCATTGGAATCTGGTTCTCACTAGTAACCAATATGATACTGGCACTGAATTTAAAAAACATAGCTCATGGAAACTATCATAACTGGCCTTTAAGATATATATGTGTTTCCTTTGCTTTCATGGGCTGACGTATTCTCTTGCAATGTGATAAATAGAGTACAGATGAGGGACATCAGGGTTTGGCATGTCAGTTAGTGCTACATCGATGATTAGTCAGATTGGAGGGTTGCTAATTAATGAGGTCCAAATCAAACGGCTATTCAAATATTGATGATGTGGCTCAACCAGAAGGTTTCATTTGTACTCCCTATGATTGCAAATATAAGTTGTTTTGAGCTATATAAACTTTTCTCCAAAATATAGGTCATTCTACAACTTCAAAGCACATTTATCTCATTTCTTCTAAAGCTTGAATGAATGCTCCCATTCTCATCAATAAATGAGGTCTCTCCCAATTTCTCTCCTTCCCAACATATTTAAGAGAAGTGCTTGGTAAGTGTGGGAATAAATGAAGGGCAGCAAGGTCATTTTTTGTTGCTTGTTAATTCCTGTACACCAAAGCTAAACTGACTTATATTTGCAATCAGAGGAAGTAGTCAATAATATAAGAGAGAAAGATTGGTCCACAACTTCAGACTAGAATTGGGGTACCAGAATTGCATGCTTGTAAAATCCCAACCACTAACCCCTTCCAACTACCATGATTTAAGCATTTCGGGATGAAGGGAAAGGGTTTAAATGCTATGCAATGAGCATTCATTTTTACATGTAATCATAAATTTTGTATAGGTTATTGAAGTGTTCAAAATATATACTGATATTAACATAGTAACATAAAATCTCCTATCCATCTTGAAGCATATGAGCCATCAGGCAGTAATGATGACTAGGTCACTAGAAGCTTCTCATAACCCCATAACCAAGAATGCACATTCTGCTGCGTTACTAAAAATATGCAGGCCTAAACCTACATTCCATATTTAATATTTCACACCAAACAGATATCAGCCCAACCAGCCAACCTGAAATGCTATTTTGGTTTCTATGAAAAATTCACCTATAAAAGGATACCGGTAATAGATTATAGCATGCTTATTAAGGCATCGCCTAAGCGGTAAGGTGGCTCGGGGGGTCAAGGCGTCGCCCCCGCCTTGCCGTTCGTCCGCCTTAGGTCTAAGTGACCCGAGCGAAACCACAGAGAGAGCGGGTAGCTGGGCAGGAAGAAGGCGGCGGAAGAGGTGGGCTAGGTTTACCTCTTGTCATCGCGCTGCCTTCGCATCCAGGGCGCCGTCGAGCCGCCTCCGCCTCCAGGGCGCCGTCGAGCCGCCGACGCCGCCGTTCACCCTCCACCTTGCCGGATCTGGGAGTGAGGGAGGCGGCGGCTGGGAGTGAGGGAGGTGACGGAGTGACGGAGGCGGCGATTGGGAGCGAGGGAGGAGGGACGGAGGCGACGACTAGGAGCGAGGGAGGAGGGAGGGAGGCGGCAACTGCGAGTGAGGAGTGAGGGCGGCGGCGGCGATTGCGAGGGAGGAGTGAGGGTGGCGGCGGCGAGTGAGGGAGGAGTTAGGGTTAGGTGGGATGCTGTGTTTATATGGTGGATCTGAACACTTGAGTCCCCAAAGATTTATGAAATTACAATTAGGTCCTTTATCTCTTTAGATTTCTTCTGATTTAGTCCTCATAACTCCGTTTTCTTCGCCTTATGATATGTTTGTAAGGCGTCGCCTCGCCTCACGCCTTACCGCTTAAAAGGTGTGAGGGGGGTGGGTCGCCTTACCTCGCCTTACCGCCTTAATAACCTTGGATTATAGCATAATGTACTCAACCAAACTGATCTGTAGACCTCAAAACCAACTCACACACTATTGACAAAAGATGGTTGCTAACGAGAGAGAAAAAATAGCATCCTGGTGATTCCGAGTTGTAGCAATTCAGAGGGAAAAATTAATAGCAAGCACCACTAACTAAACTAGGCAAGTCATAAATACCTCATGGTATGAATCAAGCAGGTTGTTTCACTATTTATTCTAAAAGAAATTAAAGACAAAGTACCACATAAGAATATAGGGAAATGATTCAAACTATTAGCTTAGCAGTCTACTGCTCCAGAGATTATGCAATACGCATACATTCTAAAAAATACCGTAAATAAGAATTTCCCAACCATACAGAAAACATGAGTCTCCTAATCCTAGCCATTGAATTCCTCCATAATACAAGAAACAAGTTTATCTCCTAACCATCAAATTCCTCCATATTACACGAAAGTAAGAAATTAGTTTATACGCTAATAATCCATGTACCTCTGTCAGAGAATTCATTCCTCTGTAGGCGGGGTTGCAACTTTCGCTTTTCTTTTTTCCTTGAGAAGATTGATCAACATAGCCAGTTCTTCCGTTCTGTTCCACAGAAACTGGATAGCCTGTTTCCACGCATCAAGCTTTGAAAACCATTCATCCTGGAACTTTTCGATCATTTCATTTGCTGCAGCACGTTTCTGCTGCTGCTCCTCGAACCGCTTCCTATCCAACTCCTTGACACTAAGAACAAGACCACCACCACCAGCAACATCGCCATAGCGAGGCTTGTCACAAGGGAACTTCTTCCTGTACTCATCGAAAGAGGCCCGGCTCTGTTTCAAAGCCTTCTTATAGCCAGTGACCAACTGGGCCATCACATTCAGATCATGCTCGAAGCGTCTAAGCTCTGCTTGCCACTTATTCTGTTGCTCAAACCTGGCTGAGTTTAGTGATTGGATAATTGTTTCCTTCCCCTGCAACATGTCAGCCAAAAATTGTTTCTCCAACAGCGCATTTTGAAGTTCTTTCTCTTTCTGTTCGTAGAACATGCTAGCCTTGACCATCAAGTTCTGTATGGGTTCTGAAAAATTTGCATCAAAGACTGCCGATACAGGTGATATGTTACTATTGTTGCTGTTCCGCATCCTCTTTTGTTGATTGCTCTGCGGAAACTGCTCTTGTGCCTGCATATGGTCATTGAACCCGTCAATATCCCCAATGTGCCTCTTCCCATTATTCCCAAAGAAACATGAGCTCCCGGTCCCCAGGTCCACTCCATTCTTATGTGCATCAGCTCCCATAGCCAAGAATTCTCCGGAGGACAGGTCATGCGTGTTGTCCGTAACATTATATGTCACGGGAATTGAATTCATCGCCTGGAGAAGGTTTGTTGATGTCATCCCATGCAAAGATCCCATTTTTCCAGAGAATCCATCATCAAAGCTCACCTCATCCCTCATCTCAACATCCCCTTTATTCAAATTCTCAAACTCCATGCCCGCAAATGCACTGGAGTTACAGCGCTGTAAACAATGTGTCATCCCCGCATCCCCCTTCTCATCCCCAATCCTCCAGTTCATCTCTTCCCCACCCCTAAACTCCTCAAATGCATCATCCTCTGACTCCTCCACCTCTTCATTGCCACTATCACCCTCATCCAGATTTTCCACATTTGCATCCTCTTCAACATCCATAAGGTCATAACCACTGGCAGAGCCAATCCCCAAGCTCAACCCTGTTGCATCCTTCTCTTCCTCCCCATCTGCCTCCTCTTCCTCCCCATCTGCCTCCTCCGGCACCACCAGCACTTTCTCCTGTGTCACAACTATTGTCTCTGCAGATGGACCTGCATCTTTCTCTGCTGCAGCCACTGCTGTACTTTCATCTCCCTCCGGTGGCACCTCTGCCGCATTCCCATCATTAGCAGGCATCACCTCATGCGTAACAGCCACTCCTTCCACTGGTACAAACCCCAGCCCCAAATCATCCAAGCTCTTGCCCTTCGCATCCTCATCCGCCGCCTCCGATTCATCCAAGCTCATGCCCTTCACATCCTCATCCACCGCCTCCGATTCATCCAAGCTCGTGCCTTTTGCATCCTCATCGGCCACCTCCAATTCCTCCAATACCTTGCTCCTCGCGTCAGCATCCGCATCCACCAACTCCAATTCCTCCACACTCTTACTCCTCACATCCACATCCCCTGACTCCAACTCCTCCAACCTATTGCCCCTTAAATCCGCACCCCCTAACTCCGATTCCTCAAATCTCTTGCTCCCCGCATCAGCATCCGCATCCCCCGACTCCAACTCCTCCAAGCTCTTGCTCTTGAAATCAGCATCTGCAACCCCCGACTCCAACTCCTCCAAGCTCTTGCTCTTGAAATCAGCATCCGCATCCCCGGACTCCAACTCCTCCAAGCTCTTGCTCTTGAAATCCGCATCCCCCGACTCCAACACCTCCAAGCTCTTGCTCTTGAAATCCGCATCCGCATCTGCATCCCCATCTTCCTCGTCCATGTCCGCATCCACAGATACCTCCAGGACAACCTCCCCTCTCTCTTCTTCCTCCACCGGCTCAAACAGCTTCGGCTTCTGCGCCCAAATGAGCCTCTGCAGATACGCCGCGTAATAGCACACCCCGTCGTCCCTCTTGGGCAACTCGAGAATCTCCTTCTCGACGAGGCCCCACATCAGGCCGGCCCAGTCAACCCTATGCGCTGACCCCTCCCGCACCGCCTGCTCCGCGGCGACCACCTCCTGGGGCAGTATGCACATGTCATCGCCCTGGAACGGGAGCAGGACGTACGCCTGCATGAGCTCCAGGACGGCGGAGACCACCGCGCCGGGGTCCACGTCGGGAGGGGGAGCAGTGGAGGCGGGCTTGGACGGGAGGGAGAGCGCGCGGGCGAAGTCCGTGCGGCAGACGCCGACGCGGACGTTGCGGACGAAGCTGCGGTGGTTGGCCGGGTCGTAGTAGGCGATGAGCTGGGTGACGAGGTCGGGGCGCGGGGTTTGGGAGGGGAGGTCGAGCCGCGCGAAGTCAAGGAGGCCGAGGGCGCGGAGGGCGGCCTCGTGGAGCGATCCGGCGGCCGCGAGGGGCCGCACGGGGGTGTCCAGCGGGCGGAGGCGGAGGTGGACGCGGAGGTGCGCGAGGCGCTGCTCCGCGGCGGCGCGCAGCTTCTCGGTGAGGGGCTTCTTGAGCTTGCCGCCGGCGGGGGGCCTCCGCGGCGCCATGTCCGGATCGGGCTTCGCGGCGACAGCGGCGGGCTCCTGCGGCGGCTGGGAGGGTGGAAGGGGATCGGCGGAGTCGGGCATGGCGTTGGGGGATTTGGGGGTGCGGTGTTGTGTGGAAGGTCGCTCGGGTTTCTTTTCTTGCTCGCGGGTTTGGGTTTGCGTTTGGGCACCGATGGAGGAGATGAATAAGTTGAAGGGGTTTAGTGGAATTTGCAGGTCGTTTTTTCGGTCTATTAAACCGTGAATTTTTTTCCTTTTGTTCACAGGAGAAAGGGTTTATGTGTAGATATCCCGTCAAGACCAGCTAAATATTGAAATCCCGTGAAAATTAGGCATGGAACTATGGAAGTTTCAGAAACATTGCAAAAAAAATATCTAATGTTTCTACAAATTTTTACTCAAGTGAGCTTTTGCATGAGATGAATTGGTGTTCATATTGTTTTTTGCTGATGACTTTTGATTCTGACTTAGTAATAGTTTCTATATAAACTTGTAGAAAGAGACATTTACGTGTGATCTTAGCCGATATAAATAAAGTCAATTCAATATATATTACAATCGACTAGTAGATTTATCTTAAAAAGACATTCTATTTGAAAGGTAGGTACTGTAGAAAAATGGTTTATAGAAGCCAAAACAACGAGGGCTGATCAGTTTGATTTGATTTGATACCAAAATTGCTCCACGAAACATTGCAAAATTTGGTCATCAAACTGGGAACAATGTTTCGGACAAACATTGGTAAGAAAAGGAAATAAGCAGCAGTTGAGAAGGAAATTTTACCGAGTTTTGTAGCAAACCAAATACTTGCCCAATTCGTTCAACGCTACTGAAATTTGGTAAGCTAAACATTGGCATTAAACCAGACAACTCCTAAAATGTCGATGACTATAGGCCATGCCCTCCCATTCATCTGGTAAATTCTTCGCGAATCTTTAGGAACTTCCAAACCTCGGGTTTTACGTGTTTTGAACACACAGCCAATTTTCACTAGATAATGCCACCTGTTACACTATGCATTACAAAATGTGTTCGTGTAAACCGTCTAATTTCTAATCGAGCAATCAACAAACCCTGGACCTAGAGTATGCTAAGCCATTTGGATTAAAGAATGGAGGATAGTAATTCGAAGTTACTGCTCTTCACATCTTGTTTACTCTTTTAGTGCATGGAAGATAAAACATCACATTCCCACCGACGACAGGACTCACCGGATTATTCAAGTGATCACAAGCTTCCAAGTCAAAAATGTTGAGAGAACAGGCACACGAGTTGCTTGCTTGGTTTTATTGCAGGAACAGGGGCCAGGTTCACCCACACTGGTATTTTAGTTGCAAGGGAAAGCGGCGGTAATAATAGATGATGAAGTTTCTCTTGTCATGGACATGTCAGTCGATTACATTCACACGTTCGTGAACATGAGACTGACCCACGTTGTAAACACAAAAGAATACGAATTCTCACATCAATTGCTCGCGTCCCTGCAACCTAAAATCGCCCTAGCCTCCATGAGACAGTAACATAGTAACGTTATCAAGCAGTACCTGGCATGGACAAGCACTAGCCGTGAAGAAGATGACAATTGATCTGCTACGCATCACGAAGAAGTAAGTGGCTTAGTTTTGTTTTTTTAATCAAAGTTCTGATAAACGTTCAGTATCAGGTCCAAAAACAAAACGAACAGCAGCCAAACTTGACAGAACTAGAACCCTCATGCTCATCAAACATATAAAAGCGGCACAGTTTCAAGCTAACACCAGACGACCCTGGAGGCCTAGCCACGAGCAAACATTCGAGAAACGCAACTCGGCAATGCTTCGCGTGTTAACTAAATGTTCTCCTCCATGGGCTATTCTGGCTTTAGCATATAGCATCGCCAGTGCAGGTTCACTCCACCAGCACACAGTTCTACTCTGGGATCATCTGTTCATTGTCTGCATCACCCTCCTGTTCAATCTGAGGTTGCTTTGGAGCTGAACTGGCTCCAGGAGCCTGCTTCTTCTTGATACCACTGACAATGTCGTCAATCCTTAGAAGCATGCAAGCTGCCTCGATGGCTATCTTGAACGTCTGTGCCTTGACACTATAAGAATCCCAGATCTACGACAAGACAATATATTGTGCTGCTTAGATGTGCACGCAGAACAAGGACTCAGTAGTATGCATGCAGAGAAAGACCTACCTTCCGCTCTTTCATGTCAACAATATCACCACTCCTTCCGTCGATGCCAACCCAAGCATTTTCACCATTTGCATGCTGAAGCAACAAAAGGCATTGAAGCAATATGAAACAAGCATTAATTTTGTAATTATTATTTAACTGGAAAACAAACATTATACAGATGAAATATTAGTTGGCTTGGGGCGGGGGACTAATCCTTAAAGCTTAATTCACTGTAAGCCCTAAGGGTAAATTTGCAATGCTGTGCTATGCTATGCTTTGGAGTCTAATTACGGGGATCTTTGCCAATCCTAGTAAGTGTTTTAAATTACAGCTCCAAAAAAGATGACTTGAAGTAGCACTATATCCAAAAAATTGAAAACCAAAAGTGCTACTGAAAAAGCCATCACAGTGCCATACGAAGCCTAAGGCTCCACCTGGCTTTGCAGTGGCTTTTCAAAAGCACTACTTTATTTCTCTTTTTGGATGTCACAATTAGTTGAAAGCATCCTTTTTGGAGCTGTAACAGAAAAATCTTACTGGAATTAGTAAAGATTCTCCTACCTAACTAGATTCCATAGCATGGCTCAGCACAACCGCAAACTGACCCTGAGTCCTTTCAACTGGCTCAGTTTCTAAGGGTGGCTTATCCAAAAAGCTACTCCCTCCTCTCTTTTTTTACTTTTCACGGTCTTCGAGATACGACTTTAACCGCTACTCTTATAATTTTACACTAAGATATACTAATAAAATTATAATATTATGAAAATATATTTAACAACAAATCTAATGATATAATTTTCGTATAACCAATCTAGATAGTTTTAAATCTATTGGCGGTCAAATTTTAAAAATTTTGACAACACAGATTCTAAAAAGTCAAGTAAAAAAAACGGAAGGAGTAAAACTTAAGGTCTGTTCATATTGGCTGCCAATACGAACACCCTAACGTCTATAAACCTTTTCAATCAGGTATTACTATTCATTAGTCACTACTTTTTACTTTCACATATTGTAACGTAATTTGTATTTTATTATACCACAATTCCGTTAGTGTCAGGGGTGTGGGCCTTGGGGGCCAAGGCCTAGTCAGTTTATTATTAGAAATTAGAGATTAGATTCTATTTGAGTTAGAGATTAGTTTCCCTTGTTAGAGATATAATTAGAGATATGATATGAGTTTCCATATTATTAGAGATAGGATTGGAATTAGATTCGATCTGTTAGGGGGAGCCCATCTATATAAGGGGGCTATCGCATGCCATTGTATTCAAGGAGAATAATATCAATAGTCTTCCCCGTCTAGTCTCTCTTCCTCTCTCGTGCTACGCCGACGCCATCCGGCCATCTTCTTGGTGGTGTTTACCCTGATTCATGACAACTTGGTATCAGAGCAGTCGATCCCTTCCCACGACTTCCGCTACCATGGCTGATGACTGGAGCAAAGCGATCGCAATCTGCGATCAGATGAGTAAGACGTTGAATGAATTCTTGGAGAAGTGCAAGAATCAGAGGAAGGTGCAACGCGAGACAGCAGCGGCACCCAAGCCTTCAAAAACAGTCGACATCACCCTCACCGCATTACCTCCAAGGACATGGAGGACGAGGTTGTCCTCGCCCCCGCCGTCGAGCTCACCGGTCACGGCGAGGGCGCGTCCATCCAAGCAACCGTGGCCGAGAACGGGAAGAAGGCGGCCACGCGTGGTTGGGCGGAAGAAGATTTGACCGAGAATTTGCGCGGTCGGACGGAGCGCTGAGACCTCGAGTCCCACGCCGCCTTCTGCGCGCGCCTCAACCAACGCCGAGACTTCTTCGTTGCCACCGCCCGCCATCGGCCGCAGCCGCCGCCGCCAGATCGCCATCGAGCCACCGCCGCCACCGCCGTCTCGCAGCTGTCGCCTCCGCCGGCTCGCGTTCGTCGTCCAGCGTCACGCGGCGCCGCCGCGGCCGAGGAGATCTTGGACATCTCGCCGCCGCTTTCCGCGTGGATCCGGCGTTTACGCCGCTAAGTCGCCGGATCCGCGTCGCCGCCGTCCTGGTCGCCGGCCGCCATCTTCGCCGGATCCACGCAGTCGTTGCCGGATTCGCCGCTTCCGCATCGCTGTCTCGTGGTCGGGCCTCGAGCCGGCAAGATCTGATCCGGCCGGCGGTCTCGTCCGCTTCGGCCGCAGCCACCGGCCGCTGTCGCCGGACCATCGTCGCCGCGCCGCAGACGCCGCGCCGCGGGGTCCGCCAGCCGAAGTCGCCGTCGCGGCCGCTCCGGCGGCCGTTGCGCCTCGCCCACGCTTCCGCTACCCGCCTTCGCGCGCCGCAGCTCTCGCTCCGTCGGCCGCCAACCGCGAGCCATCGCCAGCCGGCCGCGGCCCGCTCCGACCGTCGCCAACCGCCGACCGCTAACGTGGCTGAAAGCCGCTCGCGCGCCGCCATCGCAGGCCTCCATTGCCGCGCGGCTGCCGCCGGCTCCGCCGCGCCGCCGCCGCCGCCGCCGCAGTTTCCTCTGCTTCAATCGTCCACGTGGAGACTTCAGGACAGGGGAATCTTTAATAGAAGCCTGGCTTGGTGAAAGGGGAAAAAGAGAGAGAAAAAAATTTCTTGCAGGCGTTCAAAAAAATTAAAAAAAATTAAAAAAATCAACCAAAAAAAACCCTAAACTTATTTTGCAGGCATTGTTTTAAACTTGTTCCGGTTGGATCTGGCCGATCGTCTTCATCCGCTGCAGCACCCCGCCACCGTTCGTCTTCTATATCGGCGTCGAAGGTCTTCCATTGGCCGCCGTCTAGCAGCTCGAGGACGAGCTGCATGTCCGAGAGGGGGTGTGGGCCTTGGGGGCCCAAGGCCTAGTCAGTTTATTATTAGAAATTAGATATTAGATTCTATTTGAGTTAGAGATTAGTTTCCCTTGTTAGAGATATAATTAGAGATATGATATGAGTTTCCATATTATTAGAGATAGGATTGGAATTAGATTCGATCTGTTAGGGGGAGCCCATCTATATAAGGGGGCTACCGCATGCCATTGTATTCAAGGAGAATAATATCAATAGTCTTCCCCGTCTAGTCTCTCCCCCTCTCTCGTGCTACGCCGACGCCATCCGGCCATCTTCTTGGTGGTGTTTACCCCGGTTCATGACAGTTAGTCGCATGACGGTCCGAATATTGCAGTGTCTTTTATTGCACCGTCTTTGTTACATAATGCACTAATATTCATCAACCGCTTCTATCAGTCACTACTATTCATCAGCCGCAACCAAAAGTCATCAGCAAAAGCTAATATAAACAGGCACTTAAACCCATCTTCCCCAGCTATTTTCAAGGCTCAGCTTATGAGACTTTCATCTATATATTATCTCAGCAAAACACACTAAACAAGATTTACAGTTGAAATGCGAGTCCCCTTCTTAATTTTTTGACAATGTCAGCTTTGGATACTTCCAAGAGAGTAAAATCTCAATTAGAAGAAATAAGGAGTTACCTTTCCCTGGAGTTGTGTCATTGTCCTAATAACATTCAAACCACAATTTTGAGCCAAAGTTCTTGGGATCGCTTCGAATGCTAAAGCAGCAGCTTCATAGGGCCACTGATACAAACAAACAAAAAGAAAATCAGATACTCAAGCCACAACATAATCACAGAACAGATAACTACTATTGGACAAAAGGTCCATATTCTGTATAATGCCCCAACACACAACACAAAGGACACATCATATTCAGTTACGCTGTATTGGTGCACAATTTATGTGAATATACAGTAGGCCTCCACATAAATGGCTTTGTCACTCATCAAATACGAACATTAATAATTCTGGAACTATACCAGTATACCTTCTCTACGCCTTCAACTGAAGAACTCTCTTGCTTCAGTGTTGCTGATACAGTCAATTCAGTAGCACCACCTCCAGGTAGAAGTTTTGGGTTTTTCAAAATGTTCCTTGCAACAGACATGGCATCCTGTGAATAAAAAAGAAAAAGGTGAGGGCAGACCTTCCTAAACAAAATAACTAGGACCAAGGGAACGGGAACAAATACCTGAAGGTTCCTCTCAACCTCATTCAAGACATCCTTGCTTGCTCCCCTTAATAGAACAGTGCATGCCTTAGGATCTTTGCAGTCGACAATGAAGGCAAAGAATTCATCACCTATCTTCTTGACCTCAAAGAGGCCAGCTCCTGTTCCCACATCCGATTCTTGAAGCTCCTCTGGCCTGTTCACTATAACTGCTCCACAAGCCTTAGCAATCCTATTGTTGTCAGTCTTCCTAAGTCTACGGATTGCACTAACACCAGCCTTGCTTAAATAATGGATAGCAAGATCACTGAGACCTTTCTCTGTGATTACTAAATCAGGCTTGAATTTTAAAATTTGTGCACAGAGGTTCTTTATGTATTCTTCCTCCATCTCTAACAGAACCTGCCTGCAATAGCATATTTACAAAATTACTCTACGCTGCTGATCCATAGCAATTCAACAAGAATATAGTTCATGAAAACAAATGTGCAGGAAAATTTGAATTTATACAGCACTTACCAATCCTCTTCCTTCATCAACTCAGCATTGGTCTGATTTTCTCCTTTCTTGTACTCAACAGGGCAATCCAGCAGGATGATACGTGGGTTAACTATCTTCCTTCTCATTTTTCCAGGAGCCACAACATCTTTATTGATCATAACTCCTTTAAGAACCCTCGAATCCTCCAACTGGCCACCAGGAACCTTCTCCACTTTGATATATTTCTTGATATCAACTTCACGCATACCTTGACCTAAGTCGACACCTGCCGTTGTAGTAGCATCTATAGCAAGATCCTGAGTACAGCAAGACAAAATGTCAGACAATCTATAAATTGAACTCATAAAGTGAATTTAGCCGGTAGTCAACTTTTACATAGAAGAAAGGTACTTACAGCAATAAGGTCACCGAACTGGCCAGTGAATTTTGTACCAATGGAACTCTTCACCAGCCCTAGCATAGCCCCACCTACATCATGGTGCATCTCAGAGGCGTCAGTTTACCACAATAGAACATGATCTATGCAAGAAACAACCAATTTCTCCGGAAGAACAGATTATATAATGTTTGTAATAAGATGAATGCAGACTTACGGTCATTCACATCAACAGGCATTGCAATTTTGTCAAGGACAGCTATAGCATTATCAATAGCTTTGTTGTATGCTAAAAATGAGAAACAATAAAAGCTTCAGAACAGATAAAAAATCAATGAAGGAAAAAATCAAGTCTGAATACAATATTATTAGGCCCTGAGACCTGAGCACTGAGCAAACATTACCTCGGCAAATAACAGTGGGATGGTAGTTCTTGTCAATGAATGCTTCTGCAACATGGAGCATCTCACCAGCTAAAAAAAATATAAAAAGTCAGTACGTCAGGAAAAAAGGCTCGAACCTAATAAATTTGCTTGCCCACAGATAACTGATTTAATGGTATCCATTGATCTGATAAAGGACATTTAACTATAAGGTTACCACTATTCTACCTCCTATCTAATACCAACGTATCAAATGCGAGTATAGCCATTCTCATGAATTGTAATAACGCAGGATTAGCTTAAACTTTGCAGTCAAATAATTTTTTTCCAGTTTATACTAATAGTCATATGCTAAGTTCGACCAGAAACAGATTTGACAGTTATACCATAGATGATCTCATATGGCATGCTTTATGAAAAACAATGAAACTGAAATGCATGTAAACATGGATCTTGTTATTGATCAAAACTATCAAAAAGGAATGTTTCACAGGGAACATGCTTACCTAGAACAATGACAGATGTTGTGCCATCGCCCACTTCTTCATCCTGTGTACGGCTTAGCTCAATCATAGACTGCCCAAAATGGATCAAAAAAACAGATAGATTGGTTATGAATTCATCCATTTTACAACAATTAGTGACAACCCATTAATAATCTCATAAGCAGTAACTGAAGAACAACATTCCACATACCTTGGCAGCAGGATGTGCAATGTCTATTTCCCGCAATATAGCATTCCCATCATTAGTAACCACAATACCTGCAAAAGCAGAAATAAGTCAAATACAATGAAACCTTGCAAAGACAAAGGAAGTAATGCAAACATGAATGTAAAGTCATCTACAAAGTTGCAAACAGACTGTGAAATTATATTAAATCTCAATTCTCAGCATAATGCATCATGCAAACAATTCCTCACGGTCATTTTAGATATGAAGTTCTATGCAAATGAAGGTGCAAATAGTATTTGACACAGGTAAGCCTAAAAGGTCCGGCAAGCACTCTAATGAGGTGCAAAAGTTTGCTCTGGTTATCCATCAAGCAAAACCAGTTCATAAGGATCTCATGCAAAACTGGCTACTCCCTTCGATGCAATTGCCTATGGGCGTGTATCTTTGTCCTCCTTTCTTTTGTAAATATTGTTCCCTATTACTTATTACATTAATATAGCCAAATTGACAGTTTCATAAACTATATGCAGAAGATTACTGTCCCAAATGCACTAATGATAGTTGCGCCATTAAAGAAAGGAAAAAGACAATGAGTTCATACTGCAACAAAATTAATTTCCAAATTTCAGTAATGTGAATATTTATACAAGGATCTGAAACCCCGGGCATTTAGGCAATAGAGCCACCAAGATCTTCAGTATTTTCTAGGTCAAATATTTAGTGAAAAGCACATAGTCAAGTCCTTACTCCTCAGGAAGCACACTATGGGCCTGTTCTTTTTTGCTGCGGCTTGTGACTTTTAGGCTGTTCGTGTGAAAGATTACAGAGTAACTGAAACTCACATGCCGTTTTTGCTGATATAAATGAAATCGGTACAATATGTACTACAATTAACTAGTAGGCCCCATCTTGAAAAAACACTCCGTTTAAAGAGTTAGTTACTATAGAAAAGCCAAAAGCTGAAAAAGAACAGACCCTATAATCATTGGGAGAAGTAGGCATAAGTGTAACATAATAAGCAGCAAACAGAAAGATTCACATTAGTCATCCTTTAATCAAAACAATAATACATAGGCCTAACAGTTGATCTAAATAGCAGAAATTCCAGAGAATCCATAGGCCTTGAGTTTAAACAGAAAGGGCCTCCATTGAAAGATTAAGACAGGTTAGCATGCCACACAAGATGAATGATGCAAGAATGATCCAATACGAAATAGAATGAAGAATGAACTAAGTTCTTTCAGCACAAATTATTAATATGAGTTCATAACCATCTAATAGACTAAGTGCAGACAACAAAAGTGTAGCACTACAATGTATAGACTAGATAAGAGTCTATGCAGTACCTCCACCAGCATCCAGAAGCATCTTCAACATGGACCGCGGACCCAATGTAGTGCGTATGATGTCTGCCACAGCCTGCACAGCAAAAAATCACATTTTTACCTAACAGTAGAACAAAATACGAACAAATGCATTAACTGTTGTCATCACAAGTCACAAATTTAAAGTTACGTCTTACTTTGTTGAGATAAAACAGTGTTAAGTCAAAACTAACCTGCCAGGCAACCGAATAACCAAATACAGGGTGCCACATTCAAAACGTCAATTTAAACTACTAAGAAATCTAAGACCCCTATGCGTTGTCCAGAGCAAGGAGATAACAAAATACTTTGGCATCTTGAATAGCACCACTTGAGCAGAACTATGCAATCAACAACTAAACGTAATGCTTACACTGAGCAGCTATCGGCTAATTGACTACGATCTACCGTGTACTGCCTGGTAATCACCAACATTCAACAAGACCACACGGAACTAGTGGAACAAAGCTTAAGAGCGCACACCTTGGCGGCCTGGATGTTTGCATGGTGGACCTTCGTGCCCGATTCCCGCTTCAGCGAGTCCTCTGCTCAAATTGAAACAAGAAACACACAAAATTCAGGGAAATTTTACATACATAAACATAAACGGGTGAGATCAGATCAGAATAAAAAAATCTTGCAAAACTGAAGCAACAAAACCAAATCGTGGATTTCTAGCACGGGATCAAGTAAATTTCCACATAAGGAGTTCAAGAAACAAAACATATCAAAACCTAAAAGCGAGAAAACATCGTTTCTTCGAAAAATCCAGGGGGAAAACCGGAGGCGCGGGAACCCTAGGAGCCGGGAGGGGGTTGGAGAGGCGAGGGGCTCTTACTCAGCACGAGGACGGGGGCGTGCAATGCCATGGCGATCTCGCGCGAGCCTTGAGGGGGCAGGAGGCGGCGAGGAGTTGGGGAGGGGGGAGCAGAGGAAAGGAGAGGAGGGTGGTGGTGGTGGCTGCTGCGCCGCGCGATCCTTCGAGCTGGAGGGTTTGTTTGGGTTTTGAAGTGAAACCCTCGTCGCCTCGAGAGGGTTCGCTGCTCACGTGCTCCCACCGTGCGTCTTTGGGTGCCCTGGAGTCCTGCCGCTGCCGGTGGGGCCGCTGATTGGGCGGCACTGTGATGCTGCCTATACTTACTTTTTTTTACCTAGTAGAGGAATTTTTTTATAAATAATTCATATTTTATTGAAATAACAGAAATATACCCGCGTGAATATTTTTGTAAAAATGGGCTCCAGTCGCCGAACCGTCGAACGACTGGAACCTATCATCCAATGGCAACGTGACACGCAAGCAATCCGCTTGCCATTGGACGAAATAGTTACAGTCGCCGAACCACCGGGTGACTGCTTCTAGTCGCCCATCGGTTAGACGACTGCAGTTCTAGTCGTTGAAGGGTTGAACGACTGAAAACGCATATAAAAGGACCGCACGGCCGAGCGGGCGCTCACCCGCGCGGTGAACGACCAGAGGGGAAAGAAAGAGAGGAGAGGTTTCACGAATTTTATGAGATAAATATTTTTGTATGTTGTAGTTTATTTTTTGTACCCGGCTGGCTGGCGCGCGGACCTACTGGACAGGTTCCAAGGAGTCCTTCCGCCTAGCGCCGCGGAGGAGTACTACGTCTTTCCGCCGAGTCAGACACACGGGCCATCATTAAGGTGGCTCTCACAGTTCTGGGTACGTGCCTGACGCTCTTTCCGTTCGATCCTCCATGCTTTCATTTTCTCTATACTGTAGTAATAACTTTTTGATTGTATTCAAATGGAGCAGATGGACTCGCCCATAGATGAGCAGCAGGTCTCGCGGCACTTGGAGGTGTACTTGCTGTGCTGTTTGGTTGGGTGCTCTTCACCACCAACCACAGCAACACCGTCGATGCGCGCCTCATCATTCACGCTAGGCCCATTGCCAAGGGGGAGGCCCCCTAGATCAGCGGGGGTTCGACCGCACTTGCTGTGACCTATCGTGGCTTGTGCGACGCGTGCGGTAGGACCAAGGCGAACTCGGTCCTCGCGGGGTGTCCACTGCTATTACAGTTGTGGTCGTTCGAGTGCTTTAGCCTTGAACAGCCCATGCTCGAGGACATGACTCCGTACGGGGCTAAGATGTGCTCTGGGGCGATGTCGACCGGCCTACAATGTGATCTCTCTGGTGTTGTAAACGGGTAAGTAGTCTGACATGTAATTAATTCCTTCGTATTAAGGATGACGTATATAACATTTGTTGTTCCTTGTAGGTACAGTTCACACACGTTCAGGTTATGCGAACATATCTACCCTTCATGGAGCAGTTGGACCGCCTCACGGTTGAAGACGTGTGCTGGAAGCAGTACTCACCTGTGACACTGCAGAGACGTACTCCTGACGGGTTGTCCTCATTGTGCTGGCATGACCGAGATTTTTGGCTGATGCACCGGAAGTTCGTGTACAACGTCTTCGTTGAGGACTACATGGCGCATCATGTAATGTGCCAGTTCGGCCTACGTTAGGTCATCCTAGTACCAGTCAGGTGACCGGTGCCGCAGAATGTTCACACGTGAGTGACCACATCACAGGACTCTCCTTTTACTATTAATTCGTTTGACAACTTGTAATGAATGCTACCTCCTGCAAGCACTCTAGGAATGGAGTCAAATGCAGCACGGATTGGACAACGAAGATGGAGGGGTGGACAACCCAGTGGGAGGGCGCACTACAGGACTACGTGGAGGAGGCCACCCCCTACAACAGTAGTGGGTACGGTGAGTACCTACGTTGGTATCAGCCTCAACCACGTACTAGGCTGGTACATGTTGTCGCCCAGCACACGTCGCAGCACCGACAGACACGTACCCCGCGTACCTCATGCTGGATGCTCACACCGCGGTACGTTACATAAAATTTGTAAATGTTCGCTTCTGGCAATGCCACTAATAGGATTTACCTTTTTGTGTTTTCCTTACAGGCTGACGTCAGTGCTGCGATTTGGAGGGAGTCTCACAACATGGCAAATAGGATCGCCAGAGGTGTGGAGGTGACACAGGAGGAGGTGGTGCAGGCTTTGCGTCGTATGTAGGCCTTGGGTGCACGTGTCATCAGCCTATTGTCGTGCAGGAGGCTATTGGAGGTCTGCACGCCTGTGCTCGGTGCACACATGGTGTGTCCATCGGGGCCGCCCCTTTTGGCATGGCACCGCGTGGGGGTTCTGCATGGACACGTCCTATACCACCTCAGCCTGATGAGGTCGACGGGTCAGCTTGGGCACGGCCCCCTACACTGCCAGCACCGCAGTTTAGCCGTCCTCCACACTTCTCTGGCTTCCCCACGCAGGGTGTGTACGCCATGCCATACGTCTCTCCAGACGGCTTTGACCACGCCATGGTGCTAGTCGAGAGTACGCTTTACCTCTTTTCGGTTTTCTCCCATCCCTTATTTGATGAACTGACAATATTTACACCGCAGGTCTTATACCTATGGATGAGGGATGTGGGGTATCCTCGGGCCAGGACGACACAGATTAGTACTTTTCAGACTAGGCCGGCCAGGCAACGGGCTCCACACCTCAGGCCACACTCCCGGAGGTTCTCTCCAGGAGTGTCCTCACCGGTGCACCAATGGCTACATAGGTGACATTGCAGTCCACTCCTCTAACTTTGGGATGTGTGCAATGGTCTCCTAACCGTCTTATCTTGTCGAGGATGAGGAAGATGGCCAAGCAGGGCCGTATGGGAGGACACAGACACGGAGACAAAGGGGGTCAGGGTGGTGATGGACGGGGGGCTAGGGATGCTGTTGGAGGGGGTAGTGCTGGTTGTACATTTGTTGTTCATGTGCTACTTATATTTTTTATTTATTAAGTGATGTTTGTAATACTGTTGCAATTTTAGTTGCACTTCTCTTTACGATGTTCATTTGTTCGATCCGTGTTGACGCCCGTACCACTCAATTAAATGGCAACTGCACCGATGCCCGCACCACTCGAACAGTGCACTCAATTAATGGCAACCGCACCGACGTGCAAACCATTCGATTTCGTGCTTTACGACATTGAAAAATACCACAAACAACAGGGGAAAGTACTACGATACAACCTTATACGTCGGTGCCTATAGGTGGAATGAGTCTTGTGGTACCCACATGGAGTGTTATAGAGGGGCCGCCTCGAACGTGGCTGGTCGTTATTGTAGTGGCAAGTACATGCAACTAGGGTTCGTGTAGCAGCATGTTGGATTATATGAACTTCCTATATTGATGACCTCCTCGTTGCCTCTCTTGTGCTGCATCTGTTGATGGAGGTCATCGTTGTACTCTTCGAGACTTTCAATCCGTGCCTCCAAGTCAATTATTCGCTCCCACAACGTATTCACATATCTCGCAATGTACCGTTCATGGGGAGGATCAATCCATCGCACGAAGCCGCATTTGGCCATTTGCTAGAAAGGAACGTTAACATCGAAACTCTTTTAGCAGTACTATAAAATAGACGATTGCCTAATTGTACCCCAAAGTGTGAGCACCTGCACGACCGCGTCCTCCATATGTCTGCATTTCGGCCACACTGGCTAAGCATGCCTGTTTGGCAACAAGCGGTAGTTAATACCGATATCCTCCCTCCTTTCGAGCGGAAGGTCTCCCTTGGTGACCTATGTTCGACTGGCCCCTCGACGTCTGTCATGATATCTTATTCTAGGATAGAGAAGATAGTTGTTCCTACTATCAATGGCTCGGGCATGCATTTTAGAGCCCATGGGGTGTCGCGATGTGCTTTATGACACGGGGTAGCATTGCACAGCGAAAAGACCACAAGGGTCAGCTTTGTGCAGTGAGAAGATCAGACAGTCCAGGTTTACATAGTGACTACACCAGACAAGACAGCTTTACGCAACGACAAGACCACATGGGCTAGCTTTGCGCAGCGACATGACTACATGGGTTAGCTTCGCACCGCGACAAGACCACAGGGGCCAGTTTTGCACAGCGAGAAGATCAGATGGTCGACCTTTGCGCAGTGACTACACCAGACGAGATAGCTTTGCATAGCGACAAGATTACACAGGCCAGCTTTGTGCAGCGACATGACCACATGGGCTAGCTTTGCGCTGCGACAAGACCACACGGGCCAGCTTTGCGCAGTGAGAAGATCAAATGGTCCAGCTTTGTGCAGGGACTACATTAAACGAGATAGCTTTACGTAGTGAGAAGATCAGATGGTCCAGCTTTGTGCAGCAACTACACCAGACGAGACATCTTTACGCAATGACAAGACCATACGGGCCAGCTTTGCGCAGCGACATGACCACATGGGGTAGCTTTGCACCACGACAAGACCACATGGGCTAGCTTTGCGCAGTAAGAAGACCAGATGGTCTAGCTTTGCATAGCCAGTACACCAAACGAGATAGCTGTGTGCAGCAACAAGACTACACGGGATAGCTTCACGTAGTGACAAGACCAAAGGGTGCATCTATGCATAGTGCGAAGACTTGACTAGCCAGCTTTGTATACCGACAAGACCACACTAGATAGTTTTATGCAGCGACAAGATCACACATGCTAGCTTTGCGTAGTGCCTACATCAGGTGGGGCAGCTTTACACAGCGAGAAGACCACACAGGGTAGCTTCATGCAGCGAGAAGACCACATGGGGCCCTATAAAAGGACGTGAAAGAGATTTCAGAGAGAACACTACACAAGCAAACCCAACACTACAGCGGAGTTTTCTTCACCACACCGGGATAGACGATAAGTAGAAGAAGCAATGGGACAAGATGATGAAGCAATAGGAAGAGACCCGCAAACTAGCAAGGTCAGCTACCGCCCGCAATGAAAAAGCAAGGGCCACTGTGGGCCCAGGCCAAACAAGCCGAGTGTGCTATGAGGTTAGCTCCCCGCAATGAATTTCACTCATAGCAACAACCCCATCTTGAATGTTCCTACCGAGCGTTCGCCGCAACACCCGTCCGAGGGGGAGACGCCGCCCCTATGTTGGTGCCGGGACCCGTGTAAGTTGTTTAAGTCTAAACATCGCCTTAGCTTGGGTATACGTTACTGGGGTTGCACAAACTACTCTAGTGACTATCCCGACCACCGTCGGGACACCATCAGCTATTGACAGCCAGTAAGGACCAGTAACACTATGTTCCCCCTACGTTTTGTCCTTTAAAGTATACACTAATAACCTCTTCCGTGTACGCACAGTCTCCGAAACCCCTATGTAGCTACCGCAAATGGATCGATCTTGAGATCCACCCAAAGAACTAGTGGGCTCTTGACTTTGAGGAGTGGAACGTCAAAAGGTCCTGCAAGATCTGGGAGGAGGAGCGCCATAAGGACAAGCAAACCAAGTATATATATCGGGAGATCAAAGCTCATCTCGAGGAGTGCATGCGCAAGGAGTGCGAGGCTCGCGAGAGGGAGCATGAGAAAAGAGGGAAATAGCAGCCAAGACAAAAGATGTCACTGAGGACTTCAACGCCAAGCTCACAAGGAAGGGAAAATAGCCCTGGTCCATGCAGTAGGTCGAACTATCCCACACTAACTACTCCCCCGAAGGTCGAATTTAGTTCCATTTCAAAAAGGCGTATATGTATCATAGGAGCAATTTGGTTTGTTGCATCGTACATGATGCTCTTTGTTATGTATGTAATCAAACCCTATGCGTCGTGTTACTCCCAACTATACTATGAAGTCTATTTTAATTCAGACAAGTATATTTCCTCATCTTTTCGCATTCAGTTATTTCCGTAGCAAGTCATCCTACAACATTAACAAACCAGTTCTCCTCCGTGTACGAATTCTTAGTTACATCATAATATCACTTACCTTCGTACTTATCGATCGTTGTTATTTCAATCATTCTTAAAAATTTCACAAAATGTCTTGCACCACAACAACATACAACGAACGTAAACTCTTATTGTGAATCCAACAGATTATCTACCATTCATAATCTACGAAAATCATAAATGGATTAACCCACACTACCACTAGGAATGGCTTGTTTGTAGTCACTGCACAACTGAGTGACTGCAATTGTAGTTGCCCGGCCGCTAGGCGACAGGCTGCAGTCACCAAAACATTGGGCGATTGGAACCTGTCGCCTAATGGCCCATGGCGTTATTGTAGTGGCAAGCATATATGCAATTAGGGTTCACGCATTAGTATGTTGGATCATACGAACTTCCTTTGTTGATGACCTCCTCGTTGCCCCTCTCGTGCTGCATCTGCTGACGGAGGTCATCATTGTACTCTTCGAGACTTTCAATCTATGCCTCCAAGTCAACGATTCGCTCCCACAACATATAAACATAGCACCCTCAGCAAAACAGAATGTATGCATAATTATTATGGTATAAATATACAGAGAGAAGGGTAAATTCTCTCAAAAATTAACCAACACGTAACACTGCTACATGTTTACTATGAATGGTACAATTCTCCTTACCCCATAAAACTAACTTCAGACATGTACACAACCGTAGATTTATTCCAATGCTCACTAATTGCAAGAATCATGCTCCTCTGGTCATAAACTTGAGATAGAGATCAATTATGTTGTGTTACTTAACATTGTCATATGTTTCCTTTTAAGCTAATGGAATTATCGAGCAATGCAAGAAGCAATGAATATTAGAACCTAGGGAGGCAAGGAACTAAAGGGGCAGTAATCACTTATCTTTATGGAAATTGAGAAGGGATTTCCTTTGATAAAATCAATCAATTCAGAGTAGTAATCACTCATCAGCAAATTAATCAAAATTCACTACCAGACCAATTCATCTATGGCACAAAAAAGAGAGCAAGTGTAACCTTATAATTTAGAAGAGCATTGACACAAGTACCTGCTAATGAGAAGCTCAACCATGTCAACCAGCGATGACAGCCCGCCCTTCAGTGCCAGCAACCTCAGCAATGGCTTGTTATCAGAGGAAGAGGAGGACGAACTTGCAGAGGAGCAAGATGAATCTTAGAGGGGAGCGTAGGCTTCAAGCGCATGGATGGCACCTTCCTCTTTTGCCCCACCCTCTCCTCTACCTGTCCAATGCCAACTGTAGCCCCAATCCAAATTCCTTTGCCTTTACTTGTCATACCTCGCCTGCTCATCCCCTGCCTCTCCCTCATGCCCCTCAGCACCACCACCAACAACTCTGCACCCTCGCCTTCTGTTGGACCGATGAAAGCAATGGTTTAAGAAGCTTTTTTTATTCCCCCAAGTATTCCAAACTTTCATTCAAATGACTATCAGAGTCATCAAGCTCAGATCACCCCTCCTACGAAAGAATAACAGAAATCTAGATTCAATAAGAGCTAACAACCAAACTTATCTTTTGTTCCGATAGTATCAGACTTAGAATTCCGGTATGACCACGTCGTTACTACCACCAACTAGGGACCAGTATGACTACTCAGGGGTGGCCAGTATTACTGCTTGCCCTGGTGGCGGTCTCAGGGGTGGCACATTCCTGAGCCCATCCTGGCATGGCCATCATCGTTGTCGGACATGGTCGAGTGGTGAAAGACCGACCCCCTTTGTTCTCCAGGTACCTTAGGAGGATTGGCCTCTCAACGATCCATACATTCTAGTTCTATGGTGAGCCGAGTTGCTGCCCATAGCGAGGATGATGCACATTGGATGGACGTTCGTGCTGAATTCACTACTTCTGTTAGCACTTATTGATTGGTAAGGCCGGAGACCCATACGTTGTATTTTCGGTGAGGGGAAATGACCATCACCCTGTAGGATGTTGTGTACCTCATTGGTCTGCCAATATAGGGTCGTCCCATGGTTCCACCTGCTAGATCACTCAATTGGAAGGCACATATACTACACCGGTTTGGTTATCCCATTTCATGTAAGTCCCCTAGAGTGCCACATTTGTGGCTACAACAGTACAGACAATGCCTAATAAACATGCCTACACATGTTGTGAGGTCCCCCAAGTGGATTACTTGTTCTTCATGTTCAGGTGGGTTATGTTTTCTATGACTCAGGGAGATTGGGTGTACCCCAGCTACATCTGCATTTCTGAGTCCCTAGTTGACGCCGAGGATGATGATGATGTCTCGATGTATAGGTAGGGCATGACTATTCTGTGAACGACCTACAGGGCTTTGTGCAACAGCTCGCAGTGTGCCACTGGCGTGCCAAACCTTATCGGTTGCTATATCTTGTTGCAGTTATGGTCGTGGGAGTTCCTTGTTGGTTAGCCATATTTTTGGGTGCAGGTGCACCCGTACCAGTTGGACGTACGGTTCTATAGTAATGACAATGGCGATGATCTAATGGACATGACCACAATGGGTACTTGTTGGACTACCAGCGAGCTAAGATGGTATAGGGAGAGACCACGACGAGTGTACCCAGATTTTCACAACACATTCGAGACTTGGACGAGGGTAGCATCATGTGGACAGTGTGGACCGCAGAGTTCATTTTTGTGATAGCTCCTTTTAGACTATCAGAGCAGTGTGAGTAGGACAGAAACTACTGGCTCACAACCTACCACCTCATCTTCCCACATATGGTGGAGCTGTACGCACCCCAACGAATCATGAGACAGTTTGGGCTTCACGAGCAGGTGCCACTAGCACTGTGTTGACTACTATCTGACCACATTCATTTGTAAGTATATTTATTTGTTACCTCATTGCATACCATTCGTGTTTGTTTATTTCCCTACTGAAGTAATGGTTGGTGTGTACTCCTTTTTTCCATAGGCAATCGAAGAAGGGATGAAAGAGCGACGAGTGGATGGAGATACAGGTCCCATGGATGTTGGGTTAGGGGCTATAACATCCTAATTTTCAGAGCATTTTTGAAGCTTTTAAAATAAAATTCATAATTTGGATTTTTCTGGAATTAATTAAAGCTTAATTAAAATTTTTATTAATTAAAATTATTTAATATGACTAAATTAAACTTGAAAATTTGTTGAAAGTATTTTATTTGGGTTCCTTGTGTCTCAAGGATTGTTCTGGAATTTTCTAGATTTATTTGCTATTTTCTAGAGCTCAAATGAATTTAGTTGAATTTCTAGAATTAGAAAAATCCCTAAAAGGCCAAGCGGGCCGAAGCCCGGCCCAGCCCACCTTCTTTCGTCAGTCCAACGCAGCCCACGCCACACGTCGTGCATTCGCGCAGCGACTGCCCGTCGGATGGTCGCCACGCGTCGCCCATCCACGCCATCTTCTCGCCACGCCCTTGCATCCTGGCCGTTGGTTCATTCTGTGCCGCTGACAGATAGGGCCTACCTGTTAGATCTGTCATCTCCGGCTGGGACTCCTCTGTCTCCAAGTCTGCTCGCTCACCCATGTCCATCTCGAACTCGCCGTCGTGCACGTCCCAGAGTCCTCGGCATTCGTGCTATAAAAGGGCGTGCCCTCTCTCGATCTCCGCATCCCCTGAGTCACCGCATCTCTACTGCTGTTCACCGAGCTTGTGTGCTGTTGAGCCTAACCGCCGTCATCTCTGGTGTCATTTGCCCTCGCCGCCGCCGTCCCCTTCATCGCCGATGTCATTTGCCGACTTTCGTCCCCTCGTCACCGATGAGTTGTTCGCCGTCTGCTTCACTGCCAATGAGTCTCCACCATTCGCCATTGTCCATCCTCACCACTGCCATCTTGTCGGCTAGTCCACCGTTGCCCGCTCGCTCGCCTGCCGTGCCACCCTCAGTTCCTGTGCCCTCGCCCCGGTTCCCACGCCCGCCGACGTTAGTCGTGATGCCAGACCGCATCCGCGCCGCGCGACTCTTTGTCTCCTCCATGGACATGGTCCACCGTACACCGAGCCACTAACGTGTGGGTCCCACATGTCAGGATGCCTATTTCGTAGACTGTGAACTGATCGAGCCGAGTCAGCCGCCACCTTACCTGCCACATCAGCCCTAGCCGCCACGTCAGCAAGCCCAGTCACTATGCACTATTCCATGAGCTGAGTTGACCATAGACTAGCCTCTCCCTGAACCAGGTTCATAACACAGTAACCTTTTCCAATTTTCAGCCTTTTCCTTCAGATTAGATTTTCTGAAAACCCGTTTTTCTCCATCCTAGCTTCAATTGACCCGATTCTTTTTTCTAAATTTATATAAAATTGAGCTCTATTTTTGTTCTAGTTTTGTAGTTTTTAGGGTATATTTGAATTTATTTTGTGTTTGTTTCATTTTCTCTCTCGTTAGATCACGTTTTCGAAGAAGCTCAAGTAAGATTTGAAGATCAAGAGTCATTAACTGAGCAAGGCCAAGGCAAGTCATGTCCTTTGATCATGTTGAATCTAGTTTTTAAATCTATTATTTATTATTTTGTTTTAAATTATCATGCATTGCTATTTTATTATAAACCTATTGGTAGTTAATGCCCTAATTGATTAATTCCTCCTTGATAATTTAAATGACATGATTCCATTGTCACCATAGGATGGGTAATTATCTAATGATGCAATATTGGTTGTCACATAGGTTGTACGTTTAAATTGCTTAGCCGTGCTTATAGTAACGTTGGGTTTATCATAACATGTAATTAATTAAATTTGACTTAATGATATATTGGAATGTGCTGGTCAGCCACAGATATAAAATTTGAGTACCATGACATGGGTAGTGTCATTGGTGTTGATTATACAAAATAGTTTTCACTTGGGCGAATGGTCGTGCAATAAAACGGGTGCAGTTTGCATATTAGGATGCGGATGTTTCACCTAAATAGTGTCTAAGGACTTAACTTTGTGCACCATTGATCTGAATCTTATCGTACAACCATGTGTCCAGTATGGAATGGACCTGGCTAATTAATTTGTGATGTTTCAATTTTGGTTCCGCCATTGAGATGTCAGTGGGTGTCATTGTACATTCCACGGGGCGCAAGAGGGGCAATTATCGACTAGGTGGTTAGCCTACTTGATGACAAAACCTCAGTGAGGTGGAACTAGATTGAGATTGAGCATTGTAAAGGCCTTGTCATAATCTCTCCGCCGCACACCAAAAGAAGTGTGTTAATCTAGTGGCAATATGAGATGATCATGTCTTGTGGGTAAAGTTGTACATCCTCTGCAGAGTGTAAAACTATTCGAATAGCCGTGTCTCCGGTTATGGGCAATGCTCAGTGATTTCACATGAGGGGTAGAGTTTTCATAAAAATCTGGATGGATTAAGTTTGGGGGAAGTGAATGGTTAATTCACTGGTGGTTCATTCTGTGAATGGTAATTCATAGGTGGTTCATTAGAGTGAATAGTTAGTTTACTTGTGGTTGCTCTCAATTCCTTTGATTATTTACTTATTGATCATTTCCAAGATTTGTGTTTTCAATCTATTTATTGTATTTACTTTAGATTGTTGCTTTCTGTAAATTAACCTTTCAGCCATCCTTTGGTAAGTTTTGCATACTATATTGTATCTTTGTTACAAATGACTTGCTGAGTACTCCATGTACTCATGGCTTTATCCATATTTACTCAATTGAGGAAGAAGGACCAGATCAGCAGGAGGTACCAAAAGGAGGATACTTCGAAGACTTTACAGATTAGGACTTCGCTTCCCAGTCAATTGCCTATGGGCATTTCGAATGGCTACTACGCTTATTTCTGTTTTTCCACTGCAAGTGTCTTAAGCCATTCAGTCTTATATCTGTAAGCTTGGCCATAAGGTCGCAACTCTGATAATTATTAATAATATTTAACTCTTTTCTTAGTAAATTGTGATATGGTCGATATTTCATCTTTGTTTATACTATGTGCATTAGCGTGATTCTGGACTAGTGCAAAATACATAGGAGAGTCTGGAATCAGCAGATTCAGGTCTTGATAGGGGTAGTCAGCGAGGACGCAAGTTGAGCAGGAGAGACAGTTGTATGACCCAAGCACGTACCGTTTGTTCTTGGAGTGGTACGTGTTGCGAACCTGTTGCAGACTTATGCGTCTCCCTACATAGCCCCCCATGCAGGCCATGAATGCCGACAAGTTGGTACTTGGCCCAGACCAACACTGTGCAACACGATAAGACAAAGCAGTAAAAAGACTTGCAGTTCGCATTTGTATCCTACCGTTCGAGCATACACGCCTAGCATGTTTCATCCGTAGTTGCAGGCCGACCGGTTGTGCCACATTGTGTTGGAGAGTCGAGTCGCACTGTGCCGCAAATAGTTGAGCAAGATCGAGTGATTGCCGGGGTCCGTCCGCAACATGTATGAGGATGCCAAACATGCATTGGGCCCATTAGCTGCAGCCATGCTAGCAACGTGTTTATCCCAGGGGCGACGAGCCACTACATCGTTTGTCGGTAGCTTCGTCTGCACATCTTAGCTCATCGGCGTACCTGCTAGCCTCGGTCGTTCCCAACTCGTATAACACACTGCTTAGGTTTGATGATTTTATAGTCTGCTGCAATCCACAAGATACTTTTTTTCCCATTGATCTTCAGACATGTCATCTTCATTTAGGACATTTGTGCCAACATTTCTCTCCTCCTGTCTTCGTCGTGGAGGCAACCTGACCCTAGACCACCCTTGTCGGGGGATGGGAACGAGGGACCACACTACTTTCGTCCTCGTCATGGAGACAACCTGATACACAGGGCACCACATGCACCGATATCGACTCCCCTGTCCGAGATTGCGAGGTGTGTGGACCATCCGTATCTCCGGCAGCGTGATGAGTTATACGATTAGACTTACGACAACTACACGATCCACCAGTACGGCACGGACTATACGGCATCGGGCTTTACTACAGTCGGCTACCATGGACCAAAGTACTTGGGAAGTTCATCGTTCATGCAACACACTTCACTGGTGCTTATAAGGCCCTGTTTGTTTTGGCTTTTTCAGTGGCTTATAAGCAAAAAAAACCTAAGCCTAAACAAACGGCTGGCTTTTGTACTAGGCTTTTAAAAAGCCAAAAGCCACTGTATAACTAAAAGCCAAAAGCCAGTTGAAAGGAGCTTTTTTTGGCTTTTGCAGAATAGAAATAACGTTTTGCCACTGAACTTCGAAAGATTTACACACAAATGCCATTGGTATATAAACCGTTGGCCGTTCGGCCGTTCTCTCCCGATCCCGTTCAGCAGACCTCTCCCGATCCCCCCAAACCGAATTGTGTGATTAGGGTTGCGGCGCCGACGACCTGCGACACCACCGTCCTCCCGCGACCCGAGACCCCGCCGGCGACCTGCGACCCCGTTGGCCTCATCCGCCGTCCTCCGACAAACCCCGCTGGCCTTATCCGCCGTCCTCCGATAAATCCCGCCCGCGACCCGCGACCCTGCTGGCCTCATCCGTTGTCCTCCGATAAACCCCGCCAGCGACCGGTGACCCGCGACCCCGCCAGCAACCGGTGACCCGCGACCCCGCCGACCTCGTCTGCCATCCTCCGACAGATCTGCCGTCCTCCGGTGACCCCGCTGGCCTCCTCTTGAGTGCAACAATACATATAATAAGGGCATTTCAGACTTTCTGGTAATAAGCCACACCATTCAACCTATCAAAAAGCTAGGATACCAAATAGTCTAACTTGGCTTAAAAGCTAACTGCTTTTAAGCTGCTTAAGCCAAAAAGCTAGCTTTAAGCTATAAGCTAAAAAGCCTAAGCCTAAACAAACAGGGCCTAATTATGGGTTTTATTGTAGTTCTATCTTACATCGGCCTAACAAAACATGTTTCCCTTCACAGGACGCTAGCAATTATGCTAAGGACTGGATGCAGCTGATGTTCAACGTTTAAGAGATTGAGCTTAGTCAATTATCCAGTGCACCCATTCTCACTTGGCCACCATCACAATACGACTTGCACGCCATATGACACTCTCCAGATAGGCTGACATTCCCTCAAGATCAGCTTCGTCGCCAGAGGAAGCGGACAATAGGCAACCCTTGACCCGGTACTGCATTCGGTGCTAGCTCTTTAGTCCGAGAGGGTTGAACTTGTTTATGTACTCATTAACACTTTGTGCCTAGCAGTCCTAAATAGAATTTGTCCTAGTACAAAAAGCACATATTTTTTAGCAATATTAAATCAAAGTACATCTCTTTTACTAGTTTCCATGGGTGTTCACCTAGTTACAAAAACACACATTTTTTACTAGCCTCCCTGGCCCCTTGCCCGCGCGCCACAGCGCCCTCTTGGCGCTTTGCCAAGCGGTGGCGCTCAAAGAACGACTGTCGCTCGGTGAGGCTCTCGCCAAGTAGGGTGGCTTAGTAGCGCCCCGGGCCCACCTGCTGCCGCACCTGCTCATCGCCTCCTGCGTTCCAGCCTGCTGCCACGTGTCACCTGTCCTGCCACAGCAAGGGGGATGCAACAAGTGATATGTGTCATTTGTTGCGCTTTCTGAGCTCGGAGAGATTCTATTTTTACAAAAACGGCTGTCGAATGTTAAAATTGAAAAAAGTTGCTATAGAGTCAAATACGTGAACATTTCCGTACTCCCATCCATATGTATGAACTGTTCCCGAGTTAATACAAACACAACAAAAAGCAATATTGAATGGGGCACAACAATTTAGAATCTCCATTTTTTCCTCTCTCAAAAAAGAAAACGAGGAGAAAGAAAATGCAAGGCAAAGCACAGCACATTCCTGGGTCCACCAGCCCAGTACCCACTGGAAAGCCGAAGCGGAAGGGAGCGAAGGCGCCACAGGACGCGCCGCCGCACATTCCACCGCGACATGGGTCCACTTGAAGTCACGCTTCTCAGCTCGCGACCTTGCTGTCCCCTTCCCCTTGCTCCAGCAGGCAACGGTAACATTTGAATCCCAAATCGTCGCCACCCAAGCGAACCCAATGGCGGCATCGTCGCCTCTCCCCCTCCTCCTCCTCTTCCCCGTGCTCGCGGCCGTCGGCGGAGCCGCGGGGGCGGGAGTGGGGGTGAGCAGCGGGGGCCAGCTGTGGTGCGTGGCGAAGAACAACGCGGAGGATGGCGCACTGCAGGCGGCGATCGACTGGGCGTGCGGCCCCGTCGGCGGCTCCGACTGCCGCGCCATCCAGCAGGGCGGCGCTTGCTACGACCCGCCCGACCTCCAGGCGCACGCCTCCTACGCCTTCAACGACTACTTCCTCCGCGCCGGTGGCGCCGCCAGCCCCGCTGCCTGCGACTTCTCCGGCGCCGCCGCGCTCACCGCCCTCAATCCTAGTAAGCACTGGCCTCGGATCCTCTCGTGAATGATGCAGCATCCTCGGATTTCGAATTTATCAAGTGCATTATTTTGCTTCGTTAAATGTTGGATGCTTGACACGGAGATGTAACGGTGTGGCGTCGGTGCTGCCGCCGCCACCTGTTTTTGCAGGTCATGGGAGCTGCGTGTTTCCTTCCAGGTTAGTGCACTGCGCCTAGCCTCCATTCTTACCTCTGTACACGCTATGGTGGAGTATCAATTCAATCTTCTGGTTTCCTGCCTAGATTTTAGATATTGGTCCTATAGTTTGAGGAACTGAATATGTCATTTCGGAATTCTTCAGAACCAAAAAGTTGAATTCGAATTGGGTTGCTTCCACTCAAATTGGATATGTCTATATAGGGGACATGCCATTCTGATGGTCGGGGGGAGCAATGTAGTCAATGTTTCCGAAGTATAGCACGCATCATTTTGACAAACACCTTAAGCTCACTGCTAGCGAGTGAACATTCAGATCTCTAAAAATAAAAGCTCAGCTGAAGTACGCTACAACACCAATACTGTAACATAGCGTGCATCAAAACATCAGCTATAAGATGAACCATATCATATCTTCTTTCTCTCTTTTTTTGCAAGCTTAACAACTTTCCAGCTATTAACAAATCTCAAAATTGCATGGAAAAATATAATATATTTAAATCCTCCTTGTGGATGTTTAAAATCAATAGCTTGATGGGAGATCATATCTGGTATTTGATAAAGTCGGTACATGTGAATGCATGGGCTTCTACACGGTTGGGACTGTACATACTTGGAATGCGATACTTCTGGATTGCATTGCAGAATCATGGTACACAGTTGTGCAACACTAAGCAGGAAACTATTGTGACATGGGGTTTACACATTCTATGCACTATTTCTGAAGGTGAGATATCACACGTATTTTCAAATTTCAAGATAATGATGTTATAGATGGCCTTGGGTCACAATATATGATCCAATTGATTTAGGTTCACTATCCTGAGACACATCATGAGTATGGGTGGAAATGACCTGAGCCCCAGCTGAGCTATATACAGTTCAACTTCGCTCAATCGAAAACACCTGTCATGTGGGGGCACACATGCAGTGGGCCTGCCAAGGGCAAGGGTGAGGCAGCAGCAGGTCCTTTGGCAGCAGCATAATCTTAGGAGATAAGTCATTTGCTTTAGCCTTAAGCCAACTAGAGATAAGATTAGTTATTTGATTAGTTGAGTTTAGATATCGATTGTTACTTTGTAGGGCCATTCCATCTCTGTTAAGGGAGTCGACAGATTATTCAGAGATGAATGAATAAGTTGTTAAAGTTGATCCGAATTCGTACTGTGTCCGAGTAGGACACTTTAACGCTTCATATCAGTCATGGCATGGCAGGTGCATGCACAGGTTGTATCAGACATAGTGTCAATCTGTAGCAACCGACTCTGATTCGGTTTCCTCTCCGTGTGGGACTCTTTTCCGTCACGCTATATATATGTACTCCAGTAGCCCATAGGAAGAGTAAGCGTTCCATTGTAAACTCTTCTTATTATAGTGATTTGCCTTCGAGCGCCCGTGGTTTTCCCGCAAGGGTTTTCCACGTAAAAATTCGTATCTCTTGTCTCTATTTTTCTGTGCATTATTTGCAACAAGTAATATCAAAGCACAAGAAATTAGAGCAAAGGATTTAGAGTCTGAGATTCGAGAAAAATCTGTCGGTTAGAGCGTTGTCACCGTTCGTCGAATCTTGGTGGGTCCGAATCCGTCGTGCAGCGCCGTCTTCGTCGCCGAGTCACATAAATCTCTGTCGCCTCAGTCCGCGTGCAAGCGCATAACAACACCTTTAAATTGCAGCATCGCATTGGAAGCAATAGCACCAGCGATTGATTAGGCAAAACCGAAGCAATTAGAAAGAAAAAAAAGGAAAATGCAGGCAAAGCAATAAAAGGCACATGTAATTCAAGGTGGTTGAGAAAAAACAAAAGAGGGCTGCAGTTTGGATTTTTTTGGTGAAATTGCTACGTGCACATAGGAATCATACCAGGAGTTTTCAATTGTGAGAATTTTGCTAGGTACACACAAATTCGTACCAGCAAAATTTGGTTTTCTTCTGCATGGCGACTCTGAAGTATGATCTTCCGCTGTTGGATCGCGACACAAAGTTTTCTCTATGGCAAGTCAAGATGCAAAATGTTTTAGCACAGCTTGATTTGGATAATGCGCTTCTGGGAATTGACAAGATGCTAGCCACATTATCCGCTGATGAAAAACAACGAAAAGATCGTAAGGCCTTATCTCAAATCCATTTTCATCCATCAAATCATATTTTACAGGAGGTTATGAAGGAGACATCCACCGTCGCATTATGGTTGAAGCTGGAGCAGATTTGCATGACTAAGGATCTGATCAGCAAGATGCATCTGAAGCAGAAACTTTATTCCCACAAGATGGCAGAGCGTGCCTCATTGTTGAACCACCTGACAGCTTTCAAGGAAGTTGTTGCAGACCTCGAAGCTATGGAGTAAAGTATGATGATGAAGATTTGGATCTTATTTTGCTATGCTCTCTGCCCAGTTCATACTCTACTTTTAGAGATATTATTCTATATAGCTGAGATACTCTTACTTTCAGTGAAGTTTATGAAGCTCTGTATGCTAAAGAAAAGAGGGTGAAATTCAGTACTGCGACTCATTCTACAAAAGGTATATTGGATTATGTTTACTCTGATTTGTGGGGAGAATCCCGCATTTCGTCACTTGGAGGTGCAAGTTACATGTTGACCATCATTAATGATTACTCAAGAAAAGTTTAAGCATATTTCGTCAAGCACAAATCAGATGTATTCAAAACATTCAAGGAGTGGAAGATTATGATTGAAAGACAAACTGGTAAGCATGTCAAGAAGCTGCGTACCGACAATGGCTTGGAGTTCTGTTCTGGAGAGTTTGAAGTTTTATGCAAATCAGAGGGTATTGTGAGACATTATACCGTACCAGACTCTCCTCAACAAAACGGTGTGGCCAAACGTATGAACAGAACTATCATGAAGAAGGTACGTTGCATGTTATCAAATTCTGGGTTATCTAAGAGTTATTGGGCTGAAGCTGCTTCCACTGCTTGTTATTTGATTAATTGGTCACCAAATTTGGCTATTGATAAGAAAACTCCAATTGAGGTATGGTCTGGCACTCCAGTAGATTATTTAAACTTAAGAATATTTGGCTGTCCTGGTTATGCTCATGTTAACAACGGTAAATTAGAGACTAGAACAGTTAAGTGTATTTTCCTTGGTTATAAAACTGGTGTAAAAAGATATAAATTGTGGAATCCTGAAACTAGAAAGGTGGTTATTAGTAGAAGTGTTAATTTTGATGAGTCTGCTATGTTGCATGATAAACTATCTACTGATATTCCCGTTGAGAAGTAATCAAGTGTGCAAATGGAGCATGTTATTCAACACCAGAAGTCGACAAGGAAAATATTTCAGAAGCCCCTATTGTTGAGCCGCCAACACATTGTTCCATTGCAGTTGATAGACAGAAGAGGAACATTCAGCCTCCTAAGAGATTGATTGAAGAAGCTAATATTGTGGCTTATTGTTTAAATATGGTAGAACAAATTGAAGGTACTGCAGAATCTTCATCTTATTCATAGGCTATCTCTTCTAGTGATTTAGAAAGATGGATGACTGCCATGTATAATGAGATGGAATCTCTTGATAAGAATGGCACTTAGGAGCTGGTCAAGTTGCCAATTGAGAAAAAAACCTATTCGCAGCAAATGGATCTTTAAGAAGAAAAGAGTTTCACCAACCGAAGAGGTTAGGTATAAAGCAAGACTAGTTGCAAAAGGATACAACCAAATTCCAGATATTGATTTTACAGATGTTTTTTCCCCTATTGTGAAGCATAGTTCTATTTGCACTTTACTTAGTATTGTGGCTATGCATGATTATGAGCTTGAATAATTAGATGTGAAAACCGAATTCTTACATGGGGAATTAGAAGAAGACATTTATATGGAGCAACCTGAAGGTTTCATCAGTCCGGGAAAGGAGAATTTTGTTTGCAAATTGAAAAAATCTCTTTATGGTTTGAAACAATCACTTAGACAATGGTACAAGAGATTTGAGTCCTTTATGATATCTCAAAATTTTAAAAGATCTAATTATGATAGCTGTGTTTACTTGAAGACTGTTAATGGTTCAGTTATTTATTTGCTCCTATGTGTTGATTGTTATGAATATTGTGTATATAGATATGATACCCAAAGGGTCATATATATATAGGAGAGTATAAGAGGATATGCCATATAGAGATAAGGCATATATGGAATAGAATACAAACTCTATATCCTAATACAACTCTATCTCCAATACCCTTAACACCCCCCACAAATGCAAGGCGTATGCAATAGCATTGCATTTGAAAAAGGGTTAATACTAAAATAAGAAATATCCGACATCCGAGTTGTGATAAAGTCGTCGTTGCGTGCAGTCATTGAATAAACTGTCAAATCAAGCTGAAGAGGAATAGATAGAAGCATGACGACACGCATCGAAGCTCGAGACGGGCGCGCGCGCGATGCACAAAAAGCGCAATGGAGGCGCGGTGCAGAAGAAGCGTGGCGGCCTTAAAAAACTCGGGGCGGCGGCTCAAAGAGAAGTGGCGGCATCATAAAGACTTCTACGATCTGTAGCGGCTCAAGGAAAAGAGCAGCAACTGCTACCATGCAAAAGAAAATTCCTACACTTCTATGACTGACAAGAAATTTGTGGACTCGCACGGCTTGAGCGAACTAAAAATTAAAGACTACGGATTCAGATGGACACAACGAAAAACTTACGAGAAAAAAAACTCGAAAACTGACTTAGGAAATCAAGCCGAATGCAGATGATCCTGTCGAAGCCATCGACCACGTAATGATAAAACACCATTTTTTTTCTTTTCCTTTCGGTCGGTCAGATTATAAACCGACCGAGCGGTCGATTACCCCTCCGCAGTCTGCACGACCGCACCAGCCCAAAGGCAGAGCGGCAACCCACGGGCGATGAGCGGCGGAGCAGTGGCCGGTCCGGCGAAGAAGACCGCGCGCGCCGGCGAAGAAGGCGGCGGCCAGCGGCGGCCGGCGGCAGATGGCGAGGCGGGCCGATCTCGAGACGACGCGGCGAGCACGACCACGACGACGCAGCGGCGACGGCGGCGACGCGAAGCGCAGCGGCGGATCAGCGCAGAGGAGGCCGGATCCGGCGGCAAGACCGGCCTGGCCGGATCCGTGGCGGCGCCGAAGATGTAACGGCGGCGTCCGACGCAGTCGAGCAAGAGTCGGCGCGGATCCGGAGGCTCGGGCGGCGGCGACACGGATGCGTGGCGACAACGGCCGCGTGTGAGGCGGCACCGCGGGGAAGAAGCCTTGAAGCCGCGCGCTGCCGGATCTGGCGGCGGCGAGGTGGTCGTCAGAATGCGGCGGCGGCGAAGACGGCCGGATTCGGCCGGATCCGGACTCGGCGGCATCGGAGGTGGCCAGATCCGGGCGCGGGCGACGATGGATCCGGATCTTGGGCGGCGAAGTGCGGGTGGCGGCCGTGTGGCGGCGGCGCAGATCGAGAAGAGGCAGCGGCGGCGATGGCGTTTGCCGACAACGGTAGCGTGCATGCGGCGGAGAGGTGGCTACCCAAACGAGATGGCCACCCCCGGGAGAGGAGATCGATCCTCCCGGGGGTAGCAGCAACAGCGGAAGTAGATCGGTTAGGGTTTCAACCTAAGCTCTGATACCATGTTATGAATATTGTGTATATAGATATGAGACCCAAAGGGTCATATATATATAGGAGAGTACAAGAGGATATGCCATATAGAGATAAGGCATATATGGAATAGAATACAAACTCTATATCCTAATACAACTCTATCTCCAATACCCTTAACATTGATGATATATTGATTGTTGCAAAAGATAAGACTGAAATTTCAAAGTTGAAGACACAATTAAATAGTGAATTTGATATGAAAGATCTCGGTGCAGCAAAGAAGATTCTTGATATGGAAATCATTAGAGACAGACAATTTGACAAATTATATCTAAGTCAAAAGGGATATATTGATAAAGTTCTTCGTCGTTTCAACATGTATAAGGTCAAACCTGTGAGTACTCACTTAACTGCACATTTCAGACTTTCTCCAGCGTCAGGTCCACAATCAAATGATGAAATTGAGTACATGTCTAGAGTTCTATATGCGAATGCAGTTGGTTCGCTTATGTATGATATGGTATGTTTTCACCCTGATTTATCTCAATCATTAAGTGTGGTTAGTAGATACATGGCTAATCCTGGAAAAGAGTATTGGAAAGTAGTTCAATGGATTTTCAGATATTTGCGAGGCACATCTAATGCTTATTTACAATTTGGGAAGACTAGAGATGGACTTGTTGGTTATGTCAATTCTGATTTTGCTGGAGATTGGATAAAAGAAGATCTCTCACTGCTTATGTGTTCACTATTGGAGGGTGTGTCGTTAGCTGGAAAGCAAGTTTGCAAGTTACCGTTACCTTGTCTACTACAGAAGCTGAAGCTTGTAAAAAAGCCATTTGGTTAAGAGGTTTATTTACTAAGCTTTGTGGAAATACATTTTGCACTACAATATTTTGTGATAGTCAGAGTGCTATTTGCCTTACAAAAGATCAAATGTTTCATGAGAGAACAAATCATATTGATATCAGGTATCACTACATTTGAGGTGCCATTACTCAAGGTGATATTAAAGTATGCAAGATAAGTACTCATGATAATCCAGTTGATATGTTGACAAAGCCAGTTGGTATTACTCACTAGTCCTTTGGACTTTTGGCGTTCAAGGCATACATGATAATTTTGTTGGATGAGTCTATCATATTCTTATACTACTGGAGGGAATTCGGCTCAAGGTGGAGATTGTTAAAGTTAATCCGAATTCGTACCATGTCCGAGTAGGACACTTCAACACCTCATGTCAATCGTGTCATGGCAGGTGCATGCACAGGTTGTATCAGACGTGGTGTCAATCTGTAGCAACTGCTCTGATTCAGTTTCCTCTCTGTGTGGGACGCTTTTCCCTCATGCTATATATATATATATCCCAGTAGCCCATAGGAAGAGCAAGCGTTCCATTGTAAACTCACCTTATTATAGTGATTTACCTTCAAGCGCCCGTGGTTTTTTCCCGCAAGGGTTCTCCATGTAAAAATTCGTGTATCTTGTCTCTATTTTTCTGTGCATTATTTGCGACAGAAGTTAGCTCAAATTATCCTCCCTCTATTTCTCTCTATCTCTCCTGCCCCTCATGCTCCCTTCCCCCTGCACATTGCTCTTCTCGAATTACCCATCGTCATAAGTTTAAGCCATGGCACCTCGACAGAAGCTGGGCCGAAGCCTCCGACCACCCATAGTTATCCTATAAGGTTGCTACCCTTGGGGCGTGACAAAGCCAAGCTGGATTGTCTCTGTTAGAACCATGAACCACAATAACTAACTTGGCCTGGCTTGCTTTCTAACTATCTTTTCGTCCGTAGCAAAAACATTAGCCAAACAAAGCTGACATGAAACGAAGACAGGCAGACCAATGAAAAAAATTGCCAATGCAAGCTGCTATGCAACAAAAGGAACAAATACAGTAGATCAGAACAACAGAAAAATGAAAAAAAGGAACTCTTGAGCTCAAGTGAAATGGGAGGAAAAACAAGAGAACAATGATGTTTGAATTTTGGCCAATTTGTTTTTTTTTAAAAAAAATCTGGCTGATCAGCTCAACCACCCAAATCGTGCACCTGTCCTTCATCTACACCTTGTCTACTTTTAGGTCCCCATTGGTGCACCAATAAACATGCAAAGTTTGTGTTATAGTCTATAAGCGTCGGCCAAAGACTTAGGCTGGTTAGAAGAGGTCTTAATGCAGTTTATTTCCTAGTATAATACAACTCATATGCTTTGCCGAATAAGACTCCAAGTAGGAGTCAGTTTTAGACTCCAAGTAGGAGTTGGTTTCAGTTCTGGAGTAGGAGTCCGCTTTGGATTGTAATAGCATCTTATATATAGTTTGTAATCTCAGGATTCTGGGAACAAGCAAGAATACAATAGAGTTAATTACTATACCTCCTCTCTGTCTTCTATCTCCTGCTGGCGACTCCAAGGCAGGGAGGGCTCGGTCACCGCCGGGGCAAGTCCCATCTTCCAGCGAGCCACCAATACGCCCTGAGGTCCCGAGGCCCGGACAACTTGGTATCAGAGATGCCAGGCTTGGATTCAGGAGAAGAAGCCAGTTCCGTGAGCGCCATGTTTAAAGCAATCCAAGAGCAGATGGCTGGAATCGTGCAGCAGAACGCCGAGATGAAGTCCAAAATCGCAGAATTGACACGGCAGAGCATCGCAGCCAACGCCAAGATTACATCACTTGAGTCCGGGGGCGTTTTGCCCATCTCTGCGCCAGGACTCTTGCCGATTCCATCTGGAGCCATACCATCAATCATTAATCCTTCTTCAGCTCCACCGGCAGAGATAATCACCACCAGCTATGCACCTCCTGCACCATCCACCCCCAGCCACGACGAGTCCATCATCCACCCCATGATCCACCAACCACCATCCATGCCAAATTTCTGCTCGCAGCCCTCTTTTCCGCCGTAACTAGCACTGCCTCCTCGCTACCATACATCCACCAGCCCTTATTCTAGCGCACCACGCTACCACAAGCTGGAATTTCCAACCTTTGATGGACTGGATGATCCCCTGCCATGGTTAAATTGCTGCGAGCAGTTCTTCTGCGAACAGCGAACAGAGGAAGGATATAAAGTCTGGCTTGCATCATACCACCTCACGGGGATTGCTCAGCAATGGTACTTTCAGCTTGAACGAGACGACGGTCAATCGACGTGGGGACAATTCAAGGAACTTTGTCACATGCGGTTTGGACCGCCAATTCGGAGTAATCCATTGGGAGAATTGACTCGCTTGCAGCAGACTGGATCCGTCAATGATTATCAGACCAAGTTTTTGGCTTTACTTTGCCGCGCTGATCGGCTACCGCTGCAGCAAGTTCAAATCTTCATGGCTGGTCTAATGGAACCTCTCCGCACAGATGTTGAACTGCAACAGCCAGGCAATCTGCAGGCGGCGATGAGTTTAGCCTGTGCTTATGAACGGCGTGCGCAAATGGTGGCCGGTGACTCCACACCACAAACTCGGCCGGGGCGACAGCCACAGCGGCCATCCACACCAGTTCCATCATTTGGCCACCCCCAGGAGATGGCGCCACAAGCCGCAGCATCAGGACACCGGCCTGCCAAGCCGTTTCGCCGATTGACACCAACTGAATTGGCGGATCGTCGCGCTAAAGGATTGTGCTACAATTGTGACGACAAATTTCAGTCGGGACACCGTTGTAAGCAGCCTTTTCTCACCTATATTGACATGAATGAGGACAGTGAGCCGGGGGAGGATCCGTTGGGGCTGCACACACTTGAGCTTGAGGACCTAGCTCCAGAGATTTCACTCCAAGCAGTCACAGGAGCTTCCACCGGGGGCACCATGCAGCTTCCGGTGACCATTGGCACTCAGAATTTCGTCGCGCTCGTCGACTCGAGATCTACGCATAACTTCGTCAGTGCTCGGGTGGTCCAATCGACTGCCTTGCAGCTCCACCCTTGCCAAGGCCCGCATGTCAAGATAGCCAACGGCGACTAGCTTGATTGTGCGGGATTCTACAACAACTTACAACTCACGGTTCATCAGACGCCGTTCACCATCCCAGCCTATGCACTACCTTTGGACGGCTTTGACATAGTCCTCGATGTCCATTGGCTGGAGACACTGGGACCAATTTGTTGGGACTTTGATGATCTGACGATGGCGTTTTGGTTGGAGGGCCGCCGAGTGCAGTGGCAGGGTCTCTCCAAGGACCGCCCCATGCAAGTTTTGGTTTAGTCGGGACAAGATTTGCTGCAGCCGTTATTGGATGACTTTGATTATCTTTTCGCTGAACCTATGGGGCTTCCTCCCATCCGGTCGCAGGATCATCGTATTCATTTACGCCCGGGGGATCTCCTGTTTCAGTCCGGCCATACCGGTACCCCCACCACCAGAAGGATGAGTTGGAGCATCAGTGCAACGACATGCTCCGCCGTGGAATTATTCGGCGTAGTCATTCTTGTTTTTTGTCTCCCGTCTTATTGGTAAAGAAACACGATAATACCTGGCGATTCTGTGTGGATTATCGTGCCCTCAATGAATTGACTATCAAAGATAAATTTCCAATCCCTGTGGTCGATGAATTATTGGATGAACTACGAGGTGCTCGGTTTTTTACTAAGCTCGACCTTCGGTTGGGATATCACCAAGTCCGTATGCACCCAGAGGATATCTTTAAGACAGCATTCCGCACACACGAGGGCCTTTTTGAGTTCTTGGTTATGCAATTCGGATTGACGAATGCCCCAGCCACATTTCAGGCATTGATGCAGGATGTTCTCTGTCCATATTTGAGAAGCTTCGTCTTGGTTTTCTTCGATGACATATTGATCTATAGCTCCTCTTTGTCCGAACACGTGCAACACATTCGCATGGTTTTTATGCTCCTTCGTCAGCATGAGTTGTTTGTTATAGTCTACGGCCGCAGGGCCAAGACTTAGTCCTGATTCCTTTGCTTTCTTCATGTAGTTTCCTAGTCTGAATACTAGTTCTCTTCTTTCCGGTTAAGGCTCTAAATAGGAGTCGGACTCGGAATAGCATTAGGGTATTATATAAGCATTGTAATCTTAGAGTTTTGGCTCATGCCGAGTAATAATAAATAAGTTAGCTTCCTTACCTGTCTTATTCCGATCTTCCGCTGGCGAAACCGGATCAGGGGAAGATCGACCGTCGCCGCGGCCCAGGGCTTTCCCCTGCTCCCCATCGCTACGCCCTCGGTCCACGGGACACGACAACAATATCGAGATGCGGGCTCGATTCAGCGAGGAGGCCAACTCTGTGAGTGCCATGCTTAAGGCGATCCAGGAGCAGATGGCCGATATGAACTCCAAAATCGCAGACTTGGCGCGGCAAAGCATTGCCACCAACTCCAAACTCGCCGCACTTGAATCGGAGAAAGCCTCCTCTTTGGCTGCGCCCGGGATACTTCCACCTGCATCTGTCGCCGCCGCCTCCACACCAAGCATCAACATATCCGCTGATCCAGCGATATTGTCTTCCTCCGCCGGTTACGCACCACCAACGACATCCACTCCAGTCCATCCGACTCCAGGGGGTGACGCAATGTTCCGCCTGCCGCCAACCATACCGCAGTTCCTGCACCAGCCGCCGATACCGCAATTCCTTCAGCAACCACCTGTGCCATCGCATGTCTCCATGGCCCGCGCCAACATTTCCCAGCCAACCCATATTCCAATGCCCCAAGATACCACAGGCTGGATTTTCCCACGTATGACGGCACCGATGATCCCCTGTCGTGGTTAAACCGGTGCTAACAATTTTTTCGCGGTCAGCGCACAGAAGAAGGTGACAAGGTATGGCTCGCCGCATACCACCTCACGGGGATCGCTCAACAATGGTACTTTCAATTAGAGCGAGACGACGGACAGCCAACATGGAACCAGTTTACGGAGCTCTGCCACATGCGGTTTGGCCACCAATCCGCAGTAATCCTTTGGGGGAATTAACTCGCCTAAGGTAGATTGGATCAGTCAGCGAGTACCAGACCAACTTCTTGGCCTTGCTTTGTCGGGCTGATCGCCTCCTACCCCTGCAGCAGGTGCAAATCTTCACCGCCGGCCTGGTCGAGCCTATTCGAACCGACGTTGAACTGCAACAACCAACCAATCTCCAGGTGGCTATGAGCCTCGCCCGTGCATACGAGCGCCGTGCGCATATCACGGCCACCCCATCATCAGTACCTCGTCCCTGGCGTCCACATCAGCGACTTCCTTCTACACCGCTCCAACTCCAGGACACTCACAGGAAACGACACCACCAGTTGCAGCCTCGGGAGGGCGCCCAGCAAAGCTGTTTTGCCGACTTACTCCAACCGAATTGGCCGACCGCCGTTCCAAAGGACTATGCTACAATTGTGATGACAAATTTCTGCCAGGGCACCGTTGCAAACAACCTTTTTTGACCTACATTGATATGAATGAAGACGGCGACGCAGGCAGGGACCAGCTGGGACTGCATGCCATTGAGGCCGAAGAACCCTCACCCGAGATATCCCTCCACGCAGTCACCGGAGCATCCAACGGGGGCACCATGCAACTGGCAGTGACCATTGGTAATCACTCCTTCATCGCCCTCGTCGACTCTGGTTCTACTCACAACTTTTTGAGTGCTCGGGCTGTCCACTTGGCTGCACTGCAGTTACTTCCCCGCCAGAGCCTCAGCGTCAAGATCGCAAATGGTGAGAAGCTTGCATGTACCAGATTTTGCAGTAATCTCTAGATTATGGTGAACCAGACCCCGTTTGTCATCCAAGCTTATGGCATACCCTTGGATGGTTTTGACATCGTCCTGGGGGTTCAGTGGTTGAAGACCCTTGGCCCAATTCTTTGGGATTTCGACGACCTCACCATGATGTTTTGGTTGGCGGGCTGCCGGGTACAATGGCAGGGACTATCCACTACTCCAACCATACATGCTATAGTCCAGGCCGACCAAGATTCCCTGCAGCCCCTCCTGGAGGAATTTGATGTTCTCTTTGATGAGCCGCAGGGACTTCCTCCAGTCCGACCGCAAGACCATCGGATCACCCTTCGTCCGGGAGCGGCTCCAGTCTCCGTCCAGCCATACCGATGTCCACATCATCAGAAAGACGAACTGGAACGGCAATGCAAGGACATGCTCCGACGAGGTTTAATCAGGCACAACCATTCCTGTTTTTCCTCCAGTCCTATTGGTAAAAAAACATGATGGTACTTGGAGATTCTGTGTGGATTATCGTGCCCTCAATGAGTTAACGATCAAGGACAAATTTCCGATTCCGGTGGTGGATGAGCTATTGGATGAACTGCAAGGAGCTCGGTTTTTTACTAAGCTCGATCTTCGGTCCGGTTACCACCAGGTCCGCATGCACCCCGATGATATCTTCAAAACGGCATTCCAGACTCATGAAGGTCTTTTTGAGTTTGTGGTTATGCCCTTTGGATTGACTAACACACTGGCCACATTCCAAGCTTTAATGCAGGCAGTTCTTCGTCCTTACTTGCGCCTCTTCGTCCTTGTTTTTTTCGATGATATATTGATTTACAGTTCATCCTGGACTGAGCACTTGCAACACATCCGCATGGTCTTCTTGCTTCTTCGACAACATGCCTTGTTTTTCTCAAGAAGTCTAAATGTTCCTTCGGATTATCTTCTGTTTCATACTTGGGCCATATTATTTCCAACGGCCAAGTAGCCATGGATCCATCCAAAGTACAAGCAATTTTGGAATGGCCACAACCCAAGACAATTAAAGCATTGCGTGGGTTTTCAGGTCTTGCTAGCTATTATCGCAAATTTATTCAAGACTTTGGCAAAATTGCAGCTCCATTAACAAACTTACTTAAGAAAGAGGCATTCGGATGGTCGCCAACCGCCCAGCAAGCTTTTGAAGCCCTTAAGACCGCTTTATCCGCGGCACCAGTTTTGCATATGCCTGATTTCACCCAACAGTTCATTGTGGAGTGTGATGCTTCCGGGACAGGCATTGGGGCCGTGCTTTACCAGGGTCGGGGACCCATCGCATTTTTCAGTCGACCGGTGGTACCTCGCCATTCCAAGCTCCCCGCTTATGAACGCGAATTAATTGGTTTGGTCCAAGCCGTTCGCCATTGGAGACCATACCTCTGGGGCCGCGCTTTTCTTATCCGCACAGACCACTACAGTTTGAAGTTCTTACTTGATCAGCGGCTTTCCACTATTCCACAGCATCACTGGGTGAGCAAACTCTTCGGCTACGATTTTTCAGTTGAATTTCGGCCAGGCCGCCTCAACACCGTTGCAGATGCCTTATCCCGGCGTGACTTCTCCCCGACCAGCCTGATGGCCATCTCGTCGCCTGCTCTTTCACTTTTCTCGGAATTGTGCAATGAGGTTTTACACACTCCGGATCTCCAGCAGCTTCAGACCGATATCACCTCGGGCAAATTGACCGCGCCATGGTCGGTCCAAGATGGCCTTCTTTTGCACTCCGGCCGGGTCTATGTGCCACCCTCATCGCCTTCATTACAGCAGATCTTAACGTCTGCCCATGCAGCACATGAAGGCATCCAAAAGACCTTGTGTCGCTTACGCCAGGATTTTTACATCCCAGGGGCTAAACGCATTGTTCAGGACTTCGTGAGAACTTGCCAAGTTTGCCAACGCAACAAGATTGAACAATTACAACCCGCGGGCCTCCTGCAACCGCTAGACGTTCCGGCTCAACCATGGTCTGACATTGCGATGGATTTCATTGAAGGGCTTCCTCGTGTACATGGTAAATCGGTCATTCTCTCGGTCATTGATCGCTTCTCCAAGTACGCCCATTTTATTCCCTTGGCCCATCCATATTCAGCTACAACTGTCGCCCGCGTCTTCTTTGATGAGGTTGTACGCCTCCATGGGATTCCTACATCCATTGTCAGTGACCGTGATCGGGTCTTCACAAGCAACTTTTGGCAAGATTTGTTCCGTTTGGCAGGCATTCGCCTTCACCTTAGTTTGGCATATCATCCACAGTCTGATGGCCAGACTGAAGCTGTTAACAAGGTGATCGCCATGTATTTGCGCTACTTAACTGGCGATCGCCCTCGCCAATGGTTGGACTGGCTACCGTGGGCCGAATATTGCTACAACACATCCTTCCACTCAGCCCTTCGTGCGACACCGTTCAAGGTCGTCTATGGCAGGGATCCGCCCTCATTGCACACTTATGAAAAGGGTGGGGCCGTCGTTCAAGCTGTGGAAGTCTCAATGTTAGCTCGTGATCAACTCCTTCGTGATATCCGTGATCGCCTTCTTCATGCTCAAGCATATGCCAAGAAATACTATGATCAGCATCACCGTGATGTTTCATTTGAGGTGGGAGATTTGGTTTGGTTACGCCTTCTTCATCGACCGGCTATTTCCCTTGGCATTCCTTCAGCAAGCAAGCTTGGACCGAAATATTTTGGTCCCTACAAGATCCTTGAGAAGATTGGTTCAGTTGCCTACCGTTTGGAACTCCCTACCGGCGCTAAACTCCATGACGTTTTTCATGTGGGGGTACTTAGGAGGGACAGGGACAGTCAGCCAGCCGGCAGGGACAGCAGCAGGTCCTAGTGCAATGGGAGGGTACTGCTGTTGCCGACGCCTCTTGGGTTCCGCTGTTTCAGTTCCAGGAGAATTATCCAAATTTTCAGCTCGAGGACGAGCTGCTTCGCGAGGAGGGGAGAGATGTTATAGTATATAAGCGTCGGCCAAAGACTTAGGCTGATTAGAAGAGGTCTTAATGCAATTTATTTCCTAGTATAATACAACTCATATGCTTTGCCGAATAAGACTCCAAGTAGGAGTCGGTTTCAGTTCTGGAGTAGGAGTCCGTTTTGGATTGTAATAGCATCTTATATATAGTTTGTAATCTCAGGATTCTGGGAACAAGCAAGAATACAATAGAGTTAATTACTATACCTCCTCTCTGTCTTCTATCTCCTGCTGGCGACTCCAGGGCAGGGAGGGCTCGGTCACCGCCGGGGCAAGTCCCATCTTCCAGTGAGCCACCGATACGCCCTGAGGTCCCGAGGCCCTGACAGTTTGGATGCACACCTTCTTTTGCCCCTGGGTGGCGCTAGGTGCTAATCGAGTGAGCCTTGAGAATGGCGAGCAGCACTGCGCAAACCAGTACTGTAGGACTATCAACTTTTTCAATGTGACAAAATTATCCTGGAACGAATATCTGGTCCTCTTGTTTGCTTTAAAGATTGTGCACAGGTCTCCTAGGAGAGCATAGAAAAGCTTCTGATAGTTTACTGAATAAGGGTGCTGGATGTTTACCAAGTGGTTCACATATACTTTTCCACTGATCTAATATATATTATTATCACATAACATATTTCTTGTCATATGCTGGATGTGTAGCTGAACATTACTACTATATTTACAGATTGTTATATCTGCATATTTTTTTAAAGAACTTTGTACTTGTTAGTTGTTACTGCAAGTTAAACTTAAGACATAGGAATTAAATGTAAGGTATGCTCACTTGATATCTCGCAGACATGTGGGGCTTGGGGCCACATGTTAGTGTGGCAATGGAGTGGTGTATCCTAAAATGCCAACGATTGGATTGCCCAATCCTCAATTTTCCCTGTAAAACATCATCTTAAAATAATACACAAGTACTGTTAGAAAACATAATTGCATAAAAACTATAATATGTTTGTCACCACCTAAATGGGTTGGATAACGTCCTTGGACCTGAGGTCACCTACTGCTCTATTGACCAAAATGAGTTGGAATCATGTTTCGTGAACCATGGTCCACCATGATCATATTCCAAAAAATGCTTAGAGTCATGCCCCAGCTCCCAAATATATTATGCAGATCATTTTGTATTGTTCAATATGTGAAATAGAAGTTCATGAAATTGCGCTGATCATTAACTGGTTAAAAGGGTTGATGCTAACTTATTACTATCATATACTCCATTACACATTGTTTAAACATGTTATGTATTGGAAGATACCAGCCTTTTCTTGTGCCATCTAAATGTTCTGGTTGTACAATTTTAGTAAATAAACATTAAAAATGATCAATTGTGGGTCTGTTTTACTGTGTGATAAGTCCAGATTAATTGTTCTCTTCTGCAAGATTCACCAAAAGATAGTTGCAGTTTGATAAATTGACATCCTTCAACATGATGTTGATATCCTTGAATTGTTGAGAATGATCTAAGATGAGAATGCATGCCTATATATATAGAAATATACACAAATACACATCAGATAAATTTCACCAGAGTGATATGCATCTGCTACATTTGATGAGGCATTTGCTGTAGTTCTTTTCCTAAACACTTACTCAAAGTTAATTTGGAAATTCTTTCAATTAGCATTTTGTTGCATGAAAGAAGAAAATTTTTATTTGGTAGGTTACTCAAGACGCCCACTTGATATTTTAAACTTTGGCCCATTTTCAGTTCTTAGAAACTGGAACTGTTCTGATTAAGGATAATCTTTCCCATGTTAAACATGCATAGTGAACTTCTTCTTTCAGTTACATTTGATATGTCAAGTCTCTGCCAGACCATTAACCCCATACATGTACCACTGCAGTGCATCCCCCAAAAATGGCAGCTTCACAGGAACGACTACCTATGGTCCAACCGGTGCAGATTTAAGCCAAAGTTCTTCGTGTCAACTCAACCTCTGGTCATTGCTCTTATGCATTTCTCCATCTGTAACATTGTTTGTTATTACACATTTCTGATGAATTTAATCAAACTCCTGTATGCAAGTATATGATAAACTATTGGGCTGCAGCAATGCAGTTTGTTCTTTGTGGTTGAAACATTGTTTCAGGAAGCTATGGAGAGGGAGAAAAGTTCCTCTCTCTGATACTTCCCTTTCTTCCTTCTGTTCTTTTAAATGAGCGTTCAAAGGGGTCCCTGCCCTCTTCGGTCACATGTAGTTGATTCAGTTTTGCTTCGGTCCTATGTGTCCATCCTTCTGTCGAATGCAAATGCTGTTATAGAATATTGGTGATTTCACTGATATTGTGCTGTGCGGGAATGCTGCAACGCCCTGAATTTTGTCTCTCTCTTACATGTTTACACTGGAAGAGCTTATTTATAATCTGAATCTGGCAATTAAACCCTGATGATTGAGATGTCAATATGCTTTGTGTTTTCAATGAAATACTATGTGCACATTTACATACGCATCAGCATGCATGCATGTTTATCTTAAAGTTCAGTAAAAGAAAAAAGAAAGGTCCTACTACATGCACATTCTTGCAGGTGTGATGATCATCTATGCAGGGCAAAGTTGAGCAAGCTGCGGTGTTGTCTCCTCCCCAGCTCCTGAGTGATCAACCCTGCACCGGCAGAGTGGACTGTCGTGGACACGTCGAGTGCGAAGACAGCCACAAGTCGATGCAGTCGACGTGATAGACGTGGGCGCACGCCGGCAGCAGCTTCACCATGGCGCCGACCTGAATCACGCCGAGGCAGACCGCGCACTCCGTCCAACTCGCGCCCTTGCAGCTGTGCCGGACAAGCCGGTTGTACATGAACGGGGGGAGGCTCGAGCTTGAAGCCACCGTGAGTGGCTGGAAGCACCGTGCCGGGATGGCGTCGGTGCGCGAAGTGCTTGTACAGCGAGAAGAGCCCAAAGGCGGCGGCGACCGACGGCGCGACGGAGCAGAAGAAGAGTGTTGCCCAGGCACCCCACTCAGGGGGAGAAGCGCAGGGAGAGAGCAGAGAAAAGACAAACGAAATACAGAGTAATTTTTTCTCTTCGTTTCTGGCAACTCACGCCATCCACGATTTCTATTCGCTATATTCTCAAACTCTCACACTCTTTACAACAGATTTTAGGGGTATATATATACTACTGAGCCACACAGGCAACTATGACTACAACTCTTGCTGCGCCACTCAGCTCAGTCACTTATGGCTGCTACAACTGCTGATGACCATGCCACTTAGCCACTGCCCATGCCGCTTCGTTTAACTGCCCACGTCTTCACACGACCACACCACTCAGCCGTCTATCCATGTCGCTTCGCTCAGCCGCCTGCTGAGTGCTACAGCAACCAGTCGTTTGCCCATACCGGGTAGTTCACCGACCAGGATATGGCCTGTGTCATCCCGTGTGACGCCTGCTATAGTTGCCACCAACTGCGCTGATTGCTCCAGAGATTGTCGCACGGCCACAACCACTGGCTTCAACCTTGGCTATTCCTTGACCGCTTCTCCGATCTGAGCTTGGTTTCGACTACGGCACTGCAGCTATGACCACGGCGCCTACGGCCATGTCGCTTACGACCATACACAACAATCTGGTCATTACGACCATATACAACGTGGTCGTAACCGACCACCGACTATCGACTACGGTAGCTACAACTTCCGACCATCAACCACGGCAGCTCCAACTACCGACCATCGACCACGGCAGCTCTGACTACTGACCATCGATTACAGCAGCTACGACTACCGACCATCGACCACGGTAGCTTCGACTACCGACCATCGACCACGGTAGCTTCGACTACCGATCATTGACCACGACAGTTACGACTATTGACCATCGACCACGGCAGTTATGACTACCGACCATCGACCACGGCAGCTCCAACTACCGACTATAGACTATGGCAGCTCCGACTACCGATTATTGACCATAGTACAGTACTCGACGCACGAGTATAATTGGCTACGACCACCGCACTCGAACATACCGAGAACAGGACTACGACTGCTGGCTACAACCATTGTAGTTGAACACACCGAATACAAGACTACGGCTACGACTACTGACTACGACCACTGTAGTCGAACACACCAAGTATAGGACTACGGCTACGACTACTGATTACGATCACTGTACTCGAACACACCGAGTATTGGACTATGACTATACTCCAAAGTAGCAACGACTACCATATACAGATACGACCACACAATCAACAACAAAATTATTTTCAACACAATTTATGATCTCTGGTTGCGCACACTGCCTCCTTTTCGCAGTTTTTTGAGCTGAAATGGACAGTACTGATGATTGGGTTGGTTTGTTTGAATCATTCAGGCCTTAAACGCCCTCTGGTGGTTAACACTGTAGCGAGAGCGACCATTCGGTTCGTTGGTTTGAAAGGGTCAGTAGTACGGTTTCGTAACGAATGCAAGATCCTTTGTCTGCTTCAGACCGGGCACATGGCACCCTGGGCCTGGGCAGCAGGGCAACCGCCTAGGGCCCATGAAAACTAAAGGCCCCTAGTTCAAACCCATGTATATATATATCATGTGTTGGGTTATCTGGTCCTGGCGTCCTGCCGTTTAGCCGTTCACGGTTCATTTGTGATTGGGCCAGCCGGCCGGCCCAAGCGCCAATCCATCCGGGCCGCTGACTGCCTCACTCGCTGAGAAACCAGGGACGAGAGACCTCAGACGCATCGCTGATCGCTCCATCTAACGGCCAGAATCCCAGCGTTGAGAGGAGAGACCAGGACGAGACGCAATACGCCAAAACGCATCGATGAAAATCTCGGCGGCGATTGCGGCCAGAATTCTCATTCCCCAATCCGCTCGCCACCTTCGATACGAGCAGGCGATTCATCGGATCCGGAGATCCCCAGTCCCCAATCGCACGTCGCGTCGCCGCCTCCGCCTGCTCGTAAGTCGTATCCTATTCCTCCTCTCCGCCAGCTGCCCTGCTCGTAACCCAGATCCGCCAGATCCCAAATCCCCATTCCCCAATCCGATTCCGATCTCGGCATCTCGCCATTAATGGAGGAGAAGAGGAAGAGCCCGATCTTTGCAATGGCTCTACTCGAAATCCAGGCATATAGCCATTTGCATCAGCGATTCAGACTCTGTGGTCATTCGCAATTTCGCATCCAGGCTCCGGCATCCCCAGATCCCCTGATCCCCTATTCGGCTAATCACCGGTGTGGCAAGAGCAGTGAGCAGAGGGGTTGCTCCGCGGCGGCGTGGCGGCGCGGCGTCATCGTCTCTTCGAGACTTCGACCGACCGCGACGAGTATCACAGATCTTATCGATCGAAAACCGGACGACCGACGACCGGTTCATCAATCAGAGTAATAGAGTATCAGACAATCATCAACGAACTCAAGGTGAGTAGTGACAGTCATTCTGCAATCTACATTCTAAATTTCTAATGTTTTGCTAATTTGCTGGAATCTGCAATCTGCATTGTAAATTTGTAATGGTAGAAATCGGAGTATCGGACTTGGAGTCTTGGTCTCTTGGAGAGTTGGAGTTGGAGAAAACCGAGAAGGGCAGAAGGGAGATTGGGAGAACTGGCCCTGGCCGAAGGCCAAAGGGCAAACGGCAACGCAAAGCCGCAACTCAGCTACAGCCTACAGCCGGCCCTGTGTGGTAAGATACTAATATGTCATCATCTAGAATAATAGATGATGGCTCTCCTTATTGTCCTTTGAGTGATGCAATGACTTTTGTGTTTTTATGTACATTTTAGAGCACATGGCAATATGAGACCATGAATATTTGCTATGTAGTATTGAACATTAGCTTAATAGTTGATATAAAAACATGTTTGTGTTTGAGTAAAGGGCCTCGACTTCTATCTCGCCCCAGGGCCCCTGAAATGTCTGGACCGGCCCTGCATATGTTATCAGATTTAGTGGTAGGAAACGAATAATTTGTTTTATCCAATATTCGTATGTGAGAATATGTGAATGTGATAAGAAAAATCCGTATTCGACAATATTCGTATCCGTATTTAAGAATGTTCATATTCGAGAACATTCGTATTCGATACTATTCGATTCGTTTCCTATGCCGGCCAAGATTCGTAATCGATCATGTTATATAAATTTATTCTACCGAGATTTGTTACATAAATTGTAGGAGGATATCGTATTCGACCAAATTAAGTATACATTCGATTCGAATTTGTATTCATTACAATATTCGATTCGTATTTGAGAATATTCGAATTCGTATTTATTTTAAAAATATAGATTCGTATTTGTATTTGAGACTATTCGATCATATCCAATTCGTTTCCATACCTAATCATATTATATAAGTTCAGGGTTATGTTAATGTGTCATTGACAAGGACTAGCCGATTGAAAGAATGCCAGGCATACAGATTTGGCAAACAATCACATCAGAACTTTGTGAAGGAGGTTGTTGGATGGACCTAATTCAAATAATCAATTTGTTAAAAAAAAAATCAAAGTTCTCGGTGTGGAAGCTAAAAACACGTTCCAGAGGCAAGGAAGCAACCTCAAGACAGAGCTCACTTGTCCATGATCTCCAGCAGTAGACAGGGATGGACAAACACCATCCGGCAAAAAAAAAAAGAGATCAATTCCCACAAGAAATGCACGTACTAAGAAATGGATGTACTAGGTTGGATGATCACTTATTCTCCTGCATAGATGGTCATCACACCTAGTACATACATATACATTTCTTGCAGGTGAGCAATCCCACGCATGGTTCAACCTGCCGCTAAGAATCGGAAGCTAGGGTCTCATCTAAGCCAGTCTTGTACTGCCTTCGGTTCAATTTACTTGTCGTTTCACAAGCAAGTTTAAAGTGTTCATATACCTGCAGCTTTAGTTTCGGTTATGCTACCTGTGTAGTAAGTTGCCTTACTTTTTGTTAACTTAAGTTGATTTTTGATGGGAGTGACGAGAGCCGGAGATGTTAAGAGGCGACGGCAGCTGTCGCGGAGATGAGGAAGGTGTTGGAAATTAATCTTGATTTGGTATTTGCTTTGAGTAAGGGTTTGCAGTTTCTAGTGAGTTAGTGATTGCAGTTTCTAGTGAGTTAGTGCTTGCAGTTTTTGGTCTTTAGTGTTTGCAGTTTTTTTGGTCATTAGTACTTCAGTTTTTGTTCTTGTATTTGCTATAAAAGGAGAAGAAGTAAACCAGAAAATGCTGCCAAGTTCTGCAGCGCTAAATCCTATGTGAGTTCATCATGTTCTTGTGTTGTGTTCCTTAGGCGTTAGCAAGCGTTTGGCTAACATTTGGTATCAGAGCGAGCTGCGAGGAGAAGCTCCCTAGCGATGACTCGCTGATCGGCGTGATGGCGTGCACAGCGGCATAGGTGGGCTGCAAGGCGGGAGCAGCGTCGACGGAAAACGACGTTCTTCCACCATTAGCAGTGTCTTGGTGTAAGATGTCGTGAACACGGTGATGTCTAAAGCGGCAATAGCATCATCAAAGTGTGTGAGTGAGAGAGATGGCACAGTAGGAGTGTTACATGTGTCATTTATGATTTGGTCGTGCACGTAGGAGGTGTGTTACATACGTGCGCATAGTCGTGTCGTGTTCGTGCACGTAGATGTGTCAGTGCATGACGTAACGTGTGTGTGAATCCTTGTAGTTGTGTCCAAGTTCTCATGTGTGTATACTCTGATGAGAGTTTCCATCGCCGTCAAGTTGCGTCATCGGCGAAAGACAATTGGAGCTGAGGAAGAAGTCAAAGTCGTCGGTAAGGTGTGTTACTGGCAGTATTGTCAACAAGAAGAAGGCAAAACTCTTTAGAGATGCGTCAGGAGATCGAACTTCATCTTGTGAGGTTTAGCAAATCAAGATTAGGGGGAGATTGTTGGAAATTAATCTTGATTTGGTATTTGCTTTGAGTAAGGGCTTGCAGTTTCTAGTGAGTTAGTAATTGCAGTTTCTAGTGAGTTAGTGCTTGCAGTTTTTGGTCTTTAGTGTTTGCAGTTTTTTGGTCATTAGTACTTCAGTTTTTGTTCTTGTATTTGCTATAAAAGGAGAAGTAAACCAGAAAATGCTGCCAAGTTCTGCAGCGCCAAATCCTATGTGAGTTCATCATGTTCTTGTGTTGTGTTCCTTAGGCATTAGCAAGAGTTTGGCCAACATTCTCTTGTTACATTTCTGAGCCACAGGTCTAAATGGGCTGAACACAACTAAGCCTACGAAGCAACAGAGCAACAACATTATAAGTGGTATTGGGCATTCTCCCCCCAAAAGACTAGTCCAATGGGTGTGGGCTCCCTCGCACTTATAAGTTGTGCTTGCTCCTCTCCCACAATCTATGTGGGACTATTCCTAATTATCTCCCTCTCACACATGGATTGGACACTTCTGCAACCATGAGGTCCAAGGAGATGTTAGTCACCTGAGCTCTGATACCACTTGTTACACTTCTGAGCCACAGGTCTAAATGAGCTGAACACAACTAAGCCCACGGAGCAACAACATTATAAGTGGTATTGAACCTTCTCCCCCCAAAAGACTAGTCCAATGGGTGGGGACTCCCTCACACTTATAAGTTGTGCTTGCTCCTCTCCCACAATCTATGTGGGACTATTTCTAACAGAAGGAAGTGGCGTGGGGGGCGAATCACCAGAGAGGATAAAGAATAGCGATGTAGGAGGTGTTTGGAGTGGAGGGAGGGAGGTGGGAGCAGCTGTGGGAGAGGGAATAGCTGGCGTGCCTTGTTGGCACTGCTGGTAGCGCCGGCGAGGCGATGGGAGGTGACAGGTGGAGGGGGCAGTGAGGGAGGAGAGCGGAGGAGAATAAGTTCATATGAGGAGAGAGAAAGATTTAGACCGTTGGATCAAAATCAATAGGTCCACAAAATCAATTGCGTTTTTTAAAAATAAGTAGTTGATTGTGGTATACTCGGGCCCAATCTATTTTGAGCAAGGGTGCACAGTACCCAGGACTGAATGACCTAGATATCATGGGATCAAACAGTGGCGGAGGACGGAAAAAAATGAGGTGGGGCGGATCGAAAGCAAGCCAGTTTCCAGATCAAGGTGGGAGAGCGGTGTACCAGGAGGGAGGGGCCCGGTCGGGCATTGCGTCGAACAGGTGGAGCGCGGCGGCGAGAGAGCGGTGCCGGAAGTAGAAGGCGAGGAGGGTGCTGCGGTGGAAGGCGCCAAGTGGGAGCGCGCGGCGGAGGGCGAGTCCGCCACTGCCAAGCGACCACCGCCCCGCCCCACTGCTTCCCCCTCCCGCCGCCTCTCCACCACCTCGCCATGCCCACTCGACCCACCGCTTCCGCCTCACCTCCTCGGCCTCCTCGCCGCCCACCCGAACCCTGCCGTCGCGCAGTTCTTGCACACCGGCTTCTCCAACCTCACCGACTGGCCCCTCCCGCCGCGGGCGGAGTCGAAGGAGTCGGAGGCGGCGAGAGGGGCGAGGGGGAGGTGGCGGGTGGAGCGGAGGTGGAGGAGGCGAGGGGGAAGTCGAGGGCGGCGGCGGAGTCGAAGGAGTCGGAGGCGGCGAGAGGGGCGAGGGGGAGGTGGCGGGTGGAGCGGAGGTGGAGGAGGCGAGGGGGAAGTCGAGGGCGGCGGCGGAGTCCAAGGAATCGGAGGCGGCGAGAGGGGCGAGGGGGAGACGGCGGGTGGAGCGGAGGTGGAGGAGGCGAGGGGGGGGGGGTATATAGGGGTTGCTGAAAAAATCAAGCCCTGGCTCAAGCCAGGGTTTGCCCTATCGAGCGCTCCGCCACTGGGATCAAACCCGGACTAAGATAAACAAATAAACCTGCATAATATCTTGTAACAGGAGTTGAATTTACAGCCTCACAGCATGGTGCAAAACGGATTAGACTAGCCAACTCACAAAAATTGAGATCACATTCTGATATCAACAATCTCTGTACAAATCAATGGTCACAAGAATTAACTTAGACTTCAGAAAAATCAAGCAATTAACAAATTGCAATACCAAACAAATTTAATCAAATTGGCTACAGAAGCTAATATAAACACCTAGCTTTTCGAAGCAGCTTCTCCACTCCTCTTGATCTTGTCTTGCTCCAAAGATAAGGTAGAGATCACAGATAGATCATGTACTTCATTCCTTTCGCTCCTGTCTTGTGCAAGCATTTCTCCCTCACTTTCCTCACCACTCGCCCTCTCCTTCTAATTAAAAGCCATTTTTTTCAGTCACTAATATTTATTTTGAGCCAAAAGTCATCACCTACAGCCAATATGAGCACCCTCTAATCTGCAATTTTTTTCTAAGTTATGCACCATCAATTTTGTATAAGATACAGATTGCGTGCATCCCTGATGGCACTAACGTGTAAAGCCAGCGCTAGACAGGCAGTTGATCACGGCGATCTTCCTGCGCCGCCGGCTGTGTCTCGGACGCCACCTTGCACGGATCCAGCTCCGACCGGCACAACGGGCACGTCCGGTGCGCCGCCAACCACCCGTCGATGCACTCCACGTGGTACACATGCATGCACGCCGGCAGCCTCCGCACCATCTCCCCTTCCTGCACCGCGCCAAGGCACACCGCGCACTCGCGTCCGCCGTCCGCCGCCCCACCTCGTCCATCAGAATGATGACCGTAAGCAAAGGTCGGCAGGCTCTCCACGGGGAACGGGTCACCGCATTGGCCAGGGAGCGCGCTGCCGCCGCGCCCGGCGTGGTCCGGGCCGGTGGGGTCCCTCCTCCGGCAGCAGCAGAAGGCGAGCGCCATGACGAGGAGGAAGGTGGCGAAGAAGATGCACAGGAAAACGGCCGACGACACGAACAATGCGCGTGGCGGGGCGCCGCTCGACGGCTGGTCGCTGCCTGGAACGGTGCCGGACATGATTTGTGTAACTGTGGGACCGTGGCTATTTTGCAACGGTGAAGATCAACACAAGATTAGACTGTGTGGCATGTAGGTTGATCAGACTCGGAGCTCGGAACATGAACGAGTATATATATATATATATATATATATATATATATATATATATATATATATATATATATATATATATATATATATATATATATATATATATATATATATATATATGTGTGTGTGTGTGTGTGTGTGTGTGTGTGTGTGTGTGTGTGTGTGTGTGTGTGTGTGTGTGTGTGCGCGCTGTTTGGCATAGTTAATGCGATAAGCATGGCGACAAACGTTTTGAGCTCTTGCCATGGCGACGGCTGCAAGGAATACATTAAATAAATGCCTTCTGAAGTAAAGTCAGAAGTGAATTAAGCTCGTTTATTCGTCATCTCTGAGCTCATCAGTGACTACATCTTTATTGATGTAATATGCCTTGGTAGAATATGAGCTGTTGTTCTTATGTAGTTTCGTTTTTTTAGTTATTCTTGTCCTTTTCACTTGAGATTTGAAACCGCATCCAAGCGGATGAATGTTGCTCAAACGTTACCTTCCTCGCAGTTTCTTCAGCAGACAAGTCATTATGTTTCTGCAGAGGAAACTTTTGACAGTGTGGGTCAAATTTGTTAATCTGTTAGCTTGATGCCCAAGGATATATATACATATATATAACCACATTTATCTTTTCTTGAACAGTACTAATTTGACAAAGAGGTGACGGAAGAAACTCCCACGTAGGACAGACAACCAGAAAACAATGGTAGAAACGTTGGATTTGTGCAAATAGATATGGAGTTAGGGGCTAGCTAACCTCAATGCCAATAGATGCAATTTCGTGTTAGGATTTGAGAGTGTCAGAATGGCACTTTGTAGCCACAAATATGATGATCTAGCAATAAAAATTAGGTCTATTCGAAAAAAGGCTGGCAGCGGCGGCACATCCTCTCCAATGCGCGACGAACGCGTGTTGAAAATCTGTGTGGCGTCCTACGTCTCATGCGCGCTCGTGCACCACAGTGTGTTTTTTCTGGCTGCTACAGTGCGCAAGAAAGCGATGCACTTAGCTTTGATCTGCTATAGTAAACACTGTAACTATAGTGCGCATGAAAGCGACAATTGCTACCGTGGCTGCTACAGTAATTTGCTACAGTGCTCAACAATAAAAACCCCTTTTTGCTGTCTTTTTGTTTTTGTGTTCTTCTTGTGTTGGCAGGTTAGACACCCAGAAGACAGTAGATTTGAGGAAAAATCTTCCAGTGCAAATTACAATCATTCACTTCACTCTGATTGTCATCAATGATCTTACAAGTGGTATCAGAGTGGGTTGCAATGGCATTAGATCAAGATTATTTTTTAGGTAAGCCATCATTTTTCGATGGATCAGATTATATTTATTGGAAAACACGTATTGAGGTTTTTCTATAAGCACAAGGTAATGCTATTTGGTAAAAAGTTAAAAATCTATATGAAATGCCTCCTGTTATTACTATTGAAAATATTGCTAATGTTGAAGATAATCTTAAGGCTAGAAATATTTTGTTGCAAGGTCTAAGTAGAAACGAGTTTGTCAGACATATTAAATCTACTAATAAAATTTGGACTAATCTACCTGATTATCATGAATGTTTAAGTCTGGTAAAGGTGTTCGTCAGAACTAATTTAAAAAGGAGTATTCCAAAATTGAGATCAAACCTAGAGAATCAGTAGATGCACTTCTTGATTGCTTTAATAAAATTATTAGTGATTTGCAATCTGTTGATGTCATATATTCTACTTTTGACAATGCCCGTCAGATCTTAAATGTTTTGGATATGTCTATTTGCAATGTGTTAGTTACTACAATTAATTATTCTGTTAACATGGAAACACTAACTTTTGTTAACATGGAAACACTTATTTTGAATGATATTTATTCCAAGATGAAAATACATAGGATTGATGTTTTGGCCAGGATAAACAAGTCTAATTCTTTGGGTTTAGTGACTAACCAAGCCAACAGTTCTTCTAGTTTGTTTGTTTGCATTATGTTCTATTTCAGACGAACAGTTAGAGGTAATTCTGGAAGTGCAGCTTATATTTTTCTCTAACAGGGTAACCAAAGCAATTAATAACATTAGATCAAGGCAGAGAGGAGGTCTAATCAAATGCTATGAATATGGTGAGCCAAACCATATCAAGATAAATTGCCCCAAACTAAGGAGTAAGGAGGTCAAGGATGATAAGTTATCAACTCGTCACTCTCAATTCAAGGTTTATCCAAGTAGAAAGCGCAATATCGTAGTGCGGTCAATAAAATCTTTTAGCACTTGATGAGCTTAATTTAAGTGATGGTGATTCTGGAAGTGACGATAGGGACAGTGGTAAGAAGGCAAAGGAGGTGAAATTCATAGTGATGTGTTTTATGGCAAATAGTGAGGAACTCATTAATGATGATCTCTATAGTGATCATGATGAGGTAAAACTTTCTTATACAGATTTATCTTGTGTTGTGTTTAGATTAACAGAGGAGCTCAAAAGTATAAAAAGAAAATTAAACATCATGATTTTGTTGTTGAGAGCATAAATTCTGAAATTAATAGACTTAGAGCTTTTATTCTTGATGACGAATCTTGTCAAGTTTTACATTCTGAGTTGGAGTCTGCTAGAACAATTAATACATTAAACTTGGTTCAACTTAGTGATCTAACTACTAAATTTGATGAATTAAGATTAGCACATGACTCTTATGATGAAAAGTTAAAACTTGCAAGTGATGAAATTGAAAAGCTCGAGATTAGTTCTTCTACATATTTAGGGTCAAGTATTTCAAATGCTCAATCTAAAACTTGCTCTAATTGTGAATTATTAGAAGCTAGACTTAATTATTCTCAGAAATCAATTCAACAAATGTTTTATTATGAGGCACTTTCTTGCACTAACTATTCTAAACTTAACATAGATATAGAAGCATTGACAAGATTAGCTCAATAAAAGTGCTTTTAAGAATATTGTGAATGAACTTGTTAAATACACAACTTGTCCCACTTTAGCTAAAAAAATGAGTACATTATGGACACTTTAGAGAGATTTTCTTTTGGTAAAAAAAATTGAATATGATTTTAGACAAGTCAAAACTGAGTGTCAAAAACATTGCTCTAGGGTTTAATACTGCTAATTATTCCAAGAATAATCCACCTAAGATTGTGATGGTCATGGGTAGTGGCGTAGTTGAAACAAAAGGTGAGCCTCATAAAACTGTGTTTAAATCTATTGGTTTTGTGCAAAGTTCATTTAATAATACTATAGGTACTAGTTCATCATCTCAAAAGAATTCTAATTACGTTAAGTTTCACTGCACCTACTGTGGAAGAGATGTGCACTTGCATAAATTTTATCTTAAGCTTGCTAAGAAAGAGGAGAAAGAAAGACTTAATGCTTTAAGACAAAAACGTGCAACCTCTTTTGTTCCTAGAACTAATATGAAAGTTAGTTTTTTAGAGAAATTTTATGATGATTTTAAATCTACTTCACGTCATGGATAGGGACATATTCAAATAATTCATGTTTTTTTGGCGTACTGATTGCCCATATGCTTATGATTTTGGTTCTAGTTTTGTTTATGTTTCTCCACATTGTGTGTCTTAATATTATATTCCTAGATCTTATATCACTAACCCTAGTACTGTGACACCGATATTTTCTTTGATGTAGGTATCAAATAATTCAGTGATGTATTTGTGAGCACTATTTATTGATCTAAGAAATAGTACAGTGGTTGTGGGGACTATGGTCACCGTATGTGTTTTGTACTAGTCCCATGATTAGTAGCTAGTACACATATTCACAATATTAAGATCACATCTATACAAATCGCATATATTTAATATATGACAAAGGGGTGAATACGTAAGCGATGCATAGTAGGGTTTTACAGCACATGGCTGACCAGCTAAGTAAATACCAGAGTTAAGAGTAAATTACAGCGGAAGACAAATAAATAAGTAGAAACATCTAGCGGTATGCCACCTTAGCCCACAGGTAACCGACTGGGGATTAGGCCCTAGAAAAACCCATCATCGAACTGCCCAATGTTGGGGGCAAAGTATGTGTCATCTAGCACGTATCCTTCTTCTTTCTCTGATCTACCCTACTCTATAATACACCAAAATTTTCTTTACTAAATCCACCCCATAGTCATGCCTAATCTAAGTCCACCCAGATTTGTGTACCAAAGTAATCCAACTTCATACAAATGAATGGCCTGGATCTCTCCTCAAGCCTTCTTCTCTTACTCATTGAAGATCCTAAGGCCAAAATCATTTGGATCATGCACATCATTGAACCCAGAAGACCAGAACCCCACCCCTCTCGACATCCTCTTCCTCTCTCCGCAGTCCCCACCTCCTGCAACCGTTACTTTCCGATTCCTCCCACCGTCTTCTCCGGATCTCCCCAATCTCTCATCGTCTCCCTTCCCACCCCCACCGCCTTTCCCCTCACCCCCGCCTGCTCCACCTCTCTCGTCCCCTCTCGGCCGGCGAGGCGGATCTCCACAGGCTGCCGCGCTCCTCCGTCCCGAACCACACTCCTCCCCACTGATTCCTCCGCACCCCTCGATTGCTCTGCCCCCGCGCCGCCGCCACCTCCCGCTCCTCCGCTCCGCCGACGCCTCCTCCTCCCCACCTCGCGCTACCGCCGCCTCCCGCTCCCTCGCTCCGCCGACGCCTCCCCTCCCCACCCCGCGCTCGCCTCCTCCGCTCCGCCCTCGCCTCCTCCTACCCACTCCGCGATGCCGCCGCCTCCTCCGCTCCGCCCTCATCCGTCTTGCTGCAGATACTACGCGTGCAGTCGCAGTCGACGGATGACGCGGATGCCATGGCGGCTGGCGCCCGTGGCGGCGGCGGCAGGCGTCCCGGACGCGGCGAGGAGGATGACGGCCGCGAGCGGTGCGTGGTGCGTCGGCCGAGGTGGGGATGAAGAAGTTCAGGCGGCGGGGAGGAGGAGGAGAACGATCGGGCGTCCTCCTCCTCGCCAAGCTCCGTTTTGACCACCGCCGCATCCCGGGGCCTCCCCTCGCCGCCAAGCTCTCGCCATCTACCACACCACCGCGCGCAGATCGCGCTCCACTGCGGCGCCGACGCTGCCAGTTCCTCCTCTTCGAGCGCGCCTCCTTCCTTGTCCTCGCCGCCGCGGCGTCGCGGTGGCCACGCCGCTCAACCTCCTCGCGGGGACGCCGCCATCGCCGACTGGGTTCGCGGCGACGACCATCTCCCACATCCCCAAGTCCTCGCCGCTCCTCTGGCTCCACCTCCTCCTCACCGCCGCCGTCGTCGCCATCGCCCATCTCGGTATCTCCCGCATGGAGGACGCCCTCCGCATCACCCGATTCCGCGAATTGGTTTTGTACCTTTTCTTTCTGAATTACTTGTCTAATTGTATTCTTGTGTTGTCGCAGGTTTGCAGTGCATATGCATTGGCATGTGCCATACATTGTGAGCAGCATGTGCATCTGCCATTTTTTATGTCATTTTTCTTTCCTGTTTTCAATTACTTCCACCAAACATTACATAGAACACCTGATACACTTAAATAGTTTAATTCTTATACATCTTGTTCGCCTAATAACAGCTGACATGCGGAATTTGCTTCGAATGTTGCCCTCATGCGTCAATGAGTGCTGCCGCATGTGGCCATCCTTTCTGTGGTGCATGTTGGAGAGGTTTGTCAAACTGACCTTGAAATATTCCTACGTATATCAACGTTGGATCCTCATTTGCGTGGAATCACCATTTCCTATTCATATTTCATATGAAAGCAAACCATGGCAACTGCTCTTTCTCCAGCCTTAAACTGGGGTGGTGATAGTTACTGATACCATGTTGTGTTACATCTTTTCTTCTGCAACCATGTTTGTTGCCGGTATACTCATTTCTGCCACATTTGTTTTTCAAATGCTTTTTGACTGATGCCATGGTTACCTATAAAGCTTGCTTAAACTTAAAACCAACAATGCTTTAACTTCTTCGAAGGGATCCGCATCAATTGCATCTTTTGTTATACTATTGGACGTTATTGCCAGCTGTTTCAATAACTTGTTGGATCTGTTAAAGATTCCAGTAATTTAGCATTTTATATTTTATGGTTGTAGTCTAATTGGTTGACCAATCCTTGATTACTCTCGACTGGTTGTGAGATTTGTTTCATTTGCCTGCGCTGCATTTTACCCTAACGTGTCTACATTGCTTGTGGATTTAGGCCTAATTAGAAAAATGGGTTACTTGAATAGACACACATCACATAAACAATTATCCAGGAAACAAGACAATTTGCTGCCTTTTCCCTGTCAATGACATGTAGCGATTTATTATATAGGCTCAATGCAATAGACTGGTGTGTTTCTCTGTTCCTTGGTTGGTTGTTTGTATGCTTTTGCACACCTTTGTTGTGTTATCCCAACATTCATGGAAGAAATGTTCTGGAAAGAACTTTAGCTTAGACTTCTATGATGTCACTGATTAAACTTTTGCAGGTTACATTAGCACTGCTGTAAATGATGGTCCAGGATGTTTGATGTTGAGATGTCCGGTAGACTGTGCACCGAGGAAGCTAATCGTCCAGAGATCGTGCACTTGTTTGAAGTGGATCCTCAAGAACAGCGTGGAGTCTGAGAATATGAACTGGTATAGTAGGGATAAAGCACACCTTTTCTTTATTACTCATGCTGACTTTTTGCTTATTCTCAATTTGGAACTACAATCTCATATAGCCTACATGATACTTGCACTATTATAATTCAGGCTTTGTCTTGGTCCATGGTTGGAGCATGGAGAGAGGACTGTGGATTTTATGCTCAGAATCGCTATGAGGCAGCAAGGCAAGAAGGAGCGGTAGTTGTTATGATCCTAGATGTTTACTTCATTACGATCGATTGTAGATAATGTACTAAATTTTGTCATTTTGTCTGCTTGTACTAAATTTTGTCATTATTTGTTTGCTTTGTTGTGGTTCTGATGATGATGAATCGAGAGGAGAAGAGAAATGGCAAAGAACTCTCTTGAAAGTTATACACATTATTATGAACGATGGGCTGCCAATCAGTCGGTAAGTTATTGGGTGTGAAGAAAGGTGGCCTGAACAAAGCATTAGATTATTTGTTCTGTGTTAAACCTGTAAGAATTTATGTTCGGTTGTAGAGAATGTAGAAAATGCTGACAATGGAATGCTGTCTTTTCCCCACAATGAAATATTGTTGCTTGCTTTTAGTACATTGAAATTGGACAGTAAGGCTCATGTTTCAAGTAAGTACTATTTTCAGTATTTGGGTGCTATTTCTTATAGAAAGGAATGTCCCTGTTTGTCTTGTAACCTGCTAGAACATATTTATTCATTGCTTTAACATATTTTCTTCATGATGCAGTCGAGGCAAAAGGCATTAGGAGATCTGCTGAGTCTGCAGAATGACAAGGTATATGAATATACGATTTTTTTTATTTCAAAACCTTTTAACATAGTTATCTCATTCCGCTTGTCCGAACTCCTCGATGGATGACTTTCACAAATCTTGCTTCAGCTTGAAAAGTTAAGTGATATACAAAGCCAACCAGAGTCACAGCTTAAATTCATCATAGAGGCCATGAAGTATTGCCAGTCATATTTTCTTCGAAGTAATGATTTCTAAAGTATAATGGGCCGCATTGATTCTGTCACCATTAATTTGTTATAGCATCTGCGGCTAGATCATTTATGATTCATCAAATATCTGTAATATCTTAGCCAAAAAAATTCTAACATTATGATATAATATCAATACCTTTGTGTTGTGAAACATGGCCTCAATGTACCCGTTCACAGGGGAATATATGAGGCTGCCAAGGGAATATACCAACAAGTGTTACCATATGTCAAATCTCACCTGAGAAGTCATGGTAAATATGCAAGATTACGATTCACTGGTCATTCTCTTGGTGGAAGTCTGGCTTTGCTTGTGAATCTGATGTTACTAATCCGAGGAGTAGCTCCAGCTTCTTCTTTGTTACCTGTCATAACATTTGGTTCACCATCCATCATGTGTGGAGGAGACTACTTGCTTCAAAAGCTTAGTTTGCCAAAAAGTCATGTGCAATCAATTACAATGCACCGGGACATTGTTCCTCGAGCATTTTCTTGTAACTACCCGGATAATGTTGCTACCCGTGCCTCACCAACCAGGTAAATACATATTTATGTTTAATAACCGAATTTTATTGATGCACCATAGAATGTATGTTTCCTGAATTCAACAATCAAGGTTATAACTCCATTGTTATGTTGGTTTACTGAATTCAACAATCAATGTTACAAGACAATGTCCAATGTTAAAGGTCACTTGTAGCGGGCATATAGGATAGATTATTGTACCGAACATGTTCCGAAGTATAGGAAGGTGTTTTTTTGCAGAGCAAGTGAATACACTTTTCAGCATGAGATTGCCTTGAAGGTAAGTTCTGGATGTTTTGTCAACCGTCCCAATCCTCCAGCTTTCTCATTTCAAGCTAGGTGGGCGAGGCACGAATCTTCCAGAGCTGTTTTCTTGAAAGACTTGCTTTTGCTACTGCTATCTTGGCAGTAATTGGATATCAGTTGCGTATCACTGACACTATGTGATAGTCTTTTCTTTTGGGTGTAAGCAACAGTGCTTTGATTATTTTTTTTGGGGTATACATAGAGTTTTATTTTGTGAAAAAGGACTCTTCATCCTATTTTCATAGGACTAGCTGAATGCCCGTACGTTGCTACGGATGTTAAAAACTAAACAAGTGCATCAATACCGGTCACGTATTTATGTGACATTCATTTTGTGACAAAAATATTTGGTTATACAACATATGAGATGTGAATCTTAATGAATCTAATTGTTTATTTTATTTTTTACAAATTTTATCTTGTTTTGTATTTTACCGTAGCGTTAGCACGGTGTTATAGTCTATAAGCGTCGGCCAAAGGATTAGCTCTGGATGCAGTTTGTTTCCTAGTCTATTACATCTCTTAGACTTAGCCTTAAAGACTCCAAGTAAGAGTCGGTTTCAGACTCCAAATAGGAGTTAGTTTCAAATTGGTAATAGGATTCGGTTTTGGATTGGATTGTATTGGCTTCTTATATATATAGATGTAATCTGGGATTCCCAGGCAAGCAAGTAATAATATTAGAGTTAGTTTACTTTACCTCTCATCTGCCCTAATCTCCTGCTGGCGACGTCGGGGAAGGGAGGTCCTGGCCATCGCCAGGGCAAGATCCCTCAACCGGTTAGCCACCACTACGCTCTGATACCAAGTTGTCCCCTTCCCTGGATAAACCATTGTGAGCAGTTCTTCCGCGAGCAGTGCACTGAAGAAGGCGATAAAGTTTGGCTTGCGTCATACCACCTTACCGGGATTGCCCAACAATGGTACTTTCAGCTTGAACGAGATGACGGCCAGCCAACGTGGGGGCAATTCAAGGAGCTCTGCCACATGCGGTTTGGACCGCCAATCAGGAGTAATCCATTGGGAGAATTGACTCGCTTGCACCAGATGGGTTCCGTAAGTGATTATCAAACCAAGTTCTTGGCACTCCTTTGCCGCGCCGATCGGTTACTGCCGCGGCAACAAGTCCAGATATTCACAGCTGGTCTCATGGAGCCTCTCCTCACAGATGTCGAACTACAGCAACCTGGCAACTTGCAGGTGGCGATGAGCTTGGCTCGGGCTTACGAACGGCCCGCACAAATGGTCGCGGGAGACTTCACATCACAACCAAGGCCAGGGCGCCAAACACAGCGGCCGACAACGTCTGCACCAACATCGGGCCGAGCCCCGGAGACGACATCACAGACCACGGCACCTGTACATCGGCCGACAAAGCCGTTTCGGCGCCTCACACCAACAGAATTAGCGGATCGTCGTGCCAAAGGATTGTGCTACAACTGTGATGACAAATTCCAGCCGGGGCATCGCTGTAAGCAACCTTTCCTCACATATATTGACATGAATGAAGATGGTGAGCCAGGGGATGAATCGTCAGAGCTGCACGCCTTAGAGCTGGACGGGCCAACCCCAGAAATCTCCCTCCATGCTGTCACGGGCGTTTCCACCGGAGGCACCATGCAGTTGGCGGTGAACATCGGCGCACAGCAGTTCGTCGCACTCGTCGACTCAGGGTCTACACATAATTTTGTCAGTAAGCGGGTGGTCCAGGTAGCTGCCCTACAGCTCCGCCCGTGCCAAGGCCTGAGGGTCAAGATTGCCAACGGAGATCAGCTAGCCTGTGAGGGAGTCTGCAACAACTTACAACTCACGGTTCATCAGACACCTTTCACCATCCCGACTTATGCGATTCAGCTGGATGGATTTGACATTGTCCTTGGGGTCCACTGGTTGAAGACGCTGGGCCCTATTCTTTGGGATTTTGATGCCTTCACGATGGCATTTTGGTTGGAAGGTCGCAGGATCCAATGGCAGGGCCTCTCCAAAAACCGTCCGATGCGAGTGTTGCTCCACACAGGACCAGAGCTCCTGCAGCCGTTATTGGATGAATTCAATGATCTCTTTTTGGAACCTACTGGACTGCCTCCAACCAGACCTCAGGATCATCAGATCCGGTTATGACCGGGAGCACCTCCTGTTTTAGTCCGGCCATACCGGTACCCACACCACCAGAAGGACGAATTGGAACGTCAATGCAGCGACATGCTCACTCGCGGCATTATTCGGCGCAGTCATTCTAGTTTTTTTGTCTCCGGTCATATTGGTCAAGAAGCACGACAATACCTGGCGATTCTGTGTAGATTATCGTGCCCTCAACGAATTGACAATCAAGGACAAGTTCCCAATTCCGGTGGTGGACGAACTCTTGGACGAACTACAAGGTGCTCGGTTTTTCACTAAGCTCGACCTTCGCTCGGGATATCATCAAGTCCGTATGCACCCTGACGACATCTTCAAAATGGCATTCCGCACTCATGAAGGCCTTTTTGAGTTCTTGGTTATGCCATTCGGGCTGACTAACGCCCCGGCCACATTCCAGGCGTTGATGTAGGATGTTCTCCGCTCTTATTTGCGCAACTTCGTCTTAGTTTTCTTCGACGACATATTGATCTACAGCTCCACCTGGACCGAACACTTGCAGCACATCCGCATGGTTTTTTTGCTCCTTCGTCAGCATGAGCTATTCCTCAAGAAAACTAAGTGTTCTTTTGGCCTATCTTCAGTGTCATATCTGGGCCATGTTATCTCAGAAGGTGGGGTGGCCATGGATCCATCCAAAGTACAAGCAATCTCCGATTGGCCTCAACCGAAGACACTTAAAGCTTTACGGGGATTTCTGGGTCTTGCCGGCTACTATCGCAAATTCATCAAAGATTTCGGGAAAATAGCTGCACCTCTTACCAACCTTTTGAAGAAAGAAGCATTTGGGTGGTCACCCACTGCTCAACAAGCTTTTGAAGCTCTTAAAGAAGCTTTGATGGTGGCCCCGGTCCTACATATGCCAGATTTTGCGCAAAAATTCATTGTTGAGTGCGATGCTTCCGTAACCGGAGTTGGGGCTGTTCTACATCAAGGATCGGGCCCCATTGCATTTTTCAGTCGACCCGTCATTCCTCGCCACACTAAGCTGCCAGCTTATGAGCGCGAATTGATTGGACTTGTCCAAGCTGTCCGTCATTGGAGACCATATTTATGGGGACGCACCTTTCTTATCCGCACAGACCACTATAGCCTCAAATTCTTGTTGGACCAACGATTGTCCACAATTCCACAACACCATTGGGCAAGCAAACTATTTGGATATGACTTCTCAGTAGAATTCCGGCCGGGACGGCTCAACACGGTTGCTGACGCTTTATCTCGTCGTGACTACTCCACAACCTGTGTCATGGCTATGTCATCTCCGGCTTTTGCACTCTTTCCAGAACTGCGCAATGCAGTCTTGACTGATCCAATCTTAAAACAGCTACGATATGAGATTGAGGAGGGCAAGCTGGGCGCTCCATGGTCTGTCCGGGATGGGTTGATTTTTCATTCCGGCCGGGTCTATGTGCCTGCAGCGTCACCATCCTTACAGTCCATCCTCACGTCGGCTCACGCAGCCCATGAAGGCATTCAGAAAACCCTGCGCCGCCTGCGCCATGATTTTTATGTTCCCACAGCTAAGCGGTTGGTTTAGGACTTTGTGCGGAACCGCTTGGTATGTCAACGTAACAAAGTTGAGCATTTACATCCAGCGGGTCTCTTGCAATCCCTAGATGTTCCTTCACAACCATGGTCTGATATTGCAATGGATTTCATAGAGGGACTTCCGCGTGTTCACGGTAAAACGGTCATTCTCTCTGTCATTGACCGTTTCTCCAAATACGCGCATTTTATCCCTTTGGCTCATCCTTACTCAGCTACCACAGTTGCTAGAGTCTTCTTTGATGAGATTGTGCGTCTCCACGGCATACCCTCCTCCCTTGTCAGTGATCGCGACCCGGTTTTCACGAGTCATTTTTGGCAAGACCTGTTTCGCCTAGCTGGAATTCGGCTTCACTTCAGTTCAGCTTATCACCCGCAATTTGATGGACAGACCGAAGCAGTTAATAAAGTGATTGCCATGTATTTGCGTTGTTTAACGGGTGATCGCCCGCGTCAATTGTTGGAATGGCTGCCATGGGCCGAGTATTGCTATAACACATCCTTCCATTCAGCGCTTCGGGAAACCCCTTTTAAGGTGGTTTACGGCCGAGATCCACCTTCTTTGCGCTCGTATGAAAAGGGAGAGGCTGCAGTTCAAGCTGTGGAGGTCTCTTTGTTGGCTCGTGATCAATTTCTTCGGGATATTCGAGAACGTCTCCTTCAAGCCCAAGAGTACGCCAAAAAGCACTACGATCGCCATCATCGCGACATTTCTTTTGATGTCGGTGATTTGGTTTGGTTACGTCTTCTTCATCGTCCAGCTACTTCTCTCGGAGTTCCCATGGGTGGCAAACTGGGGCCGAAATATTTTGGACCCTATAAGATCCTTGCACGTATTGGGACAGTTGCATATCGTTTGGAATTACCACCTGCTGCCAAAATTCATGATGTTTTTCACGTTGGATTATTGAAGAAGTTCCAAGGTGACCCGCCGTCCACTCCGCCACCATTACCACCACTTCATCAAGGCCGTGTTCTGCCTACACCATCGCGGGTACTGAAATCAGCCATCCGACAGGGCCACCAACAAGTTCTCGTGCAATGGGAAGGGACTGCTGTGGCCGACGCCTCTTGGGTTCCGCTATCTCAATTCCAGGAGAATTTTCCAAATTATCAGCTCGAGGACGAGCTGCTTCGCGAGGAAGGGAGAGATGTTGTAGTCTATAAGCGTCGGCCAAAGGATTAGCTCTGGATGCAGTTTGTTTCCTAGTCTATTACATCTCTTAGGCTTAGCCTTAAAGACTCCAAGTAAGAGTCGGTTTCAGACTCCAAATAGGAGTTAGTTTCAGATTGGTAATAGGATTCGATTTTGGATTGGATTGTATTGGCTTCTTATATATATAGATGTAATATGGGATTCCCAGGCAAGCAAGTAATAATATTAGAGTTAGTTTACTTCACCTCTCATCTGCTCTAATCTCCTGCTGGCGACATCGGGGAAGGGAGGTCCTGGCCATCGCCAGGGCAAGATCCCTCAACCGGTTAGTCACCACTACGCCCTGAGGTCCAAGGGTCCTGACACACGGGCACACTACTAGTCAACAATAATTTAAGAAAAGTTGAGTACATTGCGTACTCAACAAGACTTGTAGTGTATCATAAAATTTATACATATATAAAAGGCTATCAAAGGATGATGCTCTATTTTAAGTTATTTCAGCATGAAGCAAATTTTATTTGCAATATCAATAAGTAAAAATTTGCAAACGGAATTGTAAAGAGCATTTAACATGTAATGAAATAATATTTATATAATTTTCATAATACAGCCCTCCTTGGCTGAGAACGTCGCGTATTTCCTACCCATGAGCATGACACACGATTAGACATTCATGCCATCCCACATGTACAGTGAAACCGTTTTGAAAATGAAAACAATACCCATTGTGAGTGCATCCAAGCTTGCTCATGACCACGAGTATGGCTATTTAAATATTTTTAACACTCTACAGAGGTTGTACAACTTTACCCACACAATATAATTAAATATGTTGTCGGATATTACACGCTTTCTTAGGTGTGCAACAATAGAGATTATCAGAAAGCTTTTAGGTCATCTAGTCCTAACCTTGTATCAGCCCATGAACATCGAACCTCTCTTAGGTTCATCCCTTAAGATAGTGTTTGAATCATTGATTAGGTCCATCCCCTAAGAGAAGACCCTCACTTAGGTCCGTCCCCCAAGTGGGTATTCATCGATGTATTAGCAAGCTTTGGCCTCAACACCTTGGTGAAGGGAGCCCCTACGAGCAAACCTACGTGGAATGTTCTCACTACATTTGTGTCTACCATAATGTAAGGTTGGACCTAGACAACTTAATCAGCTAATGTTAGAGCCCATATAGCACATGGTTGTACGGTGTGACTTAGATGTGCGGCAATAGCGTTCGATCCTTAATTGACCCGGGTGAGAATCTCCCCCTATATATATGCGAGATACCCTCTCACACTTGACAATTTATCATATAACTCGGCCGCATCCAAAAACTATATTTTTCATTTTTGTTTTATACCAAACTAATAGAGATTCCTCCTCAAGTCTAACATTTTGAAACCATCCATATCCATGCACAAATTTTCTGAAATATCAAACTTAGTGAAAGCTATTGTGGGGCTAAGCATCTAGACCATATATCAATGTAATATTTCCTAATTTGATAGTATGTATTTGTCTAAACCATGTTCTAGAGGTTACAACAATGAGGATGTCAAAGTTTCAAGAAGGTTCAATGCACACGAGCGGTTGTAACTACCATTACCCACAATATAGCAATTTTAATTGAACATACACACATGCATAATAGATTTTGCAAACAATGTACAATAATTGAAATACTGGGATCAACATGATCAAAGGGGTGCTTCCATTGCTTAAATTACAGTGGTTTTGATCTTAATCAAAACCTTCTTAGTCAATGATCTTGAAGCTATTGTTCTTTGTCTTTGTCTAGGTCCTGCTCGAGTTGGTGCTCCTTTGGGACTTCGACTTCTAATTACGTGATAAGCGATCGAAAGACAAAGTAAATCCAAAGGACTGCAAAAGATCCAAATAAATCTAAAGAGAACTTCATTAAGTTTTATTAAGATTAAGTTCGATGATGTAAGGGAAGGTTTAGAGGGTGACGGATGTTTGACATAGTCAAATGGAGTTTGAGTGAATGAGGGGATGGCGGGGAAGCTTTGTTGGGAAGGAAATAAGGACGGATCAAAGGTGAAGGGATATTCACAGGATTATTCCACTTCTTAAATCAAAGAGGGCTAGGAATAACTGACCGCATTGTATCCCAGCTTGGTTTGAATTATCTCTTCTCGTTGGGTACAATATTCTTTACTACAACTAATGTTCTTTGGCTTCTACAGTGTTCTTCTGACTTCGAACATTCCTTAGCTACTACTCAAGTCTAACTATGACTGCTATAGCCTATGACTGTAGCAGCTAGCAACTCATGACCACTGTAGCTTATGGGCTTATGACCATTGTGGCTATCGACCTTACGAGTATGACTTACAATCACGGCGCCTCGACCACAGTGCCTTGCCGCAACTCCGGTCGTACCACTTACACATAGTCGGTACTAACGGTCTTTGACCTTGCAGGTCTTTCGAGCATAGGCCAGGTATATAGCTTACCACATTCTGTAGGTTTCAACTATTATCTACCAACTAGGTTTTGTAGGTTTTTGACTACTGACTAGGTTCTATAGTTTCTGACTACCGACTAGGTTTTGTAGTTTTCGACTACCGACTAGGTTTTGGATTTTTCGACTATTGACTAGGTTCTGTAGGTTTTTGACTACCGACTACTGACTAGGTTTTGTAGGTTTTCGACTACCGTCTATCGACTAGGTTCTGTAGTCTTTGGCTACCGACTAGGTTCTGTAGTTTACGACCATACAACCACTTATAGCTTATAGCCTCATGATTTGTGACTTCTAACTGCTTCCGACTTCCGACTATTTTATCTCTCTTTTCAGCTTCGACTATCATTAGCAGTCGAAAGTTAGGACAATAGTTAGTGGTCGAAGATTACGAGTTCGGATACGATTGAAGATCTCGACAACGGCAGAGGTCTTGACACCGACTGCGGTCATAGATTTCAACAACAGCAGCGGTCAAAGATTTTGACATGGCAGTGGTTGAAGATTTTGGCATCGGCAGTGGTCAAAGATTTCGACAACAGCAACGGTCAAAGATTTCGACAACTGTAGCAGTCAAGATTTCGACACGACAGCAGTCGAAGACTTCATCACCAGCAGCGGTCGAAGATTTCAACATGGAAGCGGTCGAAGATGTCAACACCAGCTACGGTCAAAGATCTCGACATCGGCAGCGGTCAGAGACCTTGACACTGGCTATGGTTAGAGACCTCGACTTCGGCAGCGGTCAAAGATCTCGACACCAATAGCGGTCGAATATCTCGACACCAGCTGCGGTCAAAGATCTCGACACTAGCTGTGGTCGAAGGTTTTGACACCGACAGCTATCGAAGATCTCAACACCGGCTACGGTCAAAGATCTGGACACCAACTGCGGTCAAAGATCTAGACAACATCAGCTGGTCAAAGATTTCAACACCAGTTGTGATCGAAGATCTCGACAATGGCGACAATTGAAGATCTCAAAGATGGTAGTTGGTCGAAGATTTCAACGACAACAGTTGATCGAAGATTTCAACACCAACTACGGTTGAAGATCTTGACAATAGTAGTAGTCAAAGATCTCGACAGTGGCTGCGATCAAAGATCCTGACATCGGTGCTAGATTTTGACTTCGACTACTATGGTTCTCTTGTTGAGTTTGACTACTTTAGTTCTCTTTGACCTTAATTGCTTTAGTTCTTTTATTCACTCCGACCACTACGGTACTCCTATTTCTCGAGAGAGCCATGGCTCGTCGCTAGTGAGGGACTCCTCAGTGGATGGGGCGTGAGCTAAAACAGAGTTGGGACCTCAGCCCAACACCTAGGCAAAGAACCATGGCCCAACTTGGAGGGTAGGGCAGTCAACGGCGGGGTCTTGCGATGGCAGAGGTAGGGGAATGACACTATGAGGCTATGAGCTACTAGGGCTTGATTTAGTGCTAGGGGAGCTTCCATAGGGGAGAAGGAACTCACTGAAGGCAATGACAACACTTGAGAAGGAGTAGAGGAGGCTAGCGTTAGAGACTTCATTAGTGGCAAAGGGTTCCACGGTGACAACAGTTTTTGGCAATAGTGAAGCTACAAAACGGTGCACATGAGTTTGCTTGCATGCATGCAGGAATATGGGTGAATGGAATCGAGGTATGGCTCACCGGAGAGAGCGGAAGGCTTACGACGAAGTCCTGGTCGGAGAGGAAGAAGAAAGCGTAGCTTGAGTGATCCACTGTATGAAGGTCAATCAAATGAGTAGGATTTTCAAGAAAGAGATAAGGTACATTGTGACGGAGTTGGGGAGGAGAGAAGCTCACCGGAGTAGCTAGAGCGCGGTGGCATGCTCGCTAGTGTCATGTATGACTTTGGTTTCTCGATATTCCAGTGAACGAAGTGCTCAAGGATCCTGTGCAAGAGAATAAGAGGGCGAGCTGAAGAACAATGGCATGGTCTGGAGGGCAAACTGAGGAACAATGGCATGGTCTGGAGGGCAAAGCGCGAGTTCTCGCGAGCACGACCGGATGGTGTGCTCGAATTCTCGCTGTGGAATGCAAGGGGCAGAGTAAGATAAGGGTGAAGGTAAGCGTCACATTGAGGCGACAGGTAGGCGAGGGTTGGCAATAGCAGAGGAGCTGTGGGCGCGGCATCAAAAATCGGAGGCAGCATGAGCCACGACCATAGTAGAGCTGGTGTAGGCACATGAGATGGAAGATGAACCCTGCCAGCAGGCCTGGTGCGTCAACGAGTGAAGAGAGACGACTTGATGGGTTTGTTGGTTGTAATCTCGACATGTGAAGGGTTTAGGAACAGTGTGTTCGAGTACTCGTGTGTTCAAGTATTTGCTAGCCGGTTGAAACTCTTGAGCAAGTGCAAATAGGTTAAAACTTTCGAGTAAGTGCAACCAGGTCGAGGATTGCGAGTAAGGAGCGATCGAAGTTTACGAGGGCTGACTTAATAGGGGAGGGCACTCGGTTTAAGGGCTGATGGCAGGCGTGATGGGATGAAACTGGGATGGCGGGGGCCATCGTGATGCAAAGTTGGGTACAAAGCAGGGACGTGCAGAGGAAAGGTGCAACATGGTGCACCGTGCATAGGACGGCTGGGTGACGTGGTAGAGCGGGGTGCGGCTGGCAGAATTCGCGATGGAGACAAGACAAGGCGGGAGCACAGGGTATGGGCTGTCAGCATAGAGGAGAAACAACAGGCGTGACATCAAAACGATGAGCATGGCGTTAAAAACTAGTGACTTGTGCTGATGGTTTCTCGGCCTGTTGGCTGGAGGTGGAAGAAAGGTACTGCAAGTAGACCATACTAGGTAGTGAGAGAAAGAGGGTGAGGTGAGCTGAGAGGTTTAGGTAATTGTTGGACACATCAGATGAGCTTGAAAAATTATGAAAATTTTTGTGGAAGCTCCTAACATAGTGCGGATGATTGTGTAAATTTTTCAGAGCTTCTTTTGATTTTTCTAGAAAAACCTGAGAATACTTCTAGGTGAACTTAAATATACTTATTTGATTTAAATAATTTCAGAACTTGTTTTAGTATTTATTTTTTAGTGCCAAAATTATACTAATAGGCTTTTTAGGATGGTTTTCACCATAAGTTTTCTCATGCCAACTTTTGATCCTCTTTTTAGTATGATTTTTGAGTTTTAATTTGAATTGCATTCTAAACACTTTTGTTTGTGAAATTCAAACTTTTCAAAGAAACTTCAATAAAGAGCCAAGGAAATAAAATATATTCAAAAAGTTTAAAATATTTTTTTTATTTTTGCATGACCTAGAATTTAAGATATTACAGTGGTTCACAGAGGATTCTAAATTAGCCAAATCCTGATCCAACCAATGCATAATCTCGCACTCTAATTGGTCGGGGTGTTGCCGATTCCTTTCGGAATAGTATTATCAATCCTTTTCGCATTCGTATTATGCATTCCGTTTTCACCTTTTTAATGGCCTTTCCGGTGGGCCCTAATCTCGAGATCCTTTGCTCGTCATGTAATAAAACCCAAGCAATGGACAGATTTGAATGTCCCGAGTAAATAAGTATAGAAATACACGTTCTGAAATGAACATTCTTAAAAATTGGGATTTCCTATACAACATTCAGATATTTTCTCCAAAATTATTCAAATTTTGAGATGTTGAATCTAGATACAACCAGGCAACCAGCCATACCTGACGCCGAAAATGCTGGCCAGCCCACGGCTGCGACCTCCTCTCATTCTCCTCCATCTCATCCTTCACCTTCTTTGCGTCGCTGCCACTCCTCTAGCTGCCTTCTCTGATCCTCCTTTGCCAACATCGACATCAGGGGTGCCACGTGTCAAAGCCATGTAAGCCGCATGCTCGCCGGAGCAGTAGCAGGAGCGGCAGTGCACGATCCTCGGAGCACATCAGATGGTAATAAATTTAACTAAAATCCAAAAACATCGTGCGAGGGATGTACATCAATCCCAAAATAATGGGTGTTGCAAAGACAATATTATCCAAAAAATCACTATAGGGATTCGGGTAGTCGAACCAAGGGCTAGCACATGATGGGACAAAAGCAACGCGCTTATTTTTGCCATTGTTTTTCGCTTAGGTGCTATCGATTGGACTGAAATAAGCTAACTTATGACTAAAATTACACTACAATTGACTGAAATTACACTGTAACTGATAATGATTTATTTAACGTAACTAAAATTAAAAAAATTTAAAAATAAAAAATAAATTAGCTCATTACGGCCAATACAAATGAATAAGGAAAAAAGAACCATAAAAAACGCTAAAAAAGAAGCCAAAAAATTAGGGAAAAAATAAAATTTAGAAATAATAAAAAATAAGTAAGAAACTTAAGTCAAAATAAACGGGGAAGAATCCACAGTGATGCTGCTGCTAATACATCCCTAGCATATCCACGAATGCATTTGTACTCGATGGAGAAATTGAAACTATGTACTTCTTTCAGAACGGAGGGAGTGCACTGTATATGCACCGACGGCGAAGGTCCTGCACCATCGCGACGCACGCCGTACTTCAAGATCCCGCGCGCGACGGCGCCGCTGCTTCCGCGGCCGGCAGGTCGGCGGCTGCGGCGGCGACGTCGACGCGAGACCGGCACACCGGGCACGTCTTGCGAGAGCTGAGCCACTTATCTATGCACCCCTCGTGGAACAGGTGCGCGCACGCCGGCAACCGCTTGACGACCTCCCCTCGCCGCACCTCGCCGAGGCAGACCGCGCACACGTCGCCGGCCTTCCTCTTCCTGTACACGTACACGGGCGGCTCGCGGGGAAGCGCAGGGGCCACGGACGACGACGCCGACGCCGCGCCCTGCACCTGCACGGGGAGCGTCGGGCCCGCGCCGCTGCGGCGGCCGTCGGTCGGCCACTGGACGCATACAAGGATGGCGACGACGACGAGGAAGGTGAGCCCCCAGTGCTCGCCCTCGACGTACAGCACGAGGCAGCCGATGAGGACGAAGGCGAGCACCACCACGACCACCGCCGACCTCCGACTGGTGAGCGTCACGGCCGGCGCCATGCATGCAGATGATCAATTCACACCGACGGCTGCTCAACTTCCTGTTCCGGTCGGGGAGACGAGTCTATCACTTGGGCGATTAATTGACTTGTCGACTTCTCGGCGTGCATCGGCACGGCGGCGACAAGCATAACAAGTTAACAACACCGTGGGTTTGGTGGTTTAGGTGTGACGTTTGGACCTGTGGAAATGTTTAGCTATCCTAGCACTCATGGCGCCGCGGCGTTGGATATTTTTGAGCTAGCTAGTGCGTGCGTGAGCGCTTACCAGTACGGTGGGGAAAAATCCAACGTGAAACCATGGATGGTTGAAGACTATCTGTGTTCCGGAATGGGACATTTGAGACTTTTCTGCAAGCCAGAACAAACGTGATCAAACTTGCCAAGAAGGCCAAGGAACGAATTGAACTGATGGGACTTGATACGGCCTTGCAGGGACTTGACCAAACGTTGGTTACACATTATTTCTCTGTTTCTACTGTGCATATATACGGCCTTACAGGGGCTTTGTGTCACGTGTAAATCGAAGTAATTGTTCCATTCGCTTCAAAAAAAAAATGCATGTTTACTGACATGTCGAAAAGCCTCGTGGGTAGTCCAACTTATCGCCGGTTACTGACGGAGATGAACAAAGTTGTCTTGGCACTTCGGCGGCAGATGTGAACAAAACAAGAAACTTCTTTTTTTGGGAATGCAAAAGATAGGTGTGCGGAAGTAGGCCTCGGTTCTTTCTCAGACTGGACAAAAACTCTGTTGATTACCTCGTCCCATAGGTTGATTCATCATCGGATCATCCGATAGATAACAACTTCTCATATTATATATTAACCTTGTGCTTATAAGAGCTAAAGTGGTGATGGACCAGCCCATGTCAATCCTCGAAACAAACAAATGATCTAGATTCGAAGCTTGGATTGGATTATAAGTTTCTTTTGGTCGGTTTTGTTATATATACATGCTTATAATCGGACAAGTTTTATAAGAGTATGACTTTATATATATTAGTTTAATTGGTTTAAATAATCTTTTAAGTTTCACGGTGTATTTTTCTTTAAAAAATATAAAAAATTTCATGGTGTGTTTTTCTTGAAAAAATATAAATTTTTTTGGATCAATGATACTTAGATATGTGTTATCTTTTTGCTGTTTTTTTTTCCTTTTGTGCCTTGATAGTTATATTGCCAAAGGGGGAGAGATTTGTGAAATTTATGGTCAAAATAATAGATATTTTTTAGTATGCTTTGTGAGAGATTTGGGAGTGATTTATGGCTTGTGGCTTAAAATATTTTTTCGGCTTCAGTTATTCACTTAGATCTATTTGAACTCATGTTATCTTAATGTATTATCAATGTATTCATTAAGCGAGAGATTGTTAGATCATATGGCTAGGTCTAAAATATTTGTGACGATGAATAATTGACAATGTTACTATCGATATTATTTGTGGTGTGTGGCGTGTGTGGACTCATGTCGGTCAAATTGGAAAGAAGATATTGTTTTGGTCTTTACATGTGCAAGGTAACTCGGAAGCGATCGTCCTCTACGGCGAGGACCGCGAGATTGCTTAGTGCAAAGTCATGGTCCAGAGAGTTAAGGATGCTGAAGGAGACGGTCGTGCTCAAGTTGGGGCGCGTGGAGATCAAAGATAGATGATACGTGTTGGAGCTATGGAGGTGCGGTCCAAAGGCTATGACACGTGATAAAAGGTGAAAAACCCATGTTACATAGGGTTTTGTATCCCTTATTTATTGGAATTGGATAAGACTCATTCGGGCCCTAGACTATAAATAGATATGGGATTAGGAGCTAACCCTATAGCTAATAGATGTACTTTTTGTGCTATGCTTTGAGAGGTGCCAGGAAGACACTTTGTAGCCACAAATATAATGATCCAGCAATAAAAATTCGATCTGAAAATTATCCGATGCATTTTTAGTCTCTTCGTCTCGGATGCATGCATAGATAGTCTTCACGACGATGTCTGCTTCTTCCTTAGTTCGATTCACTGTGTCCCTTCTTAATTCACGTGCATCACAGAGGAGGCACATCTCTATGCAGGAGGGACAGAAGTATTGCTCCTTCATCTACCAAGCACATCACCAAGGGGTCACGTCGTGAGCAAGCACATCACGTACGGGGTAAAACTATTCCATTGCGTGGGAGGATTTCCAATAGAACAAAAGACATCACACAGAAAAGAAAGCTCCGTTGAAAGTGACATCTCCAATTTTTAATCAGTTGCTACAGTACTTGTACAGTACCGAAGTGCTTTTTGCTATAGTAAACATCTCAGTTTGCTATAGTACCCAAGGGGAAAAATAATTTCTTTTCTCTTTTCTTTTGCCGACTTTTCTTTTTGTGTTCTTGCTATGATTAGCAGGTTGAAAGAGCCGAAGATAGTAGATTTGAGGAAAAGTTTCCACTGCGGATTAGAACTATTTATCTCCCTATGATTGCCATCGACAATCTTACAAGTGGTATCAAAGCAGGTTGCAATAACATCAGATCGAGATCATTTTTAGGTAAACCACCGTTTTTCAATGGATCAGGTTAAATCTATTAAGAAACATGCAAGGTCATTTTTCTACAAACACAAGGTAATGCTATTTGGCAAAAAGTCGAAAAATCCATATGAAGTGCCTCCTATTGTTACTTCTAGAAATATTGCTGATATTGAAGCAAATGCTAAGGCTAAAAATATTTTGTTGCAAGATCTAAGTAAAAACAAGTTTGTCAGAATTGCTCATATTAAATCTACTAACCTTATGGGATGGGATCAGGAGCTAACCTTATGGCTAATACATGCAATTTTCATGCTAGGGTTTGAGGGGTGTCAGGAGGACACATTGTAACCAGAAATATGTTGATCCAGCAACAAAAAATTAGATCTCAAAATTATCTAGTGCATTTTTAGTCTCCTCGCCTTGGATGCATGCGTGGATAGTCTTAACGATGACGTCTCCTTCTTCCTTGGTTCAATTCACCGTGCCCCTTCTTGATTCACGTGCATCACAGAGGAGGTGCATCTCTATGTAGGAGGGACAGAAGCATTGCTCCTTCATATACCAAGCACATCACCAAGGGGTCACATCGTGAGCAAGCACATCACGTGTAGGGCAGTGCAATTCCATTGTGTGGGAGGTCTTCGAACAAAGCAAAAGACATCACGCAAAAAAGAAAACTTTGTTGAAAGTGACATCTCCAATTTTTAATCAATTGCTACAGTACTGCTATAGTACTTCTATAGTACCGAGTTCTTTTTGCTATAGTAAATGCCTCGGTTTCCTATAGTACCCGAGGAGAAAAGATAATTTCTTTTCTCTTTTTCTTTTGTTGTCTTTTGTTTTTGTGCTCTTGCTGTGATTGGCAGGTTAGAAGAGCATAAGACAGTAGATTTAAGGAAAAATTTGCTGCTATGAATTACAATCATTCACCCGTCTTTGATTGCCATCGATGATCATACAATATTGATGCCTTTTTTGTGTTTCACCCCCACTTTCTTTTGCGTTAAAGATCGGCAAATGAAGACAACTCTTCTACATGGAAGATATGAAGGAGGCCTTTACCCCATAACTTCAACACGTCCCAGTCCTTGTTAGTCCCTTGCCTTTGTGACACTTTCCTCTGATCAATGGTACTGTAGGCTTGGACATCCAACTTCTTCTATCGTTCAAGCAACAATTAGACAAATAAATTGAGTTGTATGCCAAATAAAGTTATTTTTATGTGTGATGCTTGTCAACAAGCAAAAATTCACCAGCTGTCGTACAATGCTTCTACTCATGTTTCACCTTTTTCTTTAGAACTTGTTCATTTAGATATGTGGGGTCCAGCTCTCATCGCTGTGGGAGGTTTTAAGTATTATGTCAGCTTTCTTGATGATTATAGCAAGTTCTCCTAGATCTACTCTTGAAACACAAATATGATGTTTGGAATGCCTTTTCCAATTCCAAAAACACACTGAACATATTGTCGGTTAGAAGATCTTAGCTGTTCAAATAGATTTGAGTAGTTAATATTAAATGTTACATAATTTTTTTAAATGGATAGGCATTTCTCGTCAAGTATCATGTTCTCACAATCATCAACAAAACGGGGTTGCTGAAAGAAAAGATAGGCATATTGCTGACACTAGGTAGGCACTTCTTGCTCAATCCTCAATGTCTATGCATTTTTGCGATGAGGCTTTCCTCACTGCTACATACTTGATAAATCGATTACCTAACGTGTGGTTGATAATTCTACACATATAAATCATCTTCTTAATGTCTCTCCAAACTACTCCATGCTTAAAATCTTTGGTTGTGCATGTTGGCCTAATCTCAGACCTTACAACACTGGAAAAGTTTGTTTTTGGTCCAAACAGTGTATCTTTCTTGGGTACATCACAGTGCAAAAAGGTTACAAGTGTCTCCATTGATCTTCTAGACGAGTTTACATCGCTCGTGATGTTATCTTTGATGAAAATGTTTTTTCTTTTGCTACTAGCGCTAAACAACCTACTTCTTCTCATATTGATATTCCTTCCACTATTGTGTTGCCTCCTCTACTTGTTTAGCCAAACTATGCACAAATAGCCACGACACTTGAACCATCAAGTACTGATCATGGGTGAGATGATAATATCCTGCCATCGGTGACTAATAATATTTCTTCAGAATTTGTTTCAGTTCCTCTGGGAGATGTAGGTTTTGGTGTCAATAGATTAGGGACTGCTCAAGAATGGGGCAACAACAGTGACAAAATTGGCTTCAGAACAATATTGTCGTGCCCAAGCAATACACAGATGGTACAATGGGATATCCTCTCAATAAGCGTGCTTTCTATGCTCAGCTTGAATGTGAAGGAGGCAATGGATTGCGAGCTGGTTGCCTTACTAAAGAATAAGACATGGCATCTTGTGCCACATTGTAAGTGGGTTTATAAGCTAAAGCAAAAGTCTGATGGCACGATTGATAGATACAAGTCTTGTCTTGTTGCAAAGGGTTTCAGGCAGTAGTGTAGTGTTGATTATGAAAAGAAAATATTTAGCCCTGTTGTAAAACCTGCTATAATATGGCTGATCTTGTCATTAGTAGTATCTCAAGAATGGCAACTTAAGCAAATTGATATGCAAAATGCTTTTCTGCATGGTGTATTATAGGAAGAGGTTTACATGAAACAACCTCCACGCTATGTTGATTTCAAGCATCCACAGTATTGGTGTAAGCTAGACAAGGCGTTATATGGGCAACAAGCACTAAGAGCATGCATATTTCTCAATGTTTAGCATGAAAGTGCAGTCACTAGGTTTTTGTACCATCAAAGTCTGACACTTGTTTATTCTTGTCAAGCTAGAAGTTACCATCTACATGCCGATTTATGTTGATGTTATCATAATAGCAAGTTCCTTAGCTGCAGCTACTACTAAACCCATCCAGAGCTTAACTGAAGATTTTGCAATCAAGGATCTAGGTGATTTGAATTTCTTCTTGGGCATTGAGGTAACTTTTGATAAAGACGGTTTGATATTTACCTAGCGCAAATATGCTATAGATCGTTTGTACAGAACAAGGATGCAACATTGCAAACCTGTTTCAACACTGATGATACCTAATGAGAAGCTATCTTAGGAAGTTGGAACACCTCGGTGAGGAGATGATATTTTTCAGTACTGAAGTATAGTTGGAGGACTTATTATCTTACTCTCACAAGACTTAGACATATCCTATTCTATAAATAAGGCATGTCAGTTTATGCAAACTCCTACAGATGCACACTAGGAAGTGGGTAAGAGGATTATGAGATACATAAAGTCTACAGTTGAAGTTGGACTTAGGATTCAGAAGTCTTCCTCAATGCTGCTAAGCTCCTTTTCAGATGCAGATTGGGCTGGATGCATTGATGATAGAAGATCACCAAATGGGTATGTTGTCTTTCTTGGTCCAAACTTAGTTTCATGGAGCTCCAAGAAGTAAGCCATAGTGTCAAGATCAAGCACTGAAGCAGAGTATAAAGAAGCTTCAAATGCAACATCAGAGCTTATTTGAATACAATCACCATTGAAGGTACTTGGAGTGTTTCAGAAAAGATCACCAGTTCTATGGTATGACAATTTATATGCTACATATTTGATTGCCAATCCAATTTTCTGTGCCTAGACAAAGCATATCAAAATAGATTTGATTTTGTCAGGGAGCAAGTTGATTCTGGTTGACTTGAAGTCAAGTTCATAGCATTAGCAGATCAGATAACTATATCTTCATGAAAGCCTTGGTATGGCAACCGTTTGAACGGTTGACATGCGATCTCAATTTGAGGTTACCTGGTTGTGATCGAGGGGCAATGTTAAGAAGTCTAGAAGTGTCACAGCTTACCACCAAGATGTAGAAGATAATTCAAGCAGGTTTAGTTCTAGATATTCAAGTTGTTAGCTAGTGCTAACTGTAGCTTATCTGATCTTAATACTGTAGCATATCTGAGATGGCATGTTTATCAATCCAAGGATTCTCTGCTGTAACAGATTGTATCTCATCTCATGTAATTGTACTAAATATTAATAGAAACTAAACTCATCTGAGTTCATTGCAGCAAACCATCTCAGGTTATTTTTCACACACACACACACACACGCACACACACACACACACACACACACATATACGGTAGCACTATTCAGCGCCTGCGCGCACAGTACGCGTGGGTCGTTGACTGCATGCACGAATTGATGATAACCAGTTCATGAATTGATAATAACCAACGTGTTGGAAAATTACTGACGTTTCTGAATTAAGTTACCATCAGTTCTAAATGAAGTTATTGCCAAATCTTCACAGTGCCAGAAAGTTATTGACGTCTCTGAATTCAGTTACCATCGGTAGCGAGTGAAGTTACTGCGAAACGCTTACAGTTCAGAGCTGGTGGTAACTTTCCTTACAACAGGTCATAACTTTTCTCACAGCGGGTACCAACTTGACTTGCATGCATGCATGCAATAGGAGAGAGAAGAGAATAAATGCACTTGACTTGTGATTTTTATCTTATTTACATGATAAAAAAATGCAATAACTCTTTCACCAAAAGTCCAATCTACGATCCATTTTTACCATTGTTTCGAAATTAGGAGATTAACAAAATAAAATCCATATTGAATATGTTTTTACACTGTAAAAATCATGTCATATAAAGTTACTATCGTGTATGAGTAAAGTTACTAATAGTTTTATAGTGTTAACTGTAAGTAACTTTATGCATTACAATGATAACTTGATGTACATTTGATAGTAATTTTATCATAATTAACAAACACTAGTAATTGAGTATGGGGTGGGATAGTAGAACGGTTGGCTGGTTGAGTTAGTTAGTGGCGCATATATATATAGGGCACTATGGTGTTTGGGCATCAAGCATCCCTATTTTTAGATTGCTTTTAGATATGTGCAAATGCAATGATATATAATATATCTGGCAAATCTGTTAACATTCATTAATTTGAAAAGACGTCGATTTGGAAATGAAGTTATTGATTTAGCATGCTGAATCAATCATGGATGAAAAATCTTAATTATAGACGTGAAGTCTCAATCATAGAGCCCGGCACCATATATATATATATATATATATATATATATATATATATATATATATATATATATATATATATATATATATATATATATATATATATATATATATATATATATATATATATATATATATATTATACTCTATTGTTGGATAGCATCCCAACATTTTTTCCTTTTCTCTTGCAACGCGAACAGCAAGAACATCGATGGCATGCTATCCCAAAGATTAATGTGGGAGCGCCGCAACTCACACAGCTAGCAAGGCGGCGGGGGCGCAGTCGACCGGAGACCGGCATACCGGGCACGTCGCGTGCGACGTCAACCACTCGTCGATGCAACTCTTATGGAACAGGTGCATGCACGCTGGCAGCTGCTTCACGACCTGCCATCGCCGCACCTCGCTGAGGCAGATCGCGCACACATCGCCGCTCCCGCGGCCGGCCTTCTTCTTGTACTCGTACACCGGGATGCCGGCAATAAAAGACATACCTACACAACGGAGACCGGCTGGTGGCTCGCGTGGAAATGCCGCTGCCATGGATGCCGGCGTCGCGCCCGGCTGTTGTACCGGGAGAGTTGGGCTTGGGTCAGTCGCGGCGCCACTGGGGCCTCTTGACCAGTTGAGGCAGAGGAGGACCGTGACTACGGCGGGGAGCAGGAGGATCCAGCGGGCTCCGATGAAGTACAACATGATGCTGGCGACGGCGCCGATGGGGAGGAGGACGACCAACGCATGGTAATTCATCTCAACTCTAATGATCATGGTAGCCCGACGTAAGCTAGCTAGCTCCTATCCTTTTTTCCCAGATGGATGAGCTCGCCGAGCAGATAATTTACTGGAGAGTAGCATATGATGTGCGACAACTTCGTTGGATTGGTGATTGATCTCTTGTTTGACTAATAATGTATTACTCCCAGACTTCCCAGGAGTGTCCAACGTTGAATACAAGAGGAATACCTCGGGCTTTTCGCCGATCCTGTCACTCTTTCAGACAGATATATACTAGCCACAGCTAGCCCACAAGATGCTTTTGCGAAGTGCTAAAGGCTTCGGATAAAAAAGAGGATGATGCGATCTATGTTGTGAGGTCTTACGACCTCCCAGGACCTTTTACGACTTGTTAGAGTCGTTTACAACCAGATAGAATTGAGTACGACCGGTCCTGGATGCTTACGACTAGTTCCGATCGCCTCAATCTCCTCCAATCGTTTTTTCAACGTGGTCGCAAATTTACTGTAGCAATTTTCGACCGCTCTGCGATATCGCTGCCGCTGCCTTCCTTCAGCCGCTCGAGATACCGTGATCGAAGCCTTCTACGATCACGCAGTGATGCTGGCGATCACTGTTCACCGTAGTCGAACACCCTTTCGACTACGTTCACTTCCTTCAACGTGATCGGAGTCGCTTTCAATCATGTACTAACCTTCTCGGCGTAGTCGTAAAATCACTGTTCCTTTGCCGTGGTCGTAGCGCCTCCCGACTACGCCTGCTGGAACTTTGCCGTGGTCGTAACTCCTCCCGATCACGCTTGCGGTGATCGTGAGTCCTTCCGACCACGTCTTGCGCAAACACACAACAAAACAATGCTCTGTGTTTCTCCCTCTTTTTGGTCTTTTCTCAATTGCTTGGTATATTGAATACATGGCTCTAAGCCTCCTTTTATACCCGGCTGTCCTACTTCAACACGGGTTCTCAACACCTACTCCGACTCTGATTCTAATACGACCTCGACTTGGTTTCCACCTACGACTTTGAATTGCGGCTGCAATTCGACTTCGATTACACCCAATTTTGCACATGACTCTAAAACAAGATTATTTACAACATTCTCTCCCTAATCTTGTTTTTCGACTTCGATCATGCCAATCTTCTTCTTCATCTCTGAAAACTTTATCCGCCCCAACGACTTTGTCAATATGTCTGCTTTCTGTTCTTCGGTTCTGATATAGTTGATAGCGATCTTCCCCTCTTCGACACAATCTCTGATATAATGATATCTTGTGTCTATGTGTTTGCTTCTATCATGTAGAACCGGATTCTTGCTCGATGAAATAGCCGATTTGTTATCAACCCCGAGCGTTACCTTCTGAATTTCTTCATCGACAATTCACTCAACAATGAGCGAGCCGACTCCGGCAAGACGCTGCGCTTGCTGCGATGTACTCACTTCACAAGAAGATAATGCAACCACTTTTTGCTTCGAGATTGCCAGCTGATCGGACTCTCCCAAGCACAAACATTATGCCTGCCGTGCTCTTTCGATCGTCGACATCTCCCGCCATGTCGCTATCACTGTAGCCCGTCAGCTGCAACGACTTTCCACCTCCTCTCTTGTACTGAATCCTGAGATTCAAAGTACCTTTGATGTATCTCAGGATGTGTTTCACGGCATTCATATGCTCCTGAGTTGGTTTCTCCATGAAACGACTTACGTATCCGACCGCAAACGAGATGTCTGGTCGGGTGTGCACCAGATACCGTAGACTTCCGACAATGCTTCTATAAGTCGTGGCATCAACTGGTGATCCTGGGCCTGTCTTGCTCAACTTCAGATGATTCTCCATTGGGGTTTGACATGGATTGCACTCTTCCATACCCGACTTCTCCAGAATCTTTTGAGCATATCCCGACTGACAAAGTGTTATGCCGTTGTCGGTTTGATTGACTTCAATGCCGAGGTAGTAGCACAGAAGTCCCAAATCAGTCATTTTGAACAACCTCTTCATCTTTTCTTTAAAACTCATAATCTTCTTCGAACTTGATCCAGTAATGATCAAGTCGCCCACGTAAACACCCACGATCACCGTTCTTCGATCTCCCTTGAGTATACCGCATGTTCAGAGTTGCTTCTTCTGAACCCGAGTGCCGTTAGACTTTTGTCAAGCTTCAAATTCCATGCTCGTGGTGCTTGCTTAAGTCCGTAGAGAGCTTTGTTCAGCTTCAAGACTTTCTCGGCTTGCTCCTTGGATTGAAAACCCGGCGGTTGAGAGACATAAACTTCCTCCTTAATGTCTCCGCTCAAGAACGCCGTTTTCACATCCATGTGGTGAATCTCCCATCCACCGCTTGCTGCCAATGCAAGAAGTAGTCGATAGTCTCCATACGAGCTCGGGCAAAGACTTCTTCGTAGTCGATGCCTTGTTTTTGAACATACCCTTTCGCCACAAGTCGTGCTTTGTGTTTTACGACTTCTCCTTGGAATCCTTCTTTACCTTGAAGATCCACTTTAAACCGATCGCTCGATGACCCTTTGGCAAATCGGTGAGTTCCCATGTGTCATTCTCTTCAATCGACTTCAGCTCTTCCCGCATAGCTGCTCTCCAAGATGCATCTCCTTTGCTTCTTCATAGCTTCCAGTTCTTCTGCGATCGTGTAAAGCAAGAGCTCTTCGATCGCATTGGTTCGGTTTGTGCATAAATCTCACTTATGCTTCTCATCTTGGTATTCTATCGCTCGAATCTTCTTCATCGACTCTTCTTCATTAGGTGAGACTTCACGATCATCAAGACCGGTCGAATTTTGGCTTTGAGATGTGGTCGTAGCTTCTTCCGTATTGTCGCGATCGATCGCTTCGACTTCAAAGGTTACCCACTTCGACATGTCTTTCTCAATGTCCTCGTGTTCTTCCCACTCCCAATGTTTGTTCTCTTCAAGACCACGTCTCGCCACATGAATCTTCTTTTCGACCGGATCATAGCACCTGTACGCCTTGGTGCCTGGTTCCGAGCCAAGATAAATTATCCGTCTGCTCCGGTCGTCTAGCTTCTTGAGATAAGTGGATGGCTTCACATGGGCTAAGCATCCGAAGACCCTTAGATGCTCGACATTGGGTTTTCTTCCGACCATCGCTCATATGGAGTGACTCCATCCAGTGATCGCGTGGTCGCACGATTTAGCAGATAGACAGCATGTCGTACTGCTTCTGCCCAAAGTCTCCCGGGCAGGAATCGGCTCTTCAACAGACTTTGTGCCGTTTCGACCACGGTCCGGTTTCTTCTTTCTACGACTCCGTTTTGTTGAGGTGAATACGGAGCCGTGAAGAGTCTTGCAATACCCTTCTCTTCACAAATCGAGTCGAACTCTTTCGCGAGGAATTCTCCTCCTCGATCTGACCTGACCGACTTCACCTTTTTGTCGACTTCGTTTTCGACAAGAGTTACGAACTTCTGAAAGTTCGTCTTTGCCTCATCTTTGCTCTTCTGCATGTACACCCACATGGCTCTTGAATAGTCATCCACGATCAACATGAAGTATTGATTCCCCATCATGCATGCGAGGTGTGATTGGTCCGCATGATCCACGTGAACCGGTTCGAGTGGTTGCGAAGCTCAAACTCGTCTGCTGTGGAAAACCGCTACGAGTTTGTTTCGCCACTGCATGACCTTCGCAAACTTGCTCCGGTGGTCGATTGTCGGTAATCCGACCACCATCTCTTTTCCGCCATCGTGTTGAGACTCGAAATTCAGATGTCCGAATCTTGCGTGCCATAGCCAGCCGCATCATCGGTTGTAGTCTTCATACACTTCGCTTGCATGCTTCAATTTGAATTTTGTACAGACGGTTTACCGTTCTCAGACTTTCATCGCCAGCCGCTTCGGTGTGGTCGTACATCTTGAGATAGGTGTCTTTGAGTTCAATCCGACAACCTTCTTGACCAATTGTCCAAGGCTTATAATGTTGCTTCGTAGACTTGGAATGTAGTATACATTCGACAATCTCCTCTCGCTTCCATCCTTGCACCGCATCGGATCGTGCCTCTCCCTTTATCCGAATGGTCGAGCCGTCTCCGAACTGTACTCTTCCAAGCACATTCTTATTTAATTCAGAAACATCGAGTACGCACCGTCATGTGGTTGCTGGCTCCGTTGTCGAGATACCGATCTGCCGTCCGCTCTTGAGTTTGCTCTCCTTTCTCCAATGCACTGGAAACACTTTCTCCTCGTTTAATAGAACCATTGTCGGTTAAATGCGTGCTGAGCGACAACAAGAATGTCGGCTCTTTGTGCTCATCCGCTTGAGCCAGGTTTGCTTCCTCTCGCTTTCTTTTACTCCGGCAATTTGCAGCATAGTGACCATACTTCTTGCAGTTATGGCACTGGATGTGGCTCCAACATTCGGCAGCGTAATGTCCGAATTTCTCGCATGTGTAGCATTGGATGTCAGATTTGTCCGTCTGGTGATTGCCATCTCCATGACCACCACGACCTCCTCGACCACCTCTTCCACGGCCACTCTGGCCATAGCCTCGTCCTTGTCCTCGCCCATGAGACGCGCCGCGGCCACGACCACGTCCACGACCGCCCCTTGATGACGATTCTCCTCGGTTCCTCGTGTCATCCTTTACAAACAATGCTTGTTGGTTGTAAGGCCCTTTTCCTTCATTGTTGGCTTGGTAACTTTTTAGAAGCTGCTCGTGTGCTCTGAGCGCCCCAGTTACCTCCTCCACCTTCATCTTCGAGAGGTCTTGTGAGTACGTGATCGTAGTTACGACGGAGAAACTTCTCCGGCATGCTCGTGAGATACTTCTTGACCGCCACCTCATCTTTCAAGTCGTCGCGAGAGATTTGATCTCGCTTACGACTTCATTAAACTTCCTGAGAATTCTACCACCGTCTCGGTCTCTTCCCATCTTCAATGATTCAAACTCACTCCTCAATGTTTGAAGTCGAACTTCCTTCACTCGATCTACTCCTTGGTGCATTATCTGCAGAGTAGTCCGGACGTCTTCGCCGTCTCCTACCGACCACCGTCGCATCATCGAGTCGGGCACAGCTTGATAGATCGCTGCCATCGCCATCTTGTCGAGACGATCATCGAGGACCTTGTCCTTCTCCTTCGGTTCAACCGCACCCTGCACTTCGTGCGATCATGTTGACCTTCATCTTCATCGCCCGGATCGGGTAATTATCCGAACCGAGGATCGGCATCGCAGCGACACGCTTTCCTTCATCTTTGAAGCCTCCGCCATGGTTCACCGAGGCTCGATATTAATCGCTGTGAGGTCTTACGACCTCCCGGGACCTTTACGACTTGTTAGAGTCGTTTACAACCAGATAGAATTGAGTACGACCGGTCCCGGATGCTTACGACCGTTCCGATCGCCTCAATCTCCTCCGATCGTTTTTCAACGTGGTCGTAAATTTTCAGTAGCAATTTTCGACCGCTCTGCGATATCGCTGCCGCTGCCTTCCTTCAGCCGCCGAGATACCGTGATCGAAGCCTTCTCACGATCACGCAGGTGATCTTGGCGATCACCGCTCACCGTAGTCGAACACCCTTTCGACTACGCTCACTTCCTTCAACGTGATCGAGTCGCCAATCATGTACTAACCTTCTCGGCGTGAGTCGTAAAATCACCGTTCCTTTGCCGTGGTCGTAGCGCCCCGACTACGCTGCTGGAACTTTGCCGTGGTCGTAACTCCTCCCGAGCACGCTTATGTGATCGTGAGTCCTTCCGACCACGTCTTGCGCAAACACACAACAAAACAATACTCTGTGTTTCTCCCTCTTTTTTGTCTTTTCTCAATTGCTTGGTATATTGAATACATGGCTCTAAGCCTCCTTTTATACCCGGCTGTCCTACTTCAATACGGGTTCTCAACACCTACTCCGACTCTGATTCTAATACGACCTCGACTTGGTTTCCACCTACGACTTTGAATTGCGGCTGCAATTCGACTTCGATTACACCCAAATTTTGCACATGACTCTAAAACAAGATTATTTACAACAATCTACTGGGTCACTGTAGCAAGTACTCAAGCACGCATGTGCATGTAGTGTCACAATTCTGGTACTGTAGCACACTGCGACGTGCAGTCCTTCGCTTGCTGCGTTCCCGCTGGGGAAATTCCTTTCTACGGGATTAAGCGTAGCTCAGTGGTTAAAGAGGCGCTGGTGCCTGGAACCTTCTTCGGTGAATGCTACAGCTATTGGCCAATTTTTATAAAAACAACCTTTTTAAAAGATGATCTATTAACCACTGATATCAGACGGAACAACCTGCTAGAGATGAAATTTCGTCACATTTAGGCTTTGCTAGACATTGTGGTAGATTTTCAAAAGTACTTATTTATTTCTATATTTGGATGCAGCCGTTAGTTGAAAGCATCTTTTTGGAGTCGTAATCCAATCATCAATCGGGGTACAGTGGGATTTGATCAATGGTTCAAAATTTTACTGATTTTTTTTTCAGAAAATTGTTAGCTATGACTAGACAGACCCTTAATTTGGAGATTAGGATGTGTCTAAGCTAGTCAAGTTGCTACGTTGCGTACGCGGTTACTTGGGGAAACTTTAGCTGTTAGCTATAACGACCGTAACAACAGTGTCCTACCACAACTATACTTCGGTTAGTACAATGGTAGAGATAACTGTTATCTAGACAAAAGACAAATAATGTAATAGATAACTGTTAGATTTTGGATCTGACCGCATACCTAGTTTCAATCGGGTTTACCTCTTGGGTCACATGTCTAAATGGGCTGAACACAACTAATCCCACGGAGCAACGGAGCAACAACCTTATAAGTGGTATTGGAGCTTCTCCCCCCCAAAAGGCTAGTCTAATGGGTGGAGGCTCTCTCACACTTATAAGTTGTGATTTCTCCTCTCCCACAATCCATATGGGATTATTCCTAACAATCTCCCCCTCACATATGGATTGTGCACACCGCACTCCTGGGAGATGTTAGGCGTCTGGGTTTTGATACCACTTGTTAGATTTTGGGCCTTGGCCGTATGTCTAGGTTCAACCGGGTTTACCTCCTGGGCCACAGGTCTGAATGAGCTGAACACAAATAAACCCACGGAGCAACAATCTTATAAGTGGTATTGAGTTTTCTCCCCAAAAGGCTAGTCCAATAGGTGGAGGCTCTCTTACACTTATAAGTTGTGACTTCTCCTCTCGCACAATCCATGTGGGACTATTCATAATAAAGTTGTCTCTAGAAGATCTCACAGTCTCTTAATTTTGTATGAAAAAAATATATTTGTTAGAGACATACTTCTACTCATACGCCGACAGCGATGACGAGGACGACCGCGAGGTTCCAGCTGAAGCGCGGCATACATTTTGACGCCGGTTGACTATGATGGCTATGGGGAGGACGACGGCGAGCGCTTGCCTGAGCGCCTCAGCTGTGATGAGCGTCTTGCAGTCGCTGGTATGAGACAGGAGTACTAGTAGTTATATTTGACTAGCTAGTTGCTGAGCAGTAGATATACCTAGCTACCAAGGAGAGTTCATCGCTGGCGACAAGAGCAACACCTCGCAGTTTAAGCCAAGCCGAATTCTCTACCACTAAGTAAAAGAAATCGTAAAAGTAAGATGCTTCACCAAAAATTACAAATCCAAGGATGAGCTGGGAACTCGTGATCAGAAGAAAGTCTAGAATCGACGTAGAGCCGAATCGAAAAGCGTCATATCTTGGACCCTCATGAATCGTGACTCTCATATGCATGGCACGGCATTCAGCAGGGTATCCCATGACTGGCCGCGGGTTAAATGACAACACGACATTGATGTTTCGAATCAAGATACTCCGAAATCTGGAGCGGCATCATACGATGCTTGCAGCTCTCCGATGTGCCACAGGTAACACTTGTGGCTTTAGGACACAACTGAAACCGAAAGAAGAGATGAGATCGTTGTCTGAAAAAAGACTGGATGGCACTTTTCCCCAATGTTTTCAGCAGCTTTCAGAGCTGTCGAGGTGCATTGTGCCATTGCTTCGTGACTTCGTCTCAGAACGGCTAGCCAATTCAACCATGGTAGACATCGATCGAAGAGGAGGTTCAAACCGTGCAACGATGCAAATTAAAGGCGCAGTGATTGTGCTGTCCTATTCATTGATTGCTTTAGATTCTGCATAAATCATGAACATACCGACCCACCTATCTATCTTGGCCCAAAAAGTGAAGTAATACTAGTTTACTACTGATGATGGCAATACAATATGCCATACACCATTGAAAAGCATCGGGCGTCAAGACTGTACGCTCACGGAAACTTCCATGGCCTGCACGACGGCGGCGGCGGCGGCGACGGGAGACCGGCACACCGGGCACGTCCTGTGAGACCGCAACCACACGTCGATGCACCCTTCGTGGAACAGGTGCGTGCACGCGGGCAGCTGCTTCACCACCTCCGTTGGCCTGATCTCGCCGAGGCAGACTGCGCACTGGTCGCCCCCTCCTCCGCTGCAGCTCTTCTTCTCGTACTTGTACACCGGTAGGCCGGCGATCACGGCCGCGCCTAGCCCTGCTGCTGGTTCCCGGGGAAGCGCGGCGATGGACGGCGCCGTCTCTGCAGGTTCTTGCTCGCGTAGGCGTTGAACCCTGCTGGCGCGGCCGCGCAAGCGGTCGCACAGCCCGGTGACGAGGAGGAAGGCGGCCAAGACGGCAGCGATGCGTCCCGTGATGGCCCAGGGGACTTCCGCGGCGTACAGCAGGAGGCAAGATACGGTCACCGGAAGGACGACGATGAGCGCGAGCTTGAGCGGCATGCCGTCCCCGATTGATTAATTAGATTTTCGTGGGTGCGGATTTCAGTTTTTCTGGAATCGGATAGGTCAAATGCTCATCAGTGTGCTTCCCAATTGGGTTATTGCAATTTCCAAGTGTTTGTGCCGGCCGGTGACTGAGAGAGCTCATCGGTCGCGACAAGCTGAATGTCTTGTAGTTTACGTGCTCAGATTGATCCGATCATGCATACTAATGGCGTGTAATTCTCCAGCCCTAGAGTTAGCTGTGTGTTCCTCGAAAAAACAGAGGGAGGGAGAGAGAGCTGTGTGTTTGGATTTGATTTTGGCCGGTTTAGGCCCCGTTTTGAATACGTGGATTTTATAGGCTGAGAATCATGAGATAAAAATAGCACCAGTGAGTAAAAAAATGAAAAAAAAAACATTAGGATTTTCTCAAACTTTGACTACGTACACAAAAAATTATTTTTGATTTAACACGCGGAAACAATATTAGTAGATTTTGTCATCAAAAGTACTTTCTTATCACTATACTTTTTAGTAATGTATAATTAGAATAAACGTAATGGTCATAGCTGTGTGTTGGAGATAACATCGTTAAAGAATCTAATATTTGCGAGGTTGCTTAAATTCGAAGGTTGTGAGGTATCACTTCGAGGTGAAATTATACAAATTATGAAAAGTATCTAAAGTAATGGCATATACTGATTGATTGGTAAAGATAAGGAAGAGCAACCAATGAAGGTCTTATAAAAATCCTGGTTAGAAGAAGGAAGCCATGCCATCAGGTACTTAGATCTCATCTGCAGTTATGTGTGGAACTGCAAATACGGTTGTAAAATCTAGGAGACACAAAACTGAAGGTGCGAGCTATTGGAAGAAGGAAGACGTAGTGGAACCAATCACGTGGTACTGGTAAACAGGTAGAGCTTAGAGATAGTACAAATATATGGCATGGAAGACTATAGGAATAGAAAGTGTGGTTAACGAAACTACACAATGAAGGAGATCTCAAATAGAGAGTTTAGGGAGACTAGCTTGGATACTGACACACACATTACGGTGATGTGTATGAGCCCCTATAGTGGGGGGCACTCCCAAAGGTAGGAGGAAAACAAAAAAAATGGAGCCAACATAGAGTGAATTCTTGGAGAAGCACATGGACTTCAATAAATAAGAGTTAAGGCATAGATTGTTGAGTTAGGGTATGACTTATATCCTAGTCTTTTAGGGTCTAAAAAGGTGTGCTATAAAAATTCGTAGATAAATCTTACTAGGATTAGGACTCCTCTCCTATTTGTATTAGGATTCCTATTTCAATTTGAACTTGGAGAAGGGGTAGGAGAGACTATATAAACCACGAGGGTGACCATAGAGAAGCCAAGAAGAAGCAACCAAGTAATAAGCAAAGAAGTCACTCATCCAGAGGTAGAGATGCATGAGAGGATTAGAGGCTAGGTTATTATTTAGCACTAGATTCTTATATAAGGTAAGGATCCGAGGTTGCTAAAAGATTTGAAAGGATTGTGAGTGAGTCATAATCCCTTGTAGTATTTTGAGGTTGTGTTTAACAAAGTTACGGTCCATTTCACTAGATATTTTCTCTCTCATTGTGGTTGCTTCAACGTCATTATTTTGGTTCGCTCTATGAGATTCATCTTCTTTGTTCTTGATACCATGCACGCTTGTGTCGTGTCTCACAAACTCTGACCTGATCTGGGGCTACTGCGCATAAAAAAGTATCAGAGTTTAACAAGTGGTGTTAGATCCAAGGTTAGATTAATCTGATTTGTAACACCACAGTGCCACAATGCCATTCCGCTCTATCCTCTATTTGAGTTGGCTGAGTCCCTGTGTCTTCACCCTGCATCCCTCCTTGCGCTTCTCACCTCGCCCTCAGCTTCAAAGCCTTGAGTCGGGCTTGATGCTTTACTGACCACACACCGGTCGTTGCTCTGCCATGTGCAAATCGCTTCCCCAATGAGCCCCTCCACTTCTTGCTTGTGTCATATCGCATTCCACCCCTCCAATTGTGTTTCCCCTCACCCTATTCATTGTGCCAACCATAGGAGCTTACCATTGTGGCCTTCGTCCCTAGATCTGGCCAAACCGTCGCCACATTGCCATTTCTTCTCTAGTGAGTCTTGGTCTAATTCCTAGCCCCTGGACCATCTCCTCACCTACCTAGATCTATCCCCGATGATAACATTGGCCATCTCCCTCTCTAGTTGACCAACGCCATTGAAGACCGTCGTACTGCCTCGAGTCATCATAGCAAGACTGCATCGGCCCTTCCCCGACCTCGTTGTCCCCTCTGGTGAGATACCCTTGCCCTCTAAATACTCTCCATGCTCTCCTTTTTTCTCACCAGACCGCCATGAGCCCAGTTGTAGTGGTGGCTGCACCACCATTGCCACCATAAGCACTGCCGTCATCATTGTAGGTCATCTTTTGCCTCATCGTCGCCTTGCATAGGTGCATAGAGGTGACAGCAACCCCCTTTTGGGTATCGTTGACCACCGCCATAGCTTTGCTAGCTGGCACTGTGCTCAGCAACACCGTCGATGCTGATATTCTATTTCTCAAGACAGAGAGAGTGAGAGATTGTTGTAGAGACTACCGTAGCATTGGCCCCACCTATCACTACTATCACCCATTTTCCGGTTGGAGAATAATTTGGAGAAATTAAACTATTTAAGAAAAATTCAAATAGAAATATGGTGAAATGTAATTTAGTTATAAATAAAATAAGAATAAAATTAATTAAATAATTAGAGTAAGGGTTTATGCAAATTGAAAAAATATTTGAAAAATTCAAACTTGATTAGTTGCATGTCAATAAGGATTAGCAAATTAATTAATGGCTAAAAATAATTAGTGTAGGATTAAGCCATGTAAAATATAATTATTTATATATTTCATAAGTCATGAGGGCCCCTTTTGTAAATAATGATTAATTAATTAAGGTAATTAATTAAACAGTATGTCACTAGTATTTGGCTAGAAATGTAGAGTTAAATAAGGATTACCGTGGAATATAATTGGATGCCAATTAAAGTTAGTCCATGTCATTAATATTTATTTTAAAATTCGAATATCAGTTGAAGACAACATTAAAATATAATTTTGTATAAATGAATAATAATTGTAGGGGATGAGTTGATTCAATGTAATATATGCAATTTAGTTAAAGAAATTAGACATTAATTAAAAATAGAGTTAAATGTTTATTGAAGATAGTTAGGGTGTCATTAGTAATTAATTTAAAGTGAAATATAACTAGAGATTAATTAATATGTCATCAATATTAATTTGTTTGAATTCAAACATTCATTGGAGACACTGGTAGATGTAACCTTGTGTAAATAAAAATGATAATAGATTTAATCAACATATAATTAGAACTCATACAAATTTAATTACAAAATATGTTAAATATAATCAATTGCCCCGCTAACACATGGATCATTAGTCATTCATAATAGTTTTGCTAAATTAAAATTTTGATGAAATGCATGCATGATAGCAGGTTTGGTTTAATTACGTTAATGTGTTACTAAGCCGTATCAAGATCCATTAGTATCTAGGTTAATATAACTGTTTGCATTTTGTCTGCATGAACATAAACCCTAGGTCATTGATAATTAAATACAATAAAAATGTAAAACTAGTATGGCTTATAGTTGGGTCACGTAATAATCAGACATGAAAACCCCTACATCATTTCAAATATGAAAACCTGATTTTGGATAGTCATTGAATACAAATAGCTAATATTTAAAACTTAGAAAATATTTTCAAAACAAACTCAAAAACTGTTTTAGAGTTTAGCGGATGGTACGTATGGTTGGTACGGAAAGAGCACAAGATCTTTGTATGTGATGGACCCATCCTAAGTCAATTAAGGACTGAATCATGTGATAATCTCCTGGCTAAAATAGTGCAACCACAATTCTATAATGGGTATGACCTAGGCAATTAATTTGCATTGACCCAATGCTGGATGCGCCATCTAGTGGAACACAAGCAAGTGAGTTGGATAGAGACCTTTGATGTGCACTCCAAGAGGTGGCTTCCGAAAAACCTTAGCGGGTGTAAGCGCGTTAGGAAGATGTATTGTAAAGGCCTTGTGATGATCTTCTATGTCTCACGCCAATGGTAGTGTGGCGGAAAAATAAGTTGAACATCTATTGTACGTAAAGTGTGCGACTTCTGTAGAGTGAAAACTATTCGAACAATTATGCCAAAAGTCATGGGCGAGCATGAGAATTTACTCAAGTTAGTGTCTATTTTACAAAAGAATATTTGTGGTTAGGATGTAAAACATGATGGGTGGATAGAACCCTGACTTGGATTACCCTTGGGTGGATGGAACCCAGTGATTATAATTGGTGGATAGAACCCCAGTAACAAAAATAGTATATGGTGGATGGAACCTTGCTTTGTAATAGTTGGATCAAACCTGCACTACAATTATTATTGCATAATCTTACACTTTTTAAATGGTTTAGTTAAAATGTTAAGTCTTAGAATTTCTACTTACTATAATTCAACTATTGCATTTCACAAATAAAAGAACTCGAGTCTTTCTTTGTTCAGCTTTGCATATATTATAATTGCATTTTATATGATGGATTGCTGAGTACATTCCTACTCTCTGTTGCTCAAGTACCATCATTTAGCAAGTGAGAATGAGAAGGCTTTGCCGGCTCTTATTGGTGTCTGGAGGAACTTGAAGTCAAAAAGGTTAAGAACTAGGTCGTGAGCCCTAGTCGATTGCCTGTGGGCATATTATGAGGGTCCCACCTATGTATTGTTTATGTTTTCGCTGCTGTTTTTTAAAGGTTTTGGTCTGATTAGCCCATGTGTAAGTCAAGGATCGTTAAGTCTATTTATGCATTGTCCACTACTATTGCATTAGTTTTGCTTTTATGAGATATGTGTTTGATGTTCAGCAATGTGTGTGTGCAATATCTACTAATCTAGATAATAGTGTGGTAGAAGCACATAGGGTTTCGGATGGTAACTCTAGGGTCTGACATAAATTGATTAAGATACGCTGATCACTACAACACAAACCATATATAGAGGTATTTCTTAATATAATAGAGGTGTTCTTCCTCTATCTACACTATTTTATAGACTTTGTTTCAAAATGCCATATAAATGCCTTCCTATGCATCATCATTACGAATGAAGAGACATTTTATTAAAACCCCTCTACAATCTTTATGGCATTTTATAGAGACGCTTTATTGTGTATCTAGTCAATGTTGACACCAATTTTGTCCTCAAACTTAAAACATGATAAATAAACTAAAAAAAATGTAATAATAAATAATCATGATCATCAAATTAATAAATTATGCCGACGGCTAAAATCCGTTACAATATATACCTCTTCTAGAATAGCCAGTTTAAAGAAACAATACATGGGAGATATAGAAGAGGCATGAAGAGATACGTGTGGCAGTGGCCACGACCATGGCAGGTTGACCATGATATTTCAACCACCTTGGTCGATCGTGATATTTCGACAACCTTGGTCAACAGTGATATTTCAAACACATTGGTCGACATGATATATTTTGACCACATTGGCTTACCATAATATTTCAACCACGTTGGTCGATTATGATATCTTGACCACCTTAGTCGACCGTGATAGTTCAACTATGTTGGTCGACTATGATATTTTGATTATGTTGGTCGACCATGATAGTTCAACCACCTTGGTCGACCATGATATATTGACCAGGTTGGTCGACCATGATAGTTCGACCACCTTGGCCAACTATGATAGTTCGACCATGATATTTCGACTACGTTGGTTGATCATGATATTTTGACCATGTTGGTCGACTATGATATTTCAATCATGTTATGTCGACCATGTTATATCAACCACATGCTGTTGACCACTGTTATGGCGGTGGCCCAACCCCGTGACTGGGCCTTGCAACTGGCCCAATATACAATATGCCCAATAGTATAGAGGAATGTACCAATATGACCTCACATTTTTTAATTATCAAGTAGCAGGATGGGAATTTCCCATCCTACCCCATTCATGTATATAAACCCCTAAGAGGAGTATGAGAAAGGGGGATCTACTCATTTTCATACACAGACACTCTCCAATGTCGTTGGCTCTCTTTAGCTAGTCCCCTTCTTTACTGTTTAGTCAGTAACCACAACAACCACGTTGTCTTCTTCGACGTGTGTTGAATGACCAACTGGTCAACCAAAAGCATGCATGGATACCGCCCCTGTAATGATAGGAAAGCGGCACCATAACTGCATGCATGTGGAAGTTAAGCACTCTCCAACTAAATGATTAAGGGTCCATGGCTTAGCCATAACATATAGGTGGGACGGAGTCCGACCGGTGCATGTCCCGCATGACTGCAAGCAACACCGGTTGTAGAACTCAAATTGCCCATGTCCCACACCTCTATATGTCTATGTGTGCTGTGTCGGTAGTTTTCAAAAGAAAATTCAATCAAAAGAAAATCAGATAGAGAAGTTGACGTAACTTCCCCCCATCAATCACCCTCTCATCCTTGCTCTATAAATAGAGGATGACAGGTAGAAACAGGGGGGAAGCACGAACGGTGAACCCTTGGCAAGAGAAGGAAACATTGGGCAAACTCTAGGGGTACACAAAACACACTCAAAAGAAGAAAAAAGCGAGAGTAGCCAATCCATGTAAGAAGGTAAAGTTCTTGCTCTTCTTCTTCCTCTCTCCCTCTGCTCTTTGGTTCGACTATCGTGGTATGAATCGAGGAGCATTCTCCATATCCACCCCAATTGCCCTTTAGTTTGGCCATCACGGTATGGATCAAAGTGCTTCATTTTGTTTATATTCTATCCCCCTTGGTTCGGTCCCGTTAGTGGATACAAACTCGAAGAACGAATGCTTGATCCCTTGTTTCTTAGGATCGGTCCCTACAAATGGATACAAAGCAAGGCGAGGTGTGAATACTTCTTTTCGGTTCGGTTCCTTGCAAATGGATACAAACCAAAGGTGAGAAGTTAGAAGGGCCCTTGGTTCCTCAATTCATTCCTCTCAAATGGATACAAATTGACAGTGGGTATATGCTGCCAAAATAAAATATAAAACACAACGTTATACTACGTGCAAAGTGCTTAACATCTGCAAGCGCTATGCAGTGCTAGTAGAAATACAGGGTAGAGTAAAACTATAAATGATGGAAGAAAGGAAATACTTTCGCTTCGGCTATGTACATACAAGCACTCAATACTCACAAGTACTATGTAATGTTGTAGCTACGGCTATCTCCAACACCGTAGCTATGACCATTTCCAGATATTGTAGCTACGACCATATCTAAAATACCGTATCTACGACCAACTCCAAAATACCTTAGTTACAAACCATTTCGAAATACTGTAGCTACGACCATCTCTAAAATCCTATAGCTATGACCATCTACAAAATCCTAAAGCTACGACCCTCTCCAAAAATCTGGTGGCTACAACCATCTGCACTCGATAGCCACCATCAAACATAGTAAACATGCATCAGCAACGACAAGATTAAAGACCATTTTTCTTACATTTTGTAATTGTCGTATGTTGTATTTTATTATAATGTGTATGTTGGAATTCTTAATCAGGGGTTTTCTTGTAAAGAGATGTAATTAACAGAATTTTTATATAAATGTATTAATTCTGGAAGTAATGGACCTATAATACTTGATTTCTTTGTCTCATATTTTCAATTAAATTTAACCAACATGTCTCTAATGACACAGAGACGGGTTGCCGCCCATGTTTTGGTCATCAGATTCTGGCACGTCCAGTGGGACATACTTTTCCCCTCATCTTTGAATTCCAACATCAAAGTACAACATATGACATTCATGTCGCTGAAAATATATACATATGTATATACAAGAAAGCTAAGATATACAATCGGTAGTCAACTAAGATATCTCGACCACATCGGTCCACAATGCTGGTTTTGACTGCGTCGGGTTTATGGACTAAGTTGCTTCATTTTCTTTATGTTTTGCCCCCTTGGTTTGGTCCCGTTAGTGGATACAAACTCGAAGAACAAGTGCTTGATCCCTTGTTCTTTTAGATTCGGTCCCTACAAATGGAAACAAAGCAAGACGAGGTATGAAGACTTCTTCTCTTTAGTTTGGTCCCTTGCAAATGGATACAAACTGAAGGTGAGAAGTTGGAAGAGCCCCCGTTTTCTCAATTCGGTTCTCTCAAATGGATATGAATTAACAATGGATATATGCTGCCAAAATTAAATATAAAACACAACCTTCGCCTAGTTTTCACTACATGCAAAGCGCTTAACATCTGCAAGCATTATGTAGTGCTAGTAGTAATACAGGGCAGACTAAAACAATAAATGATGGAAGAAAAGGAATACTTTAGCTTCGGTTATGTACATACAAGTGCTTGATATTCATGAGTACTATGTAATGTTGTAGTTACAACTATCTCCAAAGACTGTAGCTACAACCATTTTCAAATATTGTAGTTATGACTATCTCTAAAATACTATAGCTAGGACCATCTCCAAAATACCGTAACTACGATCATCTCCAAAATACCGTAGCTACGACCATTTCCAAATACTGTAGCTACAACCATCTCTAAAATTTGTAGCTATGATCATCTGCAAGATCTTGAAGCTATGAGCACCTCCAAAAATCCGGTGGCTATGAGCATCTGCATCTGATAGCCATGATCATCAAACCAAGTAAACATCCATCAACGACGACAAGATTGAATACCATTTTTCTTACATTTTGTAATTATCGTGTGTTATATTTTGTTATAATGTGTATGTTGGAATTCTTAATCAGGTGTTTTCTCACAAAGAAGTGTAATTAATAGAATTTTTGTGTAAATGTATTAATTATAGAAGTAATGGATCTGCAATACTTAATTTCTTTGTCTTATATTTTCATTTAAATTGAACTAACTTGTCTCTAATAATGAGGAGATAGGTTGCCGCCCATTTTGCGCCATCAGTCAAATGTGTGGACTATTGCAAATGTTAGTCCTCATTTTTTAGACTTGTTGTTCTAACCTCTTGAACCTCACTTGTTTAGTTATGTCTTGCAATGTATAGTTTTTAACATATATGAACCACCTATAAGATGCCTCTATAGAGTTGGTAAGCGTCTCGAAAAAAATATTTGTACACTACAAAACGCTTAGGCGAATTATACAACGTCTCAAAAAGTCTCTACAAGATAAAATTCTTTATGTGCCTCAGAAATGTCTTGAAATCATCTCAAAACCATCTTTAGAGTAAAAAATTTGCTGCGATTTTTAAAGTATGTCTAAAATGCCTAAGACTTTAGAACTCATGATTTTAGAGACAAATTAAAAACGTCTCTAATAAAATGTCTGTGAGGGTTTTTCTTGTACTGGATAGATACGATTTTGCCATGTTCAAATACTTTAATGTCGGATCGTCGAGCACAGATAATCTACAATTTTTATTAAGTGGCTACACTAATTGCGCCAGTGCCTAGCAAAAAAATGAATGTAATGATTACGAGGAATTTTCTCTCAATATTTTGTCAAAATCTTTTGAGAACTCAACGCTCGGCTGAAGTACACACATGCATGAACTTGGTTCTTTTGGCCGCGTCAAGACATGAACAACACATGAATGAATGAAGGTAAAGAAGAAGAGATGTAATCACGTAAACAACAGAATTGACAGGTCTAATTACACTTTACCTTGAAACTCCTCCGTACAATACAGATGCTGGCCCAAGATTAATTGGCATGTCTGCAACCAAACAAACATTTTCTTCGGTAAAGAAGCGATCGAACCAAAGAAGCACCAGCGGGTTGATCAGTCCACACGCACGACGACCACCTCGGTCGAGGGTTTGAGCGCGCGCACGTCGCACCGGCAGACGGGGCACGTCGAGTGCTCGCGCAGCCACCGCTCGACGCACCGCTTGTGGAACGCGTGCCGGCACGCCGGCAGCCGCCTTGCGGTCTCCCCTTCCTCCACCTCGCCGAGGCACACCGCGCACTCCTCGCCCACGCCATCACGAATATCACAGGCGGAGAGAGCGTCTGCAGAGAGAAACTGTTCGCCGGCGATGGCTGGAAGTTGGCTGGCGCGCTGCTCATCATGGCTGTGGCCACCGAAGGTATGCGTGTTTCGCTGGTCGGCGCTGGAACCGGCACCGGCACTCTGCGCTTTCCTGCTGTAGTAAGCGGAGGCACAGAAGCTGCAGTTGCTGACGAGGAAGGCGACAGTGAGGAAGCCAAGGAAGAAGATGAAGCCGGTGCTCTGCGGCGTCCAGACGCTGAGCGCCGCGAAGACGGCCGTCGTGATCCCGGCGGCCAGGGCGATGAGCGCGGCGAGGAGGTCACAGCCCCAGTTGCAGGTCTCGTGCGGGGGCATGGCGCCGCTATTTAATTCACTTTATTTCGATATAGATCAGCAGACGCGATCGAGTGAGCAAGAAACACAGTATGGAAAACGAGGCGTTTTGAATGCTTTCTAGATTACGTCGAAAAACTGGTGCACATTGTCGACGTCAAGCGGCGTCGAAAACTACGAACCATTTTGCGTCGTGAGTGTACGTGGGTCGGACTTAAACGTACTAAAGTTTGTTGGAGATCGATATATCCACCGTGGCATCGTTGGTATAAACTACAAACCTTCTTGTTATTGTTGATCGTTTTAGTAACAAATTCTTGTCCAACAAGCGTACCAATAATTCATCTTATAATGATTCAGAATAAATTAAAGTCCATCGCAATCCATGTGGAGCAGAGTTAATTAGATCCACGCCTATTGAGTTAGAACCCCGCCATTCCTGCTCATCCAAACAAAGCCTTAGTTGTTGCTGCCAATTCAATCGCCTAATTTCGTTCCCGGTGACATAACACCATTCGTGGTAGGAGTTCTGGCGACAGGGCTGATGTGCTGCGGTTGTGAAAGTGCCAATGCACACTACCAGGAATCGCACCTTTTGCGAGGGGGAAAAACCCATAGGAAAGGGGGGAAAATCCACAGGAATATTTTTTGTGACGGTGAACCGTCAGGCATGAACCCACGGGATAATTAGCACAGGGAAATTGCATTTGCCTGGGTGTCAACCGACAGAAACAATATTCGCGTTGGCTATCAGCGACGGTTACCGACAGAAAATTTTTGGGCACGTCAGGTTTTTAGTTCTTATTTCGCGTGTTTACCCCGTCAGAAAAATCCGCGAGAACATTTATTCGCGACGTTCACCGACAGAAAAAAGTGCATCGTGCATGGCCCAAATCTTCATATTCCTGTAACTAGTACCGGCACAAATCCCCATCAGGAAAATTAATAGTGTAGGTGACCGACAGAAAAATGCAGCCATTCTAAATATGCCTAGAACCCCTTTCTCTATAGTTGGCCCGTCACAAAATAATCTCAGTAAATCGATAGCAAAACTGCAGTAAAAAAATCTAATTTCAGGCACAAATTATACATCCAGAATTCAGAACAAAACCATACATATACATTGCAGTTTATAGCACATCCGAATAATCCATATCAACAAATGGACAGACATCCGAATCATACTTGTGACACATCCACAAAGGGACGAACTTCCAGAAATCAGCCATACATCATAAAGGCATTAAACCATTGTCTACTTGTCACAACCAGCAACACAACCATCAGTTTTAGCAAGTCAATTTCAGACATTTCACAAATTAACACAGCCATGCATCTACCATCAACCAAAAGGTAAGTTCATACTTCTTACTATATGCAAGTAGCATCAGCCAAAAGTTAGTCTAACTGCTGTTGCAACCAAAAGTTAAGTTGATCAGTACTAAGGTCATCTTGGTGAGCAAGTTCAACATCCTAGGATGCCCCATTGTTGCTCCTGTCCTCGCAGCTGATGTTCCCCTCCCTGCCATCGCAGCTGATGTTCCCCTCGTTTTCCTCGCAGCCGATGTTCGCATCACCATCCCCATTGCCGAAACTTGCCGGATCTGGTTGTGAGCCCGCATGTGAAGAGCCAATTCGCTACAACAAACCATATAGCGCAACGAGTAAGAGGAATAATCAACTTATTAATATGAATTAAGTAAGCAAAGGCAAGGATTATTAATTGATTACTAAAATGGCCAATATCATTGCTTTTAGCACAATTAGCTATGATTATCTTCCTTTTCATGAATGTTGTAAGATCTGTACCTATCTTAACTCCTAGAAATATTACTGATGTGCATAATTTAATGCTAGAATGAAGATGTTAAACTTATATGCAAAGTAACTCAGATAACCGATCGATTGTATTACTCATGACTACAGATTGTGACAAAATTTCAAAAATGTCTATCATCAACAAGGTCTTGAACAATTAAATTCGAGAAATAGATTATATAAAAATGGAATATGTCAATATGGTAGTAAGCTTACAACATATATCATATTGTTGTAACATACCTCCACATTTGATCTAAATAACAAAAACAGGTGGACTGTGTGGGAAATAGTATACATAGGGACAAAATTGGAAGAGGCGCATTAAGTACAGAACAAGGCCCACAATCTACAGACCTAAAATTTTTAGTTTAAGCAATGAGGGGTCATCTATGACAAGGTGGCATTCCTTGCTACCTTACCATCAAGTTAGATCTAATAATGAGGTTATGCACAGATGTTACAAATATCAAGATGAAGCCTGTGAACTGCTGCATTTGTTGGCATTCTGCCATACCCAAAAGCCATTAGATCTCATATTATGTAATAGAAAAGTCAACAGATTGAAAATTGATATCAATATAGTTGATATGATATTTTTCCATAGACAATAAATGATCTGACCTGGCCATGCAAAGGTGACATTAAATCTTCATCTAGTGGTGGTTCTTCTCCTATCTTCTCAAAGAGCATCTGTAGTTGGAAAGAAAAGAATGGAATTACTGGACCAGTGAAATAATCAGCAAAAACATATGTGCAATTTGATTTGTTACCCTGATCTGTCTTGATTGAACATGTAATTGACGAAGCATTGCATTTTCACGTAGGACACTTTGATTGACGAGTGTTGGATGGCCTAATATTTGTTGCTTTAGCAGCTGATATAACATCAGCCTTCCTCACTGCTCCATTACCTATTGGAACATGACCATGTGGCAGGCCGCCACCTATGGTGTATAGTGCCTTCCCGTCTAGTTCATTGTAAGCTAAATTTTCTTGATTTTCAGAGCTAACTGTTATATTGTAATCATCCTATCATAAAACAGTATTGTTTAAGTTTATACATAAAAGACCATGTAGATGAATTACAGCTAAATTACAAGGCCAACAGGAATGGAAAAACCACAATACAAATATGCAAAATGAGAATATACCATGATTTTTTGTGCTTTTTGGCAGCTTACTGGACCACTACTTCCAAAACTGTCAATGTTTTTAGCTCCTGACTTCATGACCGCAAATGTGTTAACTCCCGTAGCCTTCTCAGGACTGTAGTTATATTCCTAAAAACCCAACCAGAAACAAAATTCAACCAATATAGTAACTAGGAAGTAATGATGACTTGAGAAATTGTAATTGTTTAATAAATAGATACCACCCACTGTTGTGTCTCGGTGTATGGGCGTGATCCTCCTCTGTTCCGAGCATCATTCTCACATTTTAGCCTTGATTCTTGGGCTTTCTTTCTCTTTTGCAGGAACTGATCACCACTCCAATGGCTGCAGAGGAGAGGCCAAGCTTCCTCACCAGCCCTCATCAACTATTGGTGCTTGGACAGCACCAAGATCAACCAACATATCATCCATATGATCAGTATCATCAAACCCCTCATGGACACCTAAAGAAGCAGGTTCATCAGACATAACAAATGTCTCCCCGTGTGCTGTCCATGTTGTATAATTTTCTTTAAACCCATACTTGCACAAGTGCAACTCAATAACATTCCTTTTGTGCATTAAATAGTTGCAGCACATAGCACATGGACATTTAACTGTACCAGATTTATCTAAAGTGCTTATGGAGAAGGCACGATCTAGAAAACGATTGGTTTGTTCAATCCAATTACTAAAGAGTGTAGAGCCTTGACCCCAACCACTGTACATCCACTCTCGGTCTGCCATTAATTTTTTCTGTGTTTAAAACATGTTAAGATTAACTTTTAGCACATAATCATATTCAATACGCGAGTAAAATACTTGTACTAACATTTTTATGAATCTATGCAGAGAACAACATAGTAGAGGGATGCTTGAACTTACCAAGAACTTGTTGAAGCTAGTAAACCAGCAAGTCACGAGCTTTCTTTAGGAATCATTATTCTTGCACGGTCACTTCAGCACTTTGTATTGATATTTAACAACTTTGAAGCTGCTGCCAAGATCAGTAGAAAAAAGGACATGTCAATGAAGCTAAACTATATATGTGTGATGTCTATTTTTAATAAACATGATTAGTCCCTATGGCTTGGAAGGTGGTTTGAAAGACTTACATAACTATACATGCCTCACAAAAAAACATAGTAAGATTTACGAACACACTATTTCAGATCCTAACATAAGCATCATTATCATTGCAAGAACATTTTTCAGCAGCTTCAAACATAGAGGGCATAAAAGACCTGAAACATAATCTATTTCAGACTAGAGAAATTTAGCACAACTATTTCATCAATGAATCAATTAGTACCATACAAAGAAATAAAAATGTTAACTCATAGAGCTACTGAGGAAATTGTATTGAACCTAACCACATCAACAAAAATACATGCTGAGGCAAGGGAGGAAGGCGAGGGGAGGGAGGCGGAGGGGAGGCCAGAGGGGAGGGACGCAGGAGGGGACGCCGGAGGAACACGGCGTCGGCGGCGGCCCGACTTGCGGAGGACGAACACGGCGGCGTCGGCGGCGGCCTGCCTTGCGGAGGACGAACACGGCAGCAGATCTCGGGCGGAGGTGGTCGACGGGTGGGAGGAGAGGAGAGGCGAGGCGGCCGGCGTCGGGGCGAGGAGGGCTGCGAGCGCAGATCTCGGGCGAGGCGGTCGGCGGGTGGGAGGAGAGAGGGGCGGATGCCGCGCGGTGGGAGACGAGAGGGCTTCAAGTGGCGGATCTGGGCGAGGCGGCGGCGTGGGTGGGGCGAGGAGGAGGGGCTGCGAGCAGCAGATCGGGTGGAGGCGGTCGGCGGGTGGGAGGAGAGGAGAGGCGGATGCCGCGTCGGGGGAGACGAGAGGGCTTGAGCGGCGGATCTGGGCGAGGCGGCCGCGGGTGGGAGGAGAGGAGGGGGAGGCGCGGCGTCGGGGCGAGGAGGCTGCGAGCGGCGATCGGCGAGGCGGTCGGCGGGTGGGAGGAGAGGAGGCGGATGCCGCGTCGGGGAGACGAGGAGGGCTTGAGCGCGGATCGGGCGAGGCGGCGGCGCAGTGGGAGGAGAGGAGGGGCGGAGGCGGCCGGTGTTGGGGGGGACGAGGAGGGTCGGCCGCGAGCGGCGGATCTGGGTGGAGGCGGAGGCGGGGTGGGGGGAACCGGGGAGCGGCCGAGCGGGGAAGGATTTAGGGTTAGGGATTGCGGTGCGGAGTGCGGAGAGCGGACAGGGAGGGCGGGCTGTGTGACTGCACAATTTAGGGTTTTACAATATTTTCCAACATAAACGGGCACACGTGGCAAAAAATATTCCCGCGTCTTCGAAATTGCCGCGGGAGACCAAAAGTTAGGCGCGGGTGACTATTTGTTCTATAGGTTTTTCTCAAACCGTCACTAAATTTTGATTTTTTGAAGGTTTTTCTGAAACCATCACCGTAATTAGCATTTTTCTGAAGGTTTGCCTCAAACCGTCACAAAAATTAGAATTTTTATGTAGGTTTAAGTGATCCCGACACTCAAATATATTTTTATGTGGATTCCTTGCGGGCCCGTCACAAAAATGCGAAACCCTCACTAAAGGTCTGTGGTCTGGTAGTGGCAGATCTGGTCGACTGTCGACAAACAAGGGGAAAGGTGGATTGGTTATCAGAATCAAATTAGAGCTAGATCAGCAGATCGTCGACGATCCCCAGATCGAGGAAGGGGGTGGCCGGTGCATGGCACAGCATCAATCTTTGCGAAGAATTGCTTAGGTTGGTGACATAACATGGATGGAGGCAGCACCAAGGCAGTTGACTTGTGATTTGCTGGGCCAAGCTAATTGATTTAAAACCCAATTGCGCTGTCCATCCTGGCCGCCGCCCTTTTCTAATGGACTGGGCCAAATCCACCTCATACTAAGTTGATAACCGGCAGAGCGTACTCTCAAAAAAAAAACCCCTGGCATAGAGCATAGGGTGAAAACGGATTCGAATTTGGTTGGATAATCCTGATACGGAATCCGAATAGAAAATCAGAGCCAGATTTGGATGTTTACCTTGTGAAGTTGTAGATTTCGAATGCAAATTTGGTATAATATGAAACGGTATTGGATATCCGAATAATATCCGGATCAACCAAATATTCTTTCATTTGGTTGCATTATACAAATATGAATCTATCCTTAGAAACTGCATTATATAAATACGTAAGATGAATAATTTATTTGTTACTGTCAATATTTAATGAGCAGTTACATGTTAGAGTCACCTATGTATCAATTTAAAATGTTAAAATAATTCAGTGCCATGCTTTAAATAGGAGAGGTCATGAATAATTATTGGAATCTGAAAAATATTCGAATCCGATCTGATTTTATATCAAATATTTATTTGATCTGTATTCGTATCCGACGTTTATCTGATTCTTATTCGAACCAGAGAAAAAAAATAAGATACATATATAATTTAACCACTATCAACTCTGTATTCGCTTCATTTTCACCCCTATTAGAGCGTGCCAAAATAGATTGGGCTAGACAAGCCCAAGCTCAAGCCTATAACCCTTATCAAGATCAAGAAAGAACATAGTTAACTCGGCTGGATTAAACTTGATCGTATACATAATATAATATAACGGCTACGCTATTTTACATCTGCGACAATTAAATACATGTAGAGTTATTGTTAGTTATATAGTGTTGTTACAACTAACAGTAATTTTACATGTTTTTAGTAATAACTTACTCACAAACGATAGTAACTTTTCAACATACATTTTACACCTGCTCATAGAATAGTAATATAATATATATATATATATATATATATATATATATATATATATATATATATATATATATATATATATATATATATATATATATATAATATTTTATTTGCCGTTTTCAAGACTATTCGATTCGAGCTTGAGTATATTCGAACTTTAGATATACTGTAGCCTTGTATACGTGCATTTACTGAGTTTGGATCTTTATCGAGTCGAGCTCGTGCCTATTCAAGTCCCTCTCTCTCTCTATGTATATATGTATGTATGTATATGTATGTATGTATGTGTATGTGTGTGTGTGTATATATATATATTGTCTTTAGATTTTGACTTCTCCATAAGTCATAAAGTTAAACTTTGAAACATGACAGTTTCTTAAAATGAATTCTTTGAATAACTTTCTGATCCTAAAATTGTATATGCTATTTGCGTCAACGTCCTTATCGTTTACTACTATATCAAAAAATATATACAAAATCCATCCGTCATAACGTAAAAGAATACCCCAAATATTCCTAAGCACAAGCATTATTATGGAGCTCGAGCTTCATTCGAGCTCTAGCCGAGCCTAGATGGAGCGTGGCTTGTTCACAGCTCGTCAGGCATAGCATCTATTACGCCGACAGAGGATTAGCATGGCCTAATTAATTTATTAGTGCCACGTTGACGGCCACAAGGGTACTACAGTAACGGTCTCAGAAAAATAATTTTGAACCCTGGACCGGACACTGTCGCAGTGGGGCTATTTATGCAGATAAATAATCAAGTTTGTTTCTGTTGATGCCCGGAAAATATTAGTCTTCAATTCTTCATCCTTACGGGATTAAACCCGGGGGACTCCGTGCGCGGGGACGCGCCCCACGTTACCCCCAGCGCTCCCTCGGTCGACGCGTGGCGGCAAAAAACACGTACGATCGGGGGAGCGATTTCCCTGTATTTTTCGAAAATTACGTAAAGGTCATTTTTTCTCGCGAAAAGGTCCCTGCCAGTTTTGTTTTTTTAAAAACACCCCTTCACTTCACCAAAATTCCGTATCCTTCGCAGGATAGCCCCGCGGTTTTCTAAATTACGTGCGGGTCCTCGTTTAATTACGTATAGCCCCTCGATTTTTTACGAAAAAGACCTCTGTCTTTTCCGAAAACACGCATGTCTCCTCGATTTTTTTAAAAAAAACTCCTTACGAATTTTCGCCTCTTCTATTTCGGTCAACACGGTGCCTGACGTGGCGTCGCGCCACGCCTACGTGGCTAGTTGAGCCTACACCAGCAAGTGACAACAGAACCATGTTTTTTTACTCCACTTTTCTTTTGAAAAATATTTACTCCACTTTCTTGAACAGAACGTACAATTATTGCACCGTTTCGTGAAACAAACAAGACTTTCATATCACAATCTTTGGACTAGAAAAACACACAAAATTATACAGATTACTACTAAGCATTTACAGATTCCAATTCATACATGGAAGCAATTCATTCAGAGAAGAACTATACATGTTCAAGAAAATTTCCCAACAATTAAGTGCAACAAATCACCATCGTTTGTTTGTTAGACGAGATGGAGCACGCAAGCACAGCTATACAGGGCTAATAGCGTCGTCGAGCCGCCCGGCGTCGCCGGCCGGCGGCGGCACGACCGTCGCCCGGCACACGGGGCACGTCGGGTGCGCCTTGATCCACTTGCCAACGCACTTGTCGTGGAACCGGTGGCCGCACCGCGGCAGCGCCCGGAGCGCCTGCTCCTCCCGCATGGCGCCGAGGCAGACGCAGCACTTGTCCTCGGCGCTGGCGCCGGCGCCGCCGCTGCCGCTGCCGCCGTCGTCCTCGTCGTCGCTGAGTCGCAGGAACGATTTCGCCGCCGACACCGAGCCCGCGGAGTCCGGCGAGAGCCAGATGACCATGACGATGATGTTGGCGAGGCAGAGCGCGTAGGCCACTACGTCCGCCTGGCTCCGCTCGAACACGACGATGACTAGCGGCACGAACACGATGAACACCACGGCGAAGCACCGGTTGGCCAGCGACGCCGGCGCGCCGTCGCCCCCGGGCGTCGTCTCCACTAGCGGGGTCAGGACGGGCGGGGCGTCCTCCTGCTGCTGCGACGGCGACGGCTGCGGCTCGGCGGCGGAGGAGACGGCGCGGGCGGCGATGGTGTGGCGGTACCAGCGCGCGAAGCAGTAGAAGAGGAAGATCTGGAGGGAGAAGCTGCCGGTGAAGGTGGCCGCGATGACGCCGTAGTAGTCGTAGGCGAGGCGGGTAGCGAGGAGCAGCGTCAGGAAGGTGAAGGGCAGGTCCAGCCACGGGAGGTCCATCGCCGCCGCGCTGCCGGCGGGGCCGCGCTCATCACACTCGCGAGCTGCGCGGGTTGGGTTGCGATTCTTTCTCAGCTCTAGGAATCCATGGAAGAGCAGCGGAGTGGAGAGATTCCGAGGACTCTCGCCTTGTAAATTTTTCCCTTTCCCTTTTCTTGTGGGAGCAAGTCAACAAACATAATTTGGAAAAAAAATTAATGACTCATTAGCTTCCACTTAATCAGTGATTATTGCACGCGTAAGACCGGATCAAGCAATCCATGGCCTAGATAAAAACTGCATGCAAGTAAACAGTGATATATTGACCTCGACGACTAATTTTTATCAAACGAGTTGGATGGCTCAACTGCAGATCTGGACCAGTGTTTAATCTTTCGGGGGGAAAAAATTTCTACCACAGGCGAAACAAACGAAAGAATGAAATTTTGTTCATTTCGTTCAAATTTTGGACGAAAGAATTTAAATTTTTGATAAAATTTAACCAAAATTTGAATAAAATTTGAAAATTTTCAAATAGGGTTAAATTCAGCTGAATGAAACATGTTTCGCCGGGGACAAAAGGGACGAAATTTCGTTCGAAATGCGAAATTTCGGACGAAATTTGGAACCCTGATCTCGACCGTCCCTATTGTTCCAATTTGTTTGGTCCGATCAGTCCGTTTTTATCCAAGCGTGAAGATTTCACGCAGTTATTTAGCCAATCCGGTTGCTACCTCACAAATCACAAGTCAGAACAACGTGCCATGTAAGAACATCTTTTTTAAAGCTAATTGATCATTGCTTATGATTTATGATTTTTCCTAAACAAATAAATATGCTGCTTTCTCCATCGCTTTCATAAAGCAGTTTATTGAGATAATTTTTTTGAATTAGTTTATCAATATTCGGTTCGTTCACCAAACGATTACGCTAAAACAAAAAAAATCGTCAATCATAGCAATAAGTATCAGCCGTAATAAAAAAACCACCAGATAACTCATCGTGGTGATGGATGCAAGTGCAGAAGAGCTTTCACCCGGGCAAATCACGGACCAGAGGTTTACCTAACGGATAATGACGATTTCAAGTGTCGTTGTCAGCGCTAAGCTGTCAAACAATACGGCCAAGTTGGCATAAATTACGCGGTACTAGCTGTGTCCCGCCAAAGCAACCTGCCACAGTCTTTGCTCTCCGAGGAGCGGGAAAGGGAGGTGAATGAGAATGACCAAAGGACACCTTTCTTTTCTTGTTTTTTTTAGACTAACGAACGGTGGATAAGCATGCACAAGGAAACGAAAGCGATGGCATGGGGACCCGGAATCTCTAGCGACGAAAAAAGTTCAGGTTGATCTTTAGGGGTGGAGTGGATCAGCCTGACCTAATGGGTACCCTAACCGCCCCTAAATTTCCAGGCAAATGGGTTGGATGGGTGACCAACTAAAATTCTAGGCAAAAGGCCCAGTAACCCTTTGCTCTGAAGGATCAATTGGGGACCCTGATTTATTGTGGCCGCCACTCGTCCCTAAGTGCCCACACCCCTATGCCATCGTATCTATCCCTACCGTGACGCCACCTCGATCAACTTCTGTGTTGTGGCTATAGATCAAACAGTGAATGAGGGGCTAATGTCCTTCTATATGCTTACTGGACCTCTTGGCCTAGCAGACCAAATAGGCAAAGGTGGGGATCACTCTCCCAACAGTAACCTCTCATGATAAAGGACTCTGCCACCCGTAGGACAAAACCATGCCATGTTGTCTTTTGGTCCCCTCCGTTCCTTCGGTCCATAGGTTGGCAGCCCCATAGGCCCTGCTCGCTATGGCACCAACCGCTTCATTTTCTAGAGTCGTGGGACACAAGTCAAGGTCTTGTTGGTCAGTCTTGCAGCGTGGTGCCAAGTCGGCGTAAGAATTGTGGGTCGTGCGGCGTCATTTCGCGTGCTGTCTTGGGTCTCGTGCACGTCCCATGAAAAGGCGCGCTCATTAAATTGCAGTTTCCTCTTAAGGCGCCAGCTGCTGGCGTGACAGCCTTATCGCGCATCTCTTCTTCCTCTTGCTATGTTGTCGAGAGTTGGCCATTGTCGGTTTCCGTGGTTGTCTTGCGTGCGCCGTCATTAGTGTCGCTATTGGAGGATGGTTTGTGGTTGCGATCGACGCTCTCGTCGTGGGGCGATCGATGGTTTCATCACCAGTGGCGGTTCTTCCACCACGTCAAGCAGTTACAACATCGTTGATTAGGATGGGTCGATGGCCAGCAAGTGGTGGAGCGCAATGTTGAAGGTGAACGGTGCCTGTGTGAACACGCTTGGGCCGACCATGGCCATAAAGGAGTTGGTTCGGGTGCTGGCGCGCAATGGGAAATCTCCGGCTCCCTGGCGATGGCGATGTTGTACTATGGCCGATGGAATTGAAAACGGTGGTCTTCAACATGTACTTCAACGTTAGCCTCTAGATCCCAGCTGTGTCCTTCGTCGACGATGTTCTTTAGTTGTATGATATGGAGCTTCCGCACCTGACACCAAATGCCATCACGCAGCTTGCCTCTTCAGCTGGGCTTCTGGCGCGAAGGCCATCCTTCTGAGTCTGACGCTCTTCGTTTCTCTCGACGATGCGCACTGCCAGTCGAAACGACTGAGCGACGACTAAGATTTGTGAGAACCCTCAAAAGTAATTAACCAAAAGCACAATATTAAAAAGACAATTAATATGTCAATAAGAGTATTCACATTTAAAAAGGAAATATTTATAAATCAAATTTCCATTTGCACAAATCAAATGAGAATACATTAGAATCAACAATCTGATTTATAAAAAGGACTCAATTACAATAACAAATTTCATAAATAAACATGCATAACTTTAAATCCTAGATTTCCAGAAAGAATAAATATTACAACGTAATATTACAAACTTTGAAAATTCATCTCATACAATAAAGTCATACAAACATAAATTACAACAAAACTACATCAAAAACTCCATATCATCACAGCTGCCAAATACCTGTATCAAACAGTTAGCCCAAAAGACAACAAAACAAAAATGAAATTGAGTAGTAAAATTTGCCATCAGAAATCTGGATTATAATTTTTGCACTTAGGCAAAATGCGCATAGAGATACCAGGATTGTCTAGGGCCAATCGACACCATCTCGCGTATTTAGATGTTCATCACTTGGCATTTCAAAACTTACCTTCTTACCTGTTGAAGCCATACTAGAGGATTCACTCCTCCAGGATCCAGTAAGCCAAAACTCATTCCCCATACCAGATCCATGAAGCCAATCCCTCAAATCCTCAAGGAGGACTAGCTGATTATAGATCGGTGGCCGAGGAAGGGCGAGTATCTAGGGCAAGGCCATAGCACCAGCAGCGTTGAGAGAGATGGAATCCAAGGGGAGGCAAGACTCTACTAGGGGCGGCGCGAAGGGGGTCTGCAGTCGATGGTGCCATGGTCAGCAAAGACCGAGCTGGCGGAGTCACCGCAGGAGAGACGAGAGGATTCGGGAAGCAGCCAAGAGAGAGAAGAGGGGGAATGGGAGAGAAGGCATCGATCGAGGAAAATGCGGTCGAGGCGCTAAATGGGTTGTGCGGGCCGGTTCGGCTTGAGCCAGGTAGAAGGCTGAGTGGGCCGGATTTAAGCAAATCAATTTCAAAAGAGGTAGAAGGCTGAGTGGGCCGGATTTAAGCAAATCAATTTCAAAAGAGGTTCAACACATAAATAAATAATAAAGAAAATAAATAAATAATAAGGTAAAATACATATGTATGTATACCAATTTAAAATGTATAAATCGTTAACGAAACATACTCTATAAATGATACCCACAAGCATATTTAGAGGACCAAAAAGTTTACAGATTTAACAAGGATTATTGCTTCATTTAAAATATAATTAAAAATTAAAAAAGGGATTTTTCTATCTTAAAATAATGCAGAAGGGGATTTGGTTCCAAGGGAGGAGACTACCTAGACAACTACTACGGTCACTACATCTCAGTCAGGCAAGTAAAGTAGGCTGTCAAGCTTACTGTGGTTCATGAAATGTTTTGTTTTGACACAGTTGTTTCCAAATTTTTGGATGCTGCATTAAAATTAATTTCTAAAAGAAAATAAATTGATTAGAAAGATGGATAACATGATAAGAATCGAAAGAGAACGGGGCCACTGGAGGAGCAATGGACTGTAAAAAAACTAATAAACGAAGGGCAGAGGGTACTCTGGTTGTGAGTTCAGATGCAAGTGAGACCCTCTACATATGGTTATTATATAAGGACTAGGAAATAATCTTCATTCTGAAATGAATCATAAAACAGTACCAACCATACTCCCGTGCTGAATGGGCGGAACAAGTTACTCCCTTTTATTACTAGTATCTCCATGCTGGGTAAGTAATAAATTAGGAGAGGGGCTCGGACCGGTAGGAAAAACTGGTAGTCCCAAGTCACTTATATTAGCGTATGTGGAGTGTCAAGTATGCAGAACCGCTCGACCAACGACTTTATAGTTGGATGGAGATATAGTAATAAGAGTCAAGAAAACATTTTGTATTCTGAATTTAGGGTCGCATCAAAGGAAATGCGAATGACCAGTGTCCATAAGAATTCAGAATAATTATGGGCAAAGTGATACAAGTCTACGTAGTACTAAAAATCATGAATTCATGCCAGTCTCATGGATAAGAGTCTATCGGGAAAACACTGGTTTTTCTCTTATTCCAGAATGATCGATAGAAATTTCATAAGTTAAAATATTGCCAACTTTTTTTAAACTTATATTGTGTCTTTTGGAAGCTAGATCAGGTATAACTTGGACAGGAGTATGGATAAAATTTCATCATTATTTATAAACTTGCTGAGTACGCTGTACTCACTCTTGCTATTAAATCTCCACCTTTCATAGCCATACTCAGCAGTGGATTATTTGGATTTTGAAGAGGGTGGGCTTGATAATGAGGACACCGCGAGGCTTCTGGCACTGATGCATGTGAGCTCCCTGCAGCATCATCCTCTTCTTATGAGTCTCTTCTAGCTCACGACGACGTTCCTCAATGAGTATTGCTTTGTCCACTATATTTTGGAAACTGGCATAGTCATTGCCCACAACTTGAACTTTTAAAGAAGGGTTTTTTTGAGTCCTCTCTTGAATCGCTTCTAACGTGCATCATCAGTTGCTACATCCTCTGGGGTATAGTGGGCTAGCTGAGTGAACTTGTTGATATATTAACTCATTGACATGTCCTTCTACTATAGCTTATGGAACTCTTCCTTCTTCATCTCAATCACCCCATCCATGATATGGGTATGATGAAAAGCTGTTGCAAACTCTGCCCATGTGATGTTATCCTGGTCCTCATGTGCGACACAATAGTTCTCGCACCATTCCGTGATAGCTCCTTCCAACTGGTGGGTGGCGTATAGAACTTTCTCTCGATCCATGCATTGAGCAAGATTCAGCTTCTTCTCTATGGAATGAAGCCAATCATCAGCTTCCAAGAGTTCAAAAGACCGGGAATAAGTTGGTGGTCTTGTCTCATGAACTCTGCAAACTTCGACTGTTGCCAAACTAGCTGGGGTGCAATTGCTTCCTGATTCTGTCGATTCATTGCTATGTTCATGTTTTGCATCATGGTGTTCATCAACTGAGTCTAGGCTGCCATGAGCTGGCTTAAGATAGGATCCAATCCTAGCGGTACTGACTGGGGCACTTGAGTCGGCGGATCCATGGCACTGCTTCCTGGTACTTGCTGATTCGAACTACAGCCAGCTGAATTCTGAGTATCAACCATCTGACAGGGTGACACCAAGGTTACTAAGGAAAGAGGGAAAAGCAATAGACAAGAGGTGAAGTCGTCTAAGGAGGATAACTAATTGCAACTTAAACTAGAAACACTTAGCCAGAAAGAGGCTAACAAAAGAAACACTTTCAATTACTCCAAATAAAGATCCTCAACATGACTGCAACATAAGGCTGGAAGCAAAACTGTAGCTCACATCACAAGCAATTACAAATAAAAACCAAAATGTTCTATTACACACTCTTAATTGATATGGTTGTAGACTCTTATACCACTACTACTCTAATGCTACTCTTCTACTCTTTGTCCTCTTGGGCATCCTCATCAAACTCGCACTCTTCTAGGTCATTTTCCTCTTCTGGTTCCTCCACTTCACTGAGCCATCCTACTCCTCCAGCAAGGGCCCTATCGGGTGCATCACGCGGTACTCCCTCATAGACACAAAGCTATCCAACTTGCGAGGGCATGAGACCTTCTTGCGTGCGGTGGTCCTGAGCTTCAGATGTCAATGATGAACTGGAAATGCTTCCAGAGTAAACCCTTGAGGTGGCAGCTCCATAGGAGAGTATGAAGCTTAACCCAAGTCATGAAGCATGAGCCACAACTCCTCACAAAAGCCACCTTCCTCACTGGCGAAGGAATTGATGAATAGCATCTACAAGATTTTAATACAGGAGTGGATTAGTGATAGCTTTTTTTAATATTTTAGATAGATAAGAACAAGATGCTAAGTAGGAGATGAGGAAGAGGAACACAGAAACTTAAGGTTTAATTTATATGTGATTCAAGTTGTGTTTTTGTGAGTCTTTATAAGTCCTACAGTCGATATGACTTTGATACCACCTCTGTCGATACTCGAATGTGTAGATTCAGACTCTCTGTGTATTCTGCACTAGTCCAGGATCATGGTAGCTCACACAATGTGAACATAGATGAAATATCAATTACATTCACAATTAACCAAGAAAAAGACTCAAATATTATTAATTATCAGAGTTGCGACCTTATGGCCAAGCTTACAGATAATAGTCTAAAGGGCATAAGAAAACTAGTAGCAGAAAACAGGAATAAGCGTAATAGCCATTTGACATGCCCATAGGCAATCGACTAGGTAGCGAAGTCGTAACTCGGGAAGTCATTGAAGTATCCTCCTTCACACACCTCTGGCTGGTAAAGTAAATATCATAAATAGATTGAAAGCAAACTTCGAAAGCACGTAATAAATAAGTCAAAGGAATTGAGAGTAACCACAAGTGAACTGATCATTCACTCCAATGAACTACCAGTGAACTAACCCTTCACTTCCCAACTTAATCCAACCAGATTTTTATAGAAACTCTACCCTCATGTGAAATCACCGAGCATTGTCCATAACCAGGGACATGGCTATTCAAATAGTTTTACACTCTACAAAGGTTGCACAACTTTACCCACATGATATGTCCTTCTTGTAGTGTCACTAGTCCCCCCTTCTCTCCGATATGCTCCCTTGCACTGTCCCTGTCGTTAGTGGGCCCTCCTTCATCGGGGCGCACACAAGGCTCCAGTGATGAAGCTACCCTGCCATTTCAGAGGCCGCTAGTATGGAGGCATGGTGGCTTTTCATGGTGGACTTTGTGCCCCTCCTGAAGGCGTTGTGGCTCCTATAAGGTGCTGTGGAGTGTGTGAATGCCGAGCATGATCGAAGGGTGCTACACTCATGTGGCTCAGAGCTCCTCCATAGTGCTATCGAGGCTAATGAGGTTAAGGTATGTGCTGCTCGGGTGTCCTTGTTTGTTCATTTGATATTTTCCTCATTGTGCCTCCTCTGGTCATATAGACATTGGCATTGGCTCGTGTACTCTAGGTGGTGATGCAACATGAATGCACTTGCCTTCAAGAGCAGCTCATGACCATCGAGGTGAAGGTGTCCTCGGCATAGAAGCTCACTATGAATGCCTCGATTGTGGTGGGGGAAAGAGTAGAGCACATCCGGTTCCTTGAGTTTGAGGGTGTGAAGGTTATCGTGGACATGTGGCTCTTGGTAGAGGAAGCTCGCTCAGCCACCGTCGAAGAGCATGAGAACTTCATGTAGCAGATCACTGTGCTGGAACAAGAGAAGGTGAGTCTGGCATTGGAGTTGGCTGAGAGGGACTATGTCCTTAGCGAGGCATCTGTATCGGCCTAGGGGACATGGAGGCCCTGGAGGAGCTGGCGGTGGAGGTCCCTCCTCAGGCGCATGGGCTGGAGGACCTCGTTAGTAGCATCCAAAGGATCTGTGAAGCCTCGTCTCTTATCCTCAATGCTACCCGCACATATGGGAACCATTGTTCGCATGCCATGGTGCAGATAGTGTTCAGGCTGCTCCACCTTTGGGGCTGCCTGTATGTGGGCGAGCTGGCAAATCCCCACCTTGTCTTCCCCGAGGGGGACAATGCTCTAGGCACTGTATGCTACACACCGATCTACCAACACCTTTCATGAGCACATCTGGGGTTATCTTGGCAATGCAACGGTGAAGGTTTCCTTGAAGTAGACCCTTGGTGTGGTGATGGACCTTAGCACGTGGCTCGGTGGAGTCAAGATAGCCACCCTACCTTAGATGCTCAGCCCGTTGACTAGCAAGTGTGACGTCAGCACGCCTCTTGTCTTGCAACGTTCTCCAGCAAGTAGGCTCTAGGCACTTCAGGCGAATGCCATTGCTTTTGTATGAACAACCTGTTGGTGCCAGTCGATGTACCTATTCATTTGATATGGAAAGCGCAAAGTATGCTTGAAATTACCCTGTCTTATATAGCCCATCTTATTGATGTGACAACGCCACCAACACATACGACCATAGTGGCCAATATCAAGATTGAACTAAAGGTGAATTCATTTCTTCAACTTCAACATATTTTAAATGAGAATATGATGCTACCTAATGATGAAAAAATATATTTTTGTAGCACCACATCACTTTGCAACCAATTGAAGCAAGGGTTCAAGTTGGATAGGTTTTGGAAGCCAATTCGGCCTCCAGATCAAGTCGGATTCAGCCTGACAGACCCAACTTCAAATGTGCATAACTTTCACATACGGAGTCCGTTCGAGCTCCACGAGTACTTGTTGGAAAGATTTTCTTGTCCTCTTTCCAATGGATCTAATCTAAACTTTAATTTCCTTCTGTACGAACTAAAATCATCAAAATAAGATGCTGCATCACCTATTTGGGCCAAACTGGGCCTTGTAATGCTTGGGCCCAAAGGGGAGGCGCCTCCCTTGCCAAGCCTGTACTGTTCACAGATTACTATTCACATGAATAGTACCACCCTATTTTCTTTAGTTTTGTGCAGCTTTCCCACCCCTATTTAAGGAGGTTGCACCCTTCTAGTTTGCTTAGATTTCGTTTGCTTAGTTTTTCTATTGTGAAAACTCTTGTTCTTTGCTTGTGTCGACTAGACCAACCGTAAAGAACATCTACAGAATCCCACCTTTTGAACTTAATATAAATATTTACAATTTCAGATTGCTTGTTATCTTGTTCTTGCGTGTTCTTCGGTTGCATGCAGGAATAGACCTTCGTGGACAGGTCAACCGCGTTCTTGGCACGGTTGATAATGACTCAGAGTGTGATTTAGCGATTGCTTGGTGTTCTGGTCGTGGCCGGTTAGAAGCCTGCATCGTCAAAGTCGTTCTCCTCCAAATCGAAGTTATCATCCTATCGGAAGATCGGGACCCCATCGCCTCAGCTTATGTTGCGAGCAGGTACTTGAAGAAGACCAACTCCTCATACCGGACTGGCTCCTCCATCAGTGACTCCAGCATTGGGGCTGGGCAAAGGAGTCACCATGGTTTTGGTAGAGTGGCCTGCACAACCGCACATTCACCCTAAGGACTTCATTAAAGTAGAGAGCTTCGATGAGGACTAGAGAGCCCCTGCACAGCCGTCTTGTGTGTTGCATGTGCTTCTTGTATACGTTACTCCCCATGGGGTTTAATTTTATCAGTGTCATTGTGGGTCCACTAGCTATATTTGTTCTGTTAGCTGAGTAGGACTAGTATCAACGTCGAGACATGAGTGGCTTGTGCTGAGTGGCACCGGTAAGGGAGGTCTAGTTTTTCACATGGCCTATTCCCTACCTTTCGGACCAGCATTGATGAAGTCAGCAGTAGGACGAAGTATGATTCGTGCATGCTCTGTCCCCAACCCTTTGGACAAGTGGCAATGAAGTTGGCAGTAGGATGGAGTAGGATTCACGCGTGCTTTGTCCCCCACCCTTCGGAACTTCGTCGACAAAATCGATGGTAAGATGAAGTAGTATTTGCGTGCGCTCCATCCGATACTCTTTGGACAAGTGTTGATAAAGTCAGTGGTAGGACAAAGTATGATACGCATGTGATCCGACCCCTACTCTTCAGACAAGTGGCAATGAAGTCGGTCGTAGGATGAAGTTTGGATTTGCACACGCTCCGTTCCCCACCCTTCAGAGCTGTGTTGACGAAGTTGGCGGTGGGACAAAGCTCAGATTCATACGTAATACATCCCCCACCCTTTGGAACTACATTGACAAAGTCAGCGGTAGAACGAAGCTTGGATTCACATGCGCTCCATCCCCACCCTTCAGAACTACGTCGACAAAGTCGGTAGTAGGATGAGGTAGTGAGGTAGGAACAGTGTGCACTTCATCCCCCACCCTTTGGAACTGCGTCGACGAAGTTGGTGGTAGGACAAAGTAGGATTTACGTGTGGTCTGTCCCCCACCCTTTGAAACTGCGCCGACAAGTTGGCGGTAGGATGAAGCTTGGATTTGCATGCGCTCCGTCCCCCACCTGTCGAAACTGCATCAATGAAGCTTGAGGTAGGAACCACGCGCGCTCTATCTCCTACCCTTCAGAACTAAGTTGACAAAGTCAGCAGTAGGATGAAGTAGGATTCACGCGCACTCTGTCCCCCACCCTTTGGAACTACATCGATAAAGTAGGTGGTAGATCGAAGCTTGGATCCACACGTACTCCGTCCCCCACTCATCAAAACTATGTCGACAAAGCCAGCGGTTGGACGAAGTAGGAAGCGCGCGCACTCCATCTCCCACCCTTCGAAACTATGTCGATGAAGTTAGCGGTAGGACGAAGCTTGGATTTGCGCATGCTCCATCCCCACCCCCACCCAAAGTCAGTGGTAAGATGAGGTAGGAATTGTGTGTGCTCTGTCCCCCCTTCAAAATTGTGTTGACAAAGTCAACACTAGGACAAGGTTGGATTTGCGCACGCTCTGTCCCCTACCCTTTGGAATTGCAGGATACATGCCTGTGTTTTCAGCATCTGAGGAAGGGGATACCTCTAATAGTGCCAACAACAAGAAGTGTCATTTTTCGCTTGAGTAGTTTACTCCCTGCTTGCACTTCGCCTTGGACTTCAAGTGTGTATTTAGACTTCGTAGAGTTTGGTTAGGACACACGAGGGTCCTAGCTTTTATTCATACTCTATGGAGTTGGCACAGAGCCGTTAGATTTCGCGCTCTTATTTATACTCCATAGAGTTTGGCCAGGATGCCTGAGGGTCCCAACTCTTGTTTAGACTCCATAGAGTTAGCGTGGAGCCATTAGACTCTACGCTCTTATTTATACTCTGTAGAGATTGCACAGGGCCGTTGGACTCTGTGCTCTTATTTATACTCCATAGAGTTTGGCCAGGACGCACAAGGGTCCCAACTCTTATTTAGACTCCATAGAGTTGGCGTGGAGCCATCAGACTCTATGCTCTTATTTATACTCTGTAGAGCTTGCATGGAGCTATTGGACTCTGTGCTCTTATTTATACTTTGTAGAGTTTGGTCGAGATGCATGAGAGTCTTGGCTTTTATTTATCCTCCGCATAGTTGGCGTGGAGCCTACGACTCCATGCTCTTATTTATACTCCGTAGAGTTGGCATGGAGCCCGTCAACTCTGCACTCTTATTTATACTCCGTAGAGTTGTTCAGGGCATGCGAGGGTCTCGACTCTGTATTTATACGTCAAAGAGTTGTCCAGGACGTGGGGGTTTCGACTCTTTATTTATACTCTGAAGAGTTATCCAGGACACGTGAGGGTCTTGGGTCTGAATTTGTACTTCGAAGAGTTGTTTGGGACATGTGGGGGTCCTAGCCATATATTTAGGCTGATATTTGCACCCGAATATTTTTGCCAAAGTGACTACTTTGTTGAGTCCTATTTGCACGGTTGGCTATTACATTTGCGAGGTACAAAGTCTACACTAAAGCGTGTCTCCAATGTTGGCTAGGTGTAGTATAGTCGCAGGCGGTCCAAGTTCCATGTGTGCTTGAGGTCGTTCCCATTTAGAGTTGCCAAGTGGTACGAACCTGGTCTGAGGGAGGCCATGATGATGTATGGTCCTTCCCACTTGGAGTCCAAGGTGTATGATGCCAAGGTCATCCGCATATACTTGATGATATTTTCAATGGCCTGCACACACATACTATTGTGGAGGTCCAATGACACTGCGCGCTCTTGAGTCAATGCTTGGGCCAACACTCTTTGGGATCCAGACTTGAGTTCCTTGGGTGTCATGGCATTATCTCGAAAGAGTACCTTAAAGGTCATGAAGCTAGATGGGCGCATCGCGATGGTACGCATAGACCAGAGAACACTCAATAGCTCCTCCGGCCACTTGCCTTTAGGGAGCCCAACGAGCTACTTCTTAATGCCCCCAGAGATGGTGCCATTGGCACGTTCGACCGCTCCATTAGATTACATGTGTCCTATGGAGGCGTAGCACACTTTGATGCATATGACGCTTTGCTAGAGGAACCTTTGCACCACTACGGAGGTCACCTTGGCCAAGGCAGCTGCTTGGGCCTTTTAGAGATGTAGTCACAGGCGACTATGATGAAACACATGTCTCCAGGAGCCTATGGAAGTGGGCCGACGATGTCGAGCCCCCGTCACGCCAACAACCATACTAGGGGAATTAGCTGGAGTTGGTTTGGCTGCCTATGAGTCATTCTCCCCATCTATTGATAGCCTTAGCATTGCTTGATGAGGTCTTGCACATAGGAGGCTGCTGTGGGCCAATAGAAACCCTGCTTGAAGGCTTTACCGATAAGGGCCCTCAAGGCTATGTGCGAGCCGCATAGCCCACTATGGATTTTTGTGAGGAGCTCCTACCCCTCATAGTGCGAAAGGCAGCACGGGAGGGAAGCGCACACCCACCACTTATAAAGTACTTCATCGACCAATTTGAAGCTTCTTACTCGCTGTTGTACCCGTCGTAGGCCTTACAGATTGTCCGGCTCCTCGGTCCCTCGTAAAAATTTGATGATTGGCCTCCTCCAATCACCATCCTAAGCAATTTAGAGGACTCAAGCAGGCTCGATGCGGTCTTGTGGGATGGTCACACTGGTGAGGACTTCGACGAATGCACCACTTGGTGGCTTGAGTCCCTGACTGATGGACTTTGCCAAGATGCCCACCTCCTCATTGTCAGCTTGGGGTATGGATTTGACAATTATGCCCAAGAAATAGTGCTCGCTTGCCTGGACCATCGCTAGGTATTTGACATGGTTGGGTCCTTGGCTTGGTAGATTTGTCCACGTGCCCTGTGTGTAGGTAGGAATTAGTGTATGCTAGCACCCACCTTACCTCGAGGGCCTTGAGCTTCCCGAGGCTAAGCAGCAGGGCCTTATACTCGGCCGTATTGCTTGTGGCTGGGAAGTCGAGTCACGTAGAGCACAGCAAGTGCCGTTCCTTGGGCATCATGACGACTACTCTGACGCCTGCTCTTGACACGTCGTATGCATCGTCCATGTGCTGACTACCATTGGTTCAGCTACCAGTTGAGTTCCTGGTTGAGTTGATAGAGCCCATTTTGTGATGAAGTTTGCGTGGATCTACGACTTGATCATCGCCCGCGAGGTGTAGGTTATGGAGAATGGGGCTAGCTTGGCCGCCCATTTACTGATATGTCGTATAGATTCCATGTTCTGTAGCATTTCCCAAAGGAGGAAGGACAAAGGCACCATGATGTTGTGTGCGAGGAAGTAGTGTCAGAGCTTGTGCAAAGCCATAAGTAGTGCATAGGCTAGTTTTTCCAACTCAATGTACCATGTCTTCGCTCCTTGGAGCGCCTCATAAACAAGAAAGACTAGGCTCTAGAGTAGTCCCTCCTCCAAGATGAGGACTGTGCTTACCGTGTATGGTGTAGCTACTAAGTACAATAGCAGCAGAACCTTTGGTGATGGGCACACCAATGTAGAGAGTTTGGCGAGGTACTTCTTTAGTTGGCGGAAGGCATGTGCACAGTCACCATTCCAATGGAAGCTACCACAGACATAGAGGGTTTTGAAGAACGAGAGGCCTCGCTCTGTAGCCCTTGACAAGAATTGGCTAAGGGCGACGAGATGTCTCGTGAGCCTCTAGACCTCCCAGACCATCTTGGGTGGCCCCATGGAGAGTACCACGTTGGATTTCTATGGGTTGGATTTAATCCCTTGACTGGATACCAAAAAGCTAAGCAGCTTTCTTTTTCGTACGCTAAATATGCACTTTTCTGGGTTTAGCTTGATACTAGCCCAGCAGAGGTTGTTGAAAGTTTTTTGGAGGTCCACTCCATGCGACATAGCCCATGTGCTTTTTACCAGTTCATCGCGATGTAGGTTTCAATGTTTCGTCCGAGGTAGGCGGCGAGGGTGAGAGCTACCAATCGGGTGAACGTGGCTCCTACATTTTTGAGGCCAAAGGGCATCCTGATGAGGTAGTAATTTTCCCCAAAACTATGAAGCTCATTTTGGCCTCATCCTCCTTAGCCATGTGGATCTAGTGGTACCCCGAATACCCGTCTAGGAAACTCATGAGTTCACAGCATGCCATGGCATCCACTAACTGGTCGATTCGCGGGAGGGGTAGTTGTCCTTGGGGTATGCCTTGTTGAGGTTCGAGAAATTGATGTACATACTCTAGGTGTTGTTGCCTTTCTTGATGAGCATCGGGTTACTAAGCCACTCTGGGTGGTGCACATCACAGATGATGGTAGAGGCAACCAACTTGGTCACTTCCACCTTTGCCACCTCCTATCGGTTGAGAGACATGCATCTTAACTTCTGTTTGATGGGCCTGGCATTGGGGGTGCATCGCCAACGTGTGCTCAATGATGGAGTGGTCCACTCCAGTGAAGTTGGTGGGTGACCATGCGAAGACATCTGCATTCCTATGGAGGCCCTACTCGGCCTCTGGGGTGAGGCCCTCCCTAGTGGAAACCTACCGAGAGGCATTCGCACCATCGAATGTCACTCTCTTAACATTGCCCTCTGACTTGGGCTTGGGCGTCCACCCCGGGGTCGACGGCGAGGATAATGTACATGCTGTGACGGTCTCACTCATAAAATGCACCTTTTAGAGGGGACCTTATGCGCCCAACTCTATCTATCACGTGAGTTCTTCATCCCTGAGCACCGTAATGACTCCCTTTGGTTCCGAGAGCTTCATGCATAGGTAATTGTGGTGCAGGACCCCCCAAATATGTTGAGCGTTGCTCTGCCGAAGATGGCTTTATATGGGTAAGGAAGGTCCACCTCGTCGAAGGTGACTACCTCTTTTCTTTCTTGTTTCCCTTACTTAGGGTGCGTTTGGTTTCGAGGCAAAGTGGGATGGGATGGGGTCATCCTTGTTTTCTGGGACGAGGTGGCCCCTGTCGCTGTTTGATAGAATGGATGGGGCGAGCCCCTTTTTTTGTTTGGTGCAAAGGATGAGTGAAGGACGAGGCCGCCCCAGTTTTTGTTTGGATGGATGAATATGGACACATTGATCTTTACCCCGGACCATAAGTAATACCAACTCTAGTATAGTCCCTTTTCCTTTTTCTAGACTTGATAATCATAGCCATCATGGACAGCAACATGTGTGCAGCAGTAGCATAAATCAAAAGGTTTTTCATCTTGTCCATCTACAACACATAATCACTCATTCCAATTAATCCATCCAAGATAATACAGATGCAATGAAATCACTCATTCCAATTGAGCTTAGGGTTGACATTGGGTACCATACCTTTCGGTCGCCGAGCAGGGAGCGTGCGCGTGGGGGAGCTCGGCGGGAGCGCGCGTGGGGGAGCTGGTCGCCACCGGTCGAGCGCGTGTACGGAGTTCGGCGAGGCGGGCGCGCGTACGAAGTTCGGCGAGGCGGGCGCGCGTGCGGGAGTCTCCAACGGGGCACCGGTCGCCGCGCGCGACGGAGTTTGGCGAGCGCGCAACGGGCACCGTCGCCGCGCGCACGCACGGAGTTCGGCGGGAATCAGCGCGCGGGCGATGGGAGTTCGGCCAGGCGGGAGGCGCGCGGGAAAAGGCGGGAGCGCGCGCGTGGAGCGAGCCAGCGAGGCGGGCCAGGCGGGCGCCGCGCGGGAAAATCCATCCGCTGGCGCGACGCGGAGCGGGCGAAAAAATTTTCGGCGGGCGAGCGCGAGGGGAATTCCAGCGCGAGGGGATGGGGGCAGCGCCATCCACTGGAATTCGGGGGATGAGGGCGCCCCCGAATCTGAGGGAATATTCGGTGGTGGCTGCCCCTGCCTCCCTGTGACTCCCATTCAAACAGTGACTCTAACGGGGCGGCCTCGTTCCATCCATCCTAAAACAAGAAACCAAACACATCCTTAAAGGATACCTCAAGCACCATCTACCCCAGGGCGCTTACCTATTGCTCTCTGAAGCCTTGCAGGGGCACACCTGGAGGCTCCAGCCTGCTTTGGGGAATGCCCATCTGATCGAAGGCGCTTGCAAACAAGATGTTTGTTGAGCTACTTCTATCTATGAGGACACTCCTTACATTGCACCATGCAATGGAGGCTTCTATTACTAGTGGATATTGGGAAGGGAAGTCCACTCCCGCCACATCCTCTGTTGTGAAGGTAATGTCCACCAGTGCCCACTTTAGGGGCACCTATGTAGGGTACACAATGATGTAGTGTAGCAACAAGCATTGGCTCTTCGCTGCCTTTTGGAGGAGAATTCCAGTGACGAACCTCCCATGATGACGTTGATGACCTGGCGAGGTCTGACCTTTAGGGCCTGTATATGCAAGATGTTGGGGGTAGGCTGGATGAGCTAAACCTTTGAGGGCTACTGCATGTGCGCCACTACTAGCGCCCTTATGTCCAATGTTTTCTCCTTGGCATTGCTTTCGTGAAGTGTTACAATGATGGGATAGTCACAGGTGTGGTGCTCCTCCTGACCATGGACCTCGCACGATAATCCCTGCTCCTCCTGGCCTTGGCCTCTTCCACGGCTGCAACCCCTCTGTCCGTGCCCTTGCCCGCCAGGGGCGGCGTTACCCTCTCTGTCACCTTCAATATCAAGGATGTATCTAGCTCAGGGCCCCTTTTGTTTCTTGTAGCTGGAGCCCTCCCTCAAAGTCTTGGGCATGGGCTTGGCCTCGGAGATTTTAGCCTTGTGCCATTGCGCATCTTCTTCGGCCCTAGCATATTCCTCCATCTTGTCAAAGAGCTTTGCTACCATCCTAATGGGCTTGCGGGCATTATATTTGACCAAGGGCCTACTATGAAGGCCCCATATCACTGTGTTGATAATGGTTGTCTCGTTGATATCTTTCACTTGGCAACAGACCTTCGTGAAGTGCCTAAAATACTCTCGTAGCTTCTTGGTTGGCTTCTACTTAATCGCAAAGAGTTAGTCAGTGTTGACCCACTTGATGTAATTACCTTGAAAGTTGTTGTTTGTCTGGTCCCGAATCTGTTCCCATGTGTATACGGAATTGGGCACACTGGTGAGGAACCAAGAGAGCATGATCCCTTGGAGGGCGAGTAGCAACCTCTTCACTTTCGTCAAGTCATCGCCATCCCGTGTCTTCGATGGCCATATCGTAGATGCGTAGAAACTCGCGAGGTCTGTATTGCCCTTATACGGTTCTACCATACACATCTTAAAGTCCTCTGGCTAGGCACATTGCTACAGGCCAACGGACAAAAGGGACTATGAGTCCACTGGCCAAAGGATGTTGTGAGCACTGGCGTTAGCCTTGCGGCTTTCCGCCATCTTTGTGGTGACCTCCACCGTCATCATAGGCGTTTGCTGACTTTGAGGTTCCTGTATCCCATGCATGGCATTCTACAGATCCGCTAACTCACGCTGCAGCGTCCCGAGAACCACCTCTAAGGCGCCCTCTGTCTACTGTGTGGTGAAAATGAGGGTGTCATGCCCAGCCAGGCTCCCTGTGTTGTGTGATAAAGGTGTGGGTGCCGGGGTCGTCGGAGGTGACAGCGTGGGTGTTAGGGTCATCGAAGGTGACGACGTAGGTGCCAGGGTCATCAGAGGTGACGACACGGGTGCCGAGGTCATCGGAGGTGATGGCATAGTTGTCGTTGAGGTTGCTGGGGATGCCATCGCTACATCCTCTGCTCGTAGGGCCTCTTGCATCATTGCTTGCATGCCAGCCGACAGGTGATGCTTGTTGCCAGCCGCACCAAAGTGTCACTGCCATGGCAACGGGGGTCCCTCGACCATCGGCCCCCACACCTTAGCCTCGGTTGTTGTTGTAGCTGTGTTGCTCTTTTGCTTAGCCATCATTGGCACCTTCTATGGAGCTATCGTTTCTTCAACTTGTAGCTTCCATGCTGGTCCCCACAGATGGCACCAACTATTGTTACTACGGGCCAAACAGTGAATGAGGGGCTATGGGGAGGCTGCTAGGGCCTACCCACAGCCTTGTATACACTAGAAGTGGGGGTGAATAATGAATTAGCGGTTTGGATGTTCTTCGTCCCCTCAAGGCTGTATGTATGTATGACCTTAGGGCTGGATTACAAGAATACCCTTGATATGGCTCATAAAGCCAAGTGTACAAATGTCCTTTTACATACTTACTGGGCTTCTTGGCCAAGCAAATCGAATGGGCAAAGGTGGGGTCCACTCTCCCAACACTCTGTCAAGGAAGCCCCCCGCAAGAAGGCTGTGCTCGCGGTGGCTCCCAAGAAGAAGGTCGCGGCGATACCCAAGAAATCCATGACCCCAAGAAGAAGGTGGCTGCCCGCGTTCCCTAGCGAGGAAGGAAGGCAATGAGTAGACGACGGTGATCATCACTTGGATCTTCGCTGATGCACCACGGCCTCCAGCACCATGAAGAGGCCATGCCAAGATGGTGTGGCAGCCAAGCACACTACTACAGAAAGCCTAATACTAGACGGCCAATCGCAGACGGTTTGACAAAACCGTCTGTGACCAACACTAACACAGACGGTTTTAATTTGGACACCGTCTGTGTTGGTGGCGTCGGAGAAAACGAGTATCACAGACGGTTCTACCGATGAACCATCTGTGATACTGAAGTATCACAGACGGTCTGTATTAAAAACCGTTTGTGATAATCCCAGATTATCACAGACGGTTTTTTTATTAAAAACTGTCTGTGATAATGGTCACTAGGCATTTATTGCGCTGCTCAGACCACATCTATCTTCATTTCGATCCAGATGTAGCCGCTGCTGTGCACTCTTTCGCTCAGGTGGCAAGCTAGGCGATTTCAGGCCAGTTAATTTGGTGGGAGGAGGCACAGATTGAGCTTTGAAGATTCATACTTTCCTGGTTGCTCTAGATATGGTTAGTAATAAAATTTATTTTTTCTTTGCATTACAATTTAGATCTAAGTAATTGGTGAGTGTTATTGAAGATGGTTTGCAAAATTGTTGGTTATATAATACATGTTGTGTTTATAATATGAATTGACCTAGCAAATTAAGCCTCAATACATGTGGCCGGTATATATGTAGTAATAATTAGTTAATTTAATTTTTAATACTAAGTTGTTATATATGTACGTAACGTAGGACTGAAGCTGGATGTATGCCGCGAGCCGTGTGAGTGAAGAGTACATTAATGGCGTGTCTGCTTTTACAAGAGCTGCCGAGGAGGATATATTGAATAAGGGGGTGAAATATATGTACTGTCCATGCACTGACTGCGAGAATTTAAGGATGTTTAAGAACCGAGGGCAAATTGAAGTGCACTTGATTCAGAGGGGTTTCAAAAAAGGTTATACGTGTTGGAGCAGTCAAGGCGAAGTGAATGATCATATGCTGCTGGATGACATCGCCAGCGAAGTGAATGATATGCCGCCGGATGACATTGCTGGTGAAGTGAATGACATGCCGCTGGATGATGTCGATTGTGGTTCGGATTCGGATAGATTGTACGATGATAATCTGGATCAGATGCTTCGCGATGTAAAAGAGAACTATGATGAGAGAGAGTATGTTAAACTTCGGGGCTTGATGGAGGACTCGGAGAAACCTTTGTTCACGTGCTGCAAGTACACGAGGTTGTCGGCCATGCTTGAACTGTTGAAATTAAAGGCAAGCAACAGTTAGTTCGACAAGAGTTTCACGGTGCTGCTAGGTCTTTTAGCGGACATGGTTCCAGAGGGAAATGAGTAGAAATAAAGCCAAGAAGGTTCTTTGTCCATTGGGAATGGAAGTAGAAATAATACATGCATGTCCGAACGACTGTATCCTCTACCGTAAAGAGTATGCAAATATGCATGTATGTCCAGTGTGCAACGCATCCCGATACAAACACAACAATCAATCAGATGATGGCGAGGGAACAGAGGTGAAGAAAGGACCTCCTACTAAGGTGGCATGGTATTTTCCTATAATTCCCCGTTTGAAAAGGTTTTTTGCAAATCCAAGGAGGCAAAACTGCTGCGTGGGCACTCGGAGGAGCGCAAGAAGGATGGAATGCTAAGACACCTTGCTGATTCCACGCAGTAGAGAAACATTGATAGGAGTTTTGCAGACTTCAGTGCAGAACCAAGGAATATAAGGTTTGGACTGAGTACAGATGGAATGAATCCTTTCAGTAGCATGAGCAGCCGACATAGCACATGGCCCGTGACTCTCTGCATCTATAACCTTCCTCCTTGGTTGTGTATGAAGCGAAAGTATATTTTGCTGTCGATACTTATCCAAGGGCCAAAACAACCTGGGAATGATATTGATGTGCTCCTAGCACCGTTGGTGGAAGATCTAAAAGTACTGTGGAACGAAAGGGTACAGGTATGGGATGCATACAAACGAGAGAACTTCACTCTGCGCTCCTTATTGTTCTGCACTATAAATGATTATCCTACCCTTGGTAACCTATCATGCCATAGTACAAAATGTGCCAAAGCTTGTACTCACTGTTTAGATGGTACCGAGAGTGTGTGGCTGAAACACTCACGCAAAACCGTCTACATGCGTCACCGCCGGTTCCTTCAAAGGGCTCACCCATACCGCAAGATGAAGAAACAATTCGACAGAGAGAAGGAAGACGTTCAGCTCCAAGGCATTTAAGGGGACACGAGGTTTATGATATGGTTAAGGATTTAGATGTTGTCCTCAGAAAGTGACATAAATTGTGGGCTCATGAGAAGAACACCTGGAAGAAGAGATCAATATTTTAGGACTTACCTTATTGGGAGTACCTATATGTTCGACACTGCATCGACGTCATGCACATGGAAAAGAATGTATGCGACAGCTTGATTGGTCTCTTACTGAATATTTGCGATAAAACAAAGGACGGCGTCAACGCACGGCTTGACTTGGCTGATATGGACATCAGGCCTGAGTTAGCACCGACATGCACGGATAATGGACAAACGTACCTTCCCCTGCGTGTTACACTCTGTCCAAGGCTGAGAAAACAGAGAAAACAGGCTGAGAAACGCCATGTAGTTCTTCATGAAAAAAGGAGAATTGTCGGAGTAGAGAATGTAGTGGACGAGGAAGAATACAATCAATTTGACGAGTAACCTCCTTTTGGAAATGGCATAAGGGTCGACGATGAACAACGTGATGAAACTAGTTACGTACACATTGATCATCATGAAGGGCTAATTTTTAAAGGAAATAAGCAAGTAGAATGAGAATGTGCGACATATATGTGGGCATTTGCATATATGTATATAACAATGCATGTGTGTGATGTATATGTGAATTAGCATTTATGTATATGTGAATTGGCATATATGTATACAACAATGCATGTGTGTGATGTATGTGGCAAATGTGTGAAGAAATACATGTGTTGTATGTTGGTTGCTGTTGTATATGAATGCAGCTGGTTGGTGTTGTATATGAATGCAGCTGGTTGGTGTTGTATATGAATGCAGCTGGTTGGTGTTGTATATAAATGCAGCTGGTTGGTGTTTGTCTTAATAACTACAGTTGGGGGCAAGGGCTTATCACAGATGGTTCTACACTTAGAATCGTCTGTGATATTATCACAGACGGTTCTAAGTGTAGAACCGTCTGTGATAACCTTACTATCACAGACGGTTCTAAACTTAGAACCGTCTGTGATAGTAATATCACAGACGGTTCTAAGTGTAGAACCGTCTGTGATAAGCCTCCCTATATATACCCTCTGGCTAGGGTTTTCCGCGTATGCTGCAGTTATTCTAGATCTAAATCCCAATCTGTCTCCTCGGACCCCGCTGCCTCCTTGCACCTCCGTCGCCGCCGTCGCCGGCCGCCTCCCCGAGCCTCTCGCATCCCTCAGGTAATTAAACCCCTTTCTCTTCTAGTAGTAGAGTAGTAGTCACCAATTTACTATAGCTATTGCTCACTAAAAGGACCAAAACTACATGAACATTAATTTGTACTTTATTAATATCTGTGTGCTGATATATCTTGGAGTTGAATTCATTTTGTTTGGTGTAAATCTTTAGGACAGATGAGAAATTTAGAATGGATTTGGTGTAAATCTTGTAAGTGAGTATGTGTTGACATGAGCAATGCTTGTATGTGAGTATGTGCTTCACATTATTCATCAATGATCACATTGTCGGCCATCCAACTAATATTTTTAATGGAAAATCATGTTTACTCTGATTGATACATACAAGTGCAAGTGTTGAGAGATTCTTTTCTTCCATGAATTATATCAAGAATTATATCGCTTCTAAGGAGCATGTCTTTTGCTTGTTGTGAGTGTTAGTATATAGTATTAGCAACTAAAGTAGGTGCTAAGATAGGCACATCACCCCTCTCTTTGTCCACATCACCCCCTCTCTCTGTCCACATCACCCCCTCCCTTCTCCCCCCTCCCCTCTACTCCTCTCCTCTCTTCCTAACATTGAGCATCATGTTTCACTTTCTTATCTTATGGTATGGCACTTTCTTATCTTATTCTAATAGACCCACAAATTGAGCAACATGTCATCCACGCATTCTTCAACACCATCACCAGAGGCGTCTGCTCCAAAATCAAGACGCTAAGGAAGAGGGCTATCGAAGAAGCCTGATGGCCGATTTACCATCACACAGGTCGATGTATCTGGGGTCCCTCTCCTTCCTCCCAAAGCAGTAAGCGCATGGAGAAGAACGATCGGAATAGTTGCACGAGAACGAATTGAGATCACATTCAATTCGTGGAAGAGCGTGCCTGTGACTCAGAAACGTGAGCTGCTGACAGAAATTTTGGCATCGTTCGAGATCCCAGAAGAACACCAAGACGTCGTGCAATGACAAGCCTTGCTAGGGGCGTGCAAAGCATGGAAGAACTTCAAGAGCACGCTTGTCAAGGACTACGTGGAGAAGGACGAAACGCCCTTTCAAAAATACCCACTCCTGGAACCACAATGGGAAGAGTTCAAGGCGATGAAGATGACCGAAGAGTTCAAAAGTACAAGTGCGGCGCACAAGACCCTCCAGGCAAAAAACACACAGCCCCACAGACTTGACACAATTGGGTATGCGGGTAAAATCCCGCAGTGGAGGATCAAGGATGAACAGGCAGCCCTGTAGGACACCGCCCCGCCATTTGCCAATACCCCGGATGACCGTGCTCGAGATTGGATTAGAGCAAGGTCATCTACAACAACATCGGGGGAGGTCTCCTTTCGAAACTCTACAGACCAGCAAGTGTCTCAGCGCCTGGTAAGATATCGATCGAACTACGTAGCTTGTAACTACTCCACAACTTCGTACGAAGTGAAATGACATGTGCTCTTGCAGAAAGCGCTGAGTGTTGAATCTTCCCAGGCAGGGGCGATCCACAAGGTATGCCGGGTGGGCCACGGCATACCCTGTGGCCGCGTGCACCGTGGAAATGTGATGAGATTACAAGGATTTGCTCGAGCGCGGCGTGCTCAAAATGGTGATTGTACAACGTTTTAACTAATTGCGATTTCTCCCCGCCGGCACGACGCGCGCATACCAGGGGCGGACAACAATTCAGCCCATCAATAGCCCATCAAATCAGCAGGGCATCCATTGATCCATGAGCCAGTCACCAGATAACCATGACCAAGAGTGAAAACCCTAATCCCCAACCCCTAGCCCCAGCCGCCCAAATCAGATCGACTTCCTCTCTGCGCGCCCCACCGCCGCGCGCCTTGCTGCGCGCCTCCACCACCGGCCGCTCGCGTTCGCGCTCGTGGTCGTGGACCGCGCGGCTGCGCCTCCGCTGCTCGCGCCGCCCTCGCCCCGGCCTCCGCCGCCTCTTCCTCCGCCGCTCCGTGCTCGACCACCACCTCGCCCCGGCCTCGCGCTCGCGCTCCACCCTTCGCAGCGAGCAGAGAGCGATCGAGCACGACGAGCGCCAAGGAGTAGAGAGAGACGAGCGATCGGCAAGCACCAGGAGTAGAGAGAGACGAGAGCGAGAGCTAGGTGAATGGCCGAGGGCCCAAGGCGACGCCCGAGACTGAGTGGTTTTACGGCCTGACCGATGAGGCGATGATTTAACCAGTGAGTTGAACGGTTGAACACTTACTGATTCAACCGAGGCAAGCAGCGGTGCAGATAAAAAGGTAAAAGAAATTATTTTTATGTTTTGAAATAAGTACAAATGATTAGATGAAATAATATATATTATTTACCAAATTGGCAAAAGGTTTTACCAAATTGCATATGAAAATTTTGGTGCGGCATACCCTTTGATAAAATCCTGGGTCCGCCACTGTTCCTAGGGATCATTCCATGGAACAAGGGAGAAAGATATACTCTCTGCGGCCCTGGGAAACAAGGAGCACCCGGGTCGTACAAGAGGCCTTGGGCTTTACGTTCCTTGGAAACATGGTTTCCAAGATGACTCCAAAATGTATCGGCGCAGGAAGAGAAATAAAACCGAGCGTGACACACGGCTACGAGAAGAGATCAAGGCATCTCTTAGAGAGGAGCTAATGGGTGAGCTGGCTGATGTAGTTAGAGATGAGGTGCGGAAACATACAGAAAGTCGCAGCCGCGCGCCGCTCTGTGCTAGCTAGCCCGCACAATCGTCCGAGTAGTTGCGCGTCCAATCTGACGCAAACCGATGCGATTTCTGTGGACGACATCCGGTAATAATTATTATCTCTCGAATGCTTGCTCCATTGATAGGCCTATTCGAGTAGCTAATTCTGTATCGTTATGTAGGAGCCACGGTGCAGGCTCCAAGTGAGATATGCCTCCGTTCCTTGCACGCTTGGGGCTAGGCATATCCGTATGGTATCGGGCCATGCCGCATGGTCAAGCTTTAGCGTCGAGCCGCAAAGTTAATGTGGATGGTGTGCATGCCAATTTTGAGGTCGCCCCGCTACCAAGCCCCCCAACGACGAGATCGTGACTCTAGGGCAGGCCATTGGAACATTCATCCAGTGGCCCAAAAGCGACATCTCCCTGGAGGCTTCTTCACCGGTGGCAGGACCAGAAGGGCAGTGCGAACCAGAGCTACATGCACTGGTGCCATCTCCACTACAAGACTTGTCTCCACCACCGCTAGCTGCACCGGTGCTATCTCCACAGGTGCTATTCTCGCCAGAGCAACTTGCACCGCTGCTACCTTTGATGATCGCCATTAAGTCGACTCTACACCGAGGCGGCAAGAAGGGCAAGGGCAAAGCAAAGAAGACCAATGATGATATCCCGCACCGCCATTGGCGCGCAAATTTGTGCTTGGCCAGCCGTTGCTCGAGCACAAGGTCCTCCAACCCCTAGCATATAGTTGCCCGCAATTGCACAAGTGGTATATGGAGCAGTCCAATAAGCCGAGGGAGAACGGATCTCAAGCGCCATCACAAATTCACGCCGGATGATTTACATCACGTCTTCAAGAGTGTGTCTTCGTGGTCGCCTTTGAGGATTTATTCGATCTTTTCACGCCGCGCTCTTGACGTCTCACTCATTCGATCTTCGACATCGTAAGTGTGTACAATCACAGTTTCCATTCATGTCATACCGATAAATGTCATATATAATTTGTTGCTTTCGTGTGTATATGTATAGACACATGCTGACTAAAGCTAGAACATCCAAATCATTATCGGTTGGTTTCTTGGACCCATACTTGGGAGTCATCCATCGTCGAGAGGTACATTGCAGCAGCACTGCTGAAATGCCGCAATAAGGAATATGTACTTATGCCCTTCAATCAGAACTATCATTGGATTTTAATAGTAATTGTACCAAAATGGAACAAGGTATATTACCTTGATTCCTTAAGTAAGCATAAAATGAACTTCACAGTTGTCAGCCAAGTAATCAATAGGTAAGTACATTTTCTCCATACATACCTATATTGTACTTTTTCTTTCCTTCCGAATGACTAAGGTTAACTTTTTTGAATCACGTAGGGCGTTCGCGATGTACATTGCAATGAGAGGTGTCTCGAAGCAAAGGGCCAAAGGCAGGACACATGCTCGAGATTTTAAAATATTCGCTATTACACATTAATTAATCCTATGCAACAGTTGGCAGTAATGCCTCTTGAATTAACACATTGCATTTTTTGCAGTGCCACTAGCAGTCGCCGGGCAACACATATGGATTCTACGTTTGCCACCATATGGAACTACTCCTCGATTCCTCGAGGATCACCAATTCCAAGGTTTGTCAATCTTCCCATAATTACTTCATACTTATCACGTTATATATATACGCACATTGATATTCCTATCGACAGGCTGTGTTCATCCCGTCAACTGCATTGAAACAGCCCGACCTTTTACACATTCGAGGAGAGATGGCGTACTTTCTGGTGGCCAACGTCATAAACCCAGCTGGAAAGTTCCACTGTGCACCATGATTTTTTATTGCTCTATCACTCCGGAATCGAGGTCTCGTGAAAGGAACAGTGCATAATCAACGAACTTTGTCAGGCTGCACAAGCAATACTTGGATGGCAATCATGCACCATCCAAGTATTGCTTGTGCAGCCTGACGAAGTTCGTTGATTATGGCTCTATTCCTTTCGCGAGACCTCGATTCCGGAGTGATAGAGCAATAAAAAATGCAACGTTACCATCTAAGTGGAAATGCAATGTACATGTTTTGTAATTGTATATTTGTTCATGGATATTTTATTTCATTTCAATTAATTGATTTGCGAAATTGATGTTTTATGTTTGTCAAACGGATGTTTTATGTTTGTCAAATGAAGTGCGATGTGAATTGGATGTTGTATGTTTGTATGTGAATTGGATATTGTATGTTTGTCAGAAATTGTATGTATATCTGCTTATTTCAGAGGGCATGGCTAGCATTTCCTGAGGCTAGCCAATAAATAGAAATAGATTTAGGGGTTGAAAGGAATATCACAGACGATTTTTAAGTAAAAACCGTCTGTGATATATCATTATCGCAGACGGTTTTTGAGTAAAAACCGTCTGTGATATCTGATAATCACAGACGGTTTTTACTCAAAAATCATCTGTGATTATCAGATATCACAGATGATTTCTAATTAAAACCGTCTGTGATATTGATATGTCACACACGGTTTTTACTTAAAAACCGTCTGTGATATTTACACCATAGACGGTTCAAAAATCGTCTGTGATAACCTTCCATTATCACTGACCCATAAATTTAGACGGTTCAGAAAACCGTCTGTGATGACGTTTCTGAACCGTCTGTAATACTGTTTTCTGTAGTAGTGACAGAGAGAGAGAGGAAGAGGGCGACAACTGTGGGGTGATTTTCAATGGGAGGAGGAGGGCGGCGGCAGGGGTGCTGGCGATGACTCTGGCGAGACCCAAAATCAAGAAGTCCAGCAAGAAAAAGAAGAGCCGGTGAGAAGGGCTCCGATGGTGATGCCTCCAGCAGCAAGGTTTTTTTTAACTAAGGATGGTCTACTTTACAAGGATGATATGTTTACAGCACACTGGCTATTTTCTATTTTGCACTTAACAACACATTTTGTTTACATGTGCTCTAATATCCTAATACACTTGTTGTTTGCATGCCACTTTGTATTACTAATGCAGCATTCTAGAAAAAAAGGTTACTAATGGAGCCACCAGTTGATACAATAGTATAGACTGAACCACGCATTGACTTTTCATACCAAGGAGGTAAGGACTATCAAGGCTTCATAAGTGCTGCTTTTGTGATTTTTTTCTGATTCACCTCCATTTTCATGTTGTAAGCTTTGTATCTATGTGATGTCATGCTTTAATAGTTGTAATACAGTAATGGAACTGATTATACCAGATCTCTGGTGTTCTGTACTTCATATCAGCTTTTATCTGTGCATATGCCATCTTTTCAGTTGCCATGTGCATGACTTGCAAATTGCAATGTCAAAAGGAAGGGAGCAACAGTTACTTCAGTTATGCATTTGATGCATCAATTTATCTCTTTCTCACCACAGGTGCAGACGATTTCATTTGTTTAATATGCATCCTGAATCCTGATAGTATTTTTGTTTTGTTTAAGATGTGTGGATGAGTGAACCAAACATTGGTTTACTTCATATGCATGTATAACAATTGGTGTCCTGTGCTACACCTACTACCTAATACCTCCTAATACGTAATACCTATATTATCAAATACAAAGGAGTAAGAGCAACTCCAGCAGTAGCCCTCAAAACAGGGCCCTTACTTTTTATTTGAGGGCTCTCCTTACTTTTGAGGACTCTGTTTTTTGGGCTACACTCCAGCAGGAGCCCTCAAAACAGAACCCTCAAATTCATTCTTAGAGGGGATGACACATAGGGCTCACCCTCATCCTCATCCTACTTTTGAGGGCCGAGGGGCAAAAAACTCACTCCAGCAGGGCCTCTACTTGAGCCCTCAAAAGTAGGGGCTCCCTCCAGACCCCCCAGGAATGAGGGCTCGAGGGGGAGATTTAAGGGCCCCCTACTTTTGAGGGTTCAAGTAGGGGCCCTACTGGAGTGAGTTTTTTGCCATTCGGCCCTCAAAAGTAGGATGAGGGCTCAAGTAGGGGCCTACTGAAGTTGCTCAGCAAAGGGGGTCAACCCACAAGGTCCTAATAGATCATGGAGATCACCTTGGTCTCCTCATAATGGCTAGCCCACGTCCCTATAAAAACCAATGGTCACTACGGGGTAGGTTTGGATCGAACCGCTCTGACCCACGCCCACCCCTACCCTAGTTGATCTTTGCTTACCGTACATCTTTTCCATTGTCCCTCCGCATTCTTGAGAAAATTGTGAATAGAGGTTTGATACAACACACAATTGTCCATTGTGTTGCCTTGAGAATATATAGTACATGTACGTGAGTAATATATAGTTACAAGAATCAATCAGGAGATCGTAATCTATAGAAACTAATCTCAACCGATGGTGGCTTGACTTGTACTACAAGGCAAACAATACCGAGATAGCTTTCCGTGCGTCACACGGCTATCCGTCATGGCACGACACACATGGGCATTGTAGCCCGTCTGAAACACGTAAACTCAAGAAGAATTTTAGATAATCATAATAATTTTTTAAGCTTTTTTTTTTGGGATGGTCAACAAAGGTTTGAGATATAGCACATGGCAAATTCAAATAAAGAAAACAAAAATTATAAAAAATAATTGAAACTAAAGAGGTGGTTGTGGATAGCTTATACTTCAATACTTCCTTTATTAAGATAAAACTAAAATATGTTTCAAAGATTATTTGTGCTAATTGTGCTTAAATTTAAGTGTTTGAACAAAATTATTCAATACTGAACTTGTAGCACTTTAAATTGACTCAATTGTAGGTTCTTTGTTCTATCTAGTTTATTTATATGGTCTGGCTCATTTTTTAATACCTTTGGCTAAACTATCGCTTTGGACAACTTGACATACTAAAAATCCATTTAATTTTAGATTCTCTCTTTTGGTTTAGCTTTGCTATATATGAATTGTCATAATTTAGATTGCTACTTCACATAATCTGGATAGTTACTTCCCGTCGGTGCAATTTGTCCATTGCTCATACAAGAGCAGGAGTGGATTTGTAGGAAAAACTCTTAAAATCATAGTAAAAGCCTACCTCTGAGGGGATTATGTCTTCTTCTCAAGCACTTTGACAATTCGAGGAGCATGAGATGATCCCAACACCACCATACAACTTCTTGATAATCCGTCATTTCTTGGGGGTTGGAGCAATATTCTTTGCTCTTTCCGTTGGCTCAAAGCCATCCGATTCAACCATCTACACATACGACAAATGTTACGATACACTAGTCAAAACAGAAAATTTGGGGTGAAAAGAATTTCCCTTGGCTCTACGCAACTCAATGCATATGGTATCTGTTACCCTTCTGCTTCCTGTCTTTCCCTTAGCCTAGTTTGCGTCTAAACTTTGTTGGCTATAAGATAAATAGGAACAACACTTCTAGTACTTTTCAATTCATTGGTAGTTCTCTTGTTTCATGATCACCTAGGAAGCAGTCAGGTGTTGCACTATCTACTGCGGAGGCCAAAAATGTTGCAGCCGTTAGTTGTTGTAGTTAAGTGCTTTGAATGGTTTTGACCTTGCGAGACTTTGGGTTAGCCATAGATAGTATTCCACTTTTCTATGACAACACTTCTGCCATTAACATTGCCAAAAACCCAGTGCAATACTTTAGGACAAGACACATATATATTCAATATTTTTTCCTTAGAGACCATGTGGAGAAGGGTAATGTAGTGTTTCAATTTATCGAGAGTGATCACCAGTTAGCTGGTATTTTCACCAAGCCACTAGATAGCCCAAGGTTCACGAATTTGCGGGGAGAGCTTGGAGTTGTGTGTCCTTATGGCATACTCTGAGGGAGAGCATCATGTACATTTTGTATCGTATGTTCATTTACTTCTTGTTTTACTTTCTACACAATGCTTGTGTGTTCTTTTGGGTTAGTTTTTTTAGCATAGACCAGAGTTGTTATCATACAATGTAGTTTAGATTTCTTCTTCTCATCTTGTGGCCTTAGGATACTGCTTATTAGTTGTTCTCTTCTCACTGAGTTGAGTTTACTCACTTCTTATAGGTCTAGCAGGGTTTGGCCCCCTGGGTAGACAAGGAACATGTTCACTCTCTTGTGTTTAGATGATCAGCTAGTCCTAGAGTCATATAGGGTGGATGAGAGCAAGTCTGAGACATAGTGATCTCACTATCTTGTCTATACTTTACATATAGCCATTTCTTTCGTTTTTGAAGCTTCTTCTCTCTTTCTTATAGTTTTGGTTCATGGAGAATTCATTTGAAATTTTCTTGAGCTTAATTTTGATATAACTCAACATAAACCAAAATGTCTCTAAAATTGACTCACTTGTTGAGGGGGAGCTTGGATCTTTATCTTGTTCATCATGCATATTATGTAGGCATAGGTGATCTACTTATTTAGATGATAATTTGCTTTGTCTATTATTCATGATGAAATTTTGCTTCATACTATTTACACCTTGCTATTGCAGTGAAGTGCATTGCTACCTTGTTCATGCCTAGATATGTGCCATTTAGCTTTATGAATGCCTAGACATGAGCTTTATAAAAAAAAACTTGATGAAACTTGTAGCTTTCACTTGCTATTTCAACTCTTAATGCTTATGCCATGTCCTTAGATGATTTGAATTTCTAGTAGAGTCCCTAGAGTAACTTAGGTTTGAGCTATTGTGAATCATGATTAAACCTTGTGTAAATATGCTCATAGTGAAAAGATAGGAGGTCAACCTCACCAAAAAAACTAAAGAATGAATATTGTAAAGATGTGAGGTCAACCACACCAAAAAATGAAAATGGCAAAAGATGTGGTTCAATCCCACCATGCAGAATATGTGCTTCGATCCCACCTTGCAAGCAAAAATATTTAAAAAATGAGATTTATGTTCTTTCATGAACTTGTAGCATACCCAAAGTGTTGACTAGGTTGAAATCTAGGTTGTTCTTTGCATCTTGGACATGGCTCTGTATTTTTAGTTAAAATTATGCCAAGAACTTGCTACTTGTGTAATCATGCAAAACTTGGTCTTAATTTGTGCAAATTGCTTATCTTGCTAGCTAGTCTTTACTTTATGCTATATATTTGGTCATGAACTAGATTAGCAAGATCTAAATTGAAGTGGCTTAGTGTAATACTTTGAACTTCACATTCATGTTGAATAACATACAAAGCTCTTTAGGTTTACATTCTGATGTATTTCACGCATGGTATTAACTAATCTCTTGGTGACTAAATTGACAAAGGAGGAGAGAAATATAGACATAATGCATAGGTTGAAAATTAAAAAATTAATGCTAATCTCAACCATAATTGAGCTCAAATGTAAATCAAAATGATTTTCAAATGAAGTGTAGGTCACCAGCATATCATCTTCTTCATTTGTTCATTTTTGAGTTCTTTTGTGGATTCATTGGTCTTTGGAGTTTTTGAGCAAAAAATTTTTTATGTTGAGCTCCTTTCTATTTTGGTAACTTGGTCATGATCTTCTTGCTTCATTTCTAGACCAAGTTTATCTCTACGTAAATTTCTTTTCTTTTAAAAACCTTTAATTTGCATTTTTATGTGGGTTGTCAATATATTCATCAATGGGAAGATTGTGAGACTATGTGAAGGTCCTCTCCATGTTGTGATGAATATTTGACAGCATTCGGACTTAATGGTGAAGGTTTGAGAGTTGTTGAAGTTCTCAAAGTCGAGTTTTGAGTTTCACCTAGGTTGCATGGGATGTTATGATGCATATTTTCACTAATGATGATCAAGTGCGCAGCACTTGTTCCAAGGAAACGATTTATTTTTCTTTGTTGACTACATATTAACTTGATGGCTTGGATGATCATTGACATGGGATCGAGAGCAAGCTTGGAAAGCTTGGTGTCCAGAACGATTATGGAGCTCGAGGAGATCACCGGGAATCATGTCCAGTAATGAAGATGGAGCCTTCGTGAAGATGGTGCAAGACGGGTCTGTGCGATGATTCAGGGTGACTTGGCAGCATCTATGTGTCGACGAGAAATTCCAAGGGTGTTTGGAGCTCGAGACACAAGGTATGGATGTGACAAGTCAATGAGGAGTGAAGAATATCAAGGTGGAGTAGCGTAGTAGCTCTAGGTTGTTTATGTTGACAAAGTCAACACAAGGGCATTGATGTAATTGGCATATTACCAGGAATCGTTGAGACAGAGAATACCACGACGCACTCTTGGGATGGTTTAGGGAGTTGTGTAGAGTCAAGGACTTAGATCTTGTAATAGCCGCTTTGTGATGCGTGCTAAATGATGAGTTGTAATTGTAGCTAGTCTAGTAGGGTATTCTACGTAAGGAAAAGAGTTGACTAAATTCTAAGTAGATATGAGTGAGTGGAGAGAGTTAATCTTAGCCCTTGAAGTGATCCAAGGGTTTAGGTTGCTCCCAAAGGGTTATAAATACAAGGGTGGGGGTATGCCTTCATCACCAAGTCTTTGAAAAGAATTTAGGGTTTTTATGCTCCTTTGAGCTTTGCACACCAGAAAGTGTGGCTTTGAAACCTATCCTCTCAAAGCAATGAAAGTTTTAAGTTTATACATGTTCTGATATTTAATTTATTTCTTTCAATTTCTAGCTTCTCTTTGTTGCAACTTGAGTTTCTCCTCCCTTCCTTCTATTTGTTATAGTTCTATTGGATCTAGGATGTCTAAGAGGTTGAAGAGTTCATCAAGAATATGTCCCAACCAAGTAAGATCCATTAGAACTCATTCTTACTCAAGTTGTATTTGCATTAACCGATTTTTTGAGTTAAAATTGTTGTTTTTCGTGCAGCTTGAACCATTTGCATGATAGGTTAAGATTTTAGGCATATCTTTGTAATTCCTTCTAGAATCATAGCCCTAAGATCATTTACTAGTCATGATTCAAATTTCATCAACTTTGGATGAGTAAATTTTAAGTTCCTGAGATTTCTTGACCGACAAGTTGGGAAATTTCTATTTTGATGCAACATGAATCTTGAGCAAGATAGATCTCTGTCTTGGACTTTATTTTTTAATTTCTTTTGGAATCATGACTCTGAGGATCAAATCTTGGTATGGTTCAAGTTTTCTCAATTTTGTTTGAGTAGATTTTGAGTTCTTGAGGTTTCTTCATTGTCAAGTTGCTGAAATTTTTGTTTTGATACAAAGTGAATCTTGAGCAAGATAAGTCTCTCCCTTGGGGTTTATTCTGTAATTTCTTTTGAAATTATGACCCTAAGGATCTCATCTTGCTATGGTTAAAGTTTTATCAGTTTTGGTTGGGTAGTTTTTGAGATTTCTTCATAGCCAAGTTGCTGAAATTTTAGTTTCGATACAATGTGAACTTTGAGCAAGAAAGGTCTATCTCTTGAGCTTTATTTTTCAATTCATGATCGAATCTTTTGGGCCTTCATGCCATAATATGATATGGTCACACGATTTCAAGGAACTAAATCGGCGCATGGAGAAGTCCCTCGCCACTTGCCATGAAGTAAACCCCTTGTCCTTTAGACACACGATGGCATCAACCTATTGTTGTATTCTTTCTTCCTTCTTCGAAGAAGACCTTCATCTCGGGATTTACACTCAGAGATGGAAAAGTTTCCCACTTTGGATTGGAACTCATCGAAAACTCGAACACAGGAAAAACTCTAAATTTTTTCTTCTTCTGTCCTAATGCAAGGAACGAAGCTACCTATGGACGTGCCTGCCATCTCAAATTCACTGAGACGTTGAAAGGCTAATTTTTATCAGATTTTACTCAACAACTCGATGCTGTTCCAAAGTCACCTCCTCCCCAAGACAGCGGGTAGATTTTGAACCCGGAGCTCTGACTTGTTATAAAATGCACGGCAAAAGTAGATGATCAAAATAATAGAAGACACGGATTTAATGAGAAAAACCCTTGCAAAAAAACTATAGACGTATGAAGGCGAAAATCATTATATGAGAAGAGTTAGTAATGAGGTTCTTGCTCTTTCTATGGACTATAGAGGTGCATATATAGGGGGAGAGAGATGAGTCCACATGGAGAAGAAAAACTAATCAGAGTCAGATGTGCCAGCATTGCCACGTTAGACATGGCATGGTGTATGCACCACTCAGTGCCACATCTAGCATAATGTCCTACATGAACACAATGACAAATTCAGATCACACTCTAACATTTAATACAGTATTTGCAAAACGGCAAGCGAATTTGGCTACACATGTCTGCATGAGATTTTGGCACATATAGCGTATTGTGCATCTGTATTTGCAAAAATAGCCGTATGTGCACAAGAATAACAAAAATGGCACTTTTGTCATCTGGTCACTGGGTGGCAGTGCCTTGCAGTAGATATGTAGACTACCGAAGCCCAGCCATAGTGCGGTAGGCACCTGCCGCTCACCCAACATGCAGCCACGTGGCTGTCACCCAGCCACCATGCGGCAGGTGGCCTACCGCCCCTCCACCATACGGCAGGTAATTAAAACGGCTAACTAACCGGCTTAATTACCTGCCTAAATTAGTATTTTATATGTTATATTTTTTTAATTTTTGAATAAGTTAAATGAGCTCAAAAAATTATGAAATTTTATATGCAAACTTCTGACATAATGTGCTTTATGGTATAATTTTTTGACAATTTTATCCACTCCAAATATTGCTCAAAAATTTATGCAATATGTTATTTATAGGAGTTGTTACATATAGCAAACGAGCTCTAAAAATTATAAAAATTTTATGCGCAGTCTTTTGATATACTCAACCTAATTGTGTAATTTTTTTGAAAATTTTATGTGCTCTAAATTTACCATGTTAATTTAATCATAATTAGCGATATACAATGCTCATTTCACGCTAATAATTAGCATTTGAAAACTAAGTTTTTCATTTTATTTTTACACCAAACTAACAGAGGTTTCTCCTCAAGACCAACATTTTGAAATTACCATATCCATGCGCAAGTTTTTGTATAATATCAAACTTAGTGAAAGCTATTGCATGAGTAATCTAGACCATATATCATATATTATACCTAATTTGACATTAGCTATTGTCTAAAACATGTCCTAAGGGTTACAACTATGAGGATATCAAATATGCAAGAAGGTATAATACATACAAGCAGTTGTAACTACTATTTCCTATAGTATAGCAATTTTAATAGAACATACACACATGCAATAATATATTTTCACAAATAATATATAATAATTAAAATATTGGAATCAACATAGTCAAAGAAGGTGCTTGCCTTGCTCTTGTTGTTTAGAGCTTTGCTCGAATAAGATTTTGCAAAGTTCCAATGCACCGGTATCTATTCAATAAAATCTAGACAAATACAAATAAGAGCCAAATAAATTTAAACAGAGTCAAAACTTAAATATTATTACATATTTAGACAGATCATGATTTAAAAAAATTATAGACAAATTTCATTAAATTTGGAGTATGGATGAGTGAGAATGAGTCATTTGAAGTTTTATTCAGAATTTAATTCAAGAAAAAAAGGAGGGAGGGAGCTGACATGTGGGGTTTGCTCAGAATTTTTCTTCAAATGGAAAAGACTACAGAGACTTACATGTGGGCCCATGGCATTTTAATTAAAATTGAATTATTTTTAACAAGGAGAAATATGGAGAGACTGATGGGTGGGACCCCTTAATTGTGCACACAGTGCAATAGGTCCACTATCAGTGGCTTCAATTATAGCTAGTCTAATCCTACCTGCCAGTGAAACATTAGCCTAATACAAGATTAATTAAATTGTACTAGGATTTGTTAAGCACAAATTTTATCCTCTCATATGTCACACATTCATTTAACTATGCACCTAACTAGGACTATGCTGTCTGCTATTAGTTGCTTTTAGTATATGATTACTTAGGCTAACCTAATTCCTAATGACATGATTACTTTCTACTAAACTAATCAGAGGGTGGGGCTGGCTTGGCAGTGGGAGTGTGTTAGTATTAATCAGGCACTTCTGTGCAACTCAAGGGGATTCAGGTGGTGGGGCCCATCTGACATATGCTCTGTTGTTTTGACTCAGGGATTAACCGAACACTCCAAGGTTTCATCTGTTTGGTTTAGAATCTTGGTCCTCTTGAGCCTTTTTTCAGTTCTAGCTGCCGCAACAATTTTTTCATGAATCTAGCCCTTTTTTGAGCATGAAAATACGTGACATTGACACATGGCAAATTCCACGGCAAGGGACTATGGAAATCAAAATTCCACGCTATACTACCGCGGAAAGTACTGTAACACTATAGCAATTCCGCGGTACTGTAGTGTGGATTTTTGATTTCCGCAGTACCTTACCATGGATTTTGCCATGTGTCAATGTCTCATGTTTCCGCGCTCGAGGAGGGGCTAGATTCGTAAAAAAATTGCTTCGGAGGCTAGAACCGCAAAAAATAGCACAAGGGGGCAAAAACAGTAAATTTTTCTTGTGAGTGACTATTGCACAGGCGAATGAAATTTTTTATCTTTCAGTCACCTGAAGTTGCACTCTCAATCACCTGAAGTTGCAGGTGATTTTTTGAAGAGGGAGATGCAACTTCAGGTGATTGAAAATGCAACTTCAGTTGCACTTTGAATCACCTGAAGTTGCAAGTGTTTTTTTTGAAGGGGGCTGCAACTTCAGTTGATTGAGAGTGCAACTTTAGGAGACTGAAAGATAAAAAAATTTCAGTCGCCTATGTAATAGCAAAATTGATTTTTATTTGGTTTGTTGGTCGGCAACAAAGCACAAGCATGGCATTAGAACAGAGCAAAGCATGCGCAAAGACAGAACGCCAGATTGGCTACGTGCTTACTCGGGGTAGGCTCGCCGGTGGCCACAGCTACAGAGATGAGGCACAGCGGTGGGCAAAATGGGGAAAGGGTTGCCGGGCAAGGCCAAGGGCAGTGGAGACAGGGCCGACGGCAGGCATCAACAGGCGAGCAGTGGCGTAGTCATAGGGCGAACGGTGATACATTGAACGGAGCACTAATTAGTTGTTTTAGCCTACGCATCATGATCCTAGGGGCACCCTGAGCTTACCCAAATGGTGGAGGTAGGCTCCGACGGGCGGCAACATCGGCATTGCGTCGGCAGCTCATAGGGGAGGAGGTCAAGCTACAAAAAAATCTTGGGTTAGCTTCAGTGCATGGGGGAGATGTTGAGGACCAAAGGAATTGAATCAGCACCCACGAGATAGCTTCAATCGTCAACAATGGTGGTTTTGGCCAGAGGCGGAGACGAAAAGAGGTTCAATTGAAGAGGAGGGGAGCTGTGTGGGATGAGGCAAAGCCGGTGCGGTGATTTATAGGAGGGGAGGAGTTCTTGTGCCATTGGCGAGCCATGATGGCGTTCTTCGGCCAAGCAGCGATTCAGCGGGGAATCCGGCAAGGGTGTGACGGTGGTTGGCGCAGTGGGCACAGTTGGGGGCACACAACTCAAGGGGACGATGGCAGACCTGCTTACGACGGAACAAGGTAACTCGGTGCTGAGACAGTGGCGCGGTGGGAGAAGAGGAGGAGAGGCGATCGGCCATTGGGGCTCGGGGGTGGCGGCAGAGCAGCAGGGGATGGGATGGCACAGCACAGGGGAGGCAGGGAATCCCAAAACACGTGGAAGAAAGAGTGGCATAGAGCCGAGACACGTCAGCGCAACGCAGAGGTGGGATGGGCACGAATGGCGCGTGCAGGCCGTCGCGGCGCGTTCCTGGCCAGGCCGTGGGCCCAATGGGCTATGTCCAAAGAAGAAAAGGAGGGGGTAGGCTGGGTGAGCCCAAGAGAAGAAAAGGAGGGGGTAGGCTGGGCCAAGCCCAAGGACAACTTGGTGCTTTGAATTCTTTTTGAAAATTTTGAGATTTGGCTGAATTTTGATTGAACCAGTTTGAACTCAATTTCACATTGAAATTATAGTCGATCGAGCTAGCTCCAAAATTTATGAAAATTTTTATGGAGGTCCCTGGTACTGTGTAAATGGTTATGTAAAATTTTCAGAGCTTTAACTCTTCTGGATTTTCTAGAAAAATCTAAGTGCTTTTGTTTGAATTAAATATACTTATTTATTTAAGAAATTTTCAGATTATGCTTTGATATTTATTTTCAGTGCCATGATTATATTTGTGAGTCTTTAGGATGATTTCCACCATAAATTTTTTCATGCAAAATTTTAAATCATTTTTTAGTTTTTATAACTTGAACTCAATTTTTGAACCACATTGCATGCACTTTTGATTTTTGAAAATCAAATTTTCCAAAGAAACTCCAATAAAAAGCCAAGGAAGCAAAACACATTCAAAAATTCAAAAATTTCTCATTTTTGCATGCCCTAGAATTTGGGATGTTACACATGCGACCCATTGTTCAATTTTACTTCGTAAGCTGCAACCTTTTTTCTTGTCTCCTCAGACTAGCTGCAAGTTGAGGGACATGTAGACATGGTGTGACGCACCTTGTCCCTATACATGAGTCATCTCCATTTTGCTGCACAACCTTTATCTCTTTTGGATGATGCTAATTTATAGGACTTTAGGTGGTGATTTTGTTAAGAATGCAGATTTTTTTAACAAATTACCACTATAAACATGAAATATCACCATTTTGTGAATCTGAAATAAGTTCAAAAGTACCATCAGTTGCATCCTAGGTTATCATCTAAATTTTGTTAAAATTACCACCCAGAGTTTTGAAAATTATGATCATCAATTTTGTGAATTTAAAAAGGTTCAAAATTTATTATTAATTGCACCATAAGTTACTATTGTTAGCTTTAACAAATTATCACCCTAATCTCAAGAATTCATGTGCACTCCTTTGCACCTTAAGCTATCATTGTAAGCTTTAATAAATTACCACACTAATTTTAGAATTTACCACCGCTTTGTGAGTATGTGTAATAAAGTTCAAATTTACCATCATTAGTGCCGTAAATTGTCATATGCAGATTTAACCATTTACCACCCTAGTTTAATAATTTACCACCATTTTTGTATGTGTGCAAAAATAGTTCAAAAGTTAATATTTTTTGCACACTAAGTTATCATCCATCTACATTTCAAATATATTACCACCCAAAAAGTAACACTTCTATCTAGCTTTAAACATATCAAACATTAGTCTTATTTTGTTGGTCTTGTCATATAGAATACAAAAACAACACATAAATTACAAGTTGAAAGTATGGTTTGAAAGGTATGATTATATAAATCTCTTTAGTTAGATGCGAAAAGAATGTTCTATAGAGTAATAGAAAATTTAAAGGGCCTCTATGCAAAAGTAGGGATTTCCATCTGCTATGCAGCATTTTTGAAGTAAGGAATATGGGGTGGGCCCGCACGTGGATGCATTCTATGAAATGAGATGAGCTATTGCTATGGTAGAATTTTGGTCATTTCTAGCCCTTTGTACCACATTAATATCAAATTTGGCCCCTAGACCACCGTAATACCAAATCTAGCCCCCTTCCCGACCGCATGACTCCGAGGGTGTGACATGTGTTAATCGTGCGGTTGGGGACCGCACGACTACACTGTTCATCGTAGTCATGCGGTCGGGGACTGCACGACTACACTGTTCAAGATTTTTGTATTTTTTTGTACCGAAAAGCAAATAAAACCAAAAAAACAAATTTTTTCACAGAAACAAAACCGAGTACTGTTCACGTTTGGCCAAAAAAATCTTGACAAAAAAATCTGACTATTTGTAATTAAAAAAATCCGAGATTCGTTGAACAGAGCAATAATTAGTTGTTCTAGCATATGCATCATGATCTTAGGGGCACCCTGAGCTTACCCAAATGGTGGAGGTAGGCTCCGACAGGCGTCGGCAGCTCACAAGGGAGGAGGTCAAGCTACAAAAAATCCCAGGTTAGCTTCAGTGCATGGGGGGATGGTGATGACCAAAGGAATTGAATCAGCACCAACTGGATAGCTTCGATTGTCAACAATGGCGGTTTCGACCGAAGGCGGAGACGAAAAGGGGCTCGAGGCAATAGGGCTCAATTGAAGAGGAGGGGAGCTGTGTGGGATGAGGCGAAGCCGGTGCGCCGATTTATAGGAGGGGAGGTGTTCTTGTGGCGTTGGCGAGCCACGATGGCGTTCTTTGGCCGAGCAGCGATTCAGCGAGGAATTTGGCAAGGGCACGATGGTGGCTGGCGCAGTGGGCGCAGTTAGGGGCACACGACTCAAGGGGACGACGGTAGACCTGCTTGCGACGGACCAAGGCAACTCGGTGCTGAGACAGTGGCGCGCGCGGGAGAAGAGGTGGCTGGCCATTGGCGCTCGAGGGTGGTGGCAGAGCAGTAAGGGATGGGATGGCATAGCACAGGGGAGGCAGGGAATCCCGGAACACGCGGAAGAAATAGTGGTGTAGAGTCGGGACGCATCGGCACGGCGCAGAGGTGGGATGGGTGCGAATGGCGCATGCAGGTGTCACGGCGCATTCCTGGCCAGGTGTGGGCCCAATGGGCTGTGTCCAAGAGAAGGAAAAGAGGGGGTAGGCTGGGCCAGGTACAAGGACAATTTGGTGCTTTGAATTCTTTTTGAAATTTTTGAGATTTGGCTAAATTTTGATTGAACCAGTTTGAACTCAATTTCACTTTGAAATTACAGTCGAGTCAGCTCCAAAATTTATGGAAATATTTATGGAGGTCCCTGGTACTGTGCAGATGGTTGTGTAAACTTTTCAGAGCTTTAATGTTTTGGATTTTTCTAGAAAAAAATCTGAGAATGCTTTTGTTTGAATTAAATATACTTATTTATTTAAGATATTTTCAGATTATGCTTTGATATTTATTTTCAGTGCCATGATTATATTTGTGAGTCTTTAGGATGATTTCCACCATAAGTTTTCTCATGCAAAATTTTAAATCATTTTTTTAGTTTTTATAACTTGAACTCAATTTTTGAATCGCCTTGCATGCACTTTTGATTTTTGAAAATCAAATTTTCCAAAAAAAACTCCAATAAAAAGCCAAGGAAGCAAAACACATTCAAGAGTTCAAAATTTTTTCATTTTTGCATGCCCTAGAATTTGGGATGTTACACATGCGACCCATTGTTCAGTTTTACTTCGTAAGCTGCAACCTTTTTTCTTGTCTCCTCAGACTAGCTGCAAGTTGAGGGACTTGTAGACATGGTGAGATGCACCTTGTCCCTATACATGAGTCATCTCTATTTTGCTGCACAACCCTAGTCTCTTTTGGATGATGCTAATTTATAGGATTTTAGGTGGTGATTTTGTTAAGAATGCAGATTTTTTTAGCAAATTACCACTATAAACTTGAAATATCACCATTTTTGTGAATCTGAAATAAGTTCAAAAGTACCATCAGTTGCACCCTAGGTTATCATCTATATATTTTTTAAATTACCACCCAGAGTTTTGAAAATTATGATCATCAATTTAGTGAATTTAAAAAGGTTCAAAATTTATTATTAATTGCACCATAAGTTATCGTTATCAGCTTTAACAAGTTATCACCCTAATCTCAAAAATTCATCTGCACCCCTTTGCACCTTAAGCTATCATTGTAAGCTTTAATAAATTACCACATTAATTTTAGAATTTACCATCGCTTTCTGAGTATGTGTAAAAAAGTTCAAATTTACCATGATTAGTGCCATAAATTTTCATATGCAGATTTAACAATTTACCACCCTAGTTTAATAATTTACCACCATTTTTGTATGTGTGCAAAAATAGTTCAAAAGTTACTATTTTTTGCACTCTAAGTTATCATCATCCTTCTACATTTCAAATATATTACCACCCAAAAAATAACACTTCTATCTAGCTTTAAACAAATCTGATTTTAGTCTTATTTTATTGGCCTTGTCATATAGAATACAAAAAAACACATAAATTACAAGTTGAAAGTATGGTTTGAAAGGTATGACTATATAAATCTCTTTAGTTAGATGAGAAAAGAATGTTCTATAGAGTAATAGAAAATTTAAAGGGCCTCTATGCAAAAGTAGGGACTTCCATCTCCTATGCAGCATTTTTGAAGCAAGGAATATGGGATGGGCCTGCACGTGGATGCATTCTATGAAATGAGATGAGCTATTGCTGGACGTGGCTTCCCTGTCCCCATGGCCATATTTCTGATCGTGTCCCCGCTACATGGCGTCAAGCTATTGGCCAGTGCATGAGACCCACAAAAAGCAGAATAAATGGCATGCTGCCATATAGCAGGGAACAGGGAGAGTGATAGAGAAAGGAAACAGGGAAGCCATTTTCGCTATTGCTATGGGACGAATCAAAAGCGACACGCACTAAGGCAACAACACTGGCAGTAGCGCACTAAATTTATTGATAAATAATAAGATATCTGATCAATTTCGGTATATAGCGAAGGAAAAGAACCCAAAGGTAATCACTACACCATGACCCACTTTTCCCTACAATTATGTGTTGGTAAATCAAGGGTTTTAACTACACATTATGTGTTGGCAATTGTATAACTTTTTAGTGTCAAATAAACTGTCGCCAATAATACTGTAAGGCTACACGTTATGTGTCGGCGTTTCTCCTTTTGACAGAAAAAGTGTCGGCTAAAGTTGTTAGACAAAACAAGTGTCGTTGTAGCCTAAACAAGCCACTATCTAAGTGTCGTCAAAGGAGTACACCTAGCACCAAAATAGAACTGTACATGTACTGCGGGAGACGGAATGGAAAAAAACCATACGCGCGCGGGAGCTAAAAATTTGGGCCGGACAACCGTGAAACCTCAACCCTAATTTCAACGCTTCGCACACAGCCGCCGCCACCCATTCACTCACTCCCCCAGTCGCGCTCGATCGGTCCTCAGCGCCGACACCCGCCACCCCCACTCTCCTCCGCTCCGCGCCCCGCGCGCGCCACCCGCCGCCCCGCGCCGCCCCGCCCGCCGCCCCACCCGCGTCCTCCGATCCGCCGCCGCCCCACTCGCGGAGCCGCCGCCCCACTCACCGAGCCGCCGCCTCCACCCGCCACCGTCTTGGATCTGCCGCGCCGCACCGCCGAGGTGCCGCCGCACCGCCACCCCACTCACCGAGCGCCGCCCCACCCGCCACCGTCGGATCTGCCGGCGCCGCACCCGCCGAGTGCCGCCGCACCCGCCACCCCACTCACCGAGCGCCGCCCACCCGCCACCGTCTTGGATCTGCCGGCGCCCGCACCCGCCGCCCCACTGCCGAGCCGCTGCCCCCACTCACCGAGGCGCCGCCCCCACCCGCCACCGTCTTCGGATTTGCCGCCGCCCGCGCCCGCCGAGCCGCCGCCCGCACCCGCCGTCCCCACTCACCGAGCCACAGGTCTGGAAGCAGGTCTGGAGCCATGCTCCACCCAATTTTCTTCCACGTTTGTGCTGTTTGTACAGGAGTCTTGATGCCCTATGCATGTTTGTTTTTGGCCTCAATGCAGACCAAGGGACTTGTTGCTCTCCTTATTACTTGAGCACTTCATCAAACGTATGTGTCTCACCATTGAGTATGGTCAACAGTCAACAACCTGTAATAACAATATAGATGTGGTGCTTGTTGAAAATTTAGATTTATATATTGTCTGATCAGTGATCGGTGTATATTGTTTTCCTCTGCATTTGCGCTACCTGAACGCATATGTCCGCCCCAGTCTTTCCAATCGGACATATGTTCCCCAAATATGTACATCGATCGACACTTATAGATTGTTGCTTCAAGCTTGAATCGGAGCTATTGTCCTAGAATTTTGACAAATGATTTCTAGTCAATATTCAAATTTATTAAAATTTTGCATCACAAAGTCCTATTTGCCTGGGGCTACTATGTCCGGCACAAAGGTAACATTGGGGCATGATTTCTAGAATGGATACATAACTGAAAATGAAACTTTGAACAAATCTTGTGATACTGTGTTGTTTAAATATTTGTGTTGGACCCATGCATAAGAATTGAAGAACTGATGAACAGCAAGCAATCTATCTTATGTATTGTTGCTGGGGAACATGCATAGTTCAAAAGAATTTTATAGTCTCTAGTAGGTAGTATAGCGCAGTCGTGGCATAAGAGTAACTAATGGCTTGCGTGCTTAGAATTATTATCGCTCCAAAGGTTAACTATGCTAATATAGAACTTGTATGAATACTTACGCTAAAGTTTTCGACTTATTTGTATTGCCTTGTGTGATTAATTAGCGTTGGCAATATTCTCTACAGGGAGCTCGAGCAAGTTGACCTTCTAGTCTTCATCAGCTTTTCTACTATCATTGCTTGATTGGTATGCTTTTCTTTTCTTGTGAATGTTGTCTCTGCATTTGCCATAAAATTGCAGGTTGTGTCATATGTGATGTGATGATTTTGACACTGCATTTTGTAAAAGGTGCGTCATGGATAAAACATGGATGGATCAGCCTAGGTACATTATAAACCTATGACTATATACTAGAATCTGCATGCATACGGTGTTTGGTCTAATATGTTGATAATTATGTGTAGGCAAACCCTTGAGTATAGAGAAGGAGTGGATATGTTTTTAGAGTTTGCCTTTAGTAATTCAGCAAAAGGAAATCAGATTTTGTGTCCCTGTAAGGCATGTAAAAACTCTTGTTGGAGGGTCCGTAGTACTGTACGTGAGCACTTGATATGTGAGGGATTTACGGAAGGATATATAACATGGGTGAATCATGGTGAACCCAGTTCCAGTTTTTTCACAAATAGTAGACAATCTGAAAGGGTAGAAGTAGGAAACCCAAATGAAGAGGATGATATTTCTGGTTTACTTCAAGACGTAGCAGGGGGTTTAGATGTCATGGGGGACTTAGAAGTGAACGAGGGGCAGCACAATGAGGATATGGAAGCTTTTTACAAGATGGTAGAAGATGCTGGCAAGGAACTATATCCAGGTTGCAAGTACTGGCTACGTTTCATTGTAAGATTACTCCATATCAAATTCGTTGGCGATGGAGTAACAAAGCTTCGACATGCTACTAGAGTTACTTAAGGATGTCTTACTGAAGGGTCACCATTTCCTAAAAACTTCAATGCAGCTAAAAAATAGTAAAAGGCGTAGGTCTTGGGTACATGAAAATTCATGCATGTGAGAATGATCAGCATCTGTTTTGGAAAGACCATGCAAAGAAAAATGTTTGTCCAACATGTAACACTTCAAGATGGAAATCAGAAAAGAGTAGTCCTAATGGAAAACGTGTGCATAGGGTTCCTAAGAAAGTTCTACGTTACTTTCCTATAAAGAAAAGGCTGCAGAGGTATTTTATGTGCTCAAAAACAGCAAGTGACACAAGGTGGCATGATGAAGGACGACGAAGGATGGTTTCTTTGAGGCATCCAGCTGATGCTCCTTTCTGGAAAGATTTTGACTCTAAGCATCCACAATTTGCCTCAGAGAGTCGAAATCTTAGACTAGCTGTAGCTAGCGATGGCTTTAATCCTTTTAGGACCATGAAATCAACTTATAGCATTTGGCCTGTTATTCTGATCCCATATAACCTTCCACCTTGGAAGTGTATGAAGCAATCAAATTTCATCCTCTCCTTGTTGATCCCTGGACCTAAGGCACCTTGTGGTGATATGGATGTCTATCTTGAGCCATTGGTGGATGATATGGTAGATATGTTTGTTGATGGTGTAAGAACATATGATGCTTCTAAGTGTGAATCCTTCCAATGCGTGCTGCCATAGTTTGCACCATATCTGATTTTCCGTGTCTAGGTTATTTGGTGGCATGTGTTACTTCGCAAAGTTGCTTGTCCCGAATGCCACTTAGATACATGTTCTTTCCAATTGAAACAGGAGGCAAGTGTGTCTACATGGGCCATCGCAGATTCTTAGATGCCAAACACAGATTTAGGTTTGATGCGATTCATTTGATGGTACTACGAACTTAGGCCAGCACCTAGACCACTTAGTGGAGAGGAAATATTGGAGCTGACAGCCAATATATGCACAACCTTTGGAAAGGACCCAATAACCAAGAAGCCAGCGAAGCGTCCATGCAATCCAACTACAGAGGAGCCATCCAAGCGACCACGCAAGAGAGATAATGAGCCACCAACTGTTTGGAAAAGAAAATCCATTTGGTTTAAGTTGCCATATTGGAAAGACCTCATCACACGGCATAATTTTGATGTTATGCACATAGGAAAGAACGTGTGTGAGAATATTATTGACACACTTTTGGACACTGATGGAAAATCCAAGGATAACTTAAATGCTCGCATGGACCTACAACAACTTGGCATTAGAAGTGATCTTCATCCTGTTAGTGTAGGAGATAGGTTCTATTTACCTCCAGACAAGATACAATGAGTCCCGATGATAGGAAATTGTTTTGCCAAGTATTGAAGGAAGTGAAGTTCCTGATGGTTATGCATCCGATATACGCCGTAATGTGCATGTTAAGGAGAAGAAGATAATTGGATTAAAGAGCCATGACAACCATATATTGTTGCAACACTTACTTCCCTCATTGTTCGTAATATATTGCCAAAAGAGTCAAGTCGGCAATAATTCGTGTGAGCAATTTCTTCAAGAAGATCAACTCACCCACTATTCGTATTAGTGATATGCAAAAATTAGAGGCTAAAATAGCTGAGACACTAAGTGTCCTTGAGACTATATTTCTGCCATCTTTTTTTGATATCATGGTACATTTGATGGTGCATCTGCTCGCTCAAGCAAGACTTGTCTGGTCCTGTACACTATCGTAGCATGTGGGCAGGAGAGAGGTATTAAACTATTTTCAATAGCTATTTACAACGTATTTGTAGTTAGATTCCACACTAAAACTGTTACTTCATAGGTATTTGATGAAGTGCAAGGGCTCTGTTCGTACTAGAAGTCATCCAGAGGGATCAATTTGTGAGGCCTACAAATTTGATGAGAGTCTTACCTTCTGCTCAAAATTTTTAAAAGGCTGTGAGACTGGGCAAGTAGGAAATGGTGAAAGTATGGACTATGAAATGTCTACTACGCCATTCTTCCAAAGCACAGGGCAAGCTTGGAGTGGCAAGTGCACCGTATCCTTAGACTACAAGACTTGGGTTCAAGCTCATAGATATGTATTGTTCAATTATGATAATATGGAACCATACTTGAGGTAAGCAATCCACACTATTTTACATATTGCATTTCTCTTGTTATCTATATATTGCTCAATGGGTAACACACCTTTGCAAAGAAACATATTGAGTACCTTTCTCGATTGGTCGCAGAATCGCGAAATCAATTGTATCCATCATGAAACGTTTCATGATTGGTTTAGAAAGCATGTAAGTAAAGGCATGATTAACATGCTCTGTTCAGATATAATACACTTAAATTAACCAGAAGTAATGTGATATTTCCAGGTGGAAGGGTTAGTTGAAAGTGGTGTACAAGTACCGGAAGAGATACACATTTTGGCAAATGAACCTTTCATGATTGCAACAATGTACAATAGCTATGCCATTAATGGATTTAAATTCCATACGTCCTCCTATGATGAGGGTAGACCAATTCAAGGCAGTGGAGTAGCTTTGGTTGCACAGACCTCTTGCTTTGAAAAAGGAAACAATGTGACCCCAGTAATGAGAAACAAGATATACTATGGCATCATCCAGCTCTAGAATAAGTGCCCCACATGTTGATAGGGAGGCTGTGAATGAACATCCTGAACATCAGCCTAATGAAGGTATTTTTCTCTATGTTGTGGCAGCTCATAATGCAACGCATCATATATGCTTATGTTGGGTGTACTATGCTGTATTTGTTTTCCAGATGCTCCTGAACAGCCCAAAAAAAATGTTCGAGGACCTACTAAAAAGGCTGATATCTATGCAAGGCAAAATAAGCCTAAACTCCAAATGGATGTCAATGAACATGGTCAACCTTGTGGACCATCAGGCACTAGATTTGCTAACTTCATTGGGACACTTGTGAGAACAAAGGGTTTCCCAATTGCACATGATGATTGGAGGAAGGTTTGTCCGCGCCAAAAGTATAAGCTTTGGACAGATGCACAGGTACTGAGTATAAGCTTTGCAAATGTACCTACTGTAGTCATGTGATTGAGTTCTAACTTAATTTTTGTGTGTCAGACAGCTATATTGGCAATAGACAACCGTGTCTTCAATTGGTTTATGAAGACAGCAGCTACAAAATGGAAGGAGTTTAAATCAGAATTGAAAAAGGTGTATGATGATGATAAGGAAGATGATGAACTGCTTGCTATGTGCGATGACAGAGTTCATGAGGATGACTGGAAGTGGCTAATTGATCATTGGAGGTCTCCGGAGGCAGCTGTAAGCTACAAATTGCTTTCTCATTTTCAAAATGTATGTGCCACTGAATTATAAACATGAAATAATTTATTAGGCCCGTTCTTTGAGGGGGAAAGCAAATCGTTCAAAGCTGACCCAAAACCATACAACTGGGAGTAAGAGTCATGCACGTGTTGGTAATGAACTGGTATGCAACGTATCTTGTTAGCTTGTTCTCCCTTTCTTCATATCATGTAACTACAATAACATTAATGGTTTAGGGTGAGGAGCTAGGGCGTCCCCCTCGTAGAGATGAATTGTTCATCAAAACTCACACACACAACAATGGAGTACCTCATAAAGGAGCTGCAAGAACAATTGTAAGTGTGATAAACACAACACTTTCTTATGCCATTGCTTGTGCCTAGAACGAATCATGTCCATGCATGCTAACATGCATTGGGATGAGATTGTTGACATGCTAACATGCTAATTTTAGAGTGCTGAATAACTCACTGCTTTTTATTACATATAGACTCATCATATTTTGCTCAAATTTTTATTTGCACCAGAATGCACTTCAAGATGCAATTAGAGATAATCCTGCATTGAAAGACAAGAGTATCCAGGAAGGTGATGCTTATTCCCATGTTTGTGGGCCAGAGAAGAATGGATATGTTCGGGTTGTGGGTTTGGGGCCAAGTCCAGCTGATTTGGAAATGCCTGGAGCTAGAAAATACACATCAACAAGGCTTCAAATGGAGATAGAAGCTCGTCGGCAATCTGATAAGAAAGTAGAAGATCTAACAAATCGTCTAGACAAACTTCAAGAAACAATGGAGAGGTGGATGCAGCAACAATTATCCTTTCAAAATGCTAGTAGCACTCCCATGGATCTAATAATACACCAGTGTGGTAATCGTTAACCTTTATCTCTTATATTTTTTCTTTGTTAGTGCAATAACTATTCAATGGTTTTGCTTTGATGTAGAACTTAAGGGCTGCACCAACTCATCATGATGAAGAAGTACATGAAGAAGAACAAGAACACAATGCTAGATCATATGCAGGGGATGATATGGATGATATGCACTTATATGGTGATGATGACATGATTCTGAATAGGCGAGTGGTCCTTCCAGAGGAGCAGCATAATGAGGTAATTGCCAAAATCATGGACAAAGTTTATTTTCTAAGTGCAAATTTATTCCAAACTGCTTGACTTGAGTGGCTATGCTGTCAACTATGGAGGTGCTAATAGATATGTACGTTGTTCTAAAATATATTTTATGTTTTAGGGTGGAAGAGATGTGATACTATATAATGTAGTAAGGCCCTATGATGTTCCTGTGGCAAAGGCTACCATTCAAACAAAGAACCCAAGGGCTATTGTGGGGGTACTCCTCTTGGCGTGCGATTCGTGAAGTGGTTGTTAATCATGTGTTTATGAGGAACGCTGCATCGCCTCGTCCATATGAAGGGTCACCACCATTGTAGAGGCTCGTGGGAGATGCATTGCATGGCCACATGACAGAGTAATGGTCTAACCTCTCTATATTCTTGAAAAAGATTATTATATTTTACTAATTAGTAATATATTTGTTTTCTACTAGATGAAGGATGACAAGAAGTCACTACAGACATTCAAAAGGTGGTGGTACAAGAAGGCCTTCATAGCTCAAGGTATTTTACTTGAGTTCAACTTATATGTGATCCAAACTGTTTGAATTGTATAGAACAAATTTAAAGTATAGAGCACATTGCACTGACAGTTCACCCTTTTTTCATGTTAGGTACTTAAGCTATATGGTGTTGCAAGTATTTTGGGTTGGCAACCTTTTGTGGAGCAAGATTGTGTTTGAGTATGTTTTGGTTTGTGACTGCTGCAGTGTCCAAGAATCAAGGAAAGAAGTATTCTGAAGTGTCCAAGAATTTTGCAACAAGACATGAATTGCTGTTCTGTTCTTTTGTACTGCACCTACTATCATGTAGGCCAAACATATGGAAGTGCTGAATGACACTTTTGTGCCCAAGTCATGATCTTCTGATCTCTTAGCTTTAGACATAATCATTTAGCACAAGACTTTTAGTATATGTCTATATAAGTCTGCTAGTACCTCATATATATCCTGGACCTGTATATGCATGGCTCTATGTACTGTGATCATCACTTGACTTGCTATATATCCAATTGATGTATGTATGGAAGATCTAATATATTATTTCTGTGAAATCATGTGGATTTGCTCAATGTGATGTCTTCTCTATAAACAAAAGTGGATTTGTGAAATTATCCAAATTGTATTGATATCTATATCTGTTATATAGTTTTGCCAACAGTTTATTTGCTGATAAGGGCATGTTTCATAAAATGCCTTGGAAACGATTTCGCCAACATACAAACTGTCGGGAAAGGTAGTAACTGTCGGCGTAGGTCTTAACTGTCGGCGTAGATTTAACTGTCGGCAAAGATTTTAACTGTCGGCGTAGGTCCACCATTTGGCTACACCTTAACTGTCGGCAATTGTTTTAACTGTCGGCAAAACTTTCGCCGACTGCTTGTACCGCGACACTTTCTAAATTGTCGGCAAAACATTTGGTAGGAGGCTATTTGTCGGGAAAGGTACCCTTTCCCCACTTTAGAAAGTGTCGGCAAAGGTTGGTCGTGTTATAGTGAATATGGGTGTTATTAGACTAAATAAATGACAGATGGCATTGACAAAAGATACTTCGGATTCTAGTGATATGAGATGAATTATGCAAAAGCGATGGCACTGTCGAGGAATGCGTATATATAGCCCACCTTCCTCGTCATCTTTACTACTTGATGAATCAGGTGGTGCATGGAACTCAATAAGCACATCTTGAAATATGTGTCCCTAGTCTCCTGTGTCATGAATGTAGTTCTTCCCAACAAATTTGTTGACACACACATTATGCGGCCCAAATTTGCTTATTGGGAGTGTATAGGCATCATCCGAATGTTTTCTTTTTAATTATTATTTAAATTTGTGATATTTGGATTAGAGATTAAGGGGCTCATTATTTTTAAAAGGGGGAGATTTTTTTCAAGGGGAAGAGGGTAGAATTCAAGGGGAGGGGGAGAATTCATGGCCATTGGATCTCTAATCCAATGGTCCTAAATCTAAATGATAGTTAGAAAGAAAACATCCGGATGACGTTTAACAAAACCCTAGCTTATTTTCCTTCAAAATCACCGTGAAATACATACATTCCAAAATACCACTTACACTTGATAATTTCGCCTAGCCCCAAGCACCATCAAGGGCCGCACCAATTAAATTGTGGATGAAATCTCATGCCATAAATTAACTAAGAACAATCTTCACTGCTGGCCTCATCACTACGGATGACATGCATCAAAATCGACATATCGCGGTTCCCTCATCAAAATGGATCACACCAAACCTACAAATTGGTATCTCAGTTCCATATTCATCCACGAAGCTTACTTGCGAAACAAGCATTGACTCTAACTGGCATTTGATCATTATATATTTATTCATCCATCCTAACCACACAAAAATCAAAATACGAGCGGCGACCTTGCGTGCCCATGAAAGCAACTCAAATCCAGCCTGCCTTAGTTGCAGCTGCCTGCGCTGTCCAAGAAGGCATTATCCGCTTGTCCCAGAGAATTAATCGCCTCCTTAAAAATCTCTCGCCGACGGCGCCATTGCTCACATGCGTTGTACGAAGCCATCTTACATTTGTGCGCGCCAAGATGTCGTCGGCGGTGGGCGGAGTACCTTGGCCGGCGCGCGGCGACGGTGACTCGGACGCCGGGCGGCGCAGCGCGCTGGTGCTCGCGTCGTACCCGGTGCTCCTCCTCCTGGTCATCGTCGCGGCGTTCGTCAAGTACGTGTGGATCGCGCTGACGCTCTACTGCGCGCTCCTGTTCCTGCTCTCGTGCACCTCCCGCCGCTTCTCTCGGCCCAGGGGGACGACGCACGGCGCGGCGCAGGAGCTGCAGGGAGCCGTGGACCGGGGCGGGCTCTCGGAGGCAGCCAAAGCGGCCATCTCGGCGTTTGTGTACGACGCCAGTGTCGGTGGCGAGGCGCAGTGCGCGGTGTGCCTGGAGACTGTGCGCGGCGGGGAGACGGTGCGGCGGCTGCCGGTGTGCGCGCACACGTTCCACGTGGGGTGCATCGACATGTGGCTCGACTCGCACGCGACGTGCCCGGTATGCCGGTGCTCCGTCGAGCCGCAGAAGGGCGGCAAGGAGGCGCCGGCGCCGCTAGAGCCGCCGTTGCCGCCGGTGTAGTTCTTGGCTCCTTGGTGTAGCACAGCAGCAGGGTGGTCTGAGGATATATCTGTACAGGTTTAGATTTTAGCTACCGTAGACAGCTGTCTTGCTACTCTGCTGACGATCGTATGCAGTAAACTGTATACTACTACATCTTTGCCGCATTTTCACTACATTGGACAACTAATCTTCGTCAAGTCTCCTACATGCTCACAGTTTCCACAGTATGAGTCGCGATTGGAAAAATCTTATGAACTCTATATATTGCATATTGGGCTGCATAACACACCTAATCCAGGAGAACCCCTAAAATTGAGCCCAAAGATACATACAGAGCAGTGTGGGCAATGGGCAGAAGGAAGAGGGCACAAGTTAGCCCGTTTACAATACGAAAAATGCGTCTAAAATAGGAATTAAACTATTTCTTATAAAATTTTTGGTTGTTTTAGTTTATGGCTTATGGCTATAGTTTATTGTCTAATAAAAAGTGATTATCGAGAAAAATAAAAATTGCTGACAAATAAAAAAGTACAGGAAGGAGTTTGCGCAGAAGTAGGGGTGGATATCGGGCCAACTCCTCGTCTTATCAAGTTTTTCCTAAAAATGACATAGTTTGATTTAATATCATTTTACATATAATTTAAAAGTATTTTTAGAAGCGAGCTAACGAACCGAGCCGAACTTGAGCAAAATTTAAATTCATTTGAAATCAACTCATTTTAATATTTAATCAATTAACAAGTATAATTAAAGCAATTTTAAATAATCCAACAAGCCTCACTAGCGAGCTTTTTTGTCACCCCTACGCGGAAGTGACTTTGGGGAGACATAGTGTGACGGGATAAGAGGAAGACAATGGATTCTGCTCTCATACGCTGTTCTAGATGGGGAGGACATTGAACGGAAACAACGTGGTACTAGTGCCATACTATTTGCATGAACAGGGATTACTAAGACACGTACGGAACTATGGGACACTGTCACTGGCATGCATGAACAGGGGTTACTTTGACACCGAACTACATGGGACTCCGCCGCTAGCATACTGCGAATCTGCAAGAAACCTGGCCCCGGAGTGTTCGTGATCATACTATGGTTTTTATGCTAGCCATTATAAAAAGTAGCATAAAAATAGGTGATCAAAATTACGGGAGATATAAATTTTATGTAAAAAATCTCTTACGGAAAAAGAAACCATAGTGCACGAAGATGAAATTTACTATACGAGGAGGTGTTAAGCTTAGGGAATTTTGGCGTATCTCAACTGTACGACACAGACGTACATAATAGGCTAGGAAACAAGGATCCCTAATAGAGAAAAAAAATAGAATCTTAGTTGGCAACGAAACAGAGATATATTGGAAACTAGAACAGTAGCCTTCTTGGAGATAGGAACAACACCCTATTCAAAAGAGTCTCACAAGATGACGGTGAAAATTTGTAATCGGAATCGCCTCAAGTAGCCATAACTCCAGTTGATGAGGATTAAATAAATTCTTAAATATGGTTTTAATATTTAATTAATGCCAGAAGACCACGTGGTTGTAAGCCTACAGAGGATGCTCCCCAAGTACCCTGGTCGCAGAAACACTGTGCATCTTGTCGACCGAAAGACCACTCGAAGAACATATGAACCGGTATCCGGGCCCGCTCCCAGATAATTCCTCCCATGTGGTGGATAGAATTCATAACTTATTCACTTGAAACAGCACAACGCTTTACCCTTGAATCTCTGACAACAACCACCTTGTAGTTATGCTATACGTTCGTCTCCCACTAACAGCAATCGATGATTAGGCGTACTCTCTGACAATAACTACCTCCCCGATCAGACATGCTAGTTCCTTTAGGCATCTTCCTTGGTGGATAATTGCCGCCCCTTCATACTACTTCAGGGGTGACGAGAGAAGACAGAAGGACAATGGATTCAACAATTGAACCAAGGTAGAGTCAAGTAGATCATGTAAATCATAGTCTCCTATCTAGTGAAAAAAAACATATAGATTAGGGCTAGTTTCAGGCCTTTATAAAGGCATATTGTAACCAGTTCATAGTAATAAATAGTATCCCCATTCTCTCCTAAGGATTTCAACCATTCTTCTCATATTGTTTCATAAGATCGATGACTCGATCGTCGATAGCGGGCGTTGTCCATGGAGAAGAAGACGTTGAATCCTTAAAGTTTCCTTGTTTTAGCAATCATCATCCTCGCCTGTTTCCATCGGTATCCCTCATGTGATCGTAGCAGGAATCTAGAATGAGGAGAACTGGTTTGACTTAACAGACTATGCTGATCTCAACATGGACTCATGCACCCGTGCCATGGAACATGATGTTTCCTTATCTTCCTGTTCCATCCCAGGCTTGCCACTCGCTAAGACCAATGAGATCGACTCCATGGAAGAAGACTCGCCACACCCATCACCACCACTTCCATAGAAATCGGTCATTCCAACCATGTCGGAATGCCCAAGCACCTAACAAGGCCAGTACTTCCGAGAGCAAACACGGCAAGAAGAGTGCGACGCCACGATCCGAGGGTCAGAGTACTCTCAATGCAGTCATGGGCGACTACTATTCGCCAACGGCTCCTACATATTCCAGGAGCTGACCGACACTTGGTCGTAGTGTTAATGAAGTTACCTCTAGCAGAAAGCTAGGTGAAGATGATAACTCTCAGCACCCGATCAGCAGTCTGTCGAATCAGATTGAGTCCACCGTAAAGCCCTCCAAAGGTAGTGGTCTCCAACTATTCCCCATCGTGAAGGCTACTTGCCAAAGTAGTAGATAGCTCTCCCTTAGTTTTGACTGGAGTTAGTTGGAAAATTCTTGCTGGAGGAATAAAGTTAATGTAATTAATGATAATGATCTAGATATCGTGCATGATTCTTCACGATAAGATCCCCCAAGACCACTGGTTGGGATGGTGCAAACGCTTCTGCATCACCCCCAAGGGATAAAAATAACAGAGGTGGTGGACATCGATCGACTAATCAACCTGCTTCTACAGTTCTACCCCACCACGCTTGATGGGTCGAATGGGACAAGCAGGGGGCTCGAAGGGAAACTCAAGTCATCATACCCTTTCCACCAACAGGAATCCTCCGAGGCCATCTGTAACTATTTAGAATTTCCAACGAGTCCATGAAATTTTAAACAACCCAGATCCTGCTCGAGCAGAAACTCCAGGATATGCTCAGGCTGCAAGTCAAGTATCAAAAATCCTTCAGTAGACCATACGGTGTACATAAATGTATAGGAAGCAAAGGTACTTGTAAAGTCATACTCTAACTTTATCCGAGCACTCCTCCCTTAGCAGAAGCCAACGTGGTTGGGCTATCAACAATCCAACAGTAGGCGTAAGGCCCCGTTAGAGATTCTGACAAGGAAGCATGAGGGAAGAGGGCTCTTCGACAATGAAGCCACTGCTCCCCCTCGTTATGAGTGATGAACGCATGGATCAGACGATTTGTGATATCACTTGAACTAAACATCTAGTTGGAGACACCATGTGAGTGTCCACAACTGGATCAGAACACCAATTCCCCAGTACGACTGCTAGAGGAATCAGTCTCTTACGGACTACAATCTGGCCCATTTCCAAAGAAGACACCATGATTTGATCACAGGCTGTTGGGATTTCTCGGTAGGCCTCTTCAAGCAGTTTGTTGGCTGGACAAGTTCCAACCAACAAATCTCAAGAAATTAGATGAAAAGCAAAATCCATGAGAATTTCTGCAGATTTACAACACTACCATAAGAGCCGCAGGAGGTGATGATATTGTGATGGCAAATTACTTGCCCATAGTTCTCGAGGGATCTACTTGATCATGGTTGCTCAACCAACTGGTCAGATCAATCTACATCTGGGAGCGGCTTTTTGACCTGCTGATTGCAAATTTCTAGGGGACGTATGACAACCCTAGAAAAGAAGATGATCTCCACTAAATTCGATAAGAATCCAATGAGACACTCCAACAATATATCTAGAGGTTCAGTCAGATTCGTAATTCTATTTCAGAGGTTATGGATTCCTCTGTCATCTAGGCTTTCAAAACTGGGTTAAGGAATCGACGATTTATGGAGGACATTGCGATGAACTCTCCAAGAACAATTGTCAAGCTATTAAACATGGCCGACAAGTATGCAGCCGCTAGCGAAGCGGTTGAATGGAACAAGGACATCGACCGGATAGAGAAAATTTCTCAACCCATCCTGGAGAAGAAAGAGAAGAAGCACAAGAAGTCTCCTAAAGGTAAGAAGAATCACAAACCCAACGCTAAAGAGGTTCTTGCAATTCCAGAGAAGTATACTAAGGGTAAGAAGGATTATTCTTGTCGAAATAAGGCAAAATATCTAACAAACAAATCCAAGAATAATAAAAGATTGTGTTCACTTCATCAAGCGACTAGGCATAATCTGTGCAGCTGCCGTGCCTTACAAAATAAGTTAGAAGATTATTACTTGGGTAAGGGTCTTTTCTCTTCCATTCAGGAGATCGGGGAACCGAGCTCCAAGAAGGACAAGGATGCGATGAAGAGATAGACTATCAGGAGCCACATCACACTGTTGACATGATCTTCGGTAGGTCCTCCTCTTATGAGTCCAGATGCCATTTGAAGACTGTAGAGCGGAAAGTAAACCTCACTGAAGCACTGATCGCCATCAAGCCATCTAGGTGGTAAAAAAAACCATCTCCTTCAGTTGGAAGACTGCCCCATTCCTTCAATTTCACTAGATAGGTTCCTTGTTGTCATAGAACCTACCATAAATAATTGCAAAGTTAATCGAGTTTTAGTAGATGGTGGTGATTCTCTCAATATTCTATTTATGGGAGCTTTACAAGAAATACACCAAGTTAAAAGTAAAGTCGTGAAGTACGTCTTTCATGGCATAGTCCTTGGATCTATTGCCAAATTTATAGGGCAAGTTTCCCTACTAATTACATTCAGAAGCCTAGATAACTTTCAAACTAAAAGAATCTTATTCGATGTGGTAGACTTTGAGGCCGCATATAACAAGATTCATGGTCGATCAGTATTGGCTAAATTCCTAGTAGCCAAGAATAATGATGACTAGAGTCCTAAAATGCTAGGACCAAAAGGGGTTCTAACAGTTCAAGGGGATAGAAAGATGGCTTATGCATACGATCGTAAATCCCTAGAACTAGTCGATGAGCTTTTGACCAGAAATTTTGACCCGCTTTTTGTGCAGGCCAAGCACTCAAGACCAAAGGTAGCCACACAACCCTCCAACCAAATTAAGGCGGTTCCACTTGACAAAGACAATTCTTTGAAAAACGTCAAAGCATCATTTGGACTCTAAAATTCTAATGTCACCTTCTAAAACATTTTGGTTGGGGCAGGACTCGATCCCAAATAGGAAGAGTCGCTCATCTCCTTCGTCCGAGCAAACTAGGATGTATTCACATGGCAGGCATCTGACGTGCTTGGTGCCTGGTGCCTGGTGTCCCTATAGAAGCGATTGAGAATAGACTAGCACTCTACCCTAACAAAAAAATTGATCAAGCAAAAGCTAAGAAACTTTGCACCTAATCGGAAGGATTTAATCTAGTCGAAGATTGACAAAATCCTCAAGGTTGGATTTATTCGTGAAGTGGACCACCCAGAGTGGCTCGCCAGTGCTATAATGGTTAGAAAAAGTAATAGAAAATGTTGAATGTGTATCGATTTCACATATCTTAATAATGCTTGTCTAAAGGATGACTTTTTCCTTCCACGTATCGATCAACCTGTTGACTCTACTTCCAGTGTGAGTTATTAAGCTTTTTAGATGCATATTCAGGGTACCACCAGATTAGCATAATAGAGGATGAAGAGAAAACTTCCTTCATCATACCATATGGAACTTTTTGTTACATAAAAATATCATTTGGTCTCAAAATGTTTGTGCTCCTTTTCAAAGGTTAATGCAAAAAAACTTTTAGCTCACAAATTGGTTGTAACTTAGAGGCCTATGTTGATGACTTGGTCATGAAAAGTATCAACATTTCAGATTATATCTCTAATTTACAACAAACTTTCACAAACTTAAGAAGACATGACCTTAAGTTGAATTCGGAGAAATGTGTGTTTGGAGTTTTCTCTAGAAAACTTCTTGGTTTCCTAGTTTCAGCTAGTGGAATTGAAGCAAATCCAGAGAAGATACCGGCCATCGAGCAGATATGTCCTCCAACCACAAAGAAGGAAGTTCAGAAACTAACCGGATGTATGGCAGTGCTAAGTTGTTTCATAGCTCAATTGGGAGAAAAATGATTACCTTTCTTTAAGCTTCTTTAGAAATATGGAAGTTTTAAATGGACTAAGGAAGCAAAAGATGCCGTTAAAGAACTTAAAAGGTACCTTATGAGTGCTTGGTCTTAGTCTCTCCAAAATAGGGAGAAACCTTGCTCTTATATCTAGCTACAACGTCACAAGCAGTTAGTGTTGTACTAGTCGTTGAGCATGACAATATCCAACAACCAGTATATAATGTAAGTGAAGTCTTACATGAACCAAAAAAGCAATATCCAGAAATGCCAAAGTTGTTGTATGCCCTCTTTATGACTTCAAGAAACTAAGGCATTACTTCCAAGCCCACAAAGTGATCATACCGACTGGATACCCTCTAGGTCAAATTCTCCAAAGTAGGGAATCATTAGGATATATAGCAAAATGGGAGGTCAAACTTAGGGAGTTCGATCTCCATTTCATTCCACAAAAAGCAATTGAGTCCTAGGCTTTAGCCAAATTCATCGAGTGGGCGAACCCTGAACCCACCCAAGGGCTCGAGTACGAACACCACAAGGAGTGGACTATGTACTTCGATGGCTCCTTGATGATAAAGGGCTCAGGGGCTGGAGCAGTCCTTGTTTCTCCTATTGAAGAAAACATAAAACATGACATCTAGTTAAACTTTTCTGCTACAAATAATGTGGTAGAGTATGAAGGTTTACTGGCAGGGGCTCTGAATAGCCAAAGCACTCGAGATTCGCAAACTACTGGTGAAGGCGATTCTCAGCTAGTAGCGAATCAAGTTAGGAAAGAGTATCAATGCTTGAGTACCGTTATGTCATCTTATCTAGCGGAAGTAAGGAAACTCAAAAGGAATTTCTTTAGTTTCAAGATCCAATATATTCCTAGATAGGAAAACTTTCTAGCAGACTAGTTAGCCGCATGGCTTCCTCAAGATCACTCGTCCCACCTAGAGTTTTTTTGAGCAGTTTGACAAATCCTCAGTAGTCAAGCATTCTAAAGATGCTCCACTTTAGGTCACTCAGATCAACCCCAGCAAGGATTGGATGACAACAATCTATGAATATCTTTAACGTGGCACACTTCCTAAAGATGACGTAAAGGTTGATCTTACAACTCAAAAAGCCAAATCATACACTCTGATCGAATGTACCTTCTACAACAAGGAACTCACAGAGTGCTTATGAAATGTATATCTCAAAAGGATGGTTTGAAATTCCTATCCGACATACATGGAGAAGTCTATGGAGCACATCATTCCTATAGAACTCTGGTCAGTAAATCCTTTCGACAAGGGTACTACTGGCCAACTGCCCCTCCATGATGTAAAAGGCCTTATAGCAAAATGTGTGCAATGTTAGTTTTATAGTTGACAAGTACATCAACCTACAAAAGCTTTGTAAATAATACAACTATCTTGGCCTTTCGCAACTTGGGGTCTAGACATTATGGAGCATTTCCCAAGAGCACCCCGTTTTGAATTCCTTTTTATAATGATTAACACATTCACAAAATGGATAGAAACTAAGCCAATTGTTAAGATAACAACTGAAGTTGCCAGGAAGTTCATCACAAAAACGTGTTACACGATTTGGTGTTCCAAGTCGTATACTCACAAAAAAATGGAACCCAGTTTTAGAGCTAAATTTTTCAAGAATTATGCGAGTATCTAGGTACTAAGATATGTTATGCCTTAGTGACTCATCCACAGAGTAACAGGGCACTAGAAAGAGCCAGTGGCATACTAATATTAGGGATCAAACACCGAGTGTTTGACCAATTAATACAATGGTCAGGAGCATGGGTTCAAAAACTCCCCTCTATATTATGGGCTAGTTGGACTATGACTAATCATTGAACCAGTGAAACACCCATCTTCCTAGTTTACAGCGCATAAGACATGCTTCCTCCAGAACTAAAATTCTCTGCTCAGACAGATCATTATAATGATAATGATCAAGTAGAACGAAAGATTGATAACATCAATTTCCTTGAAGAATGGTGAAATACAGCCTTAATATGATCGACAATCTACCAACAAGTTTACCAACAAGCCATAAAGTGCAGCCGCGCAGCCTAGTTGTGGGTGATCTAGTTCTCAGCAAAATTTAGAGCCAGGCAAACTTCCACAAACTTTCGCCTAAATGGGAAGGTCCTTACACTGTGGTCAAATCACCAGACTAGGCTCGGTACGACTGGCCATGTCAGATGGGCATGTTATGTCAAATTCTTGGAACATTGATCAATTATGTAAGTTGTATATGTCATGTACTTTGTATTCAATAAAGTTACATTATATTCTTTCTTTTCCAATGAGTATGTTTATTTGTATTTTAATATCCCAAATTTGGTCACATGCTAATGTTGTCTGAAGTTTGAACTACTCGAAAATATCTATTTTCCTCCAAACCCCTTCTAAGGGATGTCTTGTACTTTATTGGCTGACATTTTCATTAAATACCACATGGATTCTAATTATAACCTTCACAGAGATGGTTCTTACGATAATCTGCACTCCTTCCTTAAAGGAAAATAAGTAAAACAACAACACAAACAACTCACATAGTTACTAAACTCCTTGGGGGCTTAAAGGATTTTTTTATTCACTTATACATTCTATTCCTCTCTTGTCAAAAACCTGGTCAAGACACAAAAACCTCCTAGTCAAAATTTCTCCTCTCTGCACGTGGTGATATCCACTGGAAGGAGTTCCTAGTGTTGGCCTTTGTCCTACAATCTTTGCTACCAGTCGGACTCGAGGGTGAATACATTTCGGGAAGTATTATTCAAGTCTTGAGTCTTAAGCTATCTTATGACTAGTTCAGATAGCGCTTACAAATAAAAACACTTATCTTATTTGCATATATTTTTGCATAATTTTTTATCGTTCATCATGTCAGCAAGTTTATATCATAATTTTTCTGATCAAATTTTGGACTACATTATATCTTGATTATGGAAATAGTATCCAAGACAAGTCAAAATCATTTATTAGCTCTGTCTGACATGATTTCCTAGTAATTGATGGATCATTTCTACAATCAAAGTCCATTGATCAGAATAAGGTACCTTTTTTCTTCGTTTGCTGCTTCCTTAGTAAGTTCTACTACTAAACAAGTAGTCGAGGCCTAGGAAATATACTCATTGATTTGAGGAAATGGCATAACCTTCATTGATATTAAAGGTATGTTTTTTTACATACAAGTACTTCCTATTACATTTTTTGCTAAGAACCACTACTCGGAGCCACCAGACTGGCCGCTATGCAATGGAGGCCTGACCTTCATCTCCTTTACTAGCTAGTTCCTGAAGTGCTTGAAGATCAAGAGTAGGGTTGTTAGCTTTAAGTTTTGCTAAAGCAAAACATACTGCATCAGCCACGGCATCTCTCATAGTCTACTCATTGTTGCTCCTGGAATTTTCCAGTAGACCTTGAAGGTGCTCGAGTTGTCAACCAAGGCAATTCATTCTCTCAGCCGTTTCTTCTGATGAGGGTGCAATTGCTTCTAAGCCCATCTCAAAAACCATGCTATTGAAGAGGGTAATTTTTTCTTGAAGGGATCCCTTGAACAGTGCAATTGCTTCGGAGCCAAGTGATTTCTCTAGTTCTTCAACTTTGAGAGCTTGCTCTACATAGGTAACTCAAAGTTAGTCACAAAATAACTCATAACCAAAGCAAGACTCATCAAATTTACGATCAGTTACCTTGGTTCTTAATATCAAATGCTTCAATTGCTTCCTTGTGTGAAAGAATATTATCCTTGAACTTGGTCGACCAATCTTTGATCGACCGGCCCTTGGCCTTGAGCATCTCCTCGAGCTTTAGGATTACAGCAGCCTTCACCTTTGCCTCTGCTTCATAGTCTTCTAGTTCTTTCGACCATAGCAAAAGGATAGAAATGGGAACAAGCAAAGATAAGAAAGCAACAAGAACGAGAAAAAAAACTTATTTCTCACTTGCAAACTATTTTCCTCAAGAGTTTTAAGGAGCTACTCATTCTCTATCATAATTGACCCAAACAACTCCTCTCCTTCTTGAGAATTTCTTCAAGCACCTTAACAGTGCTCCCCGACCCATTGACATATGAGAAAAGTGAACTATAAAAACTCATGACCAAAAGGTAATGAGAAGAAATGTCGTTGCCAATTGTTAACTTCTTGATGGAGAGTAGCCCTTTCTTTCTCTAAGGCCAACATTCATCTGGTCATCTCTTTGACCAAAGCGACGCTCTCCACCATGTGCTAGAAAAGAAAAGAGGAGAAAAATAAACTTAGAAAAGTTCCAAAATTTTCAAAAGTGCATCTTAGAGTAGTCCTAAGAACTTACCTAGACAGCTTTATCAATATATGCAGAATAGAGCACGTCGGGACCTATCCACAACTGACAATCCAAGATCCTCCTCCACCAAAGCTCCTCGAGCCCTTGGTTATTGAAGATCTAAAGCTAGTCGGGGATGTCCCTTGGGTGTGGAGACTTCCTGATCAGAGAAGAACTTTCCACTTCAGCCCCTTCAAACAAAGGAGGAAGCATACCTACTCCCTTCTCTTCAACCACTTTCTTCCATAAGATCCTGCCAAGATTTCTCTTCTACCTCTACATCCTTTGACGGGGTCAGAGCTGCCAAATATTCTTGAGTAGCAGCAGTAGCGGTTGATTCCTCCATCCACTCAAGGGCTGCCTCGACTACTCCCTCCTTAGGAGTCTCCTCTTGAGGAGTACTTGGATCAAGACTGATCAGAGTACAAGTGGTGCTACAAAGAAAGAAGAACAAAAAAGAAGAAATAAGGACTTTAAAATGCAAAAAGAAAATCAAAGGTATGAACTTACAAGAATTTTTACTAGTACATACCTGGTCCTTTTCGTTTTAAAGTTAAAACATCTTAGAGTATAATCCAGAGCATTTGTCTTCCTTTTCTTCTTATCAACTAACTTTACTGGTATTGTATTGGTAAGGCTGGTCGGACCCTTTGAGTCCTCCAACTGGAGATGCTTATCCTTTGTTAGATCCTCTATGGGGCAGTTGGAAGCAACTTCTCCAACCAATTGCTTGGAGGTTAGAACTCCCTCAACCACCCGAACAGTTGTTTCCTCTAGTGCACTTGAATCTTAAAGGATGGCCACCAAGGCTTCAATCTAGTTAGTCATGATTGCTTTGGAACCCACGAACAGTGAACTTAGTATCTGTAAGATCGAGGAGACTGACTAGAGGGGGTGAATCGGCGATCTAAAAATTCTCTTCTAATAATATCAATTTAAAGACCTTTTCTATTTGTCTAAACCAAATATACAATGCAGAAGCTAAAACAATTTGGTTTAGCACAAATAACTCCTATATCAATTAAGTTCACCTAAGTGCACCAACAAATTGTTTACCAAATTCATCTGGGCAGCCAACAAATTCTATCTCAAGCAAGCAACTAATATAATTCTATGAAAGTAAATTGCTTGAAGGTAAATATAGCACAAGAAAACAAACTACAATAGACGTGGTCTCTTTTTACCTTGGTGCTCGGAGAGTTGTCGGTCTCCCCTAATTCACATTGAGGTAAGCCCAAATGAATTGGACCGGCTCCACGAATTAAGCCGAAATACCTCAATCCATTAGTGGTAGCTCTTTCTCGCTCCGGGTAGGTGAGCTCTATCCTTCACAATCTTGCCGGGTCTTCTCACAACCTTCTTTGAGAAGATCACTGCGCACGACGCCTCCAACGCTGTCTAGGAGTCGGCAAACTCCAAGAGTAACAACTCAAGCCCTCTCACCACGTGCAACTAATGCATAAGCTCAAATGGACACTAAGGGGCTGTTTGGTTGCCTGCATGTGCTCATGCAGCTGCATGAGCGTGGCCAGGCTGAGGAGGGAAGCTCCTCAGCCACGTTTCTCCTCAGCCTGGCTCCAGTTGATTTTTTGCATCCACTCGTGCAGGCTCTCTCCTCCATGCAGGCAACCAAACACCATCTCCCTGCATGCACTGGTGCGAGCCACCCCCATGCAGGCAACCAAACAGACCCTAAGTCCACCTCTAGATGCAACACATGCAATCTAGACCGCTTCTCCTTTCTCACAAAGTGCAACACATGTACTATTGAGTGGAGAGCCTCACATTAGCTCAAGACAACAGAAATGAGTCAATCAACCTTATCTCCAACCAGCCACAAGGGGGTATTTATACCCCACACAAGAAAACTAGTCATTGGAGCCAAACCCCTGAAAAATCAGGGAAATCGGAAGTACTTCAGCCAAAAGCCAGTATTTCCGCTCACCTCGCCAATGGTCAGAAAACTAGCTGTTGCAGTTCAAATCGGAAGTTCCGCCGTACATTTTCTGGTACTTTCAATCATCAGAAGTTCCACGCCACACATGCAGAACTACTAATCGCCTCAGGGATGAGAAGATTCTACACAAGTATCTCTCTAGAAAAAACAAGCCGCTAGACAAGCCGGCACTTCCGGTTGCTGGTAGTACCGCTCACACAAAGCTGGTACTTCCGCTCACCGATAGTACCGCTCACACAGAGCCAGTACTTCCGCTCGTTGATCGGACTACTCACACAGAGCTGATCCGACCACTCACACAAAGTCGGTCAACAACTCCGATCGTCAACTACCCTGGTCCACGGCCACATTGGTCTTTGACCACATTGTTCAGATCGACCACACAGGTTTCCAACTATGCTTGGTCTATGACCACGTTAGTTTCGACCACTCAGGTCTCGACCACATTGACCATGTCGATCTTCGACCACGTCAATCTTCGATCACACAGATTTTTGACCATCCTATCGATCTTTGACCACGTTGTTTAATCACGTTGTATCGACCACGTCGATTTATGACCACATAGGTCTTGACTACACCAGTTTACGACCACACAGATCTCGACCACGTCGGTTTATGACCACACATGTAACACCCCAGCCCTGCCATGGCCTAGAATGCTACCAAAATAAGTAATGTAGTAAAGATAAACTAAATACACCTCACAAAACTCCAGCATAACCTCCCTTGCATGGTTAACATTGTCGGAGGTTTCAACAAATAGTTATAATTGATAAAGGTAAAACAACTTGTAAAATGATAGCAACTAAACATCTAAGACATAATCATGAGCATCTTAAATCTTCTATTCATCTATTACAGTTTACTTCTAGGAAGCAATAAACAAAAAGGTACTTAAAGAGAATCATTCATCATATGTTTAGTTTATTCTTTCTTTCCCTTGTGGGTTCATCGTGCAAAAGTGCAATAAGACTAGTCCTTCCTTTCCCCATGCATGCCAATCTCATGAAGGTACCTAAAACACAACAACAACAAGAGTGAGTCCAAAGACCCAGCAAATATAACAAAAGGGTAACCATAGCATGCATGTGCACAACACCATAAGAAACACCCAACAGATACTTTACAACAAATGTAATGCAATATGCTCAACAAGTCCTTTATATTTTCTCTTTCTCTTTTGCATTTTACCAGTAATGCAAAGTGTGCATCCGTCGATGCACACCCATGCCTGTACCATCTGGTACAGGGACCAATTGCCCATACTCCGCAAGTATGGGGACCTAAGCCCATGCTCTTCAAGCATGGGGACCTTTAGCCTGCCATTAACATGACGGAGACCTCAGCAATTGCTTGGTCATTACATGACCAAGACTTCAATAAGCCAACATGATGCATATGTATGAAGTCTCAGTTTAATAAAACATGCATCCACAACACTTTGCACAAGGAAAACCTTTTCATACTACCATGCTTACACTCATGAACTTCATAACTTTCAAACAACCATAAACATTACCAACAAAATTTCATCACAAACATGAACACACAATTGCTCACAATATAACTCAAACATTGACATTCCATAACAACTATTGTATCCTTCATTATACTTGCCTTAACCGCGAGAGGACGAGGGACGTGCAGCAGGTGTTGCCCCCGGGATCAGTCCACCATCTGAATAAAATTATAACGCATGCTAAGATAACAGTAGTGAACCAAAACTATATAAAAAAACTATCACAAACTCGCAAAAATGTCCAACTCGACTTCAACCCCAAATCCTAAAGGTCTATCTGTCCCCTCTGTGAACAGTCAATTTAAAAATCCATATTTATTGGTACAGGAGTCCGAATGAGGTGTTCTTAGACTTTCTGAAAAGATAATTAAATTGTCCATCTAAACCTAGTTGGTGAACCTCCCTGAATCAGCCAAATTTTACCCGCACAAGCCAGATTTCCAAAACATCAATTTCACGTTGGGTTCTCTGGACAGAATACTAAAAATACCATAACTTTCAGTACGAGTGTCTGAATCACAAGTTCTTGGGCTTTCTGAAAATCTGAGACAATTATCTACAACTTTCATTATACTGAGATTCTCTAATTCTCCTTTCTTCTAATCGCTTAACACTATTTACCAAAACCTGACAGAAAACCCATCAATCTGCAGAACAGTCCCACTAATAAAATCATAACTTCTGCTACAGAGGTCCAACGACATGTTCTAGTACTTCATGAAAGGATGGCGACGTTCTCTACATTACTCTAGGACACGTCCAGAACTGAATCCCCACGAAACTACCCCAAAACGCCCGTCTAACACAATCTGTCCTGGGCATACCACAATCCCGATATTGCTACAATAATTAAATATGCATCTAACCCGGGGAAACAGGGATTACTCTTGACGAACCGCTGAAGAACACGATGAACACCATGTGATCTCTCTCCCCCTTCCTTTTCCCTTTTTCCCCTTCCTCTTCTTCCTCTTCTGGGTCAAAAACAGCTCCCGGCGATCGATCTCCTTCCTCCGCTCGATCGGCAGCAAAGGGGATCTTCTTCGCCAACAACAGGAGCTTCAATGGAGGGTAGGGTGCTGCTGGACAAGGTGGAGGCGCATGGGGGCCAGGGGAGGCAGCGGCCACAAGGAGAGAGAGGAGGGGGAGTAGGGGTGGCGGTTAGGGTTTGGGGGAGGGGCGCCTCCCCCTTTTGGCCAGCCACCACTTAGGACAAGGCCCAGGCCCAGGTTGCTAGGATTTTTCAGAAATTTCCCCTCTAAAAATTCCTGGTTAACTCTTTTCTATATGGTCCTTCCCTCCAATTAATCGATTATCTCTCGAATCACTTTTGGGGTATTACATTCTACCCCCTAAACGGAATTCAATCCCGAATTCTATTCATGCTTACATCAAGGTGTAATCATAGCTAATTCTTAATCATGTAAACACGCACCTGTTGCGAATAATTCTGGATATTGCTCACGCATGCGAGACTCCAATTCCCATGTGGCCTCTCTCTCTGTCTGCTGCGACCAAAGCACCTTGACATAATTTAAAGTTTTATTCCTCAATGTTTTTTTCTGATCTTTCTAGAATTTGCACTGGTTGGACTCAAAGGATAGATGCTACTCAAGTATTAACGGTTCTAGTGAAATATGAAGCTCCGGATCTCGCAGGTACTTCCTCAACATAGACACGTGAAACACGTTATGCACCCCGCGCATAGACTCTGGAAGATCCAAGTGGTATGCCAACTTCCCGATCCGTGCCAAGATCGTGAAAGGCTCGACGTACCTCGGGCTAAGCTTCTCTTTGGTACCGAACCTCACCACACCCTTGGTGGGACATACTCTCAAGAGCACCTGATCCCCCACCTCAAATTCCAGATCCCTTCTTCTCACATCTGCATAACTTTTCTACCTGTTCTGGGCAGCCAACAAATTCTGTCTCACCAAGGCCACTCGTTCAACTGTCTTTTGGACCCAATCCGGGCCCAAGACTGCCTTCTCACCCACCGCTTCCCAGCAAAGGGGTGACCTGCTGTCGAGACCCCGGATTTCCGAATCTAGACCCTTTGTGTATTACAGCACTAGTCCCAGATCAAAGCTAGTGCACACAGTCAAACAATGATGATTACATAACCAACAACGCTTTATTACAATAGTAAAGAGTACAGACCAAAAGGCCTCTTTATTACAACTGAGGTTTCAAGACCTCACAAACTCGCAAAAGCACAGCAGAAGCAAAAGTAAATCTGGTGAAGACCCATCGATACGCCACAGGCAATTGACTGGGGAAGCGCAGCTTAGTACTCCGGAAAGCCTTCGTCGTATCCACCCGCGAAGTAGTCGTAATCTCCCTCTTGAGCTTCATATTCCTCTGAGTTTTATTTTGAGTGCAGCATGTGAGTACATAAAGTACTCCGCAAGTCTTGGGAATAATGCAATAGATGCAAGGCTTAACAAAGGAAGGGTTACATGGTTCTTTTGCACCAAAGCAATATTTTATTTCAAATACCATTATATACTTTCAAAGACATTGATTTAACAAAGTAATTGCTTTAACAGAAACTAACAAGAGTTTTTATAGTGAAGGTTCTATCCACCAACACTAGTTAACCAGCTCTAACCGCCAAGATTCAAAACTTCGGGTTCCATCAACCAGGACACCCTCCCGAGAGTTCCAACCACTCTCGAGTTTCCAAAACTTTGATGTTAAAACCAAAACCAAAGATCTACCATGTGAATGCATTCCTTGCTCGCCCTTAACCGTGGGCTCGGCTATTCGAATAGGTTAACACTCTGCAGAGGTTGCACATCTTTACCCCCAAGAGATAAATTATCCTAATAGTCAACATGCTTCCTTTGGCATGAGACCCAGATAAAATATCACAAAGCTTTTACCTCACTCTAGTCTAGCTAGACACCACCCGCTGAGGTTTCACCGCTGAAGGGTTAAATCCACCACAGTCAGAAGCCCCCTCTTGCGCCATATGAGTACAGTAAATCCCTGGCACCCACTTTCCACTGGTGGTACCTAAACTAGACTATCGTAAGTTAATCAGTAAGGTCATACCCATATAGACTTGGGGTTGTACGGTAATGCTCAGTTTGGACAATCACAAGAGTCAGTCCTTAATCGACTAGGGTGGAACATACACTTTACAAAATCTCATGCTAAAACCGCACCAATCCAATCTAACCATCCGCCCTGGTCTAAAACAATTTTCACATTTTGTTTTATTTTTAACAAACAGTGGCAACACCCATTGCCACTATATTTCTGAATAACAAGACTAGATCAATGAAATACAATTTTCCACCCCAAGGTTACAAAGATTGAGTAGCTTGACTGAGACAAAGAATAGTAATATTCTCATTACTGAGACAAAGGAAATCCTAAGGTTACAAGGGTACATGGCATTCAATTTCAACGAGGGCATAACAAAATTGTATTATCTAATACCTTAAGACAGAAGCTAATGTTTTATGTAATTAGCAATGCAATTAAATTTAAAATAATAAAAAGCATTTCTCAAACATAGGTACAAAATGTTCAAAGGAGACTTGCTTCCTTGCGTGCTGTCTGGACCTTCTTGCTGTGGATCGGGAAAGTCTTCGACGACAACGGGTTCTACGCGCGAAAAGATAGAACAAACAAATAAATAAACACAAATAAAATTCAAAAAGAAAATGAGGTAGGTTAGGAGTTTAGAAGAATTTAGAAATTTGAATGGGTCAAAACGGAGTTAAAATGAGGTTTTACGGGCTTCTGGAAGTTTAAATAGAAGAAAAAGAAAAAGACTATTTTTCTGATTTATTTTTGCACTGAAAAAGGCTAAATATGACGTCAGTACGAATTTAATTTCGGCTGAAATATTTTTCTGAAGAAAAAGGTACTTTATGACGCAAGGCTGACGTCAGCAGGAATTTGAAATTCAAATTTTCGGACATGTGGGCCCGGTCTACCGTGGACCGGGTCCACGGACAAACATGGAAACCGAGGTGGCGCTCCCGGTTGGCGTGGCACTACGCGGCGGCCACTCGGTCATCACGCTGCTGCACGCTGGCCGACGCAGCACGGCCGGCCAGAGGCGGCGCTCGGACCCGCGGGAATCGGAGCCGAGGCGCGCACGAGAGAGATGAGGCAACGGGGAATCGGATCTCACCTGGCGTCGGACTCGGGGAGGCTTGGCGACGGCCGGCGACGAGGATCAAGCGGCAGGTGTCTCTCGGCACGGCAGTGCTCTGGTGGTGTCGGGGCTTGGCCGAGTGGCAGAGGGTGGTCGCTGGCGCACGGGGAAGGTGAAGGAGGTGGCGGCGAGGGTCGAGGTTGCCCGGGACACCGGCAATTGCTCACTGGAGCACGGCGTGGCAGCGGGAAAGAAGAAGCACAGTGCGGCGGGCTCAGGGCACGGAGGGGAGAAATTGGGAGAGGGGAAAGGGAAAGCGGTGCACGGGGATCCTCGAGAAGGGTTTTATACGCAAAGGGGAGGGGGTAACGACTGAGCACGGCCGGCCGGTGTTAAAGCGATCGCAAACGGGTGTGGCGACGAGACTGGGGTTTAAAAGCGCGAGAAACGTCCGGAGTGGGGGTGGAAATGAATGGGGAACTTAATGCGCACTCTCTCAGTCATAAAGGGGAAGAAACAGATGCATTGAAGAGCTCGGGTGCGGTAGCTGTAGGATCGGAAATGGCAACAGAGGGGGTGAATGGTGCCTCTTTAAAAACGCCCCCAAAAGCATCCCACTTAAGAGCTCTTCTCCTCTCCGATAGCTACAAAAGCTATGAAGAGTGAAGGCTCATGCTCACTGGAACCTCAGACACACAGAGAAGAAAGCGAGACATAAAACACAGCATAAAATACAGAAAACAGCAGCTGCAACCTCAGATGGGCCGGTCAGACCGCAGTAGGCCAGGCGGTCAGACCGCATAAACAGGGCCGGTCTGACCGCCTTTTGTTGGGACCCCGGATTTCTGAACCCGGACCCTCTGCGTATTACAGCACTAGTCCCAGATCAAAGCTAGTGCACACACTCAAACAGTGATGATTACATAACCAACAATGATTTATTACAATAATAAAGAGTACTGACCAACAGGTCTCATTATTACAATTGAGGTTTCAAGACCTCGCACACTCATAAAACACAGCGGAAGCAGAAATAAATTCAGCGGAGACCCATCAATACGCCACAAGCAATTGACTGGGGAAGCGCGACCTAGTACTCCGGAAATCCTTCGTCGAATCCACCCGAGAAGTAGTCGTAGTCTCCCTCTTGAGCTTCGTATTCTTCTGAGTTTATTTTAAGTGCAGCATGTGAGTACAAAAAGTACTCCGCAAGTCTTGGCAAAAATGCAATAGATGCAAGGCTTAACAAATGAAGGTTATATGATTCTTTTGCACAAAGCAATATTTTATCTCAATTACTATTAAATATTTTCGAAGGCATTAATTTAACAAAGTAAATTGCTTAATTGAAATTAATAAACTTTTTATAGTGAAGGTTCCATCCACCAACACTACATAACCAACAAAGTTTAAAACGGCGGGTTACATCCACCCTCTCTGGCTCCAACCGCCAGGATATCCTTCCGAGAGTTCCCTCCACTCTTGGAGTACTAAAACTTTGATTTTAAAACCAAAACCAAGAATCTACCATGTGAATGCATTCCTTGCCCGCCCTTGACCATGGGCACGACTATTCGAATAGTTTGACACTCTGCAGAGGTTGTACAACTTTACCCCAAGAGATAAATTATTTTAATAGTCACCACGCTTCCTTTGGCATGAGACACAGATAAAATATCACAAAGCCTTTTCCTCACTCTAGTCTAGCTAGACACCACCCGCTGAGGTTTCACCGCAGAAAGGGTTCCATCCACCCAGTCTGAAGCCCCCTCTTGCGCCGTATGAGTACAGTAAATCCCTGTCCCTCACTGTGAATAACCAGTAAATCCCTGGCACCCACTTTCCACTAGTGGCACCTAAACTAAACTATCATGATTTAATCAGCTAGGTCGTACGCATATAGACTCGGGGTTGTACGGTAGTGCTCAGTCTGGACAATCACAAGCGTCGGTCCTTAATTGACTAGGGTGGAACATTCACTTTACAAGATCTTGTGCTTCCCGCACCAATCCCAACCAACCATCCACCCCAGCCAAACCAACTTTCACATTTTATTTTATTTTCAAAAGAACAGTGGCAACACCAGTCACCACTTATTTACAAATACCAATTGAATGACATATGATTTTCCCATTTCAAGACTACAAAAGAATTAAATAGCATGACTAAGCATTATACTACCACTAATATTACCAAAGAGTTATGTAATTCTCATTATTGAGACAAAGGTAATACTAGGGTTACAAGGGTACATGGCATTCAAGTTCAATTGAGCACATAACAAGGTTGGATTTAACTAATGCCTTAACACCAAAATTAGAGTTCTAATTAAATAGCGATGCACATAAATTTAAAATAATTTAAAAACATTTCACAAACATAGGTTCAAAATGGTCAAAGGAGACTTGCCTTCTTGCACGCTCTCGGGGTCATCTTGCTGCGGAGTGGAGAGATCGTCGACAACGGTGGAATCTACGCGCGAAAAGACGAAGCAAGCAAAACAAATAAATACAAATCAAATCACAAAAAAATATAATATATATACTGGAAGGAAGTTTATGATTTCATACGAAGTTAGGAGAAAGATTCAGCGGATTTGGGGTTCACACGAGGGAGAACGAATATCTGGATGATCGGTTGGGAAATATTTGGACCAAGAAAAATAGAATGGATTTTATGGAGATTTTGTAAGATTTGAATTTAAATTTTGAAAGTGCACAGAAAATTTGGAATGGAACTGAGGCTTTGAAATTAAACTAGGTATTGGAATTTGAAATTTAAATTTTGAAATATCAAATAAATTTCAAATATTTGAAAGGATGGAATAAATGGATATTTTGGAATTTTTTGATGAATTTAGAAATTTGAATGGGCTCAAACGGAGTTAAAATGAAGGAGAACGGGCTCCGGGAAGTTTAACTTCAGAGAAAAAGAAAAGTCTGAATTTTTGGAATTATTTTCCTAAAGGAAAATCTGAATTATGACGTCAGCGAGGAATTTCTTTTTGGCCGGATTTATTTTTGTATTGAAAAATCCAGATTACTGCGTCAGCTGGCGCCAGCCTGGGGTAAATCCCACTAACAGGTGGGCCTCGGTCCATGGACCGAGTCCACGGTCTACGGGGATGTGCTGAGGTGGCGGGATGGAGGGCGCGGTTTGCGTGGCGCCGACGGGGCACGGGCAAGGCGAGGTGGCGCTGGCGTGGCGCCATGTCACCACCACGCAGGCACGTTAAGCCGACGTGGACAGGCCGGCGAGGGAGGTGCTCGGGGCGGCGGGCTCACCGGCGCTCCGGCGGGCGGCGGGCGACGGCGAGGGCGTCAACGGGAAGAGGGGCACACAGGGGTTTTGGGGTAGGGCGTGGGCTCACCGTGGGCGAACGGAGGCTGCCAGCGGCGTGAAGATGCGGCGGCGCTGTTCGGGTCACCGGCGAGATCGGCCTTTGGGCGGCGTTCGAGCCGGGCGGAGGGGCGGCCGAGGTCGAGGGCGGGGCGGCGAAGCCGAAGGTGGCGTCGGAGGGGCTCGAGTAGCGGCGGCGTGCCGGGAATTTCTCACCGAAGGCGAGGCGACGTCCCGGGAGAGGAGACACGGCGCGGGGAAGCTCAGGCGGCGGAGAGGGCAAATTGGAGGAGGAGGTGGGGTGAGGTGGGGCGGAGCTTGGGGCGCTCTTTATAGGGGCCGGGGAGGGGGCAATCGGCGAGGATTGCTCGCCGGAGATTGCGGTCGGCGGGGATTGCGGAGAGGGAGAAAAGGAAGGCGCGGCCGCATAAGGAAAGAGATCGAGGAAGGGGCAAGGATGGAAGGGGCGCGACTTGCGGGGGAAGAAAAGGGGAGGTGGGTGCGCGCGCGGAAGGAGGCGGGCGACGGGTTGGGCGGAGGCGAGTGCGGGAGGAGAGAGGAGGCGCGGCCGGAGGTAGGAGGAGGACCCGACAGGTGGGCCCGGGGCGCAGCGAGAGAGAGGGCGCGGGCGGCCAGGATGGCGCCACGCGGGCAAGAGGGGGAATCGGGTGGCCAAGGGAGGTGCAAGGGGATGGACGGCCGAGATGAGTCTGGGATGGGGGTGAGTGGCGGGGATGGGCCGGGCCGTGGGACGTGGCTCCATCTGGGCCGTCCACGCGTCGGCCAGAGGTAGTGGAGGGATTTTTTTTCTGATTTCAGATTTTCAAAAAAGCTTGGACATTTCATTAAGCCTCAGACAAATATGAAAATACTTCCAAAAATTCCAGGAAAATTCACAGAAGTTCCTGGAGACATTTTGGACTTAGTAAAAATATTTCCAACTAATGTTGGTAATTAATTTCTATACTTTAAAATACTTTTTAATTTCAAAAATACATTTTTAAACTCCAGAAAATCCAGGAAACCAAATAAAAGCCAAATAACTCCAAACAATTAATTTGAATTAGGATTTTTATAGAAATTCAAAATATCTTTTTATTTAACAATATTTTTAGGTTTTACTTAAAATACTTTTCAAAACCAGTTTTTTTTTCAAAAACAGAAATTCAGGGCAAATACAAATAAAACTCAAATAATTTAAAATAATTAATTTGAAATTAAATTTTTCATAAAGCGAATTTTTGGGATGTTACACCTTTGGACTGCCGGTCTGACCGCTCCCCTAACGCCAGTTGGACCACCTTCATCCCACCGGTCTGACCGCCTATAGACCTCCGGTCAGACCGGCATCACCCGAGAGGTCTGACCGCAATGCACCGAGCGGTCTGACCGCTAGGGTTAGCGGTTTGATCGGGCTGCGAAGAACCAGGCGCAATTTGTAGGATTTCTACTATTCTCTTTAAGCCAAGAGAGCCAGGTTACAAACCAAATAGCTCAAGGATCTCAGGAAACAAAGAAAATGCAAACAAGTGGCAAGAAAAGGAAATCTGAGCATAAATCAGACATTGAGCTGAAAAAGGACAGATTTCCAAATTACTCCTCAATCTTGGATCTTCTGCCCAAGAACTTTTGCAATCACATTAGCAATGCTCTCAGGACTTGGAAACTCATCTCCGGCCACAACCTTTTGAAGGGAAACACAAAGATTTCACAATGCTCTGCCAAGAAACACTAAACATTGAAAAACAGAGCAAATTCAGAGAATTAGTGAAAAGAGAATCTTTGATTCTTCCATTGGGCTCTTGGGAGTTTATCTGACCAAATGGTCTTGAGGCATATTCCCATCACAGAGCAAACAAGAATCAACCAATTAAGCTGAAGAATCAACTCAATTTCATTTCTAGCAGAGAAGAACAAAGAGATGACTCAAAAGGAAATTCATCACAGTATAAGCAAGAAATGAAAACTACTCAACACAATCCTTCTCATATTGATATTGAGGAAGAGAGATGAATGATTACAAAAGGTTTAGCTCACATCTCACTACATGAATCTCCCTCACTGGAAGCACACACGCAGTACACACACAGGAGCTCTCTACTGAGCAACACACATGCAGCTTGAGCTCTCTCCACAACTTGTTATGCACTCCTTGCTCTCCATCCCCTTTTAACAACCAGCTCTCACACTAGAAACAAAATTCAAGAAGTGTCATACCTCTTCCACTCCATTCCTCTCATCCACATGAGGCAAGGGTCAAACCCTTTTCCAGAAAATGGAGGGAAAATCACCCACTTGAGTCAAATCTCAAATTTGCCCTCAAGCATCTTCCCGGAAGCTTCCCACGTCCGGTACCTTGTCCGTCTAGACCTCGACACCTCCCTGAGTCTAGTCCCGGTCCGCTCCGCTACACATGACCGCACCCGGCATCCTGACCGTCTGGACCTCCAACTTCTTCCTAAGCCAAGTCCCGATCCACTCGCCGCTGCCCGTCGTGTCCACCCGACACCGACCGAGACCTCCGACTCCACCTGAGTCTAGTCCTGGTCTGTTCCATCGCGCACGACCGCAACCGACCTCCAACAGTCTGGACCTCCGACTCCTCCCTGAGCCTAGTCTCGGTTCATTCATCGTTGCCCGTCGTGTCCGTCACCGGTAGCTCCAGCTCCGGTTCCTCGTCTCCCGACTCGCAACCACCTTACCAGCCTCGATCATCTTTGGCATCACCGACCGTCTGGACCTCAACACCTCCTGTGCCTAGTCCCGGTCCTCCTCGCCTCACCATGACCTAGCTCCGAAGTCCTGCAGTCACACAGACAAGCAAACCGTCACATAGAACCGCACAAAACAACATATCAACAATAGCATAAGTAAAAGGTACTCAACCCTAGAATACCCAAAACAAACTCAAACTCTCTAAACCAACCATCAATTACTCATCACAAACATGGAGATACCTCCACATGGTCTCTCAATCTCCCCCTTGATGAGTATATTGACAAACACAGAAAAAGCGCATAAAGATTGAGTTTGTTTGAAAGTCATACATGGTCCAAGAGAAAGAATGAAGCTATAATGACCATGTTGACAAAAGGAGCACAAGAAAGAGCAAGTTTTCCTCAAAAGCGCCCAAAGCTCCCAAAATGTGGCTTTTTCTCCAAATATTCTCCCTCTTTTGGCAATAAAATCATCAAGGTTCTTTGGAGGAAAATAAAATATGGTGTGGCTGAATTTTATTCAATGCTAAGCAATTAGAGCCAAGAAAATTATCCAAAATGACCATTAAGTATTACACCAAGCCATAACGCATATGAAAGCTTCAATATCATAACAAGATATGCATAATCAAGCCAAGCCACATAAGTAATAATCTGAAAATTAGATGAATTTCTTAGCATGTCAAGCCATTCAAGATTATAGTCTAGCAAAAGGTATCCAAAGATGATGCAAGCCATGTCAATAATCTAAGTGGAACTAAGAAGCTATAATTGAGTCAATTTAGAGTGCTACAAGTTCAAGAATGAATCATTTGTTCAAATACTTGATTCTTTTGAAGTTAAGCAAATTTAGCACAATGGACATATTTTTTTCTTTAAAACTCATGGTCATTTCCAACCAAAATTTTAGTCATGTGCTAGATCTCAAGCCTTTTGCGACCATTCCAAGCAAGAAGCTTAAGGAGATGATCTTGGTCATCCAAAACTCCCCCTGAGTTCATGCCTAGTGCAATGGCAAGCAGACTCATGAGAAAGAATTGGTGAGATCAGTTCTTTCACACACAAAAGAGATCTTTTTGCTTTCTTAAACAGTTGTACTAACTCATGATTTATCAATAAACTAGCATAGCTCAATCTAAAACTCAATTAAAGATTCAAGACTCAACTTAGCCTATTTGACATGGCATGAATCATAAAAAGATACCTAAAGACAGACTAGTCTCAAGAGCTAACATGACATGTCTTAATTCAAGTTTGTGCAATTTTAATTAACTCATTAATGGCAAAGGCTTGACGACACATATAAAGTTATGATAAATCTAGCAAGTAAGTACAGATCATGGCAAGATAAAAAGCATTGTAAACATGTCAACTAAGGATAATAATCAAGGCTCCATGTAGTTATATTACAATGCAGAATGCTGAAAATGAAATGCAGGAAATCCAACTCCCCCTCAACATGTGATGCACTTCTAGTTCAAGTTGAGTTATGTCAATATTAAGATCCAGAAACTCCCAAATAAACTCCCCCTGAACCAAAACTAAAAGCTGAGAAGCTGGCAAAGAACATAGAAAAGGCAATCCTTAAAGCATAGACAAGATATAGAGGATACTATGACTTAGACTGACTCTCATCTACCCCATATGACACTAGGACTATCAACTGCCCATCTAACACACTAAGGAGCAAACACGTTCCCTGTCTACCCAAGGGTGGCCCAACCCTTGCTAGAACCTATAAGAAGTGAGTGAGCTCAACTTGGTAAGAAGAGAGACAGCTAATAAACAGCATCCTAGATCACAAGATGAGAGAAGAAGTCTAAGCAGCTAGACAGGTGAAACACTCTAATCTATGCTAAGAGGACTATCCCAATGCACCCAAATGCAATGCAACAAAATGAGAACGGGAGCATAATAAGCAAGATAAAACAGTAAAGCACAAAGCCCCCCCCTCACTACAGTCCATAAGGACAAACCACCCCTAAGCTCCCCCCGCAAGGCTAAAAACCTAGAGCTATCCAAAGGTTTGATAAAGATATCAGCCAACTGGTAGTCACTCTCCATAAACTGGAGCACCATATCACCCTTCTCCACATGGTCTCTAAGAAAGTGATATCGAATATCAATATGCTTGGTCCGAGAGTGTTGCACTGCGTTCTTGGCAATGTTAATAGCAGAAGTGTTATCACAAAGAGTGGAACACTGTCTATAACTAATCCAAAGTCCCACAGGGTCGAAGCCATCCAAAGTACCTGGCTGCAGCAACGTACTCAGCCCCTGCAGTGGACTGTGCAATACCGGACTGCTTCCTAGAAGACCAAGAGACGAGAGAAGTGCCAATGAATTGGCAGGTGCCAGAAGTGCTCTTCCTATCTATCCTACAGCCAGCAAAGTCTGCGTCCGAGTAGGCTCTAACGGAAAGACAGGAAGAGGAAGAGTACTAGATACCATAGTCAATGGTAGCTCGAAGGTACCAAAGAATGCGCTTCACCGCCTGGCGGTGAGATACGCGAGGAGAAGCCTGAAACCAAGCACAAAGACACACAGAAAAATGTATGTCCGGTCTCGAGGCAGTGAGGTACAAGAGGGAGCCAATCATGCTTCTGTACTCTTTTTGGTCAACTGGCTTGCCATCCTCATCTGAGTCTAGTGAAGCTGTGGATGCCATGGGAGTTGACACCGGCTTACCATCACTCATTTCAAAGCATCTCAGGAGGTCACGAGTGTCTTGCCTTGATGCAAGAAAGTACCCTCCTGAGTCTACTTGATCTGGAAGCCAAGGAAGAAGGTCAATTCACCCATCATGCTCATCTCAAACTCGGTGCTCATGACATCCGAGAACTGAGAAACAAGAGCATGAGAAGACCCGCCAAAGATGATGTCATCCACATAGATCTGGATGAGCAGAAGGTCAGCGCCATGCCTACGAATGAACAAGGTCTTATCCACCTTACCCATTTCAAACCCACGACTCAACAAATAGGACTTAAGCCTCTCATACCAAGCTCTAGGGGCCTACTTAAGTCCATACAAGGCTTTGGAAAGCTTGTAGACATGGTTTGGGTATTTAGGGTTCTCGAAACCTAGAGGTTGTCTAGCATAGACCTCTTCCTCAATAAACCCATTGAGAAAGGCACTCTTGACATCTATCTGGTAGAGCTTCAAACCCTTAGAAGCTGCGAAAGTAAGCAGGATTCTAATGGCCTCAAGTCTAGCTACAGGGGCAAAGGTCTCCTCAAAATCTAGACCCTCAACCTGGGAGAACCCCTGAGCAATCAGTCTAGTCTTGTTTTGAATAACTACCCCATTCTCACTCTGCTTGTTTTTGAACACCCACTTAGTACCAATGATATTGTGACCTCTAGGGGGCTTAACAAGCGACCAGACTTTGTTTCTCTCGAAATTTTCCAACTCCTCATGCATGGCATTGACCCAAGACTCATCAGAAAGAGCATGACAAATATCTTTGTGCTCAAAGGTGGCAACAAAGGCAGAATGGAGATAGAAATGTGACATGCCAGAATTTGAGCGAGTGACGCGCTCAAAGAGGTCTCCAATAATCTGCTCAGAAAGATGGTCTTTATGGATATTTCGGGGAGGTCCAGGATGAGATGAAGAAGTGGCCTCTACCTCATGAGCTAATGAGGTAGGAATAGAGTCACTAGCTCCAGAGGAAGCAGAAGGCATGGGCTGATCTCCCCGAGGTGTAGTGGAAGAAGGCACCTCAAGAGGAGGAGGAGGAACTGGATCACGTAAGCAACCCTCATCTCCATCCTCCTCATCATCCACGAAGATGGTCTCGGACTGCTCTAAGGAACCTGAGATATCAGGCTTAGTCCCCGGACTGGCCTCATCGAAGGTCACCTCGCAGGTCTCTATCATTTTGCTAGACTCGCAGTTCCAGACCCTATAAGCCCGCGAAGAAGTCGAGTAGCCTAGAAAGATCCCATCACAAGAACGTGACTCGAACTTATCTAGGTTTCCAGACTTCAGAATAAAACACTTGCAACCAAACACACGAAAATGCGAGATGCTGGCCTTCATCCATATCTCAACTCATAAGAGGTGCATGCAAGTGTGCCCTGAGGAAAACTCTGTTTGAAACATGGCATGCGCTGGCTATTGCCTCAGCCCAAAACTTCCTCGGTGTAGAGTACTCATCAAGCATCGTCCTGGCCATCTCGACCAGGGTACGGTTCTTCCTCTCCACAACGCCATTCTGCTGAGGGACGTATGGAGAAGAGAACTGGTGCTCTACACCTGTCTCACCGCAAAACCTCTCAAAGTAGGAATTCTTGAACTCCGTGCCATTGTCACTGCAGATCGCTCGTAAGGTACCCGGGAGCTCAACAAAAAGCCTACTAAACAAACCCCAAAAATGGGTAAATGTCTCATCCTTCAAGGCTAAGAAAAACACCCAAGAATACCTCGAGAAATCATCGACCATGACAAGAACGTACCACTTCCCTCTTGCTGACTGCACTCGAGCTGGGCCAACTATGTCCATGTGGAGCAGCTGTCCTAGTGCATCGGTCATAGTCACTGTGACCGAAGGGTGAGAAGCGGCAACCATCTTGCTGTGCCGGCATGGAGTACAAACAAGATCTTTGACCATCTTGAGTTTAGGCAGACCACGAATGAGGTCGTGGCCGCTAACTCGGGTCAAATGGTCAAATCCAATATGACCAACTCTCCTATGCCAGAAAGTAAGATCATGGGACTCAGAAGCAACTAAACACCTGAGAGGATCACCAGAAGACTCAACAAAATCAGCAGAAAGATCCTCCCATAACGAGAAATCCTGCAAACCAGACTCCCCGAAGAATCAAGAATTTTACAAGCGTTTTTCTTGAAGCTCACCTCGAAACCGTCATCGGTAAGCTGAGAAACTGAAAGCAAATTATACTGCAGCTTACTCACTAAGGCAACATCTTTCAAAATAAATGAATCATTAACGTGCACAATACCTTTCGCGATGACGCGCCCAGATGAAGCATCTCCAAAGGTGATCATCTCATCACCTGGAGCACGGCTAGGGAAGAGAACCAACGAGAATCTCCGGTCATATGATGAAAACAACCGGAGTCCACGAGCCAAACCTCTCCCTTCCTAGCCCGGCGAACCATGTCGGAGTCAGAGTAGAGCTCGCTGTCACTGATGTCGCCCTCAAGGGCCATGAAGCACATGCCGGAGAAGTCCTCACCATCCTTGGGGTCTTGATCGTCCTTCCCATCGTCATCACTCCAACCCTCCACCTCGCTGAGGTCGAGGTCGTCGAAGGCGGTGAGGATGCGATGGAAGAGCTTCTTGGCTTTGCCAAGGTTGCGGAACATCTTCTCTTTGCTTGGAGGCTTCTTATTGCGGTTCTTATCGGTGTAGACGTTCTTGCTCGAACCGCTGTAGTCATTCTTGCCCTCCAGCTTGGGGCAGTTTGCCCGAATGTGGTTGGGGCCACCACACTCGAAGCAAATCACACGTCCTCCTCCTCTCTTCCTCTCCCTAACCCTCTTGTAAGCATGGGAGAATTTTCTGGCTAAGAGGGCTATTTGGTTTTCTGGGAGCTACTCCAAATGATCATCATCAATTTCACACAGAGCAGCTAAAGAAAAACCCGAAAGAGTGTCAACAGAAGAACCAGAGGCAGGACTGGGATCAGTGACCAAAGCTATCGACTGTGACTTCGACTTGCAAGAGACAATGTCAATCTCGTGAGTCTTGAGGCGTGAGTACAACGCATCAAGAGTCAAAGTCGAGAGGTCCGTGGTGTCCTTGATGGTGGTCACCTTCATCTCCCAAACACGCAAGTCTAAGGCCGCAAGCATCTGACGAGCGTTATCCGAGTCGGGGTATGTGAGACCGACCGCTCAGAGGTTGCTCAAGATCTTGTGGAATCTCGCAAAGCATTCATCCAAGGACTCTCCAGCGAGCATTTCAAACTTGTTGTAATCTCGCTTGAACTGGTCCTGTCGTACAGTCTTTATTTGGGTGGTGCCCTCATGGTAAGCATCGAGGGTCACCCAAATATCGAAGGCCGACGTAAGATGAGAAATGCGATCAAACTTGTTTCGGCTCAAACCTTGGATGATGATGCTCCTTGCCTTAGCGTTTGCCTCAACATCGGGCATGTTTGCCACATTGATGTTCTCATCAGCAGGAACAACAAAGCGCGTTTTAACCTTGCGCCAAATAGCATAGCCCTGAGCCTGAATATAGGTCTCCATCCGACTCTTCCAAAAGGGATAGTCGATCCCATCGAAGATCGGGGGCTTAGTGGAATACTTGTCTGTTGCCATGACTCACAGACTGGTTAAAGATCTATCAAGAAGAGCTAACCGGCTCTGATACCAGTTGTAGGATTGGAAATGGCAACAGAGCGGGGTGAATGGTGCCTCTTTAAAAACGCCCCAAAAGTATCCCACTGAAGAGCTCTTCTCCTCTCCGATAGCCACAAAAGCTATAAAGAGTGAAGGCTCATGCTCAATGGAACCTCAGACACACAGAGAAGAAAGCGAGACATAAAACACAGCATAAAAGACAGAAAACAGCTGCTGCAACCTCAGATGGGCCAGTTAGACCGCAGTAGGCCAGGCGGTCAGACCGCATAAACAGGGCCGGTCTGACCGCCTTTGGACTGCCGGTCTGACCGCTCCCCTAACGCCGGTTGGACCGCCTTCATCCCACCGGTCTGACCGCCTATAGACCTCCGGTCAGACCGGCATCACCTGAGCGGTCTGACCGCTAGGGTTAGCGGTCTGATCGGGCTGCGAAGAACCAGGCGCTCGACTGAAGACTTTTTGCACAATTTTACTGAAGGAGCAGACCACAGAGCAATCTGTAGGATTTCTGCTATACTCTTTAAGACAAGAGAGCCAGATCACAAACCAGCTCAAGGATCTCAGGAAACAAAGAAAATGCAAAGAAGTGTCAAGAAAATGAAATATGTGCATAAATCAGACATTGAGCTGAAAAAGGACAGATTTCCAAATTACTCCTCAATCTTGGATCTTCTGCCCAAGAACTTTTGCAATCACATTAGCAATGATCTCATGACTTGGAAACTCATCTCTGGCCAAAACCTTTTGAAGGGAAACACAAAGATTTCACAATGCTCTGCCAAGAAACCCTAAACAGTGAAAAACAGAGCAAATTCAGAGAATGAGTGAAAAGAGAATCTTTGATTCTTCCATTGGGCTCTTGGGAGTTTATCTGACCAAATGGTCTTGAGGCATATTCCCATCACAGAGCAAACAAGAATCAACCAATTAAGCTGAAGAATCAACTCAATTTTATTTCTAGCAGAGAAGAACAAAGAGATGACTCAAAAGGAAATTCATCACAGTATGAGCAAGAAATGAAAACTACACAACACAATCCTTCTCATATTGATATTGAGGAAGAGAGATGAATGATTACAAAAGGTTTAGCTCACATCTCACTACATGATCTCCCTCACTGGAAGCACACACACAGTACACACACAGGAGCTCTCTATTGAGCAACACACATACAGCTTGAGCTCTCTCCACAACTTGTTATGCACTCCTTGCTCTCCATCCCCTTTTAACAACCAGCTCTCACACTAGAAAGGGAATTCAAGAAGTGTCATACCTCTTCCACTCCATTTCTCTCATCCACATGAGGCAAGGGTTAAACCCTTTTCCATGAAATGGACGGAAAATCACCCACTTGAGTCAAATCTCCAATTTGCCCTCAAGCATCTTCTCGAAAGCTTCCCACGTCCGGTACCTTGATCATCTGAACCTCGACTCCTCCCTGAGTCTAGTCCCGGTCCGCTCCGCTGCACACGACCGCACCCGGCATCCTAACCGTCTGGACCTCCGACTCCTCCCTGAGCCTAGTCCCGATCCACTCGCCGCTGCCCGTCGTGTCCACTCGACACCGACCAAGACCTCCGACTCCACCTGAGTCTAGTCCTGGTCTGTTCCGTCGCGCACAACCGCAACCGACCTCCAACTGTCTGGACCTCTGACTCCTCCCTGAGCCTAGTCCCGGTTCGCTCATCATTGCCCGTTGTGTCCGTCACCGGTAGCTCCAGCTCTGGTTCCTCGTCTCCCGACTCGCAACCACCTCACCAGCCTTGATCATCTTCGGCATCACCGACCGTCTAGACCTCAACACCTCCTGTGCCTAGTCCCGGTACTCCTCGCCTCACCATGACATAGCTCCGAAGTCCTGCAGTCACACAGATAAGCAAACCGTCACATAGAACCGCACGAAACAGCATATCAACAATAGCATAAGTAAATGGTACTCAACCCTAGAATACCCAAAACAAACTCAAACTCTCTAAACCAACCGTCAATTACTCATCACAAACATGGGGATACCTCCACATGGTCTCTCAGCGGCAATGGCGGTGGCACGAGGAGGAAGAAGGGGAGGTAGGAGGAGGAGCTGACAAGCGGGGCCCACGCGTCGGTGAGAGAGGAGGGGAGAGGATGGGTTGAGTGAACAGATTTGCTACACATGGCGAGAAGGAGAGGATCTCGCCGTTGGAAGGAACAAGTGGTGGCGGACGGCTAGGATAAAATCGAGGGTAGATGGATTCAATCTGGGAGTGACACGTGTCACCCTGAGGATAAATCACATTTAAAATTTTGTTTTAACTTTTCAGAAACACCAAAAAAATTTCTAAATACTTATAAAATAGTAAATAATGTCTAACAATTCTAGAAAATTCATAGAATATTTCTAGAGCTATTTTAGACTTAGGACAAATATTTTTAAATTCAAATTTGCCTTTAATAATTTTATTAAATACCTTTTTGATTTTTAAAAATTGATTTTTAATTTCAGAAAATTCTCAAAAATTCTATAAAATTTAAGGAAGGTTGAGAAAAATAAAATGAACTCTTTTTGGCTTTAATAAAATATTTAAAATACATTTTTCTTGCTTTAGATTTTGAAATAAAATCCACATGAATCCAGATAAAATTCAAGTACTTTAAAATAATTAATTTGAAATTAAATTTTTAAATAAAGGGAAATTTTGGGATGTTACACCTGCATTTACGCCAATACAACACTTCGAATCGTCCGCTAAAGGCAACTGGTCTTCCCAACTACCCTTCCAAGACAACACACAGGACCGCAAGATGTCCTCCAAGGTCTGAATGGTGCACTCTGTCTGTCCATCTGTCTGTGGATGAAATGCTGTACTCAGGCGGAGTTGGGTGCCCAACGCACTCTGCAAACTCTCCCAGAATTTGGAGACAAACTTGGCATTCTGTCAGAAATAATGGTCTTTGGTACACCATGAAGCCTCACAATCTCACGCACATAGATAGGAGCCAAGTCGCTTGCTGAGCTGGTCGTGCGGATAGGAATGAAGTGCGCTGATTTGCTGAATCGATCCACTACCACCCAAACTGCATCCTTGCCTCGTGGTGATCGAGGCAACGCTACCACAAAGTCCACAGAAATATCAGCTCAAGGCCATTGAGGGACCTCTAAAGGCTGCAATAACCCTGCAGGTCGTTTATGTTCTGCCTTCACTTTCTGACAAACACCACAAGAGGCTACATAATTAGCTATATCCACTTTCATTCTTTTCCACCAGAAGTTCTGCTTCAAATCACGGTACATCTTTGTCTCACCTGGATGAACAGTATATGGGGTGCGATGTGCCTCTCTCAAAATATCACCTTTAACCTTCGCTTTCTATGGCACACAAAGACGACCCTTAAATTGCAATGCACCAGACCCATTCAAATTGAAGTCTCCTTCCTTGCCCATATCCATACGCTTCCTAACCCTTTGCAATAACTGATCATACTGCTGCGCTTCCCGCACATGCTCTGGAATGGCTGACTCTAAGATCAACTGTGTCTCCACCCGTGCCGTGCCTGCATAGCAATAAGTTATCCCCATACGGTCGAAATCAGCAATAAGGCAATCCAGAGTAGCAGGCGTCGCCTTGCGACTAAGAGCATCGGCCACCACATTGGCCTTGCCTGGATGGTACTGAATTGTGAGATCATAATCCTTGATTAGCTCTAGCCACCTGCGCTGCCTCAAATTCAGGTCCTTCTGGGTAAAAATATACTTAAGACTCTTGTGATCTGTGAACACATCACAAGTCTCACCATACAGGTAGTGTCTCCAAAGTTTCAATGCAAACACTACGGTGGCCAACTCTAAATCGTGGGTTGGATAATTCTGCTCATGCTTCTTCAGTTGCCTCGATGCATAAGCTATAACCTTACCATCTTGCATGAGGACACAACCCAATCCAACTCGAGAAGCATCGGAGTAAACCGTGAAACGCTTCCCTGGCTCAGGAATAGTGAGAACAGGAGCGATCACCAACTTTTCTTTCAAAGTATAGAAACTGCGCTCACAATCATCATCCCACTGAAACTTCACATCCTTCTGAGTGAGCCTTGATAAAGGCTTGGCAATGATGGAGAAACCCTGTACGAATCGCCGGTAATATCCTGCCATCCCAAGGAAGCTTCTCACCTCTTTGACATTGGTCAGCCTTCTTCATTCTACCACTGTGGAAACCTTACCTGGATCAACTGATATTCCCTTATCATTGATGATGTACCCCAAGAATCTCACTTGAGACACCCAGAACTCGCATTTTTTAACTTAGCAAAGAACTTATGCTCCCTTAATGTTTCCAATACAAGCCTCACTGTCGCCCATGATCTGCTTCAGTCTTTGAGTAAATCAAAATATCATCAATAAAGACTACTACAAAATCATCCAGATACTCATGCAACATCCTGTTCATTGTCTCCATGAAAGCAGTAGGGGCGTTCGTTAGTCCAAAAGACATAACTTAAAATTCAAAATGCCCATACCTTATGGAGAATGCCGTCTTTTCAATATCCTCCTCTCAGATAGGAATATGATTGTATACCGACTGGAGATCAATCTTTAAGAATACCTTAGCCCCTCTCAACTGATCAAATAAATCTTCAATGTGGGGTAAAGGATACTTATTCTTGATGGTGAGCTGGTTGAGAGCACGGTAATCAATGCACATGCGCCAACTTCCATCCTTCTTTTTAGTAAATAGCACATGAGCTCCCCACGGGTACACACTGGGTCGAATAAGGTCTTTCGCTCTTAGATCATCCAACGGCTTCTTTAGTTCTTCCTGAAAAGGACGAGCCAAATGGTACGGGGTCATAGAAACCGGTCGTGCACCCGGTACTAAATCAATTCTGAACTCCACTGGACATGGTGGAGGCATCTCTAGCAACTCTGCTGGAAATACATCCAGGAATTCCCGAACCCGAAATACTTTCTGCAATCAAAGAGGAATTCGGCTTTTCCACTAGAGACAAAAGAAATCCACTCTTTGCTGCTCTACTACCAGGATACAATCTAGCCAGCACACTGAGTGAATAGGAAGGGGCAATACCCTGAAAAACTATTTCCTGCCCAGACGGAGCTTGCAGAGTTACTGTCTTCCAAAAACATGATATGACAGCACGGTAACTATGCAACCAATCCATTCTCAAAATAATATCAAATAGCTCCATCTTCATAACCATCAAATTTGCAATGAAGTCCACCCCATCTATAGAGAGCACACAACCCGGACAAACTGTGGAACGTGAAAGAATTCCCCCGAGCGAATTAACTAGAACATATTGAGCTATTTGCTGCAAACTCAAATTTGCCCGGCTAGCAAACTCTAAAGATACAAAGGAGAAGGTAGCCCCAGAGTCAAACAAAACAAAAGCCTCCACTGAATCCACCAGAAGCGTACCTGTCACCACATCGGGACGACCCACTGACTCAGCAGTCGGCATGGCGTAGGAGACTGATGCTGGGGCGGCTAGAGCCCCAACACCAGGGTATGGCGGTGCCGCAGCTGCTGAAGGTGCTAAAGGCACCCCAACTGGGAACAATGCCGTAGGAGAAGGCGGCCAAAAGTACCCTGGTGGTACCCCTCCAGGAGTAGGGTAGTAGGACTGAGGCTGCACCCAAGGCTGTGTAGGGGTAGCTGCTAACATATGCACTGATCCTCGAGAAGAAGCAGTTGGCACTGATGATGATGCTTGAACTGGCTCCCACTTGATGATACTGGCGGGATTCCGCCTAAAAACCAATGCCTTGTGGCCCTCCTGACCACAATGGTGACAAGCTCCTGACTAAGAACACTCCGAAGCACGATGTTCATTTCCACACTTGAAGCATTTCATACCTTGCCCTGGGACCGGACGCATCATAGGAGCACTTGCTGACGATCGATAAGCAGAGGATGCCTGGGGCTTGGCGAACCTGGACTTGAAGGAATTCTGCAGGCCCTTGAACTTCTTGGAAACTGGCTTCAGTGATGACCCACTCCTCCTCCGAGGCTTTTCTTCTGACTGCCACCAGTACCCTCAGAACCCATGGTACCTCATGTACCCTGCGACTCCTCCCCAAGCCGCATCTCTAACTCCATGCCCCTGGCTTGCTCCACCAAGGAGCCAAAGTCACGCAGCTCCAATGCCCCCAACACTTGACAAAATTCCTGCCTGAGCCCTCTGCGAAACCTCTTAGCCTTCTCCACCTCATCAGTAGCCACAGATGGAACAAAGCAGATTAAGTTATTGAAACCCACTTCGTACTCTGACACTGACATCTTACCCTGCTTAAAACTATTCAATGATACCTCCATCCTTTCCACAAATGAGGCAGGATAAAACCTCCTCCTGAACTGCTCCACAAACAGCTCCCAAGCTGTTGCTCCCTCGGCAGCGGTTCTGGCTGATAGGACTTCTTCCCACCAGAGATCCGCTTGTCCCTTCAGCTGAAAGGCCACATACTGAACCCTCTGCTCTGAAATCAATCCCAACACTCCCAAATGCCTCTCTATGTGCCACAGCCAGTTTGCAGCATCCACTGGCGTGCCCAACCCATCAAAAGTATCCAACCTCAGAGCATTCCACTGGTGTAGCCCCATTGCACCCATCGCAGGTACTATCATAGGAACCACCACGGGCGCGACAGTAGGTGCAGCTGGTGGAGCCTAGTTCTGTAGGGACCCAGATTTTACAATCCGGATTCCTCTGTGATTACCGCACTATTCCCTGGATCAGTAGATAGTGCTCACAGTTTACAGTTCCGAATATCAAAGTATATATCATGTGGAAACGTAAATATAATAATAGACTTACTCATGGGCCGATTAGGCCGAGATCATTAAATTGCAGCAGCGGAAGAACGAAGCACGCAAGTGGGACCTTCAGGACATGCCCACAGGCAGCCAACTGGAGGTGCGCGACCTAGCCCTTGACATCTTCATCTTCTCTGCCAGCTTGTCCAACCTTGTTGTGAGGCGAGGTGATTTAATTCTTGATGCTGAATTTTGTCACAAAAGCGAGTGTGAGCACTCCAACCCCGTGCTTCGCGAGCCAATACACAAAATGCAAATAAGTAGTATGCATGGCTTATCAAGGAGAGGCTCGGGTTATTTTATTTGCCAAAAATCGCTTTTAGTAGCATGATTATTAAATCATAGTGCTATTAATTCTACCCAAACTCCACGCGGCGAATGGCCATAATTGACGTAATCCACCAAAGACACACTTCTCTTACTGATTGCTGTCTAAGACTCCAAATAGCGAATATCATCATTTAACTAATCCACTGATCTTATTCCTTCTATATTGATTACTGTCTAATACTCTAAACTGAGAGCGACATCATTTAATTAATCCACCGATCATACACTATCTATATGGTTTGCTGTCTAAAACTCCAAACAGCGAATATCATCAATTATTCAATCCACCAATCAAATGCTGCCTAATCCTCAAACAACGAGTATCATAATCTATATAATCCACCGAGCAATTACTGCCTAAAACTCCAAGCAGCTAGTGACATCATTTATCTAATATCACTTATTTAATCCAGCAATATCTTTTGTATTCTAAATTCCTAACAATCCAATCCTTTTATTACTGATCCACAACCATAATTTGCTTTTCCAATAATCAACCTTATCTTCCAATATCTATCTCTACTAATTCACTAGTATACATCCACCAAGATTTTCATGGATCGAGTCTACGATTCACTAGTATATATCCACCAAGTATATCATTGATCAGGATCACGATTCACTAGTATCCATTCACCAAGAATAGCATTGACCAGGTTTATGCCCCAAGCATTATTACCTTACCTCCAAATTCCTAAAAATCCGATTCATCCATCCAGTATCTGATCAAAGCCTATTAATCCCATTATCGCCAACCACTCCCAGGAATCAATCTAGCAGCTACCTTTTCACTCCCTAATTCTCCAATCATCATTTAAATCATCTATATGACCTATATATATTCATTTTTGACTCCACCAATTTATTTCTCCCACAATTCTCACTATCATTTCCTATTTATGATTGACATGATTCCACCAATATCTTAACTATATACACCCATCTCCTTTACTCACGACTCTATTTACCCTTCCCATATTTAATTTTGTAAGAATAGAATGCCACTAATTGAAATACAATACATAAAATTTCCTGAGACCTAGCAGCTTTGGAACAAAACATAATGTTCAAAGAATATTAACATGATTTTCCATACATATGGCATCACACCCTATGCCTAATATCATCATAATTTCTCCATACATACGGCATCACACCATATAACATTTTTCAGCGTTATAGCCACTTAACTTACCACTAGGACGACACCCAGGACAACTCAAATCAGGGCTTTCCACTGCCCTCCACTTTTCCATTCCCATCCATAAAGTATTTTGAAATAGAACTATATCTGGTTAAGTTCCCATGTCCGCCCTTGACCGTGGGCACGGCTATTCGAATAGTTTTTGACTCTGCAGAGTTTGCACACTTTACCCACAAGAGATAAATCCACTCGTTGCCCCACATGATTCCTTAGCTATGCGGTTGAGTAGACTATCACAGGACCCTTACAATGCGTTTTTCCTAGCAGAGTTACGTCCGCTAAGGTTTCCACTTCCTTCGGGGTACGACCACCCTTCCAGAAGTCCCCTCTTGCGCTGTCACGTCGGAGGATGTGGCCATCCTCTACCCGCCCGTGGTCACACCGGCGCAACTCTTACTAAGTCGATGCAAATTAGTTAGCCCTGCCTACATTTTTCCAGCTTATGGTTGTACTTGTTGTACACTGGGAGGTCATCACGAGATTCAGTCCTTATTGGTACCTGGGCGGTCTACCACTAACCCACTTTGTGCTTCCACTGCACCACACATACACACCCTCGAACCAATCCGCCCAGATATTTAAGCAAGTTGGGGATTTTGGGAGTGTAAAATAATCATGTCAAAATATACCAGTCATTCCCACCATTACTGCCCAAACCAGTTTCTCATGATTTAAAATGACAAGGATGTTTGGGGCATTTCAGCGCCCCCAAGTATCTATGCAGTACTAAACATGGCATATAATTACGGACTTATTTCCAAAAGTTACTACTATAATTTTACTAGGGTGACAAGGTTCACGTAATCAAGTATTCCAAAGGGGGTGTAATATTAGCAGAGGTAACAATGGGCATATAACTAGAATCTCAAATTAAACATGTATTTGCATATAAAATAACGGCATGCAATTCAATAATTTTAAAACAAAATAATTTGCAGAAAATGTAGGTTCAACATGATCAAAGTATTGACTCACCTGGCGTGGGTTACCGCGGTCTTGAGCTCACATAATGCTTGCTCTTGAGCTTCTGGTCTCTGTCTTCGCTTCAAGCTTAATCTCACTGGATCCACTGAGTCTTCACGACTCCCAATTTCTAATTACGCTACAACCGACTGAATCCAAATAAAAGCAAATAACTCAAAAGATCCAAATAAACCTGAATAAACTCAATTTAGTTTTATTATGAGTTAATGAGTGATTCAGGTGATTTGAAGCAAGGTCGAGGGTAGAATATGATGACTTGATCTTTTTATTAATAACTTCCTTTATCATTCTTATATTTATTTAGGACGTTCCATGCATTAGGTTAGTCCTATAGACTGGTGTAGGAGTTTAGTGCATTAAATTTATCTTTAGGGTGTGTATTCCTCATAGCTTAGGTTATGGTATTTTATGGGGTTTTATTTACCAATTATTCGGGGTGTACACCTAATGGTTAATTTAATGACTCAGTGCCGCACGTGCATATTTACTTATCTCATTAATGTTTAGCAGAAATCTTTAGTATATTCTTATTTACTACTTATCTGCGTCTGTTGGTTATAATGTTACATGTTTCCTTGAGTTGTTTATTGGTGAGATTATTTCGATGTCTAAGGATCTAGGGCTACTATATTTTAGTATCTATACACTAATAGGACCTTTTATTTAGGAAATACTCTGAGGACCAACTGTCACTGTCATTTTATCTGTTGAATTAGTATCTGGCTTACTCTAGTTAAACTTCTACTACTGAGATTTATTTAATGGCGTCATGTTAAATATTGGGCATACCTTTTAATGGTGATTAGGGTAATCTTAAGTTAGGACATTTAACCAAAGTTGTTTTTCCTTATAAATGCCTTTAATTAATAATTAGACTAAGATAAATAATAAAGGCATACTAATTCAAATTTAAATCCTTCATAATCTATTTTACCTCTTAATTAAATTTTATTAGCCTCTCTAAATTATCCTCAATTAAAATGAGCTGCGAAAATTAAAACAAAAGGTGGGGAATCATTTGCAGCCTGCTGGGATCGAACTCGGGTCCTAGGGGTCTTATGTGTTAACAATCGGCACTGCTAACCGGTCGGCCGGCCCGCCCGTGTTGCTCGACGCTTTGGAGGGAAACAACTACTAAAGCGGGTGGGGGACTGGGGCTTCACAGAGGGGCTACCGGCCGAGACAGAGGAGGGAAGGATAAGCGGCGGCGTCGCCGACGAGGTGCGGTCGGGGAGTTTGCAGTAACTGGCAAAACAGGTTGCGCAGATCACAAGGAAGCTAGGGGTGGCGGTGATTTGGCCGGAGCGGTGGCGTGGTGGACGGGCTACGGTGCGGGGTGGCCGGCGGTGGAGGTGGAAAGAGGGTGGCGGCGCCGGGGGAAAGGAAAGCAAAATTGAAGAGCGCGTAAGCACGAGGGAATCGGGAGGAAGCCTACCGAGCCGCTGGTCGTGTCGGAGGTGGCTCGAAGATGGCCGGCGGCGGTGGCCTCCGGCGGCGCAAATGGGCTCATGGTGCCGGCGACGTGGGATGAAGGAGGAACCCCGGCGGCGGTTTGGGAAACTCCGGGGTGGCGTGAAGATTCTCCTCCGGCAAGAAATCGAGGAGGGATCAACGAAAGAGGTGGCGGCGGTGGAAATGGCGGTGGCGGCGCTTTCGGTAAGAAGGTCGAATCGGGGAGGGAAACGTGAGGGAGATGGCGCCGTGACTGTGGAGGGGAGGTCTGTAGCTCTTATAGTGGCAGAGGGGGCGAGGAAGCGCGGTGGCGACGGACCGGGCGGCGGAAGGAGGAGCCGCCGGGCAAAGACCGGGCGCGTGGCTCGGGAGGAGAGGGCGTGGGGCTCGACGCGGCAAGGGCGCAGTGCAGAGGGCAGTGAGCGGTGATGGGATGGCGGGCACGGGGCTCGAGCGCACTGCCACCGCAGAGCATGCGCGAAGAGCGAGGAATGGGGAAAAAGAAAGGGAGCGTTGCGCGCGGGAGGAAGAAAGAGGGAGGAAGAAGGAGAGGGGAGGCGGTCCTGTGCGGACGGGGCCCGCTGGCCAGAGGAGACGGGCGGGAGTAGGAGCCAGGTGCTCAGCCATGCGGCGGCAGGGAAAGAGAAGGGGGAGATCCTGGATGCCACTTTTGATGCCACGCAACGGCCATCTCAGGAGTCTCCTCCCAAGGCAGCAGCTTTGAACTCGAAACTAGAGCTCTGATACCACTTGTTATAAACACATGGCAAAGATAGATGATCAAAAGAACAGAAGACATGAATTTTATATGGAAAGCTATTGCGGGGAAAATCATGAATGCAAGAAGGCAAATTCAATATATGAGGAATAATTATAGGCACGGAGAATTTGACGTATCTCAATCGAACGACTATATATATATATATATATATATATATATATATATATATATATATATATATATATATATATATATATATATATATATATATATATATATATATATATATATATATATATATATATATAGGAAAATTACATAGGCACTGGGTGCCTAGGCACCCACATCAAGAACCGTCCGATACACGTGTATGATTGATAATTTTTTGAGTTTGGGTATGAAAATGTTTTATACCCTTGATATATTTATGGTAAGTAAGTTTTGAACTTAGTTCAAACTAGTTTGAACTACTTTTGAGTTCAATACGACTACAAGTGAGTATATACCATAAAAATAGTTCAAACTAATTAAACAAGTTGAATTTAATTTTTTCTGAGTTTGACATCTCAAATATACTTTTATGGGTATATGAAGATACCCACATCAAACGTTATAATCTCAAAGCAAATCAACGGGTATTGATATGGGTGCCTAGGCACTGGGTGCATGAAACACTGCCCTATATATATATATATATATATATATATATATATATATATATATATATATATATATATATATATATATATATATATATATATATATATATATATATATATATATATATATATATATATATGATAGGAAACATGAGTCCCTAACGGTGAAAGGAACTATCCCAGTTGGCATTGAAACAGAGATATAATGAAAACTGGAATAAAAACCTTCTCAGAAACGGGAACAACACCCCGCTCAGAGGTCTCGAAAGATGATAGTAAAGAGTTATAGTTAAAAGTGCCTTAAGTAACCATGACTTCAGCCGACGTAGAGTCTATCATAGATATAAAGATGATCCCTATCATAATCTTCTACAATTTCGCATTTCCCGAATGAAACCTGATTAACTCTTTAAGCGTTAAAAAGACCAGTAACGGTCGGATATGACTAAAAGTGCTTTTGTCTGTTAAGTAAGCCTCGAGAAAAAAAAAATTGGAGTACAACCTAAACTCTATGAGCAGTCTCGTCGATTAGGCTAAAAACCTTGGGCTAAACAAGGTCCGAACCACCAACCAAGTCCTATCATCAGGTCCTCTGATCTCACCTGTCTGTCACCACGGTACCTTAACCATAAAATGTTCTCTTTCCTTATCCTAAACGTCAGTGAAGTCATACTGTACTAAAAACTGAGAATATCATGCACCACCCAAAAGCTTAAGCTGCCATGAAAACACTGACATTTGTTCTTACCACTCCCCAAATGTAGCAGTCGGTACAATGGCGCTCCAATCACACCGTGCCTTGCGTGATTATGCGATACGAATGTGTAATTGGGCTTCTAACTTTTAGCTTTAGAAGCTCCAAACGTTTTAAATATGTTGATTTCTTAATTTAATTTTTTTTGTTATTTTTTTATTGTCTATATAGATATAACAGTTTTTTATTTTCTTTTTATTTTTTATTTTTAAATTAAATGTCTCGGATAAGCTAATAGATACTACAACGTTCATTTCATTCAAAAACTATAAATAATAGCTAAAAGTTATTAATTTAATAAAAACCGTTTTGAATGAGTCTAATACCAGAGGAAATTTAACTATTTGCCACTCTTAATAATGCCACCTATTCAAATGCCACTTTCTTTCTTGCAATTACCATTTTGCCACTCTTAAGATGTGGCTGACTAATTAATCGCCACTTTCGAGCCCACGAGGCGCCAAATCACTGCCATGTCAGCGCCTCCCCGCTCGCCTCTGTCCCCGCGCCCGAGCCTGCGCCTCCGTCCCCGCGCCCACGCCTGCTCCTCCGTTCCCGTGCCTCCCGCCGCCGCCGCGCGCTCGTCCCGCGCCGCGCCTCGCTTCGCCGTGCTGCGCTCCGTGCCGCACCGCGCGCGCTGCGCCCCGCGCCCGCGCCACGCTAGATTTCTCGCCCGCGCAGGGGACAGAGGCGCAGGTGCGGGCGCCCGCGCTAGATTTCTCGCCCGCGCAGGGGACGGAGGCGCAGGCGCGGGCGCAGGGACGGAGGCGAGCAGGGAGGCGCTGACATGGCAGTGATTTGGCGCCTCGTGGGCTCGAAAGTGACGATTAATTAGTCAACCACATCTTAAGAGTGGCAAAATGTTAATTACAAGGAAGATAGTGCCATTTGAAAAGGTGGTATTTTTAAGAGTGGTAAATAGTTAAATTTCCCTAATACCAGTGTCCGGCCAGATTTTCACGTCATTACGACTGCAAGTATCAATAGAAAGTTGAGTAGTCGAGTCCGGACTACGGAGAGAGTTTCGGCCGTATGAGGTCACTGTTACTGAAGGCAAGCTTATCTCTTGCGCTTTCCAAATTACAACAACCGGATTGACCACCATAATCTTTGCTTGATCATGTAACTCTGTCTTATTGATCTCCAAATCAAACTCTAAACCATTTTTCCTGCTTGCCTAAACTATCATGTAGAAAACAAGGAATGTACAGTTTTGACTTAAAACTTCACACCAAGGAATTACTCCAGCAACAGCGAAGTGGATCACTTTCACACCGGCGGCAGGACATTGGCCGACGACTCCGTGGCGGCCGCTGCCGCGGCCACGGCTTTTCCGGTGACTTTCCGCGGCGAGAGTTCGCAGCGGCAGAGCGGGCACGTCCGGTGCGTGTGCAGCCACATGTCGATGCAGTCCACGTGGAACAGGTGCCTGCACGCCGGCAGCTGCCGCACCATCTCGCCGGCCATCACGTCCTCCAGGCACACCGCGCAGAGCAGGCAGCTCCCGCGCGGCCTGCCGCTGCCCTCGTCGCCGCAGCCGCCCTTGGCCACTGGGCCCTCGTACGCGAACGTCGGCAGCGTGCCGATCGCCGCGTCCGCCAGCCCGCACGCGCACGGGCGCACCAGCCGCGCCGCCGGCAAGGCCGCGGCAGGCTGCTGCGTTGCCACGCCGCCCCCGTTTCTCCGCCCCGCGGCGCCGCCCGTGGGCGCGAACCAGGCGATGAGGCCGAACAAGAGGACGATCACGCCGGTGATGGCGCAGGCCCTGGCGACGCTGACGACGGCGAGGAGCACGCAGAACAGCAGCAGCGACACGCATGCCACCACGATGCCGTAGCAGACGTGGCTCTCGTCGTCGTCGTCGACCGACGCGCCGCTCGCCGCCAGCCTCGGGTACAGGTTCAGCATGTGTGCGTGGTCGATCTTGCGAATGCTAGCTAGAACCAGGGCCGGTGCTAGCTTATCCCCATCCATACACGTACGACTGTCGAGATTGGCGGCCGGGAGTAGAGAATCATGTCGGTCCGGCTCGTCTCCAGCTAGGCCCAATATAACCTAAAACCCATTATGTCAGAAAGGTATAATTTCTTTAGTTACTAGGTGTTAGAAAAAAGTATATGTGTACGTGACGTATAGAGTAAATAATTCTGCCCGTCTTTAGATAGAACAATGGTATCTATTATTTTGATGCGATTAATCATTGAATCAAGTATTTAAATGAGCAATCGAATAATCTAATAGTAATATATTTATTTAATTGGCGGTCGCTAATTCTCCCTTTTTGGTCTACTAATGACATGCTATTCAGCTTTTAATAGCGTGTTGGCTTGCGACTAAAATTTTGCAAGGTATTCAGTGTTAGCCAGATTTTATGCAATATTAGATTTTATGGAATATTCTCTTAACTTGCATTTTCTAAATTTAATTTATAATTTTCATTTTCCTTTTCTTTTTCTTTTTCTTTTCTCCTCCATCCTTTTTCTTCCACCCGGCCGACCCATCCCCTTCATTCCCCTTTTCCTCATCCCCTCCTCCCGATCTGGATCTCGCGCTCGTCATACTCCCTCCCCTCATGCCGTCAGCACCCGGTCATGCCCTTCTCCTCCCCACCCCGGCTGCGCCTCCCCCAACAACCCCATGCCCGCCGCCGGCCACGCACTTTGCCTCCCTATCCGTGCCATCGTCCCGCCACCGGCCACGCCCTTCGTCTCCCCACCCGTGCCTTCGCCCTCCTCCCCCGGCTGCCTCCTGCCACCCCAGCCACGCCTCCCCAGCGACCCCTTCTGCGCCGTAGGCCAAGCCTCCGGGGGTGGGGGAGGTCGTCGCCGTTGTCTAGGGGTGGGAGAGGTCCTTGCTGTCGTGCGGGGGTGGGGCCAGCTACACGTGTTCGCGGTGTCGACACCGGAGTATGCACGAGGGTAGGGAGCCTAGGACGCACTCTTCGGACTTCGTCCTCTGTGACCTCACACAATCGTCCGATGATTGGCAGTACATGGCTCCGATATACTCCTTCTCCTCTACTCCTTCTCTCTCTGCTCTAAGATGATTTGTGGTTGTAGGGATGACTGTGAAATGGATGGCGACGGGAGGGCGACGGGAGGTGGGAGGCGAGGCCGAGGCCAAGGCAGCCGCCAGTGCTAGCGTGCGGGTCGTGCCCCTTGTACCAGCCGTGCTCGTCGAGGCGGGCCGACTTGAGTACGGCACGATATGCCGTGCCGTGCCACCCATCGAGCCGGCTTTCTAGGCCCAACCTACCATTCGTGCCGTGCTTGGGCTGTTCTGGGCCAATGAGGCCTCGGGCTAGCACGGATAAACTCGTCTCGACTCCTAGCTCTAGCCGGGAGGTAGAGGCAGAAATAGGTGTGCGCGGCATTGTCCGCGTGTGTGTGTGGAAGTGTCCCTCTAGGAAAAGATGGTGGAAGTGTTTGTGCAAAAGAGCTAGCAATGGAGGTGTCCCGCTCGCCTCCATCATGTCATTTGATTTTTATTTTAGGGCTGAGATGAAGGGGAGTATGGGAGCAGCCCACGTAGCGCTGGATATGCTCTAAACTCGACAATTAATGTTTGAGTGCAACTCCAACCTCAAAATGACATTTTCTTGAGCAGGTTCTTTTCAGTTATGGCTTATGGTTTATAACTGTAGTTTACGATTATTTATCCTAGTACAAATTCTTGTGTAGACGAATAAAATATCTATAAGTCGCTTCGAAAATACTATTATGATAAGTGATTCTGAATCAACGGATCTATTTATTTATTTAAAGGAAGTTATAAGTTAAAAAAAATTGTGCCTTTATCTAGACACGACATCCTGCTAGGAAAACCAGCAGCATTTGTTCACCTGATCACCCCCTAAATCTAACGTACTAGCTAGCACGGTGATACGCCATGCTGCTCCCGTCACATAGAGAAAAAACAAAGAGAGGAATGTGAGGAAGCTCACTACGGGTGATGGTACACCGTCGATCACACCGTCGACGTGGGTACCTGATACCGTGATACGCTACGCATGCACGACAAGCTTTTCCATTTCACACGTGTCGAACTGTACCCTTTCCGTACAATTTTGGTGGAGGTCCCCATCCGCTAGATTTCAGTGCATCTTTCACGACTGCAAGCACCAATCGAAAGTTGAAACTCGGTGTGTCTTTTCTGAGAACAACAAACGATTAGACTCGGTGACCAGATTGTGTCACGATAGAGAAGTTTTGTCTAGATCCTGCCCAGCTAGCTCTCACTGTACTTGAAGCTTATCAGCTCCGCCTTCTAAATTCCAGCAGCCGGATGGACCGGTCTAACATACCTTTGCTTGATCGTGTCTTGTTGATCGATCCCGCAAAGGAATTACACGTCAGCTATGATAAGACACTTGCGGTTCCCAGTCAAACTCTAATAAATCAATTTTTTTCTTGTTGTAAGAATGTACAGTTTCACTTAATTTCGGAAGGCACCGAAATGTTGGAAATAATCTTTGATTTAGACTTTAAATTGAGATTGAAACTAGTAGACTTTAAATTAAAATTATAATTAACTTGAAGTTTAAGTATATATATTAGTTAGAGGGTATTAGCCTATATAACAAATAAAAATGTAGAAAATTCGGACTATGCAGTTATGATCAGGATAAATACTTCAGTGTTCTCTGTCTATAGCTGAGTTTTCTCGGGGAATAGCTGGTGTCTGCGCGTCGCAGTTTCCTTGGTCCCGACGCGTCCGGAGCGAAGCAATCGCAGCACGGTTTTGCTTCGTCGGTTCCGCACAAGGCAGCAGGCACGTCTGAGCGAACAGAGTGTTAGGAAATTGGACCCACGACCAGAGTCCTAACATATTTGGGCACCCTACTATAGACTATAAATAGGGACCTATACCCCCTCATTATGTACATCTAATACAATCTAAAGCAATAAAGAAAGACCAGGAGTTCTCCCTACCTCTCTGTGTTCAATCTATTGTTCTGTGATTCTGTGATTGCTTCGTTCTTGTTCTAAGCAAAGGAATCGATCGGACTGGTCGCCAGCGACGGTTCCTCAACACGTTATCAGCACGACTTCGCTCTGGTGAACGAGGTAATCATCGAAGCACATATTGAATTTTCTAGATTGCTTTTGAATCTGTATTTTATTCTCGCGTTCTAGATTGAATCTCTACGGTGCAAATCCGCCCTAATCTACCGCGAGCAAACTTGAAGTCGCCGGCAAAATGCCGATCGGTAGATTGTGAAACAGGGTAGATGTTGATTGCACTGTACATTAGAACCCCCTAACCTACCGCGAGCAGATCTGAAATCGCCGGCACAATGTCGATCGGTAGATTGTGAAAAGGGGTAGATGTTGATTGCATCGTAGATTGGAAATGAAATTTTGCATTGTTTTGTTTGATCCTACATGATCACTGCATGAAAAATAGAATTTGGGATTACTTTCTTTGTTTTGGTTTCGCGCTGGCATCTGCATAGCATTGAATTGAAAAAAAGGGGGGAAGCTATTATCGGCCTGAAGCCGACCCGCCGGATCACCATCGGCCGCACGGTCACAAGACCAGCATGAAGTTGTTGACCGGCATGTAACCACCGTGCGCCACCGGCTTCACCCGCATGCTACCGGCCTACAGTCGGCACACCGCCTGTATCCGCGCCCGAACGCGCGCTGTCACCGAGCAGCCGCCGTTGAATCGTTGGCCTGGGCCCGCATGCACCGCGCGGCCAAACCGCGCCTTGGCTCCTGGAACCGATGCGCCACCGCGACCATGGCTTCTCCGCCGCACCGGCCGCCGCCCGGCCGCGCTCCACCTTGCGCCGCCGCCGACACGATCGTCACCGTTGTCGATCCGCACTCGCCACCTCCACCGCCGCGATACCCGCCGCCGCCGCGCCCCACATGGCGACGCCGCCGCGCGCGCTGCCCGACCACCGAAGCTCCAGCCAGAGCCGCCCGCTCCGCCGTCGTGGCGCGCTTGCCGCCGACCACGGACCCGCACCCGCACCACCGCCGTTGCTTGTGCCTTGCGCCGCCGAGCCGTTGCGCCAACGTTCGGGCCGCCACTCGGTGCGCCACCTTGCTTCACCGCACCGCCCGCATGCGCCGGCCCGGCCGCTAGTGCGCCCACCGCCTTGCCGGCCTCCGTCGCGCCGCCTAAGAAGGCGCACGGGCCAGGCGCCGCCGCTGCTAATAGAATGAGGGGAGGGGAAACCCTAAAGCACCCACCAAGTTATGCGGGCCGAGTAGGCCGTATGGGCCAAATGGGCCAACCGGCTATAAAATAAAAAAAGGAGGATGGGCTGTAAGCCCAGCAGCCCGAGGCGCTGGAGAATATGCGGAAAAGACCCCTTGTTTTAGTATATTACTGAAAGACCCCTAAAAATTGCATTTAAGCCCAGAATTTTGCAGAAAAGGCATAGTAATTCTGAAAATTACGAATAAGCCCTGAAATTTACGAGTGGGTCCAGAATTTTGCAGAAAACCCCTCAGTAAATCAGAAAATTGCGCGAATTTTCTCTGAACTAAAAATTTGCGTAAAAACCCCCAGAAATTGCAGAATTCGCTGAAAATTCATATTCTAGCATAAAAGGGCCTCGGGAATCCGAATTTTGCATTATTTTTAGCATTTGAAGATTATTTATTTCTGCCATTATTATTCTCTGTATTTTCTGTATTTATTTGCTGTTTTGGTTAATTGTAATTACTGAAAATTGCTTTTAATCACTGAATTAGTAGTAAAATTTATAGAAAATTCTGAAACATAACAAGAACCTTTTGTACCATTTATTTATCCGCAGTGAATTATTCCATGTATGTTTACCAGCAGTAAACTTATATACATATATAGATGACTGGCATCACGAACCAGAAGTTCGAGGAGCTGGCCCAGCATAGCCAAAACTATCTGACATGGGCATCTGATGTCGAGATTGTGCTTGGAGCCAAGAAGCTCCACGCGGCGTTTGGGATTGACGGACTGAATGACGCCCAACCCAAACCTGAGGAGAATGATCAGGCACTTCATTTTCTCAGGCACCACCTCTGCCTCACTCTCCAGAATAAGTATATGGTGGAGAAAAGCGTGCTAGCACTCTGGACCGCACTCAAGAAGCGGTTTGAGAGGCTAAAGTACATCATTCTTCCTCAAGCAGAGTAAGAGTTGATCAGACTGAGGTTTGCCGACTTTAAGACGGTCGGGGAAAATAATTCTGCCTTACACAGGATTTGTACCCAATACAGAAAATTGAGAAATCCTTCCACTCCAATTTAGTACAATCCGCATGCAACAATCGTCAAGATGGCAACGAACAATACACCGAATTGATTGATATTATGCAAGTTGCGGAGGCTCAGAACAAAGTTCTCCGCAAGAACTAAGTTACTCAACCATCTAGAAGCTCCACTGGCCGTGAAGCCAACGCCGGGAGCAACAAGGTGCGAAAGCCCTTGATAAAGAAAAGGGGAGGGAAGGGTAAGGCCGCAGCCCAGAAAGGCGAATCAGATGCTCCACAAGAGAATAAAGCTAGCAAGCCAAAATGGGATGGCAAAGGGCAGCATGAAGCCCACTTTGCATCGGCTGAGGGGGAGAATTTGGAGTAGCTGCATGCACTGGTGAAGGTTGAAACCATCACGACAGTAGCACCCCCTCTCGACCTAGAAGCAGCCACCGCCATGATTTCTCTTGAAGAGAACGTCACCCCCGATAAAATAGCAGAAGAAGTCTGTGCACTGAATGCATTTTGACTTTAATTGTCATTTATTTTGTGTGGAAGAATATATTAGAATTTGCATGGATGGTACTTAAGAATTGTTATTTTCTCGTAATGGTTAGATGATATTTGATGAATTCATTCATTTATTTAGTTTATGATGTCATGATATGTTCTGATATTGGAGTATTTTATCTATGTGTTGATTGCCTTCTCATGCATGTTAATAAAATACCTTATAGTAGAACACGTGTAGCGCCCTATGAAGGAAGTGTGCTTAGCTAGCAGCGGCACAACGCATATCATCTTAGGAGAGACTAAGTTTTCAGTCGATTAGTAGGAGCACTGGCAGCCTTACGACAATCGCTAGAAGCAATGCATGCATAGCTGGTTCAGAAAGAGCCACAATGGGCGCAAGTTTGGTCATTGAAGAAGCCTTATTGTACCTAGAATCGACTAGAACTCTCCTAAATTTTAAGAATATTCGCGCCAATGGTTTCCACGTTGAGACTGAAGAAGGGTACAGTAAGGAATACCTACTCATTACGAAGCGCGAAGAGAATGGAAAAGGGTATTAGAAAAACTTCCTTCACTAGAAACTGGGCTATATTATACCAACATTAAGGTGCCTGCAGCGTACACTATTCTGAAAACAGTATTTAGAAACTCTGAACTCTTCTGTCTCTGGTATGACAGATTAGGCCACCCAGGTCTAGGGTGATGAGAAACATAAGCAATAACTCCTAAGGGCATAATATTAATGTGAAGAATTTTCTGAATCATGAAGATTTTGTGTGCCCTGCATGTGCCACCGGAAAACTAATAGCTAGACCCTCCACTCTGAAAGTGAAGGATGAAATCTCTGCATTCCTGGAACGCATCTAGGGAGATATTTGCAGTCCCATTCAGCCCATCTCAGGGCCATTTAAGTATTTCATGCTGCTCATTGATACTTCATCGAAGTGGTCGTATATGGGTTTATTGTCCACAAGAAACCACGCCTTTGCAAAATTGATCTCGCAGATTATTCGCATCAGAAATGTGTTTCCGGATCATCATATCAAGTCCATCAGAATGGACAACGCCAGAAGAATTTACTTCAAAGGCATTTGATGATTATTGCATGACGATGGGAATTGCAATTGAGCATTCGGTACCGCATGTCCATACCCAGAATGGTTTGGCAGAGGCTTTAATTAAAAGAATTAAATTTATTGCCCGACCCCTCTTGCATAAAAGTAATTTGCCAGCTACATGATGGGGACACGCAGTCCTTCATGCAGCAAATCTCATCAACTTTAGACATTTGGCCTACAACATCCATTCACCTATGCAACTAGCGGAAGGGTCACCACCGAAAATTTCCCAACATTAGGGGGAGGAAATCAACCCCTTCATGAAGAATGTCGGGAAATTACGTGGCAAGCCTGGGGAATCCATGCAGATAACCCGCGCACTAGAGAAGTCCAGAAGACATTACATGGCAAGCCATGGGAATCCATGCAGATGACCCGCGCATTAGTGAAGCAAATAGAGAAGTCCAGAAGACAAGAGAACTCCAGAAGACAAGAAGAAGTCCAGAAGACAATCGATTTGCAAGAACTAGCAAATCAACTGTCTGATCACTTTAGTGATTTGAAGAGCGTGACTAAGTCGCATGTGCCTGCACGCACTGCACCGGAGAGAGTTGAAATACCAAATAAAGCAGAAGGTATCCCTAATCTCGTACAGATGCCTCAGAAAAATAAAAAAGAGGACAAAAACTCCGGTTCCTCGAATCCTTAGTAACCGGGGGACGCCTGGTGAAGAAGGATAAGAAGGACTTATCACAGCCGATCATTGAAGTACCCCAGAATGAGAGGGGGAGCCAGTTGAGACCTAGCACAAGTATGACACCTTCAGAAAAGGGCATACCGGATCTGAACATCCCCATCGGCATGGATGTGTGCACACACATCGGAGCCGAAAAACTAAAGGGACTTGCCAACGCAATTGAAAGAAGCGATGCGCAAGGTGAAGCTCCAGCAGAAGCAATCGCTCCAGAAGAAGCAACTCATGAAGAAATAGCTATAAATTATGTGCACACGGGAGAGTCCCTAAATAGGACAACAGCTAATATCGATATCTACTTCGCAAAGAAAATTACCTCCATCATTGATCTTGATCCCGAGCCTGCAGCGCTCGCTGAATGTAAGAAAAGATTAGATTGGGAAGATTGGAAGAAGGCAATAGCAACTGAATTGCTATCTCTGAACAAAAGAGAGGCGTTTGGGCCCGTATGCCACACGCCTCCCCATGTGCACCCCGTTGGGCACAAGTGGATATTTGTTCGAAAGAGAAATGAAAGAAACCAAGTAGTGAGATACAAAGCAAGGCTGGTAGCACAAGGTTTCACTCAACGTCCTGGAGTTGATTATGAAGAAACCTACTCCCCGGTCATGAGTGGAATTACCTTTAGATACTTGATTTCAATGGCAGTGAACTTGAACTTAGAAATGAAATTGATGGATGTTGTGACAACATACCTTTACGGTAACTTGGATTCGGAAATTTATATGAGAGTCCCTGAAAGAATCCCTCTCCCGAACCAAGACAGAGCAAATAGAAATTTGTACAGTGTGAAACTCAGAAAGTCACTGTATGGACTGAAACAATCTGGAAGAATGTGGTATAATCGCTTAATCGACTTTCTCTGCAAGAAAGGCTACACGAACAATGAAGACTGTCCTTGTGTATTTATACCGCGATCCCAGAATGGATTCTGTATAATCTCTGCATACGTAGATAATCTGAACATCATCGGGACAGCTGAAGACATAAAAGAAGCAAGCTCCTACTTGGAGTCAAAATTTGAAATGAATGATTTGGGCAACACTAAGTTTTGCTTAGGCTTGCAGCTTGAGCATGTCCCTGAAGGAGTCTTGGTACATCAGTGGACCTACACCCAGAAGGTGTTTGAAAGGTTTGATTTCGAGAAGGCATTTCTCTCGAAAGTACCGATGATCGGTAGGTCTTTACAGCAAGAAAAAGATCCTTTCCGATATAGGGAAGAGGGGGAGGAAGTCCTGGGACCGGAATTCCCATACTTGAGTGCAGTAGGAGCACTCATGTACTTAGCAAACTGCACTAGACCGGATATTGCATTTGCCGTGAACTTGTTAGCAAGGTACAGTGCAGAGCCCACCAAAAGGCATTGGCAAGCCATAAAAGACATCTTCCGATACCTCCAAGGAAGCAAGGACCTTGAACTGTTTTACAAAAAGAATCAAGATCTGAACTTGATTGGCTATGCAGATGCTGGGTATCTGTCAGACCCGCATACCGCTAAGCCACAAACATGTTATGTATTTTTGTGTGGTGGAACTGCAATTTCATGGAAATCGTCTAAGCAAAGCCTTGTAGCTACTTCGATGAACCACTCAGAAATCGTAGCACTGTATGAAACCGCACGAGAGTGCGCTTGGCTCCGCCGAATGGTTCACCACATCCAGCAGTCGTGTGGGATGAACATTGTGCAAATCCCCACGATTATCTATGAAGATAATGCCGATTGCGTTACACAAGTGCAAACGGGCTATGTGAAGAGTCATCTCACAAAGCATATCAACTCCCAAGTTCTTCTATGCATATGAATTGCAAAAGATGGACAGATTAAAGTACTGCATACTAAGTCATGTGAAAATCTCGCAGATTTATTCACTAACTCATTCCCCGCATTTAGCTTTGAAAAGTGCGTGCGTTGAATTGGAATGATGAGACTTAGAGAAGTGCAGAATTCAGGAGGGAAATTCTCACAAGCCCGCTAATAAATCTTGATCATGAAGATTAAGTACCCAAAGAATAAAATCCTGCAGACCAAATGAATTGGGTGAATTGTACTTTTTTTCCCTTGACGAGTTTTCCATGAAGTTTCTCGACCAAGGTTTTTAATGAGGCAATTCGTGCATCGCAGCATCACATGTATCATGTACTCTTTCTCCAAATTTTTTCCACTGGATTTTTATGGAGTTTTGATGAGGCATGAGCATGTTGGGTGAGTGCCCAAGGGGGAGTGTTAGGAAACTGGGCCCACGGCCAGAGTCCTGACATATTTAGGCACCCCACTGTAGACTATAAATAGGGACATATACCCCCTCATTATGTACATCTGATGCAATCTAAAGTAATAAAGAAAGATCAGAAGTTCTCTCTCTTTGTGTTCAATCTACTGTTTTGTAATTCTGTGATTGATTCGTTCTTGTTTTAAGCAGAGGATAACACAGAGGGCAGAAATCGAGTCGACTGCGGCGCCAGGCGAGATCGCAGCTAAAGCCACGCACAGCAATAAGAGCATCCAAGCTCGGAACCCAAGAAGGCCGCGAAGAAGTTTTTGGGGTCCCGCTGTCCGAGCGAAAAGAGAAGGCGCAAATTGAGGGAAGCGAGACGCAAGACACTGTGTTTTTGCTCGGTCTGGCGCACGGCAACGAGCCACAAATAGCCAACACGTCTTACGTGGAGAGGCTGATCCCGTCAGCATTGAAGAGCAACAACAAGAGGAGCACAAAACCCGAGGAAAATAACTGCTGGCGTCGGCCCTCTCGGCTGTTAACGGTCCAAACCTGATCTAAATCTAATGTAAATCTAAATAAAATTAAGAAAAATCTTATCTAAACCTAACTTAAAATATATAAGCTTAAATTTGATCCAGATCTAAAAACAGGTCTAAATGTTAGCTTAGACTAACCACCTCTATCTTCTTAGTTGTCTAATTAGGATCAGCTCTCATCTATCTTTAGTAATTAGTACAACAATATGAGACCCAAGGTTTGATCCAATTCAACTCCAGTCTGACCCAATAAAGAAGGATCTAAATTTGATCTAATCCATTTACAATTTTGAGCGAATCTGATCCAAAAACCTAGATAGGCCTAAGCCCATTAGCAACTCTATTCTCGGTCCGACGGAAAAAAGCAACACGTTTTTCTTTGGTTCCTCAATCCACATGAGACAAAAATACAAGAGTGGCAAACCTTCACAGTGGGGCTTCGGCACTTCAGTCAGAGCCTTCAGATCAAGGTAGAAACTAAATCATTCAGCGGGCAATGGCGAAAAGCAGCGCTTTGTTTCGGTCGTCTCGGTTCAAGCGGAAAAGTAGAGCCCAACGCATAGCAACAATTGGCCTCAAAACCGAAGATAAGTTTTGGTCCTTCGATCCATGACAGTGCAAGAGATATTATTTCTAACTAGTCTGAGTTCTTGATCTGTGATCAAGATTATACCACATTCTCTAAGAAGTAGTGTCATTGGTGATGAGACATCAACAGATGTGACGGAGAGGGAGAGTTTCGCCATCTCGCTGCATTATCCGATACTCATGACGAGCAATTATGCAGTCTGGAAAATCAAGATGAACGTGTACATGAGTATCCAAGCAGAGTAGGAGGTCAGATCATCGAAGCGCGAAGGCGAGTACGACCACATCCAGACCGCCGATGAGAACAAGGGCGGATCCAGCGGTGGGGCGGGGGGGGCTCGAGCCCCCCTTACCGCTACCGGACCCTTGAAGCCCCCCCTAAATTTTTAGCCATAGATGTATAATGTAGAAGGGGCTAAGGTCGAGCTGAAGGTATTTCAGCCCCTCCAAAAAAATTTCCTGGATCCGCCACTGGATGAGAACATGCGGGACATTAAGGAGATATATTCGCCATCCTAAGTCGATTTCGTGGAGTAGAGTCCAGAACATTAAGAAGTTGTGTTCATCGTCCTAAATAGAGTTTGTAGAGATGAGTTCGGAACATTGAGGAGATGTGTTCGTCATTCTGTGTTAGGTATGACTAGTGTAAGTCATAGTTAGGACCGACTACCTCAATGAGTTAGAGTCTTTTCATCTAGATGGACCTGTATTAGTTGAGTTGAGTTTCTACATGTATCTATGTGTTTGGCTTGTATGTAGATCGCTTCATGTGAAGACGTAGCTGATAGATCATAATACGTTGACACTAAATTAGAAGTATGTCAAGATTAAAGGGGAAAATATTGGAAATAATTTTGACTTAGAGTTTAAATCGAATTTGAGACATAGTAGAATCCGTCTCCGTGTATTACTAAAGTTGGAGTTGTGACTAACTTGAAGTACGAGTACGTATGTTAGTCGAAAGTATTAACATATATAATGAGGAGACTTATAACCAATTTTGTAAGAAAAAAAGAGAAAAGAATAGAAAAATTAAGAAAACTTGGCTACGCAGTTATGATCAGAGTAAATTCTTTCATGTTCTCTATGTTTATTTACAACGTGTGAGTTTTCTCCGGAAACTCAGCCAACAATAACACTGGTGACAGTGCATCTGTCGAGGGCTCCGCCGCCGTGGCCTTCCGCTGCAGGAGCTTGCGGCGACAAAGCGGGGCACATTCGGTGTGAGTGGAGCCACACGTTGATGCAGTCCATGTGGAATAGGTGCCGGCACGCCGACAGCTGCCGCACCACCTCCCTGGCCTGGAGTCTCCAACACATCGCGCGTCTCGCCGCTGCCCCCCTCGGACCTCAGGGGCCTGGTACGTGAACGTTGGAAGCACACCGATCGCCACGTCCGCTAGCCTGCACGCGCACCGGGCCTAGGTGCATCACCAGGAACCTACCTATGGGCGCAGACCAGTCGAAGAGCGTGAACAAGAGGACGACCACACTGGTGATGGCTGAGGCCTTGGTTACATTGACGGGGGCAAGCCAAAAAAACCAACCGCCGTGTAGCCGTACCAGAAGCAGCCTTCATCCTCATGGACCATCACCTCACAACCCGCGCATCCCACCGAAAGCCTTGAGAACATGGCCATCAATTTGTGTGTTTCGGTGGAGTATTTATCGCTCTGTTGGCCCCATTACATGGCTGCCCGTCGTGGTGTTGGGGCATGGGAGTGTTGGGTGATATGGACATTTCCTTTATTTCTAAAATAAAAAAGAAAAAACAGGAAAAGAAATTTTGGTGATAAGCCCACCTGGAAAAGAGATGAGGGGCATATGGTCGGTTAACCAAACACACACGAGAGAAGGGGATCAGTTTGATCCTTTCCTCTCCTTGCGCTGGACTCGGTCCGACGATTGTGATGGCACCATCTCCCTCTCCTTTGATCTCAGATCTCTCTCATTCCTCTTTATATCGAGCCATGGGAGAGTTCTCGTAAGAGAGTAGTCAAGAGGGCATACTCATATCTGAGAGCAAGCGTAGTGATTTCTTTGGTCTCCTATGCGGTTTGCTCAGCAAACTCACTGGAGTCTCAGTGATTTCCACGCTGGTGGGACTCTGCTGATTCTCTGAGGTGTGGTCAGCCTTGATCGTTCTGCCATGATCGAACTGCCAGAATTGACCTGCCATGGTCGTTCTGTCATAGTCATTCTGCCGTGGTCAATTTACTATGGTTGATTAGCCGTGGTTGATCTGTTGTAGTCGATCTAACATGGTTGATCTGCCATGGTCGATCTAACGCATTCGTAAGCAGCTATGGTCAAAAGCTATCATTGCTTCATCTGATTAGGGATTGCGTTGGCTTTGTGCGGAAACACTTGAATCTCAACTTCACGATTTGGTGAGTACTGATTTGTGAAGCTGGGCATTGTATCTCTGTTAATCTCTCTGGTGATATCGAGGCATACATCGTGATTGGTTTTCTGGGACATCGTTTTTGTGACGAGCCTTGCCCCTGTCGGCCGTCTTAGTGGCTTGGACTACCACTGCCTAGTAAGCTTTTACATTCTATAAATTTCTATTGTGCATTAGTTAGCCATGCTAGTACCTCTGTTATTATCTCTAAAATTGGTGATTTGTACTGGCACTGGGAGGACTATTGCATGGTAGATTGTGGGCTCTTGAGATTTCTCAATGAGGAATCTAGTCATATATGATATCACAGTAACTATATAGGAATATTATACTAGTTTGGTTTCCTAATTACACTTTGGTTTAGTGTTTATTCTCTGCACTTCTATTCTTGTCATAGTCTAAATTCTGTTGTATCAGTAGTAAGCATATATCTATCTCTGTTCAGAATGTTACCGACAATAGATTAAAACTACAGTTGCTCATTTATGTTATATGTGTTGATTAGAACATGAAATTGAATCTATCACTAGTATGAGGTAATGTTCAGATTGACAAACTAGAAGAATATAAGTTGATCTATTGACTAGAGTTGAGAAGACCAAGTATTTAGAACTTGAGCTACTTCTCACCAGAGAGCAATATAACACAATATATTTTGTGCATTACGCTAATTATAATTGTCCACCTTCTTACTCAATTTAGCATACAGTCCTGGTTAAATAGCTTGAATTCATTATTTGTGTTGAGAGATAATTGCTTAGTCTTCATGTCATTTTCGTGTTTCTGGATATATGCTTTATTGTATATGCTTAAATTCAGAGTTAATATGGGTAAATTGCTAAAACCGCTCAATTTTCAACATTCCAGAAAACCAATACTTGTTGAAATGGCTTCATTCTCTGACTTCGTTAAACCGGAAGTATTTGACATGCTAATTTTAAGCGTTGGCAAGCCAAGACAAAACTGTGGTTGATTGACCTAAAATTATTCTGGATCATTTCAAATCCCCAATGCTTCCTTTGGAAGGCGAGAATAAAACTCATTGGGAGGATGCAAACCATTCAGTTTTCGCTAGGTTGTTGGTCTTTCTGTCAAACCGGCTTTTCAATGTCTATATCAACTTTATGGAGGCCCAAAATCTGTGGGACGAGCTGAATGAAAAATATTCAAAAGGGTATAATGGGAATGAGTCTTTCATTACTGTAAATTACTTGAATTACAAGATATTAGAAGGACGGTTAGCGATGGAGCAGCTTCATGAGCTACAGCTCTATGTACATGATTTAATCAGTACAACTATCTCCTGTCAGAGAGCTTTCAAGTAAATGTTATATTGGCCAAGTTACGACCTTCGTGACGAGACTTTGTGACCGCTCGTAGACACGTTAAGGAGCACATGACAATCAATGAATTGTCAGCCACTATTAACATGGAGGAGCGTGCCAGGGCTAGCAGTGATGAGAAGTCCCATGTCTAAGCCCACCAAGTGAAAGTCAAGAACTTTAAGAGCAATGGGAAGAAAGTTAAGAAACATCCTTAGAACAAGCCTAAGCCCCAGCTAATGAAGAAGAAGAAGGTGATCTTTACCTGTTATGTGTGTGACAAGGAAGGCCATAAGGCTAGCAAGTGACGTGACCATAAAGGCAAGGGACCATCTCCAGATCAGCACAAGAGTAAGACAGAAACTAATGTGGCTATAGCACAAGAGTATGTACCTCATGGCTTTACGACTAATTCATCAATTGATTGGTGGATTGATAAAGGTGCAACTGGACATATCTGTGCTAATCATTCGTATTTCTCTTCATTTCAGGGTGATGTTGGTGGCTTCGTCCTAATAGGCAACAGCGCTGCTGCTACAGTACGTGGGATGGGCAACAGCGCTGCTACTACAGTACGTGAAAATTTTGAGGAATTTAAAGTGATCTAGATAAACAAATTAATCTACAAATGATTACCTTTCGATCCACTGGAGCGATCGTGCTGATAACGTGTTGAGGAGCTGTCACTGGCGAGTCCAATCCAATCAATTCCTCCTGTGCAAAGGAGATGGATCAATCGCAGAGTAATACAAGAAAAATACAAGATTGAACATAGAGATAGGAGAAGAACTCATGTCTCTCTTCATTACTTTCTCTTTCGACAAGATATAAATAATAATAATTGAGACCCCTATTTAGGCTTGTAGATCTAGGATCAGGTTTTCCAACAGTCACCATGATCTTTCGCATCATGTGAAGGAGGTGAGGATTGGCAGTTAACAAGAACGGTTCCATGGCAATGAGTGTTAGAATTAATTACCTCTCACTGTATCATAGGCTATCCTAGACTTATGCGCCACCTCCAGGCTGGCCTAGCCCTTTGGGCTCCCTCTGTACTCCTATATATATGTAATCCCCCTTGTAATCTATTATTAAGAACTCTAAGCCTGTTGGCTTTCCTTCTATCATGGTATCAGACGACTAACTGGTCCTGTGCCCTTCCCCACCCAATCCTCGCTCGCTCCTTTGGCGCCCGCGCGCTCCGCTGCGCGCGCTCAGATCGAGTCGCGCGCCATAACGCCGCGCGCGCCCTTTGGCCGCGCGCTGCCGCTCCTCTTCCGCCGCTCGCCTTCCCGGTCGCCGCGCCCGCCTCTTCGGCCTTCGCGCCCGCCATGGCCTCATCCGGCGATTCCAGCCTTGGCGGCTCGGCTGCCACCGCCGCCACCAAGCTTCGTGACGAAGCCATCGCCGCCGCCAAGCGACTGGAAGATGAAGCTGCCTCCTGCGCTCCTCCAGTCGAGCGTAGCGGCAACTCCGTGAGGAGGCCTCCTCAAATCCGCCGCCGATGCCCAGGAGCGCGTCCGGGTCGCCGCCGCCGCCCTCGACTCCGAGCGCGCACAGGCTGCCACCCTGGAACGCCAGGCCTCTTCCCTCCGGGAACGACTTCGCGCGGAGGCCCTCCGCGATGACGCTCCGTCCGACAACGAGGACCCTCGTTCTGTGTCCTCTGAAGCCGTGGCCATCACCCACCTGCACAGCCAGGCCGCCGCCCTGCAGAACATCAAGAACTTGATCCCCATCGTCCTCGACCTGCAGGCCTCCAACTACTCCAAATGGCGCGGCTACATCCTTCTCGTCCTCGGTCGGTTCACGCTGAAGGACCACGCCCTCAGCGACGACACCCGTCTCCACGACGCGGCCTGGTCCCGCATGGACTGCACGGTTGTCTCGTGGATCTTCAACACCATCTCCCCCGACCTTCTCGACGTTGTTCACGAGCGCGACGGCATCACCGCTCGGGCAGCGTGGCTCGGCCTCGAGCAGCAGTTTTTCAACAACCGCGAATCCCGCGCCATGCTCCTCGACGCCGAGTTCCGCACCACCTGCCAGGGAACCCTCTCCGTCGATGATTTCTGCCGGAAGATGAAGACCATGGCAGATTCTCTTGCCGACCTCGGCGAGCCCGTGCAGGACCGCACTCTGGTGCTCAACGTCCTCCGCGGCCTCAATGAACGCTTTCAGTTCATGTCGCAGCTCGTCACTCGACAGCGGCCCTTTCCCTCCTTCACCGACGTCCGCGCCGACCTGCGCCTCGCCGAGCTCAACATGGCATCGCCGTCCGCTCCGCCTTCGGCCCTCGTCGCCTCGTCTTCCGCCAAGCCGCCTGCCTCCTCCGCACCCTCTGCCCGTGCTGCTCCGCACCCTCATCAGGCTGCTGGTGGGCAGCCCGGGGGCAACGGCAATGGCCGCGGGCGGCGCCGCCGCGGCGGACGTGGCCAAGGCGGCTCCCAAGGTGGCTCTCCAAGCGGGCAGCTGGCCACCGGCGGTCAGCAGTGGCCCTCCATCCTCAACCCTTGGACTGGGTCCATCCACATGTGGCCCGGGCCCAACCCAGGAGGTCCTCGCGGACCACCGCCTCGTGTCGCTGCGCCACCATCACCACAGCAAGCACTAATGGCCGGTGCACCACCAGGGTATTTCCCTCCATCTCCAGCATACTCCCAAGCGCCCCAGCAGGCGTCCCCTCACTTCTGGTCACCGACGCCTTGGACCACTGAGTTCCTCGCCAACACCTTCAGCACCGTCGCCCTCACTCCGCCACCAAAGCACCTCCGACTGGGTCATCGACTCTGGTGCTTCCTCTCATATTGCCTCCAACCCTGGTATGGTCACCGCCTCACCTTTCTCTTCTTTTCCCTCCTCCATTGTTGTTGGCAACGGTGCCACCCTTCCCGTGGTCGGCACCGGTTTCTCCATTCTTCCTGGACCTTTTCGCCTCAACAATGTCCTTGTTGCTCCCGATATTATTAAAAACCTTCTTTCTGTTCGTAAATTCACCACTGACAACTCTGTTTCAGTTGAATTTGACCCTCTTGGTGTTTCTGTGAAGGATCTCCATTCCAAGAACACCCTCCTTCGATGTAACAGCTCGGGGCCCCTCTACACCTTGCAGCTGCCTTCGTCTTCCTCCAGCCCCTGCGCCCTGGTAGCCACTCCCTCCTCGACTACTTGGCACCGTCGCCTCGGTCATCCCGGCAAGGCTGCTCTTCAGAGCCTTGTTCAGTCTTCTTCGATCATCTGCAGCAAGTCCGACGCCGCACCCCTCTGCCATGCGTGTCAACTTGGCCGCCATGTTCGCTTCCCTTTTAGCAATTCCTTGTCTAGAGCAACTAAAAACTTTGATTTAGTTCATTGTGATCTATGGACTTCTCCTGTCACCAGTGTATCCGGTTTCAAATATTACTTGGTGATTCTCGATGACTGCTCTCATTTTCTTTGGACGTTCCCTCTTCGGTTGAAGTCCGATACTTTTTCCACTATTTCCAATTTTTTTGCTCATGTGCACACTCAGTTCGGCTGCACCATCAAAACGGTTCAGTGTGATAATGGTCGCGAGTTTGACAACTCAGCCTCTCGTGCTTTCTTTCTCGCTCATGGTGTCACTCTTCGCATGTCTTGCCCTTACACCTCACAGCAAAACGGGAAAGCCGAACGCATGATTCGCACCACTAACAATGTCACCCGAACCCTCCTTTTCAGGCTTCCATGCCCCCTTCCTACTGGGCCGATGCTCTTGCCACTGCCACTCTCCTCCTCAATCGGCTCCCCACCAAAACCCTCCACATGAGCACCCCTCACTTTGCGCTCCATGGCACCCTCCCCTCTTACCATGACCTGCGCGCTTTCGGGTGCACCTGTTACCCCAACCTTACTGCTACCGCTGCCCACAAACTCGCTCCACGCTCAACTCTTTGTGTGTTCATCGGCTACTCGCCTGACCACAAGGGCTACCGATGCCTCGACCTCGCCACTCATCGTGTCATCATCTCTCGCCATGTTGTTTTCGATGAAACAACATTTCCTTTCTCTCTTCGTCGGCCTCCGCCTCCTCCCCAGGAGCTCGATTTTCTAACTAACGATTACCCCCTACCAGTACTACCCTTCCCTGCAGGTACACCCGGGCCTCACGGCCCCCCACCGATGGCTGGACAGGGCCACCCGGCGCCCCGCTCGCCACCACCGGGCTTTCCCGCACCTCAGCCGCGGATCGCCCCGGTACCTGGCTCGCACTCACCCACCATGTCCGCTGCCGCTCCCGCGGCACCTCCGGACTATCAGGCGCCCCGTGCGCCACCTTCCCAGGCACCCGCGGCACCCACGGCGTCCCCGGCGCCCACAGCGTCCCCGGCGCCCTCGGCGCCCACGACGTCTCCAGCGCCCGCAGCGCCCCCGGCGTCCACCTCGGCGGCGCCCACACCGCCTGTGGCGCCCTCGGCTCCCCGCTTCATCAAGCCGCCGGTCGTTCACGTCTACTCAAGGCGCCCCCCCACACCCAGCTCCTCCCCCGAGCTCGCTGCGGGGGGCCCTCCTCGTCGCTCCAGCATCGTTCCGTCTCCACCGCGCTACGTCAAGCCTGGCCCTCCGATTCCACCAACGGCTGTCCCCATCCCGCCGGTTGCCAACTCCCATGGCATGGCAACCCGCGGGAAGACAGGGTACCGCCAGCCTCGTCTTGCCCTGCACACTGAAGCTCTGTCTCCAGTTCCGCGCTCATGCCGCGATGCTCTTGCCAATCCTCACTGGCGCCGAGCAATGGAAGAAGAACATGCTGCTCTTCTGGACAACCACACATGGGATCTTGTTCCTCGCCCAAACAAGGCCAATGTGGTGACTGGCAAGTGGATTTTCAAACATAAGTTTCATGCTGATGGTTCCCTGGAAAGATACAAGGCTCGTTGGGTCCTTCGCGGTTTCACCCAGCGCCCCGGTGTTGATTACGACGAGACTTTCAGCCCTGTCGTCAAACCAGCCACCGTTCGCACCGTCATCACCTTGGCGCACACTTGGAATTGGCCAATCCATCAACTCGACGTGAAGAACGGCTTCCTCCACGGCACTCTGTCAGAAACTGTGTACTGCTCTCAGCCCACCGGGTTCGCTGATCCTGCTCTTCCAGATCACGTGTGCAAGCTCAACAAGTCTCTGTACGGGCTGAAGCAAGCACCCCGTGCCTGGTACAGTCGGTTTGCTGCCTATCTGCTCACCCTGGGGTTCACCGAAGCCAAGTCAGACACCTCCCTGTTCATATACCGACGTGGTACTGAAATTGTCTACTTACTCCTATATGTGGATGACATTGTCCTCACTGCCTCCTCTCAGCAGCTCCTCCTCCGAGTGATTGCTGCTCTGAAGCAAGAGTTTGCCATGAAGGACCTTGGCCCCCTACATCACTTCCTCGGCGTGGCAGTTCAGCGCCACAAGGACACTCTCACTCTCTCTCAGCGCCAATACACTCTGGACATCCTTGATCGGCATGGCATGACCGGCTGCAATCCCTGCTCCACTCCTGTTGATACTTGCGCCAAGGTATCTGCTGATGCTGGCTCTCCGGTGGCTGATCCCACTGCCTACCGCAGTCTTGCCGGCGCCCTCCAGTACCTGACTTTCACTCGCCCCGACATTGCCTATGCTGTCCAGCAAATTTGCCTCCACATGCATGACCCCCGAGAAGCTCACCTGACTGCTGCCAAGCGGATTCTTCGATACCTGCAAGGCACCCTCAGCTACGGCTTGGTCATTCCCCGGTCCGCTCCATCCCAGCTCGTCATTTACACTGATGCTGATTGGGCTGGCTGCCCGGACACTCGTCGCTCCACCTCCGGCTATGCGGTCTTCCTCGGCGGCAGTCTCATTTCCTGGTCATCTAAACGGCAGCCCACTGTCTCTCGGTCGAGTGCCGAAGCTGAGTACCGTGCTGTTGCAAACGGTGTCGCTGAAGCTTCCTGGCTGCATCAACTTCTACAGGAACTGCACCACCCCCTCCAGACTGCCTCCCTAGTCTATTGCGACAACGTCAGCGCCGTCTACCTCTCCACCAACCCTGTGCAACATCAGCGCACCAAGCACGTGGAAATCGACCTCCACTTCGTCCGTGAAAGGGTCACCATTGGTGCTGTCCGTGTCCTCCACATTCCCACCACGTCACAGTACGCCGATGTCTTCACCAAGGGGCTTCCTTTGTCTGTCTTCACCGAATTTCGCTCCAGTCTGAACGTTCGTTCCATCCACGTTCCGACTGCGGGGGGGGGGGTATTAGAATTAATTACCTCTCACTGTATCCTAGGCTATCCTAGACTTATGCGCCACCTCCAGGCTGGCCTAGCCCTTTGGGCTCCCTCTGTACTCCTATATATATGTAATCCCCCTTGTAATCTATTATTAAGAACTCTAAGCCTGTTGGCTTTACTTCTATCAATGAGCAACGGAGAAGCATGTATTGTTAATTTGTTATTCTGTTTGCCCAAGAAGCGATTCAAGTACTGTTCTATCTTGGAATCTTTTTTTAAGTAAATTACACTCTGGATAAGGTAACTTATTATTTGTTTTACTTGTATCAAGGTTAACGCTTGTTTCACTTTGCACCAAGGTGAACTAAATAAAATTTTACTTTACACTAGGCCAACCTTGTTTGGCTCAAACAAGTTCTACATAATGACAAATCGGTATCTATAATTATGATTGCTCTGTTCCTTTAATTTAATTGCTTTATTTGGGATTGAAATTAATTGGCTAGTGCAAAGTAAAATTTTATTTGATTCATCCTAGTGCAAAACAAAAATATATATTAACTCTGGTATAAAGTGAAGTAAGAGACAAGTTACTTGTGAGAAATATAATTTACTCTTTGTTATTAAAGTGCTTTAGCAAAAGGATCCTATGAGTGTTTGTGAGTAGTACTTCTTCCCCAAACAAATAAGCAAGATGTTTTCTCCATCGTTTTTTAAATGGTTTATCAGGACGAACTTTTCGAAGTGACTGATTAGTATTCGATTCATTTGCATAACCACTCACACTAGTGACAAAGCTACCAACTATAATCAAAAGGCATTAGGCGCAGCTGAACCCACCCATCCATTGTCGATCGGATTGCCTAAACCAGGTGCAATACCCTATTTGATCCTCATCCAGTTCGTGCACCTCCCACTACTGATAACATGGGCAAGGTTTTGGCGCCAAATTGTGGACGTCGATTCAAGTACTAACCCCCCGTTAATTTAGGGAAAACTCAGACACATGGTCATCTTGGCATGCAAAATGCGTGGACTTTGATCTTGCTCCCGAATCCCGACCTGCTGTCGCATGCTCATCTGGTTAAGGCCTAATGTCATATTACACGAACAGAGACCATTCTGTTCTGAAGTACTGCAAGTAGGAATTTTGAGTGTTCTTCTCGAATGCTACAACCAGCTATTTACTGCATGTGCTAAGAAAGAAAAAAGAGAACATGCTAGAAATTCTTTGGAAAATGCAACATCCAAGCCTTAATCCGGCAGGCCTTAATTACAGATAAAATCACAACCTTTAGGTATCAAAGTAAATTTGGTAAGACTGCAAATATATTATCAGGACTATCAGAAAACTACACATTTAAATTTGGACACACACATACATATATATTAGAAAAATGAACATACAAGATTATGCAGTACAAACCCAGCATCTGAATACTTAACGGGCCCTTAATTTTTATTGGGCCTCGTTTTAAAAATCCCCTACCGGATCAGCATCCTCCTAAACCTGTTACTGCAGATGTGAATTTTGTTCGTGGCTTGTTTTCCATCATGGTATTTGTTGATGGGCCGTTTTGTTAACACAGAACTGAAAATGTTCTGAAAATCCTCTCCATAATGAAAAGAAAGGCCAATCTTCTCATTAGGAAAAGCTCAACCCCAGAAAAATACCCAACGAAGAACCACAGCATGCACGTTCAGAACAACAATTTCGGCATAAACAAAAATGAGCATTCTTTCGGGTGATATGTAAGGAATTATCCCTTCTTTTTATGATAATTTACACGTGCAACGGCGCTAGACGGGAACAAAAATAGAACAAAAAACTTATGTACAAACCAATTGCATTTCTGTACATCCAAAACAGCTAAAAAGTATGCCAAACTCGTTCCGGAAACTACCAATACCATTTCCGTGCAAGTAGGCCAACCAAACTAATTCCAGAAGTAGGACTGGACGATATCCGAACAGAGAACAAATTCACAACACACTATTGGGGACATAAGAAAGATCCTAAATAATCCATCAAACCTGGAAAAGGAGAATTATGACTCCCATTGTTCCATCTCCATCAACTAGTCCACCCCACGCCCCCCATTCACTGAAACTTGCTAAGTAACATGTACCTGATTTTTACCCCTTCCACATCCCCTAATGAGAACTATGATAAATTTCAGAATTTGCAAAATTCCTATTGTTTGAGACTTTACATTAAGATTTTAAGAGCTAACAAAATATGCGGGTTAAATGATACTATAGGTTTATATAAAACTTTTTTAACCATAAAAGTACACAACCCAATGAGGCTAACAAAACACGCATTGTTATCTTAAGATTTTAAGAGCAAACAAAACATGAAATTTAAATGATGCCACCTGGATGCAGTATTAATGATACAAACAAAACAATAAGTTGGGTGCCAGCAGACCATACAAAACTATAGTTGTAAGATGACAAAACCTTTAGGATTGGTGGTACTAACAAACCTTCCATTGTAAAAATTATCATAGACAACTGATTCCTTAAAAAAACAGATAACCTAGATATTATAGACAGCATCAAAAACCATATATACAAGCAGTATATAGTTTCATATAGTATATCTGAAAGCAAAATATATAGTTCATATAGTATATCACAAATGAATATGCCTGAATTCTTATGGTGCTATCACACAAAACAACTTTGCTTTGTGGTTACAATAAACTTGTTGCCATAGAAGGTTGAACACATAGAAATGTATAAAAAAAACCTATTGGAGATGTTCGTGCAACTAAATTTGACATCCAACTTGTCGGAAGTCACCTTACAATAACAACAAAAATAATATGGGTATACATTACTTTTTGGAATTTGCATTATGCAACTTCTATTATTGTATTTGTATATATACTATGCATTGAGCTAATGATAGTACTCTGCATTTGAGCTATGATAGTAAGGAATAATTCAGAAAAACATGTATATTAGCATATTTAAAAAACAAGTGACAGTGAGGTTGATTAGATCTTGTAGCCAGCAATTAGTTGGAAAAACTTATTTACACAATAAAATGCCTGGGACTTGCTATTGCATGTCCAATTGCAAACGACATAGCAACTATAGCTCTGTCTCTATGCCTGTTAGGTAGGTCGGGTCATTGGATTCAGTGAACTGGGAACACACTCAATGACTCAAACACAGACAAGAAGAATGGAGAACACAAATTCTACCCCACATTGATCAAAACTTCGGGATTTAGGCAAGAAGTTTCAATCTTGCAACCAAAATTGTTCTTGTCAACATCTATTCACCTAATAAGTGATCACTAAGACTAGTCAATTCGATATTACTGAAGATTTTGGATCCACAAAACATGGCAGGGCTCACACCTAGATAGACACATGAAGGTATGGTGTCTAGAGCAATACCACCATGTGATCAGTTTCAATCAGAAAACAATCGACAAAGTGATTATCCAACATAACTGAATGTAATGCAAAACTGAACTAATATCTTTTTTTTCTCAACCCAAGCATAAAAATATTTCACTCAGATTTTTACAAAAAAAAGAAAGAAAGAGCTCAAAATGCTTGATAAAACTATTATTGGATTGGCCATTGAGGTTGTTACATTATACACAATATAAGCGCACGGGATAATCACCCTCTATAAGACTTAACAGTCTGACACTTCCACAATCCCTGTAGCACAAAGACAACAACTGTGTGGCATGGATTGAGCATCCAGCAAGAACACAAGAATTTATTCGAAGAACAGCACGACAGAATTTGTGGAGAGCGAAAAGAAGCACAAGATCAATTGCAAACTTTTTCCACCAACTAAAAGTGGAAGCGCACGCAGATCAGACACGGTAAAGAAAAAGTTCAAAAAGGTAAAAAAAAACGACTATGGAAATTTAATCATATCATTCATGGTCTTATCAGCATCACTGTCGGAAGCCCGTGAATAAAACAATGATTAGCTATACAAAGAATAGTAACATGTAGTGAAAATATAGTGACATTTTTCTGGAAAAGGAAAACATCCCTACTTTAATAAGTGATTAGCTATACAAGTAATAGTAACATGTTGTATAATCATTCTCTGATGCATACACAACCAACAAATAAACTTGGCACTACAACAGCAACAACAACAAAGAAAAAAACCTTAAAATAGCAGCAGCAACATCCTAGAGCCCTGGAACCATCTCTCTACATCACTCCCTAACTCCCTCCCTCCTTCCCCTTCCAGCTCCCCTTAACCCTTTCCCTCTATCTATACCACAGATTGGGACACAAATTTGATCTACAGATCGAGCTCAACCTTCTAGATAGCATGGATTTGGTATAGCTTTCTCTATACCACCCTCCCCCTACCTTCTAGGAAGAATCACCCACCACCAAAACCGCAAAAATAAACCACCAGAGAGAAGGGCCAACAACGAATTTGATCTACATATCGAGATGAACAACAAAAAATCCACTCTACCTCAAATGCACGAATCCAACAAACTCTCGGTTAAAATCAAGTTAAAACAGCGTGGATTCATGGCCTTCCTATTGACCTAGAGCAGTCCGCCTCCTCAACCCCTACCAGGAGAAATCAATTTGGGATAACTAAGTATAGAGAGAGGAAAGTAGAGAGAGAGAGAGAGAGAGAGAGAGGGGCAAAACTCGACGGAAAAGACACCGGCGATGAGATCTCCGCTCGAATTGGGTGAAGACGTCGTGTGCTCCGAGTCTCTGACACCTCTCCTCCTTCTAGGGACTGGGATAAGGGTTGCCTCCAAGAGCCACACAAATTGAGAAAATAAAAATTCAAAATAAGCAAAGGCCGGACACCATAACGGGTCTGAAGAAAATGGGTGGGAATTTTCAACCGATAGACACTTGCCCACTCGAATCATCACAGCATCGAAGTAACAATCTCAAAGTAAATCAACTGGCTCAAAAATCGACTGTTTTGACAAAGAAAAATAGTTGACTACAGTATAGCTCTTCCGTGTGTGTATTGGTACTATAGTGATTGATTATACTAAGAATTCTTTTGTCTATCTATGATTTTTTGGATACATGTTTATAAGTTGAGTGTTACGTTTTTTAGATGTATTTGAGTTGTACACGTGTACGCATGTTTGCCGTATAAATAGAAGTCTAGTCCAGTTATGAGTTGTTTTCATGTGACTTTTGGTTCCGAAGTCTGTGTCCATGTCCAGGTCATTGATAGTGTATGAGCATATATAAATATATATATATATATAAATATATATATATATATATGTGTGTGTGTGTGTGTGTGTGTATGTATAGATATGTATGTGTGTATATATATATGTATGTATGTATACATATGTATGTATGTATGTATGTATGTATGTATGTATGTATGTATGTATGTATGTATGTATGTATGTATGTATGTATGTATGTATGTATGTATGTATGTATGTATGTATGTATGTATGTATGTATGTATGTGTGTGTGTATGTATGTGTGTGTGTGTGTGTGTAAGCCGCACAAGTTAGAGATAAAGCGAAGAGGAAAAGGCTATCACGTGGTGTGTGCTGCTCTCAATTGTTTGTCATCTCGTCTACTTCGTGTTTCTCTAACAGAATCCCAAGGCACCAGGTAGGTGCGTCACACGGTGGGCGTGCCACGAGAAGACGGTAGAGAGCAGAGGCGTTGCTCGTGTTGCCTTTCGTGTACAGGAACAAACAAGCAGAGACGTTGGACTAGGCAGGTCATGTCTGAGCAGAGGACTAGAAATTGCAACAATTGATATCAGAGCCTATTGATTTCGGTGATTTTTGAAGATCATGGGGTGATAAGGTGAAGGCCCAGGGTGGGCTAATCTCCCTCTAGTGCCCTCTCCTGACTACTGACAATTACCTAGTGCGGGCAATGAAGATGAAGGCAAACATGCGGGTCTAGGAAGTCTGGGGTGCATTCGATCCGAAGGAGAAGGATAAGGAGGTGGACGACAAGGTGGATCAGGTGGCTTTGACCATCATCTACTAGGCGGTGCCAGAAGCGATGATGCATCAGCTCATCAGCAAGGAGACAACATGGGAGGCGTGGGGGACGCTACAGACGATGTACGAGGGCGTTGATCGTGTGAAGGAGGTGTGGCTCCAAAATTTGCGGAGTGAGTTCGAGAATCCGAGTGCTCCTTCAACTTTAATATGAGGGTTCCCTCATTCTATCCCTATATACCTTCAAGTGGATTTCCAGGACCCCTACTTTTGTGCTCTTGCTCAGGAACCTCTTGCATCACCTATTTTGAGTATGCTCCTAAGGAAAGTCAGTAGATTGTACCTTTGGGACACACCGATGGTGGCATGACATTGACCTACGGCACACTTCCATGGCAAGGGTGCCCATACCACCAAACCCCATGATGCAGAGCACCTTCAGTTGATTCAGTTCAGACTTGTTGTCCACGGATATCTTACTACTGAGGTCAGCTATTTCTTTCTCCATGCCGACAAATTGAATAATAGAATGCTGGTGCTTGTGATGGGAATACCCAGAGGCATCCACGTCAGACCTATGAGGATTAGAGGAGCCGCCCATGAGACCAAAGGGAAAGGCATGCGCACACCATAGCTCTGGCGGCATTCGCCCACATGTGAGCGCGACTCTTGAGCTCTACGATCTTGGTGGCGATCTCATGCCGATCCCATGCCATCTTGAGCTTATAGAATTTGAGGCTGAGCCAGAGGGCGTAGCCGTCCTGGGGCCTGCCGTGGGGGATTTAGGAGAAGTATTCGTCGACACAGTTGTCGATGGTGCCATGGGTGGGGCTTACTGACGGCTGCAGCAGCTGGATCTGGAGAGAGCAAAGTTAGAGGAGAGAGTGGAGTTGACAGGATAGCCATGGCGCCATTCGTAGGGCTCCTCAGCGGTGGAGACTTGGCACTCGGTGGCTGTAGCATCTGGATTTGGGGAGTGAGCCCGTGAGAGTTGGAGTGTGGGGAAAGGTAAGAGGACTAGGTGTTGTGGGGCCTGCATATGAGGGAGCGTTAAATTAACGCCTGAGCTGCTGCCCTCACATGACGCACGAATGAGTGAAAGACTAGGCACAGTAAGACTATCGTGTTCCTAGTAATGCGAAAGATTTTCCATATATACATATACATATACATATATATTATCATGAACATATAATTGTTCGTATAATTCTGATTAATTGTCCGTACATCGAATAGTCGTTTGGCAGTATCTTTGTCCATCTAGCCACCGCATTCCGTCTCACACTAGTTACCAAGCTAACAACTATTTTGGCATCACAAAACGGACGTGCGCTCCACTGGTGCACCGACAACCCCTTGAGATGCAAAGGGTAAGTTCTTTTAGATTGTGATTTATGATTTTTGGTTCTAATATGATACTTATGTAAATAAACCAAATATCGATAAGTCGCTTCAAAAAGACTGTTTCGATAGACCACTTCGAAACGGTAACAGAGAAACCGTCCTATTTGTTTATTTGAGGAAAGTCATAATCTAGAAATAATTAGGCCAAAAACGCTTATCAGATTGCGGAGGCTATTTTTCTAGGAAATTGAGCCGCTAAACCGATCGAATTTGGTTTGTTCTGGTTGAATCACAGTAAAGTTGAAGAGCGGTGCATGTATGCTCAATAATTTTGAAAATAGTATGAGTTCAAATATATATGATACTAATATTATAATATACATCCATACATATACATCTCTACCCCTAAAATCCACCAGTTCAATTCTTTCCTACGACCACTCCAAATTGTGCTCCCAGCAGTCATGAGTTTTCCTGCATCCACACCAATTCGTGTCCCCAGGAAAACCAACCAGTGAAATCAACGATCAAGGATTAATTCCCACCTTTCTCTCTCCTTACCCACTCATATCCAACGATCGTAATCCAAAGCGGACTCGCGATCCCCATCATGCACAACCTCGCTCCTGCCTCCCCCAGCTGAACCCGTGCGCTCCTCGGCTCCTCCCCTCTGATTCTCCGCCGCCTCCTCCCCTCCCTCCTCCTCCTTCGCCGCCTCCTGCCTCCCACCACCGAATCACGACCACCACGCCCACGCCAACTCCTCCGACCTCGAGATCGACGGCTTCCAGCGCCACGCCGCCGACCTCCTCCTCGACCTCCTCCCCGACCCCTCCTTCTCCGACCGCGCCGCCCCGGAGATCCTCTCTCTCGGCTGGACGCGTAGCCTCCTCAACTCCTTCCTCATCCGCCTCGAGGAGTTCCACGCCATCCTCTTGGCGGCGGGCGCGCCGCCTCGCGCCCCGCTCGATCGCATGTTAACCGACTTCCTCGACCGCGCCGTCAAGGCGCGACCTCAACGCCCTCGCGACGGCCTCGACCTCATCCGCCCGATGGCGCAAGCACCTCACCATCGCCGCCGCGCGCGCCGCCTCCCCGCCCCGTCGCGCCTCGGGGGGGCGGATCCGCCGCGCCCGCAAGGCCCTCACCGATTTGACCATCCTCATGCTCAACGACAAGGGCGGCGGCGGCGGCGTCGTGGGCCAGCGCAACCGATCCTTTGGCGCGGGAATGTGGACGGCCATGGGCACGGCCACGGCCACCACCGCCGAGGCAGCGGCGGCGGCGGCTGGTCGGTTCCGCTCCCATTTCAGGTCGCTCGTGGAGCGTATCCCGATCGTGGTCGCCGCGTGCGGTGCGCAGCAATCGGGAGGCCTACCGGTGCCCGCGACGCACGATATCGCCGCCACGTGAGGCCTCGCTTCGCCGTGTACACCATGGGTGCTGTGCTCTTTGTCGTCGCTGGCGCTGTGGCCACCATCCGTGCGGGACCGTGGCCTCCAGCGCACTTCTCGGTGCCTGTGAGCTTCCTCGGCCGGCCCGTCACAACGCTGCATTTAACGCATCCTCGAGGAGTCCAAGAAGAAGGAGCGCAAGCACTCATGCGGGCTGCTCAAGGAGATCCACCAGATTGAGCGGTGTTCGCGGCGGCTCATGGAGATCACCGACGCCTCGCGGTTCCCCTTGGCCGAGGAGAAGGATGCGGGGTGCGGGAGGTCGCGCAGAGCCGGTGCGGTGTGTGAGTCCTCAAGGACGGGCTCGACCGCTTGAGCGGCAATGCGGAGATGTTCCACCGGTTGTGCGCACCGGACGGATATCCTTGAGCGGCTTGAGTAGGCCGCACAACACCGAGTGAAGAGGTAGGCGGTTGCTTGTTGTGATGCCGCTTGATTGAACATTGTGTGAAATGCGCCGCACCACCGATTGAAATGAGGTAGTTTTTCTCTGCGTAAGTTAGCAACTACATATACATGTGTTTGCATAAAGGCGTGGCCTTCGATAAATTGAGTTCTTTATTTTTTATTTGATTTTTCTTTCTAGCTTGTGAATCCTTACTTGGGCGGTGCCGTACTAATGGTCTAATATTATTGTTTCATTCTTCTCATCCGGTTTGGTTTGGTAATGTTAAGCACTTGGTGGTTGGTTTTGTTCATGATTAGTCCGTAGAACGATCGAGCAGAATTATGGTGTGACGTTGTGAGTGTGAGTAATTTATATTTTCCGAAGGGCCAGTTTAGGGTTTGTGAGGCAATGCTACTGGTATGATCAGCTTTTTGTGCCCAACAAATGTATATACTACATAATCTGCAAAGAAAGAAAACAGGCAAACAGCATTTCATTGATTAATACACTTATATTTTGGTTGGCTTAGTAAAAGATGTTTCTTTCGTCCATCTTTCCTTTTTTTTTCTTTCTCCCTGTGTGTGTTTAGATTTAAAATGGATGCATCTAATGTGTGCCTTGTCGATGGTCTGTCATCAATAATGCAAAAAATAAAAAAGAAAAACCAAATGGAAGGAACATAACCCCATTTGGGATAATTTGGTAGTACATCCTTAGTGTACAATAAAGTACTTATGCTGCCGATGTGGCTTCTATCATACTTTAGATGAATCATGATGGCAATGAGTTGTTTGGGTCAGCCTTACTTGGTCCTGTATTCAAATTTAATTGTATTTTGCATACATATGCTATTCTTGTACGCACATTATCATTAGAAGAAGTTTTGCTTTGTTGGCAATGAATTTTTCTTCCACGGTGCTACTGCTAGGTGAAAATTTTAGTTTTTTATGTGCATTTGATTGACATACCTCCAAAACTATAGTACACCTCTATGCTTGGTATAAAGCAATTCTGAAGGTTGTTTGTATGAGCCTATTAGGGATGGTAAGTCAGATATAATTTTGTGATGTATTCTCTTGATTTATATCCCTAGATTCAGATTACCATGAGAGCCATTTTGAAAAAGGCCACATTTTCATAGGCCACTGCATGAAATGCTAGGATGCTCGATTCGAATCCATATAGCTCTTTGCTCTGCATGTTTTGCAATTAAGGAAAGGCAAAAGTAAATAATGCTCGATGGCTTTGTTTTTACAGCACCGTAGTGTTTGGTTTTATATTATGTCGCTTTAACTTAAATTTGAGGAATTTGAATTTCAGAAGCCCAAGGGTCCATCGTGTTTAAAGATATAGTATACTTGCTACTTCTTTATCTGTTACGATATGGACCAGTTGTAATCATTTTTAGATGAAATCTATTATTGTAACACGGTCTTTGGGTTCTTACTTGAGAAATGCCATCTAGCTTAAAATCTCGACAAGGCCATCTCTTTTATTTCATTTCATATGTCTGTATGGTCTTCCATACCTTTGCGAGGTGACAAGGTTTTCTCACCAAAAATCAAGCACACATCATGGTTGATAGCTAATCTCTACCCTCTATAATACACCAAAATGGCACACATAATGTTTCGATAGAGCGACATCGAGGCTTACGGTCATGTCGGTTATTACCTCTGCTTGTTTTGCTTGATTTTATGTGTTTAAAGCTTCGATAAACCATGCATTAGCGCATGGAACTTATGAGTGTTTACTTGCAAAGTTGTGTATTTTAGAGTTAGCAGACACTTCATTTTCCTTTTGTCCGTAATATTTTGCCCGATATTCTAACATCAAAATTGTTGCATCACTTGTGCATTTTCATATATTTGGATTATCTGTAATTATCTTGGATTGATGGAAATTGTTCTTAATTTCAGTTTACAAGAAGCACGAAAAGGATGAAGATAAAGAAACCACCAAACATCACGGTAATTCATCTCAAGCGCTTCAAGTACATTGAGCGACTTGGTCGCTAAAAAGCTATCATACCGAGTTGTTTTCCCCTCGAGCTTAAACTCATCAACACCGTTGACAACTCGGACTTGGAATATTCCTTTTTGTGGTAGTTCATGTCGGAAGTGGGCCAAATCACGGCCACTATATCGACTTAGTAAAGAGCCACAATCACCGGTTGTTCTTTGATGGCGAGAATGTTGAGGTGACTTATGAGTCCATGGTGCGAGACATTCTTTGGCTCAACACAAGAGTTCGATGGTAACAACGATAACGGCTATATACTCTTCTATGAAAGCCTTGCTAAAAGAAAGCGATGCCTTTCGATACCTTGCGATTAGTTATACGATTTTCCTTTTATTACTACACTTCTGCTCCCGACAACATAGAAGATTCGGTAAATTAGAATAAGTTGAATGCAAGACCATTCAATTTTAGATGTCAAAATGTGTCTTTTTGGTTATGAATTTCTGAACTTAATTACTAAAAGAAAGGTGCGATATGTTACAATTTGTCATTTACTACGATGTGATTGTGACATGGAGTTTGCTCTTGCATTTAGCGATGGGTGATTTTGAGGAGGGTATGTAAGTTTTTTTTGTTATTGTAGTGGAAAATTGGACGTCGAGGTGGTTTGATGTATTACATACTATTTGGTTAGCTTGATGAGAGCTTAGAAAGCTGCCCTATAGTGTCAAAATATTTTAACTCCACTCTACTTTGTAATTATTGAATTGACTAGCATAAATCTTTCCAATTGAATCATCCCCTTTTTAGTCGGGGCCCTCCAAACATAAACTAGACATGGTCCACCTAAGAAAAATCTTGGAAGTAACACCTCAAAATCCATCTTAAACTATGATGTGTGTGCTCGAGTTGTTAGCATTGCTCCCATTTTGTTGTTTTCGTGTTAAATTAGGATAGTTATAGAATGGGAAGAAAGGAGTTTTCTTTGGAGGACATGTAATTAATATATATTTTCCACTTAACTAATTAACGACATCACTTAGTACTGTTGGGGATTTTTGTCATATCATATTACTTTGCATGCACAATACAACTTATATTATATCTCTTCATGTAAATAATCCCTCTTTTTATATTATATTAATATATATACTGAGGATACTCTCCTACTGTTTTTCTTCAAAATAATACAACTTATGAGGTAAAATGATATTCTGCAGATCTCGAGATCTATCGGAGATGTATATCTTAAAAGACCAGAGTATAACAGAGAACCTCTTCATAGCAAGTTTCGGCTTCGGGAAACCTTGAAGAAGCCTATTCTTAGTTCTGAACCTGCAATTGTTGTACACCAAATACAACCAAATGATCAGTTTATTATATTTCTTCTGATGGGTTATGGGAACACCTCGGCAATCAGGATGCAGTTGACCTTGTCCGAAGTAATCCTCGAAATGTATGTGTTCTTCTCCTACACTCCAGTTTCCATGGATTGAAATCCTTATTTCTTTCAAGGCTAAATACTCATCCATTTTATTGATATATGATCAACGTGTAGGAGGTACATGCATATCTAATGTTGAATTACGTTAGGCCTTCGTTTGTTTGCACGGGAGTGAATGGATGTGCATTTTTCACTTAAGAGGATAAAAAAGGGTAATATCACTTTGATCATCCTTGAAACTTAAAGTTCCAGAGCTATTCCCAATGTTTTGGTGTGTATCCCATTGTCTTGCGGCTCAAAGTGTCATCTTAATGAATATTTGGTTATACAATATATGAGATATGAATCTTAATGAATCTGATTGTTCGTTTTATTTTTTACAAATTTTATCTTGTTTTGTATTTTACCGTAGCGTTAGCACGAGCACACTACTAGTATATATTATCACCAACATATATTGTTCGTATAATTCCGATTAACCGTATGTCCTTCGAATAATCGTTTGGCAGCATCTTTGTCCATCTGGCCACCGTATTCTGTTTCACACTAGTATCCAAGCCAACAGCGGCCGCCTTGCCCATTTCGGCGTCACAAAATGGACGCGCACTCAAACTGGCGCACCGACCACCCCTTCAGAAACGGGAAATTTAACTTTTTACCACTCCTAAGAATGTCACCTATCCAAATACCACTCTCTTCATCGCAATTAATATTTTGCCACTTTTGAGCCCATGTGGCGCCAAGTCACATGACATGGCATGCCATGTCGGCGCCAGCGCCACGCCGCCTCGCGCCTTCCGCGCGCGCCGCCGCCTCCCGCGCCTCGCGCGCCGCGCGCGCCGCGCCTCCCGAGCTGCGCCGCCCTCCCGCGCCGCGCGCGCCGCGCTGCGCTGCGCCTCGCGCGCCGTGGAACCGGCGAATCAAAGCAGAGGAGGCGGCGGCGGCGGCGCGGCCGAGGAAAAGGTGGGGCGGGCGGCGGCGACGGAGGAAAAGGAAGAAGGTGGGGCGCGAGGTATCGGGTCCGAAGAGACTCACGCGCGTTGGGCAAGCGAGCAAACCGGGGAGCGGCGGCGAGGCGGGCGCGCAGTGAGGCGCACGCGCCGCGAGCCGGGTGGGCCGTAGCTCGGCGATGGGGAAAGGTTTGGCATGCCGGCGCGCAGCGCGGGCGGGCGGCGCGAGGCGCGGGCGCGGCGAGGCGCGGCGCGCGGGCGCGGCGCGCGCACGCGGGGAGGCACGGAGGCGCGGCGAGGCGCGGCGCAGCGCGCGCGCGCGCGGAGAGGCGGCGTGGCGCTGGCGCCGACATGGCATGCCATGTCATGTGACTTGGCGCCACATAGGCTCAAAAGTGGCAAAATGTTAATTGTGATGAAGAGAGTGGCATTTGGATAGGTGACATTCTTAGGAGTGGCAAAAAGTTAAATTTCCCTTCAGAAACAGAGTAAAATTCGAATCTCCCTCCACGCGGAGAAGCTTCGGCGCCCACCGCCACCCACTTCCCTCCCCTCCCCGCCCCAAATCCCAATTTTCCTCCAAATTTTCGCGAAAATTCCCGAGATTCGCCGGCGCTTCGAACCAAAATGGTGAAACCCACCGATCCCGTCCGCTCCCTCCACTCCCCTCTCCACCCCAAATCCCCCCCTCCCCCCGCCGAAAACTCAAATCTTGCAGTCTCCCTCTCCTCCCTCCCACCTCCGTTACAAATACCCATGGATTCTCCCCTCCCCTCGCCTTCCCAGCTCCAGCCGAGCCACCTCGCCGTCTAGTACCACTACCACCGAGCCCCAATCCACGTGCGGTAGCTCGTAAGTCGTACCCGAGATGGCGGTTGACTGCGGCGACAAGGAGAGCCAGCCGCCTGCGACGGCTCCGGCTGCGGCGGCCGCCATCGGCGTCGAACGTCGTCTTGGCGTTGCCGTCAAGAAGTGCAGGATGAAGCGGCTGCGCAGGGCGCGGAGGCGGGTGCCGCTTCGGGACGTTACCAACCTCTTCGTTGTGGATCCTGTGGGTGTGGCTGCTGAGTGGGAGGCTCTACAGCAGCAGCTGCGGGAGGGGTCGGGCGCGGAGGTGTCGAAGGCGGCGGCGGCGGCGCGAGATGGGTTTGCTGGTGGTGCCGCGGCGAAGGTGGGCAGATACTCGCTCCGGAAAGAGTTTAGATAGATGTGGATTGTACAGGGGATGGGATGGGATTGATGTGATCCATTCTTTTTATTCTTCTCATTTCATTGTCCAATGACTCATTGGATTCGATTGGATTGGTTGGTTGGTTTCCTCTTTTCTGTGTTCTTGATGATAGGAAATTTGTTGTTGAGAGCAGAAAAGATGTGAAATGATTATGGATTGGGTTTCATTGGTTTCTCCTTGATAAAGTTGTGGCACGGTGAATTGGAACTGGAACGTCCAATAACTCAATTTTGCGAGATTATAATGTCCGGAGATCTGTTTATCGGCATCTTCAGGCCTGTTTGGTGTTCTGCATTGCAAGCACTAAGCTAACCCTTTACTTGACCGTCGGCCCTCAAGGTTGTATGTAGCAGGGAAAACTATTTTGGATTGTGAAATCTTTCGCTGCCTAGCGAAAGGACCGAAATGAACAAAATTTCAGAATTTTGTTCAAAAATTCGGATGAAAATTTTAAATGCCATTTGAATTTTGACAAAATTTAACCAAAATTTGGACACAATTCAAATAGGATAAATTCAGTCAAAATTTGACCGAATTGTATATGTTTTGGAGGGTAACAAAATAGACGAAATTTCGCCGAAATTGTGAACTCTGGCATATAGCCTTATAGCGGGCTTCCAGCCTTCTCATTAGTATGTAAACAGTGAAATTGGAAAACTCATTTCTCATCTATGCGACTGCGATTGTAGTACTAGTCCCACTGAAGTAGATTATCGACATCTTCCGTTGCCTGTGCTTAGCTCTGGATTTATGATCCGCCGCGGTTTGTCTGGCATTGACAGTGTATGCGTCCTACTACAGAATGGCAGGAGAAAGTGCAACTTGCATTCAGTTGGTTACATTAGGTAGCTATACTTTGATGCAGTCTCAATGGTATGAAGCACTAGCCTGCTTGAGTCTTTTCCTAAATTGTCTTGAGCTGTTTGCTCCAATATTTCTTCCATCATTTGTTGGATCATTAGAAATTATCATGGGGGATGGTGCTTATTTAAGTCCTCTGGGGACTGGGATACGTAACTGATGGCTCAACCATGCGTGTTTATGCAGAGGAAAATCTTGTGCAAGAACATACGTAATAACAATAACTAATGATGTTTATAAGTATCTGATAAATTTTGACTAGTAGCTTAACTATTTGTCTTCGATCTTTGGTTATTAAAAATACCATTTATGATGGTATTAATCTTTACAATTGGTATCTTTTAATTTACAATAGTGGACCTTTTGACTAGTTTGCTCTTTAATGATACTTCTATGATATATGTCATGTCAAAAATGCTCTATTAAATCTTGAGTCTAAATTAGGCTTTATTTAGTGTTATACTAGTTCTTTTATGAATCATATCATTGCTAAATAAATTAGTGTCTAACTTAAATGAATGATCTCATTTGTGCCTAATGGTGAATCTCAATAATTCTTCTTCGTGAAATAATTTGCCATTATACTTGGTATGAACTCATTGGAAATTTTATATAACCAAAACCAATCTTTTAAGTGTAATGCTTGAGATGGTCGACAATGCCTTGAGATCAATAAAAATATAATTAATTCAAATTGGTTGAAGCATAGGAGGCAGTTATAGATGGACCATAGTCTAAGGTTTGCTTTATTGAGATAGACCGTACAATTATAATCAATGATTGAAGCTTATGAGGTAGTTGTGGATGGCTCCTAATCCAGAACTTACTTTGCAACGATAAGACTTAAAAATGATCTTTAAAATATCAAGTTTGGCTTTAATCAAGTTATTGAGCATAATTGGTAAAAATTAAACTTTTAGCACTTTGACTCAGTTATAACTTCTTGATTCCATTTAGCCTTCTTAACATAGCTTAGCTCATTTTTTATACCTTTAGATAAAATTTTCAATTTTGATGTCTTATCTTGAAGTTAATTTGAATGGTTTAAATTGTGCTACGTTACCTAGATTGGTTATATATGCATCATCATCTAAATAGCTTTGTATACATTCTATAGTTTCAAATGATACCTTTCTAATTTAAACCTCAATTTGAATAATTTTTAAATCTCTTTAGGTTATGCATTGTCATGCATGCATACATACTCTTTTTTGCTCCATTGTGCTTTTCTTCTTAGCATGCATCATTTAAGGGGAGAATTAGAAAGATTGAATTCTAGTGAGTTTGTATAGCCCCTTAACCCTTAATGACTATTTTGCCAAAAGGGGAGAATGATTAAGGTAAAATTTTGATTTAGTCAAAAAGGCAAAAAATATTGAGAATGGTCTTAAAAAGGGGAGAATGCTTATTCAAATGGTAATGAACTTAAAATGTGAATGATCATTGTGAGGTTGAAAAAAAGCAAAATGAGCCATTGAGTGAGAAAATACATTTAGAGTCATTAGAGAATCTCATTTGTATTGCATTTGTTCTCTTTTGCTCTTTTGGATCTTCTTTTGTTGTTATGAAAATGGTCATATTGAACAATTGCTCTTTTTCTTAGACCATGAGCAAGATTTTGGCTTTTCAGAAGCTTTTGGTGTGGATTAGAGCTTTTGTGGAAAACTTATTCTTTTTTTGGAGTTAGCTATGTTCCACATTTTACCAACATGGTCATACTCTCGTATTTCTCTTTAAAATGGACTATGTATGATTTTTGCAACTTCTTGCTTTTCTTTTCTTTTCAAAAACAAATTGAAATTCTTGTCTTTTGGGTGTTTTTCAATATCTCATTAAGGGGGAGATTGTGAGGCCATATAGAGATCACCCTATCGTGTATGGTGAGTATTTTACTTTGTTGTGTAAGTGTTATTGAAGATTGAAATTGGTTTTGGGAATCATTTTTTTGGAGTTGGTGTATGCCTCAAATCAGCCTGCAAAGGCGGTCTGATCGCTAGGGATGGCAATCGGGCGTGGCGGGTACGGGTAGTACTTGCCCATACCCATACTTGCGACCCCGATTTACGCCCACGGGTATACCCGCGAAGGACGACGGGTGAAGAACCTCGCCCATACTCGTCCCCCGTGGGTACTCGTCGCCCATGGGTATACCCGTTTACCCGCGAACCGTGAATCACCATATGAGAGTTAAACTAACATGTACATATAAGCAGTAGCTATTGTTAGGAAATATAATAGCTATCAAAAAAGTTTATAACAATCAATAGCAATTAGAGATATGCAAAAGTTTATAACAATCAATAGTAATTAGAGATATTGCTATGGCTGCGCCACCTATCAATCTATATCGTGGGTAAACGGGTGGGGCGGGTACGGGTGAAGCTTACCCATACCCGTACTTGTTTACCCGATGGATGGAGTGGTCCCCCCATTTTCATACCCGTGGGTAAAGAAAATATCCCATACCCAGCTCCATTAGGGTATTTACCCATGGGTATACGGGTAAACGGGCACAATTGCCATCCCTACTGACCGCTATGCACAAGTGGTATCAAATTTTTACAAACAGAATCAATCACACTTGGTGTCATGTATGCTCACAAGTGGTATCAAGTTTTTATAAATGGATTTAATCATGCTTGATATCGTTTAAGCTCATAAGTGGTATCAAATTTCTATAATTAGAATTAATTATACTTTATATCATTTATTTTCACAAGTGGAATATAATGTTATCATAAGTGGTATAAATGTCAAAGTGATATATGCTTTTCATGCAAAGATAAAATAACCACAAAATGTTAAAAGCACCTATTATGGAGAAAAGAAGAAATCTCTAATTCTTAGTGTTAGATGACATCAGAAGAAAAAGTTTACATAAAAAAGGAAGAGATGTGAAATGAGAAGAAAAACAAGATAGAGGAGAATCCTTTGTGTCAAAGGAGGAAAAAAATACCAAGAGGAACCTTTGTATAAGGAGTTTTTCTTTGAAAAAGCTTATGTAGTATTTTGTGCTTACTTAAACAAAAGGCCTAAAGTATTAATTTTGGGAAAACTATTTTACCTATTTTCCCAACAATGTATTATGGATCTTGAGAGTGTATGTGTTTAATTCGCATTTGCTTCATTGGTATTCTTGAAGTAAAACAATTAATGATATGGAAAATTAGTTTTTCAAAGCACCCATTTGGTCAAAAATCATAAATCTTGCTTAAAAGGCTAAAATATGTGGTTGAAGACCAGTCTTATCGAAGACCTATGTGGTCAAAGATCAGTATAGTTGAAAACCTGTGCAGTCGAAAATCGATGTGGTCGAAAACCAGTGTGGTCGAAGACCGGTGTGACCATGGTGGATAGATTGGCTCTATGTGAGCAGTCTGACCAGCATGCGGTAGTACCGGCTTGTGTGGTACAGTATGACCAGAGTTGCGGTACTACCGGGCATTAGTTGCCGGTACATTTTTTTCCAGAGTGACACCTTTTTAGGAGTCTTCTCCTCCCCTCGAAAACAGTAGTTCCCCAGTGTGGAGCGGTACTACCAGTAGTACCGGGCCATGGTTGGCGATAGTACCGAAATTGCTGTGTAACAGCTAGTTTTCTAACTGTTAAAAGGGGAGTGGTAGTATCGGTTGTTTGCTGGCGGTACTACTGGTTGTCCTATTTTTTTTATCTCCAACGGCTAGTTTCATTGTATGGGGTATAAATGCCCCCTTGTGGCCAGTTGAAGAGAAAATTGCTTGACTCCATTTCATTCCTTTGAGTTAATGTGAGATTCTCCTCTCAATTGTGCATATAGTACACCTTATGAGCAAGGAGAAAAGCTATAGATTACATGTGTTGCATCTAGAGGTGGATTTTGTATCCACTTGAGCTTTTGCATTCGTTGCACGTGATGAGAGTCAAGCAAGGGGCTTGACTTGTTACTCTTGGAGGTTACCGACTGCTAGACGGCGTTGGAGGCATCATGCGTGGTGATCTTCTCAAAGAAGGTTGTGAGAAGACCCGACGTATTCTGAAGGTTGGAACTCACCTACCCAGAGCGGAAAGAGCTACCACTAGTGAAATTGAGGGGGTTTGGCTTAATTCATGGAGCTGGTCCAATTCGGTTGGGCTTATCTCAACATAGACTAGGAGAGACCAGCAAGTATCCGAACACTACGGTAAAAAGAAACCGTGTCAATTGTTGTTTATTCTCTTATGCTCAATTTACATTCAAGCAATTTACATTTATAGAATTAACTTGGTTGTTTGTTATCATAGAATTACAAATATTTAACATAAACTTATGTTGTTGGTGCACTTAGGTGAACCTACTTGAATTAGGCCTTATTGTGCTAAACCAAATTGATTTACACTTGCACATTATAAACTTGGCTTTAGCCAAAGAAATTTTAAAACCGTCTATTCATCCCCTTCTAGTCGGCCTCCTTGATCTTACACCGGTAAGAACAGATCTGGAATTTAAGACAGATGTGTGAGGGTTGGGTCTGTAATAAGTGAAATTATCACAGATGATTTTTAATACAAACTGTCTATGATAACTTAATTATCATAGACAGGTTTTAATACAAACCATCTATAAATTATCACAGACGATTCTTGTTAAAAAATATTTGTGATACTTCACAGACGATGCTCAACATAAACCGTCTGTGATATTATCTTTTCGAATATGGTTTTTAGCGCAGGCAGCAACATAGACGGTCATTAAATCAAAACCATCTATAATTATATTTAATACTAATAGTTTTGGTCAATCATCTGTGATGATGTGTCTAGTATTAGCCTTTTTGAAGTAATGCCCTTGCCGGTGAGCAGCACACTAGAAGCCTCCCGTGCGGGCTTTGCTTCCAGCTGAAAGTCTCCTCTGTTTTCCATTCACTTGGTTCTTCCTTGAGCCAATGACAGGATGGCCCCAGCTGCCATACTCCCCATTAATTCCAAAAAAAATCCAGCAAAAATGGCAAGGAATATTCTCTCATTTTTCTTTTTTAGTATTTTCCTTTCTGATCGATTTCTAATCGCTCGTTCTCTGTCGTCCAAACTCTGAATCCAGTATTCAAGTTTCTAAATTCATATAAAATCCTAATATATCTTTTAGTACATATTTAATATTTTTTAATTTCTTTGCATTTATTTATTTGTGCTTTCTCATTTTACATGTAGAGCCCGACGTCATCGAAAATCCTATCGACTAGCAAGAAGAAACCCCAGCCACAGAAGGTAAGTCTTCCTTGATCATATTGAACCTAGTTTTATCAAAGTTATTTTACTATTTCAAATTTAAATGCATTGCTATTTCACATAAAAAAATAAATTGTCTTAAGGTTACTAGTTAATCCGACATTGTTATACCCTCATTTAATGTTGATATCCATGTACCATTGTTGCCTTACAACATCCTTGTCTCAGTATTAAGATTATATTGTTGTTTGATAATTTTAGAATGATAGAACTGCTTAGACAAGCTATTCAATCATTATAACCCTAGGGGTAGGAATAATGTTATCAAATCTCTAAGCAATTGTGTTTTATCAAGTGTTTGGCAATAGATATTACCGTTGATTTACAAAATAAAATAAAATAAAATGGTGAAAACCTATTTCAAACTTGGGTAGATGGTAAGATTGGATTAGTGTAGATTGAGCACGAGAACTTGTATCGTGAAAGTGTCGCCCTGGTTAATTAAGAACCGACGCTTATTATTGTCCAAACTGAGCACTACCGTACAACTACAAGTCTAAATGGGTATGACCCGGCCAATTAATTTACCATGTCTTAGATTAGATTCCACCAGATGACCGAATGTGGAGTGTCAGATAGCGGCATTGCCACACAACGCAAGAGGGGGCTTCTGACTTGGGCAGATTGAACCCATTTAGCGGTGAAACCTTAGCGGGTGGATTATAGTTGGGTTAGCGCATTATAAAGGCCTTGTCATGATCTCGCTACCGCACACTAAATAAAGTGTGTAAATCTAGTGGCAATATGAGGTGTCATATCTTGTAGGTAAAGCAGTACAACATCTATAGAGTGTAAAATTATCAGAATAGATGTGCCCATGGTCAAGGATGGACAATGTGCGCTTTCACATGGTAAATTTATCATTTTGATTTAAATGAGATTTTGGGAAGTCTAGGAGTGGTTGAAACTCTCAGGTGTTCACTCTAGTATATAGTGTTAGTCAGGTAGACAGAACCAGATTCATTGAACCTTGAGCCTTAATACTAGTGTTGGCAGCTAGATCCTTCTCTAGAAATTATCTAGTTTCATTTACTGCAATTACTTTGTTAAATTGATACTTTGAAAATTATATAATGGTAATTGAACTAAAAATGTTACTTTGTGCAAAAGAATAATATTAACCTTCCTTTGTTAAGCCTTGCATATAATTGCATTTCCCAAGACTTGCGGAGTACATTATGTACTCACTTTGCTATCTACAAAAACATCTTAGAGGAAGATGAAGACATAGAAGGATACTACGACGTGTGGCTTTGATGAAGGATTCTCACAATTCTAGGTTACGCTTTCCCAATCAACTGCCTATGATGTATTGTTGGGCTACCTTAGGAGTTTGTTTTATCTACTTCTGCTTTGAGTTTGTGAGGCTAGGAGGTCTTGTAACCTTATTTGTAACAAGTAGCCATGAGACCGATACTCTTTATTATTGCAATAAAGCATTGTTGGTTATGTAATAATTACTGTTTGAGTGTTTGCAATAGTTTTGATCTAGGATTAGTGTGGTAACACATAGAGGGTTCAGATTTGAAAATCCGGGCCCGACAAAGTAGAAGCACCAGTCTTGCTAGAAGGGGTTTGGGTAAAATTTACAGATCTAAAGACTGTGTTAGATCGCTCAAGGGTTTTACCCCAAACTTATCACTCTTGACAACTCTCACAACCTTAGGTGGGTGATTCTTAGAATACTCTTGAGAATTAAATGCTAAGCCTCTCTTTTTCATACTCACCTTAGATTGGTCCACTATCATGTTGAGGTTCTTCTACCTACTAAAAAAATCTCTAAAGGTTCTTTTAAAGGTAGTCATTCTCTTGGGCTAGGTTCTCACATGTGGTACACTCATTTATTTTGGTTGCCCTAGCATATCTCTTTATGGACAGCTACCTTAAACTTTAAAGCCTCAAGGTGAATTTCTAACTCTAGCTAACTACTCCTTATACTTGACTCTAAAAGCCTCATGCATCTCATATAAATCAGTCCCAATTTTAGCACAACATGCACAAGAAATAGAATAAGTTACCATCTTAGATACAGTTATGGATATGGATTTTTCAATTTTAGATTTCTCCTCTAGTGTCTTGTTAAGAGCATCAATGTTAATTGTGCGTTTAAGATAATTTTCATATAAGTTAGTCCTAGAATGAAGAAATATTTCAGTCATTTCTTTCATTTTATTTTTGCTATCCTCACAATAAGAATAACTATGATCAGGATTAAATTATGAAATTTCTTAGTAGCACTACCCAATTTCATTTCAAGCAAAGCACAATTTGAGCATGATTAAGAAATAACATATAAAGGAATCACATCTAAAGCAATATCATCTAAGAAATCATGTCATTACTTAACTTCAGAGAATCTAGTTCGTCTGGAGCATCTTTAAGTTGGTTAGCAACAGAGGAATAAGCAATTTTTAGATTAACTATTTTATCATACAAGGACAAGCAAGATTTAAAATTATCATTAAGATTAATTGATTTGAGCCTAACAACCTCTAGGTTCAAGTTGTCAATCATACTATCTTGATTCCAAATCATTTTGGCTTCTTTCTTTAGATGTTGTTCAGCGGCAACAAGAGCATGTTTCGTCGCTTTGTAGTATGGCGTATCTTGTCAGGATCATTGTAGGGCTCATCAAAGAAGGAGTCAACATCGTTGCTGCCCTTCACTATGAAACACATACTGGTGAAGTCTTAGGCCTTCTTCTTGCCGTAGGAGTCATCCTTATCGTCCTCCATCCCCGAGTCCACATCACTCATATCGACATTTCTCAAGAGCGACAAGGACCCGGTTGACGAACTTGCGGTAGTGGTGCTTCTTGGCCTTGACGTCTCGAGCTTGAGGATGCCTTTGAATGTCCTTCTCCTCACTGCCCTTCAGCTTGGGGCACTTGGCCCAAATGTTGTTTGGCTCACCACACTCAAAGCAAGTGGCAAGGCCATCTCTCCTCTTGTTCCTCACCTTGTTGTAGGCTCTAGTGAATTTTATGGATAGAAGGGCTAAATTATCCTCAGATAGTCTCTCTAGCTGCTCATCACTCAATGAGTGCAAGACGGACAAAAATATTCGAAATGAGCCAAAATCCAAGGAATCAAAAGAGCTACTTTGAGAAGTGTCAACCACAAGTGCCATCGACTCTATCTTGGAGAGACGTAAAATGAAGTCAATCTCATATGTTTTCAACCTCAAATAGAGTTTATCCATAGTAAACTTACGACAATGTTGTCATTAATGAAAGTGATCTTCATCCCCAAACACTCACATCAAGTGTACTCAACAGCTGGCGTGCATTTTCAGACTCAAAACACAAGACCAATGACTCACAAATTATGAATGATCTTGAAAAAGCATCCCCACAACTCATCCAAAACCAGGTTTTTGCTCGATCTTTGAGTGCTCTTTTTTAGTTGGTTCTGTCACACTTTCTTGATCATGGTAGAGCTCGTATGGTAATCAATGAGGGTCTTCTAGATCTCATAAGCCAACCTCAAGTAAGTGACACGCTCAAACTCAGATCGACAAAGCCTTTGAATTAAGAAATTTCGAGCCTTGCTGTTTGCCTCTATATCAGGTGTGATCACCTCATCATTGGCAGTACCGTATAAGGATTTTTGACTTTAATCCAAATTATGTGCCCTTGAGACTGCTAGGGCACCGTCGGTCAGACTGCACCTTAATAGCTGGTCGTCATACCACTCTGGCTCTAAAGATTTTCTCTCCTTGGTTCTTAAGGTTATTGCTTTGGTCTAGGCTTTCAACTCTAATCGTAGTTCTGTAGGTACTGAAGTGAAGAGTTTCAGAATACTTGAGGAAAATTTATGCAAGGCTCAGAATACTTGAGGAAAATTTATACAAGGTACTATTCCCTCTATTGTCATTCGGTCCTATGCTAGGACACAACAAAGGGAAGAGCAAAAAAAGGGAGTTACTACATGTGGCCCATGCTTTGAGATTTGTGTGCTGCAAGGTGGCAAAAGCTGTTGTTTTTTTTCTCGGGAAGGATAAATCTCGGTATAATGTAAGACAAATGCTACTAGCTTGCTTGCTATTTGCTGTTAGTGGAACGTTGCATGGGATTGAACTATCCAATTTGATACGGGCGCTGGATTCGGCGTTTGGAATATTCATAAAGGCCAGTCCGGCCGTCCATATTGATCCTGTCCATACAGGATCAACACATTTCGCTGTTGATAGGCTTAAGATAAACACCTCTTTGGCACAAATGATGACGAGAGAACAGAGCTCTTCCACGTCGTCTTATCAACATACCACGTAGACGTCGCATCATGCATGCAAAGTACCTGAATGGATATGATTAACCCCACCAAAACCGAACCCATAGAAACATCAGAACCCCACCACCATGCATCTACGTACAAATTACAATTAATGTCGATCGACTACAAACTACAGTACGTACTGGCCTGTCGTATATGTTGTACATATAAGTGGTTCTCAATTATAGTTTGGATTCCCTTAAAAAAAATACCTATATATCACATGACTGTTTCTTTACCTAAAAGCAACATTTTTCTAACCATCGGACGAACAATCAATGATCCAAATCATCATTTACCCACCCTATACAAAAACACACTCACCCTAAACTTTAACTCCTCAATCTCACTCCTAGCCGCTGCTACCACTACCCCTCGGCCCCACCTCCTCTTCCTCTGCCAACGCTGCTCGCTACCCCCTTATACCCCATCTTCAGCAGTTTCTACCATCGGATCTGCCACTACCTCCGCCGCCACCTAATTGCTAGTCGATTATCATGGCTCCCATCCACCCATCACCCTCCTCCGACCATAGCCACCGCAACCTCATCAAACCATCGCTGCCGCCGCCCACCGCCAAGATGATACCGTCGCCCCCTCCCTCTAGAGCCAGCCCCGATGAACCCAAACCCTAATTCGACGACCCCCGCCCTAACTCGCTGCCACCGCCACCGAAGAAGACGACAATCCCATCTATTGGAGCATGAATCTCCAAACAAATTGCAAGATGAGAATTCGATTGATTTCACCAAAATTTTCATTTGACATATTTTTAGCAGTTCCGAGAAAAACTATAGTTCGGATCATTGATTCAAACTTCGGAGCTAGCATGATTTCCATGCGGCGTTGTAAGAAGACTGGGAGTGCTTAAACAAAAAAGGACGGTGGCGATTTACTTGTAAATCAGATTCAACGTCTAAAATGCATGTGGTGATGTAGGTTGGGCTGTACTTCACTCTTATGCAAACATGGATTGCCATGGTTTGTCTTTAGCTGGATCCAACGGCTAAAACATTCTGTGATGATGTGGCTCAATGGAAATTCAAGCTTTGGGACCAACTTCTCGAGTCTATATGTCTATTTCTGTTATTATTAAAACATTTGAAAAAACCAACATATTCGCTCGCAAATGCTAGAAATTCCCAAATTAATTAGAGAACAAAAAGAAATATCTACACTGCTTATTTTGGTGTGTCCAAATTATAACAGACGATATTACTCATATATATATTATAACTATTACGGCTGTATAAGACACATAGCTCTATTTTCAATAATAAGCATTAAATTTGTATAGCACATACAAGTCTATTTTCAAATAAAAGAATAGTGATTTGTGGTATCTAGATATGCAATTACGTTGAAAATTGAAGCCACCACGCTTGCTCTGAAGGAAATCGGTGGAAAGAGAAAAATATGTACACCATCACTCTGATGTGCCTAGATTATAATGGTGCAGATTAATTAGATATAAATTAAATATAATAGCTATAGATTTTTACAGTTGTATAGAGTACACAATTATATTTTTATCATAAGTACAAAAGCTGTATAACAAGTAAAACTCAATTTTTCAAGGTAAACATATGGATTGTAGTATCTAGCCACACAATTACATGGAAAATTCAAAATATATATGATTTTAGAAGAGTCGTATGTATCAAAAAAATATTGTATACAGCTGATAACTAACACCCACTACAACCATAACCATCTTCAAGAATCAAGATTAATTAGCTAGTCAGAGATAATATAAGGTATATGCTACCTCAGTCAATCTAGCTAGGTATCTAATATTGTGCCTTTATGATATATTAGTAATGTGCCCGTGCGTTGCAACAAAAATTCTTTGCACTTTCAAAAAATTTTGTGCAATGCACACCATATCTAAAGCATACAATATGCTCGAATACTCAGATCATTTCATCCAAAGCATACAAATTGGCCACACTTTCTAACTAACTCAAACTTAAAATTATTTCTAGTTTTGCAATGAGAAGGCCAGCATGTTCGAAAGTTTTTTGTAAGATTTAGATGCACATAAGTATTGCTTTTTGATTATAAACCAAAACTTTGCACCACATATTATCTATGTTCTATAGCAAAGTAAGATGCTATGTTATACCATAACAATAACATAGCATGGAAACATTGGTATCATCGCCGCTGCCACTCTAATTACCATAATAATAACTTTGCATTCTTCTCCCATGTAGCCACACCTCAAGTTCAATTATCCTTCCATCAAGAATTTGTGTTAAAACTACATACAAGAGTGAAGAAAATCATACAAGGATGAGTTTTGTTGCAGCCAAATAGGGAGACAAAGTGTATCATTGATATAACTTCTCAAAAGAAATTCTTGACTTAAGGCATGCAATGGTAGGCATCAAAATTTAAGGAGAAAAGGCACAAATTTACTTTCCTGGATAGTGACATGTCATATTTCATCAAAAGGAGATCAAAATTATTTAGTTTGTTAACTTTGGCAACAAAACCTTGCCATATATTTGAATAAATAAACATCAAGTTACATAGCCATAAGAGCAAAAGTATATATAAGACACTTGCTTGACTGCCTCGTGGCTCCTTCAGCTTTCAGATATACAATTTCTTCTATGTCAAAATTTTGTTATTTAATATATTTCAATACAACCAAGAAAATAAATAAAATGTGAAATGCACTTCTATTCCACATTCTATCCTGAGATTGGCAACCGCGCACGTGAATTAGGAAAGCAAGAACATGGAGTACTGCCATGAAATATGCAATGAGTCCCCTCTTTTCAATAAGTCTACTACAAGAATCAATCATACTAAGTTTGTACGTAATTAATGATGGGACTTGCATGCATATTGTGACACACCAAAGTACGATATAAACAAAATATAGCTCATGTAGCTGAAGTTTCAGTTTAAAAAAATTCTTTTCTTTTTTGTGAGAGGCATCTTAAAATTTTGACTGGATACCAATTTAGTAAAACATTGTAATGTTCCAAGTTCAAGAACTTGACTAAATGAAAATACAACTAAATTTAGCTCCCTCACTCTTGCATTTTCTTCTCCTTCTTGGAGGATTTGAGGACATACTAATTCTCCTGGCTCTCCACATCACTTGCTGATAGTTCTTGCCAACTGTACAACCTAAATTTCTTAGAACAAAGCTAGAGCTAAGATAAGCATGATGCAATCGTAGGAAAAGGCATGGGATTTCATTGTTCTACTACCATCAGAGCAAGGAATTAGGCACAAGCACTGGGAGAGACTAGGGCTATACTATTCATTACATACGGGTGGAGAGATGGAGACATGGTACCATCGACTGGATACCTGTTGTCGGCAGCATGAACAACACCAGTAGCATGCACAACACTGCCCCTAAGATGAGGCCGCCGTCCATATCCTCCATCTCCTATCTCTCCACTTTTGTTGACCTCTCTCCACAGCTTGTGAAATCAAAACATTGCAGACATCTTGTTCGGCTGCGCCGCCACATGCCATCGACCTCTAGCTCCAGTGTTGTGCGCACACTGTTGACTCGCACTAGTTAGTTGCCTCGAAGTCCATGGCACCACCGCTGCTGAACTCCCATCAAGATCCCTTGGGTTTCGTAACTCCCATCGAGCCACCGCCACGACTGATTTTCATCTCGATGATGCCATTTGCATGCTCATCTATGAGGGGGATGCGGATGCCATCACTATGCACCTCGATGCCTACAACGCCATCGCCACCCGTCTCAATGACTCCAAGTTTGATTCCACCTCCTTTTCTGCTTCGCGCTGCACCTCCTCACGTCATCCTCTTCGCGTGTACTCACTGACCATGACAATCACACCGTGGCGCACAGTTGGGACATGGGAGTGGAGGAGAGAACGAGAGAGGTGTAATGGGGATTGGGGAAGAAAGAAGAATAGGGGAAGGAGATCATGGGTGGGAGTTAGTTGGGAGATGCCGAGACCGGGATGGTGGGAGGGTTGGTGCTATTGAACTGATGGAGTGGGCATTTGTTGGTGCTTTGGTTTTCGTGTTTTCCCTGAGGCAAGCGGTTTTTTGCGTGAGGGTGCGTGGATAGGAGAAGCGCGATATGTAAGGGGAGCAGTGGTGAACAGACAAACTCTTGTGGCCAGTTAGGTGAAGAATTTGACAAACTCTCGTAGCCAGATGAATGAACAAGCCAAGTGAACACATTTTTGGAGAGGCGGTTTGATTGTGTTGGAGAGAGGAGGGGAGGTGCACGTGATGGATGACCTAGATCCTATCTCGTGGCTAAATAGAGGGGAGAAAGTCCATACGACCACTAATTCATATTTTTAAGTAGTAGAGATAGAGATATATCTCGCGATCACTAAATGTTAGCTTTGGCGTCAATGCGCAAACAAGCGTTCGACAGGATAACTAGGGCGCTGCACTACCTACAATAAACTAATGCTTCAGGATGCCCACTATTAACCGCCAGCCCTGGACTTATCTGCATGGTTCCCAAGTGCGCGATGCAGGTCGTTGCGATGCCGAAGCGACCCCCACTACCTTTTCCGTCTTCTCTAACGATGATTATTTGAGCTACGATAAAACTTTAATTTGATGATTATTTAAGCTACGATTTGTTAACGTCGACATCGATCCAACCGATTGATTTCCTAGCTGCTTCGTCACCTGGACCGACCTGTGTGTATATAAGGGTGTGCCAGTGCATGCGTTTGACTATCACACCACACTAGCTTGTACGATAAATATCTCAAAAAAATTGTTAGCTACGCATAGACTTGCAGCTAATTGAAATCTAGTTGTGTAGTTCATGCATATGGCTTCTTCAAGGATGGCAATTGCGGCCATGGTGCTACTCTTGGTTTGCACTCCTGATCTCGCTTGGACGCCGGGAGCGGTAAGGATGATGCATAGAGGTGAGGATGTGGTGGTTAATGGAGGAGGAGGTCGCCATGGCGGCGGCAATGTGGAGCAGCAGCAGCGCGGGTTCACTGGCCGCCGGCCGAGGCTCGCGTCGTTCACGCGGCGTAGTTCTGTCGCGCCGCCGTCGGGACAGGTCGGCGGAGACAGCACGAAGAGGGAGGTGCCCGGCGGGCCCGACCCAATCCACCACGGCGGCATGCCGACATCGTCGGCTGCTCCGTAGAGAGGAATCGAAGTGATGGTGTGCTCCTGCGAGGGTGTGCGTGCACACGTACGTTAGGCTGGTCGCAACAATATTACCTTCATAAATCGTCTTGTATTTGTTCAACCGGCAGCTAGCTTAATTTGTAGCGTTGAACACGTCGAATAAATTTGTTGCAGTGAAACGCATGGTTAATTTATCATTGAGAGCGCACGCATGGATTCAGCTATATTGAATGATTGATGTTATTCGTAGGGAAATATGTTTGTTTGTGACATATTGTCTGCCTGGCTAATGACTAGAATTCAATTACCACCGCTTAACCAGGTTGGGTGAAAGATTTATTAATTTGATGCTCATTTTCTTTGGGCGATATGAACCGTGAAGTGCATGGGATTAACGTGCAGTTTGTAGGTACGCACCTGCGTGACAATGGTGTTTCAATGCGTGCGTGCATGCACGATGTCGCCAAACACCGAAACACGTAAAGCGTGCGAAGAAAGTTAAATGAGCGCATGATCACAAAAAGAACGGAAAAGAAAAAAAAAACAGTCGAAAGAGCCCCAGCCTGGCCGGGTATAAGTCAGGTTGGGCTTCTGTAGATCCACGTTGCGCTCGAGACAGCCCTAGTGGCGCTCGGATATTGAACAGCCTGGTCAGGCCTTCGTAGTCTTCTTCTGCCTAGTTTAGCCAGGGTATGTTCGGACTTGGAGCGCACATTACAGATGTATTGATTTGAGTAGTGGCAAAATCTAACACGCGACTATGCGCGCGTTAATCTTACAGCTACCCCACTACTACTGTTCCTAGGAGATGGTAGCCGCCGTTAGAGGTTAGGGTTCACCGGGGTTAGGAATGAGTTCACCGGGACCCTAGAGCATAGAGGGTGGGGAGACGACGCCCAACGGTGTGCAACTACAGCGGCGATGACACCGTCGGCCGTGGGTTCAGAGCAGTGGCGGATCCATGATTTAAATATGCCCCGGCCTAAATTTAAACTAAGTAGTAATCTAGTATATCATAAATCTAGAACTATATTAGGATATTACAAAAAAATATATCACAAATGCATCATTGATATGAAAATTTTGCTTAATGCTCAATATTTGAAGAGTTCAAGTTTTCCACACAAATCATAATAAAGAAAGTATATAAAATCATACATAATGTAACATAATAAAGATACGTCAAGACCTCAAATCCTAAATAGAGATTTGCTCACTATCCTATGCGATTAGCCATCATTTCCTCATCAATAGTAGGACAAGAACCAGAACCTACAAAGACAGCATAAAAAATAGAATAAAATATGCATATAGATAAATTCAAAGAGCATAAATATTACATTTGAAATAAACTAACTTACCACTTGCACGAGAAAGTTATTTCTTGCGTGACCTTATCCATTGAAAACACTCTAAAATATTCTCATCTTTAATACTTACAAATGCATCTCGCTCAATATAGCATACCATGCTATGATTAATCCACTCATCATTCATCTTATTTCGTAAATTAGTCTTAATGATGTTATGGGCTGATTTTGTAATTTATATCCTTAAACCTTAATAGTTAATTCCTAAATAGCAAATATAAAACATTAAATATATATCATTTCACCTAATCATTCATACTAATTTCAAAACATAAAAATAATTTTTCTTACTGTTTTACCTACTCCACAGCACAGCCTCGGTCACTGAATCCTTACTGTTTTACCTACTCCACAGCACAGCTTCGGTCACTGAATCGATCATCGCTTGGTCGTTACTCGTTTATTAAATGCATCGCCTCGGTCGGGCCCTCGGCCATTCCGCATTTCATCCCCATTCCCCACTCCCCAGCACATCTTGGCGTCTCCCCGTCTCGTCTCACTCTCAACTCCGCAGCTCCGATGCTCCCTGTCATGCTCGCCGGCTCATCGCTCGCCTGGCGCTCGCCGTGCTCGGGGCTCGGCTGCGGCCTGCGGGTCCACGAAGCGAGGGGCGAAGGTCGGAGGCCGGAGGGCAGAGCGCGGAGTGGCGGAGGCGCAGCCACACAGGTCCACGACCACGGCTCCACGAGCAGCGGCGCAGGCAAGGGCGGTGGCCGGCGGTGGAGGCGCGAGCGGTGCAAGCGGCGGTGGCGGTGGGGCGCGCCGACCGCGGCGTCGCTGCGTGCCTGCGTCCGCGTCAGGAGCGAGGGGTGAGGGCGGCGGCCGACGGTGGAGGCGCGCGCAACGGCGCAGGCAAGGCGGCGGTTGGCGGTGGGGGCTCGTGCAGGAGAGGACTGGCTCAGATCTGATTTTGGCAGCTGAGGCCGGGGTTGGGGTTAGGGTTTTCTCTAGTTCTGTTGGTCTTGGTGGATGACTTATGTATGGGCTGCTATGGGCTGATTTGTCTGTTGTGGGCCGAGTTGTTGTTTGGGCTGTCAGGCCGATAAATTTGAGGCCTCGGGCTGGGCTGCCTTGCTAATAATTTTTTGGGTATATATTAGAGAGGGATAGTATTAATGGTATTACTGGGCCTCGGGCTATAGCCTACCCAGCCCGAGGCCCAGTTCCGCCCCTGGTTCGGAGGAGGACGGTGGGCGACAGAGGCAGGCGTGATAGCAAAGACAACGACAAGTAAGGGTGGGCAGGGAGTGCAGGCAAAGCGGCATGCCAACGGTGAGGCACCGTCGGCCGCGGGTGGTGTCGATGAGTGGTGGTAGGGGAGGCGTGGCAGGCAGTGATGGTGTCGGGGGCAGCACTGGGAGCCGCAAGGAGGTGGGCTGGTAGGGCAGGGGTGGCGGTTGAAGGGTATGCCGAAAGGAAGGAAGACAGGCTTAACGATGGCCATCAAAGCTGGTGGTCAAGGGGGAACCGAAGGTAGAGAAGATGACTGGCGGGGGTGGCAATTGAGGGTGGAGCTGGAGGTGGAGCCAAAGATGGCAGTGCCATGGGGGTAGCGCGATAGCGCTAATGCACTCTCAAAAGCGCAATAGCAATGTCATTGAGTATTTGATCCATCCAGATTATGGTGGTGTGCAACAATGCAAGCGGACACACCACGGCCGCCTCCCCCTTTAAGCTTTCCAAAAAAAAAGACTTTTGAATCATTTTAAAATGGAAACAGAAAACTTTCAATAGGGGTTGCATTTCTTTTCATAACGGTTGTATTTTTTTCGTGTTGCTTTGTTGCATTATTCTGTGAGGTAGCATATTTTCAAAATCGTCTGTAACTTTGCTAAGTTAATTACAAACATCTCTACGATAGCAGACATCTCTAACTATGAGAAAAAATTATTATAGCCTAATAGAAGTATATGTAACTTTAGTAATAGGAAAAGCAGAGGGATTGTGTTGGACCATGTTGACAGGTCAGGAATATAGTGATGATAAATAATTGATATTTGGGTTGCATTCAAATTTACATTTTTGAAAGTTTCAATCGATACATTATGGTAAATCTGGAATTGCTGGAATACTCAGATTAAGTAGTCTGATCGCTCTATATTGGGTGGTATGACTGGCAGGCTTCGACCACGGATGGTAGTCAGTGGTCAGATCAACCATGGAAAGTCCGATCGGCAAATCAACCATGGAAGAACGACCACGGTAGGTCAATCATGGCAGAACAACCACGGTTGAACGCCTGCGGCAGAACAACCATGGCTGGTCGACCATGCCTGGTCAATGATCGTAAGGTACAATAAACCAGTCGTAAGCTACAGTCTAAAATCATAAGCTACAGTACCTGGTCGGTGATAGTAGCTACAGTACCTGTTAATGGTCGGTGCTATAGTGACTGATTGATGGTTGGTTGTCGTATGCTTCAAGCACTATAATTCTTGTGACTTTCAAATATCCAGAATACTCATAATCTTTGAGTATTCGTGTTGGGCCAGAGGCATGACCGGCCAATGTATGGCAGTCAGACTAGTCTTACTAAGTGGTATGAGGTTGATTTTTGGAAAGCATGTATATTGAGGTTGTGGATGATTTGGTTTGTATTTATGGATGGACAAGGGTGTGTTATGCATGTGTGGATTGATGTCGATCAAGTCGGAGAGAACTTGTGCCGTAAAAAAGTTCTTTGGTCTTTGCATGTCCAGGTTGGATGTGAAGATGGTCATGGTTGGTGATAAATCTAAGATCCAGGCGATCAAGAATGTCATGAGGTGGTCGAATTCACGCTGGAGCATGTGGAGATCAAAGGTGGACAATGCGTGAAAAAGCTGCAGGAGGTACGGTCCTGGAGGCTTCGACACGTGATGAGTTGGAAGGAGTTATGAAAGATGTCCATAGCTGAAAGGTTTAGAGATTTTAGAAAACCCATGTTTTCAAGGGTTTTGGGTCCCTTGATTTTTGGAATCATATAGGATTTCGTATCCGTGTTGATAAGAACACGGTTTGGGGTTCTAGCGTATAAAAGAAGGGAGAGGTTAAGGGTTAACCTACGGCTTTGGTGGCTTTTGAGGAGAAAGATTTGAAGAGTTTTTGTGCTATGGTTTGAGGGGTGCTGTAAGGGTACTTTGTAGCCATAGATCATGATTCGGAAATAAAGATCAGATGTATTCCAAAAAAGAGTTGGTACCAACTGTGTGTTTTCTGGGCGTTGTCTTCGTCTTATTCTCGTTACAAGCACGTAGTGCGTGGCGCATAGTGTTCCCCTGTCGACTTCACTTTCCTCGATCATGTGCCGAGTCATCCACTCGATCACCACCAACACATCGGTAGGGAGAACAGACTAGAGCTTGTCAACTGAAAGGCGTAGATTTCTCGAAGGCACAAGTGATCGATAGGTTTTGCTCCCAGTGTTGAAGATTTTAAGTGTGTGCAAACTGGTCGAAGATCAAAGTATGAAGCAGTCTTAGTTTATGACTGGTAAGGAGCCTTCAATAGTTGAGCGATCGAGTGAGCGGTCGAATGCTAATCGGTTAAAAGTTTCATCGAGCACTAAGAGATTCTAAAAGGCGAAGACAATCATTCACCCCTCTGTGATTGATGTATTCAGTCCCACAAGTGGTATCAAAGTAGGTTTCTATGGCATCAGAGAGGCTGCTACGTTGCGCCCCCTCCCAGCGGACATTTTCTTCATCCCTTCTCTCTTTCCGTTGCGCGGCCGAGCTGTCTCCACGTCGTCCCCTTCCTCCGCGCCTCCTTTCCTCCGCCTCACCTCGGAAACGCTGGACAACGTCGCCACTCCCCATTGGTCGGCCGCGTTAAGAACTCTGCCCCGCTCTCTTTTTCTTCACCGCACTGCCGCCGGCTCTCTTTTTCCTCCCCGCGTTGCCTGAGCCGTCCCTCCAGGAGGATGGATCGAGTCCCCTGCCCTCCCTCGAGCGGCACAGCGGCATCATGCCCTTCTCTGCACCTCCGCTGCTTGCCGAGGGGACTGTGCAGGCGGGTCTCCCGGTGCCAGCTCCAACCGCGCAACTACAAAGGCAGCCGAGTTCACCAAACCCTTCCTCGCACCTCCCTTTTACTTCCCCCCAGAGCAATCGGCTTCCCTTCCCTTCTCCTCGCCGGAATCCCCTCTCTTCCTCAAGTCCGGCCGCCGAGCCATCTCCCTAACCGCACCACCATTTCTCGATTCCTGACATCCACACCCTCTCCGTGACGTCGTGAAGTCAACCGTGAGGTCGGCCGAGCCTCCCCGGCCCTGTAGCTCGCCGGCGACGACCTCCTCCTTGGGCCACCGCCACCGCACGCCGCCGGCCCTACTCCGGTGACTCCCGACCGTCGCCGCCAACTCCATCATCTTCACGAGGACGCAAGGGTTCCATTTTGCCCACCACCCGAGCCTCCCCGGTCCCTCCACGCTGACGAGCCCGCCGCCGAAGCCTTCCCCTGTTCCGGCTCTCTCTGCCCAGCCTCTGCTAGTACGTACCTCAAAAGGTAATAGTCGCCTGTATAAGTAAGCAACGATTGAGAGGTTCTCCTGGCTATCAGCGTCGGTGCTAGAACACGCCCAGGCAGCGCGCGTTCGAGCCCGCTCCGCCGCGCCGGGTGGTTTTATTTTTGGGTGTTTAATTTTTGCTATTTTGCTGTGCATCAGAGGATCCAGCTGACAGTGAGTATCCATGTGTGCACATATGAGCTTGGATAATAAATAACTTTGTTTAAACCTTTAGCAAATAAATAGGATGAATGATTAAACATAAATTAAAATGGCACATGAAATAGCAAAGATCTTGTATTTAGACCTTGAGTATTAATCTTTACAGATTGCAACTTAGGGTATTTAGGGACTCTTGAGTATGGATATATATCATGTGTTAGAAGGTAGCACTTGGATATGGATGTAGCATGAGTAGTTATTCTAGCTTCTTGTCAAAAGAGAGGATTTAGTAATAGTGTGACTAGGGGAGAATATCACATGAAATAATGACCCATCAATTAAAGGGTATAGAAATCAACCGTTAGCAAGATAGGCTATTAGATATTATCACTAACCCAGATCATGACATCGAAATAAAATTATGGAATGCAGAATGTTAAAATGAGTATGATTGAACTTTAGTTACTCAAAATGGGATTACAAGAGCACCAAAACAAATGAAACTAGAAAATTGGTATTGAATTTATTTGGGTCTTTTGGTGAATGTTTATTGGTTTGTTGATTGCCTTTTTCCTTTTTATCCAAATTTTCGCGCGCGTTAAAAATAGCTTAGGAAGCACAAGAGGAGGAGGCAGAGACAGCGGCACTAGAAGCTTCAGACAATCCAGAAAACACCCCCTGTGACCAAGGCGAGTCAATACTTTGATCATTTCGAACCTACATTTTCTGCAAATTATTTTGGTTTAAATTATCAAATTGCATGCTATTACTTTATATGCAAATACATGTTTAGTTTAATCTCCTAGTTATAGGCCTACTGTTCACATTGAATAATATTATCCTTCATTTGGAATATTTGAATGTGTGAACCTTGTCGCCCTAGCAAAAATTTATATTAGTAACCTTTCGAAAGTAAGTCTGTAATTATATGCCATGCTTAGCATTGTTTAGATTCTCATGGGCGCGAAAGCGCCCAACATCACTTTTAATCCTGAGAAAAATTAGTTGGGCAGTCATGGTGGTAATGACTGGTGTATGTTGGATATAGTTATTTTATATTCCCAAAAAACCTCGAATTGCTTAATTACAGGCGGATGGTTCGGGGTATGGTGCGTGTGTGCAGAGTGTGGTTTGTGGTAGAACCGCCAGATACCACTAAGGACCGAATCTTGTCTTGTCAACCCATGTAAACAAAGACAACCACAAGTCAGAAATACAACTTGGCTAAGTAGACTTATCGAAACCCCGGACTCATCTCACCGGTAGAGGATAGAAGTGTTAAGCTATGGCAAGGGGGCCTGAAGGGACACCAGTGGAGGGTGAAGTTTGCCCAGCTGTCCTAACGTTGCAGGGAGTGGAGCTCGGCTGCGTTAGTGGCTGTGGGGAACATCCCGCGCATAGATGGGACCCACCGCAAGTGGGAGAAGCCCATAAAGTGAGATGAGAAAAGGGACTAGATACTTTAAAAAGTCACTGTGATGGTCGGCTCAACCACACTTCTAAGGAATCGTGTGGGGCAATGGGTTGATTGTCTCTTGTGGTGAAAGTGTACAAACTCTGCAGAGTCAAAACTATTCGAATAGCCGTGCCCACGGTCAAGGGCGGACATGGGAGCTTAACTAGATATAGTTCTGTTTCAAAATATTTGAAAATGGGAATGGGAACTGGTAGGGCAAAGGATCGCCCTAATTTGAGTTTTCCTGGGTGTCGTCCCAGTGGTACGGTAAGTGGCTATAACACTGAAGAATGTTATATGGTGCAGATTCCATGTAACGGTGGATGGAATTTGGGTCAATATTAAATTTAGCTCTAGGCATCATACTAAGTCATTTAAAATCTGCCAGGTCATAGGACTTTTAGTATAATATTTCAATGCAGTTTTGGCAAAACAAAATAACCTGAACCTTCCATTGTTAAGACTTGCATACTATCTGTTGCATACTGTGTGTTGACTCGCAGAGCACGGGGTCGGAGTGCTCACGCTCGCTTTTGCGACACAATACAGAAACAGGATCGCAAGATCACTATGCTTACGAAGGCACCCCTGCCACTGAAGGAAGATCCAACGAAGGAGATTAGGACGTAGGCTTCGTTTTGCTAGCCATGGACAAGTAGACCAGATGGCTTTGTGTGCACGTATATTCCGGAATCCCGGTAATATATATTGCACACATTACCCTTCCAGTCGCTTGCCTGTGGATTTGGGCTTACTTTTGCTACTGTTTCCGCTGTATGACTGTAATGATGATATTTGGCCAAAGCGGCCTTTTGTAAACTGTCACCCGATGTGGTGTATTTCAACTTCTGTAATATTACTATGCGATGTATGACATGATCCAGCTATGTACCTGTGTGCACTAACTACTGATCCAGGGATTAGTGCAATAAAACACAGTAGATTCGGATTGAAAAATCCGGGTTTGACAGCGCTGGTATCAGAGCATACGACTGTAGGGTAAAAGCCTTAGAATGGTCGTTAGAAGGGTCTTAGGGATTTAATTTTAAACCTCTACAAAAAGGAACTTCTAAAAATATAAAGTATTATTGCTGTTCGTATCCTTCTTAGATCTGTTCTAGTCTACTTTTCAGTTGATTATTTTTAAAAGTTACTAACGTAAGTATTGTAAACTGCAGATGGCAGGAGCCGCCGCCGAGGGGCACTGGGACTTTTTAGCCCATGGCGTGAGGGAGGGAGAGTTTGCGAGCCTGCTTCGCAGACTTCTCCACTACTTGGGCTACAAGAAGCCGCCCATTTACAGGGGCAAGAGGACCAGAGTTGGAGCAGACGAGTCTTGGCTTATGGAGGTCTACACCGATGCCAAGGACGAGAGGGACCCTCCTCACGTTTTCCCGGCCATCCATAGGAGGGGCACCGCTACCGTAGCGCTCCAGGACGCAGCCCGTTTGGCTGTGGCCCGCCTCTGCGATCTTCAGGGACTCGCACTTCGGAGGACTCCTTTTTGCTACTACCTGCTGCGCCGAGAGGGCGACCGCTTCGACGAGATCCTCATCCCCGATATGGAGGACGACCCGAGGCTGACACACCAGGTGGACCTCACCCGGGCTCTGGGGACGATCCACGTCAGGGCTCAGGAGGAGATCACGGCACTGCGTGAGCGCTTGCACGCTATCCACAGTGAGGCAGAGTCCCTACGTGAGCGTCTTGTCGCGTGCGAGGCGGCCTTGGCGGAGGCCAAGGCAGAGGCGGCTACTGCACGTGCCCAGCAGACTCCTACACCAGCTACGGCCCCCGCACCACCTCCGCCACGCTCGGGGGGACTACGCACCAGACTTACCGCTCGTAGAGCGCACGCCCCGGGCCGCATCGCATCGCGCCGTGGAGAGGCCCGCCGTGGCCGCAGCCGTAGCCGCTCTCGCTCCCGCTCCGACATTGACCCCTCCGAGTTCAGTGGCAGTCGCTCCCGTTCCGAGTCGCCGGGCGATAGCCCCTCCAGCCCTAGTGTTGGACCCATGGAGGAGTAGGACGCTTGCAGTGTGTGGGCAACAGCGTAGTTGCAGGTTTCCTCAGTTGTGGTAGTATTACTTTTGCTAGTTTCTTAGTCCGGTGATGTATAATTATGAACTCTATGTGTATTATGTGGTATGTTTTGTAAGTCCAGCTTGGGTTAGAACTTTAAAAATGCTGGCTATGTGGTGTTGTATGTTTAATGCAGACTTTATGTTATGTGTGATCTTGTCATTGGCTTTGTTGGTTTTTGTTGCATGAAATGGTGTCTTTCTGTTAGCTGCCAAGTGTTAGTAATAAGTTACAGAACTATAACTGCAGATGGCCAGTCGAAGGACCACCCGGGCTCAGGCCAATACTAACCCGGCCGAGGTAGAATCCACATGTGGGGTTTTACCTGAAGGTCAAGGCAGAAACCAGGATCACGGCAATGACGACCTTCCAAATCCTCCAGAACACCCTACAATGGCACAAGTGATGGCCCAACAGACGCAATTACTACAGGCCATCTACCATGGTCAGCAGGGAAGCTCCAGCGGGCATGGGACTGACCTGGCCGACTTCCAGAGGACACGGCCACTGACTTTTGCCTCAGCTGACGAACCACTAGAAGCTGAGGATTGGCTTCGAGACACTGAAAGAAAGCTGCGGTTGGCTAAGATCGCAGAAGAAGATAAGGTGGTATTTGCAGCTCAACAACTTCAAGGTGCCGCAGCAGCATGGTGGGAGAATTACTTGGCTGCTAGAGGCCAAGAGGATGCCACCACTGGGAACAACGCCGAAGCTATCCCTTGGTCAGAATTCAAGACCGCTTTCAAGGCAAACTTCATCCCGGCAGGGGTGATGAGAATGAAGAAAAATGAGTTTCGCACTCTGAAGCAAGGGAGCATGTCAGTAAGTGAATACCTTACCAAGTTCACGCAGTTGGCTCGATATGCCCCAAAGGACGTGGAAGAAGAAGAAGAAAAGATTGATAGATTCTTTGAAGGGATGAGTAAGGAATTAAGGGTGCAGTTGATAATTCAAGATTTCACTAGCTTCCATCAAGTGGTGAATAAAGCTCTAATTCTGGAAAATGAAAAGAAGAGCATAGAAGCCAGCCGCAAGTGGAAATTGTCAGCCCCGCGCCCCCAAGGAAGGTTTATCCAGAAGTTCTTCAACAACCCCTCTTTCTCAAGGTTCAATTCATCCAGTGCTTCAGCGTCAGTATCCCGACCGGGTGGAAGTGCATCCCAAGCTCCGCGCATCGGAGGCCAGTACACTGGTATCAAACCTGCGGCTAACCTCAATTGTTATAGCTGCGGGGAAAAGGGACACTTTGCCAATAAATGCCCCAACAAGCAAAATGCTCCAGTTCGCAGTCAAGCCCCAGCCTACAACAAGGGACAACAGAGTTCTCAAGCCAGTAGGAATTCAGCAGCACCAAACCGTGGCCGAGTTAATCACATCACGGCTGAAGAAGCCCAGCAAGCTGTGGGAGTCCTCATGGGTACGTTTTCTGTCAAAACCAATCCGACACAAGTACTATTTGATTCAGGAGCTTCACATTCTTTTATATCCAAGGGGTATACTGATAAATTGGGGTTACCTGTCTATTCCTTAAAGAAACCATTGTTGCTTAGTTCGCCAGCTGGTCCAATTACCGCCACCTTAGTGTGCCCTGGGGTAGTGATTACCATGGAAAGATGTGACTTTCTAGCAGATTTAATAGTTTTACCCTCCTAGACCTTAGACATCATATTAGGGATGGATTGGCTAGCGAAATATGATGGGATCATAAGCTGTGCCACTAGGAAAGTCAAACTTACCAAGTGCCCTGGGTTAACAATAGAAGTGAGGGTGGATCGCCCGTACCGATGGGGCCGGGCAATCTACTATTGTGAAGATGTGCCATTAGAAGGGATGATAGTGGTACAAGATTACCCTGAGGTATTTCCTGAAGAACTGCCAGGTATGCCACCCGACAGAGATTTAGAGTTTGTCATTAACCTAAAGCCCGGTGCTGCTCCCATCTCTAAGAGGCCCTACAGAATGACTGTGGATGAGTTAGAAGAGTTAAAGAAACAACTACATGAGCTACAAGGCAAAGGATTTATTAGGCCGAGTTCCTCACCCTGGGGATCTCCGGTAATCTTTGTGAAAAAGAAGGATGGTACAGCCCGCATGTGTGTAGATTACAGGGCCTTAAATGAAGTGACCATCAAAAACAAGTACCCTCTACCCAGAATTGATGATCTATTTGACCAGCTTGGAGGGGCCACTATATTCTCCAAAATTGACTTGAGGTCGGGTTACCATCAGTTAAAGATCAGGCCGAGGATATTCCAAAGACTGCTTTCACCACAAGATATGGGTTGTATGAATTTACAGTCATGTCTTTTGGGTTAACAAATGCCCTAGCCTATTTTATGAATCTCATGAATAAGGTTTTCATGGAATACCTAGATAAGTTTGTGGTGGTATTCATTGATGATATTCTCATCTACTCCAAGACCGCAGAAGAGCATGCTGAGCATTTGCGCTTAGTATTAGAGAAATTGAAAGAACACCAGCTCTATGCTAAGTTTAGCAAATGTGAGTTTTGGCTATCGGATATCAGCTTCCTAGGCCATATAGTGTCGGCTGGGGGAGTAGCAGTGGACCCATCTAAGATTGCCGCTGTAATGGAATGGCAACAGCCCACCAGCGTCACGGAAGTGCGCAGTTTCCTCGGATTGGCAGGATACTACCGCAGATTCATTGAGGGATTCTCTCGAATTGCCAGGCCTCTGACACAGTTACTCAAGAAAGAGCAGAAATTTGAGTGGACCAAGGCTTGCGAGGAAAGTTTTCAAGAACTAAAGAAGAGGTTAACCTCCACCCCGGTGTTGGTTCTGCCAGATGTACGCAAGGACTTTGAGATATATTGTGATGCTTCACATCAAGGCCTTGGATGTGTGCTTATGCAAGAAGGCAAGGTGGTAGCTTATGCGTCAAGGCAGCTTCGCCCTCATGAAGTCAATTACCCAACTCACGATTTGGAACTGGCTTCAGTGGTGCATGCATTGAAAATTTGGATACACTACCTTATCGGGAATCATTGTGATATATACACTGATCACAAGAGTCTCAAGTACTTCTTCACGCAATCTCATCTCAACCTGAGGCAGAGAAGATGGCTGGAACTAATCAAGGATTACGATTTAAGTGTTCACTACCACCCCGGCAAGGCTAACGTGGTAGCTGACGCCTTGAGTCGTAAGGCATATAGCAACAACCTCATGGTTTTGGAGTAGCAGCCAGAGTTGTACAAGGAGCTAATGATACTAAACTTGGAGGTCGTGGAACAAGGCATCCTAGCAGCCATGGAAATCCAACCAAGCATAGAAGAGCGGATCATGGCCGCGCAGCAAGAAGATCCAACTGTGTTGAGACTAAAAAGATTGATGGAAGCAGGGAAGGCTCCCAGGATGACAGTTGATCATGAAGGTGCTCTACGATACGGGACACGTATCGTTGTGCCACATCAAAAGGATCTTAAAGAATTGATATTGAGAGAAGCTCATAGCTCTGCATACTCTCTTCACCCCGGGAGCACCAAGATGTACCACGACATGAAACAATTCTGCTGGTGGCCTCGCATGAAAAGAGACATAGCTGAACATGTAGCCTGCTGTGATGTATGTCAGCGAGTGAAGGCAGAACATCAGAGGCCCGCAGGGTTGCTACAACCATTGCAAGTGCCCCAATGGAAATGGGAAGAAGTCGGCATGGACTTTATAACTGGACTTCCTCGAACAAAATCCGGGTATGATTCCATATGGGTGGTAATAGACAGATTGACCAAGGTTGCACATTTCATCCCTGCTAAAACCACCTACAAGGGAGACAAGCTGGCAGAATTATATATGTCTCGCATCGTGAGTTTGCAGTGTACCCAAAGGATAGTCTCGCATCGAGGATCTCAATTTACCTCGCATTTCTGGGCTAGCCTACATGAAGCCCTTGGCACCCACTTGGATTTCAGCACCGCCTACCACCCTCAAACAGATGGGCAAACGGAGAGGGTAAACCAGATATTGGAAGACATGCTCCGAGCATGCGCTCTGGATTTCTCAAAAGAATGGGACAGATGCCTGCCCTATGCTGAGTTTGCTTACAATAATAGCTATCAAACCAGTCTTCAAATGTCCCCATTTGAAGCACTATATGGAAGAAAGTGCCGGACTCCCCTTCACTGGTCAGAAGTAGGAGAAGGTTATATCTTCGGGCCAGATACACTAAAACAGGCCGAAGAAAAGGTTCGCATAATCGAGACAGATCGCTAGCGGCTCACCCGCATAAAAGAGTTATGCGGATAAAAGGTGAAGGCCATTAAGTTTTGAAGTTGGGGACCATGTCTATCTAAAGATATCCCCATTACGGGGAGTTAAGCGATTCAAGGTTAAAGGCAAGCTTACCCCACGCTATGTCGGACCGTTTCCAATTGCGGCTGAGAAAGGTGAAGTTGCTTACCAACTGGAACTACCCCCAAACTTATCGGACATACACAACGTCTTCCACGTGTCCCAACTTAAGAAATGTCTACGAGTACCTGAGGATCAAACTCCACTGGAGACAATTGAGCTTGAAGAAGATTTAACTTACAAGGAGCGCCCGATCAAGATCTTGGACACTGTAGAAAAGAAGACGAGAACTCAAACCATCTGCATGTGCAGAGTGCCATGGAGTCATCACTCCAAGAAGGAAGCCACATGGGAGCTTTGATCATGACTAGTTCTAATTAATTTGCTATGCTAGAACTAAAATATGACATGACAGAATATTTTTACTAAATTGATTATAGATAATACTTTGCAATGTCCATCCAAAAGGATTAGCCTGATTGTGAATCTTGTTTTATATCTTGGCTATGAGGCTCATATGTTTCTTATTGCAATCTTTTTATGTACACTCAATTTAGCATATTATTAAAACAATAAGAAAGAGAAAGTTGAAAAGATGTATGCTTCAAACATGTCATGTGTAAACAAAAAGAAAGAGTACAAAAATGCACAAATAAAAAGAAGTATGCTTCAAGCATGCCACTATCTGAAAAAGTATGCTACAAACATGCTATCATGAAAAGAAGTATGCTACAATTATGCCACATGCTTAAGAACTAAGTATGGAGCAATAGATTGTTATACGAGACTGCTAGCTCATCTAGACTTAAAATTTTCTTCACTTTTAGGCTTTCTCTTTTCATCGTGATATCTCATTGTGATTTTTATAATTGATTTGATCATTGTTGAGATGCTTGTCGTTAATCTAAATTACTTAATCATACTAAAAACCTATTTTGACAGTGTTATGTGATATATGACTTTATATGATTTAGGTAGCTCTACTCAAAAAGATGGCTTGGTTAATTTATTGATTCAATACATAGTGACTTGGATAATCTACAAAGTTTCTAGATATTTAGTCTCATTGCTCCCTCTTAGAATTATTTTTTCTCTGAAGTTCTTGATAATTACATTGCCAAAGGGGGAGAAACATGGGAGAAAACAGGAGAGAATTCGAGAGATTTTGGAAACTTCGAGAAATTTGCTAAATTTGCTTATATTGTGTTGAGGGGGAGTTTTATGAGTTTTTGCTGAGAGTTTGCTGTTGTGGTTTGCCAAATTCTTTTCTCTGTAGCATCGAAACTTTCTTTTTGTAAATTTTGCTTTTCATTCAAAACTCATCTCATTTGAGAGATTTTAAGGTGTTGTCAATATATTCATCAAGGAGGCGATTATTGGACCATGTGAATAGGTCATAAATATAGTGATGATGAATAATTAACATTTAGTTTACATTGAAATTTGCGTTTATGAAAGTTTCGGCCCACTATGATAAATCTGGAATTACTAGAATACTTAGACTAATCAGTCTGACCACTTCGTGTTGGGTGGTTGTAACATCCTGAAATTTAAATTAGAAATGTATAAAGCTTTTGGATTAATTTTGCAATGTATTTCCATTTGCATTTGGAGTTAGAATGTTTTCCTAAAATTTGGCAAAAGGATTTAAGAGTTAAAAGGATCCAAAAAGGAACATATATGTTTGAATAGTAGAGATTTAAAAATCTAAATTAAGAATCTGAAAAGATGATCTATAAAATACAAGGAGAAAATTTTAATTAAGCATAAAATGTCATCTGCAAAGATAAGGGTATGGGAGGTAAAGTGGTAAGTAAATAAAAATGGGTCCACATATGAATACATATATACATATACACATGATGTTGGTAAAAAAAAAGGCACATTAGGCAAATAAATCAGTAAATAAAGAGCATAAATATTTGTATATAAAACTATAAGTATATGTGTATACATCCATGCACAAGTGTTGATAATAGTAATAAAAATAAAAATAAAAATAAAAAAAAGAAGAAGAAAATAGAGAAGGGGGGATCCAGACCGGGCCAGAGCCCAGCCCAACTCCCCGCTCGCCCCTTCTCTCAGCGCGGCCGCCGTCCACTCATTCTGCCCGAAGCGCCCCCTCCCAGCGGACATTTTCTTCATCCCTTCTCTCTTTCCGTTGCGCGGCCGAGCTGTCTCCACGTCGTCCCCTTCCTCCGCGCCTCCTTTCCTCCACCTCACCTCGGAAACGCTGGACAACGTCGCCACTCCCCATTGGTCGGCCGCGTCAAGAACTCTGCCCCGCTCTCTTTTTCTTCACCGCACTGCCGCCGGCTCTCTTTTTCCTCCCCGCGTTGCCTGAGCCGTCCCTCCAGGAGGATGGATCGAGTCCCCTGCCCTCCCTCGAGCAGCACAGCGGCATCATGCCCTTCTCTGCACCTCCGCTGCTTGCCGAGGGGACTGTGCAGGCGGGTCTCCCGGTGCCAGCTCCAACCGCGCAACTACAAAGGCAGCCGAGTTCACCAAACCCTTCCTCGCACCTCCCTTTTACTTCCCCCCAGAGCAATCGGCTTCCCTTCCCTTCTCCTCGCCGGAATCCCCTCTCTTCCTCAAGTCCGGCCGCCGAGCCATCTCCCTAACCGCACCACCATTTCTCGATTCCTGACATCCACACCCTCTCCGTGACGTCGTGAAGTCAACCGTGAGGTCGGCCGAGCCTCCCCGGCCCTGTAGCTCGCCGGCGACGACCTCCTCCTTGGGCCACCGCCACCGCACGCCGCCGGCCCTACTCCGGTGACTCCCGACCGTCGCCGCCAACTCCATCATCTTCACGAGGACGCAAGGGTTCCATTTTGCCCACCACCCGAGCCTCCCCGGTCCCTCCACGCTGACGAGCCCGCCGCCGAAGCCTTCCCCTGTTCCGGCTCTCTCTGCCCAGCCTCTGCTAGTACGTACCTCAAAAGGTAATAGTCGCCTGTATAAGTAAGCAACGATTGAGAGGTTCTCCTGGCTATCAGCGTCGGTGCTAGAACACGCCCAGGCAGCGCGCGTTCGAGCCCGCTCCGCCGCGCCGGGTGGTTTTATTTTTGGGTGTTTAATTTTTGCTATTTTCTTTGTGCATCGAGGATCCAGCTGACAGTGAGTATCCATGTGTGCACATATGAGCTTGGATAATAAATAACTTTGTTTAAACCTTTAGCAAATAAATAGGATGAATGATTAAACATAAATTAAAATGGCACATGAAATAGCAAAGATCTTGTATTTACACCTTGAGTATTAATCTTTACAGATTGCAACTTAGGGTATTTAGGGACTCTTGAGTATGGATATATATCATGTGTTAGAAGGTAGCACTTGGATATGGATGTAGCATGAGTAGTTATTCTAGCTTCTTGTCAAAAGAGAGGATTTAGTGATAGTGTGACTAGGGGAGAATGTCACATGAAATAATGACCCATCAATTAAAGGGTATAGAAATCAACCGTTAGCAAGATAGGCTATTAGATATTATCACTAACCCAGATCATGACATCGAAATAAAATTATGGAATGCAGAATGTTAAAATAAGTATGATTGAACTTTAGTTACTCAAAATGGGATTACAAGAGCACCAAAACAAATGAAACTAGAAAATTGGTATTGAATTTATTTGGGTCTTTTGGTGAATGTTTATTGGTTTGTTGATTGCCTTTTTCCTTTTTATCCAAATTTTCGTGCGCGTTAAAATTAGCTTACGAAGCACAAGAGGAGGAGGCAGAGACAGCGGCACTAGAAGCTTCAGACAATCCAGAAAACACCCCCTGTGACCAAGGCGAGTCAATACTTTGATCATTTCGAACCTACATTTTCTGCAAATTACTTTGGTTTAAATTATCAAATTGCATGCTATTACTTTATATGCAAATACATGTTAAGTTTAATCTCCTAGTTATATGCCTACTGTTTACATTGAATAATATTATCCTTCATTTGGAATATTTGAATGTGTGAACCTTGTCGCCCTAGCAAAAATTTATATTAGTAACCTTTCGAAAGTAAGTCTGTAATTATATGCCATGCTTAGCATTGTTTAGATTCTCATGGGCGCGAAAGCGCCCAAGCATCACTTTTAATCCTGAGAAAAATTAGTTGGGCAGTCATGGTGGTAATGACTGGTGTATGTTGGATATAGTTATTTTATATTCCCAAAAAACCTCGAATTGCTTAATTACCTGGGCGGATGGTTCGGGGGTATGGTGCAGGTGTCCACGAGAGTGTGGTTTGTGGTAGAACCGCCCAGATACCACTAAGGACCGAATCTTGTCTTGTCAACCCATGTAAAACAGTACAACCACAAGTCTGTAAAATACAACTTGGTTAAGTAGACTTATCGAAACCCCGGACTCATCTCACCGGTAGAGGATAGAAGTGTTAAGCTATGGCAAGGGGGCTGAAGGGACACCGGTGGAGGGTGAAGTTTGCCCACTGTCCTAACGTTGCGGGGAGTGGAGCCGGCTGCGTTAGTGGTCGTGGGGAATATCCCGCGCATAGATGGGACCCACCGCAAGTGGGAGAAGCCCATAAAGTGAGATGAGAAAAGGGACTAGATACTTTGAAAAGTCACTGTGATGGTCTGCTCAACCACACTTCTAAGGAATCGTGTGGGGCAATGGGTTGATTGTCTCTTGTGGTGAAAGTGTACAAACTCTGCAGAGTCAAAACTATTCGAATAGTCGTGCCCACGGTCAAGGGCGGACATGGGAGCTTAACTAGATATAGTTCTGTTTCAAAATGTTTGAAAATGGGAATGGGAACTGGTAGGGCAAAGGATCGCCCTAATTTGAGTTTTCCTGGGTGTCGTCCCAGTGGTACGGTAAGTGGCTATAACACTGAAGAATGTTATATGGTGCAGATTCCATGTAACGGTGGATGGAATTTGGGTCAATATTAAATTTAGCTCTAGGCATCATACTAAGTCATTTAAAATCTGCCAGGTCATAGGACTTTTAGTATAATATTTCAATGCAGTTTTGGCAAAACAAAATAACCTGAACCTTCCATTGTTAAGACTTGCATACTATCTATTGCATACTGTGTGTTGACTCGCGGAGCACAGGGTAGGAGTGCTCACGCTCGCTTTTGCGACACAATACAGAAACAGGATCGCAGGATCACTATGCTTACGAAGACACCCCTGCCACTGAAGGAAGATCCAACGAAGGAGATTAGGACGTAGGCTTCGTTTTGCTAGCCATGGACAAGTAGACCAGATGGCTTTGTGTGCACGTATATTCCGGAATCCCGGTAATATATATTGCACACGTTACCCTTCCAGTCGCTTGCCTATGGATTTGGGCTTACTTTTGCTACTGTTTCCGCTGTATGACTGTAATGATGATATTTGGCCAAAGCGGCCTTTTGTAAACTGTCACCCGATGTGGTGTATTTCAACTTCTGTAATATTACTATGCGATGTATGACATGATCCAGCTATGTACCTGTGTGCACTAACTATTGATCCAGGGATTAGTGCAATAAAACACAGTAGATTCGGATTGAAAAATCCGGGTCTAACAGTGGTATAATCAGCAGGCTTTGACCACGGATGATAGTCGATTGTCGTTAGGTCCGATTGGCAGATTGACCATGGCAGGTCGATCACGACAGAACAACAACAGCTGAACGACCACGACAGAACAACCACAGCTGATCGACCATGCCGGCTCGATGATCGTAAGCTACAATGAACCAGTCATAAGCTACAATAAACTTATGAAAAGTCTTAAGCTATAGTACCTAGTCGATTGTCGTAGCTACAGCACTTGGTTGATGGTCAGTGCTACAGTGACTGATCGATGGTCGGTTGTCTTAGGCTTTGAGTGCTACTGTAATATCCCAAAAGTCTTTCAGGAAATAATTGTTTAATTGGAGAGGAGGGACCTTAAAGGGAAGAATAAAATATTGTTTCGGGGGTGTTTTTTGAATTTTCCGGACAACCTCGGCCTGGGCCAAGGCCCAGGAGGGAAACCAGCCAAAGAGGGGGGAGAGGCGCCCACCCCCTCCAACCCTAGCCGCCCCTCCCCCTCTCCCCCCTTGCGCCGCCCCCTGCTGCCCCCTTGCGCTGCCCCTGCTGCCCTTGCGCGCCCCCAGCAGCACCTCCCCTCCCCTCTCCTCCATTGCCGGTGATCAATACCTCTATTCGCTGCCGGTCGAGTGGAAGAAGAAATCAATCGCAGCAAGACGATTGGATCCGGAGGAAGGGAAGAGGAGGGGAAAAAGAGGGAAAAATAGAAGAGGTGGAACTCGTGGGGTGTTCATCGTGTTCTTCAGCGAATCGTCAAGGGTAATCCCTGTTTTGCCCCAAGTAGATGTATATTTTAATTGTGCTAGCTATGTCGGTATACTGGACTGCTAGAACAGATTGGGTTAGACAGCTGTTTTGGGATAGAATTGTGGGAATTCAGGTCTAGACTTCTCCTGGAGAGTTGTAGAGGACATCATTATTTTTCCATGAAGTGCTATAACGCATTATTCGGACCTCTGTAGCAAAAGTTACGATTTTTCTAGTAGGACTGTTCTGCAGATCGGGGGAATTTCTGTCAGGTTTCGGTAGATTGGTCTGGGCGATTAGAAAACAGGAGAATCAGAGGATCTCCATATTATGAAAGTTGCAGATAATTTCCTTAGCTTTCCATAACGTTCAAGAAATCCTGATTCCGACTCTCGGGGTGAAATTTATGACAATTTTAGTGCGCTGTCCAGAGAACCCGTTATGAAACTGATGTTTTAGAAAATTGGATGGTGCGGGTAGAAGATGGCCGAATCAGGGAGACTCACCAACTAGGTTTAGTTAGATAATTTAATTATATTTCCAGAAAGTTTGAGAACGCCCTATTCGAACTTCTGTACCAATAGATACGAATTTTTGAAGCTACTGTCCGTAGAGGGGGACAGGGTGGCCGAAAGGATTTGGGGTTTTGAGTCAAGCTAAACATGTTGGGTTAGTTTGGGGGTGTTTTTATTTAATATAAAGACTCTCTACTGTTGTCTTAGCAATCATTATTATTATTATTCAGGAGGAGGACGGATCCCAGGGGCCGCACCTTCTGCTCATCCCCCGTTTTCTCGTGATTAACGCAAGTATAATGATGGTCTAAACTTTATAGTGTGAATTGTTGATGATTGTTGGTTTGTAGATGTTTGATCTATATTATGAGTATATGTGATCTTGATTATCTTAATGATATGTTGGTATGGTTTATGGTCGATTGCAAATGAAAGTGTTCAGGAGAATTTCTGGTGCATAACTATTGTGAATGCAAGTTTTATTTGTTGAGACATTCACGCATATGCATCATGCTGATTTATTGAAGTCTTGGTCACAAGATGACCAAGCATCGAGGTCCCCGTCATGTTGATGACATGACGGGCTAAAGGTCCCCATACTTGAGGAGTATGGGCAATTGGTCCCCTGTGCGGATGGTACAGGCATGGGTGTGCATTGACGGATGCACACTCCGCATTACCGGTAAAATGCGAAAGAGAAGAGATAAAGAGATTTTTGATCATATTGTATAGCATGGTTTATTTATATGATTGATGGATGAACTTGAGAAATGATGTTCACTTTTATTATTGATACTACTATTATTTGCTGAGTCGTTGGACTCACTCTTGTTGTTGTTGTGGTTGTGGTTACTGTTTGTTTTAGGTACCTTTATGAGACCGGCATGCATGGGGATAAAGAAAGATTAGTTTGTTGCACCTGAACGATCTACCCACCATGGGAGAAAGAAAGAACATTAAACACTATCTGCTGAATAACTAAAGTGGTATTTGATTAATGATCATCATGTTTAAGATGTAATAAAGGATTAGAACTCTTTTACATTGCTTCAGTTCTTTATTTAAGCATTGTGGTTATGAGTGCGATGGTAAACATAATCCAGTTTTGTTTAGAATTGATTATATTGCTTACTGTTATTCATATCATTTGATTATGCTTGTTGGAACCTCTGATTTAGACAATAAACAAAGGAGGTTTTGCCGAAATTTTGTAAGACGTATTTTAGTTATCCTTGCTTTGTTACTAGTTTGGTAGCATTCCAGATCATTGTTGGGCTGGGGTGTTACAGCTACAATTCTTGTGACTTTCAAGTTCCCTGAGTACTCATAATCTTCGAGTACTCATGTTGAGCCAATGGTCTGACCGACCTGTGCATGGTGGTCAGACCGGCCTTACTGAGTGGTCTAAGGTTGATTTTTGGAAAGCATAGATATTGAGGTCGTTGATGATTTGATTTGTGTTTGTGGATGCACAAGGGTGTGTTATGTGTGTGTGGACTGTTATCGGTCAAGTTGGAGAGAACTTGTGCTAGGGAAAAGGTTCTTTGGTCTTTGTATATGCGGGTTGGGCATATAGACGGTCATGGTCGGTGATGAGGAGGACCAAGACTAGGAGAGGGAAATCTGAGGTCCAAGCGGTCAAGGATGTCACGAGGTGGTCGGGCTCACGCTGGAGCATGTGGAGATCAAAGGTGGATGAGCGTGGAGAAGCTACAGGAGGTGCAGTCCTAGAGGCTTCGACACATGATGAGTTAGAAGAAGTTATGGAAGGTGTCCATAACTGGAAAGTTTAGAGATTTTAAAAAACCTATATTTGGAAGGGTTTTGGATCCCTTGATTTTCATAATCGGATAGGATTTCGTGTCCGTGTTGATGAGAGCATGGTTTGGGGCTTTAGCATATAAAAGCTGGGAGAGTTTAAGGGTTATACGACAGCTTTTGGTGGCTTTGGTGTCTTTTGAGGAGAAAGCTTTGAAGAGTGTAGTGAGCACACTTTGTAGCCATAGATTGTGATTCAGAAATAAAGATCAGATCTATTCCAGAAAAACTAGTCGGCGTCGACGGCTTGTTTTCTGGGCATTGTCTTCAACTCGTTCTCGTTACGAGTACATAGTGCGTGGCGCATAGCGCTCCTATGTCGACTTCACTTTCCTCGTTCATACATTGAGTTGTCTACTTGATCACCGCCAACAACATTAGCAAAGAGAGCATACCAGAGCACGTCAACTCGAATGCACTGATTTCTCAAAGGCACAGGTGATCGATAGGTTCTGCTCCCAGTGTTGAAGATTTTGAGTACGTGCAAACCGGTCAAAGATCAAAGTATGAAGTAGTCATTGTTTAGAACTACTAAGGAGCATTCGACAGCTAAAAGATCAAGTGAGCGGTCGAACGCTGATCGACCAAAACCTTCATCGAACACTAAGAGGTTCCAAAAGGTGGAAATAATCATTCACCCCCTCTAATTGTTGTATTCGGTCCTACAAACTGATGTGGGTTCAATGAGGGAATTTCGTGAAGCAACTTCGCTAGCTTGCTGCTTTGGTTCATTCAAGAAGAAGGATGCATATCTTTAAATATGATGCATGTTCTATTTAAAGTTAAAATTGATCAATTGTGCCTGGTAGATGGACCGAGCTATGTTCAATATTTTGAGATTCTGCCTTTCATCTTCTTGGTGTATTTCTCTTTTTATTGCCCATCAATGCATGAGCTGCTCTTATCTTCATTGACCAAATGTGTGTCGTAATTCATGTTTATGATCTAATATTGTAGGATCGAATACTGCAATCACAGGGGGGTGAATAATTGCCTCCGCTTTTTGGAATCTCCTGGCGATCAATGAAAGTTTCGACCGCTTGGTGTTCGACCGCTTGCTCAGCTTTGATCTTCGACCGGTTTGTGCACACTCGAAATCTTCAACACCAGAAGTCGAACCTCTCGAATACCTTTGCACGTCATCGTAAGCTTCAATCCACCTGCAGTCACCAGCACTTTTTGAGCAAATCGTGAATTAGATTAATTCAAGATGATCTTTATTACTGGATTTTTGTAGATTTACAAAGTACACTCACAAGTACCTCTAAAAGCCCTAACCAGAAACTAAAGTCTCTTCTCAAGTCTCTCCACAAAAAAACCTTCCAGTAGCCTTGCGTTAACCCTTAATCTCTTCCTGCTTTTATAGGCTAACACCCCAAATGTGTCCTCAGCAAATACGGACATGAAATCTTATATCTTTCAAAAATCAAGGGACCCGAAACCCTTCCAAACATGGGTTTTCCATAATCTCTAAACCTTCCACGTTACAAACTCTATCCATTCCGAAAATCAAGGGACCTGAAACCCTTCCAAACATGGGTTTTATATAATCTCTAAATCTTCCCAGTTGTGGGCTCCTTCCACAACTCCTAACTCATCACGTGTCGAAGACTTCATGATGAGGACATGCCTACGAAATCTTCTTCTTAATCGACTAATGATCCAGAAATACAAGTCAAAGTGCCATCAGATCCAACTGCTCCGGAGTTGTCCGCACTATTCGATTAAGTCTGGACCGCTTGACCTGCTTCCAAATGGCTTCATTAGTGGTCAACCATCTGATCATCCATGGACCACCCGATCACTTTGGTGACTATTGGACCAGACCAAACGTACGCACTGTTTGGTCGCTCATGGACCGTCTGATTATCTCGGTGACATTCAAACCAATCTAAATGTTCGCTCAGTGTGCACCGTTCGATTGACTTTGGACAGCCGATAGTGACGACAACATTCAGACCAGTCCGAATGATCATGCCGTTGGATTGGCTAGAGACATTTCCAGCCATTTGATTGACTTTGAGGTGTTTGGATTAGTCTGACCATATCTTTGGTAGTATTTCACGTATTCTAATTGTATGCCTTGCGCATGAAGGCAATAAACATCACAGATTGTCTGATTGAGGCGTTCTCGGGCTCATTGGAAAGCTGATTTCAAGGACTATGCAATGAAAGGAGTGTCATAATTAGAAACATCATGGATTTTTATTTGTATTCTATTTTGTTTCCTTTTGTGGGAGTTCGAGTCTAAAACAACTTTGGAATTGTGTTGAACCCATGTAGGAAACCTTGCAGACTCCCAAGGGTTATATAAACTTGTATATGTCGCCTGTTGAGGAGGGACCACAATTATTTTCATGATAGCCAATATTGTTTATTCTCGGGTTGATGCTATGCGCTGCCTTTGGGAATCGGGCGATTTTCTTGAGAATACCTCTATTGTTCTTATGCTTCTTTGTGATTCGCAGGACCAGCAACATGTCTACTTATGTGGTCGGGTAGATGGGATCATGAGCATGTGGTTCGGTGAATTCTTTTGTCGTAGGATGTTGTTCTAACAGTGGTTAGCACCATCGGTTCGTCAGGTTGCACGGATCCAAAGTTATCCTTAATCCTACGTCGTGAAGATTTAGCACCCCCGTATCACTTTGGGACCGCACCTCCTGTAGCTTCTCCATGCATCATCCACCTCATATCAAAGCCTTCAGGACCGCAATCCCGTAGCTTCTCCATGCATTATCCACCTTTGATCTCCATGTGCTCCAATGTGAGCCCGACCGTCTCGTGACATCCTCGACCGCCTGGACCTTAGATACCCCCATCCTAGTCTCAATCTTCCTCGTCACCGACTATGATTGTCTTCATGCCCAACAGCATATGCAAAGACCAAAGAACAGTTTCCCCAGCACAAGTTCTTCCCAACTTAATCGATGTTAGTCCACATACGCATATCACACCCTAGTTCATCCATCAACACCAACTAGGTTAGCCACGCCCATAATTTTCACTCTTTTCCAGAAATCAATCTCAGACCATTCATTACAACCGGTATGACCAACATGCATAGGCCGGTCAGACCGCTTGCTCAACAAATACTCAAAAATCACAAGTACTCGGGAATTACGACTACTCAGAACACTCGGATATCACAAGAATCATATTAGTTAAAGCCTACAACTACCGAGTACCGATCTGATACTATAGCAATGACTACCGAGTACCAACCTAGTACTGTAGCAACAACCACCGAGTACCGACCATGTACTATAGCAACGACAACCAACCGGTTACTGTAACTACCGACCGGTTCACTGAAGCTCACAACCAGTTCACTTTAGCTCCAACCATCCTAGTTGAAGCCTACCGACTACCGATCATAGTCCATTGTATCTTACAACCAGTTCACTATGTCATACGACTGGTTCACTGTTCTGTACAATAGGTTCCCCGCAGCTTACGATCGATTCATTATAGCTACGATCAATTTACTGTAGTTATGACCAGTTTACAGTAGCTATAATTGGTTTATCCAGAGTCTCTGACTCTGGGGTCTTCGACCTCTCCGATTGCTCTCTGACTCTATAGTCTTCAACTCCTCTAAAATCTCCGGACTGAGGTCGTTCTGTTGTGGTCGTTAACCTATGGTTGTTCTGCCAGGATCGAAATGCTATGGTCAATTGCCATGGATGACATGCCATGGTTGTTCAGTCATGTTCATTTGGTGTGGCCGACCTGTCGTTGTCATCTATCGTGGTCAATCAAAACCTTCACAAATGCAAATTTCAATGCAACCCAAAAGTCAATTATTCGTCAGAACTGTATTCATGACCTCCACATGGTCTAACAATCTCATCCTTGATGAATACATTAACAACTCCTCAAAATCTCTCGAATGAGTTAAGTTTTGAAGGAAAAGTAAAATTTGTGAAAAGAAAGTTTCAAAGCTGTAGAGAAAAGAATTTTGACAAAATATAGTAGCAAGCACTCAGCAAAAACTCATAAAACTCCCCCTCAACACAAGAGAGGCAATGTTAGGAAATTTCTCCAATTTCTCCCACTTCTCTCCCCACTATATCCAATTTCTCTCCCTTTGGCAATGTAACCATCAAGAACTCTAGAGAGTGAGAAAATTCTAAGAAGGAGCAATGAGAGTAAATATCCAGAAACTTTGTAGATTATCCAAGTCATTTTTACATTTAATTAATGAAGTAACCAAGCCATCTTTTGAGTAGAACTCTCTAGATCATAAAAAGTCATATATCATATAGCACTATCAAAACTAGTCTTAGCTTAATCTAGCATGATTAAGCAAATTAGATCAATGACATGCATCTCTTCAATGACTAGCATCTCATCAATGACCAAACCAATTAGAAAGAGCACAATGACATATCATAGCAAAAAGTGAAAGCTTAAAAGTAAAGCAAATTTTAAGTCTCGACGAGCTAGCAGTCTCATATAGCAACCTATTACTCCACACTCAATTCTTAAGCATATGGCATGCTTGTAGCATACTTCTTGTGGCTTAGCTTACTTCTTTTAGATGGTGACATGTTTGAAGCATACTTCTTTTCATTTATGCACTTATTGTGCTTTATCTTTTTGTTTAACCATAGCATACTTGAAACATACATCTTTTCAACTTCACTTTCTCATCATTTTTTAACATGCCAACTTTAGTGAACAAAAAAGGATTGTAACATGAAACATATGAGCCTTATAGCCAAGATTTAAAATAAGACTCACAATCAAGCTAATCTTTTTAAATGAACATCACAAAGCACAATCTATAATCAATCTAGTCATAGTATTCCGTCATGTCATATTTTAGTTCAAATATAGAAAAATAATTTTAACTAGTCATGATCAAAGCTACATAACATATGAATAAATATGATAAAGACAATTCTACTAGTCATTTGATTTTAATGACTTAGACTTCATATATTATTTGACAAATATAAGAAACAAAGCTTCTAAAACGTTTTACAACAACAGGCTCCCCCTTAGAACAATCCCATAGGATGCAACACACCCAACTCACTCTACAAATGAGAACAATGAGAAGAATCAAGCGGTTATGTGAAAATATTAGCAACTTGAGACTCTAAATCAATGAAATTCGAGACAACATCTCCCTTTTCCACATGGTCTCTAAGAAAATGATGGCGAATATCAATGTGTTTGGTTCTTCAATGTTGCACAGGATTCTTAGCAATAATAATAGCACTAGTGTTATCATAGAAAAGTGGAACACTATCCAATTCTAAGCCAAAATCTTTAAGTGTAAACACTATCCAATTCTAAGCCAAAATCCTTAAGTGTAACTGTCATCCAAACCAATTATGAATAACAAGAAGTAGCAGCTATAGATTCAACCTCAGTAATGGAAACTACAACAGACAACTGTTTCCTGGAATCCCATGAAACAAGAGATATGCCTAAAAAGTAACATGTACTAGAAGTACTCTTTCTATAAATTCTACAACCCCCAAAATCCGTATCTGAATAAGCTCTAAGGGTAAAGCATGAGAAGGAAGAGTACCATAAGCCAAATTCTAAAATTGACTGAAGATACATGAAAATTCGCTTTACTGCTTGATGATGTGAAACACACGGGGAAGCCTGAAAGCGAGCACACAAACACACAGTAAAATGTATATCTGGCCTCGAAGCAGTGAAATACAAAGTTAGCCATTTATACTTCTGTATTCCTTTTGATCAATAGGCTCTCCATCTTCGTCAAGATCCAACACAAGAGTAGACCCCATGGGTATGGAAATTGGTTTGACTGTCTCCATGTCGAAGCGACGAAGTAGATCCTTAGTGTACTTAGTTTGATGAACAAAAGTACCCAACATAAATTACTTGATCTGAAAGCCTAGGAAGAATGTGAGTTCTTCCATCATGCTCATCTCAAATTCCATGCTTATAGTATCTAAAAACTTAGAAACAAGAGCATGAAAGGAACACCAAAGATGATATCATCCACATAAATCTGAAGAAGTAAAAGATCATTGTCATGCTTGAGAGTAAACAATGTTTTATCTACTTTGCCCATATAAAGCTATTTTTTAGTAAATATGATTTAAGCCTATCATACCATGCTTTAGGTGCTTATTTTAGATCATATAAAGCTTTGGACAATTTGTAAACATGATCAAGAAACTTCAGATTCTCAAAACAAGGTGGTTGTTTGATATAAACTTCCTCCTCAATATAGCTATTAAGAAAAGCACTTTTCACATCTATTCAATATAGTCTAAATCCCTTTGATGTAGAAAATACTAACAGAATTCTGGTGACTTCTAATTGAAAAATAGGTACAAAAGTTTCACCAGAATCAAGGCTTTCTACATGGTTAAATCCTTGAGTCACAAGTCTAATCTTATTTCGAACAATAACACCATCCTCACTTTGTTTATTCTTAAAATCCATTTAGTTCCAATAACATTATAACCATGAGGAGGAGAAACTAAAGTCTAGACTTTATTAACTCAAAGTTTTCAGCATAACCTCACAAAATTTCAGCATAACCTCCCTTGCATGGTTAACATTGTCGGAGGTTTCAAGAAACAGTTATAATTAATAAAGGTAAAAACAACTTGTAAAATGATAGCAACTAAACATCTAAGACATAATCATGAGTATCATAAAATCTTCTATTCATTTATTACAGTTTACTTCCAGGAAGCAATAAACAAAAAGGTACTTAAAGAGAATCATTCATCATCTGTTTAGTTTATTCTTTCTTTCCATTGTGGGTTCATTGTGCAAATGTGCAATAAAACTAGTTCTTCCTTTTCCCCATGCATGCCGATTTCATGAAGGTACCTAAAACACAACAACAACAAGAGTAAATTCAAAGACCCAGCAAATATAACAAAAGAGTAACCATAGCATGCATGTGCACAACACCATAAGAAACACCCAACAGATATTTTACAACAAATGTTATGCAATATGCTCAACAAGTCCTTTATCTTTTCTCTTTCTCTTTTGCATTTTACCAGTAATGCAAAGTGTGCATCCGTCGATGCACACCCATGCCTGTACCATCTGGTACAGGGACCAATTGCCCATACTCCGCAAATATGGGGACCTAAGCCTATGCTCTTCAAGCATGGGGACCTTTAGCCCGTCATTAATATTATGGGGACCTCAGCAATTGCTTGATCATTTCATGACAAAAACTTCAATAAGAAAACACGATGCATATGTATGAAAGTCACAGTTTAATAAAACGTGCATCCACAACACTTTGCACAAGGAAAATCTTTTCATACTACCATGCTTACACTCATGAACTTCATAACTTTCAAACAACCATGAACATTACTAAAAACATTTTCGTCACAAATATGAATACACAATTGCTCACAATATAACTCAAACATTGATATTCCATAACAACTATTGTATCATTCATTATACTTGCCTTAACCGCAAGAGGACGAGGGACGTGCAGAAGGTGCTGCCCCCAGGATCAGTCCACCACCTGAATAATAATTATAACGCATGCTAAGATAACAGTAGTGGTCCAAAACTATATAAAAAACAATCACCAACTCACAAAAACGTCCAACTCGACTTCAACCCCAAATCCTAAAGATCTATCTGTCCCCTCTGTGAACAGTCAACTTCAAAAATCCATATCTATTGGTACAGGAGTCCGAATGAGGTGTTCTTAGATTTTCTGGAAAGATAATTAAATTCTCCATCTAAACCTAGTTGGTGAACCTCCCCGAATCGGCCAAATTTTACCCCGCACAAGCCAGATTTCCAAAACATCAATTTCACGTCGGGTTCTCTGGATAGAATACTAAAAATACCAACTTTCAGTACGAGTGTCAGAATCATGAGTTCTTGGGCTTTCTGGAAAGCTGAGACAATTATCTACAACTTTCATTATACTGAGATTCTCTATTTCTCCCTTCTTCTAATCGCCTAACACCATTTACCAAAACCTGACAGAAAACCCACCAATCTGCAGAACGGTCCCACTAAAAAAATCATAACATCTGCTACAGAGGTCCGAACGATGTGTTCTAGTACTTCACAGAAAGATAGCAACGTCTTCTACATTACTCTAGAGACGTCCAGAACTGAATCCCCACGAAACTACCCCAAAACGACAGTCTAACGCAATCTATCCTAGGCAGACCACAATACCGACATTGCTATAACAATTAAATATGCATCTAACCGGGGGAAACAGGGATTACTCTTGACAAACTGCTGAAGAACACGATGAACACCACGCGATCTCTCTCCCTTCCTTTTCCCTTTTTCCCCTTCCTCTTCTTCTTCTTCCAAGGCAAAAACACCTCCCGGTGATCGATCTCCTTCCTCCGCTCGACCGGCAGCAAAGGGGATCTTCTTCACCAACAACAGGGGCTTCAATGGAGGATGGGGTGCTGCTGGACAAGGTGGAGGCGCATGGGGGCAAGGGAGGCGGCGGCCATAAGGAGAGAGGGGAGGGGGAGTAGGGGTGGAGGCTAGGGTTTGGGGGAGGGGCGCCTCCCCCTTTTGGCCAGCCACCTCTCGGTAGGGGTGAAAACGGATTGGATTCGGACGGATATTGCTGTTACCATATCCTAACCCATATTTTTTTCTCCAGATTCGGTATCAATCGGATTCGGTACCAATCGGATTCGGTGTCGGATCGGTCGGGATTAACCCAATTCGTTTGCACCCCTACTTGTTTGTAAGGAATGCATACAGTGCAGTAAATGGAGTAGGACGCACTGACTTGATGTTACTATTTAATAGCTGATGTGGAAGATTTTTTTTACCATTACAAAAGAAAATGAAACGTCAAATAGTAGCACTAACTTGAAATCATACTTGAAGACGTATCGGATTCGGACGGATATTCGGATTCGGACGGATATTATTGTTACCATATCCTAACCCATATTTTTTCTCCGGATTCGGTACTAGTCGGATTCGGTACCAATCGGATTCGATGCCGGATCGGTCGGGATTAACCCGACCCGTTTTCACCCCTACCTCTCGGGCCAAGGCCCAGGTTGCCAGGATTTTTAGAAATTCCCCCTCTAAAAATCTCTGTTTAACTCTTTTCTATAAGGTCCTTCCCTCCAATTAATCGATTAACTCTCGAATCACTTTTGGGGTATTACATTCTACCCCCTTAAACGGAATTCGACCCCGAATTCTATTCACGCTTATGACAAGGTGTAATCATAGCTAATTCTTAATGATGTAAACACGCACCTGTTGCGGATAATTCTGGATATTGTTCATGCATGCGAGACTCCCCAATTCCCATGTGGCCTCTCTCTCTCTGTCTGTCGCGATCAAAGCACCTTGACATACTTTAAAGTTTTATTCCTTAATGCTTTTTCTGATCTTTCCAGAATTTGCACTGGCTTGGACTCAAAGGATAGATCATGCTCAAGTATTAACGGTTCTAGTGAAATATGAAGCTCCGGATCTCGCAGGTACTTCCTCAACATAGACATGTGAAACACGTTATGCACCCCACGCATAGACTCTGGAAGATCCAAGCGGTATGCCAACTTCCCGATCCGTACCAAGATCGTGAAAGGCCCGACGTACCTCGGGCTAAGCTTCCCTTTGGTACTGAACCTCACCACACCCTTGGTGGGAGATACTCTCAAGAGCAACTAATCCCCCACCCCAAATTCCAAATCCCTTTTTCTCACATCTGCATAACTTTTCTGCCTACTCTGGGTGGCCAATAGATTCTGTCTCACCAAGGCCACTCGTTCAACTGTCTTTTGGACCCAATCCGGGCCCAAGACTGCCTTCTCACCCACCGCTTCCCAGCAAAGGGGTGACCTGCATTTACGCCCATACAACACTTCAAATGGTGCAGCTTTAATACTTCAATGGTAGCTGTTATTATAAGCGAACTCCGCTAAAGGCAACTGGTCTTCCCAACTACCCTTCCAAGACACCACATAGGACCGCAACATGTCCTCCAAGGTCTGAATGGTGCGCTCTGTCTGTCCATCTGTCTGTGGATGAAATGCTATACTCAGGCGGAGTTGGGTGCCCAACGCACTCTGCAAACTCTCCCAGAACTTGGAGACAAACTTGGCATCTCTGTCAGAAATAATGGTCTTTGGTACACCATGAAGCCTCACAATCTCACTCACATAGATAGGTGCCAAGTCGCTTGCTGAACTGGTCATGCGGATAGGAATGAAGTGCGTTGATTTGCTGAATCGATCCACTACCACCCAAACCGCATCCTTGCCTCGCGGTGATCGAGGCAACGCTACCACAAAGTCCATAGAAATATCATCCCAAGGCCATTGAGGGACCTCTAAAGGCTGCAATAACCCTGCAGGTCATTTATGTTCTGCCTTCACTTGCTGACAAACACCACAAGAGGCTACATAATTAGCTATATCCACTTTCATTCTTTTCCACCAGAAGTTCTGCTTCAAATCACGGTACATCTTTATCTCACCTGGATGAACAGTATATGGGGTGTGATGTGCCTCTATCAAAATATCACCTTTAACCTCCGCTTTTTGTGGCACACAAAGACGGCCCTTAAATCGCAATGCACCAAACCCATCCAAACTGAAATCTCCTTCCTTGCCCATATCCATACGCTTCCTGACCCTCTGCAATAACTGATCATACTGCTGCGCTTCCCGCACACGCTCTGGAATGGCTGACTCTAAGATCAACTGTGTCTCCACCCGTGCCGTGCCCGCATAGCAATAAGTTATCCCCATACGGTCGAAATCAGCAATAAGGCAATCCAAAGTAGCAGGTGTCACCTTGCGACTAAGAGCATCGGCCACCACATTGGCCTTGCCTGGATGGTACTGAATGTGAGATCATAATCCTTGATTAGCTCCAGCCACCTGCGCTACCTCAAATTCAGGTCCTTTTGGGTAAAAATATACTTAACACTCTTGTGATCTGTGAACACATCACAAGTCTCACCATACAGGTAGTGTCTCCAAAGTTTCAATGCAAAAACTACGGCAGCCAACTCTAAATCGTGGGTTGGATAATTATGCTCATGCTTCTTCTGTTGCCTCGATGCATAAGCTATAACCTTACCATCTTGCATGAGGACACAACCCAATCCAACTCGAGAAGTATCAGAGTAAACCGTGAAACGCTTCCCTAGCTCAGGAACAGTGAGAACAGGAGCGGTCACCAACTTTTCTTTCAAAGTCTGAAAACTATGCTCACAATCATCATCCCACTGAAACTTCACATCCATCTAAGTGAGCCTTGATAAAGGCTTGGCTATGATGGAGAAACCCTATACGAATCGCCGGTAATAACCTGCCATCCCAAAGAAGCTTCTCACCTCTTTAACATTGGTCGGCCTTCCCCATTCTACCATTGTGGAAACCTTACTTGGATCAACTGATATTCCCTTATCATTGATGATATGCCCCAAGAATCCCACTTGAGACAACCAGAACTCGCATTTTTTTAACTTAGCAAAGAACTTATGCTCCCTTAATGTTTCCAATACAAGCCTCAGATGTCGCCCATGATCTGCTTCAGTCTTTGAGTAAATCAAAATATCATCAATAAAGACTACTACAAAATCATCTAGATACTCATGCAACATCCTGTTCATTGTCTCCATGAAAGCAGCAGGGACATTCGTTAGTCCCAAGACATAACCTTAAATTCAAAATGCCCATACCTTATGGAGAATGTCGTCTTTTCAATATCCTCCTCTCAGACAGGAATCTGATTTTATCCCGACTGGAGATCAATCTTTGAGAATACCTTAGCCCCTCTCAACTGATCAAATAAATCTTCAATGCGGGGTAAAGGATACTTATTATTAATCATCAATAATAACAAGAACATACCATTTACCTCCAACAGATTGAACCCTAGAAGGACCTATTGTGTCCATGTGCCATAATTGGCTTGGAGAATCAGTCATGACAAGAGTGAGTAGAGCATGTGACGATGATACCATCTTACCATGTCAACAGGGTGAACAAATTAAATACATTGACTTTTCAACTTTAATACTAGGAATTCCTCTGACAAGAATCATATTGTTGACAAGAGCAAGATGATCAAAGCCAATATGGCCTAATCTACGATGCCAGAAGAACAAGTCCTTAGAGTCTGATGAAATAAGACACCTAAGATCAAAAGATGTTGAATATGAGAAGTCACCCTTAAACAAGTGACCAACTCGACTAATTTTGCATACAAGATCACCCGATGAATCTAAAATACAGCATGAATACTTTTTAAAGATCGTCTCAAGATTATCGTCTATCAACTATGAAACTGAAAGCAAGTTATAGCTTAACTTACTGACGAGAGCGGCGTCTTTTAAGATGAACTTGTTGTTGACGTGCACGATACATTTTACAAGAACTCATCTTTGAGAGTTGTCCTCAAAAGTGATCATCTCATTATCGGGGCACGAGTGAGGGGGAGAACCATCGTGAATCTTCGGTCATATGGCGAGAGCAACCAAAGTCAATTAACCATATGTTCTCCTTCCGCTTATGACAAGCCTACAAAGCACAAACAATCATCAGTACCTTAGTACTAAGTTAGATAATAAGGATTTGGTATACAGTACTGAGATACTCGATGAACAGGAGTAAAAGCATGCACTAATAAAGATTTAAGTGAAGGATTAGCATGTGACAAATTTCGATCAGACAGTCATTGAGACGTTGGTTCAACCAAGGGGTGGTCTAACCGCCTTAGCAAGGCTAGTCTGATCGCCAATCGGTCGGATCACATGGATAGCTCTGGTCAAAAATGATTCGACCACATATGTAAAGCTGTTCTAACCTCCAACTGGTCTAATCAAGTAGAAAACGCTGGTCAAAAGTCTGGTCCAACCATGGGGAATAGCTGGTCGAGAGTCTGGTTCGACCACACTGGTCCGACCACGGGAAACATGGAAAACAGCTAGTCGAAAATGTTTCCTTATCCTATTTTTCTTCTCTTTCTTTGCTTTTCAAAAACATAATTAAACTAAATGACCATCTCTACCATACTGAATGAATTGATATTTGACTTGATGAGTGGTCGTATCAATGGACTTCACAGCACCCAGTTTGATAAAGAATTCTTTTGCAATACCAGTAGATCTCAAGACAATCTGTTTTGTTTCAGATTTTATTTTAAATTTTCCTGATTCGAGTAACTTGACAACTTTAGGAGGATTGTTCTTAGCATGCTCAATAAAATTAAATCCTAGATTATGAATTTTCACACTTGTTTTTGGCTTGTCTAGAATCATGTTCAAATTCTTCTTGCCAAAAGAAAATCTCTCTAAAATGTTCTTAAGATACTACTTTTTTTAGACAATAGGGACAAGTTGTACAATTAACATGTTCTATCACAAGATTCTTGGAAGCACTAGATTTAGCCAATCATTTTTTTCAGCAAATTCCTTCAACTGCCTAGTTAGAGCATCAATACTAATATTTAACTTAGGACAATTAGAGCAAGAAAGGTTTTCATGGTAGAGTATTTGCTGAATTAATTCCTGAGATGATTAAGTCTATCTTATAGCAAATCGCACTTAGACCATTCTTTAAAAGAGTTAAACTTAAGCTTTTCAATTTTATCATTAGTAAGTTTAAATTTTTCATCACAAGAGTCATGTACCATTCTTAGTTCATCAAATTTATCAGTTATATCTCTAAGTTGAACCAGAATTATTGCATTAATTGATCTAGCACTCTCCAACTTAGAATATAGGACTTGATAAGCCTCACAAGAGTCATCCTTAGGAAAAGAAGCTCTAAGTCTATTAATATCATAATTCAAACTTTCGACAACAAAATTGTTTTCTTTCAATTTATTTTTAGTCTTTTTCAATTCAATATCAAGTTTAACTAGACCATTTTTAAGCTCATCATATGATGGTTTTACCTAACCAAGATCAATGTAGTCATTGTCGGTGTTATTGCTTGCCATGAAGCACATGCCCACGAAGTCATCAATGTTTTTCTTCTTGCCTATGACGTCGTCGTCGTCGTGGTCATCATCGTCGCAACTCTCAAAATCCTCATCACTCAAATCAAGGCGCTCGATAGCTGGTAAGACTTCTTTAGCAAATTTGCAACAGAAATTTTCACCCTTGGTGTTATTCTTGGATGGCCGACGACAATAATTCCTTTCTTCTTTGATCACTTTCCCTTTGAGCTTAGGGTAATCCATCTTAATATGGCCTGGCTCACCACACTCAAATCACCTGATCAGACCTGGAGCTCCACCTCGCTTTGTCATCCTCAGATAGTTGAGTGTCTTGTATACTCGTGAGGAGATTAATACCAAGTCTTCTTCAGGGAGCTACTTGAATTGTTCTTCTAAAAAAGATGACAAAGCAGATAAGGAAACATAAGACAATGCACTCAACAAAACATCCTGCATGGGGTTAGTCACAAGAGCTAAAGATTAAGATTTATCAACCTTAGATGGCAAAGCATCCATTTTATAGATTTTCAATCTAGAATGAAAATCATCCATGGTTAGAGTATCTAGATCGATAGTTTGATTAATGGTCATGACAACCATCAACCACTCAGAACCTAAAGATCTCAAAATTTTAGTTGCATTATCTCCATCAGCAGGAATAAAACTAACTCCGTGCAAATTACTGAATATCTTCTCAAAACGAGCAAAAAGATAATTAATAGATTCACCAGGCTTCATAACAAAATCAAAATACTCTTTTTGATAAAGATTCTTGCGCACTTTCTTAATTTTAGTGGTTCCTTCATAACAATCACAAAGAGATTTTTCATATTAAATGAGCGGAATTAATATGAGTTACTTGATCAAATTCTTTACGGGAAATTTTTTGAAATAGCAACTTACGAGCTCGAGCATTTAAATCAACATCTATTTTTTTTTGTAGTAATAGTAGCAAGAACCACATAAGGTTGAGAAACTTTATTCCAAACATCACTACCATGAGCCTCATTGTAAGCTTGCATATGACACTTCCAAAAGGCAAAATCAGTACCATCTAGTATGGGGAGCAATTCACATACCTCTCTGATTCCATCGCAACTGGCTCTGATACCACTTGTAGGATCGAATACTGTAATCAGATAGGGTGAATGATTGCTTCTGCTTTTTGGAATCTCCTGGTGGTCAGTGAAGTTTTCGACCGCTCGGTGCTCAACTGCCCGATCGTTTACTCAGTGTTCGACCGCTCGCTCAACTTTGATCTTCAACCGGTTCGTGCATACTCGAAATCTTCAACACCAGAAGTTGAACCTCTCTAATACCTTTGCATGTCATCATAAGCTTTAATCCACCTGCAATTACCAGCACTCTTCGAGCAAATCATGAACCAGATTGATCCAAGATGATCTTTATTGCTGGATTTTCATGTATTTACAAGTACCCTCACAAGCACCCTTAAAAGCTCTAACTAGAAACTAAATCCTCTTGTCAAGTCTTTTTGCCAAAAACCTTCCAAAAGCCTTTCCTTAATCCTTGGCATCTCCCTGCTTTTATAGGTTAACGCCATAAATGTGTCCTCATCAAATACAGACACAAAATCCTATCTTTTTTAAAAATCAAGGGATCCAAAACCCTTCCAAACACAGATCCATAATCAATAAAACTTCCAAGTTACAGACTCTATCCGTTCCGAAAATCAAGGGAGTCGAAACCCTTCCAAACATAGGTTTTACACAATATTTAAATCTTCCCATTTATGGACTCCTTCCACAACTCCTAACTCATTACGTGTCAAAAATTTCAGGACCGCACCTCTCATAGCTTCTCCACGCATCATCCACCTCGTGTTGAAGCCTTCAGGACCACACCTTTCATAACTTCTCCACACATCATCCTCCTTTAACCTCCACGTGCTCCAGCGTGAGCCCGACCACCTCATGATATCCTCAACCGTCTGGATCTCAGATTTCCCTATCCTAATCCCGGTCATCCTTATAACTAACCATGACTATCTCCATACCCAACCTGCACATACAAAGACCAAAGAATATTTTCCCAATACAAGTTCTTCCCCACTTAACCGATATTAGTCCACACATGCATATCACATAGTAGTTCGTCCATCAAGACCATCCAGGTCAGCCACGGCCACAATTTCCATGTTTTCTAGAAATCAATCTCAAACCATTCATTACGACCGGTATGACCGCCATGCACAGGCCGGTCAGACCACTTGCTTAACAGGTACTCGAAAACCACAAGCACTCAGGAATTATAATTACTCAAAACACTCAAAAATCACAAGCAACGTAGTAGTTGAAGCCCATGACTACCCAGTACCGACCTGGTACTGTAGTAATGACCACCGAGTACTAGCTTGGTACTATAGCAACAACCACCTAGTACCGACCTGGTACTATAGCAATGACCACCCAGTACCGATCAGGTACTGTAGCAACGACCACCGACTGGTTACTATAACTACTAACTGGTCCACTGAAGCTCACGACCAATTCACTTTAGCTCCAACCATCTTGGTCAAAGCCTGCCGACTATCAACTGTAGTCCATTGTATCTTACGACCAGTTCACTATGTCATACGATCGGTTCACTGATCCGTACGACCGGTTCCCCGCGGCCTATGATCAAATCACTGTAGCTATGACCGATTCGCTGTAGCTACAATCAGTTTATTGTAGCTATGACTAGTTTATCCGGAGTCTCCAACTCCAAGGTCTTTGACCTCTCTGACTGCTCTCTGACTCCGGGGTCTTTGACTCCTCTAAAAACTCCGGACCGAGGTGTTCTGCCGTGGTCATTCGCCGGGGGTCATTCTGCCGTGATCAAAATGTTGTGGTTGAAAGCTACCGTAGTAGACATGTCGTGGTCGTTCAGCCATGGTCGTTTGCCATGGTCAACCTACCGTTGTCATCTGATAAGCGTGCCTTAGGGCTATCTACAGGGCCCACTTCTTCGCGATTGAGCGATGTTATTTTCCAACTCATAGTGTCAGTAACCAATTTCCCCCTTTTTAATAAGATAAAATTATTCCTAGCTTTAGGTGCTTTGTTCTGTCAAAGTTCAAAGCTAAGAACTCAATTATTTAGACAACCAAAACAAACTTCGTTTGTATCTTTTGAGACTATTTCTTTTTGCATGCTGTTTTGTTAGTTTTGTGTGCTTGTCTTCTTTCTTTTAGCTTTCTGTATTGGTCCCTCATATCTCAATGGTTGTCATAATTGCCTTCTTCTGCTTGTTTGCAGGTTCAGAGCTTGATCCTGATAGACAGTAACTGTCTAATGATGTATTTGGCGTGATAATACATCAACAAGATTGTACATTGCTTAGTTTACATCTTCTGAATAGGGAACATTGAGATGTTAGTTTACATCTTCTGAATAAGCCAAAATTTTGCTTACCGCGATCCAAATAACGTTCTATTTACCAATATTTGGCTTTGCACAGATTTTGGGTATGCCAAAATTCATTTTGGCCACTACCAAACAGCCCCATAGATTCCTGTTATTCTTTAGGAAGCTCCAGGAGTAAGGTAAAATTTCTGTAATTACCTACCAGGGTGCCATTGGAATGCACAATTCTACAAAGGCTTGGCGAATTTAATTTCAGTTCAGTTCTGGTACTTTAATGCATGTAGGCTAACTTTTCTCGTATGTTTAGTTTGTCTGGAAGTAAGGTCCCAATGGCAATTTGCATTTAGTCACCGAAGATCAAACCCTGGTGTGCCATCATCTCCTAATAAGACGTGCTGACTGACCTAGCCTGGACTTGATTTGTACAGTGGTATTTTGTTGTTGACTTGTAGGTGGCCAGAATGGTACTGTATGTTACCTGCATCAGAAACATGTTATTTTGCAGTGTTGATTGCACTGAGTTAGAAGTATAATTGTCTGATGGGCAAGCTAAATCGTCCGGTTAATCCATGTGGCTGATAACTGGGCTTCCTGAAATGCCATCACAAGTACCGAAGCTTTGGTGATTGATGAATGTAATCATTGCTCCATCTCAAGTAAAGCTTTGGTGATTGATGAATGTGATCATTGTTACCTTGCGACCAGATCTAGATGGGGCCGATCAGATCCAAACGGATTTAGCCATGGAGTGGCGACGGATGCCGGTCAGCGGAGGGGCGACGACTGTCGGATTTGGGATGGGGAATTTCTTTGGGGGGAGAGGGGGTGAGGATGGGGAGAAAAAAATGTGGGTGAGGGCATTAGAATAGACTGACAGGTGGACCAGGGGGTATGTGTTATTATTGTGTTCTAAGGTTCCTATTGCAAAAGTTTCAATAAAAATGGTAATTGAAATAGCATAAGAGATGAAACAGAAAAATAGAGGGCTGAAATGCAAATTATTTGTGGGTTCATTGAAGTTTCAATAGTGTTCTCTAGGTGGAGGATAAAACCACGAATTTTTTGTACGGATAATCCATTTTTTATTCGAAATTACAGAAATATACCCGCGGGAAAATTTTTTACAAGAATATGCTCCAGTCGCCTAATGATTGGGCAACTGGAGCCTTTCGCCCAACCATTGGGCGACTTTAATCCAGTCGCTCAATGGTTGGGCGACTGCATCCAGTCGCCCAATCATTAGGCGACTTAAATGCGATCGCCAATGGTTGAAGCGATCGCGATCAAGTCTCCCGTGAATGTTTTAAATTTTTTCAATTTTGTAGTTTTAAACTGGTAAAAAATGTGCTGGAGTTGTAATAAAAGTTTATGTTCATTGTATATTATAGGTGTGTAAAACATTTTGGGAAATTTTTTTAGGAACGATTGACCGTAGAACGATCGGTACATACGATGGTAAGTGATATTTTAATGTTATTGAGAATTCGTGTCTCTGGGCTAGGATTGGGTTGAGGAGGATCGACAGGCCCAGCGGTCAGATTATCACAGACGGTTCTACATACAAACCATCTGTAATACTGGCTATCACAAGTTTTATATATCGATGCAATATAAACAACTAGTCTGAAAAAGATAAAATAGCAAAGTTGTATATGGCTTATATATACTCATTTAAAAGGTTTCGACGAGATCTACAACTTTTCAGTTGAAGCAAAATCCAAATTCCGAAAGGAAGACCAAGAAAAAGGGCAAAAACAGAAACCAAAAACTTACGACGCGGGTTTAGGTCCAAATATGGCCGATTTTCGGGGTCTTGGAGGGCGACGGGCGCAAGCAGGTCGTTTCTATTGGATCGGGCTCGTCGTTAGCTTTCCAACGAGTACAAGAACGTCGAAAACGGACACCGTATGCAAAAGTTATGCCCGTTTTACTGAAGGTGTGTCGGAAACAGACTGAAACTGCTATAACTTTTGATCCCGTGGCCGAAATTGCTCAAATTTTTTTCTAGAGGCTGTTGGATGTATGATGAACAGCTCCACCAATTTTCACTTTTTTTGGCGAAGGTTTGATGCACTTTCCAAATTCTCAGTAAATCAAAATATTACTTACCATCGTATGTACCAATTGTTTTATGGTCATTTGTTCCTAAAAAAAGTTTCCCAAAATTTTTTACACACCTACAACATACAATGAACATAAACTTTTATTACAACTTCAGCAGATTTTTACCGTTTAAAACTATAAAATTGACAAAATTTAAAACATTCACGGGGTCTGAGTGCGATCGCCCAACCATTGGCGATCAGCATGAAAGTCGCCAATGGTTGGGCGATGGATGCGATCGCCGAGGGTAGAGCGACTGGATTAAAGTCGCCCAATGGTTAGGCGAAGGCTTGATCGCCCAACCATTAGGCGACTGGAGCCTATTTTTGTAAAAAATTTTCTCGCGGGTATATTTCTGTAATTTCGAATAAAAAATGGATTATCCGTACAAAAAATTCATAAAACCACCGCTTGACACATAATGCCCTTAGGTGCTGTGTGTTGTCATGGTACGTGTGCAGGACGTTCTTAAACGAAGCAGCAATGCCGATTTATCCTCGAAGTTAATTGTGTGAAAATTGTAGGATCTGACTTCCGTCGGAGGAGCAAGCTGAGTTCACCCAAAAGAGATGGATTCCTCCTGCACGCTGATGATCAGTAAGGGAGGCAAAAAAAAAAGTTTGTTAGTAGAGCTCGTTGATTTCGTTCAAAATTTTCAATTATACTTGTTAATTGGTTAAACATAGAAGTGAGTTGATTTCAAATAAATATAAATTTTGCTCTAACTCGACTCAGCTCATTAGCTCGTTTCTAAAAATATTTCTAAATTATACGTAAAATGATATTAAATTAAACTATAACAATTTTAGAAAAAACTTGATAAGACGAGGACTTGCTCGATATCCACCCCTAATGATCAGTGAGCTCACTTTCTGATCACTTGTACAACAGGGACTGGAAAAGTGTGGTGGAAGGCGAGCGACACAAGAGAAAAAAAACATGTTGCCCTAGATTTGGGGTTTTCTATAGGATCATATGGCGCAATCAGAGGAGGTGAATGATTGCCTCCGCTTTTGATACCTGAAAAGAAAAACTCAAACCAAAAGAAAAGCAAACTAAATTACCAATTGTATATTTTGACCGCAAGCCGTTCGACCGCTCGCTCGACTGCTCGCTGGATTGTTTTTGTACGTAGTCGAAATCTCTCTCTGCTTGAAAATCTTCAACTGCTCGAACGCTTCATCGCTCGAATATTTCGACCACTCGAGCAAGTACAAGCCGACAACAACACCGTGCTCGTAGCATGCCGGATCATGATGCGTTAGCACGCCCACGAGAACACAGAAAAGCAATGCTTAGTAAACACATCGCCCACACTAACTTTTCTTGGAATAGATCTAATCTATTATTTCTTTATCATGTTGTGGCTACAAAGGGCCCTCCCGGCACCCCTAAAACTCTAACACAAAAGGACCTTCTCAAAACCACAGATAAAACCCTTATCCTAGCTCTGCTTTTATATGCTAAAACCCTAAACCGTATTCGACTCAAACACGAATACATAATCCAATCTCTACCTCAAATCAAGGGATCCAAAATCCTTTCAAACATGAGTTTTAATCAATCTCTAAACCTTCCCGTTAAGGACTTCTCCCATAACATTTCCAATCTAACCGCATGACGAAACCTCTAGGACACACCTCCCGTAGCCTCATCAACTTCTGTGTCGAAGCCTCCAGGTCCACACCGCCCATAGCTTCTCCACGTATTATGCTCTCGTGTCGAAGCCTCCAGGACAGCACCTCCCGTAGTTTCTTCATGCATCACCCCCTTTAATCTTCACATACTCCAGCATTAGTTTGACCACCTCGTGTGACATCCTCAACTATCTGGACCTCATATCTCCCTATCCTAGTCCCAGTCCTCCTCGTCATCGACCATGATCGTCTCTACGCCCACCTACACATGCAAAGACCAAAAAATATTTTCTCAGCACAAATTCTCCACAACTTGACCGTTATTAACACACACACACAAAACCACAATCTCAATAAACCATCAACACCAACCAGGTCATCCACGATCATAAATCTTATCGCTATCCAGAAATCACTCTCAGGCTACTCATTATGACCACCAAATCCATCGCTTTCCAAAACACCAACTTTAGACCATTCATTACGACCGCTAGCTCATCGAGTACTCGAAAATCACAAGTTCTCAGAAAATACCATCGCTCCACTCAAAACACTTAGGAAAAACATTTATCGCTACCAACCACAGAGCCATTGAGTACCGACTACCAAGTACCGATCACATACCACCAGACTCCGACAACCGATCACAACACCTTAAGACCACGATCATGAAAACCACGACTATCGAGTACCGAGTTCTTCCGACTACCGAGTAGCATGACCATCATCCACCAGCTAGTCATTTTGTTGGCCTAACACCAGCAAAGTCTACGACCAATGAACACCGACCGGAAAGTCTACGAGGATCGAGTTTCGGCCATGAAAATCTACGACTATCGAGAATTGTAGCTACGACCATGAAAAAGAATTGTACCTACGACCATGAAAAAGTATTGTAACTACGACCATGAAAAAGTATCGTAGCTACGACCATAAAAAGGTATTGTAACTACGACCATGAAAAAGTATTGTAGCTATGATTACCTTCAGTATCATTCTGTCGTGGTTGAAGTTAAACATGGTCAAAGCCGAACGTGATCGAAGTAGAACTTGGTCGTAGTCGAACGTAGTCGTAGACGACTCTGAGTGAACGTGCTTGTAAATGACTCTAAGTGAACGTGGTCGTAAAAGCCCATGGTCGAAGTCTGCTATAGTAGCGCTTTATCTTTTGGACTAGTCTGAACAATTGCAACCTACCGATCCACCCGATCATAAATCAACAGTCAGAAATCAAATAACTCTTCAGACTACTCCGATCACGCGAGCTGATATTCAAACTGGTCTAAACGTCCTGACGCTGATTAGACCGTCAAAACGACTTAGATGAAGATTGGATGGTCTGAATATCTTCGCTGATCAAACTGGTCCGAACGTTCCAACGCTGATCGAACCGTCAAAATGACTTAAATGAAGATCGGATGGTCTGAATGTCTTCGTTGATCGGACTGGTTCAATCAGCTTATTTTCAAATACATCTCGTTTACAGATCTTTTCAGATACAAAGCTTGGATGCCGCATTCTTTCCCCTTTCTTATGAACATCACTTCGTGAGCATGAACTCAAGAACCACGATTGAAAGTGTTTTTCCGGATCAACTTTTACTGCCCTTGATGTTCGCTTCAATTTGATAGCCTGGTACCCTCTTACCATTAAATTATATCGAGAGGGCATTTTACTATCATGCATTTTAATAGGGATCCTCTGCCATTCCATTTTAATGTCCCCATGCCATTACTAATATGGAACCGTTGCATCAAGAATCAACGTTCGAGATCAATCTGTTGCTGTTGCAAGCATTGTGGTATTTACAATATCTGGTTCCCTGGTCCCCTGTACTTGTATCTCCCCTCCATCCGGACCCAAACGTTAATGCGGTTGGTTCGACGTGCAGATACAGATAGATGCTTCTTGAGCTTCATCATGGTACGGCATTTGGTCCCAGCACCAGCAGCAGACAGAACGCGATTTCCCTGTTCACTTTTCCCTGTAACCTCTGTGTTTCCATCTACATAGTAAAGATTCAGATCACTCTGAATCCACTAGTAAAGATGTAAGTGACCCTGTATAAATGCTACATCAACGGAAGCATGAGAGAAACAGGGAAAAAGAGACAGAAAAGCCGCGTTCCAGCAGACATACCCATCCCTCTAGGCTTCCTCTTGCTATTAAGGGTAAGTTTTCGTGGGACGCGGCTGATAATTTTTACTTTAACGTAAATATTTATATAAATAAATTAAATATTGATAAATTATTTTAAAAAAGATATTTCAATAAATTATTTAAAAAAATACAAAAAACTATCCCCAAAAAAAATATCTTATTTATTTAAAAAACTATAAACATAAGTTAAAAACTAAAAAAAGGGCATAGGTTGTCCTCTCAAAACTTCCTTTAGGCTTGCGCGCACTGCAGCAAATGAAGCTCGGTCATTAGCAGTGCCCCCACACACGTGACACAACCGAATGAAAGCAACATCTGCGGTGATTGTTGCTAGTACGTGTCGACGCAGACCCACGGCAACAAGACAGTAGTCATTATTATGGTACAACTTACAGGCCTGTTTGGAACACTGGAATTCTGCAACAGGCAACGTAAACCCCACGAGAAAGTAATGCAACAAAACGAGGGGACTGTAGGCACTTTCAGCCGTTCATTCGTGTAAGAGCATCCAGATTGAGGGACTGTGGATCGGTTGCCTTGGTTGTGCATATATGGCTCTGATTTTTATGCTACGATGGATTTTTTTTACTACGGCTAATTAGTTTAATAAATAATAGTTATTAAGAAAATTAGGAACCAAAATTTGACTTAAAAACCGAAAATAATAGGATCTACAACGTCGCATTGGGGCTTCACAATCACGGTTGCTTTTCACGTGTCCTCCCCAGCAAAGAGGTGTTTACTGAATCATTCGGCTAAGGACCGTACGCATGGTTGGAGTTTTGTTACTAGTACTCTCCAGGCAGGTGAGTGCGCCAAGTGCGTAAGTGCTGGCATCATTGTCTGCCGCGTTTGGACGGATTGGGGTTGGAGAACTTAGAAAGGAGGTGTTCTGAAGGAGCTTGGTGTGTACTCGGTACTAGTACTGTACTAGGGATTGTACACTTCCATTGCTACGACGACCAAGTGTGCCATTATTGCGTTCGTTGCAGAATGAAGTAGTTGGTTTTTTTTTTTATTTTGAAGGGAGAAAGGCTTTTCAGTTACCGGAGAACTCAAAGTACATGAGTTTATCGGTTGATGACTCAAAATTTATGTTATTAATTGATGTGGAAAAAGATATTTGATTAACTAAACTAGCACAAAATATTCAAAAAAATCACAAGCTAAACCTATTAAGAACATGTTGTGCTCCATTCAAGTGCATCTGGTGCCATCATAGCCAATAGGGTATGTTTGTATTAGATTTTTATTGATGGCTTTCGAGCTGATAGAAGCAGTTTACAGAAATTGGGGTGTTAGTATTGGTTTATGATTTTGGCTTTTTGCTGAGTACATTCACTACTACAAAACAAGTTATACTGGACGTCTCATCACAGACGGTTCATATGGAGCCATCTGTGCTTGAATTATTACAGATCGTTCATAGCTAAAACTGTCTCTGAAACTCCCACAGACGGTTAGGTTTAAAAGCTGTCTGTGATATACGCATTATCACAGACGGTTTTTAATTAGAACTATCTATGAAACTATCAATGACAGTTCGTATAACAAACCATCTCTGATATGTACATTATCACAGACAGTTCGTATAACAAGCCGTTTTTTATAATGACACGTCACCGGTCCGTAGCGTATCCCCCAGGATTTCGATCTCACCCGTCCATTCTCTCTACATCGGATGGCACGCACCAGTTCCTTCCACCGCTCGGCCCTTATTAATTACTCCTCATCTACCTTTCCACCGGTAGTCACGAGTGAGTTCATCCACTATATAGCATCCTGCATCCTCCCCTTGGCGACTCCGTGAGCTAGCGCCTCTGTTATGACACCACGGTCGACTGCATAACACACTTTTGTCGTAAGTTTCGTAAGATTATCAAATCGTATTGGCTTATAAATAGTAGTGACTAGTAGAGTTGGCTTATAAAAGTTAGAGTATTCGTATTGGCTTTGGCTTCTCTAAACAGAACCTAGAAGCCAAAGCCAATATGGAGCTCGTAGTATTCTTAGGATTTTTCTTTCAAAAGGCGCTAGTTGTCCACTCCTTCAATTGCAAAAAGATAGAACCAATATAGCTTCGGCCACTGAGGATGCTTTAGAGGTTAGTTTCAGTTTTATTGGTTTTTATTTGAAGTTTTCTATAAAAATTGCGAAACAAGCAGCACACTAGTGTGCGAGATTTGCTTACACTCAGGCTGGCTTGGCATGCTATGTGCCAGCCTTCCTTGCAACGGTCTTCGGACTGTACCCTATCAATGGAAGTTCTACGCTTCCTAAAAAGGTCTCTTTTTTCCCTTTTAGGATGTTTAGACTGCATCGCTGTCGTTAAAAAAACATTTAGATTGTACTGTGATAACAACCTCAAATCTTGATTATGACACTTAACTAGATCAACAGACTTTATCCCCCCAAAAGCACAGATCAAACTACCAATCCAACCAAACGGATCACACCACAACTCAAATTAACAAAATTCTGCTGTTGCATCTCACTTTCTCATTTCCGGTGCAACTGTAGCCAACACAGTTTCCTCCCAATTCCTACTTTTCTATTTCTTTTTTCCAACATCTTGGAAGTTTCCAAGGCCCCAATAAAGATCCGTTCATATTAGCTTTTGGATTTGGTTTATAAATAGTAAGGGCATCTTCAATAGTATCATCTCAGTTGTCTCTTAACTATATTAAATAATTAAAATCATATGTGAAGGAGAGGGGACGAGGAGAGATAATATGCCATCTCTTATGTAAGAAACGGCTTGAACTCACAAATCAACGCAAATAGTGAGAGTGTGTGAGACAAAAACTTATGATGAAAATAGTATAAAATAGTTAAAAGAATGATTTACTATTATAGATGCTGTCTCTAGTGCTGTATTTTGATAAGATAGAAACCTTATAGACAAACTACTATACATACCCTAACAATTTGTAGAGAAGTTTGTACATAGAGTCACTCGCGTGTGATTTTAGCGATATCGTATTATAATTGACTAGTAGATTTCTGTTTAAAAAGATATTCTATTTGAAAGTTATATACTATAGAATAATTATTTATAGGAGAAAATAACTTTAGAAGCCAATACCAGGAAAGGACTGCAGGTTGATAGATTTGGCTCACCTACTGCTACTGCTGAATTATGTCAAGGCCCACGCATATGCACAGAAAAGGAGCCTGATTAGTTAACGTTGTACGTAGGAACCGAAACCGTTCCAGGCTGGTGCCCGGTGCTTGCATGCTTAGTAAACTCAATCAAAGTGTTTAATCTCACCAACAACTTAAGGCCCCACTCTGTTGGGTTGAAAAATTATGGTTTATAGCTGAAATTGCACTATAGTGACTGAAATTTAATTGTAGCTGAAGGTGGCTTATTTGGCGTAATTAAATTTAAAAAATAGAAAAAATATGCTAGCTTATCTCAGACAACACAAAGGAATACAGGAAAAAACGAACCGGCAAAAAGCTCAAAAAAGCCAAAAGTTCAAAAAAAAAAGATGGAATTTATGAATAGTAAAAAATAAGTTAGAAGCCAGAAGTTGAAACCGAAACGAACAGGGCCTTAGGGCCTGTTTGGTAGAGCTCTAGATTCTCATTTTTCAGTTTCTGCTCTGGATTCTCTAAGAATCCACTTCTCTGAGAATCTGGATTCTTAGAGAATCTGGAGCTGCCACTGAAAAGTGTTTGGCTAGTAGGTTAGCTCCAGATTCATAAAAAGGGGGATTTGATGAAAATAGACCATGTTACCCCTAGTTTTCACACAATTATCTTTTTGCTTTTTTGTTTATTTCAGATACATGATTAAAAGAAAATGAATATGATTTTTTTGTTCAGATAATCTTCAGCCAAGAGGACAATTGCTGAGGAAAAAAACAGCAAAATATATTTAGGTTTCATTGTCTGCCAAACAGCAAGCTAACAGCAATCAACACACAGAGGGAGGTGGCGCTGTGGACGGAGGGAGGCGGCGGTGGCGGTGCCGTGGACCAGACGAAGGGAGGCGACGGCGGGCCGAGATAAGGAGGGCGGCGGCGGGGCGAGGGAGAGAAGGGGGCGGCGGCGGGGCGAGAGAGGGAGGGCGGCGGGGGCGAGAAGGAGCGGGAGGGAGGCGGCGGGGCGAGAGAAGGAGCGGCGGTCCCAAATTTGGAGGCGGCGAGTCGGGCGAGAAGGGAGGTGGCGGCGGTGCTGGAGATCGGGAGGGAGGCGGCGGCGGCGGCGGTGTTGGAGATCGGGAGGAGGCGGCGCGGTGGTGCTTGGGGATCGGGAGGAGGTGGTGGCGAGAGAGAAGAGCGGCGGCGCGCGAGAGGAAGGAGGCGGCGCGCGCGAGAGGAGAGGAGGCGGGCGCGAGAGAGGAAGCCGGGCGGCGCAAAGAGCGGACGAACCGAGGGAGATGGAGCGGGCGGGACGAGAGAGAAGGGGGAGGCGGGTGGGGTGAGGGGTAGTTGAGTGGTATTTGCAGGTAATTTTGGTTAACTTTCATGTGTAAATTTATTTTTGGTTTGCTGGCTCCCCACGAGAATCCACCCTAGACCCGCTTCTCCTCTCTAGTTCATTTCTAGCTCTGCTCCTCGCGAGAATCAGAATCCAGCAATTTTGAGAAGTTGGGTGTTTGGTACAGCTCCACGAGAATCTAGTGAGAAGCTGGGAGCAGGAGCTGTACCAAATAAGGCCTTAATCTTGCTAATAGCCATGCATATGCATGGCTTTATGAACACTTTGTGACGGCAATTGACTCTTGATGTGTGCTACCTTCGAAATGAGAAGTGTTGTGCACTCAACGACCTTACTAATCACACGAGGATGCATAGGTTGAGCTGTGGTGTATAAGAGAACGGATACTACCCACTTGTAATCAACTGAAAATAAAATCTCTTTGCACACTAAAAAGAGTGCACTGTTTTATCTATTTGTTTGTGCACGTAGAGTATATCCTGTGGAGTGTGGAGTTGCCTTCCAATGGCTTAGAAATTTAAAATACTCCAAAGGATCTGAATTGCTTCTGGTTTTAGCTCCATGCCTTCTAACGTTGCCCTGAAAACCCAAAGCGACGTCTATTTACGAACCAACTTTATAAAACGTCATCTATTTTAGACTGGAGCAGGTAGCAAACAAAGTTTCCCTACAAAGGCGCCACACTAGCCGTTGAGTTCCTGACAGTAGTGTCGTCTATCCAGTGTTTAAAAGTAGTGTGGAAACAATCAACTGGCTAATCTGTATCTTCCATTTGCCAAAATAAAAACATAAAGGGTGCACTTTCTCCTTCCTCCTCATTGCATATTTGCATGTGACATGCTCTGGAATCTTGTGATTGTGTCAGTACGTTCGCAGACAGTGCATGCTACCCTCTCCTCTGAACATTGATCAGCATGCTGAGTTAGGCTGACCTCACACGCAAATAATATATATAAATGTTTACTTATGAACATATTGCTCTTGTGCAAAGGTAGTTAACTTCTCTATTTAGTACTCTACTACAACTTAACAGTGAACGTACAACATGTACATCGCCTTCTTAATAGTTCGACCGCCAGCGGTTAAGATGGTATGCATTTGAAGCTAAGTTGCCGCTTGTACTTTTGTGCGCCCACTGGTTGCAGTTTTCTTTGCTGGACGATCAAGTTGTTACCAGTTGATAGTACTTTAGCTTACTGATTTCTTTCTGTTAGACAAGCATCTACGAGAACGAGACTACGACCACCATCCACTACTACAAAAAGCCTAATAGTAGACATCAAATCACAGACGATTTTGTGAAACCGTCTGTGATTTACACTATTACAGACGGTTTTAATTTAGATGCCGTCTGTGGTATTTGTGGCGGGAAAAATGAGTATCACAGACGGTTCTTACCGCTGAACCGTCTGTGATACTAGAATATCACGACGGTTTTATAATAAAACCGTCGTAGTATTCAGATTATCTGAGCGGTTTTATTATAAAACCGTCGTGATACATTCCGCCTTGCAATCCCTCAAATTTTCATATTTTCCCGCTTAAGTCCGAGTATGGTTCAGTTTTGAGACACCTTGAGAAAGCAGGCATAACTTTTGCATACGGTGTCCGTTTGACGTTCTTGTACTCGTTGGAAAGCTAACGACGAGCCCGATCAAAAACGACCGGCTTGTGCCAGTCGACCTCAAGACCCCGAAAATCGGCCATCTTTGGACCTAAACCTGCGTCGTAAGTTTTGGTTTCTGTTTTTGCCCTTTTCTTGGTTTTATTTTCGAATTTGGATTTTCTTCAAGCTGCAAAGTTGTAGATCTCATCGAAACCTTTCAAATGAGTATATATAAACTATATAAACCTTTGCTATTTTATCTTTTCAGAGTAGTTGTTTATATTGCATCGGTATATAAAATTTGTGCTCCAATTCACGACGGTTCTATATATAGAACCGTCAGTGATAATCACCATTGGGCCGTCGATCCTCAGCCCCACGAATCGTAGCTCCGCCTTTCCGTTCCGCGCCAAAAATTTTGAATTCCCGCTTCTCCCTCCCTTTCCCTTCCCTATAAATATACCCAAAATCCAGCCTCTTTGCTGGTCTCCTCTTCCTTGCTGTCCTCCTCTTCCTTGCTGTCCTCCTCCTTGCTGTCCTCCTCCTTGTTGTTCTCCTCCTCCTTGCTGTCCTCCTCCTTGCAGACGACGCAGAAGCATCTAGCTCGTCCCAACCGGGCAGACGCTCAATCAACGCCAACGATGGTGGTTATCAAAGACATTCAGCTCATGCGTTGCATCAGGGGCGAGAAGGCATAGAGGATCTTTCCTTGTTGTGTAACCTGCTCGTTGTTCTTGTTGTGTAACCTGCTCGTTGTTCTTGTTGTTCTTGTTGTATAACTTGCTCGTTGTTCTTGTTGTGTAACCTGCTCGTTGTTCTTGTTGTGTAACCTGCTCGTTGTTTTGAGATATTGTAATGGTATACTCTAATCTTAATAAAAATTGATGTTTTATGTTTGTGAAATGAATTGACATGTGAATTGGATGTATACATGTACATGTTGATCTGCTTGTTTCAGAGGACATGGCTAGTATTTCCTAAGGCTAGCCAATAAACAGAAATAGGTTTAGGAATAGAAAGGAATATCACAGACGGTTTTTAGTTAAAAAAATGCGTGATATATAATTATCCTGACGGTTTTTAACTAAAACCGTCAGTGATATTGCATCTGAGCGGTTCGAAAACCGTGTGTGATGACCTCGTATTATCACTGACCCATAATTTCAGACGATTCACGAAACCGTCTGTGATGATGTTTTTGAACCGTCTGTGATGATCTTTTCTGTAGTAGTGCTCACATGGTCTCCTAAAGTAACTCCTGACTAGCCGTGCATGTGTCCTACGGCTACAAACAGTTCCGCATATATTGTCACTAGTTAAAGTAATAATACCTTGGGACGATACATTTGCAGTATGGCACGGTGACCAACAAATAGTTATGGCTCAACAACCAAAACGCTTAGTCTCCTTTAGCCATTATTGTGCATGCTCGTCCGGATGAGCTGGGGTGCATCCGGACAAAGCAACATGGGCAATAGCCCAATACCGGAGGCATTTGTGTTGGGGTAATTGTGTTTGACTTGAGCTCAAAGTGCCTTTTGCAAGATTTCTAGCTGGACCTCAGGTTTCTCCACGAATTGCGCAAGGTCCACCTAATATTTTATGCCGTCTTGCAGGAATTGAGTGCTTGTGAAACTACTTTAGTCACTGTTTGGAACGCGGGAATCTCTCTAAAACAATGCGTGAATTGAACTGTTTCTGTGAACTTTATGTGTTTTAGCCGGATCCTTAGTGTTGTTTTGTTTGTATTCTAATCCTAGGTCACAGAGTGTTTAGTTGGGTTGAAAGTGCAGTATTGTAGAATATTAAGCATCAACAATGGATCGTTCTTTTGGGCTATAGTTTATAGCAAAAATTTTTTTAATTCTGAGTATTTACAAGAGAGAGTAGAGAGAGACTCGCATGCGATTTTGGCTGGTATATCTGAGTTGGTACGGTATCTTCTACAATTAACTTGTAGATATCGTCTTAAAAAGACACTCCGTTTAAAAATAACTTATTGTAGCATAAGGCATAAGTCATAGTTGAAAAGAATAAGGCCGATATGATATTGCCTACCTAGGGAATTATACTGTTTCACATGAAATTCCTATAAAATCTTAGCGTTCGAAATAGCTCCAAAATTCCTAAGTTCTAAAAGGACCAAAACACCTAGATCTTTTTTCTAAGAGATCATACAGTGTGTGCTTGGGTTGAAAATGTAGTACAGTAGGATATCAACATCCAGCTTATGGTCCTTTCCTTTCAAATTGTTTCAAAACTCCCACGCTTCAACTGTGCTTGAAATTAATTATGTTTGTTTGATTTTTTTTCTCCTGTGAAAATGCTGTGAAAAGAGATAGTGGTAGTAATAGAATAAGTTTACACCTTTTATTGCCAGAAAACATTGTGCTCAAAATGGTTTATTTTGAGTGGCATATGGCTGAAAAGGATGGTAGCTGACTGAAATTATATTGTAGTTGATGGTGGCTTATTTGACGTGATTAAATTTAAAAATAGAAAAAACAGGTTAACCTATCACGGTCAGTACAAACGAATACAGAAAAAAGAACTAACGAAAAAGCTCAAAAAAAGACAAAAAAACCAGAAAAAGGTGAAATTATTGAATAGTGAAAATAAGTCAGAAGTCAGAAGCCTAATCCATTTTGAGCGGAGTGGTTAGATCGAGGTTCAATTTTTTTTGTGTGTAGAGACGTCCAAATCGTTGCACTACTATTATTGGTGCCAGACTGACAATGAGACTGATCCAATATTTTCTCTTGCATGTGTTGACCTACGATCTTTTAGATTAGTTACTGGATGTCGCATGCATACTTTGGCGTTGACCACGTTACCCGAGAGTGACGTTGCTGAGTACTCTAATTATTATCTCTAAATACTATATTTAATATATATATATATATATATATAATAGTAAATAAATCTGCATATTTACTAGAGGTATAAAGGGAACATCGCATTAATTTTATATTAGAATATAAAATACATCATATATTTATAAACAGAGCCATTAAAAAATACGTTCTATAAATTTGGACGAAGGAGTATTGAAGTGACATAACACAATTAAGTAAGATTATTTTTGCGAGCCCCATCGGAGCAGGGGAGGGCAGGGAGGAAGCCCGCTGGCCTCACCGACGGCACGTATGGTGGCTCTACTAGGGTTTTGAAGATGGTAAATTAGATTAGAGATGGTGATGTGGTTCAATCAATTGACGAACAATGACACAGTATAGGACTGAAAGGCAACAGAGGTGGGTAAATGGTGCCGATCAATTTTTTCCTTAATATTCTTTATCCTTCACTCAAATAACAATAGAGTTACTGAGATTATGATCAATATCCAAAACCCAAATTTAATTACTTAAGAAATCAAATCTTGAGAAATTCGAACTCCTGGCGATCTGACTAGCTACTTGGGACCGGTCTGACCAATCTCTTGGTGGTTAGACCATGAACAGAGCAGTCTGACTAATTTCAACCCAAGGCGATCCAAAATTTGATGCAACTTAAAAAATGCAAGTTCAAATGATATGAAAATGTACATATACCTTACTTAAGATCTCAGAAATCTAATCAAACCAAGAATAGCAAGCATCTATGTTAAAGTTCAGACCTTTTTCAAGATTGAGTAAGATTGCACTAAAACTGAGCAAAAATGGAAACACTTAATATGACTTGATCGTGGGTGAAAGATAGTCGAGATAGCTCTATATATATTCTCATATATCACTGCAAGTAAGAACACCAAAGAAATCAAGACAAAAACACTTGGATCGAGGAATCACTTGTGAGGGCCAAATCCAAGTAAAATTAGGCTTTTTCAAGAACTTGCCAACCAGGTGCCTAGATAGATAGAGATTGATTTTCAGGGGTAATCTCTATTTCTTGCACGTCCTTTAGCACAACAAAATCAAGAAGGGGGAGAAAAGATCAAAACCAACTAAATTAAGACCAAATCAATAAATACAAGACGAATTCATGTAAAATGAACAAAAATTGATGTATTGTTGCTACTTGAGTATGAAGGTTTTACCGTCACTCCATCTAGGAGGGCAAGAGAGCATATCACAACACTCAACTTCTCTCAAACCCTAACTCTAGAACACTTGGCTTCAATGAGCAAGAGAGGATGGTTGAATAGTTAACTAGCAAGTCTTCATCCCACCCGTTAAATAGATAAGTAACTAGCACCTATCTAACCCTAGTGGATACTGTCCACTTAGCACATATGAGGCAAATCCATTAACCCCACACAATACAGGATTTTTTTCTCACACACTACACTTAACGCTTTCTAAAGCACATAAGTCCGAATCCGCTAAGTCTTTAGCTTTGATCCATCTTGATCTTCTCAATTTTTCTCTGACCTAAACCGCTCTCCTAAGAGCTGCGGTTTTGATCCAAGGTAGTTTCTAGTATTTTGTTCAACTTACCAAAATATTCTTTCTTAACACAATCTTCATCTTCTATTGCAAGTAATCACTATGCTTGCTACATGTAGGTGCACCACTAGCTTACCATGCATCAACAAAGTCTCCTGTTCTGATTCCACTGGACCATGTCTTACTTAAGCTGACCAAGCCACATAGTTCAACCCGTCGGTTGAACTTCTTTTTAATATTTTCCACCTTTCTCGTGATATGCTTGTGCTCAGCCATCTCACATGACATTCTTGATCATTCTAGGTCTCAACTACTCCATAAGCGTAGCCCCGATCCTCACCGTTGACCATGGTTGATTCCAAACGACTCTACACATCCAAAGAGAAAGAAATCATTTTTTGAATACAAGTTATTCACAATTTGACCCGTGTTAGTTGTAAAATATCTTATGCAATAAATAAGTACTGATCTAGATCAATCTAAACTTATCCCATGACTAAAATCCCCAAATATCAAAAAAACAGCTGAATTAGAACTATCTTGCCGGTCTGACCGCACCCCTATACTGGGGTCCAATCAGACCGATTTTAGCTGACGATCTGACTATTGATGGGGTCCGATCTTACCACCCATTGGCTGGTCTGGCCAATTTGACTACAGGTCAACCAAAAAAATCCGACAAATTCAAAATTCTACTCTTCTCATCACAACATAGATGTGGCGTGGTCCTTCACACGGAACAACCGATCCGACGGCACACGCCGCGAGCCAGTGACTTCGAGTACACAAGGACAGGACAAAGCTTATGCAATTCAGGGAAACCACGAGGGCTCCCACTTAAAAGCCTGGATGCCAATGAATGGACGGTTGAACAAAACAGGAAGAGAGCGGGGAAAATAAAAAAAGAAGAAGCCGGGCCAGACCAGCGCCACCAAAAAGCGGCCGAGAGCCCGAGAGCTCCCAAAGTCGCCATTTTCCCGAACGTGACAAGCCGGCCCCAGTTGAACCCGTTTCGCACAGATCCAGTTAATAAGGGTGCAAGATCACAGAAAGACGAAAAAGAAACAGCATCTCATTGTGATCTATGATCTTACACCAGGAATGAAAAATACTCCTATGTATAGTATTGGAGTTACTTTGCTACTACGTTTGTACTTTGTATATTAGTAGTTGATTTATGCTTTGCCTATGGTTAATTGTACTGTAGTCTTCTAATGTTGTTTCTAGTCAGCTCAGCCTAGTAATAAAACATTTTCCTGAACTGATAATTTCATTTGTTTCGTCCGCATCACAAGGCAAATATCTCAAAGAAAATGTGCTACCGCTGTTGTCACAGTTACTATGAAGGGTATAGTTTGTTATCTTTAGTGCTCCCTAAAGGCATGTACAATAAGGTGATATAAGTTGTCTATAAAAGACGTCACGTAGGAATTATGCTGAGATGAATGATTGAAAAAGATAAGAGAGAAGGAGATCAATTGTAATTCTATAAACGGTTGAAACGCGAGAAAATAATATGCTATAGACGACTTTTGTACCATTATATCAATATTGTCTATAAATAGTCTACTATAGATGGTTTTTATGTCATTATATCAATATCATCTATATTTTACAAATAATCTATTATAGACAATTTATAGATAACTAATTATAAGAATGTATTTTTAGTATTATCTATAAATAATATAAAAAATATTATATACAACAGTTACCTATTCTATTATATATATTCTAATATATATCCTAAGCAAGAGGTGTAAATGTGCCAGAGGACATGAATGCTGTACCGGTTTGAATAGCCGCTCGCAGTTTGTTGGATCGCAGCGGGATCGTCCTCCCAAACAGTGCAAACAACTCCTCACCCTGCAGCTGCAGGAAGCCAGCAGCTCCTCACTTCAGCTGCAGTTTATAAAGAAAGAAGCGTCTCTCTCACTGCACATGCGCATTGCCGCTGCCTGCCGACACCCGCAATGGCGGTCCACCCCGTGCAGCTGCGGCATCGCGGGTTGCTTCCTCTGCTCGTCGCCGCGCTGTGCCTCTCGGGCTCGGCGGTGATGCCTTGCCTCGCGGCCAAGAAATCGTACGGTGCCATCTTCAGCTTCGGGGACTCGCTCTCCGACGCCGGCAACCTGATCGTCGACGGCGTGCCCAAGGAGCTCACCACCGCGCGCGCGCCCTACGGCATGACCTTCTTCGGCCGCCCCACCGGCCGCTGCTCCAACGGCCGCATCGTCGTCGACTTCCTAGGTACATTTATGCGCCGTCCATGGCTTCCTCCTACCCCGCCATCCTCTTTTCTTGGCCTTTTGGTTCCACAAAGTGTATATTATATATGGACTTCGCAATACCTAACAGAAATGTCTCTGTTATTAAAACTGTTGATTTTGGAGTGTTAGACCATGCTCTGACCTTGGTCATGTTGAAATTGACTTTTGTTTAGTATACTACTACCCAACTATCTAATTTCTCTTTCTCCATACTGTGTTTTATTTTTAGTGATGCAATGCTAACCAGGTCAAAAAGTCCCAAGTTTTTCCACCATTTAGAAAAAAAGTTAGTAATCTTTAGCGGTAAAACAAGCTGGTAAAAGAGCTGCTGCTTTGCAATAGTGAATTATTGCTCCCTCGGTTCTGCTATACCAAAGTATTGATGTGAATTAAAGGCCCTTTTTTTTCCTTTCTGGAAAGATAAAGCACGCCATAAATGCTACTGAAAGAAACTAGTGATCACTATTGCGAGTTCTTCCCATTGACCTCGTATGTCTCACTCGATTGCATGGCTGCATTGTGAATTGTGATGCTCCTTTTATTCAGAGCAATGGCAAAGTCAGTGTATGATGTGAAGTTTTCCCTTTTTGTTGATGGAAATCTTTTTGTCAATTTGCAGCTGAGCATTTCGGGCTGCCGCTGCCGCCGCCGTCGCAGGCGCACGGCAAGGACTTCAAGAAGGGTGCCAACTTCGCCATCACCGGCGCGACGGCGCTGGAGTACTCCTTCTTCAAGGCGCACGGCATCGACCAGCGCATCTGGAACACCGGCTCCATCAACACCCAGATCGGCTGGCTACAGAAGATGAAGCCATCGCTCTGCAAATCGGACCAAGGTCCGAGACCGATTCGCCTACGCTTTTAAGGCTGTAAAATCTTCGTGAAATGTACTACCATGCTCCAGCCAGTAGATCAGAATTGATTAATTTGTGTGTAAGTTGCAGAGTGCAAGGACTACTTCAGCAAGTCCCTGTTCGTGGTGGGGGAGTTTGGGGGCAACGACTACAATGCGCCATTGTTCTCCGGCGTCGCGTTTTCTGAGGTGAAGACTTACGTGCCGCTGGTCGCCAGAGCCATCGCCAACGGCGTCGAGGTATGAATCCATGAATGATTAATTGCACATCACTTGCAGAGTTGGAATTGTAGGATGAGCCTTGCATTGCATCATACAATGCACATACATTGCTGAAGTAGTAAAGCAGCACAATGCTGTACACTTTTAGACTCAGGGAATCATGCAAGTGTGGGGCAGTGCAGATAGGCATCACTCATCTGTCATATCTAGATATGGTCGGCATAAAAAGCCAAAAGCTGGAACACATGACAAACACATGCGAGGCACATAATTGGTGTGAGATGATCAAATGACATGGTTTTAGAAAGTGTTCTTGAAATGCTTTGAATTATGTGGAGTCAAGATTTACTAGGGAGTATTCAGTATCAGTGAGAAGACTGAGTAGTTTAGCTAGTTGGTAAGCACTAGCATAGTTAATGCACATCTTATTGGATTGGATCTATGGATCTCAAGGTGATGTTTTATAATGGTCAACTAGGTTACCAACCTTTGTAGACATTAAAATAGGCAGGGGAACATGTGACAGATTTGGTATCCTCCAAAAGGGCAGAATCTTCTGACTAGGCACTTAACATGAAATTGCTTTGGCTGCACTGTTTTGAAAAGGGAAATTTTTGTTTTCACCTGCATAAATCACACTACACATTTGTGATGGCATGGGGTATACTTTGTGTACCAAATCAAGTTGGTGCACAGTACATCAGATTGTTGCTTAGTGTAGCCCCATGTGATGTGTAGATGGGGATTTCATGTAGAACATGATTGCACAATGAAGAGCATGGGCATGCAAAAGGTATGGCGGCTAAAGAAGATGAGGAATCATTTGTTATGTGTGTGCTCGTCATGAAACAGCTGTCACATGACATGGTTATATAAAAAAGGCAAAGTCCATATAACACTCCGAACTTTACTCGAAAGTCCGTCCAACACCCTGAACTATAAAACCGGATATTTGATCCTTGAACTTTGCAATCCAGTTTATATAACATTCTGACCCGATCTCGGATAGTGGTATTACCCACGTGTCATGATGAGTAGGTGGTTCTACCACATATGATGTCATGCTGGTCAAGTTTAGGTGAATAGTTGGTAGAACCCACGTGGTTTTCTATCCTAAATCAAAATAGAGATGGAACTATAAAGGACAGTGGCCATAGAAGCACAGTTGGGAGCTCGGTGGGGAGAAGTCTCTGTGGCCCCCACATATCACTGACCCAACTTGGCCAGCATGTCATTTTACATGGTAAAACCACCCACCCACCATGCCACATGGGCAATATCACCATGCGGAATCGAGTCAGAGTGTTATTTAAACCAGATTGCAAAGTTTGAAGGATCAAATGTCTAGTTTCATAGTTCGAGATGCTAAATGGACTTTCATGCAAAGTTTGATGTGTTATATGGATTTATTCCTAAAAAAAGACTGTTTCTGCACATTTCAAGCAGAGGAAACAGATCGATGTTATATTGTTAGTAGTACATTGCTATTATTCTGTTAGTAGTGCGTTGCTAAACTAGTTGTCAGTGTAATTTGATAATTTTGCATGCTTCGTGCGAAAATCTGTTTGAAATACACATGTCTAGGAGTGACTAGTTTGGCACAATGTATTTTTAAGTAGACTCCCCAAATTTTGAGTCACATCAACCAAATTTATGAAAATGCAAATTGAAATGGGCTTACATAGATGAACCAATTGAGCACTCTATGTTCAACTTCTATGTTTTCTTTCAGAAATTGATTGAGCTTGGGGCAACAGACCTGTTGGTGCCTGGAGTTCTCCCAATCGGATGCTTCCCATTGTACCTGACACTGTACAACACCAGCAACAAAGCAGACTACAACGCCCGCACTGGGTGCCTCCGGAGATACAACCGTCTTGCCTTCCATCACAACAGGGAGCTCAAGCAGCAGCTTGAAGAGCTTCAAAAGAAGTACCCAAAGACAAAAATCATGTATGGTGATTACTTCAAAGCGGCAATGCAGTTTGTCGTCAGCCCTGGAAAATTTGGTGAGTTCTCCTTCCTCAACGGAGTAGCTTGTCATGCTTCTCCAGTACATCCTTAAGGTAGATTCAGAGTTTCAGCCCACATTTAATATATGACATAGCAGAAAACATGTTGCCAATAGGAACGATACAGCACCATATGACTGAATTCATCCGTCCATTGTAATTTATAGGACTAAATTTCATGGTTCAGAGTTATATATCATGATCTGAACATTGGTGCTATTGCAGGTTTCAGCAATGCTATGCAAGCTTGCTGCGGCGCTGGAGGGCAGGGTAACTACAACTTCAACCTGAAGAAGAAGTGTGGTGAGCAAGGCGCTAGCGTGTGCTCCAACCCGTCGTCATACGTGAGCTGGGATGGCATCCACATGACTGAAGCTGCCTATCGCATGGTCGCGAACGGTTGGCTGAATGGCCCATACGCTGATCCCCCAATCTTGAAGTGAGAATTCAGACGGCTTACTGTATGTAACATTGCTGTTTGCTGCTAGAGATATGAAAGAGTGTTTCAAGCACCGAAGAAATTAAGTTATGAGTAAAATATGTTAGTTTGTCCATTGAAAGATTGTATAAACTGTGCCGTTATAGATATGTTCCCAACTGAAAAGCTGTCGTACAGATGTACCATTTATCACATGTTTTCTGATTCTTTTCATTTGTCAAGACTTGCGTAATAATTTATGATAATTGAGAGACAGTGAACAAGGCCTAATATATATTTATGATAAACAATAGGTACTTTGGTTGAATTGAATTTAAATATTATAATAGTTTCAACAAATTCAGATTTGCTATCGGTGTTCCTAGTAGGACCGGCCGGACCATTGGAAGGAAATGGTTGGACCGGGTGTGAATGGTGGTCCAGTGTGACCGGTTGGTTGGCGGTCCAATCGGTCTCACGGTGTAACCAATTTCTACTTGGTGGTTGCTTTTTTTTTTCCAGAGAGCATGTTTTGGTGTTAGTCTCATGTAGTCGGACCGGCCATGGTTGTAGGTTGGACCGGGATGAGTTGGACGGTGTGATCAGTATTAAAAATGCAGTCACATCAAGCTGTCGGTCAAACCAGCCAGTGATTGTGGTCTAACCGGTGCGGTTCGACTGGCGTGAAAAGAGTGGTCAGACCAATGGCTGAGGCTAGAGTATAGTGAGAGTTGGAATTGAGTTGTTTGAGTGCGTGTAGGACATGGGTTTCGTTGCTTGGTTATGGTGCATTGCATGATGCATGTGTTTGTCTAACTTGAGTCAAGTGCATGAAACTTGTACTTGATATGGTTGCTTAGCCTTTGGATGTGCAAGTGGCTTAGAGGATGTAGCAGTCGACGGCAATAGATAGGGACTAGGTAGGAGAGCTAGGATCCGAGCGCTCAGGTAAATCTGAGTGATGCTAAGTGGCTCAAGCGGGAAGCACAGAGAACACAAGGATCATGAAGAAGTGAGTTGGTGTATGTGGTGTACTAGGTGACGAGGCCGATGTACGTAGGATGGTTTGGAGGAATCCGAATACGTGAAGACGTGATGGTTAGTTATTCAGTAATACGAGCTGCGTGTCAAAGTATATAGAGATGCTTTGAGGTGAAGATGAAGACAGAGTCAAAGGAAGGTACCTGAAAGCTTCATTGAGGATATTTTGGTAGTTGGCTGAATAACGGGTTGATACCTTAATCAAAACTGCGGCGCAAATGAGAAGTGATTTTATGTAGAGGAAAGCTGGAATTGACAAGTGAATTGACATGTGGGATTTTGTGTTTTTGGTGTTCTTGTGAACTATATTTGATTCTCTTCAATTAGGTGAACTCAAGCACTAAAATATTATGATTCTTGATTGATTTAGGTTTCTATTGACTTGAATAAGTCTTATGCAAAACTTAGATGTGTTTAGATGAGAATTCTTATGCAAAACTTAGATGTATTTAGATGAGAATTGGGTAAGTTTTTGATATTTAAACTTTTGGCGCGAGAAGTTTTCATGTCTGGGAACAGGAGACCAGTTGCACTGGCCCTAAACCTATGGTCAAACCGGTTTGCTAGTGTGACCGGTCACAGGCCGGTGGTCTATGGGCCCCTCAATGGTGGTCTGATCGGACTTGTGCAAGTGGCTGCGGATTTTGTTGGTTTTTGTTTGTAGCTTTGTTTGGCTTAGCCGTGTTAGTGTGATCTGAACTTGGTAACTATCATTATTATTCGAGTGAATATTTTAAATATGTTAGAGAGAAAAAGTTTTAAAAATTATTCATCCTTTTTATTGCCATCTTGGTCTCACAATAATAAAGGATCAACATTTTGCATTTGTCGCCATGAAGTGCGCTTGGTTTGTACAGCTAATTTTATCGCTGACCTTCTTTTGCTGTGGAGAACAAGTCATGATTGACAGAATTAACAATGTATGATACACATATAAAAAACCCCATTATACCGTGGGGAATGCCCGGCGGGCGCTCGGCCACGTCCCCGCGCGCGCCCGCCGTGGCGTGGCGGGATTTCGATGCGGCGGGAGGGAGTTTCCTCGTGTTTTCCGGAAATTACGTACAGGTCTATTTTCCTCGCGAAGAGGCCCCTACCGGTTTTTTTACGCTTTTCCCCCTGAAAACGCCCCTCCAATCTACAGGATGGCACCCCGCGGTTTTCTAAATTACGTACGGGTCCTCATTTAGTTACGTACAGGCCCTTGAATTTTTGCGAAAAAGCCCTTTGGCTTTTCCGAAAATACACATGTGCCCTGGATTTTTTAAAAAACTCCTCACGAATTATCACCCATTTTACTTCGGTGCACCCGGTGGCTGGCGCGGCGTGTCGCCGCGCCTATAAGTCTAGTATACTGAATACAGGATGTTCTGGCTTGATGGGTGACATACCAAAAACCACTAGACGATGTGGTGTTTGTATTGGCTATGATTGATTGTTTTTGTTAAAAATAAATAGTACCAGTTTTTTAAAAAAGAGGATGAGTAGCGGAAAAAGTGAGAAAGAGATATATGTATGAGACAGAAGTGAGAGGAGTGAGGTGTGTGATACACTCATTGTCGTAGCTACAGACTAGACAGGAAGAGAGGGGGATCGATAGGAGAGGAAGAGAGCCAGATCTGGAGAGGTGGTGAGAATGAAGGAGATGTCCCCCCTTTGCCCCTCACGGGGCTTATATATGTGAGTGGGGTAGAATGGAAATCCCCATTCTACCCTTAGCATTTACAAAGGATGGGGTATCTTGGTATATTTACACTTGTTATATTCCTCTACACTATTGGGCCTATTACATGTTGGACTAGTTGCACGGCCGGTCACGGGGTTGGGCCACCCCTACAACAAGATACTCCTCGGCGAGAAGCGCCGAGGTCCCGATGGGCGGCCGACGCGATCAACCACCCCACCCCGTTCCTGGCGGCAAGCACGAGGGTGCGATGCAACCGATAGCTCGCGAGACCCTAGAGGCAATGCTTATGAAGGAACGGTGAAGCGCCGGAGACATCGTCGGCGCCGAAGACATGCCGCCCCACCAGGCGATGCCTACAAGGTGGGCGGCGAGTCGAGGCCGGCGCGTCGTCAGCGCCGAAGACGTGGCGTCGAAGCGCCAAGACGCGCGCCGAAGCGCCAAGACGTGCCGCCCCGCCGGCGATGCCTACGAGGCGGACGGCGGAGTCGAGCGCCGAAGACGTGTCGTCGAGCGCCGGCGTGTCGTCGAGTGCGAAGCGCGCCGCCCCGCCGAGGAGATGCCTACGAGGCGACGGCGGAGTCGAAGCGCCAAGCGTGTCGTCAACGCCGAAGACGCGCGCCCCGCCGAGGCGATGCCTACAAGGCGGACGACGGAGTCAGCGCCGAAGACGTGCCGCCCACCCTGGCGATGCCTACGAGGTGGACGGCGAGTCGAGGCCGGCGCGCGTCGTCGAGCGCCAAGACGTGGCGTCGAAGCGTCGAAGACGCGCGCCGTCAGCGCCCAAGACGTGCCGTCCCGCCGAGGCGATGCCTACGAGGCGGACGGCGGAGTCGAGCGCCGAAGACGTCTCGTCGAGCGCCGAAGGCGTGTCGTCGAGTGCCGAAGACATGCCATCCCGCCGAGGCGATGCCTACGAGGCGGACGGCGGAGTCGAGCGCCGAAGACGTGTCGTCGAACGCCGAAGACGCGCCGTCCCGCCGAGGCGATGCCTACAAGGCGGACGACGGAGTCGAAGCGCCAAGACGTGCCGCCCCACCTGGCGATGCCTACGAGGCGGACGGCGGAGTCGACGCCGAAGGCGTGTCGTCGAGCGCCGAAGACGTGCCGTCCCGCCGAGGCGATGCCTACAAGGCGGACGGCGGAGTCGAGCGCCGAAGACGTGTCGTCGAGCACCGAAGACGTGCCGTCCCGCCGAGGCGATGCCTACGAGGCGGGCGGCGGAGTCGAGCGCCGAAGATGTGTCGTCGATCGCCGTAGACGCGCCGTCGAGCGCCCAAGACGTGCCGTCCCGCCGAGGCGATGCCTACGAGGCGGATGGCGAGTCGAGCAGCGTGTCGCCGAGCGCCGAAGACGTTCCGCCCCGCCGGCGATGCCTACAAGCGCGACGGCGAGTCGGCGCCAAGACGCGCGACACCGTTGTTCTCTTACCTTCGAAAAGAGTGTCCGCAGAGAGCGGGCGTTTGGAGCGTAGGCCGAAGGCGCTACGCACGCCGAGGTAGGGAGGCGAGACCGCCGTTCCCCTACCTTCCAAAAGAGTGCCCGCCGAGGGCGGCGCTGGGCGTAGGCCAAAGGCACTCACGCACGCCGAGGTAGGGAGGCGAGACCGCGCCGCCCCTACCTTCAAAGGAGTGCCGCGGATAGCGGCGCTGGAGCGTAGGCCGAGGGCACTCACGCATGCCGAGGTAGGAGGCGAGACCGCCGTTCCCCTACCTTCAAAAAGGGTGCCGCGGATAGCGGGCGCTTGGAGCGTAGGCCGAGGGCACTACGCACGCGAGGTAGGGAGGCGAGACCGCCGCCCCTACCTTCAAAGGGTGCCCGCGGATAGCGGCGCTGGAGCCTAGGCCGAGGGCACACGCACGCCGAGGTAGGGAGGCGAGACCGTTCCCCTACCTTCAAAGGAGTGCCGCGGATAGCGGGCGCTGGAGCGTAGGCCGAGGGCACTACGCACGCCGAGGTAGGGAGGCGAGACCGCCGTTCCCCTACCTTCAAAAGGGGTGCCGCGGATAGCGGGCGCTGGAGCCTAGGCCGAGGAACTCACGCACGCCGAGGTAGGAGGCGAGACCGCGTTCCCCTACCTTCAAAAAGGGTGCCGCGGATAGCGGCGCTTGGAGCGTAGGCCGAGGGCACACGCACGCCGAGGTAGGGAGGCGAGACCGCCGTTCCCTACCTTCAAAAGCGGTGCCGCGGATAGCGGCGCTTGGGCGTGGGCGAGAGCACTACGCACGCCGAGGTAGGGTGGCGAGACCGCGTTCCCCTACCTTCAAAGGCGTGCCGCGGATAGCGGGCGCTTGGAGCGTGGGCCGAGGGCACTCACGCACGCCGAGGTAGGAGGCGAGACCGCCGTTCCCCTACCTTCAAAAAGGAGTGCCCGCGGATAGCGGGCGCTTGGAGCGTAGGCCGAGGGCACTACGCACGCCGATGTAGGGAGGCGAGACCGCGCCCCTACCTTCAAAGGGTGCCGCGGATAGCGGGCGCTGGAGCGTAGGCGAGGGCGCTGCGCCGCCGAGGTAGGGAGGCGAGACCGCCGTTCCCCTACCTTCAAAAAGGGGTGCCCGCGGATAGCGGGCGCTTGGAGCGTAGGCCGAGGGCACTGCGCACGCCGAGGTAGGGAGGCGAGACCGCCGTTCCCCTACCTTCAAAAAGGAGTGATACACTCCCTGGTGCAACGCGCTCGAAGGTGTGACATCTAGGTGCCGCATCACTAAGGCGAGGCACTCCCTAGTGTCTCGGCCATTGCGCAATTTTTATACTCCGTGGAGTGCGTGAGGATAACTGGTGCGTGCGGAGGCGGACCTCGGCGCACGACTTTATTTATAGTCCGCGGACTCTCGCGTGCGGAGGCAGACCTCGGTGCGCGACTTTATTTATAGTCCGTGGACTCTCGCGTGCGGAGGCAGACCTCGGCGCACGACTTTATTTATAGTCCACGGACTCTTGCGTGCGGAGGCAGACCTCAGCGCACGACTTGTTTAGAGTCTGTAGACTTGCGCAGGGACAACACCTGCGTCTTATTTATGCTCCGTAGAGAGCGTGGGATCAACATCCTCGTCTTATTTATACTCCGTAGAGTCGCGCGTGCGGAAGCTGAGCTCAACGCTACGTCTTATTTAAAGTCCGTAGACTGGTGCGTGCGGAGCTAGGCTCGACACTACGTCTTCTTTATAGTCCGGAGACTCGCGCGTGCGGAGCTAGGCTCGACGCTACGTCTTATTTAAAGTCCGTGGACTAGTGCGTGCGGAGCTAGGCTCGACGCTACGTCTTATTTATACTCCGTAGAGTGCGCGAGGCGTCCCCGCTGCGTCTTATTTATACTCCGTAGAGTGCGTGCGGAGCTAGGCTCGGCCTTCGTCTTATTTAAAGTCCGTGGCGGTGCGTGCGGAGCTAGGCTCGACGCCACGTCTTATTTATAGTCCGTGGACTCGCGTGCGGAGGAATGCCTCGGCGGTCACGTCTTTTTAAAGTCCGTAGACATCATGCGTGCGGAGCTAGGCTCAACGCTACGTCTTATTTATAGTCCGTGGACTCGCGCGTGCGGAGGAATGCCTCGACGGTCACGTCTTTTTTAAAGTCCGTAGACATCATGCGTGCGGAGCTAGGCTCAACGCTACGTCTTATTTATACTCCGTAGAGTGCGTGCGAAGGCGTCCCCCCGCACGTCTTTTGTTTATACTCAGCCCCGTCACCTTTTGGCTACGGCGAGTGCACACGCGAACGTGCGTCTTAGATTTATACTCAGACCCGTACCACAGCTACGGCGAGTGCACTGCGAACGCGTCGTCTTTGGTTTATACTCGGACCCGTACCACGGCTACGGCGAGTGCACTGTGACGTCGTCTTTGGTTTATACTCCGTGGAGTACGCCGACGCTCGAGGTGATCGTGCGATTTAAACCAAAAGCGAGGACCAAAACAGAGGCACGAAAAGAAATGGCCAAAGCCTCGCGGCAACAAAAACGCTCCAGAATGCAGTACTGGAAAAGCATTAGATGCTACGGTGGCCTAGAACAGGCCAAAACCGAAGAAGCAAACACGGCCAAACCAACTGCTCTCAAAATGGAACTGCACCCGCAATAAACGACATAAGGCACAACCGTTTTCTTAAAGCCATGCACACAAGAAATGCAGCGTGGATTATTAAAGCTGCACACGTAATCATATGTAGTGTGTACCGGGCTGGCTGAAGACGACGTGGAGTATGCTTCGCAGGTGCGGAGACCCTGGCTGCCCGAAGCTAGCGTAGGCCTCGATGCGAGGTGCGGGGCGGCGCTCGCGGAGGCTCGGCGCGAACTCTGCTTGCTTGCGCGACGTCGCGCTCCTCTGCATGTATACTTACACGTAGTTTTGGATGGCTACGGCTCGGAGAGTTGCAGCGCGAAGGCGCCGTAGTGTACGCGCCATGCACACCAAAGCCGCGCGCGTCGGGCTCCACCCGGATGCGGGCCGCGCCGCTCGTCCCGGGCCTCCGCTCGGTGTGCCGAGCTTCTCCGCCTTCGCGTCGAGCCCTGCCGGCCTCCTCCGAGTACCCGTGCTCGCTACATGTATGCACGACGCGGAGCTAGGCTCAACGCTACGTCTTATTTATACTCCGTAGAGTGCGTGCGAAGGCGTCCCCCCGCACGTCTTTTGTTTATACTCAGCCCCGTCACCTTTTGGCTACGGCGAATGCACACGCGAACGTGCGTCTTCGATTTATACTCAGACCCGTACCCCTGGCTACGGCGAGTGCACACGCGAACGTGCGTCTTTGGTTTATACTCAGACCCGTACCCCTGGCTACGGCGAGTGCACACGCGAACGTGCGTCTTTGGTTTATACTCCGTGGAGTACGGCGAGTGCACACGCGAATAAAGTCGTGCGCCGAGGTCCGCCTCCGCACGCGAGAGTCCGCGGACTATAAATAAAGTCGTGCGCCGAGGTCCGCCTCCGCACGCACCAGTTATCCTCACGCACTCCACGGAGTATAAAATTGCGCAATGGCGAGACACTAGGGAGTGCCTCGCCTTAGTGATCGGCACCTAGATGTCACACCTTGAGCGCGTTGCACCGTGGAGTGTATCACTCCTTTTGAAGGTAGGGGCGGCGGTCTCGCCTCCCTACCTCGGCGTGCGCATGCCCTCGGCCTACGCTCCAGCGCCCGCTATCGCGGGCACCCCTTTGAAGGTAGAGGAACGGCGGTCTCGCCTCCCTACCTCGGCGTGCGTAGTGCCCTCGGCCTACGCTCCAAGCGCCCGCTATCCGCGGGCACCCCTTTTTGAAGGTAGGGGAACGGCGGTCTCGCCTCCCTACCTCGGCGTGCGTAGTACCCTCGGCCTACGCTCCAAGCGCCCGCTATCCGCGGGCACCACTTTTTGAAGGTAGGGGAACGGCGGTCTCGCCTCCCTACCTCGGCGTGCGAGTGCCCTCGGCCTACGCTCCAAGCGCCCGCTATCCGCGGGCACCCCTTTTTGAAGGTAGGGGAACGGCGGTCTCGCCTCCCTACCTCGGCGTCTGCGATGCCCTCGGCCTACGCTCCAGCGCCGCTATCCGCGGGCACCCCTTTGAAGGTAGGGCGCGCGGTCTCGCCTCCCTACCTCGGCGTGCGCAGTGCCTGCGGCCTACGCCCCGAGCGCCCGCTATCCGCGGGCACGCCTTTTTGAAGGTAGGGGAACGGCGGTCTCGCCTCCCTACCTCGGCGTGCGTAGTGCCCTCGGCCTACGCCCCCAGCGCCCGCTATCCGCGAGCACCCTTTTGAAGGTAGGGGCGGCGGTCTCGCCTCCCTACCTCGGCGTGCGTGAGTGCCTCGGCCTACGCTCCAGCGCCTGCTATCCGCGGGCACTCCTTTTTGAAGGTAGGGGAACGGCGGTCTCGCCTCTCTACCTCGGCGTGCGTAGTGCCTTCGCCTACGCTCCAGCGCCCGCCTCGGCGGTCACTCTTTTGGAAGGTAGGGGAACGGCGGTCTCGCCTCCCTACCTCGGCGTGCGTAGCGCCTTCGGCCTACGCTCCAAACGCCCGCTCTCAGCGGACACTCTTTTCGAAGGTAAGAGAACAACAGTGTCGGCGCGTCTTGGCGCTCGACTCGCCGTCGCCTTGTAGGCATCGCCTCGGCGGGGCAGGCGTCTTCGGCGCTCGGCGACACGCCGGCCTCGACTCGCCATCCGCCTCGTAGGCATTGCCTCGGCGGGGCGGCACGTCTTGGCGCTCGGCAAAGCGTCTACGGCGATCGGCGACACATCTTCGGTGCCGACTCCGCCGCGCCTCGTAGGCATCGCCTGGCGGGGCGGCACGTCTTCGGTGCTCGGCGACACGTCTTGGCGCTCGACTCGCCGTCGCCTTGTAGGCATCGCCTCGGCGGGGCGGCACGTCTTCGGCGCTCGGCGACACGCGCCGGCGTCGACTCGCCGTCGCCTCGTAGGCATCGCCAGGTGGACGGCAACGCGTCTTGGCGCTTCGACTCCGTCGTCCGCCTTGTAGGCATCGCCTCGGCGGGGCAGCGCGTCTTGGCGCTTCGACTCGCCGTCGCCTCGTAGGCATCGCCCGGCGGGGCGGCGCGTCTTCGACACTCGGCGACACGCCTTGGCGCTCGGCGAGCGTCTTGGCGCTTCGACTCTGCCGTCGCCTCGTAGGCATCGCCTCGGCGGGGCGGCACGTCTTGGCGCTTCGGCAGCGCGTCTTCGGCGCTCGGCGCCACGTCTTGGCGCTCGGCAGACGCGCGCCGGCCTCGACTCCGCCCGTCGCCTCGTAGGCATCGCCTAGGTGGGCGGCACGTCTTCGGCGCTTCGACTCCGTCGTCGCCTTGTAGGCATCGCCTCGGCGGGGCGGCGCGTCTTCGGCGTTCGGCGACACGTCTTGGCGCTCGACTCCGCCGTCGCCTCGTAGGCATCGCCTCGGCGGGGCGGCACGTCTTCGGCACTCGGCGACACGCCTTGGCGCTCGACTCGCCGTCGCCTCGTAGGCATCGCCTCGGCGGGGCGGCACGTCTTGGCGCTCGGCAGCGCGTCTTGGCGCTTCGGCGCCACGTCTTGGCGCTCGGCGACGCGCGCCGGCCTCGACTCGCCGTCCACCTTGTAGGCATCGCCTCGGCGGGGCGGTATGTCTTGGCGCTCGGCGACGCGTCTCGGCGCTTCACCGGTTCCTTCATAAGCATTGCCTCTAGGGTGCGAGCTATCGGTTACATCGGCACCCTCGTGCTTGCTTGCCGAGGAGCGGGGTGGGGTGGTTGATCGCGTCGGCTCGCCCATCGGGACCTCGCCGCTTCTTTGTCGAGTATCTTGTTGTAGGGTGGCCCAACCCCGTGACCGGCCGTGCAACTAGTCCAACATGTAATAGGCCCAATAGTGTAGAGGAATATAACAGTGTAAATATACCAGTATACCCCCATCCTTTGTAAATGCTAAGGGGTAGAATGGGGATTTCCCATTCTACCCCACTCACATATATAAGCCCCGGGAGGGGCAAAGGGGACATCTCCTTCATTCTCACCACCTCCGGATCGGCTCTCTTCCTCTCCTATCGATCCCCCTCTCTTCCTGTCTAGTCTGTAGCTACGACACTCATAATCCCTACCTTATCTTTAGAGTGAGACGGAAGTGAGAGGAGTGAAAAAAACTTTAACAAGTCAGGTGTTTATATTTATTTCTCACTTTTCTGTACTTAATTACTGCTTTACGACTCAGTTAGGCTGCCAAAATTAAATAATGGACGAAATAGACTAAAAACATGAGTCCTAAATTGCTGGCAACGGATAAGCTCCGTTTATTCTGGCTTTTTTAGTGGATTTTAGCTTCCTATTTATTAAAATTTGGCTAAACTTATACTATAGTGATTGTTAACTTTTTCTGAGTCATTTAATTAAAGAAAATAAGAAAAAACCCGTTATATCTCTACGACAATGCAAATAAGAAAGAAAAAGCAAAAAAAAAGAAAATTAAAAAGCTAATGTGTTTATTCTGGTTTCTGGTTTAAACTAAAAGTTAGAAGCTAAAATTGGAATTAAGTGAGGTCATAACGAAATATCTGTGGAAGCTGCAAGGGTTAGAGCCTAATCCAGCCAAAATTTTCTCTAGATTGGAGTACAAGAGCTCCATATGCACGGAAGCCATTAAAATGTTGGTTGACACAATGGCCAAGCAACCGGCATCATCAGAACATTTTTATGAATAAGAGAGGACATAATCAGAGGAGAAGGCTGTAACTCCAAACGACCATTTTGAAGCACATTTGATCACAAACTCAACAATTTGGACTGATTTTAGAATGATCTGTGACTGTTAGGCAAGACTGCCTCTTTCAGACTTGAATCCCTTACGAATCTTTTGCTCGGATGTTTCTCGGTTCTACGTAGCCGTCAGATATAAAAGGGATGGTTCAGATTGAACCCCGCATCATGTAGTTAGTGGGGCTGCCCTGATCAATTCGGCTTAAGCTTCTGGCTTCCGACTTATTTTTCACTATTCATAAATTTCATCTTTTTCTGAATTTTTGGTTTTTTTATGCTTTTTTACCGGTTTTTTTTTCTCGTATTTGTTTGTATTATATGTAATAGGCTAACATATTTTTTTATATTTTTTGAATTTAATTATACTAAATAAGTTTCTATCAGCTACAATATTTTTTTCAGCTAGGTATAGTACTTTCAGCTATAAGCCACAAAAAAACCTAAGTGATCACCACCTTAAATCTATGTGATCCAAATCCACGTCTATCTGAAAATACTACTACAAAAAAAGACCCCTGCGTAAAGATCGATAGTTGATCTTTGAGTACACGCAATTCTGTGCTCAGTAGACACTAGTCAGTACGCATTGGTGATTATAGTATTCAGCATGCCTTCTTGTTTAATAGTAGTATCCTTGATAGATACTGTTGAGAGGTACACTTGATAACTCCGCCATCAGGTACACATCAACACTGTGCAATGGTTTTAAAACGTCAACCCATTTGTACTCTGTGCCATGTTATTTACCTTTTGTTCCAAGGAAGTGTGTTTAAGACGGAAATGTACGTTAGTTTTAGGGCCCGTCTGAGACGCATGGAAAATTGAAAACCAAACGCCCATAAATTGATTTAAAAAGATTGTTTTAATAAATTATTTTAAAGCGATGGTAAAATATTATCTTATTTATTTATCTAAGAGAAACTGTGAGCTATAACCTACTGAGCCATAGTTTGTCTCTGGAGTATGATCAGCCTGGTTTAGTGCGCGTCTGGTAGACGTTTAGGGCCAGGCCTAGGCCTAGTATGATAAACTATTCCATCAAGTTAAACCTAGCCGGGCCTGAACTGCTGGGAATGGGCTGCTGGATCCATGTCGCAGCCGGACAACCGAATGGACACAGCTGGTGAGGAGGTAGCGCGGCGTCGCTCCTAGTCCGTTTGTGCTCGAGCGTTGCTCGACGACGTACTCGTCTAATAATTTTTGGATACTATTCACTAAACAGTATTTTATAGAGGAGGTATACACGTGGGTATAGTTAGTAGGATGATGTAAGTGGGAGTACATGAATTGTGTTCGTTTGTTTTGTTATTTAAAAAAAAAGAATGGCACCGCTGGTATGCGAAATGGCATCTCTCTACCTCTTGCGAAATAGCTGAGTACAGTACTAAGATGCAGTTAATTCGACATAAGGAAACAGAGATGCAGTTAATTCGATCGATTGGGTCGTCCTGAGATGGTGATGATGATGCAGTAGTAGAGCCAGAATTTAGTTACGTCTCGAATTCAGTGGTGAAATAATCTAGGTTATCTGGATTGGACCATAAAAATATTACTCAGATTGGACTGAATTTACCTGAGCTGTACACTACATACTTTTCCACATCCTGAATTGAAACCTATCCTATCTAGGATGTGGCTCTGCCCTTGTGATGATGAGTTATTTTGGGAGGCTGACATCATTCGTGACATTCGTAGGTGACCACAGGATGTCATGTACTGCAATACTTGCATGACAAAAATTGTTTTGATCATTTGCCTTATTTCCACGGGAGGCCCAGTTTAGGATGGGCAGAGATTCACATATAGGCTGAGAATTTGAACTAAAATTCTGAGTCATCCACATCCATACTGGAATTTTGGCCTAGCGCGGTGCCATGCAGTTCGGTGGGTTTTAGGACGTTAGATGAAGGCTCGGAGTCTCAGACGACCTTTTTCCTTTTCTTCATTGAGACTGTCTCAGACGACTTGATTGAGATCGGTGAGAACTTGTAACATTCCAAAAAAAATTGTTTCTTTAAAAAATTTTAATTTTTGTTAATTATCTAAAATTTCCAGGATTTTATTTGATTTTTTCTTAAATTAAAAAATAATAAAATAAAAATGCTAATGGGAACCCATTCCTCGGCTGACCCTTGTGTGCTCATCTAATCCTCGGCCAAGCAGCAGCAGCCACCACACTTCTTTCTTCTTTTCTCATTTAACTTCATTCCCTCCAACCGGCCAAGGGCCATTCCCCATCATCTTCACTTGGAAACTACCCCAATTTTTGCTAGCAATCAATTCACCATTCTCCTTTCCATTTATTCGTCCATTTCCTCTTCTGATAGTTTTTTAAAAAAATTGAATAAAGAGAAATGTTTGCATGGTGCCGTGACTTCCGTCGTTTCTATTCTTTGCCCAAGCTATAAATTGGAGCACTGTGACCATGTCGCCTATTTTTTCATCTAGCTAGAACCTTCCTTCCTCCAGAGAAATCTCCATGGTTGGGCGAAGCCATGTCATGCGCTGCCTGCGTATGTCCCCCAACAGCCTTCACAAAGCTTCATCTCCGGTGAAGATTTCCATCTTTTGCTTGCGTCATTCCCTGTTCCAGCATCCAAGCAACTCAGCCATTATTTTTATTTTATTTGGTTTTTTCGTGCAGCCAATTGAAAGGAATTGATTTTTCGTGGAATCGGCTATTTTCAACATCCACCGTCGTTTCGTTGTCCTTGGTGAGTGCTTTCTCAATTCCTCGTACCGGAGCACTGATGACCACTACCCTAAGCCTTCGACTACCCTAAGTCACCGATTAGCCTAAGCCTCTGGCTTACGACCGTATCCACTTTCGACCACGGTTGCTTATGACCACAGCCGTTCACGACCACCGCAGTACATGACCATGGCACCATCTGACCACGGTTGTTCGACCACTCTTGGCCTCCCGATCACTCTCAGTGTTACGATCACCCTGGTCGGTTACGATATCCTCGTCGGCTACAACCACTCTGTCTAGTCCGACAATTCTAATAGGTTTCGACCACATAGAGCCTTCGACCACATACACCTTCGGGCTGCTCTAAAGCCTTCAACCACATGTACCCTTTGACCACTCTAAACATCCAACCACTATAAGCTTTTCAATCATCAAGCTTTGACCACTAGATTTCGACAACCAAGATTCGATCACTTTGTAGTCTTCTACCAGTCCCTGTAGTCTTCGACTAGTTCCTGTATTCTTTGACCAATCCCTGTAGTCTTTGACCAGTTCCTGCATTCTTCAACCCGTCCCTATAGTCTTTGACCAATTCCTATATTCTTTGACTAGATCCTGCAGCTTTCGACCAGTTTTGGTAGTTCCAACTTCTGACTTGTGGTAGTTCCAACATCATGCATTAGACCCCGCCTAGTTCCACAAGCACCTCGAATGAATAATGGTGGCCAGCCCCAATAGAACAAGACTACCACTCCAGGAGTACAATGTTTTAATTGCAAGAACATGGAGCATTATGCTAATAATTGCCCTCAGAAGCATCAAGGCATTACCCCTATTTGCTTCAACTTGGGAACCACACCCACGTGAGCTCCAACTACAAGTCAAGGCTGGGGAGCACCTCAAACTCCAAGGACTCTACAAACAATGGGCAGAGGACGTGTCAACCATGTCACTATAGAAGCTACGTAGGATGCACCAGATGTAGTTCTGGGTAAGCTTCTTATCAACTCAGTACCTGCATCAGCATTATTCGATTCAGGAGCTTCGTATTCATTCATATTAAAAATTTTTGTTGAAAGATATAATTGGGATGTTTATTTGATAAAAAAAACCCTATGCTAGTCCAATCACATGGAAAAGAAATGAGGACTAACATGGTTTGCCCTAGAGCAACCATAGATATAAATGGAGTTAAATTCCTAGCAAGCCTTATTATAATAGACTCCAAGGGCATAGATATAATACTTGGTTTGGACTGGTTAACCAAGTATAAAGGATAGATAGACTATGTCAATCGTGCCATTACTCTTACCAATTCTGAAGGAATTCGAGTAGATTTTAGGTTTAATACACCTTCAAAGAGTGGATGTGTGTTGAACAGCTTGAAGGGAATAACTTTGAAAGATGTGCCTATAGTAAGGGAATACCCAGATGTATTTCCTGAAGATTTACCAGGGATGCCACCAGACAGAGAGATTGAATTTGTTATTAACTTGGTACCTGGTACAACTCTAATTTCCAAGAGACCCTATTGCATGTCAACAAATGATCTAGCTGAAGTTAAGAAGAAGATTCAAGAGCTGCAAGAGAAGGTTTTGTTAGACCTAGTTCTTCTCCTTGGGGAGCACCAGTACTTGTAGTGAAGAAGGACAATAGTCTTCGCATGTGTGTGGACTATAGATCCGTGAATGATGTGACAATCAAGAACAAGTATCCTTTGCCAAGATCAATAATTTATTTGATTAGTTGAAAGGATCACGTGTTTTCTCCAAGATGATCTCTGATCAAGTTACCATCAAGTGAAGATTAGACCAGAAGATATACCAACAGCAACATTCTCTACTCGGTATGGACTGTACAAGCTTACAGTGATGCCTTTTGGCATGATGAATGCACCAGTGTATTTTATGAATCTGATGAATAAGGTGTTCATGGAATATTTGGATAAATTTGTTGTTGTATTCATAAACGACATTCTTATCTACTCCAAGAATGAGAAAGAACATGAAGAATATCTGAGAATAGTTTTGGAGAAACTCAGAGAACATCGGTTGTATATCAAGTTTAGTAAGTGTGAATTTTGGATGAAGGATGTAGCTTTCTTGGGCCATATGATTCCTGTAGAAGGAGTGTCTGTAGATCCCAAAAAGTAAAAGATGTGCTCAATTGGGCACAACCCAAATCAGTACCAGAGATCAGAAGTTTTCTGGGTATAGCATGTTATTATCGTCACTTCATTGAAGGTTTTTCCAAGCTTGTGAGACCTCTCACCGAGTTGTTAAAGAGGAAAAAGTTTGAATGGACTAAAGCTTGTGAGGACATATTTCAGGACCTAAAGAAGAGGTTAACTTATGCACTAGTGCTAGCACTTCCAAAACATCAGGAAGGATTTTGAAGTTTTTTGTGATGCATCAAGATAAGGACTTGGCTGTGTACTTATGCAAGAAGGAAAAGTGGTATCTTACACATCAAGACAATTTCGTCTGTATGAGGAGAACTATCTAACCCATGATTTAGAGCTAGCCGCCGTGGTGCATGCTCTGAAAATATGGATTCAATATTTGATTGGTAATCGTTGTGAGATCTACATAGACCATAAAATTCTAAAATATAGTTACCCAACCTAATCTCAACCTGAGACAAAGAAAATGGCTTGAGTTAATAAAGGATTATGATGTTGGAATACACTATCATCCGGGGAAGACTAATGTAGTAGCTAATGCCTTGAGCAGGAAGAGCTATTGTAATAATCTGATGATTCAAAATAGTCAGCATGCACTTCATGAGGAAATTCAGTGACTCAATCTGGTAGTAGCGAAAGGATTTCTAAGTACTTGGAGGTTCAACCAACTTTAGAGGATCAGATCAAAGCAGCTCAAAAAGAGGACAATTATGTTAAGGAAATCAAAGATAATATGAAGAAACGTAAAGCACCTAGATTTTTAGAAGATGAAGAAGATATCCTTTGGTTTGGAAAAAGAATTCTTGTACCCGAGCAGAAAGAAATAAAAGAGTTAATTTTGAGGGAAGCATATGAATTTGGATATTCAATTCATTTTGGAAATACAAAGATGTACCAAGACCTCAAGAAAGATATTAGTGGTCAAGTATGAAAAGGGAAATTGCTAAATATGTAGCTTTGTGTGATGTTTGCTAGTAGGTTAAAGCTGAACACCAGAGACCTACTAAATTTTTTGAATCTTTACAAATACCGGAGTGGAAATGGGAAGAAATTGGTATGGATTTTATAATTGGATTGCTGAGAATAAGGTCAGAGTATGATTCAATTTGGGTTATTGTAGACTGTCTGACAAAAGTCGCACATTTCATTTTAGTGAGGACTACTTACTCTGGAGATAGACTCGTAGAACTATATATGTCAAGGATCATGTGCTTGCATGGAGTTCCAAAGAAAGATCGTGTCAGATCGAGGATCTCAATTCACTTAATATTTGGCAGAAGCTGCATGGAGTTTTGGGCACAAATCTAAATTTTAGTACAACATATCATCCACAAACAGAGAGTAAATCAAATACTGGAAGACATGTTGAGAGCTTATGCCTTTGCAAATAAAACTAGTTGGGATCAAAGTTTGCCCTATGCAGAATTCTCGAACAATAACAGTTATCAATCTAGCTTGCAAATGTCTCCATTTGAAGCTTTGTATGGCAGAAAATGCAATACACCATTGTATTGGAAAGAGACTGGAGAAGGGCAAGTGTTTGGACCAGATGTGTTGAAGCAAGCAGAAGAGCAAGTTCGCTTGATTCAGGACAGATTGAAAACAACACAAATAAGACAGAAAAGTTATGCGGACAATCACTGCAGGTTGTTAGAATTTATACTCGGTGATCATGTGTATCAGAAAGTTTCGCCTCTCAAGGGATGCGTCATTTCAGAGTTAGTGGGAAGTTTGCTGCTAGATTCATTGGACTATTTCTTGTTCTAGCCAGAAGAGGAGAAGTTGCATACAATTGAAGCTTCCACTGCAGTTGTCAGATGTGCACAACGTCTTCCACGTGTCCTAGTTGAAGAAGTTTCTTAGAGTACCAGAAGAGCATATGCCTCTAGATGAAGTGGAATTGAAGGAGGACCTGAGCTATCTAGAGTATCCAGTCAAAATTTTGGATGAAGTAGAGTGTCGCACAAGAAGCAACACCATCAAATTCTATAAAGTGCAGTGGAGCAACCACTCAGAATTAGAAGCAACTTGGGAGCGTGAGGAAGACCCAAGAGCAGAATTCCCTAGCCTCTTTTCCAGTATGTTCAAATCTCATGGGCGAGATTCTTTCTAAGGGGGGTAGCTTTGTAATATCGCAAAAAAATTATTTTCTTTAAAAATTAATTCCAATTAACTATTTAAAATTTTTAGGATTTTATTAGGATTTTTCTTGAATTAAAATAAAACATTTTGCAATGGGGAACCCATTCCTCGGCTGACCTTTATGTGCTCGCCTAATCCCCAGCCGAGCAACACCAGTCACCACACTTCTTTCTTCCTTTCTCATTTAACTTCCTTTCTTCCTTGTGTCCTTTAGGCCATGGCTACTATTCATTTTCTCCTACCTTGCATACAGACCAATAGGCTCAAATCTCCAATTGGCCAAGGGCCATTGCCCCCATCATATTTACTTGGTGAGAGACCATGTGGAGGTGTCTCCATGTTTGTGATGAGTAATTGACTCGTGTTCTGGAAAGTTTGAGTTTGATTTGGTTGGTTCGCACCAAGTCGGTGTATGGCGCAGTCTAATACAGTTGGACTTGGTTGAACGCGGTCGGACGTGCTTGGGACGTTTGTTCTTTTTCTCGATCGATCGATTTGGCTATTTCATACTTTATTACCTTCTCTTGATGCTAATGTTGATTATATTGTTTCGAGCAGTGCTATGTGATATTTTCTTGTCTGTGATGGCTGCAAGACTTTGAGGTGGAGTCGTGGCGAGGCATGGATGGCCAGACTAGGCACGGGCGGTGCTGAGATCAAAGCAGTCAGGAGATGCCGAAGACGACGAGGACTCGAAGTGGTTGCGAGGCGTCGACAGCGAGAAAAGAGGAAGCTTCCAGGAAGGTGCAGCAGGGGCATTTCGGTAAAATGCGCAAGGCTGCAAAATGGAAGCGGATTCAGTTGAAGTTGATGGGTTGGAGACCCGTTAGTAGAAGGAGGTGGTTAGGGTTTGGAGTGGTGTGCTTGTTTCCCTCCAAAATTTGGATGTAGGGCTTTGCTTTTGTGTTTGGTCTGGTGAGGAGAGGTGTTGGGCAGTGAAGCCCTTTGACTTATTTCCTTGCTTGGATAAGAGTCATGTAGTGAGGTGTGGCTGACTCTTCTTGAATTTCCTTTTGAGGATGTGAGCTCCTTCTATTTAGTTAGTGGGAGATGGCAGTGCTGTGCAAGGGGTTGTGAGCTCAAGCAGTAGGAGTGTGTTCTTGTGGTCACTACTGGCGTGAGTTCATCTCATTCTGGAAACATGTTGTGAGAATGAGTTGAGATGGCTGTAATGAAACCCTTCATGTAATCATTCATCTCTCTGATTCTCTATGAGAAGGATTGAGTTTGAGTTATCCTTGTTGTTGTGCCCTTCTGTGATTTGCTTGTGTTTTTTATTATTATCAGTTCTTGTAGTTTAGAGTTAAATTCTTGATTGATTTGCTGCAAAATGAGTTGCTTTGAACTGGGAATAGTCTCAAGGCCACTTGGCTAACACATTCCTGAAAGCAATCATTTTATCTCAGCTGATCTCTCCATAGAGATGAGTTAAAGCACTTCCTCTGTTTGCAAAACTCTAGGGTTTGGAGTCAAAGCACTCTTGCTCTTTTGTTGTCATGGTGAAATGCTTGTTCTAGATTTGTGTTTTCATGCTGTGAGATCATTTTCTGCTGAGATTCAAAGGTTCATGAGCAAAAGATCCAAGAATGGCAAGCAATTTGGAAATCAGTCTCATTCTCTGTCAGTTTTCAGATTCTGCTCAAGTCTTGGTTTCTTGCTCTCTTGGTATGTATTGCTTTGTTCCTGAGGACTAGCTGCTGTTTAGATTAAAGTCTTGCTCCCTTGGCCTGAGAAGAATAGCAATATTTTGACAAATTTCCCTGGGCTCTGCATTTTCACTATTTACTGTGAAGTAGAGTTGCAGTCGGCTGCTTTGCTATGTTCTCAGGGGGCCGGTCAGATCGCTAGGGTTTACCACGGTCAGACTGGTCTGTGCATGGTGGTCAGACCGATGTGGCACGGGCGATCAGACCGGCATGGCTCGGGCGGTCAGACTGCTTCCACTATAGCGGTTAGATCGACCCCTGGTTGCTGCTCTTTGATGTGTTTTAACTGCTTTGTCTCGCTTTAGTCTTTGTCCTGTGTAGATTTCCAGTGAGTATGAATCTTCGTTCTTCATAGCTATTATAGCTATCAGAGAAGAAGTATGCGGATACTTGGGGCGATTTTTGAAGGCACCATTCACCCCCCTCTGTTCCCATTTGTGATCCTACACTTGGAAACTGCCCCAATATTTGATAGCAATTAATTCACCATTCTCCTTTCCATTTATTCGTCGATTTCCTCTTGTGACAATTTTTAAAAAATTGAATATAGAGAAATGTTCACATGGTGCAGTGACTTTCATCGGTTTCCATTCTTTGCCCAAGCTATAAGTTGGAGCATCGTATCCATGTTGCCTTCCTTTTTGTCTAGCCAGAACCTTCCTTCCTCTAGAGAAATCTCTGTGGTTGGCCTAAGCCGTGTCGTGCGCTGCCTGTGTACGTCGCCTGGCTACCTTCGCAAACTTCATCTCTGGTGAAGATTTCCAACTTTTGCTCACATCATTTCCTATTCCAACATCCAAGCAACTCACCCATCATTTTTATTTTATTCGTTTTTTTGTGCAGCCAATTGACGGGAATTGAGTTTTTGTGGAATCGGCCATTTTTGACTTCCGCCATCGATCCATTGTCCTCGGTGAGCACTTTCCCAATTCCTCGTACCAGAGCACTAGTGACCACTACCCTAAGCCTCTGACAAGATGATGAGCACTTGAAAAAATTACTACAAATGACAACACTGTCAACTATGTACTAACAACCATTGGAAAATTCTAGAAATATAATAGTGATAACAAATATACTGCTTTGTAGTATCTCGCTATGCAATAGACCTGGCAATTTCACCAGTTTAATTTATAACAGCTACTAATGTAATCCAATTTAAGGCATCATCCAGAACAAAGATATTCTATATAAACTGCTTTATTTCTGTTGGGCTCTCCTGATTAACTAGGTATCACATATTTCCATAATTGTTCAGGATTTCAGTTGTGTATAGAATGATACAGAAACATTAAGTCTTACAAACCAGGATCTACTTAAAGGGTTGATAGGCCAAATATTATAGAACCAAAAGATCTAGCGAAAGACTTCCACAGGCATGGCCTCAACGCAATCGGACCTAGAATGCATAATCATCAACTCTGTCCAAAGTAGTGTAGTAATCCTCTTCATAGTGTTAACCTTCCTTGGCCTCCACGTAGTAGTCTGAAGTTGGTGTACGCAAGGGCGAGTACTTTTGGTACTCAGCAAGCCATGTGGGAAATGAAGTATAGCTGCAAGGAAATACAAATAGGAGATGGGTTTATGGTTACCTCATCCCTAGCATAGTTATCAAACAGTCAGATTAGGGGTGGCAATTTCTCTCGTATGGGATATCCCCATGGGGGCAGGGGTGATCACCCCCCAACCCATAGGGGAATAGGGTGGGGATGGGGTCACCCTCCCCCTGTGGGGCCCTATTGAGACCTGGTAAATATAAAAATGCTTTTTAAATAATAGATTATAGTTTTTAATATAAGAGAGTGTATTCTTTTCTTGTATATTTAACTAAAACTTGAATATATATATTTTTAAAAAGTATGCCTAAATAATTATAAATTAATAAACAAAGGCATATTATTTTTTAATAAATATTTAACATATTTTTATCCCCCACGGGGATCCTCGTGGGGGTCAGGTCCCCGTAGGGATCGGGAATGGAGGGGGATCCTCGTGGGGGTCAGGTCCCCGTAGGGATCGGGGATGGAGGGCCATCTTCCCCCGGGACTTTCCACCCTGTTGCCACCCCTAAGTAGCATATAATAACTTACAACATGAGCATTTCAAGAGAACTTGGCAGGATTCTAGAAAGTATGCTCTTCAACATTAATTCAAAGACTACTTATGCCAACATACTGGATTCACCCATAGACACAACTTCATTTACTGGAAGTATGGTATTTTTGAATACTTTACGACTCTGCAGCATCTGCCCAACTTTATCCGCACAATACCCACAACTTGGCCAAGTTGGATCAACAAGGTATAATACTGCTCTGAATTTCTATTCCTTTAGCCTGGTAAGTTAAAGGTCATATCGATAGCCAGCCCGGTGTAACACTCGAGCGAGTTACACCTGGCTACCTCAATAACCACCTGCCGTTGTGAGAACTGAATGGGCGATACTAGAAGGGGCCATCCGCTTGCACTTGTCTGGAGTGTGGGTCGCTCATAGTCTGATACACTGAAACAACATGTCGAATAGGCCCAGTGGCATAAAATACCATTCAGAGACTAATACACAAGAAAATAATGTGGTAGTGTCCAAGTTTGCAGTAGTTCAATCCACTATAGCAACATATAACCAGGTCCGAAAAATCAATCGTGTGGTTGAGCGTTAACAATGTCACTTACATGGCACAAGGGGTTTTCATCCTTATATGCTTATGGTGAGGAGTGTGGCCACCTTACCAACATCAAAATTAGTTTAATCCATAGCATAAACCATTACTATTTGACGATATGCCATTTATTAACCAAGTGAACATGTATGCATAGCGTTTACAACCTATAGGCCCCTAAAATTAATTTTAGTAATTAATAACAACAATGATTAAAGGGACTAATGTGCATGTTAAGATGTTTGAAAGGTTTAGTTTTGGATTTTGAATGACGACATAGAAATGGCATGCAAAGATGACAAATGATCGACATTGTTCAAGACAAAGGTGTTATGTAGTCAAATGACCTTTTTTTAATAGTTTTTACTAGTCTTAGATTGATGGAAAGACTGGATTTATAGGCTAGATGTCGTACTGTAAAGATGGATTATGACTAGTAGCTTAAAGATTTATCTTATGTCACTTTGATCAATTAAGGGTTATGCATGTATTTGGACCTACATTTGGCATCTTCTCTGTGCTTAACCTGAAAAAGCGGTATTACCGTAGTCTTATTGATGATACTACAGTAATATGGTATGACCGCATAAAAGGTGTAGTAGTACCATACCATGGTAGGACCAAAACCTACATGGTGATAGCTAATTTTCATATATGTATGTTTTTGGACCTTTTCCCTCCCTTGGAAATTGGTAGTACCATATGTAGGGAGTGATACTACAGCATGATCGGTAGTACCGATTTGAGGTTTAACGGCTTGTTTTTGAGCATTAAATGAACTACAAATAGCCGTTGAATATTAGGTGTGGTAGTACCGGTCGGTACTTGGCGGTAGTACCGTATTTGTTGAATTTTTGGAGATTTTTACCCCAACAGTCAAAATATTGGTTGGGGGATATAAATACCAGCTCACCAGTCAGTCCTGACCTTATTGAATACACCTGAGACATGGGTGAACTCTCTACTCATTTACTCCATTTTCATACATTTGAGGTAGTTGAGAACATTCAAGTGCGTTGTATCATTAGTTGATCCTTGTGACACTTGAAACCTTCAAGTTAGAGGTGAGATTTGTTACTCTTGGTGTTTGTTGACACCTAGAAGCTTGGAGGAAGTTTGGCAGTGCTCTCTTCAAAAGAAGCTTGTGAAAAGACCCAACAAGTTTGTGAGTGGTGTGGTGCTCACCGTCTCCGGAGCGGAGGAAGAGCAACCATTAGTGGATTGAGGTGGTTAGGCTCAATTCGTGGAGCTGGTCCAATTCGTTGGGCTTACATCAACGTGGACTAGGGAAGACTAATAAGTCTTCGATACCACGGAAAACATCGATTATCTTCATTGCGATTTTCTCTATTATCTTTACTATTTTGTATTTACATTTCTATCTTGTTAAATGTCTTGAATTGTTTAGCTAGAATTGTATCTAGTATTGACATAGTCTTAGGTTGCCTTAGTGAAAAATAGGAATTTCAGCTCTTGTCTTGTGCTAGAACCTTTTATTAGCTCATTCTTGCCAAACTTGTCAATTAAGGTATATAATTTTGAAAACCTCCTATTCACCCCTCTCTAGTAAATCATCCTTGATCCTACACTATGTTGTTCAAGGATTAATAGGGTATCATCAATGTCAAGGTAGGCTTTAGCAACATTAATTACCAGGGCATAACTATTCATCATATCATTACAATATACTTTACTGAAAGTAAACCATGCATCCATATTAACTAGAAAATACTACTCTAATAGGATCAATATAATCAAGGATATGACTTGCCTTCCGGCTCGGCATAGTACCACCCTTCTACTTCAACTACTTGTCCTCCTCCTGCTCCAGCTTTAACTCCTTCTCCTGCTCCTACTCCGCGTCCGGTGGTGACGTTTTCTAATGTAAATACCAAATATAAGTAAATGATTGTGGTGTGGCTTGCAGAGGAAGGAGGTGGCATCCTTCGGCTAGGTTCAGGCACAAGGCAAAGGAGGCTCCACATGGGGGCACAAGCATAGGGCAAATGCAGAGCAAGCGGCATGTGGGCGATGCAGCGTGCTAAGCTAAGCTTAGCGGGCTGAGGCGGTGTGGGCTGGAGTGTGTGCGCTGCTGGTGTTGCTTGGTCGAAAGCAGGCATGGTTAGTGAGGCTGGGTTGAGAGGAGTTGGGCCAAGATGGCCCAACAAAGGATTTTACCCTTTTCTTTTTTGGTTTTCTATTTCTATGATTTTTAGACATGCATTTCCAGTGAAAATAATTCAAATGAACTCTACATATTTTGAGAAAATCATGAAAAGTCAGAAGAACAGAAATAAAGGTTTTGAAAATTTTGAAGGACTCGTTTTTGAAAGTTTTTTGTTTTAAAAACTTACAAAATTTTAGGTTGTTACAAATTTTCCTATATTAGTATTCTTAGAGACTGTGAATAAAAAAGAAAGGCCAAGTTGGCATTATATTTTGAAAGAAAGAGAATTCTGGGAATGAGGCATAGGGTCATGGATAGGTCACGCATCCTACTCCTCTCGCTTCTGTCATATACATGCATCTCCTTCTTACTTTCCCACCATTTGTACCATCCTTTCTAAAATCACTTTTTTAATTATTATTTATTTATTTTTAGCTAAAACCTCTAAACTGTAGTAAAATAAACTATCAGTGAAAATTAATAAGAACGACCCCGGTTACTGTTGCAACAAACCAAACCACTGTCTACGAAGCTCGACAGCCTCTAGCTGGCCTGTTTGGCAATGGCTGCGGCTTATGGCTTTTGGCTGAAATTTTTGAATTTTGGCTGTTTACGGTACAGATTACGGAGAGAGAGATACGCATTTACGATTTTGATTGGTACAGATATTGGGCTTTTGACGTGTACATCGTTTAACTTGTAAATCTTGTCTTGAAAAAATATTTTATTTAAAAATTAGATACTATAGTAAAAATTAAAAACCGAAAAAAGAACAGACTCTAGAGCCTCTGATGTGCAATAATCGTGATTTGCAGCTGCGAGGCCGCAGGTTCTTCGCGCGAGGTGTTCGATTTCCGTCCCCGAGTGGAGACACGTTGGCAGTGTGCCTCGAAGCCACGAGGCACGGCCCATTTACCTCCGCTCCTGTCACCTCGTCCCATAGTCCCAACTCCCATCTAGCCCGTGCCGTGCCGTGCCGTCCCACCCCACCCCACCCGGATTCAGGGCCTGTTTGGGACTGCTCCGCTCCAGCTTTTTCAACTCTGCTCCAAACTTGTCTAGCCAAACGGGTCCAACTCCAAGAACTCTGCTCCAAGAAAAATGTGGAGTTGAAGGCCTACTCCACGTTTTTTCTGGAGCTCCTCAAGGGGTACTCCAGAAACTGAAGTTTTGTATCTCCTCATGGAGTTAGGGAAAATTACTCACCACTGCCATTACACATTCCTCTCCTCCGTACCGATTGGATTTCTTTTCGCTCTCGCCTCTCTCTCTCGCTCTCGCTCTCGGTCTCGCTGTCCCCTTGCTTCGCGCACAGGAGGCCACCGCTCGCGCTTTCTTCCTGGCGATGCGAAGGAGGCTCAGGCTCGTGGTGGAGCGGGCTTCGGTGTAGCTTCGGGGCCATTGCTGCTGTGATGGCGGCGGCGGTGTTCGCCGGGGACGGGGGCTCCGCGCGCGCGGCGTGCTCGGCGGAATGCGCCGGCGGGGCCGAGAGGCAGCCGGATCTTGGCGGCACGGCGCGCCCCGCGGGGGCCGGGTGCGGCAAGAGGAGCGTGTACCTCATGGAGTGCGTGCCGCTGTGGGGCTGCGCCGCGACGCGCGGCCGAGGCGCGGAGATGGAGGACGCACGTGCCGCCGTGCCGCGCTTCGCCGACGTGCCGGCGTGGATGCTCGCGAGCAGGCATGAGCTGGACGCTCACGGGCTCGACTTCGACGCCGCCGCACGAGCCCCAGACTGACGGGATCGACTCCAGGTTGCGCACCAAGTGTTCAATTCTTTTCCCCAATGGGATAATTTATAGTTCTATACCCCGGTTGCTATTTGCTAAAGTTGATTGTGAGGCACTTACTGCATATTATTACATGTTCGAGCATTTGCAAGGCCAAAAATCCCAGCGTTGCCGCGCTTGCATGTGATTAGCATATGCTTCTTCACTAATTTCTGCTTAGTGCTTACAGGCATTGACAATAGCACTTTGACTGATCAACTTGTTTGTGGACTAATGGGTTCAGTAGAAATACCATCTTTATAGTTTTGCCAAATGATCATTTAGATATAACATCTTGTCTTTGTCCAGTTTGCCCATGTTATAGTTTTGCCAAATTGACATGGTGGCATGGGAATGCTGGTGAGGAGCATGCTGTTTACAATATCTTGGGTGCAGTTCCGTGGATAAAGATAAACCTCTCAACCTTTTTTCCATGATGGTGGGCAGAGGCGTAAGGCCCATCAGAGTTTACCCGTAATATACTAGTTCATGCCCTTCACACCAGGGGATTATTGGATAATGCAAAGAAACTGTTAACTGATATACTTGGTGAACATGAGGTGACAAATCTAGTCAAGAGTGAGCTTGAGATTTGAGGATAATTAGTTACTATACAAATTTTAGTGACAATGTTGTTTACCTTTTTTAGGTGTGCAGAAGGAGAGGATGGTGGCAGAAGACATGTATGTGTTGTCGGCAGATGGGAAGGTGCTCTCTGCACCAGTAGCTATTGCTCCAAGTCTCCTTATGTTTTCCATGAAATTTGGCTGTAATGCTCACTAGTGGTGCAGTAGTACAAAGTAAACACATCATTTTTAATGTAGGTAAGGTCATGCAAGACATTACACAAGATTACCACAAAGAATGGCACATGATTTTTGTATAGTTTCGGTCCATCAGTGATTTCATACAGATATCCATGAGCTAGTTGTACCAGTGAACCTTACAGTGATTTTTTATACAGATCCCCAAAATTCTCCATATCATGGACTCCAATGTTTAGAACTGTTTATGATACATAGTAGATACATTGATTGGGAAGTTCCGTGGTGGAGCGTGGGTTGTATGTTTTGGCTTATATGTAGAACGTAGAAGGTAAACGCAACAGCTAATAACTATGTCATATAAATATATCTCCAATATATATGCCTTGAAAATCAATGATATACTGACATATCTAGTATACCCAACACATCGGTGCTATATAAACACCATACTCATCGTATCGGCTAATGAGTTCCAAAACAAAATTCAAAACAAACTAAAATAGCATAGAGTTTTCAAGATGACAATGACATACTGGCCGATGTGTTTGTAATAGGCTAATAGGTAATAGCAAACACTATTTGAAATTTTGTTTGTGTGATCAGGGTTTACAAACTGACAGTGGTAGCAAAGGATAGAATTATTTGACCAAAATATTTGTTTTTTTGGTTTTCTCAAATAAATTAATTGCGATTATAATATTTTACATCATATTTCAATTGGCAACAAAAAAAAAATTCAGTTATATATGCTCCGCAGACATCAAAACATACACCAAACATCATTCAGGGGCACATTGGACCTTTCTCAGGGAAACCTCACATCCCTGGAGCTGGAGCTAGCTACGTGCCAAACAGGACCACCTGCTCCAGGAACTCCACAGTGGAGCTGCTCCATAATAGAATTAGTGGAGCAGAGCTGAAAAAACTGGAGCAGAGTAGTCAACAGGCCCTCAATACCACCACCGTCGCTAGCAGGCAATGCGCCACCGCCAGCAACGCGAAAACTGTTCCCACGCGGCCAGCCGCATCCGGCACCGCACCACCTCATCCCCTCACCTAGTGAGTAGCGAGCGAGGACGCTGCAAATGGGCGTGGAAAACTGAAAAAGCTCTAATAATGGCCTCAGTCGCGCGCCCACAGGAAAAGAAACCAAACTCCCAGCCGAACTACGCAGTCCATGGTCGTAGTGGCCTCTCCCTCCTACGAGAAGAAGCAGACAAGCACCACGGGAAGCTACTACTTAGCCACGCCAAGCCAACCCCGGAAAGCAAGCCAAACCAGCCTTCTTTTTCTCCTCCTCTTGCCGCAGCGCCTAAATTTCCAGGACAAGCAGACCATGGGGGAAGAAGGAATAATGGCGAGGGCGAGGAGGAGGAGAGGCGCGGCGGTTCTTGCAATGCTGCAGCTTCTTGCGGCGGCTACGGCAGCAGAGGCTGGGAAGTACCGGGCGGTGTTCAATTTTGGGGACTCCTTGGTGGACGCCGGCAACCTGGTGACGGAGGGCATCCCGGACTACCTCGCCACGGCGCGGCTGCCCTACGGCCAGACCTACTTCGGGTACCCCACAGGCCGCTGCTCCGACGGCCGCCTCGTCATCGATTTCATCGGTAACTGGCCAGATTGGTTCCTTTGATTGCGCTCTTGGGCATGTCTTGGGTTCAAAAATTGATGGATTTGTGTGGTTTTGGGTTTCATGGTGCCTGCAGCGCAAGAGTTCGGGCTGCCCCTGCTGCCCCCTTCCAAGGCCAAGAACGCCAGCTTCGCGCAGGGCGCCAACTTCGCCATCACCGGCGCCACGGCGCTCGATACCGAGTTCTTCGAGAAGCGGGGGCTCGGCAAGACCGTCTGGAACTCCGGTTCCCTCTTCACCCAAATCCAGTGGCTGCGCGACCTCAAGCCCTCCTTTTGTAACTCCACCCAAGGTAGAACAAAGGAAAAATCGATTCTTTACCAACATAGTGTATATAGTTCCGTTTCATGGATGTTGATGTGTGTTTTTGATGTGAATTGGGTGTGTTCTTTTCTTCCCCTCTCCTTGCTTCTGAAGAATGCAAGGAGTTCTTCGCCGCGTCCCTGTTTGTTGTCGGTGAGTTTGGCGGAAATGACTACAATGCGCCGCTCTTCGCCGGGAAGGACCTCAAGGAAGCCTACAAGTTGATGCCTCACGTCGTTCAGGCCATCTCCGATGGCGTTGAGGTAACAACTGCGTCTTTCCTGGCGTCCAGCGTGCTTGTTCTGTGGAGTTTTGTTCTAATTCCTGATGAGTGTTGCAGCAATTGATTGCCGAGGGGGCAAAGGATTTGATTGTGCCCGGAGTAATGCCATCCGGGTGCTTTCCGGTGTACTTAACCATGTACACTGATCCAAAGGAGGGGTATGGTTCACGTAGTGGCTGCCTTAAGCGATTCAACACGTTCTCGTGGGTGCACAATGCGATGCTCAAGCGCGCACTAGAGAAGCTTCGTGCCAAGCATCCTGGGGTGAGGATCATATACGGAGATTACTTCACACCAGTTGTCCAGTTCATGCTTCAGCCTGAGAAGTTTGGTGAGTTCCTCAGTTCTTTATTTTGTGTTGTAAATTGTAATCAGGTCACGAGATATCATACTGTCGATTTGTTGATTTGATTGGTTTAGCACTGGGAAACTTTAGGAGCCTGATATGACTATGGATTTACTTTGTTAGTGCTAAGTTTCAAAGACTGGTCTAGCGTTTCTCAACATACCTAATTCAGCTTCACTGCCGAGTCAACTGTCACACTCATGTTCAAGTGAGATGCAATAAATTATTGCTGGAGAATTCAGATCTAGGTGTAGGTTCTTCAAAGTCTTCTCCAGTGCCATTTATCTTCCATGTGTTTAAGATGTGGCAGATCATGCTCTGAATGTACAAATTACAAAGATTGTAAAAAAGCTACTTAAGTTATCATCACGTAGAATCTCTGACCTGCTTCTAGAAGGGGTACTATTTACTGCTCATAGTACTATGGGAAAATTGCTGACATAGCATTGGTTTTTCTGCACTTTGAAAACATACGTATATAAACTGCTTGCAAGCTCACAATGTTCTTAATTGTGCATGTTCTCTCAAAGGCTATGGTACTTTTCGCACAATGAGTCTTTGTTTTGGCGTCAAAGGTTTACTTTGCCCATACAACGTGCAGCTCAAAACCTTGCCAATTAAGTTATTGAATCGATATATGAACTTATATTGTGTTCAATCCATGTAAATTTATTGACACATAAGTTGACCTTTTCTAGAAAGCTAGATGAAAAGGTTTATTATGTCTGCTTTACTACTCTTTGCAAGAGCAAATTTTAACCTTATATGAAAGGAAATCCTAAGGAGCTGCAATGATTTTTTTTGTAGAAAATTAAAATGTGTGTATCATGCCCATACTAGATACAATGTTTTCTCCTGAAAGCGAAATTTACTTCTGCATGACTGTGTTGTTAAATTGGCATTTTAAATGGAAGGTTCGTGTAGGACACCATATTGGATCAAGAAATTAAAAAAAAAGATAGGATAGGTAACCTTCCTACCCTGTACTAGCTCTTACCTTTTTAAGATTTCTGAATAACAACTTTTCTTGAAGCCGTCATCACTAGTAGTACAAACAGCGGGAAATCGCTCAGTTAGCTGACCCCATTTGTGACCGTTCTATATTTTCATATGTTGGTTCTTTTCATTTGTTTTGTCTATTCCACTTGTAGAAAAATTAACATGTACTGCTAGCTACAAGTTAAGGCATGGCATCTCAGAGACCTGATTTGTTTTGCCAGAAATCTCTTAACAACATTCTGAATAAATAGAAAAAGCAAAGGCTCGTATTGTGACACGTATGTGTCAGGGAGAATCTTCCATATTTTGTACTGGTTGTTTCAGGACATCAAGAGATGGGTACATATTCGGCCGTGAGCCTATCATATTTGTATCATTTGCACACTAGCAGCATTGCCATCCTTTATTTTCTAGAGATGACTTCATGAAATTAATTTTGCTGACAATGATAGTGTTTGTCTTGACCACTAGATGATGGGGGTGCATCATTGCTCATATAAACAGGATATGCATTTATTCTAAGAAATAGACCTATGATTTTTCTCCCAAGTATATGCAAGTAGTAGGGGCCTTACATTTCTGCTCTTGATGCAGGATTTTACAAACAATTACCTAGAGCATGCTGTGGTGCCCCCGGAAGGGGTCCTTACAACTTCAATCTGACAGCCAAATGCGGTGAGCCTGGTGCCACGGCATGTGCTGATCCCAAGACACATTGGAGCTGGGATGGCATTCACCTGACTGAGGCCGCATATGGACACATTGCCAGAGGTTGGTTGCACGGCCCATTCACGGACCTACCTACCGTATAGTCTTCTTGAGCACCCAGCCGCATCGTCTGTTGTACCTCTAGAGTGTATCAAAATAGCGCACCAAATTGGAGCAGATAAGGTTGTTCGATATAGTTGCATGTATATCTCCTTGCATTTGTTTGAATTCATTGCAGTCAGGTAAAAAGGTGAGATAGGGGGCTATTAAAGCATGATTTCTTCATTCATCAGGTGGTATAAGTAAAAAGTATATTGCACAAAGTGGTTAAATATGATACAGATTGTCTTCCTGTGTAGCATCTGACTTCTTGATTAAAAACCAGTATGGTTCTTAACGTAAAACTCTGTGAATATAGGGTTTGTTCATATTAGCTTATGCTTTTAGAAGCAGAAGCCAATACGAACGCTCTAGCTTCTATTAGTCGCTATTATTTATCACCCGCTACTATTTTTCGCTTTCACAAATTGTAACGTACCTTGTATTTTATTATATCACAATTCTGTAAATCGCATGACGGTTCGAATGTTGTAGTGCCTTTCATTGCACCGTCTTTTTTACATAATATATTACTATTCATCAGGTATTACTATTTATCAGCTACTATTATTCATCAGCTGTGGCCAAAAGCCATTAGCAAAAGTTAATATGAATAGGCTGATATTTTGTGCCTTGATTTACTCTTTACATAAAGTGGCCAGAAGGATTTCCTTTTGAACCATTGTAAGAACATGGCATGAAGCCTGGAGAAGGATCTCAAAACATAAAATTGCCAATGACTGATAGAGATTGTATGCATTGCATGCTGTGCAGTTGAAAGTTGCAGTGTGAACCTGATCTGTGTGTTCTCTTTATTATATTCCATGCTTGCTTGCCATATGTTAAACAGCTCACAACCCCGAGATTAGTGGGAGGACAAGAAGCTTCAGCCGCAGACTACCGTGGATCCCACTTTTTCCGTAGTGATTAGTTGTATAGAAGTTTCTCTTATGCTAATGATGCTCTGACAATTGAAGTTTGCCACTGGAAAAATGTGGCAATTAGGTTTTTGCTGTTTTGTGTATTTGCCATTGCATGGCATGGTAAGATGAGCTATCGCCAGTCTTTAAAATTTTCAATAATGACCGAAATACCCCTACATCAAGGTTTCTGAACTATTAAGCGAAAAAATAATCAATTAGGGGGGGCCATGCTAATGCCGAAACAAGGTTTCATCAGTAATTGCAAAGAAATGACCTTCCAGGAAATTTCTTCCGTTCAATGGCAGCTTTGGTCTATACATGTATGTTCAATGGGGCAACTTAAATTAAGAGTTAAAGCTAGATTTGGCATTGTTTCATACCATATTTACAAAAATAGCAGTATGCGAATCGTATTGACAAAAATATCGCTTATGCTTTGGGTAATTTTATCCATTGCAAATGTTGCTTAAAAATTCATAAAATTTTCATATTTTTACGAGTTTTTACATATAGCAAACGAGCTCCAAAAATTACAGAATTTTATGTGAAGTCTCCTGGTATAGTCACAGTTATTGTGTAATTTTTTGAGAATTTTATGTGGCCCGAATTTGCGACGTTTATTCAGGTTAACTTATGAATTTACAAATATTTCACTTTTTTTTACAATTTTATACATTAGGAATTTGTACAATTAAAAGTAATTATAGTAGTACAAAAAATACGTCACACTGAATGCGATATGGCTCACTCATCTGAGCAACTGCTATCTTCTCGCCGTATCTACCTCCCCGTACGTGGCCTTATCTTTCATCGCACACGAGCATGTCTTGTTGAACAGTCTCTATACCTCCTTCGGTCTGAGATGCAACCTCCAGATCGACTAACATACCCAACGGCAGCTTTGGTCTATACATGTATGTTCAATGGGGTATCTTAAATTCATGAGGACGTATATGTACGTCCTAGAGTATTTCTTTGGTGTAAGTAGCAAATGTGTATTCAATGCTCTCTTGATGTACATGTGAAGCACCGAAGGATCAAATCTTTTCAGGGATATCCGGATATGCGTTATGGAGCAAATACTAGTGAATTGGATAACATACAAGAGTTCATGTGACTTGTTAGTCCCCGAGCTGTTGCTAACATATTGGTAAATCTTTCTAGAGGGAAAAAAACAGATACATAAAAAAGAAATGCTAATTTGTGCATGAAAAGGATAGCTTATCGTATTAGAATTCCAGCTGTTCTTTCTGCTAGAAGAATGTATAGTTGTTTTCTTTAGAGCTATTAGCATTTGAGGCGAAATTGGGAAATTTAACTTTTTGCCACTCTTAACATTGCCACCTACTCAAATGTCATCATCTACATTGCAATTAATATTTTGCCACTCTCTAGCCTACGTGGCGCCTAGTCACCGTCATGTCACGCCCGCGCCTCCCGCGCCGCCCTCGCCCGCTCCGCCGCTCCGCCGCCCGGCCTCCCGCGCCTCCCGCGCGCCGCGCGGCCTCCTGCCTGCCTCCTGCGCCGCGCGCGCCTCCCGCGCCTCTCCATGGCGCGGGGAGGCGCGGGCGTGACATGGCGGTGACTAGGCGCCACGTAGGTTGGAGAGTGGCAAAATATTAATTGCAATGTAGAGGATGACATTTGAGTAGGTGGCAATGTTAAAAGTGGCAAAAAGTTAAATTTCCCGCATTTGAGAGTTGTCTAGATGCCTCAAGATGTAGACGATATTCGTAGGAATGATGACAGCATCAATAGGATAGCATGAAATTGTGCTACTGCTAACTTTTAAATCCCCTTATAATCATGACAGTCACAAGGGCCGAAATTCCGACCTTGGCGGCAGTGCATGCAAGTGATTACTGATCAGTGACTGAAAACTACGAGTGCACTGAATTTATATAGAAAATAGTCCATATGACACTTCAAATTTTGATTGAAAGTCCAGTTAGCACTTTAAACTATAAAATTAGACATTTGACCCTTTAAACTTTGTAAGCCGGTCGAAATAACACTATGATCTCGTTTCACATGGTGATATTATGCGTGTGGCGTGATGAGTGATGATTTTACCGTGTAAGATAACACATTGACTAAGTTTAAGTGAATGTCACGTAGGGCTCATAGAGGCTTCTCCCCTGCCGAGCTCTTATGCGCTTCCATGGCACCGTCCCTATAGCTCCCTCTCTCTCTATTTCAATTGAGGGAGAAGGCCCTATAGGCTCTTTGTGTCATTAAGCTAAATTTGGCCAACTTGTTATCCTACATAGTAAAATCGTCTACTCATCATGCTATATGAGTAATACCACCCTATGAAGCTGGATCATGGTATTATTTGAACTAGATTACAAAGTTCAAGAAGTCAAATATCTGGTTTTATAGTTTAGACGGTGCTGATAGACTTTTAAGTAAAGCTTAAGATATTATATGTACTTCTTCCATTTACATACGTAAAATCGACCGAACTGTAAAAAGTTCCAATCCCCCAAATCGATTTAGCTACATCGGCTAGATGACACAAAAGTTTGCCCTCGCTAATGAATCGACATTCAATTGTCTTGCCTCCCTATACCAGTGCTAATATTGTACCGGATTCTTCAAACCTGAACAGAGTCATTCACCGTACCGGCGAAACCAAAATATGAAAAAGAAAATGCCTAACAAGACCAAGTTAAAGTGGTATTTCGCTTGGCCTGGACAGTGCAGGACATAAGAATTAGAGCTACTAAAAAGGGTAAATTTGTAAGGGAGAAAGCGCACGTGCTCTCCTTGACATTTGCCTCGCCTCCCCCGTTTCCTCGGCGTCACCTCCGTCATTACCCCCCCCCCCCCCTCCCCCAAAAAAGCACAAAAGTGACATTTTGCATATTTATATGATTTCTAAAACATAACTTTTATCACTAATTTTATTATAATTTATTTGTAAAACCTAATAAATTATAGATTTAAAAAAGTACTTTTCGACACAAATTACACATATCATTTATGTATCCAATCTAAATATTCATAAACATATCAACAGCCAAATATTACAAAGTTATACCGCATGTATCCCAAAATGTCACTTTTTTAGTGACCGAAGGGAGTATTTAGAGATAACTGATTTTATGCCACCGAATAGTGTCCACTTCTATAAAATACTACTAGAAAATACACTCTCTATTATATGTCATTGAATTGCACCAAAATTTTATTATATATCACTGCCGTTGGTGCACCATTAGTGGAGGTTGTTATCTTCTGAAAAAGATCAAAATGCCCCTCCAAACGACCGAAGATCCGATTTATTTAAAATAGCAAACAACCTCTAAAAATTATGAAAATTCACAGAGGTGTTGTTCGACATGTTAGTAAGTTCGAAAAAAATGTTTCAGGGCATTGTTCGAAGAAAAATTTCAGATTGGTAATTTAAATGCTAATAAAGGCTACTATTTATAAACATAGACTAAATGAGAATTTTTTTAAATAAGCAATTTTTAATTTTGAATTACACTAATATACCTGTGTTTTTTTATTTTGCAGAAATGGCCATCTGTTACCACACGGTTGGGTGACATGGGTAAGTCGCCTAACCGTTGGGCGACAAGTGGCCAAGTCGCCCAATGGTTGGCGACTTGTCCATGTCGCCCAACTGTGCGGTGACTAATGCCCTAATCGTCCAACCGTTAGGCAATATTAGTAAGTCGCCCAACGGTTGGTCAACTACTTGCTCCCAGCCCATCCTATTCTCTTTGATCTGACACCCTCAAGAGCTCCCTCATTGTTTCTCTCGCAAGAAGAATGAGAGGAGCTCTAGAGAGGAGAAAACAGAGAAGGAAAAGGTTGTGAGAGGAGGAGAAGCAGAGAAACTTGGAAGAGGGAGAAGGAGAGAAGAAGAGGAGAGGAGCTCATGAGGTTAGAGAGGAAGACAAAGGAAGCTCGTTGATAAGGAGAAAAGGTCTTTGCATGAAGGTAATAGTCTCATCCGTTCTTGTTCTCATCTGAATGTAGGTAACGTGTAGGTACGTATTTGGTTAGCACATATTCATGTTGGAACCCACAATATTGAAAGTGCATTACGGTATTAGTACCATTCATGAAGGTCCATACAGTATTGACCTGAGCAATTTTTCATAAGTCAGTATGGTACTCCCAGACACAGAGAATGCTCGAATCGGAGATGTCTTGTACTGGCTTACACACAGCTTCTCCTTGGACCCTGAGGTGTGCAGTGTCGTCTTATATGGGTTTTGGAGTCGGTCTACCACGGACATTCGGTGAGAGTTGAGGAGACTGATGCACACGATTACGTGGAAGGGCTTTGAGGAAGGTTGCCAATAACGTGGTTATGAGTGCGTTCTACTCATGCAACCATATCCGAAGGAATTGATAGGAGGTCCGGTTGGTGGGAGCAGCTCGGGTGTGCAGCGCGCTGTTCATCAAGAGGATGCAGCGGGTGATGTTGCTAAGTCAAAACCGAAATATCGCACATCGCACGCTGAGCCCACTGAAAAAGTGGATGCAGATGTTGTTGAGGCAGATCACGAAGATCACACGACGCAAGCTGAGCCCACTAGATAGCGCGGACACAGGGAAGTATGTCGACAGCATTGTGCGTCAGATGGAGATCCATGACCAAATGGCCTGGGGTGAGGAGAAAGCTTTAGAAGATGATGGCAATGACTCTTCCAATAAGGACGAAGGTCCTATACTGTAGGCATGGAATTGGGTGGATGTTGAGGGTCTTTTCTACGCAATGACAAGACCAGACGAGACAGCCTTACGTAGTGACAAGACCAGACAGGACAGCTTTGTACATTGACAAGATAGACCAGATAGATTTTAAGCAGTGACGTGATACTACGCTGGTCCATAATCGTCCGGCATGCCACTGCCTCGCGGATGCCAATTTGCCTAAACCGAATTGGACTTCTCAAGCGTACACCACATCGAGTTAGATTGTAAGTACTACCCCTTCCACAGCGTGTTTTCCTCTACCACGACTGCAACATTGTATCGCTAGCATAGAGAAGCAATGGGAGGAGATCACCTGACTTGCAATGGTTGCTGTAGCCTGAGACGAACAAGCACAGCATGCTAGGAGGCCACCTCAATGAAGCGAAGCCCCCCTGTATCCCCAACCCCTGAAGCAAAGTCCCTCATACCTCTGACCTCAACCCATACCTCAACGTTCCCACCGAGTGTTCACCGCAAGACCCACCCATGGGGAGACACCCCCTCTGCTGATGTAGAGATGCATGCAAGTTCTTCAAGTCCAAGAAGCAGTTGAGCTTGGGCATGCATTACTGGGGTTGTGGTAACTACACCTAGACTATCCTGACTAGCGTTGGGACATAGCTTGCTACTAGCAGCCAGTAAGAACATGTTATAATGCATTCGCTTACCAGTTCTTTTGTATGACATACACTAACAAGCTCTCCCCTCTTCCTGTAGTCTCCTAATATGTTATGCGCCTACCACAAATGGATCGATCGGGAAATCCACCTGCATGACCAGGGGACTCTGGACAACGAGGAGTAGGACACCCAAAAGGCACACGAGAGGATGGAAGAGTGGCACCACAACAAAGATTGAAGAGAGCATATCCGACGGGAGATGCAAGCTCACCTGAAGCCGTGCAGGCGCAGAGAGCGAGAGGCTCGTGAGGAGGAGTGCGAGACAAGGCGCGAACTAGCGGTTAAGGCCATGGCTGACGGTAAGGACTACAACGCTGAGCTGGGCCAGAAGTCTAAATGGTCACCACGCAGTAGTTCGATGCTCTTCGGCCATATGTCCTATGTATTTCTAATTTCTTAAAAGCATGCGTGTACCATCTTTGGTTCGTTAGCCTACGTGCCATGTAACCCCCTTGTCAAATGAACAGTCGTGTTGTTTTCCTTGCGTCATTTATCTGAAGTTCTTTTCTGTGTATGAATTCCCGGTTGCATCGTAATATCACTTGCCTTCCTACTTACTAATCATTGCTACCTCTTTCGACTGCCACCGCCACTTCTCCTTCGTCGCTGACCACCCTCCGATCTTCCTCGAGCACCGCACCCAGGGTAAATGGAACCCCCACCACTTAATCTCTCTTTTTCTCCCCTTGGGACCCCTCGCTGTGCAACATGCCACCAGTGACCCTAGGGCTTCGCGAGCCACCATGGGCTAGTTAGCCACCTCAGCCTGGCCGTTGACATGGCTGCCACCTGGCCACCATGAGTGTGCTGCGTCAGCGCCTAAAAACCACGCGGTACACCAAGCCAACAAATAGCAGCCGAGTCAACTTTTCACCCCGGTGGTAGCCACATGTCCGATGCATGGTAGACACCCATTCTCCTTCGTTCTAACTTCGTTGGACCCATTCAAATTTCTAAATTCATCAAAAAAATTTAATCTATCCATTTCTACGCTCTTTTTTTTAATATTTTAAGTTTATTTGAATTTATTTGAATTTTAGTTGAGTTTGCTTAGGTATTTTCATGTGTAGACAACGACGATTTGGAAGAATTCTTCGACGATGATACACACAAATTTACGGAGCAAGGCAAGTCACACACCTTGACCATATTGATCCCAGTTTACAAATAAAACTACGTTGATTTAAATTATTTTGCATGCATATTTTTATTCAATGTATTTCAACTCAGTTTTAAACATAGTTATTACCTACTTGTTAATTTCTCAGTTGATATTGATTTCTTGACACCTTGGCATCCTAAAATAAAACTCTTGTTAATACACTAGTATGACTAAAGAATTTTTCTAGCAAATACTTAGACATGCATAGAAATACTTTAGATTTGGGATGCTGTTGGATCGAAATCGACGACAGAGGGTGGTGAATGTCGTTCTTTGAAAATTATCCCCAAAAATTATCCACTTAAGATTTTCCCACCAAATGCTATAAAAGCTATGATGAGAAATATCTTATGCTCTCTAAAAATTCAAGCTAGACAAAAACAAGAAAGAAATTCAAGCTAGAGATTCCAACTTCAAGCTTTTCCTGTAAACAAGCCAACTAGAAGGGAAGATTAATAAAAAAATATAAAAAGATCAAACTCCCACAAGAAAAGATTTCCTGGCTTAGCTAAAAATCAGATCTGTAGAGACAAAACATTGTGTACTTGCTCTGACCATACAATGATTTCGGCAAAACAGAAGTAACCGCACAAATAAATCTGAAATTGTCAAGGTAGACACCAATAGGAAAACAGATCTTTTGCTGTCCACAGCTTGCTGGGAAGATTGAATCAATTCGGATACTACAAGTACACAAAAAGCAATCTGCGCAAGAAGGTAAAAACCAATAACACATTTGGTTAAAGACTTGCTGCTGAAAGAACTGCCGAACTGAAAAGCAGTAGCAACTTGCTGTCCAAAGAGCAGCCGTACAGCCAGAGAAAGAGAGAACGCAAATGAAGCTCGGCTGAAAAGAGTACAAAAAGTTTTGACTAAAACTGAAAAAAAAACTAGTGCATGCAAAGAGATGATATGTTCTTGCCGCAAGAGTACAGGAGAGATTTGCCTTTTTTTTCTTTTTTTCTTTTTGGAAGAAAGAGTACCAGCCGAGATCAAAGACTATAAATAAAGCCCATTTATTGCAGTTTTTTAAAGTAAAAAGATAAGAACTATGGTCCAAATAACAAGGTTAAACTGAGAGAAAGACAAAGAAGTAAGGAGGCAGCTCTGGACCAAACCGAAAATTGAAAAAGAAAGAAACCAGAAGTCTGCAGCAGGAACAACCGTAAATTGAGCTTCTCAGATCAGAGATAAAAATCAACTAGATGACCAAATGCAGTCCTAAGCTCATTAGCCGAACAGAGACATGATACTGAATTTTTTAACGGCTTGAGAACCTCCATTCTTTTGATCATCGGCTTTCGGATTTTAGCAGAGAGATAACGGCAGACCTATCAGACAGAGACTAAACCATTTTTCAATGCAAAAACTCGAGAGATCAAACTTGCTCAGTTTTCATAAAAAGTAAACCTTAGCAAAAAGGAGACAGAGGATCAAGCTGAAGGAAACAAAGATTAAACACTTTTCTCTCGGGAAGATACTGGAAGAGATCATTCAATGAGCGCTTCCCAGTTCTAAGACAAAGGAGTTTGGAACTTCTCAAACAAGAGCTCAAATCAGCACAAGATCAACACAATGAGCAGGAAGTCACAAAAAGAAGAACTAAAGCGAAACCAAACAAGAACTTACAATGACTCAACAAAAGATATCTTGCAATAAACACAGAGACATACATGATTACAATGAGTTGTTCTTAGCTCATCTCTCTCTCAATATCACACTAAGTCCCTATACATGCTTGAAAATCAAGAACTCATAACACATGTATAGGAGACAAACTCAAACCTACTCTCTCAAGCCATTTCTCTTTTTCCAAGTGTTACTACATGCAGGGAACAAGCCCCCTTTTATAGCCTCCTACTAATGGGTTTGCAACATGCTTTGCCCATTAAGCCTCCACCAACTCTAGTGCTTTATCCACAATCCACTTCCTTTAGTGCAGCTTTGCGTATTCACCAAAATGCCCCTCGTGCACCTTCTAGGAAGCTTCCTCATTCCTTGCCCTCCAAGCCACGCAGCCACCTCGAGTCCTCGTCGTCTTCGGCACACCTCGACTGCTTTGACCTTGGCACCACCTGTGCCTAGTCCGGTCATCCCGTGCCTCGCCACGACTGCACCTCGACGTCTTGCAGCTATTACAGACAAGAAACAAATCACATAGCATCGCTCGAAATATTGTAACCATACAATACCATCAGAAGAAATACTCAAAGTCCAAACTGATCGAAACGAAAAATAAACGACTTAACCCCGTTCGACCTAGTTCGACAAAATCCGACCAAAACCGATTGCACCGTGCAACGACATGGTCCGAACCACACAAACCAAACTCGACTTTCCTAAAACAGATGTCAATTACTCATCACACACACGGGGCACCTCCACATGGTCTATCAGATGCCTTTTTCGCATGAAAGGATAAGCTTTTTAAGTGTATTCTTGACTCTGAAGAGTCAAGAAGGTATATGAAATGTTTCAAAACAAAATATAAAACTTGGTTTAAACTTAGAAAAATAGTTAGGTGATGGGTGCTTGCTAGCACACGTTGTTATTCAGTGACACTGTGTTGATGCCAGGCACGAGGGATATATGGATAGCGCCTAAGTCAATTAAGGATTGATATGTGAACTACGGCTACAAGTCCTTTTATACTACAACAAGGTTGGTATGGGACAATTCTGACTAATTAATTTGCAGGTTCCAACCTGAGTCTCACTGTAGGTTAAAAGTGAGCGTAGCGTAGGCCATGTGAAGTTTCACTCGGCTCAAGATGGGATCCCAGTCTGGTGGATTTCTTACTGGGTGAAATATTAGTGTTGGCTTGGCCAGGCTGAAGGTTTTGTAATGTAAAAGCTTTGTCCTGATCTCTGAGTCACGCACCTTTGAAAGTATGTCACGGACATATAAGTTGATCATGTCTTGTTGGTAAAATTGTACAATCTCTGTAGAGTATATAAACTATCCTAGATAGCCATGTCCATAGTCATGGGAATACCAAGTAAAGTTTTTCACGGATTAGTCTTTATTTTTCAAAAAGGTTTAAAAAAGGATTATAGATGGATTGAATATATATAAGATCTTTTGAAAAAAATGGTCTAGGTGGGATGTCCATGGTTAGGTTAGTGTCAGGTTGGTGCCTGTACCAATAATATTATTTTGCTAAAATTACTATTTTTACTTAATGTATTAAATTCAGTAATTTTCAATCTATCTACTGTATTTCTTTAAATATTGTTTTATGCTAAAAAATAATCCTATATGCATTCTTTTGTTACTTTTATCATTATATTGCATTCTCCCGTGTAACTTGCGGAGTACAAGTTTGTACTCACTCTTGCTATCTCATTTCAGAGGAGGACAGTTTCGACTACGGTGAAGATTTGAACTACTAGGCTGTGTTTTACTATCGTTTGCCTGTGGGCAAACTCAGTGGGTTTCTTTGGCTTCGGTGTTTTTCTTCCGCTACTATTATTTAATTTGGCTTATGGACTGTGGATATAAACTTTGGCCGTCAGGCCCATAGTTAGTTAATGAATAAATATCATTATGATTGATATTTATCTTTACTATTCACTGTGTGCACTAGCTGATCCTGAACTAGTGCGATTTATATATAGGATCTAGGAGTTGTTGATTCAGGATCCAATATGTTTTGAGTCACTTATTTATTGGAATTGGATTAGAACTCGTAGGCTTAGGATAAATCAAGTTTTGAGCCTTAGACTTAAAAAGTAGAGGTGGCAGCTGGATATTTTGGAGGGGTGTTCGGCTTTGAGATATATGGTGATTGGTGAGGGCTGCATGAATTGTGGCAGCTTGTGAAAAGTTGTGTCAGCTGCCACACATGTATTGGTTTGGTGATTGCTGTGTGAGCTTTTCGTGTCGATTCCTGGCTACATGCATGGAGACATTTGATGGATATTGGGGCATGACGGTCGGTCGTATGTGATTAGGCAAGACGTGCTACTTAGTTTTTGGTGGAAAGCATTAGCGACTTGAAGTCTGCATGCATGGGATTTTCTTTGAAGCATTGCATTCAGACGTGAGGTTAGTTTTTGGTGGTGGTGGCTGGACACATTAGGCATTGCGGCCGTTGCATGTGTGCTGATCTTTTGGTATTGTTTCCGAGCGACACAAAAAGAGGGCTGTGAGGATTGCCAAGAGATTGATTGACGTCGGTATTTGTGCTCTTCTGTTTTGTTTTGTTTTCTGGTTTTTATGGACAGGTTGAAAAATCAGACATCGATAGATTTTGAAAGGGCTCTCGCTGCGGATTATAATCATTCACCTACTCTGATTGCCATCGATGACTCTATAGTTCTCTTCTCTTCTTGACCTTGCTTTACTAAGGACGTGTAAGAGATGGAGATAACATCTTAAAATCAATCTCTATCTATCTAACCACTTGGTTGGTAAGTTCATGCAGAAACTTGGTTTCGCTCTTTTTTGGCCTCTCCAAGTGATTTTTGATCTGTCTGTTTTTGCCTCGATTTTTTGGTGTGCTGACTTGTTGTGATATTGGGAACATATCTAGAGCTATCCTGGCCATCAATCATCTACGAGCAAGTCATATTCACCGTTTTGTTTTTTGATTGATTTTGGTGCAAACTTCTTTCAAATAGAATAATGCCATAACTTTGGCAACGATTTTCTTGATTGTTAACTGGAATATGTTCATAATATCCTAGAGAAGGTGAATAACAAATTTGAAGTGATTTGGAGCTTTCGTTTGAGACTTAGCTTAATTTTAGGTTTTAACCTAGTTTTACTGTAGTAGAGCTTGACGAACAAAAAGATCTCAATTCTTTTAAATCCTTTCAAGATTTTTGGTTGTGATATGTTGTTATGACCTAAACTTGGTTTAAGTTTTAATTCTTTTGAATTTACAGATCAAAAGTTTTATATATTTTGGATTTGAAATAGTGATATTTTTTACTATTCATCGATCTGAAATCTCTATAGCAGCATAATTTTTTGGATTTTTGGCTTCTTGATTTTCATAGCTTCTTATAGCTATTGAAGTGAAGAATCATTGAATACTTGGAGAAATTTTGAAGGTATCATTCACCCCTCTGTTGCCATACCAGTCCTACACTGTTCCACCACTGCCACGTATCATTTGATTCGCCAACGATGTCCATCAATCTCACTGGATACCATCACCACTCACACCATAGCAATATATGGAATATGTTTTCGCCTCATCGGCCATGTTCATGTCATCCCCTTACTGCTCCATCACTATTGCTGCTCCATCCGGGGAGAAACCTGGACGAATTTTATGATTCGAAATTTGAATTTAGGTGGTTTGAAATCGGCAGGTAACCGGTCAAAAATCGGTGAAAACCGGTAAAATCGTTAGGAATTTGTTCTATCAAGATTTGTTACAGAAGTTATAGGAGGATATTCGTATTCGACCGAATTAAGTACATATTCGATTCGAATTCGTATCTATTATGACATTCGATTTGTATTCATATTCAAAAATATTAAAATCTATATTTATTTTAAAAATATAGATTTTTATCGTATTTAAGACTATTTGATCATATCCAATTTGTTTCCATTCCTACATGTGGATGAGTTGGACATGGTGGTGTTTGTTTGCTTTAAATCTTTTTTCCTTGACCCTCGGCTATGCTCAGCAGCTCAGGCCACCCGAATCAACGGCCCGGATATCATGCGGATATGCTCATCAGCTTTGGCCACCCGAATCAACGGCCCGGATATCATGCGGATATGCTCAACAGCTTTGGCCACCCCAATCAACGGCCCGGATATCATGCGGATATCCTCACTCCCATATCCACAGGGCGCCCACGGTGTCTGCGCTTCTGGAACAACCCAGCAAAGCCGAAGGAAGGAAGCACCAAAAGAAATGGCCACGCGGCCACTCGTCTCCTCCGCTCTCCAGACCCCACCCCCTCCCAGCCCCACCTCCTCCGCCCCACCACCTCTCCTCCGCCGCCTCCAAACCCTAACCCGCGCGCTCGCATCCTCCTCCCCGCAGCCCATGGCGTCGTCTCCTCCTCCAAAGAAGGCAAGCAATCATCTTATCCCTTACCCTAGTCCCACCCTGCTTCCCTCTCTCTCTCTCTCTCTCTGCGTGGCAAGGCTTAGTGTGGTTCCCTAATTGGGGTCTGCTCCGCAGGTGCTGGTGCCGATCGCGAACGGGACGGAGCCGATGGAGGCCGTCATCACCATCGACGTGCTCCGCCGTGCGGGGGCCGACGTCGCCGTCGCCTCCGTCGAGCCGGGCGCCGCGCAGGTCGCCGCGGCCTGGGGCGTCAAGCTCACCGCCGACGCGCTTCTTGCCGACCTCGCCGACGCCGAGTTCGACCTCATCTCGCTCCCCGTGAGTCACCTACCTGCTCGCCGTCACAGTACTAGTTACCTCTATGATTTCTTGTCCGGAAAATGGAAGCGATGTGGGGTTATTTGTGGTGGCTTCGGACCATATGTTCGTATGCAGAACAAGTGAAATGAATGCCCTTTCATTGGACAAAACAGGAGAAGTTAAATGAACTGTACCCGAGCAAAATTAGATGCCGAGTAGTGTAGTCTCTGACTCTCTGTTGGTGACAAAATAGTCAAGGACTGCACATCTGGTTATCTAATGAAGGCATCAAATGTTTATCGACGTTACAAATCACATCCGTAGTCTTTCCTGATGCATACTAGGGATCAGATGAACTAAAGCTTCGTACATAAAAATTGGAATTCTATTGTTGTTCTCCGGATTGAGGAGGATAAGCATCGCTATTTCAGAAGCTAAAAATTGGATTTCTTCATTGTTTACTAGCTCCTTGAAGTACCTATGTTGAACCGGATTCTTTGCTGTGGTTCTGTGGATCTGCCACCTCCAACTATTATCCATGGAGAGAAAATCATGGCACTTCCATGACTTTGGAACTTCCATGACTTTGGTCTCAAGTCTGTTGTTGATTCGATTATATTGTTTGTTTATGTGTACTTCTTTGTACTTGTGCCTCTCCAGTAAAAAAACAATCCTGAAAATCTCTTGATTAATTGCTGGGTGTAATGATCATGCACCTTTTGATCAACTGGAGGAGAAATGTAGAGGCAGTGAAATAGACCTACTTGGGATGGAAACGTTGCAGATTATTGGCAGGATGAGTCAAATCCGCCTCAAAAAAAAAAAAGGATGGGTCCGATCCTAAAGTATCTTAGTCTGATAAACAGGTACTGTTAACTGCTATCCAAATTTTGCGAGGATATGGGTAGAGAGATTGTGAAGTATGAACTTTAAATCAGATAGAGAGATTCATCAATTACTTGTTTCATCATCTTTTTTCTTCAGGAGTTGATTCATGTATTTGTTTACTAAGATTTATATCCAACTAACTAAGATCCATATCTAATATGATGTCTAATTAAAACTGCAATAAAACATAATAGTCATGGTTTTTACTAGTATCTGCTCCATGTGAAGTCAAAATTTCACTTTCCATCCCTAATACCTTCAGATTATTGTTGAAAATATGTGCTCCTTGTGGTCATGTTCCCCTTTTGTGACACTGGCAGCTTCCTTTTCATACTATGCAGGGGATCATGAGTTTCAGTTTACCTCCCCCAAAAAGTTGTTGAAATCCATGAACTTCTGCTTAATTCTGACTTTTGGATTTATTTGGGTTGTGTTTTGTTCAGGGAGGGATGCCTGGGTCTTCCACTTTTAGGGACTGCAAACTTTTGGAGAACATGGTTAAAAAGCATGTAGAGAAGGGCAAGCTTTATGCTGCAATATGTGCTGCACCAGCCATGGCCCTAGGAACATGGGGTTTGCTCAATGGCTTGAAGGTGGTCTTTTCACCCATTATTCATTTTCCGAATACCTAGTATTATCACCTTTCATTCGGGTGAAGCTCATTCTAGCTTTTCTGATAGGCAACTTGTTATCCTTCATTCATGGACAAGCTTCCTTCAGAGGTGAAAGCTGTAGAATCAAGGGTGCAGATTGATGGGAAGTGTGTGACCAGCCGTGGACCAGGAACAGCCATGGAGTATTCTGTTGTTCTCGTGGAACAACTATATGGCAAAGAAAAAGCTGATGAAGTTGCTGGGCCGATGGTAGGAATCATTTCCAACATAGGATACATTTTTCAGCAATGCATTTTGTTAGATGTCCATTGCAGAAATGTTCTCTGGAAAACAATAGTTCACATGTCGATGGTTCTCTACTGGGCATTTTTGCAATGCCCTGTTGTTTCTTCATGGAAGGCTATTTTATTTTGGTTGTTGTTAGGCCTAGGCCCTAGAAGTCCTGGTTTTTTTGTTCTCATAATTTAGATGATGTAGGAATGAAACTTCTTGTTCATCATCTTGTTTGGTAATTGCACTTTTCCCTGCAGACCTGATAAAAAAAGATTTATCTTGTCATGTCTGAAGAAATCATTCACATTGAATCTTCTTTAGTAAATTACATACACTTGTTCCAGGCAAAGTAGCTTTAGTCTTGTGTGAAATCATTATTTACAGGAAGATATTATTAGTTGATTTCAGAGGATGGTTCGTGATGGAATTTCTGACTCTCTTTATTGTTGTAGTTTTATGCTAAAACTGGGTGTAATTCTATTCTGAGAAGTTTCCAATTGGGGAATATAAAGAACTCACCTGGTCTTTAAACCTTCCAATCCACATCCTAGTTGAAACTAGTTATTACAGTGGTTCGCAGAATGTTATGGATGTGTTTTTGTTTATAACTTCCCGGGATTCAAGTCCTGTTTTCACACATGAATTCGATAGATTCGTTTCCATGCGGTAGTTGCTTTCTTTTAACACTTGCAATTTTCTCTTGGCTTCCTTTGTTCTTTCTAGATTTTGTTGTCGTATTTCTCACAACTGTTGTGTACATATCAGCTAAGTGATTACATCTGTTTAGGTTATGCGTCCTCAGCATGGTGTGGAGTTTTCAATTAAGGAGCTGAATTCAACTAGGTGGAATGTTGGAGAAGCACCTCAGGTATGCAATGTTCATTATGAAACCTTTGCGTTCCATTTAACATTCATTTGCTTTTGTTTCATGTCATACTATGTATGATTTTGTGATTCCTGGTGAAACCATCTAAGTAGCACCTCAGGTAGCAATGTTCGTTATGAAACATCAGTTATGCAATGTTCATTAGCGCATGATTAAAGACTACATTGCATTAGCCCAGTAGCCCACTAGCCAGCAATTAAAGTGCTGTTTTCTTAACCAGTAATTCATTTATGTGGTTAAGCATTATTGATGTTTCATGTGGTTATTTGGGTACACTTACCCTCGTTGCTTGTCTGCTTTCTATTATTTGCAAATTGTTCGACACTTGAGTTCCAATTTTGTGTTGTTTTCTTTCATAGCTCAAGATCTTGTTTTCCTGCTGCAGATTCTTGTACCAATTGCTAATGGGACAGAAGAGATGGAAGCAACTATGATCATTGACATTCTCCGAAGGGCAAAAGCAAATGTTGTTGTTGCATCCGTGGAAGACACTTTGGAGATTGTTGCATCCAGGAAAGTGAAGATGGTTGCTGATGTGCTGTTGGATGATGCTCTTAAGCAACAATATGATCTCATTTTGTTACCTGTAAGTTTGATAGATAAACTTGGTAGCTTATATCTTTCAGATCTTATGGCCTTCCACTTTTTTGGTAGGGTGGTCTTGGTGGTGCCCAAGCATATGCCAAATCAGATAAACTGATTGGTTTGATCAAGAAGCAAGCTGAGGCAAACAAACTGTATGGAGCTATATGTGCCTCCCCAGCAATTGCCATTGAACCACATGGCCTGCTAAAGGTATAGTACGAGATGAACATTAAATCCTAGTGGGAAAAAAGTGCAGAAACATCCTAGTGCAACAAACATGCAAAAACATTTTTGTAACTTCAAAGACATCCTGTTTTGACATCAGGGAAAGAAGGCTACATCCTATCCTGCTATGTGGAACAAACTTGCAGACCAAAGCGAATGCAAGAACAGAGTTGTCATTGATGGCAACCTGATCACCAGCCAAGGTCCAGGCACTTCTATGGAATTCTCGCTTGCCATCGTGGAGAAGCTCTTTGGTCGGGAGAGGGCCGTTGAGCTGGCCAAAACCATGGTCTTCATATGAGTTCTGTCGCTACGTATTAGTCAGACTAGAGTATGATGGGACTGTGTAAATATGAGGTAAAACACGCTCTTAGCTGGTGTGGAATGTACTCTATAATAATCCTTTTTTACTACAGTAACACTTGCTCCTTGTAATGGGTGCAAATGCAATAAAAAGGTTTGAAACGAATGTGATGCAAAGCTGATGCCCGATTGTTCATGAATTTTGGATGTTAGTCTGTAGACTGGTTTGTTGAAGCGGCTTAGTCTAGTCTATGTATATGGATGTGTTGGTGAGGAGCAAATAATTCAGATGAACGGTTTGTTGAAGCGGCTTAGTCTAGTCTTTATGTATATGGGTGTGCTGGTGAGGAGCAAATAATTCAGATGCGGTCAGGAACGTGGGCGTTGTGTTGAGACTGATTTGAGTATGGTAACATGTTAGTGTTTGGTTAGCTCTATAGACTGAGTATTTCGTTTGAGCGGACTGGTCACGTGGGATGAATTCGGTTCTTGATCTCAGTTGCATGCAGTTCAACAATCTACCCTCGAAATTAAGCGCTAGAAGAGATGTTGCGTCGTTCAACTTGTGTAATCATGTACAGTTCCAGCCTTTTACTCCGCATCCACTTGTGTAACAATCTCTGGCCGGCAGAAAAGCCCATTAACCCTCAGTGAAAGTAGAAAGGAGTCTTAACGAGACTTGAGAGTAGAGATTATTGTTCAGCCTTTTTATGAGGATAGTTTATTTGCTGAAGAGGATCAGTCATCCCTTCTAGGGTGGATCCACACCTCGGCTCCAGTTTGAGACGTGTGATATTTATCAATATAAAGCTCAACTAAGTCCAAATAAATCAAGTGTATAATTTATTCCTTTCAGCTTAGGTAATAGTGGCCTTTGATTATCCCTTGTCCGGAGTATGATAAAATTCTGAATCTGCTCGTGATCTCTCCATTCTCATTTTGGACAGAAGAGATCTATTAATTCTTTTAATCCAGTTAGTAAAAGAGATTTTGAACTAAGAAACAGCCATAGCAGCTTGGTTCTTGGTAGTAAGCAAACAATATTGGGCTAGTTCTTTTTTTGGCTTATGGCTGTGACTTATGACTTTTACTTGAAATTCTTAAATTTTGGACTGTTCACGACAGAGATTACGAAGAGAGATACTCACTTGCGATTTTGGCTGGTAGAGATATTGGAGTTTTAACGTGTACTATAATTAACTTATAAACACCGTCTTGAGAAAATACCCCGTTTGAAAGTTATGTACTATAACAAAACCCAAAAACCACTTTTAGAAGCTGTAAAGAATATGAGCTTGTTCTTTAACAGCTTCTAAAAGCGGCTTTTGGTTTTTACTATAGTACCTAACTTTCAAACGGAGTATTTTTTTCAAGACAGGGTCTATAAGTTAATTGTAGTACACATTAAAAACCGAACATCTGTATCAACCAAAATCGTAAGCAAGTATCTCTCTCCATAATCTCTATCGTAAACAGCTAAAATTCAAAAATTTCAGCCAAAAAATTATAAGTCACAACCATATCAAACAGGCTCTATGCCTATTACCCTCAAGCTGAATGGCAGGTATTATTCACAGAAATATAAGATCATCAGCTACAACTACAAGGAGTTGATTTTCCAATATATAAACGAATCAATCGTACTAGGTACATCGGCATCGGCAAAAAGCCTAACAACACAGTTTGGCAGGGCAAAGGCAAGGAACAAAGGCAGCCCGCACAAAGCGAAGGCCCCAAGCAACGCAGACCACCCTTTCTCCGTTACCTCCTCTTCACACATCTTAGAATCCATTTTTTTTCCTTTCCTCCTCCATTAATCGCTGAGAGAAAAAATAATTAAGGAATAAAGTGGCTGTGCATGTGTGAGAAACATAAATCCTACTGGAACAAACATGCAGAGACGTTTGTGTAACTTACACATCCCGTGTTTACATCAGGAAAGAAGGTTACATCCTACCCTACTTTTTAACAGATGGCAGAAACTCTGCCTGTTCAATTAAGCGAGGAGAATAGGGTTCAAATACATCATCGATCCACCGTGACATTCTATCCTGCTACGTGGAACAAACTTGCAGACCAAAGCGAATGCAAGAACAGAGTTGTCGTTGATGGCAAGTTGGCAACCTGATCACCAGCCAAGGTCCAAGCACTTCCATGGAATTCTCCCATGCCGTCGTGGATAAACTTGCAGAGTCGTCGTTCTCGTTGTGCTAAGCTATCAGAACATGGTTCTCGATTCTCTCACCATGGCAGGTGCATCCAATTTAGGGAATGTAGTCTTTATTCAAGATCAAATCTTAAACTAGGCCCACCAATCTTCACAAACCAAAAGAGAGAGAGAGAAACACAACAAGAGTATTTGTTGTGCTCCAAGCATGTTTCGTCCTTACCCCTCCCACTTCTTGGCAAATGATACGAATGGTTACTATTTTTTTTAAAAAAATTGTTTAGATAGGGTATAATATAATTAAGCATCCTGCAAAATGTCAACCGGAAAAGCGATGTATATCAGGAGAAAAGAAAAGGACAAATTTTAGTGAATATTAGTTTCGCCATTTTCCATTTAAGTCTCACGATAAAAAACTAGTGAGATTGAATGTATTTTCTTAGCGTTTAAGGGTTGGAAAGGCCTACCATATACGAAAAAATCCTAGAAATTTTTTATTAATCCAGAGAAAAAGAGAAGAATTTACACGATTTATTTGGTGGGACCTTATTTTCAAATATTAATATATGCATTATAGCATTTAGCCGCAACCGAATTTTAGCCAAAGATACAATGCAAGTGCTAGAGAATATGTCCTTTCCTACATCTCCTAATTTTTAGAAAATTTTAAAATCTTTTATATATAGGTAATATAGAGGTGGCACCGTAAGAAAGGTTAGCATAGGGCATTCTCTCGCTGTTTACTAATCTATTGGAGTTAATTAAGGTGGCGCTTAGTTGGGCTGAATTTTGATGGTTTATGGCTGAATTTTTACTATAGCTGGCTGAAATTACACTGTAACTGATGGTGACCTATTTGGCATAATTAAATTTAAAAAAATTAAAAATAGAAAAATGGGTTAGCCCACCATGTATAATACAAACGAATACATGAAAAAAGAACCGGTAAGAAAGCTAAAAAAACCGAAAAGTAAAAAAAAGATGAAATTTAAGAATAGTAAAGAAATAAATCAGAAGCAGAAATTCAAATTCAAATGAGCAGGGCCTAGAAAGCTATTGGGACATGCAATGCATGCATGAGAAAAGATGTCCACGAGCCATGCAACTGGAGTAGTACACATCACAATTACTCCTCTAAAAGAAATTGAAGCAAGCATATACAAATCGATATTGGAGAAAGCATGATTCAAGCTCACTATTAATCTGGTTCAACCTTATTTTCAAGTATTAATATATGCATTATAACACTTAGCCGTAATTGTGCGTAACTCTAGCTAGAGATCTAACGCAAATGCTAGAAATTAATGACAAGAATACAAACATATAGCAAAAAGACATGCATGTGCCTCGAGGATCAGCGGTGCATACCAACGAGGACCTACTACATCATGCACTGATGAAGGATATTAATACAGAATCTCCACTGTTCAAAACTTGGACGCCGTACGGACATGTCGCCATCGAGGTGTTCGTTTGTGTGTATCCACGGATTTACAACCCCGATCGACCTTCAAGGCTCATGTGTAATGTAGGATTAAGATATCGTACATTTAGTGAGGACGGATATTTGTGAAGGGTCCTCATTCGTGATGAAGTGATATCTATCTATATCTTTATTAATTAGAGGCTCCTTCAGAAAACCGTACATTAATCTTAGAGAAAAATAGAAATTTTCATATTAATTAAAAAAATAAAATCAACTAGAAATTTCCATGTTAATATGATAAAAGGAATTCCCACGTTAATATGATAAAAAAAGAAAAGATCTCAACCATCCGATGTTTTAATTGATACTCCATCTGTTCCAAAATGTAGGTCACTGTGGGTTCCATACGGTCAAACTTTTCAAATTTTAATCATTAATACATGTTAAAGTATATAAATTGACTATATAAAAATAGTACTATTGGATTTGTTTTGCAAAATGCTTTCATAATATATATTATTATTTTTTCTAGTATATTATAATAATAAATTATAGTCAATGTTTTGTATTGGAGATCGTAAAAAGTCAAAAAACAACTAGGGGTGCAATCTGGTCGAATTTGGACGGATATTGCTTATACTGTATCCTAACCCATATATTTTTTCCTGAATTCGGAATCGGATACGATAAGGCAGAATACGAATACAAATTCGGAATATTTGAAGTTTCAGGTATGGTACCATCGGGACGGATACACGATGGTTTTAAATCAGAAAACGGATAATATAAGCAGATAGTATGTGTATATATAAAAGAATATAAATTGAACGATACCACCATCACTTTAAGTCTTCATCTAAAAATAAATTCATCTAGATTACTTAAGTACGATAGTCGACACAATACAAGTTCAATATAAGTGATAATTTATACATAAGTTCGAAAACCGATAAATTCATATATTAGTTCGAAAACGATACATTAGTTGGTGCTCATATAAGCCTTCTGCAAGAAAAAAAAATTCTGAAAAATATAAATATCATGTACCCTGCATAAGAAAAAATGTTATTAAGGGTCGAGTATACGAAACGGAAGGCCTGATCGACCATACCACTCGCCCGTACCACTTGCTCTCCTTTGGATATTCTGTTCCGTCCGAACCGGCCTAACAAGGTCAAAGCAAGAAACTAACAGATCGAGTTAATCAACTTAACTAAGCGTCTTGCGGGAGGCAACCGAATCATTTTCTGAATGTATCTACAGATTATTGTTTGACGCGAGAAATCGCTCACGGATTGCTTGCCTTAGGGTTATAAGGTGTGAGCGTGCTAGCATATTAAAGTACACAAAAATAAACAAATATAACAAAAGTAGAAAAAATATGTATTTATTCATTCGTTTGAGAAGAACAAAATTACAAATTCCCTTTATATATATGTGTTTCGTAGCCTGCTTTGTGTAGCAGATCTGACACAGATGATGTGGTGTCTTGGTTCCCGGGGCCTCGGAAGGCTCCTGGTTAATTACATCCGCAGGATAAATCCACAGAATACCTCCGATTAAGCTACGCATTGGTCGTCGTCTTCAGTCTTCGCTTTATGTTCTCTATACCAAGGATAAATGGTTAATGAAGGTGTGGGCGTTGGTATTATCCATAGCCTCGTCGGTCTATGAGGCTGTTGATGGCGAGGTCATTACACCGACCGTGCCCGCCCGTGCCATTCGACCTCGTTGGTATTGAACAAACACAACAGAAGTGATTTGATGTATGCATGATTAACGTCTAGCATGACCATCTGACAATAATGGTTGCAAGAATCGGTGTCTATGACATATCAGTAGTCAAGAATCATATGGTCAAAATCCATCACATGTCGCACGTGGTTGAAGGTCATCACAGTTGGAACCCATTGAGAAATGTCTGTGGTCAAAAGTCCACAATGGTTGAAATCCAACAGAAGATACCCGTGATCGAAAGTCACTGTGGTCGAACTCCACTGGGAGCGCTTTGTGGTCAAAAGTCACTGTGGTCGAATTCATCGGAAGATGCTCGTGGTTGACAGTCACAGTGGTCGAAACCCATCAGCAGATGTTCAGGGTCGGAAGTCACTATGGTCGAACTCATCAGAGGATGTCCATGGTCGAAACCCGCCGTGGTTGAAACCCATCGGAAGATGTCCGTGGTCGAAATCCACCGTGGTCGAAACCCATCGGGAGATGTCCATGGTCGAAACCCACTAGAAGACATCCGTGGTCGACAGTCACAGTAGTCGTACAACGTACTCATAAAGTACCATGGCATATAGGTTGTAGGATGTACTCGCTAAAGTACTGTAGCACATGGTTGTAGGACGTACTCATAAAGGTACTGTAGCCCTAGAGGTCGATCATCACCATATCACCGTGGTCGTAAAAAAGTGCTGTAGCACCATGATTGAACATCTCAATATCACCATGGCCGTAGGGTGTACTCATAAAAGTACTATAGAATAGAGTTGAACGGGGCACTTATGAAGCCTGGTCGTAGGGGAGTACTTGTTGGAGTACTGAAGCACCATGATCGAAAATCTGCAGTATGCGTACAACGAGCGGTTGGCAACACTTGAGCACCCAAGGCAGTCGAAGGCACTCAGCTTTAACAAGCATACAGACGGAGAGGCCCGCCTTCATGAAGCGGTTGGAGAGGCTTGACTCTGGCAAGTGGTTGTATGCATTCGTCTTTGAGGAGCGGTCGGAAGCATTTGGCTTCGACAAGCAATCGAAGGCGTTCGGCTTCAATGAGCGGTCAGAAGCATCCATCGGAGGCACTCGATTTTGGCAAGCGATCGGAGTGCGTGTCTTCAAGAAGCGGTCAGAGTGTCTATCTTCGAGGAGCAGTTGGAGGCAATCTGCTTCGGCGAGCGATCGAAGACGTTCGGCTTCGGTGAGTAGTCGAAGACGTTTGTCTTCATGAAGAGATTGGAGGCACTCGACTTTGTGAGCAATCGGAGACACCTACCCACAGGTGCGATCGGAGGTGTTCAACATTGCGGCGGTCGAAGGGCATGCTCATAGTAAACGATCGGAGGTGCTCGACTTTGCGAGCGGTCAGAGATGCCTGCCCACGAGAAGTAGTCGGAGGCGTTTGATTATGACCAATAATCGGAGATGGCTGAATGTCGTAGGTGATTATAAGCGCCCGAATATCACGGGTGGTCGAAATGCCTGAGCACAATGGGCGATTGAAAGCGCTTGTGCTCCTCGCCTAGCAGATTGTTGCGGTCGCTCAGCTTAGCTGGGGCACTCGCCACACATTGGGGTGAGGGGACTTCAAACTCGGTGATTCAGAAAACGAACAACAATCTCGACGTTTGCGGTACCAGGGTTACGGGCTGCAACTCAGTGAGCCCCGAGGCACCTGATTAGTGGTGCTACTAGTAGCAGTCGTAGTTTCTTGGCGACATTGCTATCATAGCCACTGTTCATCGTCTACAGACAAGGTAGATGCAAAAGAAAGAGAGAAGAGGATGTTTTTTACCGTATTGAACACGGGACGCCATGGCTTGGGTTTGTATAGATCATTTCCTCAGGCCTTTCTTTGGCTTTTCCTTCCTTCTTCTTTGGATCTACTCCGCGGATCTCTTCTTCGTGTACGCGTGTTAACGGTGTTGGCATATCTTCTCTTCGTTCTTCTCCTCCTCTACTTCAGTCTCTGCTTCCTCCTCTGTCCTCTCTCTCGTCCCCTCCCTTTGGTGAGCAGATGTGCTCCCCCTTTTATTGGTGGGGGCGAGGACCGTAGGCATCGTACGCGGCTCCTAAGCGGTGCCGATCATGCCATTTAAAATTAGGATAAGATTCCTGATTGACTATGGATTAGTTACCTTTTGGAACTTTGCTTTCCATATCAAAAAAATTTGTTAAGGATTATTTCCATTGGATGGGGATATGGTGCGATCGTCTTTTCATTATGAAGACAATGCATCCCGAATCAATCTTTTTCTTTCCATGCCTGGGCATAGGTTTCCATATATTAGCCACACGCCTTGCAATCGATCGAAAACGTGGTCGTATGAGGCACAGCGCCACAGTACTCGTGGTCGTAATGAGGTGCTATGGTCAAAGCATCACAGTTGACACAAACATGGATGTGGTTGACCCAAACATAGTTGAAGAACGTACTTGACATTCCATGTGGTCAAAGATGTGGTCGCAAAATATGGTCGTAGCAGGTGCTCGAGCAGACATGGTCGTATAACATGCTCGTCAAAATGTGGTCGTAGCAGGTGCTCAAGTAGGTACTTGAGTAGGCATGGTCGTAGTACATGCTCATCTTCAACGTGGTTGTATCGGACCTTAGAAGTTCATACTTAGGTGCTTTCGACCTCGTAGCCATATGAGACATAATGCTTTATCTTAAAAATATTTGTACAAAAACTCGTCAAACAATTATTTATTATAAATATGAGGTTAGATAAATCTTCTATGTTTCCAACCATAAGTAGTACAGATGTATAGCAAATATAACTCTATTTTCAAACAAAAAAATATTTTTTAATATCTAGATGCACAATTGTGTGGAGGGTAATTGGGATGGTTAGTCAAACTGGAGTAGGACGGACCGTTTGTGAATGTGAGGCATCAGGGGCGGACCCATAGGGTATGCCGGGTGAGCTACGGCATACCCTGGGCCAGCCAAACTCAGTACCGCCTCCCCAAGGGAACGGTCGAGGGCGCTGTGTCTCCCTCGTCGGAGATTCATGGCGATGAAGCCCCCATGGACGATGTCAACGGCTTCCGTTCGACGAAGCCGGGGCACAGCCCAGGCATTGGGCACGCTTCGTCAACAAGAATGGGCCCCTGAGGAAGCTTTGAACGTCTCTGCATTAGCTGGCACGCCATTGTTATTGCATCTATTATTGTATTTTAGCTTGTGTTTCTTTAGTTCTCCATCGATTTTGGATTCTTTTTGGTTTCTTTGTGTTTGAGCTAGCCTGCATTCAGCATGTCAATCTGTATTGATATATGCGTCCTTTGTAAGTCCCGCTTGAATTAAGGCGCGTCATTCCATTGTGTCCACGGTGTTGTAGTTTTGCTTTTTGTTGCGACAAAGTGGCTCTAATATACCACTTGTTAGGACAAATTAAAAGAGGAGCAAATCACACACAAAATATACCGCATAAGATACAGCTAGCTGTTTATCCTAGTTATGTTTAAGGACTCTTATACTCCTAAAACAGAGCCTAAACTTACTCAACTATATACATATCTGACGTACCTTATTAAAATTCTGATTGATGAGCTAGCGCATTCAGATTCACTTAACGTGGATAGTGAACTGCTCTTGGATGCACTATATTCAATGTGTGTGTGTGTGTGTATATATATATATATATATATATATATATATATATATATATATATATATATATATATATATATATATATATATATATATATATATATATATATATATATATAGAAAATATAAACATATCTTTAAATTTTCTTTGTATATTTAATATTTGTTATTCTTGGATACACAAATGAATTATCCGAGTGTTTGCAAAGAAGGGAGCAAGATATTCTTAATGCAATCTCACTTGTCAATATGGCAAAGAACATAATGCAACAATTGAGGTCTGATAGTTGGGATAAGTTTCTTGAGAGAGTCACTTCATTTTGTGATAAACATAGTGTTGAAGTTCCTGCTATGGACGGTGATTATGTACCTTATGGGAAATCGAGACTTTCATGTCCTTTAGAAAGTGTAGGCCAAAAAAGTTAGACAAATAGTATTGTAAGTCTCTTTTATGTATATTTGAAACTATTAGTATGATGTTTGAACTATTTATATTGTAATTTGTGTAAGTTTCCAACTTAATCCTTGAATTTAAGATTTATCATATTATTTAGTGCCTGTATACCGAATTACGGTGCAAATTTTACAATTATTTACCGAATTAGCAAATGGTTTTACCGAATTGCATATGAAAATTTTGGTGCGGCATACCCTTTGGTAAAATCCTAGGTCCGCCACTGTGAGGCATGCTATGTTGTCAGCCGGTGAGGATTATATTCTATAATCCTATTTTGACTACAATAACACACCACCTTGTAATGGATGGAAATGCAACAAAAAGTTTGAGACAAATATGATGCAAATATGAAATATGATGTCCGGTTAATTTGAAAATGCCTCTCCTTTGGTAGAACTTTTAATACTTTGTTCTGTTTGGTTGCTTGAAGCGAATTAGTCATATCTATATGGGTGTGCGTGTGAGGAGTCAATTATCCTGATGTGTTCAGGAAGATATGGGAGTGGCTGTTGAGCATAGTAACATCACAGTAGTATTTTGTTAGTCGTACAAACTTGAGGTTTCATGTGGGATGAATTCGTTTGTTGGTCTCAGTTGCATGCAGTCGCCCAAGAATGACAATCTACCATTGACTTTTGAAATCAATCTGCTAAATGCCGTGTTTCATCGTTCAACTTATCTAATCTATTATGGTTCCTACTCCCACGCTTTTACTCAGCATCCACTTGTGCAATTATCTCCAGCAACAGTAGTCCACCTTAACCCTGAATGGAAGCAGAGAAGAGTCTCACTTGAGAGTAGAGCTTCTTGTTCACTCCATTTATTAACAGTAGCAGAAGAACTACTTAACCCTGAAGCTGTCTGAATGCGCAATATTGTTCATAGAAAGAATAAGAAGAATATTGATCTCTCAGTAGTCCCAACTAAACAAATTACAGTGAGAAGCATATACATGGCCATTTTTTCAGCTATTTACATCAATGGCCGACCCCTCATATCAACTGATCATCCTAACGGGAGTGATCATCAGCTGAAGGGAGTTGAGTTTCCAATAAATAAACGAATCAATCGTACTATGCACATTGGCATTGGCAAAAAGCCTAACACCACAGTTTGGCAGCTCAAAGGCAGAGAGAATCACACACACCACAGTGCCTTGTGCATTGGCATTTTTTGATTTTTTTTTCTTTTGATGTGGTAGCCCATAGGATTATAGGAAGGAAGGACATGTGAAAGGGAAAGAAAAGGGATTTTCCCTCTTGGATGGCTGGGGCTTGGGGATATAAAGCTACAACAAAGGAGGTTGTGTCATGTAGGATAAGATGGCAACAGGGGCCATACCTTTAATTTAATGGTGCATCTCCCCTTTGGTATTGGAGGCTTTTGGTCCACAAAAGAGCATTTTGCTTGCGCCAAAAGCTCCCATTGTTGAGCTTGCATTTGGACGCTACTGGGTGCTTTCGTTATACCGGTAAGACAGCCTGGGAGGTAAGTAGGATGGCCAAAGATGACAAGAGGCACAGGCGGGCAAAGTCGTCCTTGACATCCTGCATCAGAAATGATGATACTTTAATTGTTAGACATAGCTAGCTAGTTCATAAAAATAGGAAATATATAAATGGCCGGGTAGTACTTACTAACATGAATCAGAATCTACCCTCAAAATGAAAAGAACCTACCCTAAATCTGTTCAAATTCAAATGAAAAGAATCTAATTTCCTTAAACCTTGTGTGATTTTCTTTACTGAGATTACCAAGCATTTATAGTTTGCCGAACTGAGCAATAAAGAATAATGCCTCCGATCTTTTCGTGAAAATATGACCATAACTGCTTTCGGTGATTTTTTAGACTAATTATCAGCCATCATTTTGCTTCACTACAAGATAATATTTGGTCAGAACAATCGCATATATATACACCTAACGCCGATTGCCCAATCATTAAAGTTTGCCCCTCAAGATACTAAACCGTGAGAAAAGCTAGCGCGGCACAAAAGAACACTTTGGAATCATCCTTGTGTGCACAAATGCACAAGGAATACGTACGTACAAATCTCCTCTTCTTGGTGATCATATGAAAAAAAGGACGGCCTTACAAATTTGAATTGTGCAAGGCCGCATTTCTTCCAAGAAGACAGTGTGAACTCGCCCGTGTGCAAAGGCTAAATTTTTTTGTGACACTAGATAAGCATGATCCCTTTATAAGCCATGCTTCCTTTGTGCTTTTTTTTTTGTGTGAATGGAGTGACTAGATGATCCTTGCAGTCTAGCACTTTAAGTGAAAACAAGGGAAAGAATAACTGTGCAATGCAGCTAGGTCAATGAAAAAACCTATGCCTCAGACACTAGCTGCGTGCTTTCTCTGGCATGCAAATTTCTTGCCAAGGGTGTCATCTCTCATTCACGCATGCAATTGCACATGAATGTAACCAGCCCAGTGGTTTGTCTAATGATCCTGTAATATGATACGCATCATGGTCAAGGACCACTTCCATTTGGACAGAGACTTTCATGTTTCAAAGTCCAGCTTGGCCCAACAGTGCTCCACACGTGCATAGCACCAAACTGGCTAGTCCATTGGATGACGTTGCTGTGGGGAAGGCAAATCTTCAAAGGGAAACATCACGGTGATATCAATCTCTCTCTCTCTCTCTCTCTCTGATTGACTGACTGACTGAAAAAGATGTGATCCTGATATGTAGTACCAGATTTCTGACAATAGTTCCATGTCAAACGTTGTACTCTGCTTATTATGCACACATGACACATGCTTAAGCACTTTGGTTAGGATCAACAGACTGATAGGATTAGATGAACTCTGTAGCTCATTAGTGTACTTACGATCTATAAAGTATCCTTTTGTAAGGTGTATGGAACGAGCTATATACAAAATCCGACCTTGATCGATCCTACCTAAGCATGAAAAAAAATGCAACGTATATATAGATCGACAAACAACTTGGCATGCAAAAATCACAACATGAAACTAAACCAAAAAATATTTGACCGAAAAAAAAGGAAATGCAACATGATTAAAAGAAGCGAGAATTAGACCAAGCACTCACCGTCCTGCCAGCCGGCGACGCGGCGAGGGACAGCGACGCGGCCGACGTCTGCTGCTCCACGAGGCCGACGTTGTAGACCATCCTGCCGTCGGGCTGGTAGAGGCCGTAGTTCCTCTCCGACGTCGGGCCGGGCTTCATGTCCTCGTTGAAGAGCGCGAACAGGTACACCTCCAGCCGCTGACGCGGCCGCAGCGGCGTGCCCTCGTTGCTCATCTGCCGCGCCACCAGGTTGCGGCTGTACGCGCGGGCGTTCTCCACGGTGGCGCCCACCTCGTCGGCGTCGCCCTTGGACGGCCACCCCGTCTCCGACACGTGCACGGCGATCCCGCCGTAGCCCAGCCGCGCGGCGGCGAAGGTCACCGCGTCCACCTGCGCGGACAGCATGCTCGTGTACTGCAGCCGGGTGTAGGGGTCCACCGCGCCGACGTGGTACGGGTTCGACAAGGCGTAGTCGAGGGACACCCTGCACGTGGCACGCACGACACACCTGAGACGCTGACATAGCCTAAAGGCATTCTAGTGCGCGCGCATGACATAGCGTGGTAGTGCTCAAGTGGGCTTAAAGTTTAACATTTTAGCTTAAATTATACTGTTTGATTTTTTACCGTAATTATTGAAAGTTTTTTAATATAATTAAATTTAAGAGACTCCGTTTACCATTTTGCCTTTTTGATAAAGTAAGAGACTCCGTTCGTCGGTTGACCCACACACATATATATGTTGGTCAAGTAACATCAGTCAACGGTTGTGATTGGTTAATTATGCACAATGATAACCATTTTAAACAGATGGGTATAAAAATGCAAAAGAGGATAGTTACGTGTAGGATTGTTTCATAGCACGTACTGTTTACCAATTGTTGGCCTAATTAGACACAGCCGACTAGAGAGTCCACTTGTCGGCGAGTGTTTTTTTACGCGGTTTTGCAATAAAGAAAAAAGAGAAGTGCTATAGAACATTCGACTGGTTTTGAAGACAAAAACAGTCAGATGATCTGGGGGAGTTGGATCTCTATCCAACAGATCCACTCATATAAGCACCCCTCCAAAAAAAATCTCATATAAGCACCCCCTAAAAAAAAGATCTGGAGCACTGGATCACCATCCAACGTTCTAAAATCTGACTATTTTTACCTTAAAAAACAGTCGAATGTTGTATAGACACTCCCAAGAAAAAAACATTCTTCATGCGCTTATTCTTTTATGCAAAAAAAGTCAAAATATTTTTACGCCGTTTCGCAAGAAAGGAAAAAAACATTCTTCGCATGCTTAATCTTTCTTTATGCAAACAAAAATTCAAAATATCGGTGCAATTTGCATTCAATTGCAGTAAAACTATTCGGAAAAGAAAAACGAAAAGGGAAGTTGAGCCCGTGCGTATACGTACCTTGTAGGGTCATCCTTGTAGGCAAAGTATGGGTACGCATTGATCCAGAACGGTGCGTTGGTGTCGGCCAGGAACCGCAAGAAGGGCGCCATGAGCCCGGCCACCTCCGGCGTGAAGGCGCCCTGCGACGGCGGGTACGAGGTGGCGAGCACGGCGAGCGAGTTGGCCGTGGACACGTGCACGTACCCGTCCATGCCGAGCTGGACCAGCGCGGCGTGCAGGTTGCGCATCGCCGGCACGAGGCTGGCCCTGAGCGACTCGTCGTCGTCGGTGAACACCTCGTTCCCGACGGCGATCCCCGTGACGCGCGTGGCCGGGAAGTAGGGCTTGACGCTGGCCGCCAGCCACTGCGCCGCCTGGCTCGGGCTGGCGGCCATGGGCTTCACCAGGTCGTTGGGCACGGTGACGATGAGCTCGATGCCCGTGCCGGCGAAGGCGGCCAGCACCTGCGGGTTGACGTCGTATATGCGCACCTTGCCGATGTGCAGCGACGACAGCAGCGACACCACCTGCGGCGGCGACGGCAGGTTGTTCCCCACCTGCCCGTAGTTGATGCCCAGCGCCGTCGCGCATCTAAGCACGCCAGCCTCTGCACGAATTATTCCACCAAATAAGAAATCAAGCCTACATACATGCAACTTACCTATATACAATTCCTGTTCGGTTCGCGACCACAGTTTCAGAACCGTAATGGGTCTCAGAACACATCAGAATGCGCACACGCGCGCGCATTACCTGAAGAGACAAGGATGCAGAGGAGGGCACAGAGCAAGCTTCTCCTTGACCTCACCAATGCTAACGCCATTGTTGTGATCGACGAGGGAGACGAGCTCAAGCGAGGAGGGAAGGGGGAGGGAGGGAGGCAGGAGGGCAGTGTGTATTTATAGATGGAGGGAGGAAGGAAAGAGGCAAGTATGAACTATGTAGTAGGTGTGGGGGTTGAGCTAAGCTAATTGGGCAATAATTCCTTACTTTACTTGTGTGAAGCCTTTGGAAGTTGAGGGAGAAAGACACAGAAATGGAGAGGAAAAAAGATGAGGCAGAGAGGCTTTGAATCCAGTAGCTGGGTTAATTGGTTGCCTCCCGTCCCGTTGCCGTGGCTTGGCTATATATGTGGTTGCCCTGCAGAAGAAGGAAAATGGCTGATGCCCTTGTACACCCGGTTCAGCCACCGGGAGTACGGGCTAAGTTAGCTTACCCATCATTTGCAGAAAGCCACAACTAAGTTAGCTTACCCATCATTTGCAGAAAGCCACACATATACTGCATATTTGCAGCAAGTTTAATTTACCGGTAACTTGTTGTGTCAATCATGAGCCCACCGAAAGGGAATATCGATCGGTTGTTAGAAACCTTCATATTCTGAGCAAAATTCAGGTTGTGTTGACTTCGGTCTTACAAGCCAATCTGCCCGAAAAGCTTACTGCTTTTAGTTAGGGGTGAAAACTGATCGGATAGCTTCTGATTGTTTTGAATAAAAATAAATATGGATTATGTCAGATTGGATTACGGCCTCTAGTCCAAGCTGGATGTCCTTTCTGCAGGATGGTTTAGGTTTGCAGATACTTGCCGCCTTGTTTTTTTTAATTAATTTTCCTTCAGAAGATACTCGTACTAAATGCTTATCGATAGTAGTATTAGTTAGAGGTGTATAAAATTTACAGGGGCAAACATACTTAAAAACGCTAAGGCATTGACTACTTTGACTAAGTAGTTATATACATGGAGCCATAACAATATATACCTCGGACTAGAGGTAATAAATAATTTCAGGTCGATCTTGCTCGATACACGACCTATGCTAATCAAAGTTCTTTACAACCCGTGTGCCTGCACAGCTAGTTATTTTCCGAATATTTTAGTCTTTTTATGTAGATCCAAAGGATTATAATATATTTGTATAATCATAGTTTGCATGCGTGAAAAAATTGATAAATATCAGCATTATTTTTTAGTTAATTCGGAGAAGAGTCTACTGGAACTTCCTACGCAGATACAATTTCAAAACTTATTTTTTGTGAGTTCGAAAATTTATGGATCACAGTATTTTCTTACCGTTAAACCACACTTTTCTAGAAAAAAAAATTCAAGATTAAAATTCTTTCTTAGCTACTCATCTACCAGAACTTCTATAGTAACGTAGACTCGAAAGTTTAATATTCTTTTTACCTTGCATAAAACTGAAGTTTATTTTTGTAGAAATCGATTATTGAAATATAAATTTTAATAAGGTTATGCATAAATGTTCACGTTTGTGAGAAGCTGTAGAGAAAAGGAAGGAAAACAATTGTCACCGAACATGGAGGACCTTCCCTGGTACGTTTCTGAGCACATGCAGGCTGCATACGTGCATAACTCTAAATGTCTATACTTTCTGATTTTTTTAACTTTCAGTTTATTTAAATAAAAAACCACTTAAAATACATCAACTTCTAATTTTAATTTTTCAATTATTTTATGCTTTTATCTTTATTCCTTTACATTGTCTACAATGATATAATGATTTTTTTTCTTTTTTCTTTTTTAAAAAGCTAACAATTAGTATAAATATAATTTCAATCAAAAGCCACAAGCCGAAACACGCCGCCTCAGTTTCTTTGCCTCCACTACATGCAGATAAACATGAGGAATCCATGTTTGTTACGGACCTAAAAAAACATGTTTGTTACCGATTGCGATAATAAAAACGGTGCTTCGAGCATCCATTAAATCGAAGCCATCACCTTTTTGAATTTACCATTTGGACGGGTTGGATTTTTTTTCCTGAAATTAACGTGAAAATTTTTATATTTTATCTAATTAATGTAGGAATTTTTAGATTTTTACATCCTAGAGTTAACATGCGACTTTTGAAAGAGCTTCTAATTAGTATAGACATAGATAGATAGCCATATTTCAAACGATCCCTGTTTTATATTGTTCCTTTTTTTTTTGGCAAGGATGTCTTAGATGGTTTCTCATCTAGCCGCGCCGAAAACCTGAGCCCGGTTCTGGCAGGACAATCAACTATTTTGCGGTCTATTTTCTCCGTCTTAATACAAAGACACGGACCTCTCCTATACGTTCCTATAAAGTCTTTTTTCTTTCAGGGTTCTTATTTGGTTTAAAATTCTTTTTGAGCTCCTCTAAAAAAAATTTCTTGTCGAGCTACCCCTCTCTAACCGTGAAAGTGGTGTCGACTTAGCTCACTTTTTAGCAGCAGCACATCGAGTCATCGACAGGAAAGCGTGACGGCTACATATATGTACCTTTAGGATTTTCAGGCTACTTTGATTTTTGACTTATATTTTTTGAATTCTGTCTATTTATAAGAAATATACATAGAAAGAAATAATTGTATATGATTTTAGTTAATATAACTGAACTTGGTATATTAATATATCATTTAAAAGCTAGTTATAATAGCAACGAAAGCAAAGTGTAAACCCTAGGTCCAACCGAAGGCTAGCGGGCCCCGTTCCTTAGCCTGCTTTGCCTGGATTGTGTATTGACGGTGCAAACGCGCGGCGGATCTGCGGGGCCTGCGGCTACGCTGTTGGCTGAGGATGATGGACGCATGTTAGTTATCTTTTATCTTTAGTCTTTACAACAACGCCCTATTTTGTCCTGCCTGCCAACATCGTCATCAGCGCTGGTGGACTCATGGACCCGGTCTATCAGGGCACAATGTTTAATATTATCACACAGCTCTGTGGTCGGCAGATTTGTATCCTCTGCTTTAGTGAAGTAATAAACCGTGATGTGGTACGTGCCTCTCTCCTGATCGTCGGACCGAAAAATGACGCTTGAAAATTGACTATATGTAGAATTATATTGCAACATTGTAATTGCGGTATAGAGTATATACAGGCCATCATCGACATATATTGTAGTACTGGTACTATAACATTGATTTTGTCTGGGTGGCTGAAAAAGGGTGGAGAGGTATAGTACAATTGTACTCTACTAGTTCTACTGAAGGGCTCGATTTCCCCAGGTTAGTGGTAGAGTAGGGTCGAGTACGATGAGTCACAGGGGGATGAATGGCTCATTCAAAATCTTTCCTCAATATCAACAACACATGCAACAGAAAACCAAATCCATAATCTCATCAAAGCCACAAGCCAAGGAATGCAAAACTTTAGAAATCCAAATCCTCACTGATCAAACCGGAAGTCGAAGTCGGTCAAACCGAAATTGAAGTCGACCAGACCAAAAATTGAAGCCAGTCTGACCTCCAATTTAATGGCGGCTAGATCGACGGCGAATAGCGGTCAGACCGTAGTGAACAGTAAAAACAGGCAAATAAACAGTAGTTGCAACACTGTTTCAAATTCCAAAATCCACGTAACTTTTGATCTGATGATCCAAATGATGTGAAACTTAGCATACACCTTCTATGGCATATCACAAACCTTCTATGGCATATCACAAACCTATTCTAATCAATGATCAAGAGAATCGTTCCTAAAATTGTGACCTTTTTCATTTGAATGAAGGGTCCAAAAAATTAGACAAAAGATGGAAATCTCGATTTGTCCTTGCTCGTGAGTCCTAAACGATGTAGGTGACTTGAGATGGTTTTTCACATATATAACAAACTAGAACACAACACGAATTCAACCCAAAACACTTATAAGAGTACAACAAAAAAATCACCTTTTTCTTGAGAAAAACCAAGCAAACTCAAGAACATCCTCTAGATTATGCCTAGATAGATGGTATCTTGTCTCTAGAGTACGTACACACACAAGGCTCCAACATAAGAAAACCCTAATTCTCAAGTCTCTTCCAAGACTCAACTCAATACAAGGCTATATAGTAGAGACTCTTCACCTCTCACTTAACCTTTACAATTAGTCACTCCTTAGTAGATTACACCACTTACATATAGGAAAACCTAGTAACCCACACACAAACAGATTTTACTCTCTCACACACTTACATACTTTTCAAAGTGGGACTTCCAAAGGCTACACAAGCCCGATAAAACACCCCAACCACAAAAACATGACTTAAACCATTTAGGCCAACGTCGTGGTTTTGCAAATTGCCACTAAACCTAGTTTCGGATAATTTTCTCAATTGCCACCCACCGGTCTTCACGAAGATGCAATGCACATGACTTGTCGCTAAGATCGTACGCCTGCGCTGAGGCTGTCACCACTTGAAACGCCCAAGTCCCATGTTACACCAACATCACTCCACAGTTCGTGATACCTAGTGCCTTGCTGCCAAGATCATGCATCTACTTCGAGGAATGTCACTGTCACCTTGTGAAACACACAAGTCCAATTGGTACATCACATGCATAAATTACCTCTTCACAACTCTTGCTTTTCTCTTGTGCTTCTCAGCTTGAGATATTGCTCCACCCAGATTTACGCGACATGCTATGCCCTTTGGACTCCTTCCATATCCTTGGTTTTGCCACTGGCTGCAATAATCATCAAAGCACATATACACCAAAGAACAAAGTAATCGATCCGAGCACAAATGGCATGCACTCAACTCTCAATTAGTAAACCATATGTATGGACACACCATAACTCACACATGCATAGACTGCCCATGACTAACATTTGTATGGACTCCCGTCATGACTAACATCACTAAAACTATAGAAAACAACCTCAACTCAACTTAGCTACTTCTCACCAGGGCCGATCTGGCCACGGCTTGCAAGCAGGTCATACAGCCCAACACAACCGGTCAAACTCCACCGATCATACCACTACCCTAGGCTAGTCTGACTTGTTCTATAGAGAAGCACATGTGAAAAAAAAATTCAAATTCACAAAAGTCAAACTCAATTGACTAGAGCAAAGCACAAACAATGTCAAATACTCAGCACTCTCATAGAGCTACCACCATCTGGTCTTACAAAATGCAAAAGGCTAACTTTGTTTATGTTCATGGTTATTTGTCTTCAAGTACCACCAGCATATTCTAGGATGTGTTCTGTGAAGAAAAAATTGACCTGGCTACCCACATGAGCCTTTGCTTTTAGACTAATATGAAACACGAAGGAAAGGCCTAATGGCTAATCCTGCACCTTTTTGTCCTTGGAATTGGATAGGCTAGGCTAAGAGTCAGAAAAGTGCCTAATGGAAACCAAGATTCTCTTCTAATTAATATGTCTCTGTTTCTTTTTTTTCACCACACTAATTTGTGGCCACTAATTCTGCATGGGAGGATGTTTCCCGTGAATGACCCAGGGATCATTTCAATGTGTCTAGGGTTTTGTCTACTCTGCCACAAGGGAATTTGTGAAAAGGAGTGGCATTGGTATTGTGGGGCAGTCACATTAGCCTAGCTACCTTTGCCTTTACGCAATCAATGTACAAATTTGCCTTTCTGTGGAGGCAATTTGGTCTTATAATGTTCTAAGTTATAATTTGCGTATCATTTTTCTGGTCAATTTTGCACGGCTTGTGGTGTGAATGTTACTGTTAGTTGGGTTGTTCTTATCCAGATGTACTGATAATACGAGTACGTACATACATGTAAAACTAAAGTTTGGTTTGACATGGTTATATATGTTGTGTTGTACATGGAATATACTTTGGTATAGTGAATCTGAATCTTTCTCAAATTTAGTGAAAGGAGATCGGGAACAAACATGGGAAACCTGGTATTGTTGAAAACACCATTAAAGCCGTGTGACAGATATTGTGCCACTTGTTATAAGCTCAATTTTGCAGTTGAAATCCAAATTTTAAAAAAATTATGGTTGAAATCAATTTTGTGCTGATTTAGTTTGACTTGAGTAACTTAATTATGTGATTAATTTATACAAACAAGATATTCTCCATCTTTTTGTCGAGTCTATTCAAGTTGACCTCGAGCTGTTATTTCTAAGCTCTCGCCATCTTGCGTGGCTTAAGCCTTAAGAGATGTTCGCTTCGTGAACCTAGCTACCATATCCCCACATGCCCTGCAATTGTGGGCACCTCGTGCAACTAGCTTGTCCTCAACATTTTTAATATGCAAAGTAGCTACAATTTGTGCCTCTCTATACTATAATTAATTTAGTTAATTATTTAAACACCTCGGCATACATGAATGATGAATCTTTACATTGCATGCTATGTCACACATTTCAACTGGACCATGAATTATCGGTTGCAAAGGTCTCTCTCTCTCTCTCTCAAGAGAGAGAAAAGATCGGTTGCAAAGGGTGCTTTAATTTGCGGCATCAATCAATTAAATACATATTAGAAATAAGAATCACAATCACACGAGACACAAAAGGGACATGCTAGTCACCAGGAACATGGCCATGCACTAACTAGCAGTTGGAGGATTGGATATACTTTGTTAATCAGAAAGGTTTTGGAATATACTATCTACGCCTTTGTAATCTGCATTGGTGCTAAGCAATCTTGTGTACAATGTGGTTTATTTTATACTGCCTGAATTTTGGCCATTGGATGCCACTGTTGAAGCAAACCTTGAAGCAGCCTGAAATTGTTGTATGACTTGAAAACTTCATGCGATTACCTTAGAATTAGTTGCAAGAATTCAATCATTTCAGCTATGGTATATTGTACTTCATATGAATTATACATGCCACCTACAACTATGACATTTTAATTTAAGTATTTTGGCTCTGTTTGGTATTACGGTGGTTTTCAAAAAACACTTATTCCATCTGCATTTCGATGTAATAGTTAGTTGAAAGCATCTTTTTAGGAGCCATAATGTCAAAATTTTACTAAAGTTGGCAAAGATTCCGTAACTAACTAGACTCTACAACGAGCATAGCATACTAGGATAGCATAGCAGAGCACCACAACCACAAAGTGGCCCTTCATTATGCAAGTCCTTTACACTCTTCCTAGCGGGATAAAATTGTTGGATTATTTTCCTATGATGTGGACCTACATGAGTTTATATACATATTGGCTTTCTATTTTGGATGACTCAAATATATAAAGTGATCAATTAAAGTATTTATTAAGAGCATGAGCATCTAATAAAGATAATATGAACTTGGAATTCGTATATGTGTATAGTCCGGTTTGGAATCCATCTCTATTGATGGGCTGGGATAGAATTCGATACTAAAGCCTATTAATAGAGGACATATCCTCTCATTAGAGTAATTGGCCGTACCAATCTATCTCCATCTGTAGTTGGAGCTTGTGGCTTGCTTTTGATGAGAAAGACCAAACCCTGGTAGAAGAGCAATATCACTTCTTTGACTCTAGATAATAGATCAAAACCAACGATGGCGTCATCATCAGGTTTGCTTCCGTGTTTACAGATGTTCAGCGTGTTGCTATTACTGCATATGAGATCTTGGATTCTTTGGTCTACTGGTTTAGATCAATGCTAGTTTTATTCTAACAAGTGGTATCAGAGCAGTATATGTGTGGTTTGCAACCTGCTGTGATGGTTAATCGTCATTAGATCGATTAGGATATACTTCTTGTCTCTCTTTGTCGCTTGCTACTAGGCGCGATCTCATGCTACCGCGTCCGCATCACTCCAGCCGCCACAGTGGCTCCCTGCCATGTTGGCCTTCACCCCACTCTGGCCTCCGTCGCCGCGTCGTATCTGCCTTGGTGCCTTAGGATCCAGCCTTAGATTTCTTACTATCAGAAGTTTCTTGCTGTATTGCCATCGGTCTACTTGCCTTGCCTGGAAATCCAACTCAGCCAGTCCAAACGTTATTCCGCCATCGGTCTGAACGTTTATTAGCCATTGGTCCAATCATCTCCGAGCATCTGTTTGGAATTGGGCGATCAGGTATCTACAATGGATGGCACAGATGCAATGGCTAAGCATTATGAAGATCTCACGACTGGTGGGTAAAGGAAGTTGTCACCGACTTCAACCTATCATCAGGATCATTGGATGCACATCTGATGGCTTCACGACATAGCACCTTTAGACCAGTCTGAAAATTCCTTGTCATCAGGATTGTTGGATGCACATCCGATGGCTTCATTGGCTTCCACTTTTGGACCAATCGGAAAGTTCTCTGTGATCAGGATCGTTGAACACACATTCGACAGCTACAGAACTAATGCTTCTCCTATTACTTGTTAAACCACTACTTTTATCGCAGAAATATTGGGTGTTTTTATTTTTGTGCTTGAGAGGATTATCTCAAAATATTATGTTATAAACTGCGGACATTCTAAAATATCCTCTTAAGTATATATGAATTGATTCAAATCTGGCCAGCTAGTGTTCTGCATAGGTTAATTAAAATAATATGTTGCCAAAGCAACCCCTATTATGTAGGTTAATTTATTCAGAACAACTAGACAATTTCTGTATGCAAAATTCATTCATCTATTGATTGGCCCAAAGGAAAGTCAATATTTGGCCGAATTATGTATGCAACTGTGGCAACAAATATGTAATAGTTATAAAGTTTCCATGTGAACAATAAGTCAGACCAAAGTAAGACATATAGTTTGACATGATTTATTGTTAACATTTGATTGCTACATAAAGGTTACCACTTGCAAGTTAATATTTATGTCCAAAGACTAAATATTTATGTTGCACTAGGTATCTTGTGTGATGGAATATACCAAAATTTGAATCAAACCTTAAGTATGCTATTTATGTTCTGATGTGAGCATTTGTTTATTCCATTATTTCAGTTACAAATCCTGCTTCCATATTTCTGCTAGCATCAATTCCATACCAATGCTTACTAATGCAAATTTTAAAGAATGGAAATAGAACATTTTGATCATTCTTAGGGTAATGGATCTAGACCTTGCATTTAGGAAAGAACAACTCATTACTCTTGTGGCTAACAGTTCCATTGAGGAAAAGATGGAATATGAGAAGTGGGATCGTTCAAGTCGCATGAGTCTTATGATCATGAGGCGTGCTATTCCAGAAGCTTTTTAGGATAGCACATCAGAACATGCCACTACAGCTAAAGGTTTTCTTAACACTCTTAAGCAAAGGTTTGCCAAAAATGAAAAGGCTGAAACAAGTACACTATTGTTAAAACTTATCGCAATGAAGTATAAAGGTAAAGGAAGCATAAGGGAGTACATTATGGAAATGTCTAATCTTGTTTTGAGATTAACGTCACTCAAGTTAGAGCTATCTGAGGATGTGCTTATACATTTAATTTTGATATCTCTTCCTGCACACTTCAATCAGTTTAAGGTGAGTTATAACTGTCAAAAGGACAAAGAGTTCCTTAATAAGCTCATCTCCTATTGTGTGCAAGAGGAGGATAGATTGAAAGAAGATAAAACAGAAATTGCTCATTTGGCTATGACCCCTAAAGTCAAGAATAACAAAAGGAAGAGCAAATAAGTTGCAACTGAGCCATCCATAAAGAAGAAACAAAATAAACAAGAGGTTGAATTCCCTTGTTACTTCTATAAGGAAGATGGCCATCTAAAGAAGGATTATACTAAATATCATGCTTGGCGTGCAAAGAAAGGTATAATTCTTGCTATGGTTTGTTCTAAAGTTAACCTAACTTCTGTACCTGAACACACTTGGTGGTTAGACTCTAGTGCAACATCTAACATCAGTGTGTCCATGCAGGGTTGCCTCAACTGCCGAAAGCCAAGTGATGCTGAAAGATTCATCTATGTGGGCGATGGCAAGAAGGTAGAAGTTGAGGTTATAGGCACATTTAGGTTGCCGTTAAAGACCAGATATTACCTGGATCTGAAAGAGACACATATTGTACCGTCTTTTAGGTGGAATTTGGTTTCTATTTCTGTATTGGACAAATTAAGCTATAATTATTCTTTCGAAAATGGTTTATTCAGTCTTTTATAGAATTCCAATAAAGTTGGTACCGGTTCTTTAATTTGGCATGACAACCTATATTTGCTTATACTATTGCCTCTTATAATGAAGTCCTACATACGGTCTCTCATGGTGTAAAGAGAAAATTTACCAATGAGATTTCAAGTTCCTTGTGGCATAAGTGTTTATGTCAAATCTCCATGCAAAGAATTAAGAGGCTTGTGTCAGAAGGAATTTTAGATCCCCTGGATTACACAGATTTTAACATTTGTGTTAATTGCATTAAGGGCAAATAGACAAACATGAGGAAGTTAAGTGCTAATAGAGCTTCAGATGCCTTATAACTGATACATACCGATATCTGCGGCCCATTCCCTATGGTTTCTAGCAATGACCAAAGGTATTTTATCATGTTCATAGATGACTTCTCGCAGTATGTTTATATCTATCTTATCCATGAGAAGTCACAGTTCCTGGATATGTTCAAAAATTTTAAGGCTGAAGTGGAAAACCAATTTGGCAAAAGGATTAAGGCTATTTGATCTGACCGTGGTGGTGAATACTATGGCAGATATGATGGATCAAGTGAACAACGTCCATGACTTTTTGCTAAATTCCTAGAGGAATGCGGAATCATCCCTCAGTATACCATGTCGGGTTCTCCTAGCATGAACGGTATTGCTGAGAGGTAAAATAGGACTCTTAAGGATATGGTGAGGAGTATGATTAGTCATTCTACCTTACCAGAGTCTGGGGGAAGCATTAAATACTGCAGCTTATTTACTCAACAGAGTACCAACTAAAGCGACTGACAGAACCCCATACGAACAATGGAAAGGAAAGAAACCTAGCATCAAGCATGTATGTACATGGGGATGTCTATCTGAGGGAAGGGCGTACAGGCCTAATGAAAGAAAATTGGACTCAAGAACTTTTAGTAGCTATTTTGTTGGTTATTCTGAAAGATCTAGGGGTGACAAATTTTGTGATCCCACTACTAAAACTATTTTTGAAATAGGGAATGCCCAGTTTTTTTTGAGGATGTTGAGCTTGAAAGGGAAGATATGATTAGGGACATTAATTTTGAAGAAGTTCCTGAAGGGGATTTATTTTCTCTTCCTTTGGTTATTCCCAATAATGATCGGGATCAAGTTATTTTACTTGGTGTTATTGAGGAAAATGCAGATCAAAATAATGTCTGTTGTAGGGGTGGCCCCCACCTAAGCCCAGCAGGCCTGTTAAGAGAATGTAAGGCCCAGGATGGGACATGTATAGTGACATAAGTACCCCTGAGGGAGGTACTCATGTGTAAGGGTATAATTGTAAAAGCACTCCCCATGTGGATGTATATATGTAGGACATAGGCCATGGGGAAAGAGGGGAGCCATTCATTTACTCAACTTCCCACTACCATACTCTCTGTTTGGTCTGTAACCACAACAGTTGGCGCCGTCCGTGGGGAGGACAAGAACAAGCCTCCAGCTTTGAAGGAGGATGGCACCAAATAAAGCTTCATCATCGGCGGCGAAGAAGAAAAGGGCGGAAGCGGCGAAGTCTCGCGTCAGCACTAGGGCTTCGGCTTTAGCAGCCGCAGGTACGAGCGGTGATGCAGGTGCGACCGGGGACCCCGCCATCGACGCGACGACCAACCCCGCCACCGACGCGATGACCAACCCCGCCAGCGACACAACGCCCAACCCCACCAGCACCGCCCCGACGACCAACCCCGACGACGGCAGCGCAGGCGCACCCGTTTTTTCACCAGACGCAGAGGCGGCGAATGGCCCCAGCAGCGACGCGAACCCCGTCATCGGCTCCAGGGTCCTCCAGACAACACGGCGGGCAACCCGGCCGCGCAGGCCGTGGTCACCACCGCACCGGCAGCACCGCCAAGCGCACCGACGGCCCCAGCCACGCCCGCGATGGAGGCTGCCCTGCTGGCGGCCCTCAACGCATTTCAGCGGGAGCTAACAGACCTCCGCGGAGCCGTGCGGGACATGCAAGAGGCTCGGAGCCAACACGCCCCCCCGGCGGTGGCATCCGAACCCGCTCCGGAGAGGGCGAATAGTCGCGACGCCCCTACGTCTAGCCGCGTCCCACTACGGCGCATAGATCCGGAGTCCCCACTCTCTGCGGGCCTACAGCAGGCGGCATGGCCTGAAGATTTCAAATTCCCGAGCGTCATCGAGGCCTATAAAGGCGACTACGACCCGCGGGAGTTCGTCCGCGTGTACGAGACCGCTATCGAAGCCGCTGGCAGAGACGACACCACGAAGGCAAAAGGACTCCCCCTCGTGTTACAAGGGGTGGCGCTGTCCTGGTTCTTCACAATTGAACCACAGTCCATCTACGCGTGGGAACAGATTCGCGACCGGCTCTACAACAACTTCCAGGGAAACTACGTCGAGCGTGTCGATGCGGACCAGCTCTTCGCGGTCAAGCAAAAACCCGAGGAAAGGCTCCGGGACTACTTCAAGCGCTTCGCGAAAGTGCGCTGCCAGGTCAAGGACGTCAACGAAACAACCGTTATCAACGCAGCAATACAAGGCCTCCGACCGGGACCAATGGCTGAATACAACGCGCGCAAGCCCATTAAGACGGTCGGGAAGCTCTTCGACAAGATGGAAGAGTACGCCAGAGCGGAGGAGGACGCGCGGAGGTGACACGGTGACGACTCCGACACCAACAAGGCGGAAGGCTTGGCAAAAAGTGAAGGCTCGCCGAAGCAGGGCTCTTCGAAAGGTAAGCGCAAGCAAGAGCAGCCGAAGGCCGCCTCTGAACGCAAGGACCCCCAACACAATGACCCGCCAGGCGATAGGCCCAAGCGCGACCAACGCAAGTCCAGGAAATCTCGTTACGTCTTTGACATCGAGGGTGGCACCGAAGACAATGCCTCCGTAGGTCACGGGGGCAGAGGGCGCCGAGGCCGAGGACGGGGACGTGGCCGGGGTCGCGACGACAGAACCCGCGAAGAGTACGACGACCAGCACCACGGGCAGTGGTGCGGATCCATGGCTGAGGCAACCATGACACGCATGCTTGCGCCACTATCGCAGCGCTACGACAAAGCGGCGCCAGGGACAAAAACCTGGATACACGTGCGCCCGTTGTGGCCCACGTCCAACACCCCCAGGACCAAGGAATACAGCCCCAGGAAGGCCTCCTGCGAATTCAGGCACATGTGCAACAACCCCAGGAGGGCCTCCTACAGTTACAAGCCCCGGAAGGAGCCCAGCGTAGGATCATCAACGTCATTTCTGGAGGCTCCTTGCTGGAGTTCGCCTCGGCGCGGCAACGGAAGGCTTATGCAAGGAGGCTGCACCACATCGCGGCATACTCGGCGCAGGCGCCGCCGGAATGGGCACAACACGAGGTCACATTCACGCCTGCCGACGCCGAGGGCGTGGAGTTTCCCCACCAAGGCCCTTTGGTTGTCCGGGTCCTTGTAGCCGGATGCGAAGTCAGGCGCGTCCTAGTCGATGGAGGAAGCTCCGCGAACATCCTGTTCGCCGCGGCCTTCGACCAAATGGGGATCCCTCGGAGCCGATTGGGCCCTTCAGGCATCTCGCTGCAAGGATTTGGAGGGCAGCCTTTGCGCGCTTTGGGCCAGATATGCCTCCAAGTCTCATTCGGCCAAAACGACAACGTGAGGAGTGAAGACGCCATCTTCGACGTAGTCGACATTGCATACCCCTCAACGCCATATTAGGGCGGCCGCTCTTAAATACCCTCGGGGCAGGCCCGCACCATGGCTTCCTGTGCATGAAGCTTCCCGGACCGCAGGCTATCATCATTGTCCATGGCGACCAGGACATGGCTCGGCGCATAGAGCTTGGCGCCAGAGGTCCATGCCACGCGGCTCGCCAAGGCACCTAAGCCGAGTATGCAGATGCGGAGCCCTCGGGCGCCCCCCGAGAGCGTCTCGTGTTCCTCGGGCACAAGGTTGCCCCGGCAGCAGCGACTCGTCAGCGGTCGCCCCGTCATAGTAGTTAGTGGTTGGTATCCCCCCTTTCTTTTTGTGTAATCGCTCACCCGCGTAAACGGGAATTTAATAAAGTACATCGTTCATGCGAATTCTCTCGTTTTCATACCAAAAGCGCACGAGGGATCACCTTCGTGTGCACTATGCATGAGCATGAATAAAGACGCGTGGGGGGACACCTCCGCGCGCAGTCTACGGACTCTAAATAAGATGTAGCGTCGAGGTCCGCCTCCGCACGCAGTCTACGGACTCTAAATAAGACGTAGCGTCGAGGTCTGCCTCCGCACGCACTCTACGGAGTATAAATAAGACGTAGCGTTGAGGTTCGCCTTCGCACGCAATTTCACTGCCCGCAACGCGCGGAGGCTCGCCTCCGTGCGCAGTCTACGGACTCTAAATAAGACGTAGCGTCGAGGTCCGCCTCCGCACGCACTCTACGAAGTATAAACAAGACGTAGCGTTGAGGTTCGCCTCCGCACGCAATTTCACCGCCCGCAACGCGCGGAGGCTCGCCTCCGCGCGCAGTCTACGGACTCTAAATAAGACGTAGCGTCGAGGTCCGCCTCCGCATGCACTCTATGGAGTATAAATAAGACGTAGCGTTGAGGTTCGCCTCTGCACGCAATTTCACAGCCCGCAACGCACGGAGGCTCGCCTCCGCGCGCAGTCTATGGACTCTAAATAAGATGTACCGTCGAGGTCTGCCTCCGCACGCACTCTTCGGAGTATAAAAGAAAAAGACGCGGATGCTATCCCTGCGCACTCTACGGAGTATAAACAAGACGCGAACACCGCGCACGCATGGGCGTTGTCCCAGTGCGTACTCTTCGGAGTATAAATAAGACGTGGATGTCGATCCCACGCACTCTACAGAGTATAAAAAAAAGACGCAGACGCTATCCCTGCGAACTCTACGGAGTATAAACAAGACGCGAACCCCGCGCACGCATGGGCGTTGCCCCAGCGCGTACTCTGCGGAGTATAAACAAGACGCGGATACCCCGATCAATTCTACGGAGTGCAAAGTGCACCACGGGTTCCGCGCGAGCGTACCCGCGAGCGAGAAACACTAGAGGCTATTCTTGCATAATCGTGGGAAGGAGCGCTTGCGCGTCTACTTCAAACTAGGCACCAGCTCCGCTGCCACCACTTCGAAGGGTAGGGGACAGAGTGTTCGCGCGTTTACTTCGAACTAGGCGCCAGCTCCGCTGCCACCATTTCGAAGGGTAGGGGACGGAGCGCTCGCGCGTCTACTTCGCCTAGGCGCCAGCTCCACTGCCACCACTTCGAAGGGTAGGGGACGGAGCGCTCGCGCGTCTGCTTCGAACTAGACGCCAGCTCCGCTGCCACCATTTCGAAGGGTAGGGGACAGAGCGCTCGCGCGTCTACTTCGACTAGGCGCTAGCTCCGCTGCCACCACTTCGAAGGGTAGGGGACGGAGCGCTCGCGCGTCTACTTTGAACTAGGCGCCAGCTCCGCTGCCACCACTTCGAAGGGTAGGGGACGGAGCGCTCGCGTGTCTACTTTGACTAGGCGCTAGCTCCGCTGCCACCATTTCGAAGGGTAGGGGACGGAGCGCTTGCGCGTCTACTTCAACTAGGCACCAGCTCCGTTACCACCACTTTGAAGGGTAGGGGACGGAGCGCTCGCGCGTCTGCTTCGAACTAGACGCCAGCTCCGCTGCCACCATTTCGAAGGGTAGGGGACGGAGCATTGCGCGTCTACTTCGACTAGGCGCCAGCTCCACTGCCACCATTTCGAAGGGTAGGAGACGGAGCGCTCGCACGTCTACTTTGAACTAGGCGCCAGCTCCGCTGCCACCACTTCGAAGGGTAGGGGACGGAGCGCTCGTGTGTCTCGCCGACCTGGCGCCGGCTCGCGCCACCGTTTGAAGGGTAGGGACGGGCGCTCGCGTGTCTGCCGACAGGCGCCGGCCCGCTTCCACCACGCCGGGTAGGGGACGGAGCGCTCGCGCGTCTGCTTCGAACTAGACGTCAGCTCCGCTGCCACCACTTTGAAGGGTAGGGGACGGAGCGTTCGCGCGTTTACTTCGAATAGGCGCCAGCTCCGCTACCACCATTTCGAAGGGTAGGGGACGGAGCGCTCGCGCGTCTACTTGACTAGGCGCCAGCTCCGCTGCCACCACTTCGAAGGGTAGGGGACAGAGCGCTCGCGCGTCTACTTTGAACTAGACGCCAGCTCCGCAGCCACCATTTCGAAGGGTAGGGGACGGAGCGCTCGCGCGTCTTCTTCGACTAGGCGCCAGCTCCACTGCCACCATTTCGAAGAGTAGGGGACGGAGCGCTCGCGCGTCTACTTTGAACTAGACGCCAGCTCCGCTGCCACCGCTTCGAACGGTAGGGGACGGAGCGCTCACGTGTCTACTTCGACTAGGCGCCAACTCCGCTGCCACCATTTCGAAGGGTAGGGGATGGAGCGCTCGCGCGCCTACTTCGACTAGGCGCCAGCTCCGCTGCTACCACTTCAAAGGGTAGGGGATGGAGCGCTCGCGCGTCTAATTCGAACTAGACGCCAAGTTCTGGAAATCGACCAAAAAATTTGCACAAAATTCACAAGTGCCGATTGTTACAGATTCAGTTCAGAAATTGGGGTCAACTTTCACCGCATATATCTCTTAACTTCCTTGCTGGAATAATGTGAAATTTTACATATAGATGGACAATGAAGTTATGAATCTAATGGCGGTGGTTTCACTCAAAAATAAGATCGGAATCAAAAGTTATGGCATTTTTGGTGGCAGCTGCAGAGGAAGGAAAAATCAGCCGAATTGGAATTAGGATTTGGGGTGGGGATTTTTTTGTTTGAATTTTTTTTTATGGAATCAAGGATATGACCAGCAACTAGACAAAGCTAAAACGGACACAAATTCAATTTAGCAAACCAAAACTAACAGATTGAAAGGCACAACGGGGTTTGGATAGCAGAAATTAACTCTTTTTGTCGGACAATTTTTCTGGACTATGGGAAATAAAAATCAATCTACTAACTAGGGATACAAAGAATTCCTACCGGTCAACTGAAGCTCTGATACCAACTGATGAGGCGATGGGGTCCCGATCTTTCGATAGGATGATAACTTCGATTTGGAGGAGAATGACTTTGACGATGCAGGCTTCTAACCGGCCACGACCAGAACACCAAGCAATCGCTAAACCACACTCCGAGTCGTTATCAACCGTGCCAAGAACGCGGTTGACCTGACCACGAAGGTTTATTCCTGCATGCAACCGAAGAACACGCAAGAACAAGATAACAAGCAATCTGAAATTGCAAATATTTATATTGAACTCAAAAGGTGGGATTCCGTAGAGGTTCTTTACGATTGGTCTAGTCGACACAAGCGAAGAACAAGAGTTTTCACAATGGAAAAACTAATCAAACGAAATCCAGGAAAAGTACAAGGGTGCAACCTCCTTAAATAGGGGAGGAAAAACCGCACAAAACTAAAACAAATGAGGTGGTACTATTCATATGAACAGTAACCATGAACAGTATGGGCCTAGGGGGCGCCTTTCCTTTGGGCCCAAGCATTACAAGGCTCGAGTTGGCCCAAACAGGTGATGCAGCATATTATTTGAGTGATTGCGATATGCACAGGAGGAATATGGAGGTGAGGCTAAATCCATTAGAAAGAGGACGAGAAAAGCTTTCCATCAAGTACTCATGGGCCTTAAACGGACTCTGTATGTGAAAGGTATGCATGTTTGAAGTTGGGCCTGTCAGGCTGAATCCGAATTGATCTAGAGGCCGAATTGGCTTCCAAGACCTGTCCAACTTGAACCCTTGCTTCAATTGGTTCCAAAGTAATGTGGTGCTACAAAAAAATATATTTTAATCATTAGGTAGCATCATATTCTTATTTAAAGTATGTTGAAGTCGAGGAAACGAATTCACCTTTAGTTAAATCTTGATATTGGCCGCTATGGTCATATGTGTTGGTGGCGTGGTCACATCATCCTCCCCTTCTTGACAGAAAACCATCCTCGGTTTTAACATATATGTAGTGTCACGTATTGCATGATCTTGATCATAAATCTGATAATTTAAGTGATGCGTAGGAGCTCTTTTAATTGGAACAACAAGTATAGCAAATATGGTTGTATCCATAGGGTACATGTTTTTATCAGGAAACAACTCCGTACTTCATCAACAAAAAAAAGAAGAGATACCCCGGGCTTCGGTTACAACGCACACCAACACGCGACAACCTCCCGTCACACCTGTGGGTTCGCGGTGTCCTCCGGGGCTGCGGTGCCATCCTCGTCACGCCGGGGGACCTCGTCCAGAAGCCGGCCAAGGTTTCCCTCGCCGTGCAGGTTGTTCCGCAGCTCGACCATGGCTGCGGCCTCACCGCAGTATTCCCATATCCGCTCATGGAAGAACTTCACGGCGCGGCGTACGGCTCGCACGGCGCCGGACATTACCCCGCCCCCGGCGTGCATCTCCAGTCGAGGATCGGCTAGCCCCGCAACGTGTTCACAACCACGGTGCCGCAGGAGAGCGCATGTCAGACACGACGCCACGTAGGCGCAGTGATTGCCGAAGATCGCCGCGGCGCCGCGTGCAACGCCGGCCGCCTCCCCAATCCACCGGAGCGACCGCGACAAGTCCTCGGGCCCGAAGGAGCGTGCCGGCACTTCGGCGACAAGCCCTTTGAGGGTATCTTCCAGGGCCAGCATGGCGTCCCAGGCGGCCACCGAAGCATCGCTTAAGGCTCGATCTCGCTCCGCGAGAGAGGCAGCAAGCTCGCTGTTCTTCCCCTCTAGAGCAGCGATTTGTTGCAGAAGGCCGTCCCGCTCTGCAGCAGCTTCTTGCCGCACCGCCTCCGCGGCCGACGCTCGCACTGCGGCAACGAGCCCATCGGTGCGCGTCTTCATCTCCGCGCACTCCAACTCCAGGCGGCGTATGTGAGCATCCTGGGCGGAGCGCCCTCCTGCAGCTCCCTGCAGCTCCTCTTCGGCGGCCTGCAGCCTACTCCGTAGCGCTACTCCCTCGCGAACGGGAGCACCTCGCAGGGCCTGGGCCAGTACGAGTGTTTGCGCGGCGCAGGAATTAGCAAACGCTAAGCGGCGACAAGTGGTCTAAAAGACAGACGCTTACCCTCACTCCCGACACCTCCAATGCATCTTTAAGGCGCCCCGACCCGTAGGTCTGCAACGCCTGTTGACCGATGCTGGCGGCCCAATCCTCCGCAATCCCGCGCCATGCCCTCAGAGCATCCGACGGAGGGACGAAGTCCGCCGGGCTTGGGCGCGTGCCACCCGTGTCGCCAGCACCAGGACCCCCGCGCTCAAGGCACGGCTCCTCCTCCCGGATAAGTGCCGCTGCAAGGAGGAATTACACACTTGTCACGAGGCGTGCAAAAAAAAAACAAAAAAAAATTGGCGAAGGAGTGCCGTCATAACCTACCTTCGGTGGCGGACGGGGGACTTCGTGGAGACGTCTCCCTAGCCACGGGCGGGACCGCTTCTACTTCGGCCCCAACGGACGACGTTGTCTCGCAAGGCCTAGGGACCTCCAGGTCGGGACCTAGCGCCAACCGATCCTGCGCTACGGTCACCGTGGTCCGAGGGGTCGGGAGGGTGCGTGGTGAAGGGACCTCGGTGCTCGAACCGGAGTCCCACAGGCTCCCAACACTGGTCGCCACAACGAACCCTTGCGAAGTCCGCGGAAGGGGGGACTGCAGGCGTGGCCGCGTCGCTTGAGCGGAAGATACCACCGCGGTATCCGCCACAGAAGGAGCCCCTGCGGCAGCAACACTCGCCGAAGGGGTCTCCACAGCTACAACGACAGCGGTCGGGGGCTTCACCCCCACGACCTCTGCGGGAGACACCCTCGCCTCTGTGGGGGACACTTCAACCTCGGCCGCCGCTGTTTGCAAAGGCTGCGCTCCACACACTCCCGCGAAGGGCAGCCCCACCACAGCCATGGCCGGAGATGAGGTCTCCGCACCGGTGCCGCCAGCCGGCACCACCACCTCGGCGACGGTCGCGGGCAGCGAGACCTCCGTGGCGCGCCCTCCGCCACCGGCGCCTTCGCCCTCAGTACCCGCGCCCTCTAAATCTGAATCAGCATACTTCGCCGAACCTGACTCCGGGCTCACTGCGTCGGCAGGAACAGCGGCAACCGCCGTACAGGGTGTGGTCGCAGTGTTCTGGGTCCTCTTGTGGGACGACGCCTTCGTCTTCACGGCACCGTCATCCTCATGCTGCTGGTCCGGAGGGTGGCAATCTGGCACAGGAAGCCCTAAGGCCTCGCACACACGATTTATTCGCCCCAATCCGGCCTCCGCAGTCGCAGCTGCGCGCTGCCCGTGCTCTCTGCCGGTGTATGGCCCGAGGAACACGCGCGCGGCGCGCTCCGCGTCCTCAAGGCGAGTCCCTGCCCCAGACAGCACATTTACACAATGCAATACATACGAACGAAGAGGAAGACATGGTCGAGACTTACGAAGGCCAGTCGGCACGGGCAGCGAGCAGACGGACGGGCGAACGTTATCATCCCGACGTTCACCGGCTGTGAAGCGCCAACCATGGGAAAGCGGCGTCGCACCGAGCATCATATACTGCTCGGCGAGGTCGTGCATATTGAAGCGGGCGGCGACCCCCACAAGTCTTCGTGCCCTCAGCCCATCTTCTTGGTCAAGCGTTAAGCCGGGGGTGGTCTTGAATGTAATCGGCCCGCTTGCGTATTCGAGGCCGCTGCCACTCGTCACACGATGGTAGAACCACCGCCTCGCCCAGTTGACCTCCCACTTCCCTCGGGTCGCGTTCGCGGGGAAGAGCCTCCCACATGATGCCCGCAGGACAAAGTTGACGCTGCCAAATTTCGACAGTGTACCGTCCTTCCGCTCCTTCGGTTGGCACCAGGCCTCATGCAGGTACGCGAACAGGGAAGCGCTGGGCCAACACCCCTCCGAGCGTAGGGCCCAGCTGTACACGGCGAGGCGAGCCACCGCGTTTGGAGTCAATTGTGACAACTCCAACTTGAAGGTCCACAGCACGGCCCCAACAATTGCTGCTGACGGAATGCGAAGTCCGGCTTTGAAGTAGGCGACGAAGACGATCGCCTCCGACTTCTCAGGGCGCGGCTCCGTCTCGTCATCGGCGGGCAACCGCACCGCGTGGCGGTCCGATAGCTTCCCTTTTCTCTGCAGTGACCGGATCGTGTCCTCCGTCATGAGCGTGCGGCCCAACTCGCCGGAGTACGGACCCTGACTCTTCTTCGCCGCCCACCACTTGTCTGCCGCCGCCGGATCGCGCTCCTCCAGCGTGTATTTCACCTCGAGCGGCGAGGACCGCCTGGGGATGGCGTAGCCGCCCACTTGAGTACGCTCATTGCAAGTCGCCATCAGCATCCACGGGGAACTCGGCGGCGAAAAAGGAGCGCAAGAACAGGGCGAGCGAATGCGGAGAGCAACGTGAACAACCAGAAAGCGCGAGGAGGCGTAGGCACAACACCACAGGGGGTACTTAAAGGCCCCCCGCCTCCCACCATGGGTAAGCGCAAATGGCGAGCGACAACCGTTCACCTCCCCACACTCGAAGCCGAAGCGTCGTGGCGGTACACGTAGCCAGCACGCGATCGTGGTCGTACAGAGTCCTGTCACCACACGACGCGTCACTAGCGTCCCACCGCGTGTCGGTCAGCGCAAGGAATAAACGCAGGTCGCGCGACCCGGCGTAGCCTTCGGCCCGCGCCGGCGCGGCTCTTCGGACCCTAAACCGCGATAGCCCAAACGGGGTCACCGACCCCCCGACCCTGGCCACACCTGTCCGAAGGGACAATCACAAGTCTGCGCGGCATGGGCAACCGAGGATCGGCAAGAAGCGCAACCGCTAGCAGCCGGTGACGCGCGTTGGAAGGGGGGCAGCCAGCGGGCGGCACGTCTACAGCGCCGCGCCACGTGCCCCGCCCCTCTGGGGAAGGGGCCTGACCGCGGACGACCCGTCGACACTCCAATCATGGCCCGCCGCGTGTTCATCTCGAATGGACAAGTGCGTCCGGATACAACGACACTGCTCGTGCGGCCGGTGGCGCAATTCCGAGCGATGGCGCACTACGCGGTCGCGCTCACCCGAGGATAGGGGCGGGCGCTCGCGTGTCTGCTTTGAACTGGCGCGGCTCTGCTGCCACCACCGGACGGTAGGGAGCTCGCGCGTCTGCCGAACCAGGCGCCGGCTCGCGCCACCACCGAAGGATAGGGATGGGCGCCGACGCGTCTGCGCCGACTAGGCACCAGCTCGCTGCCACCACCGAAGGGTTGGGGCGGGCGCTCACGCGTCTGCCGACTGGCGCCCGCTCTGCCGCCACCACGAAGGGTAGGGGCGGAGCGTTTGCGCTTCTACTTCAAACCAGGCGTCGGCCCGCCGCCACCACTCAAGGATAGGGGCGGAGCGCTCGCATTGCGCCGACTGGCGCCAGCTCGCTGCCACCACCGAAGGTAGGGGCGGGCGCTCGCGCGTCTCGCCGACAGGCGCCGGCTCGCCGCCACCACCGAAGGGTAGGGCGGGCGTTGCGCGTCTGCCGACCAGGCACCAGCTCGCGCCACCGCCGAAGGGTAGGGATGGAGCATTCGCGCGTCTGCCGACTAGCGCCCGGCTCGCTGCCACCACCGAAGGGTAGGGGCGGGCGCTCGCGCGTCTACCGACTGGCGCGGCTCGCGCCACCACCGAATGGTAGGGGACGGAGCGTTCGCGCGTCTAATTCGACTAGGCGCCAGCTCCGCGGCGACCACTTCAAAGCGTGGGGGACGGAGCGCTCGCGCGTCTACTTCGACTAGGCGCCGGCCCCGCCGCCACCGCTTCGAAGATTAGGGGACGAAGCGCCCGCGCGCTTACCCCCACGCATGTAGCACGCCCGGACTACCCTGCAAACGCCTGCTCTCCGCAGCTACGATCCTCCAAGGCAGGAGACCAGCGGTTTCGGAACACCGCCCTGCTGCCCACCTTGTAGGCACCGCCTCGGCGGAGCGGCACGTCCGACGGTATTCCCCACACATTGCACCGGCGCAGGTCATGTCACGACAAGTTTTGGCTTGTTCTCATAAATAGACCACCTTCAGTACATCAATATTCTTTTGAAAGACGGGCTTGATCAGAAGCCTCGACTGAAGGTGAGCCTGTCTAAGAGAACATGGCAAACCTTGCCGTTGTATGCAGAAATACGGAGCGAGCACAGCAGGTGCGAGCAGTCGCCATTAACAGACTCTAACCAAGCTCCCGAGAAAAATAGGCCTCCATCAGTACATCAACATCCCCCGAGCCGTGTCGTGCCGCCATGGAATGTGGATGCACTGAAGGGGCCCATTTTAGGGGAGCAGCACCTATCTGAGCGCACAATGTAGGTACAATGTTACACCAGCACGCTATATATACCCTATCAGCGGGAAAGTCAAACTGGCAGGAATCCAACCGGCGGGAGCCCAACCAGCGGGGCAGTATCGTACCGCTGCGGTGCTCCAAGATCCGCGCCAGGACAAGGAACGTCGCAACACGGTATCACCGCGCCCCCTCAAGTCTCGCGCCGCTTCAATCAGGCTCCGCTGGGCAGGCTGGCAGCCGCTTATCGTCAAGGGCACTCGACGCCGAAGACACGCGCGTGCGCAACGACTTACGACCCGCTCCGCCCCCTATGCCGACGCATTTGACTCCGCCAACAACCCCAGCCCGGTTCCTCGGTGGCCAGGCCAACCTCGACTTCCATCTTCGCGCCGGACGACAACCTCGACCCCGCGACGGAGTCTTTGGGTGACGAAGCCTTCGCCAAGCCGCCCGGCGCCATACCTTCGCAATAACGCGAGCACTACACTTCGAACGCTGAAAAAGCTCACAGGCCGCAGGGACGGAGGAGGCCAAAGGGCTCGGCAACATGGCTTCGGCCCGTGAAGCCCTTCACAATGAGAGGCTCCTGTTGTAGGGGTGGCCCCCACCTAAGCCCAGCAGGCCTGTTAAGAGAATGTAAGGCCCAGGATGGGACATGTATAGTGACATAAGTACCCCTGAGGGAGGTACTCATGTGTAAGGGTACAATTGTAAAAGCACTCTCCATGTGGATGTATATATGTAGGACATAGGCCATGGGGAAAGAGGGGAGCCATTCATTTACTCAACTTCCCACTACCATACTCTCTGTTTGGTCTGTAACCACAATAATGTCCATGAGGTCCCTCCACAAAATGATGTTCTTACAGAAGAACAAACTCAATCAGTGCCATTAAGGTGGCCCACTAGAGAAAGAAGAAGTGCAATATTTGATGATTACATTATCTTCCTTCAGGAAAATGAGGCTTGTGGTAAAATTTTGGGAGAAGATCCCATCAACCTTCAAAAGGCCCTATAAAGCCCTAATTCAGTTAATTGGATCAAGGCTATGAATGAAGAGTTAACATCGATAAAAGGCAATGAATTTTGGGATCTTGTCCTATTGCCAGAAGGAAAGAAATCCATTGGTTGCAAATGAATATTTAAGACCAAACATGATTCAAAAGGTAATGTGGAAAGATATATGGCTCATCTTGTTGCTAAAGGATATACTAAAAAAAGGCATAGACTATAAAGAGACTTTCTCTTTGGCTTCTTCGAAAGACTCTTTTAGAGTCATTATGGCACTTTGTGTCGCATTTTGATCTTGAGCTTCATCACATGGATGTAAAAACTATGTTTCTAAATGGAAACATTGATGAGACAATTTATATGGAACAACCAGAAAACTTTGTTGTTGGTGACCCAAAGCAAATGGTATGCAAGTTAATGAAATCCATCTAGGGCTCAAACAAGCTTCCCGAGGTCATTATCTCTTTTGGTTTTGAGATAAATATAGTTGAAGATTGTGTGTATCATAAATTCAGTGGGAGTAAGTTTATATTTTTGGTTTTATATGTTGTTGATATATTACTTGCATGTAACGATATAGGCTTGTTGTATGAAACCAAGAAATTTCTCGCTAAAAATTTCGAGATGAAGGATCTTGGTAATGCTTTTTTTGTATTAGGTATTCAAATATATCGAGATCGCTCTCAAGGTATACTTAGGTTATCACAAAAGAACTATATCGATAAGGTATTGCATAGATTTGGCATGCTGAACTGTAAACCTTGAGATACCCCTGTGGCTAAAGGTGAAAAATTCAGTCTTAGCCAATGTCCTAAGAATGATTTTGAGGCTAAGAAAATGCAAAATATCCCCTATTCATCTTTGATAGGGAGTTTGATGTATGCTCAAGTTTGCACTAGACCAGATATAGCATATATTGTTGGAGTGCTAAGCAGGTATTTAAGCAATCTTGGATTAGATTATTGGGTCACAGCAAAACGAGTGTTGCTGTATTTGCAAAAGACGAAAGATTTCATGCTCACATGTAGGAAATTGGATTAGTTGGAGATTATTGGGTATTTTGATTCTAATTTTGCTGGTTGCCAGGATACATGCAAATCCACTTGAGGCTACATTTATCAGCTTGCTAGAGGTGCAGTTTCTTAGAAAAGTGCTAAGCAGTCACTCGTTGCTCCGTCCACAATGGCAACTGAGTATGTTGCTTGTTATGAGGCTTCAAATCATGGGATATGGTTCCGAAATTTTGTCACAGGGCTGCGAATTTTGGATCAAGTTGACAGACCACTAAAGTTATATTGTGACAACAAGTCTGCAGTTATGCATTCCAATAGCAACAGAAGCTCGTCAAGGTCTAAGGATATAGATATCAAGTTCCTAGTTGTGAAGGAAAGAATTCAGAGTGGTAAATTGTCAATTGAGCATATAGGTACAAACTCCATGATTTCAGATTCGCTCACTAAAGGCTTGACGCCTAAAGTGTTCCTTGAGCATGTTGCTTATATGGGTGTGGTTTCAATTGAAGAATTCAGTTTCAGTGGGAGTCTGTAATTTGTTTATGCTCATGAGACAATCCAGATTTTGTAAAGACCTTTAGTTATATTCTCTAGAGAAATAAAGTTTATGGTCTTTACTCTGGATTCGTATCATCACATTTTGTTTTGAGAAGATGTTTTGACTTCATAAGAAATAAAGTTGGACCAGTTGAAAATAGGCATGTTATGATCACATCTCATGTCATTTCTATGCTAGACATCCATATTTGATCCATATTGTTCTTTTATATTGACATATGTGACCATTGATGAGTCTAGTTACGCTTAAAAGTGACGAAGACTGCTTTGATCCTATGTTGATATAGTTGATGGACCAGATCATTTCAGGGATGCTCATGACATAGGAAGCATTTTTGAGCTCATAAAGTTTTGATATGTATTTACTCATTTGGTCCAAGTGGGAGATTGTTTGATTATTTTCCTATGATGTGGATCTACATGAGTTTATATACATATTGAATTTCTATTTTGGATGACTCAAATATACAAAGTGATCAATTAAAGTATTTATTAAGAACCTGAGCATCTAATAAGAATAATATGGACTTGGAATTCGTATCTGTGTAGAGTCTGGTTTGGAATCTATCTCTATTGATGGGCCGGGATAGAATTTGATACTGAAGTCTATAAATAGGGGAAATGTCCTCTCATAGCAAGATATAACTAAAGTACAACACAAATGCACAATTGATATGAAATTTGAGCTCTATGCTTAATGATAAAGCAAGATAGGAAAGAACATGACAAAGCATGCTAGAAGTGCTGCATGTGAAAGCCATCGATTTTCCATTCAAAAAATGCAGAGAAGGAGAGAAATTTTGAGAGATGTCTCAATTAATTTGTTATCAATGAGAATTTCAACAATCATTCAATTAATACAGATACAATGGGAAGAAATAGGATAAGTATCCCTCATGCTCATCTCATTGCCGACAATTTTGCCCAAGCATTCTAGCCACATCTTCATAATCCTATCATCATTGATCTTCCTCAACATCATAGAGAAAACAACAGCATATCTACTTTCTTCAACATTTATCAATCAATTTTTGATTGCATGGAAACTATTGTGACTGAACCCTAAGTTGTGCTAGAGATTGCCAATTTGACATGTTATTATCATATCACCACACACAATGACATAGATCAACCCCCAAATCGGGGAAAGACCGAACAAACCAATTGATATCTCACTCACCTATGGTCTCGTCGGTGCTAGAGGGAGGTGGCACGAGAAGAAGGTGATGCCAGTGGCTCTTGAGACTGGGAGCCGGCGTTGGAGGGAGGCAGCATGGGAGGGAGGTGACGCTAGTGGCGTTGGAGGCCAGGAGTCGAGCTGGAGAGAATCAGGAGCGTTGGCGCTCGAGCCTGGATGGAGGCGGCGTTGGATGAGTGGAGGGAGGTTAGAGGTGCTGGACGGCTGGAGGGAGGCGCTGGAGTCGAGGTCGAGCGAACTAGCGAGGGTTAGGGCTATGGGTGTTGAATGATGTTGGCACTATGGGCTAGGCCACTGATCGATTGATGAATGATGTTACGCTGTGGATTGGGCTGTTGGCACCTCGGGCTGGGTTGTATTGCTTTGGACTGTGCCACTAATCTTTGAATTTTTTAGACCCAAATTGAAATATTACCATTATTAATTTTTCTAGGTCTCGGGCTATGCCTACCTAGCTCAAGATCCAGATCTGCCCCTGGCTGCTGCCGACTACCACCTTCTCGTTGGTGCCACAACTGTCTCCTAATGTGGTTGCCGGCGCCATCCGCCTCCTTCCTACCCCTCAAACCTGAAAAGAAAACTAGCTTGTGTCCTACCACCCCGAAACCTAGTAACTTATTCTCCTCATTTTCATCGCTGCGGGCCTCCATTGTTCACTGTGCTCCTCCTAGCCACTAGTTCACCCACCAAAATTTGTGGTCTAGGACCCAGTGAGCCCTAAAACCTAATTAGCCTGGCCAAAATCCGCGCTAAAGCCATTGTCTTCCGTTGTTGTTGCTGTTGCCGTTGTTAATCGTCAGAGCATGAATCTCAACGTAAATTCAACGGTGAGAAATTTGACCAAGTTTTTTTAAAAAAATCAATGGCATGATGATTACAGGTGCGTTAAATTAAAATGTCAAATTACAGTTCAAGAACGAAGCTTCCGTTAGGGTTCTTACATCAGTCGGCAAAACTTGTCCCCTAAGTATCTCCGATCCTCTTTCTACCAAATCAGCTATCCTCGTATGAAGATTGAAACCACAAGATAAGCAGATTTTTTAACCTGCAGCAGTCAATTCGGTGCCATCCGAGTCAGCTTATCATCTAATGATAATGAAAATCTGCATTTGTAGACTGACAAATTAAAGTCGACAAACACAGCTGAGAGCGACGTCCATGCAGATATGGACATGGTAGATGATGCCATGCATACACTTCCTAATCATCAAGACGCTTTGGATAGGCATCGATCGATCACTTTCTTTTCTATATCTGTCAAACGATCGATCGGCGACTACGTTAGTGCAGTCTTGCTCATCTGGCAAAAGAGATGATGCAATTCATCAACAAATGTCTTTTGTTTCTGCCGGTGTCAGGACCACATTTTTATATCAGCCAGGGGCGGATCCAAAGAGAGGGTAGTGAGGCCCAGGCCGCCACTCAATTCGCAGGAACTCAGGTATATAGCCCAAGATTTAATGCTAGTGCCCCCACTCAGCTCAACTAAAAGGCCCTCACTCATGCTAAAATTATGAATGAGAACAATTCAGCATACTATGTGTATTGTTGTGCCCCCTCTCAGATTTTGTCCTGGATCCGCCCCTGATATCAGCTAACGCATTTGTGTGAAAGATCGTGTCAATTCATACATCTGCAAGATCTCGTGTATGTTGTCTACATTTCAATCCACTTCTGATGAAATTCCTAGAGAATCCTGTGGTGGGATGACTGCATGGCCATGTATAGACAAATTAAAATGGTGTTTAGGCTTTAGAGGCTTTGTAAGTTGCAGTGTTCGAGAAGATGACTACATGGCCATGCATAGACGAGCCCGTGCGATTTGTGGTCCATGCAACATCAGAACAGGGGATAAACCCTCTTTTTGGTATGATACCATTTACACTGTTCATACAATACGCAGAGAACACTGCAAAGCGGTTACACCTTACAACACCCCATGCATAGATAGGGTAGGCTCATGCAGATAACAAAACATTTTTTTAAAAAAAGAAACGCTGGTATTATAAATGTCCATCTGCAAAGACAACTCTTATGTATTTTAGCAGTAGATCTTTATTTGGACAAGTAATAATTCCGTATCCTCCTTGTGATCATCAGTTGGGGCCAAGACCACCAAGAAATCCAATACACAGCTGATAGCAACGTCTATTTAACGTCAGGGGCTCAGGGCTTGCTAGCAAATAACTGAGAAGAGATTAAAGGAGAACACTCACCAACCCTGGACCAGCAAGATATCATTGCCTCTTCTGTATCCTTGAAGCACATGATCTTGTAAAGCTCCAGGCATACAACCCTACTAATTACGTGGAAAAGTCACTTAGTGGGGGCTTTAGAAGGATCCGGACCTCGTTTCCATGACTTAATAATATGTATGGGCTTTAATTTCATTAATTGACTCACTTGACATTGTCGACGAGAGCAATGAATGATAGTACTGGTGATAGTTTCTGGATCCGCCACTGGTAGCACTCAAATCACTAGAACAGAAGACTCCTGGAAACCATCGCCAGAAGGGAAAAAAGTGTCAGAGAGAAGAGAGAGGGACAAGACCTCCCGACATGTGCATGCCCAAAAGAGAGCCAAGAAAGCGAGTCGGTACAATGGACAAACCAAAGGAGCGCGTCAGATCGATGAGGTCGACGTCGATTGACAAAAGCATATGATCTGTCTCTCGTCCTCCTACTTGTTAGAGGTAATCTTGTCGTAGTCGAGTCCACTTCGAAGTCGAAGCCGAGTACGAATCATAGTCGTTACCAAGTTGTAGTCGTAGTGGAACCCGAGTGGAAGTCGTAGAGAAGGGTATAAAAGGGAAGAGTCATGTAACCAGGAAGTGTGAGAAAAGAAGGAAAAAAATAAAGATAAGAGAAGAAAGAGCGATCTGGCTCTGGGAAATTATCGACTACCGAGTATCGAGTTCGTTGTGTGATCAAAGACGTGGTCGTAAACGACTTACGACCACGGCAAATGGAGGATTGCAGACGTAGTCATAAACAGAGGCACGACCACGGCGATTGAGCGGAAGAGTCCGCAAGTACTGAAGACGTGATCATAAAGCATTACAATCACGACCACACAGTAGGAAGGCGTGGTCATAAAGAGTTACGACAGAGCTACGACCATGGCCGTGAAGAAGTGAACATGGTTGTAAGGGGTTACGACCATAGGGAGAAGGCGTAGTCGTAAACGACCACAGCGACTAACGTGGTCATAAAGCATTATGACCACAGCGATCGGCAGAATCACTGCATGGTCGTAGGGAGCTACAACTATGGTAATTGATCGTGGTCGAAGGAAGGCCAGCGTAGCGGCGGTGAACGTGGTCGTAACTTTGGCTGAAGTTTACGACTACGTAGTCGGAGCAGCAAGGAGTGATCGAAGGGGCTACAACATGGTCGTAACGGCTGTTTCTTGATTTTTCTTGGTGTTAAAGACGTGTAAGAGGTAGAGATGTTTATTGAAGATTAGATCTTATCCATCTAGATACCTTGTGGGGGAGAGTTCTTGAGTTTGTCTGGTTTTCTTAAAGAGATGTGATTTGGGGTTTTGATCCTGTGAGTGATTTGGGTTGAATTCATAATGTGATCTAAGTTGCTATGATATGTGAGACCCATCCAAAATCATCTAGATCATTTAGGACTCATGAGCAAGAACAGATCAAGATTTTCCTCTTTTTTTTTGCCTAGTTTGGGTGCAACTCTCCTTGTTTGGATAAAGGTCAGAAATTTGGTATCGATCTTTATGATCTATGATTGGAATAGCTTCCTGACATCCTAGAGAGGACTTGTGCCAAGTTTTACTGCTTTTGGAGCAGTGGTTTGAGAATTTGATCTTTTCTTGATCGTGTGCAATGCTGATTATACTGTTCCTTGGAAAGCGATCAAACCGCAAGAAACCGAGTGATTCGACTGGAGTGCAGTCAAATCGACATCTCAGGTGGTCCAACCGCCGAGTGGTCAGACCGATGCTTGCGGTCCAACCACCAAGCGGTCAGACCAGTTTGATAGAACCTCTTCTAAGAGTTTGTGTGTTTTGGCTCGTGGTTTTTGTGTGCTAGAGAGTTTGTGTTTTCGTTGCATGTTGTTACTGATATTTGAGGGAAGATTTTAAAAGAGTCATTTACCCTCTTGACTCACCATACCCGATCCTACACAGGCATTAATCTCCCATGTGCTAAAAAATCTGGCCAAATCTTTCTGCTCCACAATCGCCATCCCCGAAAGGCTCACTCCATGTTAGCCATTAGGCAATGTTTGGCCACTGTCCCTGCATTTTGATCCTATTTTTTTAGGCTGCAGCTTATGACTTATGGTTGTAGCTGATGGATTTTATTTGCGTTTTTTGAGACGATAGCGGATGACGGAGATGTTGACACAGACGATGTACACAGTTTTGAGCTCGAAAAACTGTTTAAAGAATTCGCTTTAGAAGCTACCCCTTTTATTTTGACTTTTTGAAGAAACCAAAAGCCAAAAGTCTAAAAAAAGAGCCTTTAATTAGTCTGTTAGTAACATGCATGCGTGGTCCATGGCTCCATGCATGGCCAGCCATGCATCTTCCTGCTCCTGCAGAAAACCTTTTTGCCAATAGCTATGCTACTATATGCATGGGGATAACTTAGTATTGTGGGTTTTAATCTTTTTTTACATGGACCTGTTGAATTCCAGGGCTGCTTTAATTTGCTTGCTTATTCTCTTCCTTTTTTTTTTGGCTTATCCCTTTGGTGAGGTCACATCAGCAGCTATATTATAGCTAGGTTGATGCAGTCTATCTGAATTTCTGAAATAAAAGCTGATCGACTGATGGGCATGCATGCTGATGCAGTGTGTGTAGGAGAGACGTGCCTGTTCTTTACTAGTTTCGGCAACGATGGCGAGGTTAATGGTGGATCATGAGCCTTTTTAGGTGGAGGTGAGTCATGACATGCTTCTGTTCTTGGGTTGCACGTGGTTGCATGGAAACGATCGGGACTCGCTAGAGGAGAATGACATGCATGCATGGGTAGGTAGCTGGCCCTGGGGAGGAGACTTAGTGTGGTGGATTTCTTTCTCGCTTTACATGGTACTGGAAGATCGATCGAGCGACAAGGGCTTTAACGAGCATCTTGTCATTCCCTAGCTTTTTTGAAAGAGCGTAGAAAATGTGTTTTTTAAGGAGGAGTTGGGTTTTTGTTCTTCTGGTGAGTCAACACTGGGCTGGACATGTAAAAAGTGTTGCAGTGCTAAGTTGCATGGTTTTTTCTTATCGATATGCAAAATTTGGACTCTCATGACACGGGGTGGTCAGGGGTGAAGCCTGGAAATAAAGTCATTGGGGTCACTAGGCCACTAGAGCATGAACTAACTATAATACGGTACAATTTTCACATCATATAACGATTTAAATGCCTCACTAAAAGATTACACAAGCAATTGAAATATGTCGTGATATAATATTTCTTCTATATTTAAAAGACAAAACATACTAGTTAAGGTGAAGATGTGAAGTCATGAAACCACTTGTTTACATATTTTTGAGGAAAGAAAACTAAGTCCCAAAAGATGATTTCGTAGTTTCAATTCGAGTTTTTTTAAAAGCAATGAATAAATACAACATGTTATAATTCAAAATTGACAACGGTAGTACGGAAATTTTATAGACTAAAGAAATATCGTTAAAAGAAACATGTGAAGTGACTCATATTTTATAGTTGTGCTTTTCGAGTTTTCATCTTCATAAAGCGATTAATCACGACAGCATTTTGAATAGTAGAAAACATGTCTTCCACATAGCACATTAGACAGTCACTTATAAACTCATCTCCAATTTTATTACGCAACATGGTCTTGACAACATTCATCATTGAAAAGCATAAAGGAAAATCATTCCATTACCTAGAAGAATCGAGGAAAAGGCAAGATAAATTCAAATTCATGCTTGAGCTTAACTATTAACCCTATATGGCAATTGGCAAGAAAGTGTGGGCAATTTCCCCAGGCTTAGTAGCTTCTACTCTACAATTTTCCCTTCTCCTGTTCTCCATGACTCCATCCCAAAACAATGTCACTGCTACAGACAGTCCTATCACAGATGGTTCGGAACCGTCATCACAGACGATTCCTGAACCGTCAGTGTTTATGTGTCAGTAATAATAGGTGGTTATCACAGACGGCTTGGTAGCTGTCTGTGATAACTCACGTTACAGACGGTTAGTACCCAAAAACCGTCTGTGATACTCCACTATCACAGACGGTTTTTTGGTACTAACCATCTGTGATACTCGACTATCACAGACTGTTAATAACAAAGACCGTCTGTGATATACAGAATATCACAGATGGTTTTGGGTACTAACCGTCTGTGATATGAGTAATATCACAGACGGTTTTTGGTACTAACCGTCTATGATATGAGTAATATCACAGATGGTTTGGAAGAAAAACCGTCTGTGATATTGTGTATATCACAGACGGTTAGTTACAAAGGCCGTCTATGATATCGTTCATATCACAGATGGCACAGTCGTTGAAACCGTCTGTGATATAATATCACAGATGGTTTTTAACAACGAACCGTCTGTGATAGAAGTTGCATCAGCTATTTTATTTGACATTTTTTGGCTAGCCTCAGGATATGCTAGCCATGCCCTCTGAAAGCAAGCAAGCATATTACAGATAAATTGACAGATAAGTTAATTGCAACTTAGTAAATTACAACAAAATTCGCTACACAGATGAATGTAACAAATGGCCAACAGATCACATACATATATAGAATGAAAATCGTTACACAGATCTGAAAAATGTATTAAATAGAATGAATTGTTTGATTTGTACAATTGAATCCAATGTTTCAACATCTAATTATCACCATTGCCGGGGTGGAACTCTCCAGCATTGCCGGGGTGGAACTCTCTAGCCTTGCCGGGGTGGAACTCTCCAGCCTTGTTTATGACCACTGCTACTAAGAATTCGGAGAGGTTTCCACGAATTTCGATGAGTTGGTCAAGATCATATGTACTTTCGTTGAAGTCCACCCGTTGTCGCTAGGAGCAATGTAAAGTCATTAATTAGCATGTGTGTGTAAATATATATACATATATATAATCAGAAAATAATAATTATTGGAAGGATCTGACAAACATCTGGATCATTGATCTTAGTATCCATGATTTCCTTCATATGGCGGCAAACGTAGAATCCATATACGTTGCCCTGTAGCTGCTGGTGGCACTGCAAAAAAAATAGAATTACATATATAGGTATTGTCAATTCTAGAGGCATTATAACAAAGTATGATATAGGATTGTTGTGTTGTAGCGGGTACCGGAAATCGCGTGTTGTGTTGTAGCGTGTCACTGGATTTGTTGTGTCTTCCTCCTAGGGCAACATAAGCAGTAAACGACCTACGTGATTCAAAAAAGTTAGCCTCGGCCGAGTCGTGGAGGAAATGCGTCTCCTTATATTTCATAGTGAATGCACTCTGCCAGTTTGGCTTCATGTTGGACTTCTCCATGTACCAGGCATGCAATGTATTGCAAACCAAACCAAGCCGGGGTAATTGTGAGTCAGGCACCAACGACACTCCTAGAATGAACTTCCATGGCCCGGGACGCGGCTTAATTTTCTTCGCATGAGCCTTGGAGCCTCGCTTATAATATGTTTTCGGTGGCGTCTCGGCTGGAGCTGATGCAACAGGCTTCACTGGATTTGGAGGTGGAGGTGGAGCCACCAGAGCCGATGTGACAGGTCCAGGGCGATGTACCTCTTGGGCCACTGGATGTGGAGATCGTGGCACGGGCAAGTCGAGCGTGATGTCCCTCTTAGGCCACTGAATGAATGTGTGGACGACATCCCCTAATGTCTGAATCTCTTCGTTTGGGGGCTTCTCAAGAGGGACGGTCTTAAAAATATCATTAATCATGTCCACTTGGACCTTTATGAAACCGGTGTCTACTTGTACACCGTGCACCAGCATCCCTGGCAGCAATGGATACGCCATCTCGCGGCCAGCGTCAACGGGAATAGAGCCAACAAGCCTGACTCTGAGGATGCAAGGCATGGGCTCCTACATAACGACACAAGATGAGTTAAGGCGTCCACCAGAGAGATCTATGCACCATTCTAAAGAGGTACATTACCTGAATGTCATCGATAGGTAAGCGGGCGTCGCTATGTTCAGAAATTGGTGTGGACGAGCAGCTACTGCGACGTTGAGGGGGACTGGGTACCGCAGTAGTAGGGGAGGGTTGCGATTGGTTGCGGACTTGTCTCAGTTCTTCCCTCAATGAATCTATCTCTCCTTGAAGTGAGGCAGTCTGCTCTTGAAGTGAGGCAGATAGTTGTTCCTCAAGTTGAGCATGAAGCTCCTGTTTTATTTGTTCGTTGCGGTACACCTTGGATCTCTTTCTACTCCTATATATCTCGGAGTAATCTGGAAATCCGTGCCTCCAAGATACGTAAACCCCCAAGCCTCGTGTGTGACCTGGGTGCTCCTTGTTTCCCAAGGCCTGTGATAGTAAATCTCTCTCCCTATATTCTTCAAAGGAGCCACGAGAAGATTCGGTAGTCAATGATTGCTACAAGAGGCAATTAATCATGTTATTTTTGAACCCATGAAGTTCAAGAGGTGTTAACAACTATGTAGTTTAACATATTTTACCAGGCGTTGGGACACTTCCTCCTCTGCGGGGTTTTTGAAAGAGACACCCGAAGATGTGGTTGATGACCTCGCTCTTAACCAGTTTCGAGCGCGCTCGTTTGCGATCCCGGCAAATGGCGGGGAGGCCTCCGATTGGATTGCAACCTCGTCCTGCATCCTCCACTGCGGTATTTTACTTGCGTACCCAGCGGTGCCGAGTCTGTGAGGGTGAGTGTTTTGTGACACGAAAGGATACTTCGTGAAGGGCGTGAGATCCTTGGCCACGTAATGCGTCATAAGATTACTCTTAAAATTCTTCCATGCTTTTCCCATTGCGAGGAGCGCTTGCTGTTGCACGAGTCCCTGTACTTCTACTGGGATCTGGAACGAATTTGTAATTTCCTCCCATAGCTGATTTTTGTAATCCTTTGTCAAATTTTTCCAGCTTGCTATGGTGATGGGGACCCGTTGCCTTCCAATTATCCCGTAGGTAGTCCGAAATGATGACGCTGCTTTCGTCGGTTGCAGAGGGACCCCATCCAGAGAGACCACCATGATGGTCATTCGGCCCTCTGGCCTTTTCGATACTCCTCGGCCACGCTTAGTTTTCCCATTCTTGGGAGTGTGAGACCCAGATGACAACGACGAAGACTGTGTGGACGCCATCTCTCTTCTAAGAAAAAGCTAACTGCAGTGAGCTATGGGCCTTCCAAATAGACTTTGTAGCTAATATTATTACTACAAGGTCCCTTGCTTCATTGAACCGGATACACTGGAGTGCGCCACTTGCTTCATGCCCTTTGAAGGCCTTTCAAATAGACTTTGTAGCTAATATTATTACTATAAGGTCCCTAAACAAAGTTCTATGAAGAAAATGACACAAACCAGTATATCAAGTTCATTGAACAGGATACACTGGAGTGCGTCACTTGCTTCATGACCCTTTGATAAAGTTCTAAAGATTGACTAACTGCATTGAACTATGCGCCTTGCAAATAGACCTTGCAAAGGTCTATGTGGCATATATTAAAAATTTAGCAAGCTAACATATGAAGCATATATCATAAAGTACTAATAAAGAATATATCATAAAGCTAACATGTGAAGCATATAACATAAAATACATGTGCAGCATATATCATAAAGCTAACATGTGAAGCATATAATTAACATAAAATACATGTGCAGCATATATCATATAGCTAACATGTGAAACATATAACATACAATACATGTGCAGCATATATCATAAAGTTAACATGTGAAGCATATATCATAAAATAATGTCAAGCATATGGGAAAAGCATGGAAAAGCGTCGAGAGGGACCGGCGGCGGGAGGGAGTGGCGTCGGGAGGGATCGGCGTCAGAGCGGTGTCGAGAGGGAGCAGCGTCGGGAGGCACCGGCGGTGGGAGGGAGTGGCGTTGGGAGGGACTGGTGGTGGGAGGGACCGGCGGCGGGAGGGACCGGCGGCGGGAGGGATCGGCGTCGGGAGGGACCGGCGGTGGCATCGGGAGGGAACGGCGGCAGGAGGGAGCAAAACCTAGCTAGCAGGGGCACTGGAGACTAGAGAGTGCGTGAGTGCGAACTCCACAGACCTAGCTGCGGGTATTTATAGAATTATAGGGAAACTATCACAGACGGTTCTATAAACGAACCGTTTGTGATAGTTATATCACAGACGGTTCTATAAACATAACCGTCTGTGATATGTAATTATCACAGACGGTTATATTTATATAACCGTCTGTGATATCATGTTATCACAGACGGTTTTTTCCGATAAACCGCCTGTGATAGTTGGTTCCTATGTCATTTTACAATTACAATGGAACATAGTTACATTTATGAAAAATGCAAGCATAACCATAAATATAACTATTTCTTAGTTCCTGAGTCATTTTACTATTACAATGGAACATAGTTACATTTATGAAAAACGCAAGCATAACCATAAATATAACTATTTCTTAGTTCCTGAGTCATTTTACAATTACAATGAACATAGTTACATTATTACACTTGGCGATTTCATTTTAAATAAAGCCCTTCACGATGATCGACACACATATAGCTTGCTTCATCGCCTTGTTCTTCCTCTAGCCTGATGCCGTCTTCGAATGGAGGCAAATCATCAAATTGATTGTACTCTTCCTCATCCACAACATTCTCAACTCCGACAATCCTTTTTTTCCCTGAAGAACTACATGACGCTTCTTATTTGCTGGGTCGGTTACATAAAATACTTGAACAACTTGCCTCGCGAGTATGAATGGTTCGTCTTTGTATCCTACACATTCAAGGTCCACAGCAGTGACGCCGTACTTGTCGACCTTTACACCTCGTGGGAGTTGGACCCAACAACACCGAAATAGAGGAATCTTGAAAATTACATAGTCAAGCTCCCAAATCTCCTCTACAAGCCCGTAGAACAAGCTTGGGCCAGCGGTACTGACGTGCGCATCATAGGCATCTATGTGGACACTTGAGTTTTGCACTGTGCTCTTTCTATCCTGATCTGTTGTATAAAATATGTAGCCATTAATGTTGTATCCTTACCATGTCACAATTGTAAATTTTGGCCCTTTTGCCAACCATTGTAGTGTTTCACTTGACGACCTCCTAGTTAATTGCGCCTTCAACCATTCGTTGAACTGACGGTTGTGTTGTCTCATGATCCAAACTTCTGACTGGCCTGCATTCTCTTGATGTAGCATGTCCTTGTGCTCTTCAATATATGGGGTCACTTCAGTCATGTGTTGTAAAACCATGAAATGGGCTTGAGCATACGTATTTTGATCCGGAGTTATTGCTTTCCTTCCGATAGTCCCGATACCATCTAGCCTCCCCTCGTGACGAGATAAAGGTACACCTATCGGCTCGACCTGAGCCATGTAGCCGATGCAGAATTCAATGACATCTTCTGTTGTATAACCTTCGATGATGCTACTCTCCGGTCGAGATCGATTGCGTACATAGGACTTCAGAATTCCCATGTACCTCTCGAAAGGGTACATATGACGTAGAAACATGGGGCCGCATATTTTTATCTCTTTCACAAGGTGGACAATGAGATGGACCATGATATCAAAAAATGATGGAGAGAAATAAATCTCTAGATGACATAGAGTTGTCACCACCTCGGTTTGTAGAGCATCTAGTCCATCGGGATCAATGACCTTTTGAGCAATTGCGTTGAAGAAATAACATAGCCTTATGATTGTCACTCGAACCTTGTTCGGCAAAATACTTCTAATTGCAACAGGTAGCATTTGTGTCATTAGCACATGACAGTCGTGAGACTTCATGCCAATTAATTTCAAATGTTCCATGGAAACAAGTTTCTTCATGCTGGTGGAGTGACCGGATGGAACTTTCACACCATGTAAGGATTGGCACAGTTCAGTTCTCTCGGACTTAGACAGAGTGTAGTAAGCTGGGGGAAGGTACGTCCGGCCTTTATCGGTCTCTATCGGTGCTAACTCGGTCCTGATGTTCATAGCGACCAAGTCACGCCTTGCGTTAACACCATCTTTTGTTTTATCAGGAATGTTTAGTAAGAGACCAATCAAACTATCACATATATTCTTCTCTACGTGCATGACATCGATGCAATTGCGAACTTCTAAGTGCTCCTGATGAGGCAAGTCCCAAAATATTGACCTCTTTTTCCACATGTTCTTCCTCAATTTACGTCCCTTTCCAAGCACAACATTTATATCCTTGACCATATCATACACCTCTTTCCCGCTAAAAGGTCTTGGTACTGAGTCATCCTCTTTTTTCTGTCAAATTGTTTCTTCATCTTGCGGTATCTGTGATACTTTAGAAGGAACCTACGGTGACGCATGTACACAGTTTTGCGCGAGTTGTTCAACCACAAACTCTCGGTATAATCTAAGCAATGTGGACACGCTTTGGCTCCTTTTGTACTCAACCCTGACAGGTTACCAAGGGCAGGAAAATCATTAATGGTGCAGAACAACATGGCGCATAGAGTGAAGTTCTCTCGTTTGTCCGCATCCCATACATGTACCCCTTTGTTCCACAGTATTGCAAGATCTTCCACCAATGGTGCTAGGAACATATTAATATCGTTGCCAGGTTGCTTCGGCCCTTGGATAAGTAGTGACATCAAAATGTACTTCCGCTTCATACACAGCCAAGGAGGAAGGTTGTACATGCACAGAGTCACGGGCCAGGTGCTATGTCGGCTGCTCATGTTACCAAAAGGATTCATTCCATCTGTACTCAACCCAAACCTTATATTTCTCGGTTCCACACTAAAATCTACAAACATCCTATCGATGTTCCTCCACTAGGTAGAATCAGCAACATGTCTTATCATTTCGTTTTTCTTACGCTGCTCCCAGTGCCAACGCATCAATCTTGCATCCTTGCGGTTTGCAAATAAACGCTTCAAATGGGGGATACAGGAAGATACCACAACACCTTAGCAGGAGGTCCTTGCTTCACCTCGATGCCGTTCCCATCATCAGAGTCATTTTTACACTTGTATTGGGATGCTTTGCACACCGGACAAACATGTAAGCTAGCATACTCTTTACGGTACAGGATACAATCATTCAGACATGCATGTATTCTTTATACTTCCATTCCTAATGGACAAAGAGTCTTCTTGGCTTGGTAGGTGGTTCTTGGCAACACATTTCCATTTGGAAGCATGTCCGCTAAGAGACCTAACCATGCCGTGAAACTCTTGTCGGACCAACCATTGCTTGCCTTCAATTTCAGCAGTTCTAGAAATGATGACAACCTCGTGTATTGCGGTTTGCAGCCCGGGAATAAAGGTTTCTCCGAGTCCTCCATCAAGCCCTCGAATTTACCAAATTCTCTCTCACTATAGTTCCCTTCTGCATCACGTAACATCTGATCCAGATTGTCATCCTGCGACCTATCCTCATGATCAAAAGAATAGTCCACAACAGCTGGCATATCGTTGTCTCCCTCGACTATGTCATAACTACCTTCTTGCATACTCTTCTCTTCACCGTGACTGGTCCAACATTTGTACCTTTTTTGAAACCCCTTCGAATCAAGTGAGCTTCGATCTGCGCTGAGTTGCTAAACATCTTGAGATTATCACAATCAATGCATGGACAATACATATATTTCATCCCCTTCTTCAACATATCCAGCTCGGCCGCTCTTGTAAAAGTAGACATGCCATTAATGTACTCTTCACTCACACGGTTCTCAATGTACATCCAGCTTCGGTCCATCTATGCTACACAAGTAACAAATGGGTGTCAAAAATGATTATTAAACCTAGCTATCATCTCTGGCCTTCAATTACAAAAACATGCATGCATATAAGTTAATATTAAAAGTAATTGAGTACTAACCTCTTATCAGATCACTAAGAAGACGGCGATATATTTTCACCCCGAACTCCCTAAAGCCGGCCTTGCTCCACCGATGCAGCGCAATGAATGGATGAAGACAGATCTGGGTCGATATCGAGCAAGTACGCCCATTAATTAATAGCGCAGAATATCACAGACGGTTCCAACCACAAACGGTCTGTGAAACCAATATATCACGGACGGTTCGTGTTAATAACCGTCTGTGAATTATCACAGACGGTTATTAATACTAACCATTTGTGATGTCCACAATATCACAGACGGTTTGTAATAGCAACCGTCTGTGATTTATGCGTATCACAAACGGTTCGTATTAATAACCGTCTGTGATAGTCTTACATTATCACAGACGGTTATTAACACGAACCGTCTGTGACGTCCATAATATCACAGACGGTTCGTAATACCAACCACCTGTGATTGGTGTGTATCACAGACGGTTCCTATATAGAACCGTCTGTGATTTCCCTTCACAGACGGTTCATACCACAAACCGTCTGTGATAGTTCACTCGACAACTTAAAATTTTTCCCTTTTTTCTCTAGCCTCAAGAAATTAAATAATGTACCCATGGCCTTTGAAAACAAGCAAATAGAGACGCAAGCACAACAACACATTCAGATCTATTACAGCTAACGAACCCTTCATGGCACGATGGTCACACTAAACAAGACACACTTACGACACTTACGGTAAGAGTGTGTTGCCTAGTATGCTGCCGTGCCACAACGGAGGCGCTAGCTCACGACAGTAGTCGGCGTTGTGGAGGAACAAGCAAATACAGAGGCAAGCACAACAACACATTCGGATCTATTACAGGATAACAAGCTAACGAACCCTTCATGGCACGGCATTGCGGCTAAACAAGACACACTTACGACACTTACGGCAAGAGTGTGTTGTCCAGCCACCTGCCGTGCCGCGACGGAGGCGCTAGCTCATAGCGGAGGGGAAATGCATGAAGGAAGCTAGCTAGTGGATGAACTCATGCGTGACTAGTACCGCTGGAAAGGTAGATGGGGAGTTATTAATAAGGGCCGAGCCATGGGAGGAACTGCTGACTGCCATTCGATGTGGAGAGAATGGACGGGTGAGATCGAATCCTGGGTATACGCCAATTATTGGTAACATTTGATTATCACAGACGGTTATAAACGCGAACCGTCTGTGATGTCCATAATATCATAGACGGTTAGTAATACTAACCGTCTGTGATTGTGCTTATCACATACGGTTCGTATATAGAACCGTCTGTAATAGCCCTTCACAGACGGTTTATACCACAAACCATCTGTGATAGATCACTCTATACGCAATGTGTTGTTGATAATTTTTTCAATTATTTTGGCTAGCCTCAAGAAATTAAATAATGTCCCATGGTCTTTGAAAACAAGCAAATACAGACGCAAGCACAACAACACATTCAGATCTATTACAGCTAACGAGCCCTTCGTGGCACGACATTGAAGCTAAACAAGACACCCTTACGACACTTACGGCAAAAGTGTGTTGTCTAGCTTCTCGCCGTGCCACAACAGAGGCGCTAGCTCACGAAAGTAGTCGGCATTGTGGAGGAACAAGCAAATACAGAGGCAAGCACAACAACACATTTAGATCTATTACAGGATAACAAGCTAACGAACCCTTCATGGCACGACGGTGACGTTGAACAAGACACACTTATGACACTTACGGCAAGAGTGTGCTGTCCAGCGTCCCGCTGTGCCGTGACGGAGGCGCTAGCTAGCTCACAGCGGAGGGGAGATGCATGCAGGAAGCTAGCTAGTGGATGAACTCATGCGTGACTAGTACCGGTGGAAAGGTAGATGGGGTTATTAATAAGGGGCGAGTCGTTAGAGGAACTACTGCCTGCCATTCGATGTGGAGAGAATGGACGGGTGAGATCGAAATCCTAGGTTTGTCACATCCCAAAATTTGGCTTTTTGAAAAATTTAAATTCAAATTAATTATTTTAAGGTAATTGGATTTTACTTGGCTTTTATTTGCCTTTCTGGATTTTTTTTCTGGAATTTAAAAACTATTTTTAGAGCTTAAAAAGTAATTCAAAATATGAAAATTAAATATCAACAGTAGTTGGAAATAATTTTAGTTAGTCCAAAATATGTCCAGGAGCTTCTGTGAATTTTTCTGGAATTTTTGGAGGTATTTTCATATTTTTCTCGAGGCCTAAATAATTTTCTAGCCTTTTCGAAATTAGAAATCAAATTCGAAAAATAAAAATCTCCCTCTCCCTCCACCGACGCGTGGGCGGCCCAGACCGCCACGTCGCGCTCGGACTGATCCAGCCGCACTTCCTCTCCTCGCTGTCCGGTGGGCCGGCCCGTCGGCGGGCCCGCCTTCCTCCTCCGCGCCCGACGCGTGGACGGCTCGGATGAGCGCGCCCCGCGCCGGCATCGATCCACCGTTCCTCCCACTTAACTCGCCCCCGCGCCCGATCCGCCTCGAGCCACGCGGCTGCCATCTACACCCTCTCCGCATCTCTCGACCCGCGGACCCCGCCCGTCAGTGTCACGCGCCTCCGCTCCCGCTGCCACCCCGCCCAAGACGCCGAGCCGTCGTCTCCCCCGCGGAGACGCCTTCCTTTCTCTCCTCCCCTTTCCTTTCTTGCGCCGGCGACCGATTCCCCCGAGGATCCCTTCCTTCCTTCCTCGGCCCCCTCCGGTTTTGGAAACCCCGGACGCCGCCGCGACCAAATTCCCAATCCCGCGCCTCCCTTCCTTCTGGCCTCCCCTCTTTCCTTTCCTCCCCCAAACCTTCCTTTTCCGGCCGACCACCCCGGCGAGCAATTGCCGCGCCTGCTCCCCCTCACCCTATAAATGCCCCCATCGGCTTCGCCTTCTCCCGCACCGCATCCCAGCGCACTCCACCGCAGCTCCCGAGCCCTCTAGAGCCCGATCACCGTGCCACTCCTCCCCTCGAGCTCCGCCCAACTCCGGCGAGCTTTCCTCGCCGCCTCGGTCATCCCCGGAGCCCGTCGTCGCCTCCCCGAGCTTCCTCACGCCCGGACGGTCCTCCCGACCCCTCGGCCGCCGCCCCTTCCCGTCACCGGAGCGCCGTCGCATCGGAGCTCCCGAGCCGTCGTCGCCGCCACCTCGTCGCCGGCGTCTCTCGTTCGTCCCCAAGCCGCGCCACCCTTCCAACCAACCCCTCCGCGCCGGGATTACATTCTACGCGTCACCCGAGCACCTCGGCCTCCCCGCCGCCCGCGCGCCGCCTCCGATCATCCTCGCCGACGCCGAAGGTACCCCTCAAGAGGGTTACCTACCCTTATTGGGTAGGCAACGCCTCCCCGCTCCCCTAGCTAGCAGCGCTCACTCGTAACTCCCTCGGCGCGCGTTCGAGCCTCCGGCTCCGCGCGCGGAGGTTGAGTTTTTCGTTTAATTTCGGGTGACAAGTGGGTCCCACTCGTCGCCGCCGCCGCCTGCGGCTGCCATCGCGCTGGGTCCCACCCTCTGTCTTTGGACTCGACAAGTGGGCGAAGACGATGGGTCCCACGTGTCGAGGTCGACTCGTTGGGCTCATCGTCGATGGGTCCCACATGTCGATGACCGCCGATGGTTCTGTTCGATGGGCCCCACCTGTCGTCTCTCAGAATTAAAATAAAAGATTAAAATTTAATTCTCCACTGGGTCCCACCTGTCAGAAATTTCCGAATTTCTCGATTTATTCAAATCTGAGATTTTCAAATGAGCATAACTTTCTCATTTTAACTCCAATTCCAGCCATTCAAATTTCTAAATTCATCTAAAATCATAATCTACCCAATTATGGCCTCTGTTGAATTTTTGGATTTTATTTGAATTTTCTTTTGTATTTATTTGTTTTGTTGCTTCGTCTTTCCTCGCGTAGATTCCAACATTGTCGTGATCCTCTTCACAGCAGCAAGAAGACCAGAAACCCTGCAAGAAGGCAAGTCTCCTTTGATCATCTTGAGCCTATGCTTTGAAATGTTTTAAAGTATTTTAAATGTTATGCATTGCTATTTACATAAAATGATAATTCAATCTTAAGGTAGTAGTTAATCCAACCTTGTTATGCCCGCCATTGGAATTGATTGTCATGTACCCTTGTCACCATAGAATTTCCCTTGTCTCATTAAGGAGAATATTATAATTACTTGTTGATGTTAGTATGGTAGGATAATGCTTAGTCATGCTATCTAATAACTTTGAAAAATCTTGAAAATGGGAAACTATGATTTATTAAATCCTTGTGTTTGAAAGTGAAGTGGCAATTGGAGTTGTCACTGTGATTTTAAAATAAAATAAAAATGTGAAAGTTGGTTTAGATTAGGGTGGATGGCTGTTTGGGTTAGTGCAGTAAGCACGAGAACTTGTTAAGTGTATGTTCCACCCTAGTCAATTAAGGACCGACGCTTGTGTTTGTCCAAACTGAGCATTAACCGTACAACCACGAGTCTATATGGGTACGACCTAGCTAACTAACCTATGAATGTGTAGTTTAGATATCACCAGTGGTGTATTGAGTGCCAGGGCGTACTGGTTACTCATAGTGAGGGACAGGGTTACTGTACTCATATGGCGCAAGAGGGGGCTTCAGATTGGCGGATTTAACCCTTCTGCGGTGAAACCTCGTGGGTGGTCTCTAGCTATACTTGGAGTAGGTGAAAGGCTTTGTGATATTTTATCTGGGTCTCATGCCAAAGGAAGCATGTTGACTATTAAGATAATTTATCTCTTGTGGGTAAAGTTGTACAACCTCTGCAGAGTGTAAAACTATTCGAATAGCCGTGCCCACGGTCAAGGGCGGGCAAGGAATGCATTCACATGGTAGATTTTGGGTTTTGTTTTAAAATCAAAAGTTTTGTATTCCGAGGGTGGAGGGAACTCTCGGAAGGGAATCCTGGCGGATGGAGCCAGAGAGGGTGGATGGAACCCGAAGTTTAAAATTTGACCAATGGTAATTGGTTAGCTAGTGTTGGTAGTTGGAACCTTCACTAGAAAGTTAATTCTGTTAAAACATTTACTTCATTAAAAGTGATGCCTTCGAAAATAATTAGTAGTAATGAAGATTTTAAATATTGCTTTGTGCAAAAGAACCATATGGCCTGCCTTTGTTAAGCCTTGCATCTATGCATTTTTCCCAAGACTTGCGGAGTACTTTATGTACTCACATGCTACACTTAAAAATAAAATCTCAGAGGAAGTTGAAGCTCAAGAAGGTGACTACGACTACTGCTTCGCTTGTGGCTGTGATGGATTCTTCCCGGAGGACTAGGTCGCGCTTCCCCAGTCAATTGCCTGTGGCGAATTGATGGGTCGTCCTCGAGTTTTATTTGCTTCCGCTGTGTTTGATTGTGCGAGGTCTTAAACCTCCTTGTAATAATGAGACCAGTGGTCGATACTCTTATTTATTGTAATAAATCGTTGATGGTGATGTTTTCCATTCTGTTTGATTGTGTGCACTAGCTTTGATCTGGGACTAGTGCTGTAATACACAGAGGGTCCGGGTTCGGAAATCCGGGGTCCCGACACCTAGGTATCGCCAATTATCGGTGACATGTAATCATCACAGACAGTTATTAACACAAACCGTCAGTGATGGCATAATATCACAGAAGGTTTGTAATACCAACCGTCTGTGATAGATCAGAGACGGTTTGGAATACGAACCGTTTGTGATAAATCAGAGACGGTTTGGAATACAAACCGTCTGTGATATTAATATCAGAGACGGTTTGGAATATGAACCGTCTATGTTAATGCTTAAATATGCGTGCCCTAATCCTGCTCTTCTACACACTGTACGTCCTCTCCTCATTTTCTTCATCACCACATTTCTAAATAATGACATCTAAAATGCTTTTGATCTCCTTCCTCTCATCTATCCATCATGAATTGTTCGGAGGCAACCTTACACAGGCGGCCAACAATTTACGTCTGGAGCAGATCCTCCGCTCACGCCCTGCTCTCCTTCCTCGACTCGCTTCCATCCGTCAGCTGGACCTCATCATCCGCTGTCGATAGAGGTGTCTCGTCGCCGCTCAGGATAGGGAAACCGCCCTCAGCCTCGTTCTTCTCTACAATGTGCGCAAAACGGAGGAAGATCATGCGACAGTGCAGACACACATGGATAACATTACCGATCAAGCAGAATCGGCCGATTCTGAGGAAGCTTATCATGGCATCCTATTTGAGATTATGGAACATGCTAATGATTTGTCCAGGCTTGAGGAGGAAGTGGAGAGGGCAAGGACAATCTTGACAGCATTCGAGAACACAGCGGCTGATCCTGCAACTCCAAAAGTCGACGAAGAAGCATATGAAGCCCAGAAGATTCAAATCTGGGAATCCCTTTTTTTTGCACTTTTGTAATAAAATTGCCTTGAATTTGACTCGTCTCGTTTCGCTTAGCTTAGTTCATACGACAACGATGCATCGGAGTTTTCCACAGACGGTTCGTATTAATAACCGTCTGTGAAACTATCACAGATGGTTGCCAGTATAAACCGTCTGTGACAGTTTAATCACAGACGGTTCCATATGAACCATCTGTGATGTAGCCGTCCAGTATAGCCTCTTTTGTAGTAGTGTTTCTTCCATGTCAAAACTAGTCTTCAAATCCAATAGACTCTAATCTTAAACAATCAAAACTCTTAAGGCTACAAACAATTTTACGGGTTCTCAATGAAGCTGTTTCCAGCAGGACATCAACAATAAAGGTAAAAGCAGATTCTCCTGATCCGAGAGATCTCAATTTTACTAAAAATTGAGCAATAGCTTCAGCTTTTTTAGGATCCACTATTTCACTTTCTGCAGGACCAAAAGATGATTAGTGTATCACTAGGTGGCACTATTCAAATTCCAAGGGTAAGTATACAAGATCCAAGATTCACCTTTCTTTCACCTTGAAGTGCCTGCAACTCATCCAGAGCTCGTGTAATAATCCCTTCCTTCCACCTAATTTTGGGCCAAAATACTTAGCAAAACTGGAAATAAAAGAAAACAATTTGGAAAGGAACCATTCCCCCATAATTTATATACAGAAAGAAACAAAGCATACTGTTGAAATGCATTATCAAGTGCAGAGATCAACATACCTTGATAGTTGCTGAAACAGTCAATCAGATTTTCACAACCTGACGGCTTAGGAGACAGGAGCTAGAGGACTGAGCCGAGGAGGAAGTCAGGACTGAGGCATTGAGGTGGCAACCAATGAGATGGGGACGGTAGCTAGCTAGGCTTCGGCACTTCAGCGGGCGGTGGCGGAGGAGACCAGGAGAGAGACTGCGCCACTCTGGGTCTGCGGGCTACGGCTAAAACCTAAAATGATGCGTGCGCCATGCAGTGCCCTCATGCCTTGTTGCTTTGGCCACAATTGGGCCTAGGCTGGTTTCACCCTTTCTTGGGCTGAGTTACCAGGGGCTAGGGTCACTCGGTTAGATCTATTAGGTTCACCTATAAGATACATATAAGCTCCTTCTTGCACTAGTGCACTGCATTGGTGTCATTGGATCCCAACGCTACTACTTTGGATCTGCCCCCTAGAGGTGGTCCAATCTTACGATGACAATCGACAAACGAAGATAACAATGCAATATGAAATTATAGCAACCTTACATCTAGTACAAGATCTTGGCAATAGCAATTGAATCACAACCTTCATAAGGAAATCAATCCACACAGCCGGCATATAGTTGGAGCATGAATTGATTGATCATGTCCAATCAATTCTACCCATTCTCTCAAGAATCAGCAAAAACAATGTTTATCAAGAACTAGGAACTAAGCAAACTCACCATGATCAAAAGATCAATTTTCTGTATAAAACATAAAATAATTTCTTTCCCCTATTGCATAGAGCACACCCCTTGGCTGCCCCTTGGCTTTATAGTCTTCCTAAGACAACTAACAAGACTTATAGTCCAATACGAACATATACATTTTTGGCCATCACTTTTTTTTGGATATAGCAGTTAATTCGTGTAGTTTCTCAGGTTGGGGTCTCATCCATTGTGTCGGCCTTAGAATAACCTTTCCGACTATGGGGACCGATGAGCAAGCTACAAGCTTGAGAGAAGCAATGACGCCCAAGAAAGTAGCGATGGCATCTACACGAAAGAGAAGCATGGAGGCGGTGGCCGCTGAGGCCAGCACGTAGGGGCTGGTGGTCGAGGGCCCACCACCTCCATGGTAGCGACACCCTAGGGTCGTAGGCGGCGAGTGGCTAGCACCGGCACAAGGAGCTAGCTTCGACACCAACACTAGTGCAACCATCGACCTCGATGCCCATGCTGGCATGTCATCGACCACGATGCCCGCGCTGGCACATCTACCGACCACGATGTTCATGTCGGCATGACCGTCAACCTCGAAACCTGCACTGGCACGTCCACCGACGTCGACACTTGTGCCAGCGTGTCCGCCGACTTTGACACTCATGCCGATACATCGAGAGACCCTAGAGCCTTTGTTGGCACGTCCGTCGACCATGATGTCCACGCTGGCACGTTTGCCAACCACGATGCCCTCACTGGCACAGCTGTCGACCCTGACACTGGCGCCGGCATGTCTGCTAACCTTGACACCTACGCCGGCGTGTCCGCTGACTTCAACGTTTGCGCTGGTACATCGAGTGACCCTGGAGCCCATGCCGAGACGACCGTTGACTTCAACGCGCATGCCGAACCCGTCGCTAACTGCCATGTCTACCGCACCAACGTGTTTAGCGATTCTAGCGCTTAAGCCATCATCGCCAACAACCTCACCTCACAGGCCTCCGTGCCAGTAGACCCTGCCACTTAGGCAGCAGAAGGCACTCTAATGGTGGCCGTTGGAACACTGCAGCGCAAACTAGCAGACCTCCAAAGCACAATGCGAGAGATGCAAGAGGCTCGAAGCCAACAAGCACCCACAATGATGGTCGAGGAGGTCACCGCCGAAAGGGCGACAACAGTAAGGTCCCTACCGATGCATGGACCCAGAGTCTTCTGTGTCTGCCAGCCTGCAAGAGTCCACATGGCCGAAAGATTCAAAATGCCCACCATCGAAATGTACAAGGGCGATACAGAGCCCAGGGAGTTCGTACGCATCTATGAGATGGCTATTAAAGTGGCCGAAGGTGATGAATCAATGAAGGCAAAGGGATTATCGCTCGCCCTTTAAGGGATAACACTCTCCTAGTTCTTCACCATCACACAAAACTCATATACACGTGGGAGCAGATCCAGGACTGTATGTACAATAACTTCCAAGGAAACTACATTTAGTGGGTGGATGTAGACCAGCTCTTCGCCATGAGGTAAAAACCTTCGAAAAAGCTCTGGGAGTACTTCCAGTGCTTCTCCGAGGTCCATTGCCAAGTCAAGGATGTAAACAAGACCACCATCATCAATGCAAAAGTGTGAGGTCTTCGCCTGGGGCCATTGGCCAAATACAATGCGTGTAAGCCTATAAAGTTAGTCAATAAACTCTTCGACAAGATGGGGCAATATGCAAGAGTGGAAGAGGATGCGAAGCAGTGTCAAGGAGATGCCTCCAAGTCAAAATGCATGCCCAACCCTTCAAAGGATGGCTCCAGTTGCAATCAGTGGAAGAATCAGCGACACAAATACATCCTCGACATTAAGGGCGGGAGCGATAGCAATAACACCTTGACTTGCCAGGTACGTGGCCGTGGACAAGGCCATGGCCATGAAGATGGTGGGGAGGGGGGGGGGGAAGGGGCGGATAGGGCCGCTGTAGGATCGAAGAGGCTGACTAGAGGGGGGGGGTGAATAGTCATTTTTAAAATTCTCTCTTTTAAAATCTATTTGAGCTATTTGGCTAAACACAAGTATAATGTGGAAGCTCAACTCAAATTGGTTAGTACAAATAAAGCCTAAATAAACTAGTTCACCTAAGAGCACCGACGATATGACTATGTCAAGGTTTGCAAATCTAGAAAGACAAGTAATCAATTTAATTCTACGAATGTAAATTGCTTGGATGTAAATCGAGCACAAGACAACAAAACACAAATGACATAGTCTCTTTTTACTGTGGTGATCGGAGGCTTGCTGGTCTCCCTAGTCCACGTTGAGGTTAGCCCAAATGAATTGGACCGGCTCCACGAATTAAGCCGAAACACCTCAATCCACTAGTGGTAGCTCTTTCCCGCTTTGGGTAGGTGAGTTCCAACCTTCACACTTAGCCGGGTCTTCTCACAACCTTCTTTGAGAAGATCACCGTGCACGATGCCTCCAACACCGTCTAGGAGTTGACAAACTCCAAGAGTAATAAGTCAAGCCCCTTGCTTGACCCTCACCACATGTAACAAATGCACAAGCTCAAGTGGATATAAAATCCACCTCTAGATGCAACACATGCAACTAGAGACCTCTCTCCTTGCTCACAAGGTGCAACACATGCACATTTGAGAGGAGAGGCTCACACTAGCTCAAGAGAGTGATATGGAGTTCCCAAAATTATATCCCAACTTGCCACAAGGGAGTATTTATAGCCCACACCTCGAAACTAGCTATTGCAGTAAAAAAATAGGTTTTTCGGAAGTATCGCCGTTATAGGAGCGGTACTTCCGCTTCCCATCATAACGGCTAGAAAAATAGCTATTATTCAGTCATTTGCGGAACTACCATAGTTATAAAAGCAGTACTTCCATTTTTTTGGAACTACCGTAGTTATATGGGCGGTACTTCCGTTTTTGGTTTTTCAGGACAGACGACACTCAGAAAAACGGTTATAACTTTTGTCTCCGATGTCAAAATTGAGTGATCTTGGACTCTATGGAAAGCTTATTTAGAGGGCTACACAACCCATCTATTTTCATGATATCAAACACAATAGATCAATACAGAAATCATAAGACATCCAAAGAGTCACTACCATGGTCTAATGTCAATGAAAATAACAACAAACAATCTTAGACCATGCCAAGGGATAATGCATGATCTCCAACTTTTGCAAAACACATTTACAAATTTAGATCATGCTACTAGGACTAGATACATGGACTTCAACCTTTTGCAAAACACATTTGCAAAGTATAGTCACATGTTACAAGGATTAGATGCATGAGCCTCAACTATTTGCGAAACACATGCGCAAATAATGGCATCATGCCACAGAGAGTTAGAGCAAGCGAGATTGAGCTATCAATACATGATGAGATTCAAGCTACTAAACAAGACCGCTCTTAATAGTACGACAAGCCTATACTAGCAATCTGGTCTTCCAACCAAACACTAAGACCGGTAAAAGACTAGGAATACATCCTTAGCCCTAGCTACTTACACCTTTGCCTTGAGCATCCTCTTGAAGTTTGACGACGTACATCTTCTCTTCAAGTTCGGGTCATTGTCTTCTCTTGACTTGATGATCAACTCATGACCATCTTCCTTATGATCAACTCATGAACATTTTCTATTCGAAATCTTGATGTGCATCAACATAGGATGCATCCTCTTCTTGATGACGTTCAACTCATGAAGTCATCTAAAGTCGTCATCATCATGGAACCTAACCTATTCATCTAACTCATGGAAAATGTTAGTCCCACAAATCGATTGTCATTAATTATCAAAACTCACCATTAACTCATGATGGAGAGACTAGATTCTCAATCTTTCCCTTTTGGTAATTGATGACAATCTCAACAAACAATGAGATAACAAATTGAATATAAAATCATTTGAATTCAAAGTGTGGTACTACCGCCATCTAAGGTCCGGTAGTTCCGCTCCCCGATAGTTCCGATTTTTGACGCGATACTTCTGTTTGATCCAAGGCCGAGAGTTGGTGCTCTCTGGAAAAAAAGGTTCCGCCCCATAAATTCAGAACTTCCGGGGTCCGGTAGTACCGCTCAGGAGTTGCGGTCATACCGCGTTGTGGTAGTTCCGCCATTATAACTCCGATACTACCGTTTTCTTCTGACAATGCATAGTTGACTTGAGAATTTAAATTCAAATACATACATGACCTTTGTCTTGAGCTATGTTGATCCACTTATCAACCTTAGCATGCATCTTTGAGTCGTCGGACAAAATCCGGGACTAAACCTTTCAAACACTTGATAATCATGTTAGTTCCATACACAGATAATTGAGTATAAAGCAATATGAGTCAATGTGAGTATATATAGACTACACTAGTTTTATATACTCAAAGGATATGTTTCAAAGTAGAGATCCCAATATATGTACAAAAGAAAACATGGATCAATACTGGTGAAACAACAAAATATTGAGTGAACTCCCTCAAGTTTTACTTAATTTTTCTAGAGGGATACTATTCTATCATGTTAAAATCACCCAAGATAATAATAACATGAATAATAGCATAACAAGAACATAAAAACATTCACAGTTAAATCATATTAAACTGTAAGATAATATGGCCCTTAGCACAGCAATCTCCATCACCACGCTTCCTATCCACCAAGCCATCAATGCTTGAGTTCACAACATCTACCTACTTAGCTATTACTCCAAATAGCTAACAATGAATTGCATATGAAAATCAAGCATTACAAGTCGATATGTAGGTCGTTATACAATAATATGTAGCTCATAACTATAAATCAACATGACACATAGGCTATGAAAAACTCATATATACATCACATACACAATGGCCCATACTATTCACACAACCCTGCAAAAATGAGTTATATGCAGAAACCAATTCTATTGCATGATATGAACACATAACACCTATAATGCATGGTATGATTACCTAGCGCAGCAGTCTTGCTAGCCGGTTATCGGGTGGGGATCGAAGGTGTAGCCAATTTCAAACCAATCTGATTGACCCGATTTTTCACTGATCAATCATATTGATCGGTGCAGGGGGTTTCTAGAAAGAACAGCAACTCAGTGCTATCAATTCATACCTCCATCGAACCCATCTACTACCGCTAAAATCGATTAATCTTATCAACTAGTGCCTAAACCAATCTAATAACATGAACCGATCTAAGCTATCATATCAGACCAGTAAGAGATCTAATCTACTACCACCACATATCAACTATATACGGCCAATTCAGACTTTGATACCACTAGACATGCAAGTAAGAGATCATGAATCATTACCACTAGACACTCAGTGTAGTGGAAGTAGAGTTGAAGCAGCCGATTCAACGAAGAGTGTGTCAGTGTAGTGGTATTAGTCGATTGTTCATTGGCAACTGTCTCCTCACGATCGTCTCGATCAGTGCCGCAGTCGCAGTAGTGCCTCTACCGAGATCCACACATTTAGGGATGGAATACCGTGCATCGGTGTGCTAGCACTAGTGCGCATGGTAGGGGTTATGAGAGGTGGTGGTTAGGGTTTAAATAGTTGTGTTTCGGTATGCCTCCTTCAGCCTTGCACCTCTCCTTATATAGCTTCCAATTGGATCCTTATCCGATACGAGTAGAGATCATATCCCACTCAGAGACTATTATTTGAACCCTTATCGTTCTAGCCCATTAAGTGTGTGACCCTATAGATTCATGTATATTTGGCTATAGGCTGAAAAACTCCTTTTCTATCCATAAGTCAAAAGCGGTCTCTAGCAAAACATAACGACTCCCAAACATACATAAAGATCATATCGAATGAATTTATATAGTGCTTATGTACTAATTTGTTTGCCTCATAATACCAGATCGAACCCAAGGCGAGAAGCGTGCCATCATATGATAGCTCGATCATTCACTCAAACCTTAGTGGATTACTCAGTTATGATTGACTCCTCAACCAAATTCGGTATGGCCATGCTCTTCCTTAATCCAACCACATCGAGGGGCTTAGAGATATCTTTCTTTTTATTTATATAGGAGGGGCAAATTCCATCTTAATCACTCATATTCCTCTGCATGTTTCATAGTAAACCCGAAAGATACCTTTATGACCACTCAGTCATGGAGTAATATTTGGTAACCCCTAAGTAAACCATTACATATGTTGGAAACAATGACGATCTCAGGTCTAAGAATGCTACATACACTATGTATAAGACTAACTGATAATACTTAAGAATATAATATTTCCCGTAGTGTCTCACGGTGGGTCAATCCAACATTATGTTCTCTAACATGTGTCCACATTATTGATTTGATATCCTATATCCATGACCCGTAAAATATGATTATCAGCCAATACATGTACTGATCTATAAATCATAATTATCCGACATAATAATATAAGATCAGGGATAATTTAGAATAACATCAAAACAGGAATAAAAAGTTCCACGAATAATTCACATATTTGTTGATTAATACGAAAGACATTTATTCAAGGGATAAAATAACATATTATTCAAAAGATCATAAACATAGAAGTGATACAATCATCCCTATGATTGCCTCTAGGGCATATCACTAACAGAACGTTCCTAATATAGATTAAGATTATATGCTCAAGAGAACCTGATCAATTCCCAGTGAGACGTGTCATCATAAAAATATTCAAGCCAATGGATCTGACTGAGGGCATATCATGGTCATCAATGTTAATTTGCTTGAGAATAAAATGCCCAAAAATCTGGTTGTCGATGTGCCGCATCTTCATACAAATTTCAGCGATTGAATATGATTCGAGAACAACTCACAGCCATGAATGCATGTAATATGTGCTTTCCCTTGGTGTATCACTAGTTCGCGATGGTACTACAAAATGAAGAAACTATCCTGGGCTTGTTGCCTGGTCCAGCCCTAATCTGGCGGGCTTGGCCCTCTCTGGTCTTTAGCTTAGGCCGAGTAGTTAATTCGGACAATAAGGCCCGACTCCGTAACCAACCTGTGCAACTCATTGGATTGGGCCACAGCTTTACAAGTGCTAAAGTAACTGCATGCTGGGTTTGGAGGTTGGATTTTTTTTTTAATATGGCCATGGCCACAAGTGTGATCTAAGGACATGTTTGAAACACATGAATTTCATAGAAATTTCATCGGAAGTAGTTTAATTCCCATAAGAATTGAAATTTTCCCACGTTCGAAATATTCCTAAATGGTAATTTACAAAATGACGTTTCAATTTGTTTTAGTAAACTACATAAAACCTATGTACTAGTGCACAGCATGAAAAACATTGTTATATTAACAAGTGCACAGAACAGCATGAATATTGATAAGTGGCATATAACTTCGGGTATTATGGCCTAAATTGCACAATGTTACTGGTGATTCGAATGGAAGCCACGGTCCTGGTGGCATTGTTTTGGCTTGCAGCAAGCGGCGATGACAATAGCGGCTGGAGATGGCACGGCTGTGGCCACTGGCGGGGAGATCTTGCCTTTTATTCCAATCATCTACGGTTTTTTTGCAATGTTTACATCAAAATACATATAGTTATGAGACACTTACCAATATAACTAGGTTTCCCTTTCTTACAACATGTAACACAATACGTAGAGGTTTCCGCTCCCTGCAACTTGTACCATGGGAAAATAATAATAATATGGCACTCTTAATTTGGCATTTCAAGATATGCCACTGCTCCCAAAATAATCAATAATATGTCACTCCTTGGTTGAGATTCTTCAGATTTTGCCACTTTTGCATTATGTTTGGAATTAATCCCCCTTTCTCTTTCTAGCCCTAAGCAAAAGGTCGAAAATTCCCCAGGCCTTCCCTCTTGGTTTGTCCCCTTCCTGCCACCTGGCTGCTGCCCTCCGGCACTAGCGTCAACCCGTACCCGCCCTTCACCCCGTGGCTGCCCACCCCACCGCGCAACTGCCGGAGCAGTTTGGCGCCAAGCCTAGGGCAGGCTTCGATCACGGGTTCTTGAGCCATGCACTGCCGGTTGCCTGGGATGCTATTGTTTGCGGATGTGTTTTACAAATAATTAAAGCTCATACATTTACTCTTTGTAGAATGAGACTATAGTTTGCAAATGGTTAATGTCCTTGCACCTACTAGTTATGGCATGATGCTAAAGTTTACAAATGGTTAAAGTTTATGTATTTTCACTTGGTATGGTCTAAGGTTTTTTGTTGCACCTAGCGGAGGTTTGGGGCAAAGATTCAAATGAATGTTTCATACCTCTGTAGACTTGTGCATTACTCACCTAAAGCCTTGAGTACAAACAAATTGGATTGGTTATAAAAAATCTAGTTGAATTCCAATTTTCAGCATAAGGCAGACATATTTGGGGTACTCTAGTGTAACATCCCAAAAATTTGCTTTCCTTCAAAATTTAATTTCAAATTAATTATTCAAAAGTTTTGGGATTTTATTTGGATTATTTGTAGTACTGGAAGAAAATATCAAAAATTTCAGAGCCAGCCGTCATCACCTTCCTCTCCTTTCTTCTTCCTCCGCCATCCGCCATTGATGCCCTCCGAGCCCTAAATGGGTCTGTTGTGGTTACAAACCAAACAGAGAGAAAGAGTATGGTAGTAGAGACTTAGGTGAGCAAGTGCTTAGGGTTTTCCCTGTGGCCTGTGTTGTATATATATATCCACATGGGGAGTGCTGTTACAATTATACCCTTACACTCAAGCATCCCATTCATGGGCGTTTACGCCATTACACATGTCCCATTTTGGGCCTTAACACCCTCTAGCAGGCCGGCTGGGCTTAGGTGGGGGCCACCCCTACAACAGGAGCCTCTCATGGTGACGGGCTTCATGGGCCGAAGCCATGTTGTCGAGCCATTTGGCCCCCTCCGTCCCTGCGGCCTGTGAACTTCTGAATTGTTCGGTGGGTTAACTGCTTGGTATAACCTTTGCTTCTCCGCGAGGGTACGTCGTTGGGCGAGTTGCCAAGGTCATCTTTACCCTCAGGGCCCCTCGGTAGCGAGGCCGAAGTTGAAGCCGCAGCGGAGACATGTGCTTGTCGCGGAGTTGAAGGCGCTGGCGGAGTTGAAGGTGTCGGCGGAGCCGCCTGGGCGAGACGGGAGCGATCGAAGTCAGGCATCTTTGGCGGGCCTACCGACGAAGTCCAAGACGTGGCCCCGACCTGGTTGCCCGGGCCACCCTTGGCTGTATGTTCCTTGGGTGGCGAAGTCGAAGTCAGAGCGGAGACGGTCCTTGCAACCCGGAGTCCTCTGGGTGTGGGTTGACTGAGGGGCTCCGCTTGGTCTGATGATGTTGGGCGGCTTCGCGGTCCTGTAGTGCGCCTTGATGGCAGCGAGAATCGCGCCGACCCCTGGATTGACAGGAACAAGCTGCTGCCGCCGTACGCGTTGTCCCAACGGGAGGGTACACGCGATGGGCCACGATTGGCGCGTCGTGGGTTGTCAGCAGTCGCACGACCGCGGCCACCTGCCCCTTTCCAAGAGGGGTGGGACGCGTGGCGGGATGCTACCAGTGCGTCATGCGTTGTTGGCTCGCCGGCAGCCGCATTCCTTGGTCACAGGGATCCGAACCGCAGGGCACCCGCTGGTTGCATTCTCGTCGATTGGAATGCCGCCGGTTACGCTTTCCTTCGGTTCAGGGCACAACAGGTATATACGCGTCGTCTTCCTGCGTCGTCTTGCATAGCGCTGTGGCCGGTTACGGTTGAAATGACCGTAGTCTCGAAGATAGGCTTCCTCTGTTCGTCTGCATTCTTTGAAAGGGCTGTTCTGTGGCATGGTTAGCACTGATGGACGCGATCATAGAATGTTGTGAACAGAAGGATGCCTATCTTTGAGTTTCAGAGGAACTTATCTTTGACCCGGTGATCGCGCCGTTTTGCCGCACGCGGTTACCTTCTCACAAGTAGGCTAGTATCAGTGAGCGTTGACGAACAAGAGGCGGCCTATTTCTGAGAACACGTCCAAGCTTGTTGCGGATCGGCAACCGAGCTCCCCGGTTATGGGGGGCGCGGGGGATTTGTTGCCCGAACCTTGAGGCATTAACTAAATCTTAACACTAGCTTTTAAACCTAGTAATATTGAGCATAATTGTATATATAGCAAGCTGGGATCCGTATAAATAGACCCTAAGTCAAGGTAAACTTAGCCTAGTAATAAAAGGAGGTACATAAAATATCATACACAAAAATGCTATGAACATAGCCCATAAGATTAACTCTGTAAGCTAAAATTTGCAAACATTACTTATATACACATATATCATATGCCCTGAACATTAGCACTCAACAAAATACATCAATACATAGGTTCAACCTAGCTCATGGGACTTCCTTAATTAATACTGACGCGGCCGCAAGTGTTGATCAGCAGGTGCTGCTAACCTACGGGACGGAGCGCCTTGGAGATGCGCTGGAGGTGTCGGGAGTAAGAGTGAGTATCTGACCTTGTAATGATATGTGGCCTTTTAGAAGTTTGCTGACCACTTCATCGTACAGACCCTCGTCCTGGCCCAGGTGTTGCAGGCAGCTCATGCTCGCGAGCTGGGGGCGCTAGAGGACCGGTTGTGGGCCGCCGAAGAGGCTTGCGCGTAGCCGAGGGGACGCACTCCGCCAAGGACGACCGCATCCGCCGCTTAAAAGCAGAGTGCACGGAGACGATGTCGTAGATTGCGCGAAGGCCTTCAACGAGCTCAAGGAGCACCTGGCCAGCCTCCCCACTCTGGTCGCCCGGCACTGAGGCTCCTCTCCGCTCTATCTAGCGCGTCCACCACGCGGTCGCGCCGTCCTCGTCTTAGAGGAAGGCGCCATACAGCGGCCCGTATACTTTGTCTCTGAAGCCCTCCAAGGCGCCAAGACAAGATACACGGAGCTTGAGAAGCTCGCCTACGCGCTGGTCGTGGCCTCCAGGAAGCTTCGGCATTATTTTCTGGCCCACCCGATCACAGTGCCTTCCTCATTCCCCTTGGCGAAGATGTTGCACAATAAGGAGTCCACAGGGCGCATCGACAAATGGGCTGTCGAGCTCGCTCCCTTCTCCTTGACGTATGCTTCACGAACGGCAATCAAATCCCAAGTCCTTGCGGATTTCCTCGCCGAATGGACCCCGCTGGCCCAGCCCGTCCAGACGCACAATGACCCCGTCTGGACACTCACCATTGACGGAGCTTACGGCGTCGCGGGCGCGGGCGTAGGTGCAGTGATCGTCACGCTCGAAGGACAGCGTCTGCTATACTCGGCGCGCCTGGCCTTCCCCGCCACCAACAACACGGCTGAATACGAGGCGCTGCTCTTTGGCCTGGTGAAGCTCAAGGCAGTCGACGCGAGACGGGTGCTAGTCCGCACGGACTCGCGCTTGGTGGCTGGTCATGTGGACAAGTCATATCAAGCCAAAGACCCTGAGTTGGCCAAGTACCTTGCAGCTGTGAGGGCGAGGGAGAGGCACTTTTTGGGCGTCACCGTCAAGGCCATCCCAGCGCGAGAACGAGCGCAGCGCGCCGCCGAGGCGGCCAGCCAGTGTTGCCCCGATGGGGCGTTTCACGAGATATTAGCGCAGGCCGCCATCGCGCAGGACAATCGGGACGCGGCACTTGTCCACCACATTGACCGCCGGTGATTGGCGGAGCCCATCTGTAATTTCTTGCAAGGCATCGCGAGCCGGAGGACCCGCCGAAGCCGACGCGTTTGCAAAGACCGCGCAAGGTCCTTCAGTGTGTTCGGGATACTCTACAAGAAAGGGGTTTGCGCACCGCTCCTGCGCTGCCTCTCGATGGAGGGGGGGGGGGAAAGGAGCTCCTCGCGGAGATCCACGCGGGTGCGTGCGGCTCCCACCTGGCACCGAGGTCACTAGTCGGCAAGGCGTCGTGCAAGGCTTCATCGCCAACCGCCGTCACCGACGCCCAAGACCTCGTCCGTCGGTGCCAAGGGTGCCAGTGGATGGCGCGCATCATCCGCAGGCCCCCGACGAGCCTCAACCCCATCCCTCCGGTGTGGCCACTGGCGCGCTGGGGCGTCGACATAGTAGGACCGCTTGCCCAAGTGCCAGGGGACCTCCGGTTCGTGGTAGTCGCGCTGGAGTATTTCTCCAGATGGCCGGAAGCGGTCGCCCTGGCTAAAGTAACTTCTGTGGCCATACAGCGCTTCCTCTGGCAAAACATCATATGTCGCTGCGGCGTGCCCCGGGAGCTCACGGTTGACAACGACCTGCAGTTCGACGCCACCCTCTTCAAAGACTATTGTGACAGCATGGGCATCACCCTCCGATTCACCTCGGTAGGGCACCCCCAGTCCAACGGGGCGGTCGAGCGGGCGAATGGCGCCATCTCCGCTGCCATCAAAAAGCGCCTGGTCGGGTTGCCAAAGGGCAAGTGGCCAGGCGAGCTTCATAGCGTTCTTTGGTCGCTTCACACAACGGTAACGCGTCCGACGGGATTCACGCCGTTCAAGCTCCTTTTCGGCGACGAAGCAGTGACGCCCGAGGAAATCAAGGCTGGCTCGCGGAGGGTCCTCATCCAAGCACCCGAAGAGGAGCGTCGTGTGTCCTTGGACCTCCTCGATGGGCTGCGGACAGATGCAGCCCACCATGTCGAGAAGTATGCGTGGCAGACAATGCGTACTCGGGACCGCTCTATATGCCCGCGGGGATTCAAGCCTGGGGATCTCGTTCTCAGAGTGGCGCTCCAGGCGGAGACCGCTGGCAAGCTAGAGTCCAAGTGGGAAGGCCCGTACATCGTGATGGAGGCATTGCCGAAGGGGGCGTACCGCCTCGCCACGCTCGAAGGACAAGCCCTCCGGTACACATGGAATGCGGACAGGTTGCGGCAGTACTACGCCTAGAAGTAGGATGACAAGTGTAGAGCCGCCAGCCCCTTGTTATACGATGCTCGCCCGTGCAAACGGGAGGTCAATAAAGATTGCTGTTCCCAGAGCATTGTCTGTCCACGCTGAGAGGAACAAAGTCTACGGACTCTAAATAAGACGTAGCATTGAGCTCAGCCTCCGCACACGAGAGTCTGTGGACTATAAATAAGACGTAGCGTTGAGCTCAGCTTCCGCACGCACCAGTCAACGGACTCTAAATAAGACGTAGCGTCGAGGTCCGCCTCCACACGCGAGAGTCTACGGACTATAAATAAGATGTAGCGTTGAGCTCAGCTTCCGCACGCACCAGTCTACGGACTCTAAATAAGACGTAGTGTTGAGCTCAGCTTCCGCACGCGAGAGTCTGCGGACTATAAATAAGACGTAGCGTTGAGCTCAACTTCCGCACGCACCAGTCCACGGACTCTAAATAAGACGTAGCGTCGAGGTCCGCCTCCGCACGCGAGAGTCTACGGACTATAAATAAGACGTAGCATTGAGCTCAGCTTCCACACGCACCAGTCTACGGACTCTAAATAAGACGTAGCGTTGAGCTCAGCTTCCGCACGCGAGAGTCTACGGACTATAAATAAGACGTAGCGTTGAGCTCAGCCTCCGCACGCACCAGTCCACGGAATATAAATAAGACGTAGCGTCGAGGTCCGCCTCCGCACGCGAGAGTCTACGGACTATAAATAAGACGTAGTGTTGAGCTCAGCTTCCGCACGCACCAGTCTACGGACTCTAAATAAGACGTAGCGTTGTGCTCAGCTTCTGCACGCGAGAGTCTGCGGACTATAAATAAGACGTAGCGTTGAGCTCAGCTTCCGCACGCACCAGTCCACGGACTCTAAATAAGACGTAGCGTCGAGGTCCGCCTTCGCACGCGAGAGTCTACGGACTCTAAATAAGACGTAGCGTTGAGCTCAGCTTCCGCACGCGAGAGTCTGCGGACTATAAATAAGACGTAGCGTTGAGCTCGGCTTCCGACGCACCGGTCCACGGACTCTAAATAAGACATAGCGCCGAGGTCCGCCTCGCACGCGAGAGTCTACGGACTATAAATAAGACGTGGCGCCGAGGTCCGCCTCGCACGCCGCGAGTCCCGGACTATAAAGGAAGTCGAAGCGCCGAGGTTCGCCTCCGCACGCGCCAGTCCACGGACTCTAAATAAGACGTAGTGTCGAGGTCCGCCTCCACACGCGCGAGTCTCCGGACTATAAAGGAAGACGAGCGCCGAGGTCCGCCGCACGCGTGAGTCCCGGACTATAAAGGAAGTCGAGCGCCGAGGTTCGCCTCGCGCGCGCCGATCCACGGACTCTAAATAAGACGTAGTGTCGAGGTCCACCTCCGCACGTGCGAGTCTCCGGACTATAAAGGAAGTCGTAGCGTCGAGGATCGCCTCTGCACGTGCCAGTCTACGGACTCTAAACACAACACGATGGGGACGCCCCGCGCCGCTAAAAGGCGAGGTCTTTCCTCGCACTCGGCGAGTAACACCAAGAATAAAGTGCTACTTGGTTTCATTGCAAAAGAAAGGGGGTTACATGGTTGCAAGCATGAGAACCAATACATCATCCTCTGCCCTACCCGACCAACGGCTCGGTCTTGGCGCGGTGCGGACAAACCCGAGCCGATGTCGCCGTGGTGTTGGACGACCCTTCGAGCCACCGAGGAGGTCCCCTCCCCATGCAGCGTCTGCTGCACGGCGACCTCGCTGCATCTTCCCGGCGGCCCGGATCCGTTGGTGGAAGTTCGCAGCTAGGCCCGACGAACCGAATGGCGTCCGACATAACTGCGGTCGGCGGGAAGATCCGATGAGGATTCGCCACTCATGGGTATGTGTACACCCACGAGTGTGAAGCATGGCGGCGGCACGCACCAAGGTAGCCGCAGTGCTCACCAAAGGTTACCGCGCCACGAAGAGCAACGCCCGCCTCCTCGATCAACGGCAAGATCTCGACAGTCCTCGGCCGTGCATAGTGTCCGGCACTCTGACGCACAGATCTCGGAGGGCCTGGTTCAGAGACTCCATGGCCCGCCACGCCGACGTGGACGCATTTTCTAGGGCGCGACTATTCCGCAGCGGACTCGCGGTGGGCTTTCTCCCCTTCTAGGACGGCGACTGCTGCAGGAAGGTGGCGCGCTCCTCAGCTGCGGCGCACTTGGCTTCCGTGGCCTCGAGTTGCGCGGCCGCCATGGCGCCCTCCAACGCACGAAGCTCTTCATCCTTCGCCGCGAGAGCAGTGTTTGCTTCGCGATCTCTCTGTTTGGTCTGTAGCCACAACAGTGTGGTTATTCGAAACAAGGCTAGACTGGTAGCTCAGGGGTTCTCCCAGGTTTAGGGTCTAGATTTTGAGGAGACCTTTGCCCCGTAGCTAGACTTGAGGCCATTAGAATCCTCGCTTGCCTTGCGACTTCTAAGGGTTTCAAGCTTTACCAGATGGATGTCAAGAGTGCCTTCCTTAATGGCTTTATTGAGGAAGAAGTCTATGTCAGACAGCCTCTAGGTTTCGAGAACCCTAAATACCCAAACCATGTCTTCAAGCTTTCCAAAGCGTTGTATGGACTTAAACAGGCCCCCAGAGCTTGGTATGAGAGGCTTAAGTCCTACTTGTTGAGTCATGGGTTTGAAATGGGTAAAGTTGACAAGACCTTGTTCATCCGCCGGCATGGCACTGATCTTCTGCTCATCCATATATTATGTGGATGACATCATCTTTGGCGGCTCCTCTCATGCTCTCGTTTCCCAGATTTCCGATGTCATGAGCTCAGAGTTTGAGATGAGCATGATGGGCGAGTTGAGCTTCTTCCTTGGCTTCCAAATTAAGCAGACTCGGGAGGGTACTTTCTTGCATCAGGGCAAGTACACTCGCGACCTCCTGAGACGCTTTGACATGAGTGATGGTAAGCCTGTGTCAACTCTCATGGCATCTTCCGCCACACTTGACCCAGATGAGGATGGCGAGCCAGTTGATCAGAAGGAGTATCGTAGCATGATAGGCTCTCTCTTGTACCTCACCGCCTCGAGACCAGACATGCACTTTGCTGTGTGTCTTTGTGCTTGCTTTCAGGCTTCTCCTCGCGTATCTCATCGCCTAGCGGTGAAGCGCATTCTTCGATACCTTTGAGCTACCATTGACTATGGTATCTGGTACTCTTCCTCGTCCTGTCTTTCCTTTAGAGCCTATTCAGACGCAGACTTTGCTGGCTGTAGGATAGATAGGAAGAGCACTTCTGGCACCTGCCAATTCATTGGCACTTCTCTCGTTTCCTGGTCTTCGTGGAAGCGTCCGCTGCACATCCACCGCAGAGGTCGAGCACGTTGTCGCGGCCGATTCTTTGCAGCCAGTGCTCGATGGCTCGACCCTGCGGGACTTTGGGTTAGTTATTGACAGTGTTCCACTCTTTTGTGATAACACTTCTGTGATTAACATTGCTAAGAACCCAGTGCAGCACTCTCGGACCAAGCATATCGATATTCGCTATCACTTTCTTAGAGACCATGTAGAGAAGGGTGACATCGTGCTCCAGTTTGTGGAGAGTGACCACCAGTTGGCTGATATCTTTACCAAGCCATTGGATAGCTCGAGGTTTTTAGCTCTGAGGGGAGAGCTTGGGGTATTCTGTCCTTATGGACTGTTGTGAGGAGGAGCTTTGTGCTTTACTGCTTTATCACATTTATTATGCTTTTGCTCCTATCTGTTGCATTGCATTTGGGGTGCATTGGGGTTAGTCCTTCTAACATAGGTTAGAGTGCTTCTCTTGCCTAGCTGCTTAGACTTCTTGCTCTTATCTTGTGATTCTAGGTTGCTGCTTATTAGCTGTTTCTCTTCGCACTAGGTTGAGCTCACTCACTGCTTATAGGTTCTAGTGAGGGTCGGGCCACCCTCGGGTAGACAGGGTACGTGTTTGCTCCTTAGCGTGTTAGAAGATCAGTTGATAGTCCTAGAATCTCATGGGGTAGATGAGAGTCAGTCTGAGCCATAGTTTCCTCTATTTCTTGTCTATGCTTTAAGGACTGCCCTTTCTGTTTTTATTGCCAGCTTCTCGTATTTACTACTTTGGTTCAAGAGGAGTTCATTTGGGAGCTTCTGGAGCTTAATATTGACATAACTCAACTTGAACTAAAGTTGCATCACATGTTGAGTGGGAGCTGGATTTTCTTTCATTTCAGCATTTCGCATTGTAATATAACTAAATTGAGCCTTGATTATTATCCTGTTATGACATGTTTACGATGCTTTACATCTTGCCATGACTTGTGCTTATTTGCTAGATTTATCATGACCTCATATGTGTAGACTAGCTTTTGCCATGATAAGTTGACTAAGATTGCTTAACTTGAATTAAAACTTGTCATGTTAGTACTCGGGACTAGTCTTTTTCTAGTTATCCTTTTATGATTCATGTCATGTCAAATAGGCTGAGTTGAGTCTTGAATCTTTGTTGAGCGTTAGATTGAGCTATGGTAGTTTCTTGATGTAGCATGGTTTAGTACAATCATTTAAGAAAGCAAAAAGATCTCTTTTGTGCGAAAAAACTGATCTCACCAATTCTTTCTCATGAGACTGCTTGCCATTACACTAGACATGAACTCAGGGGGAGCTTTGGATGACCAAGACTATCTCCTTAAGCTCATTGCTTGGAGTGGTCGCATAAGGCTTGAGATCTAGCACATAACTAAACAAAAATCTTGGTTGGAAACAATCATGAGTTTCTCAAAGTAAAAATATGTCAATTGTGCTCAATTTGCTAAAATTTCAAAGGTTACAAGTACTTAAACGAAGGTTTCACTCTTGAGCTTGTAGCACTCTAATTGACTCAATACTAGCTTCTTGGTTCCGCTTAGCTTATTGACATGGTTTGCATCATCCTTGGATACCTCTAGCTAGACTATGATCATGGATGACTTGACATGCTAAGAATTTGCACTAAAATTTCATATTGTGACTTAATTGGTTTAGCTGGCTTATACATGTCTTGTCATGATCTAGATAGCATGTTTATGCGTTATGGCTTGGTGTAATACTTGATGGTCATCTTGGATAATTCTCATGGCTCTACATGCTTAAAATAAACAAACTTCAGCCATTTCATCCAATACCATGTCATATTCTCTCTTTTGCATTCTTGATGTGTTTATTGCCAAAAGGGGGAGAATAGTGGTAGAAAAAGCCTTTTGGGAAGCTTTCTAGAGCTTTGGGGACAAATTTGCTCTTTCTTGTGTAGCTCTAGTGCTCCTTTATCGACATGGTCATGAGGCTCTTTTGCTTCTTCCTTCGGACCATGTTTGACTTTTTTCTCAAACTCAACTTCACGCTTTTTCTGGGTTTGTCAATATACTCATCAAGGGGGAGATTGAGAGACCATGTGGTTGAGACCCCATGTGTGTGATGAGTAATTGACATCGGTTTAGGAGAGTCGAGTTTGATTTGGTTAGTTCAGACCTTGACGTTGCGTGATGCAATCGGGCTCGGTCGGACTTGGTCAAACCTGGTCAAGGTGTTTAGGTTGCATATTCTGATGATTCGACAGGTTTGGACTCTATTATGCGTAAGTGTGATTTGTTGATGCTATTATGCTTACATGTATCAAGCGGTGCTATTTGATGTGTTTCTTGTCTGTGTTGGCTGCAGGACGTCGAGGCGGAGTCGTGGCGAGACACGAGGTGATCGGACTAGACACGGGCGGTGTCGAGGTCAGAACGGTCGGATGTGTCAAAGACGACGGAGACTCGAGGTGGTTGCGAGGCTTAGACAACAAGGAACGAGGAAGCTTCCCAGAAGGTGCACGAGGGGCGTTTCGGTAAAAGCGCAAGGCTGCACAGGTGGAAGCGGTTTCGTTCAGAGTTAGCGGGCAAAACGGGTTGGAAACCCGGTATGCAAGGGCTATAAATAGGAGATGATCTCCCGTTGTGGCTGCATGGCTTTGGGAGAGAGTTAGGGTTTGCTAGAGTCAAAAGAGGCTTTGTGAGTTTGCTTTGGCTTTAGGCTTTAGTGGTTGGAGAGTTGGTGTGGGCAGCAGGGAGTGTCCCCCACGTTCATCTCTTCTCTGTGTTGTGTTCATCTTCTCCTCCAAGCATGTAGTGAGTGTGTTCTTGAGTTTGGGAGAGGGAGAGGATGAGTTGAGAATCCATGTAATAAATCCTCTTGTTCTAATGTCCATGCGTATGGTGACTCGTCTGTAATCGTTTGATTTGAAATGGGGATCAAGGTTTGGAAGGGAATGTTGATTTTGGTGCTCCACTCTGAATATTTTCAGTTTTTTGGGTCAAATCCCAAATTCTTGTTCTTGAGTTGAGTTTTCTTGTTTCCCTAGGCATCTCTGGCTACTTTGGTTATAGCCTTGTCTTTCTAAGCAGAGAAATCCAAGGGAAAATCCTAAATTTTGCTGTTGTGTGAAGTTCAGAGTTGCTGTCTGAAAATTTTAGTGTCTGCCTGCTTTTGCCCGACGAGCGGTCTGACCGGTGCCTAACACCCAGTCTGACCGGACCACCAAGGGCGGTCTGACCGGCCCTAATGTACCGGTCTGACCGCCCAACCCATTGCGGTCAGACCGCCCAGGGATTTTTGCTGCAGGTGTCTCTCTGGTTCTTCAATATTTCTTGTTGCCTTCTTGTTGTTCTTTTGCCATATCTTCTTTCTCTGTGCTGTGAGTCTCCAGTAGCCTAAAACTGTTTCTTCATAGCACCGGTTGCTATTGGAGGAGATCTTTTTAATTAGATTCTTGCGAGGGGTCATTTTTAGAAGTCGACATTCACCCCCTCTGTCGCCATTTCGGTCCAACAGTGGATCGGTGGCTGTTGATGAAGGGCGGCACCGAGGTGGTGATGCAGGGCGGCAGTAGCCAAGAGGAGAAGGCGGTGCTTGGTGGAGAATATGAGGGGAAGGAGATGTTGCCGTGGTCGTCGGAGTAGAGGAGAAGCAGTAGGGGGCCAAGGAGAGAGCTGGTGGTGGGTGGACGCTGGCGAGCTAGAGGTAGGAGATCGGCCGGGGGCTCACCAGATTTGGAGCTGGATGAAGATGGCGGGCTGCGGGTGGAGAAGCGGAGGTGTGTGAGGGAGGTAGTCAGTGCGGTGGATTGGCAGTGGAGGAGCGGTGGTGTTGGTGGCGCGCCGGCGAGTTGGCCCGGCCTCGCCGGCGGCCGGAGATGGAGAAGGGAGGAAGCAAATAGGGGTGAAGGAAGAATAGAATGCCGGGCTCGAGTCTTTCCACAGGTGGTGGTGCTGGTTATGATGAGATTGGGGATTTGGAATTTTGCGATTGTGCCCTCGAAAAATCTAGGGTTTACAATTAGGTCCTTCCCCCATTTGATTTCTTCCGTTCTCGCTCTCTGGAAGTCCGATTTTATCGCGGTTTGATCCTACGCATCCGTGATGATGCGCACATCTGTACGGAGCAGTCTCAAAAGTCCAAATTTATTGTTTATGCGCCTCGATCGTGCCAGCCTATAGAAAAATGTAAAATGGTCCATTTCGAGCAATTAAATATGGGAAAAGTATGTAAATGATGATAAATGGTCTTAAAATGCGAAGAATATGAGGGTAAAATGATGGCTAAATGTATGCAAAAATGATGCAGGTCAGGAGAGAAATCCGGCGATGCTTCTCGATGGCGGAGGGCAGAGGGTGGTTGCGGAGAGGTGGTGAGGCTGAGGGTGACGATGGCGAGGCTTGGTGATGCCTGGCTCGGTCGGGAAAACTCGTCGGAGCTACCATCGACGCAGGAGAGGGGGAGGAGCGACATGAGGGTGGCTCGAGTCTTAGGAGATGAAGCTGAGGGAGGAGAGGGGTGGGGCGGAGGTAAGGGGCACCAAGGGGGTACCTTTTATAGGGGCGAGGAGGTGGCGCTGGTTAGTAATTGTTCACCGGATTTAAGACCAGAGTAGAGGCACTTAAAGACAAGGAAATGGAGGCTTAAAGTAGGGGAAACGGGCGGAAGTTGATGGAGAGTGATGGAGGGGCACTCAATGGCAATTAATGGCAAGGAGTAATGGATGGAGGGCGGATAAAGGTGCTCAGGTGCACGCGGCAATGGCGGCGGCGTAAGGAGGAAGAAAGGGAGGAAGAAGAAGGTGCTGACGAGTGGGACTGGCTGTCGGTGAGAGAAGAGAGAGGTGGGCAGGGGAGCGTTGGATGCATGCCAAGTGGCGGCTATAAAATCAAAACCGTCTGCTGATGGATGAAGGGGTAAGTGGAAGGGGACGGCCGAGATCAGATCGTGCGGCGGAGGATTAAATCTAGGCCATTGGCTAAGGAACGAAGCGGTAAGTGAGAGTGTGCTGCTGAGATTAGATTGGTCGAGAGCGGATTGAACCTGGCATTGACAAGTGTCAGCCGAGGAGAGAGGGAGGATTAAAATTCATTTTTGGTTTTCAGAAATACTAGGAAGCTTTGAAAACACTTAGAAAATAGCAAATAAAGAGTAAAAATTCCAAAAAATCATAGAAATTTTTGGAGATATTTCAGACTTAGGAAAATATTTCCAACTTAAATTTGGTCTTTTAATTTTTACAAAAATACTTTTTAGCTTTGAAATTGATTTTTAAAATCCAGAAAAACCAGGTAAATGACAAATGCTTAGAAATAATTAATTTAAAATAGAATTTTCATAGAAATTCAAAATACTCTTTATTTAATAATAGTTTCATCTTTTACTTAAACTAGTTTTCAAAAGAAAAGCTTTTTTAAAAACTGAAAACAGGCAAATAAAATCTCCAAAATTCAGGCAACCAAAGAACACTTGATTTTATTTTAAATTAAATTAAATTTTAGTTTTTTTACTAAAAATTTTGAAATAAACAGCTGGGCTATTACAACTGCCCCCTTTGACTACTGTCCCCTTCGACAACGGCTTGAACTTCAACCATGACCATTCAACTTCGACCACTACCCACTTCGACCACGGTTTGGACTTCGACCATGACCCTTCGACTTCGATCACGGCCTGACTTCAACCACGGCCCTTTGACTTCGACCGTGGACTGACATCATCCACAGCCCTTCGATTTCGACCACTGCCCCCTTCGACCACTATCGCCTTCGACCATGGCTTGGACTTTAACCATGACCTTTCGACTTCGACCACGACCTAACTTTGGCCACATCCCTTCGACTTCGACCACCGCCCCTTCGACCACAGATTCGACTTCGACCACTGATCTTTGACTTCGGCAATGGCCTCATTCGACCATGGCTTCTACTTCGACCATGACTTTGGCCACGGCCCCTCGACCACGGCCCCCTTCGACCACAGCACCGACTTCGATGACCAGCTTGGGAGACCAAAATTGCCAAACAGCGCGACGAGCTTCGAGCGAGGAGTAGGAGGACGTAGAGAGGCTCATCGGGTGAGCGACCGCTAGGTGGTGGCGACGAGGGGAGAGCCACGTGGGCAGGCGTAGGATGAGGAAGCCACCACCGCCATCGTCAAGCGCCCTTCTCTCTTATCCACCGGCCGCTGTCACTGAGCGTCGTGTCGCTGGTTGGAGGGCGATTGGAGATGGAATTTGTGGCGGCGCCGAGGAGGAGGAGGTGCGGCATGAAGGATCGGGGGAGAGAAGGAGGCGGTGGTTACAGTAGGTGGGGGTGGGGAGACGGCGGTGCGCAGATGGGGAGAAGAGGTGGTGGGCGAATGCATTGGGCTTTGCTGGCCTACTGGCTCTTGGGTACTGGCCTGCTAGCTTCTATTTGTTCCAATGTGAGCCGTGAGGATGCCCGTGAAGTACTCCTGACCCAGCCCAACACCAACAACCCAACTCCTAAACTCCCAAGTGAAGTCCCAACCCAACCAAACCCCAACTCCTAAACTAACCAAGCTGCCAACACTACTACAGAAAAGGCTATACAAGATGTCTTATCACAGAAGGTTTCCTCAAACCATCTGTGTTATAATTATCACAGATGGTTTTACAAGTGTGCTTCATGTACCGTCGGTGATACCCTACTATCACAGATGGTTCTTATTAATAAATATTAGTCATATTTCATAGACGGTTATTATTACAAACCGTCTATGATAATTGAGACATCATAAATAGTTTTTAATTAGAACCATATGTGATAGTTCACAGACAGTCATTAATATAAACCATCTGTGGTAGTTGTGTATCACAGACGGCTTGTTGTTGGAACCATCTGTGATATGCTTCCTCACCCCGATGCATTCCTTCGATCGTTTTGGCTCCTTTCAATTGTTTTGGCTCCCAAATGCGTCTCTTTGTCTCATGAGCCGAATGTATTCCTTGCTGTATAAAAATGATCGTTCGCCACCAAAGATTAATCATGTACGAGCACCTCACTGGTCGACTATCTTCCTTGTCTTTCTTATCTCTCAAGTACAAATAAATGGCTCCATATTCTTCCTTGTCATCGGCATTGATGGCCAAACTGGCTATCCTAGATGAGCACCTCGTCGACAGTACGCTGGTGGATGCTACAGAAGGACACTGTACCAACAGTATCATCTCTCCTATGTCCGACGATTTGCCAAAGTAGTTGAAGGCCACCTTCTACCGTCTTGACATCCTCCGCCGCGTCTTCCGGTTGGTCTCCTGCTTCCAGCGAGCTAACCTCGCCATCGAGGTGGTCCTCCACAATGACGTTACATGTCTCCAAGAGGCATGCCATCGCTTGGCGTGCTTAGTCGAGGCAGCGGGTGACTGTGTCAACCTTATTGATACTCCTGAAGAAAGGGAAGAGAGCCTATGGGCTCAATTCGACCTGATTGTTCAGTCAAAGGGTATTCAGGAGACATTCGAACAAGCACATCAATGGGCGGATGCATTTTGGGCTTTGTTCATTGATGATCCAAAACCGTCCAATGCCGACCACGTCACCTACGTAGTTTTAAAGACAGAGATTGCATGCAACCTCTGACACTAGAAAAAAATATTGAATCAGTTAGGTTTCTACATTTTTGTTATCTTTTGTAAGAAATGACTGGTGACGCTGTTTGGGTGTTGTATATATGTAAAATCAATCAGTTGAATTTGCATTTACTCTCTTTTATATATGTAAACAGTCATGGTATAACAACATGACGGCATTACTGACTAGTAAAAAGCAACTCAGTAATACATATTTGCTCTCGAGTCATTGCTAAATTCGCATTTATGTATATAATTTAGATCTTAGAACCATATTTATCAAAGATGGTTCTAATTTAGAACCGTCTATGATATTTATTTGTAGACAGTTATTAATATGAACCGTCTATGATAAATAATTATCATAGACGGTTCGTAATAATAACTGTCTATGAAATCTCCATTATCATAGACAGTTTTTGTTAAGAACCATCTGTGAATTATCACAGATGGTTATAAATGAGAACCATCTATGATAGTGCAAGACCACTAACGGTTTACAGTTAGATGTGTCTGGGATACACCACCTTATTTAATAGCTAGCTAGTGGGGTCCCGATAGATCTGTCTTCATTGCACTACATTGAAGTAGGTGGCCAGCTTTGGGGAGTTTGGTGAAAGCATACCGCATGGAGATCTAACTCTTGTAGATCTATTTGTTATGGGTGATTAGAGGTTAGTATGTATTTACTTCTAATTATATGCCTTGTAATAAAGAAAGGTGATAGCTAAGTTTAGATCTAGCTTAATTGGTAGTTTGCTCCAATTTAAGAATAAGTCACTACTCCTAGTTTACTTTAACTAGGTGAATGCCCATGCGTTGCTACGGATTTTAAAATTTTATCATACTACATGTTCTGAAACTAACAGATTTTGAGAAACCCCTTTCCAAATTTCCTTATTAAGCTACTTGGTTGAGTGGTTGATGCATTCTATTTATTGGCCCAGCCAAGGGTAGAGAAGCACACGAGTGGAGAATGAGTGAAACACAGGAGGGGCTTCTTTCCCGGAGACACATGCCTTCTCTTCCTTCCTCTTTTATTCACTCTATTTTCTCACACTCAAGCTCTACATATTTACATGCCTTAAATAGGCTTCACACACATACAGTTACACCACCTATGCATGCACCCACTACTGCTACATACTCTGACGGCCACTCCCTCTAATCCAGTTTTTCTAGCCTCAACTACCATGCCATCTTCCCATGTCACTCAGCCGCTAGCCGATGCCGTTCAGCCGCCTGACAACTGCTACAGTTACCAGCCATCTGTCCACGCCGCTTAGCCACCTACCCACACCATGTAGCATGATGAAGACTGCTACAGTGATAGACACACACAGCTGCTACAGTGACCAGCCACACAGCTGCTACAGTACTCCCGCAGCTACAACCGCAACCACGTACTTCAGCTCCACACATTGGCAACATGATCACGACCACAAGCTTCGAGTCCTCCAATTGCAGCTTCAACCATAGCTTTCACCATGCCTTCGACCACGGCTTCTCGACCATGTCTTGTTGATCACTTTACAGACTACAGCTTATTGACCATAGTTCTCTGACTGCATCTCTAACCATATAGGTCTTCGAGCACCGACCGTCTTACGGTAGCTGCAACTGTGGCTTTGACCTCAGCATCAACCATGGCTTCGACTACGGCTTGTTGACCACGCCTTCGACCACAGCTTTGACCATTGTAGCTACGACCACTATAGCTACATCCACTGTAGCTACCTCCACTATGGCTACGACCACTGGCTATGACTACTGGCTTTGACCACTAGATTTGACTATTGACTACGACCACAGTCTTCAACCACTAGCTACGACTACAGCCTTCGACCACTAGCTATGACCACTATCTTGGACTCTGCCATGTCTACCACTTCACCAACCAAGGCTTGTCGACCATAGCACCTCAGCTGTATCTCCAACCACACAGGTCTTCAGCACTGACTTTTGACTGTAGCTACGACCATTGACCACTGTAGCTATGACAACCGGCCATCGAACACTGTAGCTACAACAACTGACCATCGACAATAGTAGCTACGACTCCATCGACTACTATAGCACGACTATAGATCATCGACCATTGTAGCTATGACTATCGACCATCGATCACAACACAGTTTGACTAACGACTGTGACGGTACTCCTCCGAGTACCAACTGAGTCACTATGGCTTTGACCACTACTTCGACCATGGCATCGACCACGGTTTGACCACAGCTTCAACCACGCATTCAACCATGGCATCGACCACGGCTTGTTGACCACGACTTCGACCAGTCTGGAGTCTCTGACCGCTCTTCGACTTCGGGTCTTCAACTCCTACACATACTCGAACACATCGACTACACAGTACTCGAACAAACAGAGTACTCGACTATGACCACCGAGTACCCGACTACAAAGTGCAGTACTCGAACACACCGAGTACTCGACTACACAGTACTCGAACAAACAGAGTACTCGACTATGACCACCGAGTACCCGACTACAAAGTGCAGTACTCAAACACACCGAGTACTCGACTACACAATACTCGAACAAACAGAGTACTCGACTATGACCACCGAGTACCCAACTACAAAGTGCAGTACTCGAACACACCGAGTACTCGACTACAAGCACGCAGTACTCAAACACACCGAGTGCTCGACTACGACCACGTAGTACTCGAACACACCGAGTACTCGACTTTGACCACACTCAACAACAAGATTATATCCAACACTATCGAGTAATGGGTAGGCTATCCAGTCACATAAATATGAAACAATAGATTTAAAAGTTACACCTCAAATTGACCTATTCATTTCTTGGCCCAAAAAATCTTGAAAAAATATGTACCAAGGAAAAATAAAGACAAGAATAGAGGGGAGGCACTGAAATACGATGGGGCCAACCGACGGAACTGCTTGTGCATCAACCTCAAGTGGAGTTGGGGCGCAAGCGGAGAAGGCAAGGATGGTGACCAGATCCATCTAGGCCCGACCAGATCTAGCCACTGGTGGGTCGAATTTGGCGGGGGTAGATGGTGATGAACTCAGAGGTGGCGATAGTGGAGGAAGGGAAGGTCTAGGTGTGGTGCGGTGCTAGGTGGAAGCGGTGGGGCTAGCTGGGGTCGACCAGAGGTCGAGGGAGACTAGGTGAAGCTACGGAGGCCGTCGACGGCGATGGTGGTGGGGTATGCCGGGGCTGACTGGAGGTCGAGGGAGACTAGGGGAGCTAGGGAGGCCGTTGATGGCAAGGGCGGCTTGGTTAGCCAGGGCTGACTAGAGGTCGAGGGAGTGTCGACCATGCCTTCAACCACTGTAACTATGACCACTATAGCTACATCCATTGTGGCTACAACCACTGTAACTACGACCACTGTAGCTACCTCCACTGTGGCTACAACCACAATCTTTGACCACTGGCTTCGACCACTGGCTACGACCACTAGATTCGACCACTGGCTACGACCACAGTCTTCTACCACTGGCTACGACCACAGTCTTCGACCACTGGCTACAACCACTGGCTTTAACCACTGGCTACGACCATCAGCTTTGACTACGCTGTGTCAACCACTTCATTGACCAAGGCTTGTCAACCACACATCCCAACTGCATCTCTGACCACATAGGTCTTTAGAACGACTATCGACTGTAGCTATGACCATCAACCATCGACCACTATAAATATGAGAACCGACCATTGACCACTATTGCTACGACAACTATCAACCAATGATCACTATAGCTACGACTATCGACCATCGACTACTATAGCTACAGCAATCGACCATTGACCACAACACAGTTTGACTAATGACTATGACAGTACTCCTCGAGTACCAACTGACTCAATATGGCTTCGAGCACTCCTTCAACCATGGCATCAACCACGGTTTGACCATGCCTTCAACAATGGTATCGACTACGGCTTGTCGACAACACCTTCAATCGGTCCAGAGTCTCTGACCACTCTCTAACTCCGGGTCTTGAACTCCTACATATACTCAGACACACCGATTACACAGTACTCAAATACACCGAGTACTCGACTACAACCACATAGTACTCGAACACACCGAGTACTCAACTATGACCATATAGTACTTGAACACACCGAGTACTTGATTACAACCACATAGTACTAGAACACATTGAGTACTAGACTAAGACCATGCTCAACAACAAGATTATATCCAACACTATCGAGCAATTGGCAGGCTATGTAGTCACATAAATATGAAACAACAGATCTAAAAGTTGCACCTTGAATTGACCTATTCATTTGTTGGCCTAAAAAATCTTGAAGAAATCTGTACCAAGCAAAAACAAAGAGAAGAATAGAAGGGATGCATGGAAATACGACGGGGTGTAAAGACCGAGAGGGATCTGTAGAGGAAAAGGGAGAATGAGGAGTACACCAAGAGGATCAACGACCTCGCTGTGGCTGGCTACCGCCAATTGCCGCCTCATCAAGCCACTGCCTCCTACCGAGATCGCCACACCATGCCAAATGTTGAGTAGTGTCGATCTGCTGCTCCACCTCAAAACTCCCCAATGGCAATGCATGCCTATAAATCCTAGATGGATGGCAAGTTCATGAGATGGGAAACACGAAAAGTACGCATGCAAGGATAAATTTCATAATTTGATGGGTTGATTTACACAAGAACGAGGAAGAACTCACCCTACTCTAGTGCTTCTCCATCCCAAAACTTTCAAAATGGTCATGCATGTCAACAAAAATCTAGATGGGTTGCAAGCTTATGAGACGGGGATTCCGAAAAGCATACATGCAAGGATAGATTTTAACTTTTAAGGGGTTGATTTGGGGAACATGAACACACCCTGTAGATTCATATAGGGGCAGCAGACTACCGGAGAGCACAAGGTATTGGTATAGGAGCACGGTCGAGCGAGCCACCGTGGATGGGGAATGAGAGAAGGACATCGACTGATAGGATGGGTGTCTACACAAGAACATGTCGGAGTACCGTCACGGTAAGCGGAGTGGTGGTGGCATTGGCAGTGGCCTAGGAGAGAGGAGAGGGAGAGAACGAGAGGAGTGAGCCGATCGAAGGGGATGAGACAGAGGCACGAGCAATGAGGAACGAAGCGGGCAACACACGAGTAGTTCTATCGGCTGTACTCGCAACATCGCAGAGGAGAACACAGGTGACAAAAGTAGGTAGAACAGTCGAGGCCCGCTTTTTGCATCCACCGCCACCACGAGCTCCGTCTCGGCCACACGCTTCGCTCCACATCGATGCTCCCAATTGGAAACAGAGGAGGGAAATGAAGGCCATGGTGCCCTCAGGTGGAGCTGGGGCGCCAGCGGAGAAGGTGAGGATGGCAACTAGATCTAGCTAGGCCTGACCAGATCCAGTCGTTGGTGCGTCGAATTTGGTGGGGGTAGATGGTGATGAACTTAGAGGCAGCGATAGTGGAGGAAGGGAAGGTCTAGGGGTGGCGTGATGCTAGGTGGAGGCAGTAGGGCTAGCCGGGGGTCGACCGGAGGTCGAGGGAGACTAGGGGGAGCCAGGGAGGCCACTGGTGGAGAGGGCGGTGGGGTTAGCTAGGGCTGACTAGTGGTCGAGGGAGACCAAGGGGAGCTAGGGAGAACGGCATCAGGCTCGAGGAAGAACCAAGGGATGGAGCAAGCTATATGTGTGTTGATCATTATGAAGGGCTTTATTTGAAAGGAAAATAGCCAAGTGGAATGATCCCACACGGTGAACACCTATTTGGAAATTATTCCAATGTAATTAATAAACTTAGCATGTAATTAAGGAATTATTCCATTGTAATTGATTCAGTGATTTAGAAATAATTACATTTGCGATTGTATCTACTTGCTCATTTTTAGAGGGCATGGCTAGCATTTCATAAGGCTAGCCAAAAGATTTGATATTATCACAGGTAGTTTGATGGCACCAACTGTCTATAATATATGTATCACAGACAGTTCCATAATAGAACCATCTATGATATATGTACAATACCACAGACAGTTCCATCATAGATCCATCTACGATATTAATATCACAGATGGTTATTTAATAGAATCGTCTATGATAGTTCTTCTATAAGTAATTTCCTTGCTATGTTTTGCACTCTTACTCCTCTCACTCATGTACCCTCTCCGTCTCATCGTCCCCCAACCTTCACCACCGCCACCAGAGAACTCAATGTTTCTATCCTCTCCTTCCTCACCTGGCGTGGTGGTCCCGTTGCAAAGAAAGATTATAGATGAAAACCCTTGTGCTTTCTATCTCCATTGCTTTGCCCACCATTTGCAATTGGTTGTTGTGTTCGTTGCTAGTTGTTTCCCATCCATTCATGATTTCTTTGCGTATGTCAACTTGATTGTGACTACAACAAGTGCATCTTGCAAGAGAAGGGATACACTGATGGAAGAACATCATCAAAATAATTTGGATATGCTTGAGAGGGGTAAGATATTTAGTGGAAGAGGCTTGAATCAACAAACAAGTCTCACTAGACCCAGGGATACTAGATTGGATTCATATCATACAACTTTGCTTTGTTTGGATTAAATGTGGAGGTCAACGTTACAAGTGCTTAGTGTGGTAGATGAGGATGGGCATGGACCATCTTAAGTGGCGGGTTTGATAGAAAAATGGTGAGTTTCAAATTTGCTTTCATTTTGAAGCTTATGTTAAAGTTGTTTGCCATCACAAATGAGCTCTCACAAGTCTTGCAAAGGAAGGATCTAAATATTGTTCATGCTATGGAATTAGTTCATAATGTCAAAGCTCGGTTGCCCTCTATGAGAGATAGTGGTTGGGAGGATTTGTTTGATGAGGTCCAATAATTTTGTGTTGTCAAATGTATTCCAGTGCCAAATATGGATGAACAAATACCAGTTAGGGGTCGTTCGAGGCTTGACGGGAAGACTTACACTAATCTTCATTATTACCGAGTTGAGGTTTTCTATGTTGCCCTTGACAAGTTATGTATTGAGATGAATCATCGCTTTAGTGAAGCATCTACAAAGATATTAGTGTGCTTCTCATGTCTTAATCCAAAAAATTCTTTCTCTAAGTTTGATGTTCACAACTTGCTCGCCTAACTACAATTGATCATGTGGATTTCTCTAGTGGTGATCGTGCAATCATAAGTCACGAACTTGAGACTTACATTCATCATGGGAGAAGGCATGTTTCCTTTTCTACTTGTAAAGATCTTGAAAGTTTGGCTACAAAGATTGTTGAAACCGAGAAATATTTGGTTTTTCAATTGGTCTACAAACTCATTGAGTTGGCTTTGTTATTGCTGGTATCAACAGCATCGGTTGAAAGGGCTTTTTCAGCAATAAAGATTATCAAGTCTAAATTGTGCAACAATATTAATAATGATTGGTTCAATGACTTGATGATGTGTATGCTACACCGAGCGGGACATATTTAAACAACTTGATAATGATGGGACATCCGGCGACCAGCAACATAGCCTAGTCGTGGGAGGCAGGCTGGGTACTACATGGGCAACGCATATAACTACCGTTGCTAGATATACATTGCATCCTTGTCCTTTTTGGTATTTGTGGCTTTTGGCTTCAGCTGTTGGGATACGGGTAGGCTACACTAACGCAGATTAAAATTTTCTACTGTACAAACCAGGAAGCCATGTGAGTAAGATATTATGAATTATTACCACTAGATGTGCAATACAACGGAAGTAGAGTTGAAGCTGTCGATTCAACGAAAAGTGTGTCGGTGTAGTGGTAGTAGTCAATCGTCTTCCGGTAGGCAATCATCTTCTGGCCAACCGTCTCCTCCTCGTGATCGTCCCGATCAGCGTCACAGTTGCAGCAACACCTCTACAGAAGTCCACACGTCCAGGGATAGAACACCATGTGTCAATGTGCTAGCACCAGTGCGCACGGCGGGGGTTATGAGAGGTGGTGGCTAGGGTTTCGACAGGTGTGTTTCGGGATGCCTCCCTCAGCCCCTACACCTCCCCTAATATAGCCTCCAATCAGATTGGTACGAATAGAGATTGTATCCCACTCAGAGACTATCATCCATACCCTTATCGTTGCAACCCATTAAGTTTGTGACCCTGTAGGTTCATATATATTTGGCCATGGACCGAAAACTCCTTCCTGGTCCATAAGTCGATAGCGGTCTCTAGCAGGACATAACGACTCCTAAATGTACATAAAGATCATATCGGACGAAACTATATAGTATTTACGTGATGATCCCTTTGCCTTATATTACCATATCGAACTCAAGGTGAAAAGCGTACTATCCTATGATAGCTCTATACTTCACTCGAATCTGTAATGAATTACTCAGTTGTGATTGACTCCTCAACCATATTCAGCTTTGCCATACACTTACTTAATCCAACCATATCAAAGGGCCAGAGATATCTCTCATATTATATATGAGGGGTAAATTTCATCTTGATCCCTCATATTTTTCTCATGTTTTATAGTAAACCTAAAAACCACCTTTATGACTACCTAGTCACGGAGTAGTATTTGGTAACCTCTAAGTAAACTATTACACATATAGGACATAATGACGATCTCAAGTCTAAGGATCCTACATACACTATGTATGAGACCAACTGATAACACTTAAGAATATAATAATTCCTGCAGTGTCTAATGATTGGTCAATCCAACATCACGTTCTCTAACATGTGTCTGTTGGTGATATGCCCTAGAGGCAACATGGAGATGTTGAATATATCACATACTATGTTTATGATACATTGCTTTGTTCCTTGAAATAGACATTATCATTATTGATCAATGAGTATGTGACTTATTCATGAGACTCTTAATGCCAAAATGTTGCTATTTCTAAATGATCCCTGATCATATATCATATGAGGAACAAATATGATTCAAAGATCAGCATATGTATTGATTGATGATCATGTCTCATGGATCATGGTATGGAGATACCAAATCAATAATATGGACATGTGTTAGTGAACATATGTTGGATAGACCCGCCATGAGACACTGCAGAGATTCCATGTGTCATTAGTTGGTCTCAAGTAGTGTTTATGTAGAATCCTTAGACTTGAGATCATCATGGTTCCCAATATGCGTAGTAGCCTATTTTGGGACTACTAACCACTACTCCGTGAATCGGGTAGTCATAAAAGTAGTCTTCGGGTTTGCTATGAAACATGTAGTGGGATGTGAATGATCAAGATAGAATTTGCCCCTCCTTATGGGAGAGATATCTCGGCCCTCGATGTAATGGATTATGAAAGTGCATGGCCATGCCAATGTGATCGAGGAGTCAATCACAAGTTTATAATCTATCACGGAATCGAGAGAGTGATTGAGCTATTAAGAGGATGACACAGTCTCGCCTTGAGCTTAATCTATATCGTGAGGCAAAGGGATTCGTACATGAGAACATTACAGAGTTCAGGTGATATGATCTTTACGTATACTTTGGGGTTAATATGTCTTGCTAGAGGCCGCTATTACTGTGGTGACCGGAAAGGTGTTTCCGGTCGCGACCAAGTATACGTGAACCTGCTGTGGTCGCACACTTAACGAGTTGGAACACTAATTCGAATGTGATTCGGATGTGGGCTCAATTCGGATAGAGATCCGGATAGACTCCTATTGGGCCTCGGTCCACGAGGCCCAAGTGAGGAGGTCTATATATTTGGAGGCGGGGGGCTGAGGGATGTACGCTTCCGTTCCTCCCGAGCAAAACCCTAGCCGCCACCTCCCGAGCCAAACCCTAGCGCTCGCGAGTCTTTGGTACACTCGCGATCGGCGTTCACCCCGGACGTGTGGATACCGGTGGAGGCGCTGCTCGTTGCGGCGTTGATCGGCATCAACAAACTACAGATTGGATCTGCTCGTGGTGTGGTTGATCGCGTGGAGGAGACGATCTGTTCGGGACGATCGGCTACTTCCACTACTACCTCGACGCGCGTGGTTGGATCGGCTTCTCCAACTCTTCTTCCGCTGCGCTGCGCGTCTAGTGGTAATGATCTATGATCCCTCCTTAGCATGATGTCCTGGTGTGCGCGGTAGAAATTTTTTATTTTCTGCTATCGTAGCCTACGCGCGTTCCTTCAGTGTCCATATTATTGATTTGATATCCCATATCTATGATCTGTGAAACATGAATATCAATCATAATTATCCCACATAATGATATAAGATTAGAGATAATTTAGAAAACTTCAAAATATGAATAAAGAGTTCTACGAATAAGTTACATACTTATTAATCAATACAAAAGACATTTATTCAAGGGACAAAATAATATATTATCTAAAAAAATCATAAAAATAGAACTGACACAATCATCTCCATATCGCCTCTAGGGCATATCGCTAACATCGGCTTCTCTGCAAGCCGAAATAAATAGGGCGGTTTCTCTAAGCGGTTTCTACTTCTCTAAACAACTTACCGAAACTAAAATCGTATGCGTCATCTATGTTGGTATCTATGTCATTCATCACCATCTCGAAAAGTACAGACAAAAACTATCAGTCATAACTAAAAGCAATCAGCTGTAGCAAAAAAACAAAGCCACATCTACATGCTACTTAATTTTAGAGGGAGAAGCACCGTTTAAATTGTACTGTGTAGAAGAGTGCTTTTCGACTAGACTCATCTGCGGGGCCTAGTGTCATTATCAAGGTTGTGACTCGTCTGTAGGATTATTGCAATCAGTTGTTTGCTTGACGTGATTAAGTTTACCATTGTGGTACCCTTTTAGGGCCTATTTGGATCCACCCAAATTTTAAGAATCTGGCTTTTGGAAACTGGGTGGGATCCAAACAGACCAGTTTTTGGGGCAGTTTTTAAAATCTACTTACCAAGATTCTTAAAAACTAAGAAGCTGTTGATACCCAGCTTTTGCCAGTTTTTTTGGCACAAATACCTATTTACCCTCATTAAAGACCACGCATGGCTGTTTAATGTGCTGTTCAAGAGCAATAAATGTAAGGGTATAATAGTCTATTAGCACCAATCATAAATGAAATCAGCTTTTAAAAACTAGGGGATCCAAACACCCCATCAGTTTTTACTTAGAAACCAGTTTTTAAAAACTAGAAGTAATAGCTGGTTTTTAAGAATCTGAAACTAATCCAAACAGGGCCTTACAAAGGGATTCTTTTACAGACTGCCACATATATGACTACAATACGAAGACAGCACGTTGCTACCGATGCCTATCGTGGCACGATTAGCGGCGTTCTATTTGAAATTAAACTATTTCACGTACGTGAAATTCTTTTTTTTAAAAAAAATAGGCTATAGATTTTTTATATCCGATTGATCAGATTTATTGTGCCAATCCATATGAGATGTCGTTCCTGTTGAGGAACCGACGCTGGGGACCAGTCCGAGCGATTCCTCTGCTTAGAACAAGAACAAATCAATCACAGAATCACAGAATAATAGATTGAACACAGAGAGGTAGAGAGAACTCCTGGTCTTTCTTTATTGCTTTAGATTGCATCGGGGGTACATCATGACGGGGGGTCTAGGCCCCTATTTATAGTCTACGGTGGGGGTGCCCAATCAGATAAGGACTCCAGATAGAGTCCTGGTTTCCTAACACTCCCCCTTGGGCACTCACCCAACATGCTCATGCCTCGTTAAAACTCCATAAAAACCCAGTGGGAAAAATTTGGAGAAAGAGTACATGATACATGTGATGTTGCGATGCACGAATTGCCTCATTAAAAACCTTGGTCGAGAAACTTCATGGAAAACTCGTCAAGGGAAAAAGAGTACAATTCACCCAAATTCATTTAGTCTGCAAGACTTTATTTTTGGGTACTTAATCTTCATGATCAAGATTTATTAGCGGGCTTGTGAGAATTCTCCCCCTGAATTCTGCACTTCTCTAAGTCTTATCATTCCGATTCCACGCACGCACCTTTCAAAGCTAGATGCGGGGAGTGACTTAGTGAATAAATCTGCGAGATTTTCACATGACTTAGTATGCAGTACTTTAATCTCGTCCATCCTTTGCAATTCATGTGCATAGAAGAACTTGGGGTTGATATGCTTTGTGAGATGACTCTTCACATAGCCCGTTTGCACTTGTGCAACGCAAGCGGCATTATCTTCATAGATAATTGTGGGGTTCTGCACAACGTTCATCCCACATGACTGCTGGATGTGGTGAACCATTCGGCGGAGCCAAGCGCACTCGTGCGGCTTCATCTGATGCTATAATTTCGAGTGGTTCGTCAAGTAGCTACGTGCTTTGCTTAGACGATTTCCATGAAATTGCAGTTCCACCACACAGAATACATAGCCTGTTTGTGACTTAGCGGTATGTGGGTCAGCGGATACCCGGCATCGCATAGCCAATCAAGTTCAGATCTTGATTCTTTCGTAAAACAATCTGAGGTCCTTGCTACCTTGGAGGTATCGGAAAATGTCCTTTATGCCCCGCCAATGCCTTTTGGTGGGCTCTGACTGCACCTTGCTAACAGGTTCACGGCAAATGCAATGTCCGGTCTAGTGCAGTTTGCTAAATACATGAGTGCTCCCACCTTGCACTCAAGTATGGGAATTCGGTCCCAGGACTTCCTCCCCTCTTCCCTTGGTCGGAAAGGATCTTTTTCTTCTGTAAAGACCTACCAATCATCGGTACTTTCGAGGAAATGCCTTCTCGAAGCCAAACCTTTCAAGCACCTTCAGGTGTAGGTCGTGATGTACCAAGACTCCTTGAGGACATGCTCAAGTTGCAAGCCTAAGCAAAACTTGGTCTTGCCCAAATCTTTCATTTCAAATTCGACTCCAAGTAGGAGCTTGCTTCTTTTATGTCTTCACTGTCCGATGATATTCAGATCATCTACATACACAGAGATTATCTGAATCCATTCAGGATCGCCGTATAAATACACAAGGACAGTCTTCATTGTTCGTGTAGCCTTTCTTGCAGAGAAAGTTGCTCAAACGATTATACCACATTCTTCCAGTTGTTTCAGTCCATACAGTGACTTTCGAGTTTCACACTGCATGCAGATTTCTATTTGCTCTGTCTTGGTTTGGAGAGGAATTCCTTGAGGACTTTCATGTAAATCTCGAATCCAAGTTACAGTAAAGGTATGATCACAACATCCATCAATTTCATTTCCAAATTCAGGTTCACCGCCATTGAGATCAAATATCTAAAGGTAATTCCACTCATGACTGGGGAGTAGGTTTCTTCATAATCAACTCCAGGACGTTGAGTGAAACCTTGGGCTACCAGCCTTGCTTTGTATCTCACTACTTCATTTCTTTCATTTCTCTTTCGAACAAATACCCACTTGTGCCCAACGGGCCCAAACACCTCTCTTTTATTCAGAGATAGCAATTCAGTTGCTATTGCCTTCTTCCAATCTTCCCAATCTGATCTTTTCTTACATTCAGCGAGCGATGCAGGCTCGGGATCAAGATCGATGATGGTGGCAATTTTCTTTGCGAAGTAGATATCGATATTAGCTGTTGTCCTATTCAGGGACTCTCCCGTGTGCACATAATTTATAGCTATTTCTTCATGAGTTGCTTCTTCTGGAGCTTCACCTTGCGCATCGCTTGTTTTAATTGCGGTGGCAAGTCCCTTTAGTTTTTCGGCTCCGATGTGTGCGCACACATCCATACCGATGGGGATATTCAGATCTGGTATGCCCTTTTCTGAAGGTGTCATACTTGTGCCAGGTCTCAACTGGCTCCCCTTCTCATTCTGGGGGACTTCAATGATCGGCTGTGATAAATCCCTTTTATCCTTTTTCGCGGCGTCCCGATTACTGGACTCGAGGAACCGGAGTTCGTCCTTTTATTACGAGGCCTCGGGCGGGATTAGGGATACCTTCAATTTTCTTTGGTATTTCAACCCTCTCCGGTGCATTGCGTGCAGGCACATGCGACTTAATCACGCTCTTCAAATCACTAAAGTGATCGGGCAGTTGATTTGCTAATGCTTGCAAGTCGATGATCTTACGGACCTCTTTTCAGTTTCACTAGTGCGCGGGTCATGTGCATGAATTCCGTGGCTTCCACGTAATTTCGACATTTTTCATCAACGGTTGATTTCCTCCGCTAATGACGGGAAATTATCCTCATCAAAGATGCAATCAACGAAGCGGGCAGTATGCAAATCTCCAGACATGGGTTCCAAATACCTGATTATGGATGCAGTCTCATAACCAACGTATATCCCAGTCTTGCGGAGTGGGCCCATTGCAGTTCGCTGCGGAGGTGGTATCGGTACGTAAACCTTACATCCAAACCTCCTAAGATGGGAAACTTTCGGTGGTGACCCTTGCGCTAGTTGCATAGGTGAATGGATGTTGTAGGCCGAAGGTCTAAGGTTGATGAGATTCGCTGCATGAAGGACTGCGTGTCCCCAACATGTAGCTGGCAAATTACTTTTATGCAAGAGGGGTCGGGCAATAAATTTAATTCTTTTAATTAAAGCCTCTGCCAAACCGTTCTGGGTATGGACATGCGGTACCGAGTGCTCAACTGCAATTCCCATCGCCATGCAATAATCATCAAATGCCTTCGAAGTAAATTCTCCGGCGTTGTCCATTCTGATGGACTTGATATGATGATCAGGAAACACATTTCTGATGCGAATGATCTGCGAGATCAATTTTGCAAAGGCGTGGTTTCTTGTGGACAATAAACCCACATATGACCACTTCGAAGAAGCGTCAATGAGCACCATGAAATACTTAAATGGCCCCGAGGCGGCTGAATGGGACCGCAAATGTCTCCTGGATGCGTTCCAGAATGCGAGGACTTCATCCTTCACTTTGAGTGGAGGGTCTAGTTATTAGTTTCGGTGGCACATGCAGGCACACAAAATCTTCATGATTGGAAATTCTTCACATTAATATTATGCCCATGCGAGTTATTTATTATGTTTCTCATCATCCTAAGACTTGGGTGGCCTAATCTATCATGCGAGAGAGAAGAGTTGAGCTTCTAAACACTGTTTTGAGCGATTATGCAGCTGCAGCGCTTTAATTGTGGTATAATATAGCCCGATTTCAAGTGAAGGAAGCTTTTCTAATATTCTTTGCCATTCTCTTGGCGCTTTGTGATGAGCGGTATTCTTACCGTACTCTTCGTCGGTCTCAACGTGGAAACCATTGGCGCGAATATCCTTAAAACTTAGGAGAGTTCTAGTCGATTCTGGGTACAATAAGGCTTCTTCAATGACCAAAGTTGTGCCCATGGGAAGTATAATTGTGGCTCTTCCAGAACCGATTATACATGCATCGCTTCCGGCGATTGTCGTAAGGCTGCCATTGCTCTTACAGATCGACTGGAAATACTTAGTCTCTCTTAAGATGGTATTCGTTGTGCCGCTATCGGCAAGGCATACTTCCTCCATAGGGCGCCACACGCGTTCTAATATAACGTATTTAATTAACATGTATCAGAAGGCATTCAACACATAAATAAAATACGCAAAAATCAGAACATAACATGCCATCATGAACTGAATAAATGAATGCTTTATTCCTAAATCATCCAACCATTACGAGAAAGCAAAATCCTAAAGCACCGACCATGCAAGTTCTAAACTTGTCCATTTAACACAAAATAAATGACAATTAACGTCTCATGCATTCTGTGCATCAGACGGAATCAACTAGAAAATCATCGACTTCTTCGGCTATTTTCTCAGCAGTGACATTCTCTTCAAGAGAGATCATGGCTGTGGCTGCCTCTAAGTCGTAAGGGGGTGCTGCTGCCGGGATGGACTCAACCTCCATCATCTCCGGCAACTGCTCAGGCTGCTCCCCCTCAATGACTGCAAAGTGGGCTTCAGGTTGCCCTTTGCCATTCTTCTTCTGAGCTTGGTGGGCATCAATGACATGTTGCGGTGCTTTGCATATCCGCGACCAATGTCCCCACTTGCCACATTTGTAACAACCCTGGTTCTGCTGGCCATAGGTCTTGTCACTCTTTTTAGCCTTTTTGTCGTTTGGAGCATCTGACTTGCCTTTCTGGGCAACGATCTTACCCTTCTTCCCCCTTTTCTTCATTAAGGGCTTTCGCACCTTGAGGCTGCTAGCGTTGGCTTCATGGCCAGCGGAGCTGCCTTGTGGCTGCGAGACGTAATTCTTGCGGAGAAGTTCGTCCTGAGCCTCGGCTACCTGCATCATATCAATCAATTCGGCATACTCCTTGTAGCCGTTTTGACGATAGTTGCGGGCAACCCGCATAAAGACTTTGGGGTGGAAAGTGGGCAGGTCTTCTCGATCTTACGGTCCTCTGTGATCTCCTTGCCACGAGTTTAAGGTTTGTACAAATCTGTGCAAGGCGTAATTGTACTCCCGACCGTTTTAAAGTCGGCAAACCTCGACCGATCCACTCTGCTCGCTTGAGGAAGAATGGTGTACTTGAGCCTCTCAAAGCGCTTCTTGAGTGCGGTCGAGTGCTAGCGCATTTCTCTCGCCATATACTCATTCTTGAGAGTTGAGCGAGAGATGGTGCTGAAAATGAAGTGCGATCATTCTCCTCGGTGTGGGTGTAGCGTCTTCTCGTCCGCTTATCCCAATAGCTGCACCGAGCTTCCGCCCCCAAGCACAATCTCGACATCGGATGCCCATGTCGATAGTTTCGCCATCTTTGGGCGACTCCTCGAACTCCGGTTCGAAATTCGATCATCTACATGTGTATGAACGAAATAAAATAAGTTTACTGCAGGTAAACATGCATGGAAAATCTACTACAGGTAAATAAAGTGGTGCAATAGTTTCCCATAATGTTTCATAATTTTCTGTGCATTTTCTATAATTTTACTGCTAATTTCAGTGATTAAAAGCAATTTAAACAATTACAATTAACCAAAAACAGTAAATAAATACAGAAAATAATAATGGCAGAAATAAATATGCTTCAAATGCAGAAAATAATGCAAAATTCGAATTCCCGATGCCCTTTTATGCTAAAATACGAAATTTCAGCAAATTCTGCAATTCCAGGGGATTTTTACGCAAAAATTTCAATTCAGAGAAAAATTCGCACAATTTTCTGATTTACCGAGGGGTATTCTGCAAAAATCTGGACCCACTCGTAAATTTCGAGGCTTATTCGTAATTTTTGAAACTACGATGCCTTTTATGCAAATTTTAGGACTCAAATGAGATATTTAAGGGTCTATCGGTGATTCACTGAAAATATGAGGACTTCTTTGCAATTTTTTTTTCTCTCTCCCCCCGGGCGGGCCAGATTCCGGCCCATTATTCTGGCCCACGAGCGGCCCACTCCATCCGGTTCAAGGAGAGGCAGGGGTAGGGTTTCCCCTACCCCTGTTCACATGGGTGACGGCGCGCGAGGGGGAACCGGCTTCGGGCGGTGGCACGGGAGCGGCGGCTCAGAGCTGGGCGAGCGCGCAGCGGCGCGGCCGCAGCCGGTGCGGAGGAAGCGGCGGCGCGCCACAGACCGGCGGCGCGCGCCGTGCGGAGCGCGGAGCCGAGGCGGCGAGTCAGCGGCTTTAAGGCGCGGATGCGGCGCCGGTGCCGTCTTGGCGCGTGCTGGCCGGCGGTGGCGGCGCCATGCGGCGGTCGGTGGGCGGCCGCGGCGGCGCGCGAGTGGGGTGGCCGGCGGCGCTGACGGGCGCGGGGCAAATCGCGCGCGAGGAGGCGAGGATTGCCATCCCTAGCCGGTACGGCTTCAGGCCGGTGGCGCTCATGGGGCCAAGGCGGGCGACCTCGGGCAAGGCCGGCACGGCGTGGGTGGGGAGAAGCCGAGCGGCACGGCTACGGCCGGCGGCGGGCGGCTTGCGACGCGGGAGTCGGAGCATCGGCCGGCGGCGTGGCGGCGCGCGACGGTGCGGCATCCACGGAGCGGCCACAGCGATGCCATGCGGGCCGTCGGCCGGAGCCTAGGCGGCGGGTCGGCGCAAGGTAGCGGCGGCGATCCGGTGGCGGTGGCGCGCTCTGGCGCGCACGGGAGGAGGTGGTGGAGGCGACCCAGCCGGCGAGGCGGGAGGATTCGGCAGCGCCGGCGCTCGGCGCGTCTGGTGGGCCCATGCGGGGGCGCGCGAGGACCGAGGTAGCCGGAGGCATCGCCAGCGCATGCAGGCGCGGCGGTGGGGAGGCCGGCGGCCATGCGTGGCCGTGAGCCAAATCCCCCCTCCCTCCTCCTTTTTTTCAGATCTCTGATCTTTGTGCATGAACTAAACAGGAAACTCATGCATATATATTCTTGTGCTTATGATCATGCAGGATCAAACAACACTATGCAAAATTTCTAATCTACGATGCAATCAACATCTACCCCGTTTTCGCAATCTACCGATCGACATTGTGCCGGCGACTTCAAGTCTGCTCGCGGTAGATTAGGGCGGATTTGCATCGTCTACAAAGCACAATCAACATCTACCCGTTTCACAATCTACCGATCGGCATTGTGCGGCGACTTCAAGTCTCGCGGTAGATTAGGCGGATTTGCACCGTAGAATTTCAATCTAGAACGCAAAAGAAAATACAGATTCAAAAGCGATCTAGAAAATTCAATCGTGCCGATGATTACCTCGTTCACCGGAGCGAAGTCGTGCGATAACGTGTTGAGGAACCGGCGGGGACGATCCGAGCGATTCCTCCGCTTAGAACAAGAACGAATCAATCACAGAATCACAGAATAATAGATTGAACACAGAGAGGTAGAGAGAACTCCTGGTCTTTCTTTATTGCTTTAGATTGCATCGGGGGTACATCATGAGGGGGGTCTAGGCCCCTATTTATAGTCTACGGTGGGGGTGCCCAATCAGATAAGGACTCCAGATAGAGTCCTGGTTTCCTAACAGTTCCAACAGAAATGCAAATTTTGTACTGAAAATATTTTGACTGAATAACTGCAACATTAACTTAGATTAAACCGACAACAAGAGTCCGAGAAGACAACCATATGTCCGGTTTCTTAGCATTTGAAGTTTGGAAAAACCTACGTCCGTGTGTGTGCATCTGATTATATGTTGTTAAATGCACGGTATAGATAACCGATGAATAGATACTTAACCTCACCAACAAGGAAAACCAACAGCTTTGGCACCCACCTCTCCCCTTCCTCTTCACTTTTCCCTTCCCTTCTCTCCATAAAAACACACAGCAAGTCTTTCCTCATTCCAATCTTCTCTATCTCACCATTCTTCTCTCTCTCCAAGCGTTTCTCTCTTTTTCCTATTTTTATTATGTTTTGTGTCACATTCACACTTGATTTGATTTAAAATATATGCCGATTTTATTTGAAAATTATCTTCAGCTTGCTTGCATAATTTGTATCTAAATAATTCAGGATTTGCTTTAGGTAGTATCCTGAATTACATCTAAATTGATATACTAACTTTGCTCTTGAATTTATCCTAATTTATTTGTTGGGGGTGGGGATTAGCGTGCGGTGGCAGTAGCATGTAGGCAAACAACGGATTTAGTTCAACGTTGGTTTTGATTTGTTCAATTGGTTGGATCTTGGTGATTTTTTAGAGGGGGCTGGGTGGATGTGGGCATTATCATGTGGTGGCAGACAAGATGAGAATAATTTGCTTTGGATAGTATCATGAATTGCTTCTAAATTTATACTGACATTGCTCTCGAATTTATCCTGATTTGCTTTCAAAATTTGATAATTTATTTTTCAAATTTATCATAATTTGCTTCACATCATATCATAATTCATGGTGACAAATCTCAGCAATCGAGGACAGAAACAGATGATATGTGTGCGCTGTAGGAAGATTAACAATCGTACTGTATATAGTAAGTGAGGGTGTGTGGACGGATGCATATGCGAAACGTAGATGCGCCCTTTTAAAATTTCTCCCACTTTTCTACTAGTAAGTCCTACAACACTCCAAAATTCCACAAACAAGGAGAAGAAAAGCTGGACGAAACAAGGAAAAACGCTATGTATATTGTCACTTGCATGTTGCATGACTCATTCTTCTAATTTTACACCTGAATTTGACAGTGCATACATTTTGCTTCCACTTTAATGCGAATTTGGTCACTTGCACATTTGCCGCGCTTACTTGATCATGTTGAGGAACGTGGAGAATTACGTAGTAGGCATATATAAGCATCACCTCTTGATCCACCACTACATATAGTAAGTACTGCAACATATGGCAAATCACAGACATACATGATCCCAAAACAAAAATAAGGTAATAATAATCTTTTGGCGACCATCAGTAGGGGAAGCCATTGGTGCCGCCGTCGCGCCGCGCGCCCGCGGTGGCGTAGAGCAGGTCGGCGAAGTCGCAGATCTCGTGCAGCGCGTCCAGGCGCGGAGAAGGCGCGTTCGGCATGGTGTGGTGCGCCTCTCGCTTGATCGGCGCCGCCGTCGTCATCACCAGGTTGTTGCTGCTGGGAACGACGCTATGGCTAGCCTGCTCCGCCCACCCGCCGCCGGCCATTGAGCACGGCGCCCGCGCGCGCGGCCTGTGCAGAGGGACTGGCTCGGCCGCCGCCTGCCCCGGCGACGGAATCGTCGCGGACTTGCCGGTGAGCCGCTGCACGACGGACTTGAAGCTGGCGGCGTCGGAGCTGACGAACTGCGTCTCGATGAACTTGACCTTGACGCCGCCGTCGACGTCGTTCCGCCTCGCGCAGCCGTGGGGCTCCATGGCGGCCATATCGGCACGTGTCTTCCTCTTCGTCTCTCTTGTCGGATGCAAGCCTAGCTTAGCTATTATCTAGACGACTTGTCTTCGTGTCGACGTGTTGGCTGCAGAAGCCGAGAGTTTTGCGAGGCTTTATATAGGTTCAGCCGCCATGGCTAACGAGTAACGACGGATTTGGAAGAAAGAAAGAAGGCTTCCTCCAACGGCAGGGCGCATGCGTACAGACGTTGTACAAGTACTCCGCTTCTGACATGTGGGACCTGACTGGTGTGGTCCATGATATCAGTGACAGGAGGGGCAGAGCGATGGGTGGGTGGCGAGAGCCGGGTGCTGGGAAGCTGGTCAAAGATGCGAAGCAGTCAACGACGGGGCCGGTCTGCGCGGTCAAGCGCTCGTGCGGATTAGCCGCATCTTCTTCGCTGCTTAGATCCTAGTATACTTGGCGTTTATGGCTTTTTCTTCTCCACCACTTGTGGCCTGTCTAGCTCGGTGCTTCGAACACCATTTTTTCTCTGGTTCTTCAAAATTGATAGGAAGTTGCATACATTATAATTACTAGGAAAAGAAATGTTGAATTGACCGTGGAAGTTTTACCAACGTCGGCATGGACTCTTGGTGGTTGGTGCACTTCTTTTTTTTTATATATATCTTGAGCGTTTCTTAATTCCTCTATAAATCAGTTCAAATAACCATTGCACAATATTCCTCTTGCACCCCGTTTGGCTACCCATAATTGAATTTAATTCATTTAATTGGATTCCAAATCCTATTCTAACTGAATTTGAATTTGATTTAAGCTAATTCAAAATCCAATTTTTTTGTTTGGATGCCATTTGGAATTCTACAGGAATGTGGGGCTCACCTGTGCAGCTAGGTCTGCCAATGTACACAAAGTAGCTTCGCTACGCACTAAATCATTTTCAACAAATTTCAGATAATTTCATAAAAAAATTATAGTGTGAATGTGAAGTTGAAATTATAAATACCGAATTTTTGTAAAATCATTGTCTATAATGTTGTAAGAGCCACTGTGCATCGATGAGGACATCCCTACCACAAGCTCATCATCTCCTACTCCAAGATCACATGGTGCTATTAATGGAGATCCTAGCGTGCCAAAATACCAAATTGATTATCTCAAGAGGAGACATACAAGGGTCTAATGACAAGAGCACCCTAGGAAACCAAGGAGAATGAAGATAATGTTGTTCTGATGAAAGCAGAGGAGCATGGAGTTGATCTGACGACAAGTGTCTAATGGTACATGTGACCTATGGGAGGCGTGGAGACAGGGATGCATAGGGGTGGAAACAAATCGGATACGATCGAATAGTCTCAAATACGAATACGAATCCATATTTTTAAAACGAATACGAATACGAATTCAAATATTCTCAAATACGGATACGAATATTCTCAAATACGAATACGGCTATTTTCGAATATGGATTTTCTCGGATACGAATATCGGATAAAACGGATTCCTAGCGGTTTTGCCGATTTTTCACCGGTTTTTGACTGGTTACCGGTTTTAAACCGCCTAAATTTAAATTTTGAATTATAAAATTCACATAGATTTTTCATGGGTTCTAGAAATGGATCAAATACGAATCAAATAGTCTCCAATACGAATACGGATACGAATAATCTCGAATACGAATGTGAATACGAATATTCTCAAAGATGGATACGAATATTCTCGAATACGAATACGAACATTTTCGAATACGGATTTTGCTTACCACATTTGTATTTTCTTGACTATGAATATCGGATAGAACGAATTATCTGTTACCGTTTTCCACCTCTAGGGATGCATGAAGGGCAAAGCACTGTATTGTCGATGACCAGTGTGTTGAGACTAGCATGCCTGACTAGTTTTGTTATCACTGACTAGCATGCCCAATCAGTTCGTTTGTCGTCGACCAACGTATTGTGGACCAATGTGTTGCTGACCAGTGCGACGTTGACCATGCGACTTCGACTAGTACAACATCGATCAAATTCATCATCGACCAGTACGTGTAGACTGGATAAGAAAATTGTGAGACTATGTAGAGATCACAAAAGAATTATGATGAGTAATTAACTTTTAGATTATAGTTTTTTGAAGTTTGAGTTTGCTTTTTGAGAATTTGGCAAAAGATCGCTTTTGTCTGACAACTTCATGATTTACGAGTTCTTGAACTGCGGGTATTGGAGTATTCAACGTTTACTACTTTGTAGTCGGGCAGTCCGAACTGCCTTTTGCTGAGTAGTCTGAAGAGCTAGTCCAAAGGTACTCAATAGTCGAGAGGTCTTGGTACTCGATGGTCATAGCCTTTCTGGCTAGTCGATATTCGTAGCTTACTGCCTTATCGTGTTCAGTAGTCATAAGTCTTTGCGATTGGTAGTCATAAGCGTTTGCGATCGGTAGTCATAGCCTTTGTGATCAATGGTCGTAGCGATATTTTGTGGTGGTTGTAGCGATCTGTTGTGATGGTTGTAGGCTTCTTGGTTGGTACTTATAAGCTTCGAGTACTTTAAGTTTTGTGATCTCTATGTGTCTCGAGTATTTGTGTCAGACCAGCTAGCGGTCTTATTGGTCTATGCTTGGTGGTCAAACTAGCTTCTCTCTGTGGTCTAAAGTTGTTTTCTGCAATGCATGGAATTTGGATTATTGTTTTCAGTATTTTGGTTGTATATTTTTTTGCATGGTGCATTATATAGATTAATTGTGCAAATTGATGTCTTTGTGTATCGTGCGATGCTACGTGGCAGTTTGTTTATTGGTGTTGCTTGCAAGACTTCAGAGCTAAGTCATGGTAAGGTGTAGGAGGACCGAAACTACGCACAGGGTGGTGCTGAGGTCCAGAACAGTCAGGGAGACACCAAAGATGACTGAGTCTTGTGGGGTGGTTGTAAGTTGGGATGATGAGGAACCGAAGCGGGAGTAATCAGTGATAGACATGATGGATAACGGCAAGGTGGACCAGGACTAGGCTCAGGGAAGAGTCAAGGTCCAGACGATCAAGGATGTCATGTGCCATCATGTTGGGACCCCGGATTTCCAAATCCGGACCCTCTGTGTATTACAGCACTAGTCCCAGATCAAAGCTAGTGCACACAGTCAAACAGAAATGATTACATCACCAAGTACGCTTTATTACAATAATAGAGTACTGACCGAAAGGTCTCATTATTACAAATGAGGTTTCAAGACCTCGCACACACGAAACACAGCGAAGCAGAAGATAAATCCAGTGAAGACCCATCAATACGCCATAGGCAATTGATTGGGGAAGCGCAACTTAGTACTCCGGGAATCCTTCGTCGAATCCACAAGCGAAGTAGTCATAGTCTCCATCTTGAGCTTCATATTCTCCTGAGTTGATTTTAAGTGCATCATGTGAGTACATAAAGTACTCCGCAAGTCTTGGGAAAAATGCAATAGATGCAAGGCTTGACAAAGGAAGACTATATGGTTCTTTTGCACAAAGCAATGTTTTCTTTCAATTATTACTAAATATTTTTGAAGGCATTAATTTGAAAAGTAATTGCTTTAATTGAAACTATTAAGCATTTTATAGTGAAGGTTCTAACCACCAACACTAGTTAACCAATTCTAATCGATAAAGTTTAGAATTTCGGGTTACATCCACCCGCACTGGCTCCAACTGCCAGGATCCCTTCCGAGAGTTCCCTCCACTCTTGGAATACCAAAATTTTGTTTTTAAAACCAAAACCAAAAATCTACTATGTGAATGCATTCCTTGCCCGCCCTTGACCATGGGCATGGCTATTCGAATAGTTTGACACTCTGCAGAAGTTGTACAACTTTACCCACAAGAGATAAGTCATCTTAATAGTCAACACGCTTCCTTTGGCATGAGACCCAGACAACATATCACAAAGCCTTTACCTCACTCTAGTCTAGCTAGTCACCACCCGCTGAGGTTTCACTGCTGAAGGGTTAAATCCACCCAATCAGAAGCCCCCTCTTGCGCCATATGAGTACAGTAAATCCTTGTCCCTCACTGTGAATACCTAGTAAATCCCTGGCACCCACTGTCCACTGGTGGTACCTAAACTAGACTATCATAAGTTAATTAGCTAGGTCATACCCATATAGACTTGTGGTTGTACGGTAATGCTCAGTCTGGACAAACACAAGCGTCGGTCCTTAATTGACTAGGGCGGAACATACACTTTACAAGATCTCGTGCTTATCGCACCAAACAAAACTAACCATCCGCCCCGGTCTAAAACAACTTTTACATTTTATTTATTTTTAAACGAACGGTGGCAACACCAATCGCCACTTATTTCTAAATACAAATACCAGTTGAATGAAATATAGCTTCCCAAGCCAAAGTTGCAAAAGAATTAAATAGCATGACTAAGCATTTTACTACCGTTCTAATATTACCAAAGAATTATATAATTCTCATTGTTGAGACAAAGGTGATCCTAGGGTTACAAGGGTACATGGCATTCAAGTTCAATTGAGGACATAACAAGGTTGGATTAACTAATACGCTAAAATGGAAACTAGGGTCTTATGTAAATAGCGATGCACATAAATTTAAAATAATTAAAAACATTTCGCAATCATAGGTTCAAAATGATCAAAGGAGACTTGCCTTCTTGCACACTCTCTGGGTCTTCTTGCTGCGGAGCGGAGAAATCTTCGGCAACGGTGGAATCTACGCGCGAAAAGACATACCAAACAAAACAAATAAATACAAACAAAATTCAAATAAAACTCAAAAATTCAAAAAGAGTGCATATTTAGATAGTTTATGATTTTAGAAAAATTTAGAAATTTAAACGGCTCAATTGGAGTTACGATGAAGGAGAACGGGCTCCGGGAAGTTTAAATTCAGAGAAAAAAATAAAAGGGATTTTTGGATTTATTTTTCTAAAGAAAAATCTGAATTATGACGTCAGCAGGGATTTTAATTTTCAGCTGATTTATTTTTCAATTGGAAAATCGATTTACTGCGCCATGCTTGCGTCAGCCAGGGGTGGATTTGACTGACAGTGGGCCCTGGTCCATAGACCAAGCCCACGGAGGGAGGAGATGGCCGAGGTGGCATGGGTGGCGAGGTGTGCCTGCGTGGCGCTGACGGGGGTGGGGAGGCGTTGAGGTGGCTGCCACCGGGCGGCCACGTGGTGTCCACGCTGGCGCAACGGCGGCACCGGCTGGAGAGGAGCTCGGGGATAGCACGCCCGCCGGAGCTCCAGTGGCCGGCGGCGGACGGCGATGGCTGGAGAAGGAAGAGGACCACGCGGGGATTGCAGGGGTGGGTGCGGGCCTTACCGAGCACGGCTGGAGGTGGGCCGGTGGCGAGAACGGCGGCGGGGCGCTCGTCTATAGGCGCGGCGGTGCTCCGGCGGTGGAGAAGTCCGGCCGGGGGGCAGGAGAGATCGGCGAAGGCGCGAGGAGGCTCGGGTGGAGTCGGCCGGCAGCGGGAGAGCTTGGGTCGAGCGCAATTGCTCGCCGGAGTAGTTTCGGCGGCGGCGGCGTGAGCGCAATGCGGGTGGTGGAAGGCTCGGGAGGGAGAGCGGAGGTGGGGGCGGGGTTTTGCGGAAGGACGCGGAGCCGGTGGGGGTATTTATAGGGGTCGGGGAGGGGTAGGCCGGCGCTAATTGCTCGCCGTTGATGGCGCGGGGCGGCGGGAAAGGCGGGGAATTAGGGGGGAATGCGGTGCAGGGATGGGGGAGTCGGGCGCGGGAATGGCGGGGATGGGGGGAACGCGGTGAGGTTGGAAAATATAAAATGAGCTCTTTTTGGCTTAATTAAAATATTTAAAATACATTTTCTTGCTTTGGATTTTAAAATAAAATTCAGATAAATCCAAATAAAGCTCAAAAAATCACAGAAAATCCAAATAAGATTCAAATACTTTAAAATAATTAATTTGAAATTAAATTTTTTTTAGAAAGCAAATTTTTGGGATGTTACACGTCATGTGCGAGAAGAGGCATGTGGTGCGCCAATTGACTTGGACAATTTGGTGGGATCCGGACACGTGAGAGGCTTGGCGGCAAATCATTGGGGCCATGTGGAAGATGGCGAAGCATGGGGTGATGCTTCGTGGCCAATCTCACCAACTAGTAGCTAGTGGCAAAATCCTGCCATGAAACAGGAAATTTGACAACAATGCCCGTAGCCACAAACTTAGGAGGCAACACACGACTTAAGTGCACAATCTCACCAACTAGTAGCTAGAGGTCATGAGCTTGTCCAATTATCAACTTATCCTCATCCATACTAAAATCGAAGAAATTGCTCACACATATACAACATGCGACTAGCCTGTCTCTACATGTTTATGCTCTAATACATCCTACAACTCTGTGAATCATAGAGCTCATCTGGCATAATAGTCATAATGCAATCAAGAGTGGTGTTATTGTTTGCATTATCAAATTGCATGTGCTGTTCAATCTTAAATGGATACTACAGATAGATAACCCACCATAGTCCCAAAGACATGAGCCAAAACTTGGCTCTAGTCTGCCATCTATGAAAGTTCTAAACAGAAAACCTCTCGTATTTTATAGCATCATAAGCACCAACCATTATTTAATTACAACAAAGTTCACAATAAAGTTAATGGAATATTGGAAAATGTGGACAATATTTTAATTTCAGATTTTACTAGGAGGTAAATATCACAAATAACTAGTGATGCATGGATCATAACTAACAGAAGCAGGCAAGCCATATTGTACTTCAAATATACACATGAAAAGAATTATATTAGAGTTGATAGGTTACATTAATGACTTATAGTAGGATTTGATGAAGAACAAGATGCAGATTAATCTTAATGCAGTATAGAATGTACATGAAACAATGAAGCGAGCAGTCGTGCAGAAGTGTGCAACCCAGAAACATTATTGCTACCCTCGTGGAGGTCTTAATAGTAGCAATGGTTCAGAGATACCACTCCCCTCCTTCATAGTACACCTTGGAAGAAGAGTCGACAAGGTTCAGGTAGTGCAACATAACAACATAGGTTTGTAGGAGGAAGGAAAAGAAATGGAGAAGGTAGTGATCTGGTCACCTCTACTTTGGACGTCTACAAGTATATATATAGATGCAAACTATAAACTGATGTGATAATCAGTTATTTACCCACTGGTAACTGATGCAATTAATGTGCCATTTATCCACTTGTAATTGTCTGTTATCAACACCCAATAAAGTCTCAAACTCAAATATTCAAATCTCATTCAAACATAGTGAGAAGCAATATTTGGCAAAAACAAGGAGTCATGCAATTTTCCACATGAAAATATGCGAATACGAGCATGCGTGCATGTGCGCGTGTGTGTTTAGCCAAAGTCCTTCTCATGTCATCGCTATCCATGTGCACATAATTTAAAGAGTGGTAAGCACTCTATCTTATAAATTGCCTTTCCTCCATGTGGCTAGGCAATATAATATAAGCCTTGCATACTTTAGAATTATAGAAAATGGACCTCACAGTCATAGGGGTCTAATTTATAATACTTAAATAGATCAGATTTAGAGGGACCTGATGGTCATCATCTAACTTCCTGACTAACTCCTTGCAAAGTAATTTACGAGGGGTCAATTCCATGTTCCAAGCACTACTAAAATCGAATCCATACATCTTTGATCTAACGGTCCATGTAGGAGTTTGCGTGCTTTGAGGCACTTGATAATATGGCCATGTTCATACTGGCTTCTGCTTCTGATTTCTACTTGGAGAAGTCAGGATCTAATATAAACATTTGGTTTCTCGAAGTGGCTTCTACACTCCTCTCGCTTCTTCTCGCTCTGAGAATAAGTCGGAGGGTCATGGACGCATCACGTACCCATTCCTCTCACTCCTATCTTGCATACGCATCTCTCACTCACTTTTTACACCACGTACCTCTTTTCTAAAGCCATTTCTTTCAGCTGTTATTATTTATGTTTAGCCAAAAAAGCTATTAGCCACAGCTAAAAATCATCAATAGAAGCTACTACGAACGCTCCATATATCTAAGGCCTCAAAACAATGTTGAGGTGGATGGCGGCAACAAGCAAGCCCAAAGGTGCTTATTTTGCCAACATATCGACAGTACATCGGCCAGTCAAACTTACCTGGCTGCTGTATGCAAAGTTAGTGCACCACGTATCTCCTGTGTTTCTCAGGCAATCAGCTGGTAGACCACTGCTAAGTAGGATATTAGGGTATTCCCAATGTAAGATATTACTATGCTGTGTTTATACCTTCTACATCACTTAGAAATAATTGTAGATATAACTCTCTTGATGCATAGTATTTACCAGTAGACCCAACAATAAATTTGCATCTTTTCCAACCTCTCTCTCTCTCCTTTCTCACCTAGGCCACATTTATTGAGGTGGACATAACTCTCATCCTCAATGCATATTTTAGCTAGGTCTTACTTATAGGTTTGTGTGTTCAAGTAATTCTTATGTAAGACACTGCTGTCCTTTCTTCTGCATCTCTTTATCATATCATCTTTAATTATATATAGATAGTTAATTATTAGCTATAGATATTATACAACATAGAGCGCTGTGAGTGCCCTTGTTATTCTCCCATGTTACAGTCAGTGAAGTCATTAATGAGACTACGACTCCATGACCGGAATGAGGTGCTTGTGATTCGGTCATTGGTTTGTCTATGCCTTCTAGAAATCGAGAGACTACGAAATCTTAACAATTTACAGGTCGATGTGTCCTGTGCGTATCCATGGGATATGGTTGTTAATTTGTTTTTCCCCTCATTGACTTGACTTCTGTTCATGCACCAACGAACGGCCGCAACTTTGAAAAGAAAATGAGAAGATCGAAGCTTTTAGATTTAGTTCTGTACATGAAATGTGGCAGTGGCATCCACATTCCATAGTCGTCCGTTTCGTAAGCACCATGTAAATCACCCAACTAGTCAGTAGCCACGCACAGCATGACAACCAATAAAAGACTGAAGAGGGGCCAATAAACTAGTGTCAAGTCTCCCATTGCGTATGCCGACATGCTCAACATATACTACCCCTCATACCGTTCAGGATCATATGTTAGTACAGGCAACCAATAGGTCTCAAGCAGTGTACTTAAACCCGGCAAATCAACTAATAGGTCTGTAATAATTTCAAAAAAAAACTTATAGGTCTGTAATGCTACATAGCATAGGCTGTGTAGCCCGATTCGGAGACTAGTATGCACTTTTATGCATTATTCAAGGTAATTGTTCTTTTGTGTTTATGGACTCAAGAATTTAATGGTAATATATATTCTTCTCTCGGAGTTTACAATATAAAAGTTAGGTAATTGTATAATTTAATATTGTGTTATTATTAATAGAAACCACATGATCTCTCTTAAGAAACAGCCAAATACGCCTTTCAAGAAAGAAAGCCCACCTTTCCACCGTAGCTAACCTACGGTGGAGAGAGTTCCATGCTGAACCTTGCTTATTCACGAAGCTTGGCCAAACTGGAAAAGTGGAAGCTACAAGCGATGGATGATGGGTGATTTTTGCTTGAATTCTGGAAAGTTACTGAGCTGACGATAAGACTCTACTGGAAGGCAGGTACATTCCTGCAGTCAAAATTCATGGGCATCCTATTCCTTTGACTGATGGGTGATTCTTGCTTGATGCATACTCAACTAAGTAATCTACTTATTCTACTTTTTTTCCCTGTAAAGCTGTTGATTTTTCATTCGGACCAATCAAAGAAGCCCAGCAGGACAAGAATGCTTAATGAATGGACCTTTCAGCTTTTAATCCTCGAGTCAGCAGAATCAAGGTCCGGTGGCACCCTTGATTAATGAGTGATACCTCTTTTCTGGTAACTCACCAGACAATGGTCTTAGTTATCAAAAGAAAACCCCTAATTTTCCTTCGGCCTGCTAGTCGGAGGAACCAGCTGGCTCATGGACCGGAGGGCGATGGAATGTTTTGCTGGCTCGGCCAAGAACGAAGCGCGCGTCAGATTTCAGACTTGTCAGTTCCCTGCAGCGAAGGACCAACCAGACCTCAGTCCATCACAAAAAGAAAACAAAGAGAGAAAAAGAATTTTTTAAATAATCTAATTTTTATTCAAAATTATAAAAATATATCCGTGTAAATTTTTTTTTACAGGAATGACATCTAGTCGTCGAACGGTTGGATGACTGGACACTGGCACCCAATGACTGCATAATAGTGTTTGATCGGAAACGGCAACAGAGGGGGGGTGAATGATGCCTTTAAAAACGCCCCCGAGTATTTGCACGATTTCTTCTCCCATAGCTAAAAAGTTATGAAGAAGGAAAAGGTTTGCTCACTTGGCAGAGAACTGAAACGACTAGATGCTATCGAAAATGAGTTAAGCCGAAAATGCATGGAAGCTCTAAGGAGTGATTTAGCCGATCAAGATCACAAAATAGCCGACTGCACCCTGAACAAGTACTACAAAAACTGAAACACTCCCACAAAGGAAAAAGCCAAACCGAAAGGTAAAGCAAACCAAAAAGATAAGAAGTAAAACAGTTGGGTGCCAGTTCAGCCGAAAATGGGAATATTCACCAAATACCTTGCTGCTCTTCCGATAAAAGATTTCACAACAAATAGCCATCCACTTCCAGGAAGAGAAGAAACAAGTTAACAGAGCTTTGTTCGGCAGGGACAAAAGACAGAGTAAAAGCCGAAAGAAATGAAATGCCGAACTGAAGATCAAAGACAAAAAGATTAGTAACAGAGAAGCGTATCTCTGGCCAAGAAAACAGACTAAAGCAAAAAAAGGAAAAGAAAGCAAAGACAAAAGAAAAGATAGTAGGTGGCAAAAGATAGCGGCAGGTAATCCTGAAGAAAATGACAGTAGTCGACAAAAAGCTCACAACACAGGGAGCTGCAGCCGATCGCAAATCAGAAATGGAGGCAGCCGAAACCAGTGAGAACAGAGGAAAACGAGTGCAAATACTTGTCCGGTCGAGTACCGACTGAAATGGCCACAAAAATCATACAGACCCACTGCTATTTAAAGCTCTTAACTGATGACCGAAAAGAGAATAGGAAATACTGCAGAAATGAAAATATAGCTCATGGTAAACCGAAAGCAGCTCTTCTCAGATTACAGATTTTAGGACTTAGTCCAAATGCCCTCAGGGAGATAGGATTAATCATTCTCAACAGAAGAAGAGTAATATGAAAGACCGAGACAGCCAATCAAAAACTGAAAAACAAATGGGCAGGAAATTACAAGCTTGACTGATCTTCTCTCGGAACAAACAGACCGAACCACTCGAGACAAGGAAGTCAATCGATATTCAGATTCAGTGAATGGATTAATTGCAGTTCGGGTCTTTTGATCAAAGATTAGTACTCCGAAACGAGAGGAAGCAAAGAAAACTGAAGAGCAGAAGAGAAATAACTGGAGCCATCAAAAACTTGAGAGAGAAAAACAAGACCAAGAAAGAACAAGCATATTTGATCAATCCATCTCAATCATCAGAGTTCTCAAATGGAGGAAGAGACAAGAATGATTGCATATAAAATCTGTTACACCCAATTCATCACAATGTCTCACATCACTTTCCCATGCGCATTTGAGAACAAGATGAACACAAAACCAAGAACAGCCCCTGCTCTCTCTTTACCAACTCCCTAACAACCCAAAAGAGAAGCTAAAAAAACACACTCCAAACACCTCAACTCCTCTCTCAAGACATGCAACCACCAGGTGCACACCACCTCTATTTATAGTGTTTGATTAACGGGTTTACAACTCGCTTTACCCGCTAACTCAAACAACTCTTGCGCTTTATCCATTAGCTCAATCCGCTTCCTTTTGTGCAGCCCTGCGCTTTTACCAAAACGCCCCTCCTGCACCTTTCGGGAAGCTTCCTCATTTCTTGCCGTCCAAGCCTCGCAACCACCTCGAGTCCTCGCCGTCTTCAGCACATCCCGACCGCTCTAACCTCAGCACCACCTGCGCCTAGTCCAGTCATCCCGTGCATCGCCACGACTCTGCCTCGACGTCCTGCAGCCATCATAGACAAGAAACACATCACATAGCACTGCTCGACATAATGTAA